>CM073135.1:37013982-39413982 GCA_037039145.1 Fundulus diaphanus
GATATTCGATTGCACCTCCTTTAAAGCATGTTCCCCCTTTGTTTTGAGGTCATGCAGCGTTCTTTTGAAATCGATTTGATATTGAAGTTGATCGGACTTCATGTGTTCGGACGCCTTCAGCTCCTCTTTCTTCTTCTCTATAATCTCCATCTCCTTATGCTGGCCTATGATGACCATTAGCAATCCGAAGGAAGACAGGATGGAAAATGACAAGAGGATCCACGAGTTTGACATTGATGCTGCTAAGGTTGCTGCAAAAAAAAAAAAAAAAAGTAGACAAGCTTAACCGTCACATAAAGAGAGCCAACAGGTTTTCACACAGCAACACTTATAGCTGGTAGTAGAAAAAAAAAGAAACTTAAATTCCTCTTTTATAGCTGCAAGTCCTTAATACCTTTTAGCACGACGTCCACTTTGTTCTCTGCTCTTCGTTCCTCTACTCTGAGGTTCTGGACGGAACAAAACAGGAAATGTGGGCTGTCACTTCATTCTCTTTTCATATTGGTCCCCAGTCCCCTTTTCTCAGTATGTGCAGTTTCCTGCTGCAGTCATTCATTAAACCTGCTGCGTAGCTTTTAACCACACCTGTTGAGGTAACGCACAGCACAAATGTACTTTGGCCTGCTGCTCAATGCCGTGCTTTCTCCATGGCGGCCCTGTCTTGGTCGGTTTTTGACTGATTTTGAGAGAGGCCTAAAAGAAGATAGGTTATAGAAACTTATAGAAATTTAAAAAATAAATACAACCAATGTGGAGCACAAGTCCTGGAGTATTGTACCCAGGTTGAAACAGGAGCAGGTATCTTTACATTTATGCAAACTGCTGGGGTTAATCTTGAAACTGCCAGTTCATGGAAAAGTCCCTCAACTGTTTGACTCATGTTTCATTTAAAGAAAAACCACACAGGTTTAAACAAAAATGCTTGGTCAGAACAGTAATAATGTATCAAAAACATGGTGCTTAAAATGTTCCTAACTTAAAAATCGTGTCTCACAATAAGACTCTTTAACTGCTCTGATCAACATGTCTAAGTCAAAAATATTAAAACTCCTAGCAGTATTATAATTGACTTTTGTTTATTTAAATCATTAACTCGAGAGGCAGCGGCTGATAGGTAATTAAATTCTGTAATTAGAGATTTAACAGCAAGTACTGTTGTTAATCCTAAACCGGGTTGTGGCTGAAAGCTTGCAAAAGATTTTAATTATTCCTAAAGCGTTGAATTGTTTTGTTTATCCTAGATGGATTAATGTATGTAGATGATTCAACCTCTTGTCACGTTTCTGACCATGATTTTAAAATCCTCCATCTAATGGCAGGGATAAAATGCAAGACCTCTTTTGCTAAATCTGTCTTCTCTGTTGTTGCCACGAGTCAGTGGAATGTCTTGCCAAATGAGATTATAACATGCACAAGTTTCTCAATGTGTGCATATCTGACAAAGAAATGGTCAAAGTGAGTTTGGACTCAGGGATGAATGTGTGTGAATGAAAGCATAATTGGTTTATTTGGAAAGAATGAGAGTGTGTAAGTGCACGTGTGTATGAACAAATAGGTGCGTTTATTGTATATGTGCCAAGTGTGTAAATCCTTGGAAGGTTTTAATAATTGCCGTATCTGAGGGGCAAGGTAGATTGTATGCAGTTTTTTGTCTTTGTATTAGTATGTGTGTGTACTGGTTCTTTTCTCTCATACATTTACATGGAAAACAGTTGGTTCTGATTAACACCTAATTGTCAAAAGACTACAGATGGAAATTTGTATAATTTGCTATAATCTGGCACCATGCATATTTCCTTTTTTAGGTCAATGTATTGTTGTGCACCGTCCCTGTACATATAGATAAAATCATCATTTAATGTTACGCTAAGAAAACGGCATTGTCAGAACCTGTGATTTTGCAAAAAGCAACAGACTGACTAGAGATCTGGCTCTGTTCTGGGAAGATAATTATGCAAAGAAGGATTCTTTATAAAATGAGAAACATAACAGACAACCCTGAATATCCTCTTCACAAGAGTATTACAACAACAGAGAGTCTTCTTCAGATCCACCTTAAAGTCATCCCAGGTACACAGACTCTTGAAAAAAAACTTTAATAGTTTCAATTACAACATTTAATGTTCCTTCAAGTAAGTTTAATTCAAATTTTAACTGAACCGACTAGAAACTTCAGACGTTTAATGGCTGCCGTAGAGGATGAGATCTTAAAAGATCTTAAATATGTACATGTGTTCTTATTCCACAGTATATGATGATTTATTTATTCATTTATTTTTAAACGTGGTACATTTTCAAACTTTGGTAGCTTTATGAAGGGCTTTGGTCATGATCAGTTTTTAAATTTGTAATACCAATACAGTGAAAATTATTTGAATGCATCCCATCCACTAGACATGATTACAATGCATCCATAGTAAAAAAAAAAAAAGAAAAAGAAAATTTATCTCCCAACTGTTTTATTTTTTTTTAAGACCTTGATTTTAGTAACAGGTAAAATAACCAACAGAGAGAAGACTGTTTAAATTGATTTATACATGTGTTTACTATGCAGGTTGGTTATTCAGTAGCTGTCAGCTGTTTATCTTTACTTACACCCTTAGGAGTGTTTCTACGCATTTGGAAGTTAGAGGACAGGGTTCAGTGGTAAATCAGCAGCTCCTGAAATGTCTGATTTGTTATGTGTGTTCTCGTTACTCTTATGTACAAAAAAATCCTGCTCACTTACAAACTGAGTAAAATCAAATTTTTGTGTTTTTTTTTTACATTTTTGCAATCTTTAGCAATTCCTCATAAAATAATAAATATGAATGTGCAAAAATGCACTTTACTTACCGATATTGTCTTGCGTTAAAAAAGGTACTGCTTCTCTGGCAGGATCCTGACCCCAGATTGAGAAGGAAATGAAAACCCACAGTTAGATTTCCTGCTTGGGAAGTTTGCTCACTACTGTACCTGCCTGGCAACCTGCCCTCGTGTCTCATGGCACCCACTCCTGGCAGACAGGATTTTCTGGTTTTACTGGAAAAGGCTGAGGAAATAGGTATCCTTTGACTGTCAAAATGCAAACTACTGTATAAATTACATTAAAACATGTTTCAAACATTGTTTTTTATTGCAGTTAGAGTACAGCTTTAAGAAAAAAAAAAAACACTCATGTTTTATCTCAGCATCTTTAAAAAAAAACAATTATCCATAAAAAAAAAAAAACAATTCTACACAGCAAGTGTCAGATTTCCATCCCCAAGAAGTTGAAACAAGTAATGGCTGTTGATCCCTATAATCATAATCTGGACCTAAAGCAATCACCATGATATAACAAATATGTTCCCAGGATCCCCAGGAAAGTTAAAAACAAAGTTACTTATAGAGGGTTTGGAAGGGACTTGCTTATTTCAGAAAGCATTCAAGGAATCTGGCGGTGTCACGGTCTGACATTTCATGGTGTAACTAGACCTCAGTGCAGACAGGCAGGCAACACAGCGAATAGTAACATGAAACAAACAAAGCAAACACAAGCAGTATGAGACATAGAGCAAGACTTACACAGACGTGGGCAGAAGTTGCAATGCAGCAAGAAGAAAAGGACAACAGGAGCTTGAGTAGTAGGGAAAACAGGTGCATGGCATGAAGGATAATGAGCTGGGTTGCAAGGTAGCCTTGTGTGGGAAACAGGTCTAATTTACATGAATGAGGCCTTGTCCACACAAAGCTAAAGGCAGTAAATTTTCCATAAATGATTAATAAAAAATGTGTGTCTGCACGAGAAGACGCAGCACCACTGAAAACACTGTAGCAGATGTGCCGGGCCCATTGGTGGCGTTGTGAAACCGGCAGAGAAATGTGCAAAAAAAACCTTGTGGAGTAAACACATGGCTGCGATCACAAAAATAAAGAAAAAAGTCAGAGGATGCTACTAACAGCCATAACAAAGCCAATATTTACTTTAGCATGAATGCAACACCGGACGCCGCCGTCTTAGTTTATAATTTTGAGAGGAATGGTGCGTTTCTTTTGGAGGTCTGGACTAATGAGTCGCAGATTACGTCATCTCCTCCTTTTTTACGTTCCACTTTCCCTTGTCGCATAGTAGAAAAAAAAAACATGGATGCTTGCACTGCTGTTAAAAGAAAGAAAATGACAATACTAAAAGGTAGCACCTGTACGACTGACTAAATGTTGCATAGATAATGGAGAGCTGCCACAGTCCAGGTATGAAGTTTTGATCATTGTTGCTGCTAGTAGCAGCCATCATGAATGCAGAAGTCGGATACCATCCTGTTTGCAGCGAGTTTCCGACTCACTATACTGACGTTAGGGGCCTTTCCGGTTACATATTCCGACCCGGAGGTGGAGAATTCTGGCTACCGAGGGATAATGGAACGCACTACAAGGCGCATGTGGGTTACAGAGAGAGAAGCTACAGCGTCACTGTTTCAGAAAAGATGCGGCTTGCATGTACACAAGGAAACATGAAACCACCATTTCGAAATTTTTCCAATCTGGAAACTATTTTCAAAAATGATCCTTTATAATCTCCTCAAAACCCCAGATCTGTCAGCTTTAACAACAAAATACCTTCGCAGATACATCTAATCTTGCCTTTGTGTGGACAGGGCCTGAAAACCCAAACATACAAGGGACATAGGAAAAAACTTGAGAAACTCTAACTAACTATAAAGTCCTCAATATCATGACAGGTGGAATTCCTGGGAACAAGCATGAGCTGCACAGCTGATTCCTAACACCGCACCACGTCGACAGCAGACACAACCATGAACAAGGGATGAATGTGGGAAATCTTTTTAAAACTCTGCCGTGTGGAACTGTATTTAAAAGCTTAGCTTAGTGGAAGCATAGAGGGACAAATCTTTATTCTAGATATTTGTTGGAAGAAGTGGAACAAAGTCAACAAAACCTAAAAGAACCATTCCAAAAAAGTAAAAAACAAAACAACTGGACTTTTTTCCGAAGTTTGAAGACGTTTCGCTTCCTCTCCAGGAAGCTTTCTCAATTCAAAAAGTCTGGAGTAATGTGGAGTAACCAGCTTTATACTACTGGCCAACAAAGGCCTTGTAATGGCTTAGATAACATGCAAGTTGAACCGAAACAGGTTCACCCCTTAGTAATGGGGAGTCGTTAAAGTCATTGTAAAACTGCAGATTGAACCGAAACTGGTCCACTCCTCTGTAACAGGGAGTCGTTAGGGTCGTTATTGGCCTGATTTACAGGAACGATGTTTTGATCGCCTGTATGAGGGTGAGGATTGAGGTGATGATTGGCCGGAATTAACCCTATAGCTGTATTATAAATTTTTGAGAGTTGGAACCTAAGGCCCCCTCCTCTGTTTAAGGTTGTTTTTTCTCTCTTAACGTAGATGGCTTCCTTCACACCCCTGTCAAAAAATCTGTCTTCTTTGTCCAAAATGTGAACATTTTGGTCCTCATAAGAGTGTCCTTTGTCCTTAAGGTGTAGGTGGACAGCAGCAAATGAAGTATTTCTCCACTTCTGTGATAGAACTATTACTGCCACGATTTTTGAGCAACATCGCTTCCTTTAAGACCACATCTTCTAAAAGACAAAGATGTCTTTAAAATCTTCGAAATGACAGAAATAAAAACATATCCTGCATTTCAAAGACATGGCGCAGGAGAAAGAGACTGCTGAAAGTAACTGAGGACATCTAGAGAAAATATTTAGGAACAACAAGGGATGTCACAACTTCAAGACACAAACTCAAAAACAGAGATATTTGAAGCATGACAACAGGAAATTAATGTAATCAAAATGAAAACTCTTCTAAAACCATATTTTACAGCCCGGGCCTTTTTGTTTTTACTCAGTTTTTTACAATCTTATTGATTTTATTGTTGTTTTAAACTGTTTGTTCTTTTTGTTTTATGTTTTAACTGTTTCTTTTTCTTTCTTTTTTTTTACACATGCAGCACTGTTGCACCTGGGGTTGTTTTAAAGTGCTTTGAAAATAAATTAAGGAAGTAAGTGAAATGAACCGTAGTGACAGGACCAATATGCCTGTCACTATGGTAATATGCCTATTTTAAGACAAGTGGATAAAATAATTTGCAAAAATATGACAATCAGCAAATAATGGCATCCAGAGTTGCAGAACTGTGAACAACTGTGTTTTAACCTTGCTTAATACTTTTCTGTCTTTCAGGCTTTTTGTAACCCTATAAAGGTGTCTTGTCTTTTTTCAGTTTTCCAGAAATGTTTTTCTTTTGACAAACGGCCTTGTTTGAAGGGTAGAACACTTATTGTTTTGGGGAAATGGCAAACTAAACAGATTAGTTGTGAAAAAAATGTTGGGAAAGGTAGAAGCTTGGAAAAATCAACACTCCTTTCAGGTCAGGGCAGACAGAGTGGAAAAACAGAGACTGCACTTCAGCTAGTGCAGTCTTTGTTCCACCCATCGGGTTTGTAGATAACGGCAAGAAACCACATTTTTTGCATATTTTGGACTGCAACACATCCACTGATAACAGAAAACACTCATCGAGTTTCTGTAGACAGTGAAAAAGGAGTTTATTGCATCATCTTTGGCGTTTTGGGGAAGAAATGAGACTAGCTTTGATGAATGTGCCAGTCTGCGTCACATGTCTCTCCCACTTTGCCAACACAACAAAGATAAGGCCTAGTATTAAACATTTCATCTTCAATTTAAAGTTGCAACGACTCATTTGTGCTTACAAGATTTGCATGAGAAGTGTTAGGTGGAGTTTTTTATCCGTCCTTGAAGCCTACATTGAAAACAGGGCAAAGATGCCTGAGGAAATGTTGTGCTTCACATGATCACCGTGATCCAAAACAGGCAGCTCTCCAGTTTAAGGTCATTCCAGTTAAAATGAAATAACATGTTTCTCTCTTTTCCCCAGAATCATTGTATTTCTAACCTTGAACAATCCACGGACTGCTGAAGAACCTGTTCTAAAAAGGCATAATTATTTAGTCTCTGAAATGCCTATTTTCCCCCACAGTCAACTGTAGGTTTACAGTGCCTGACAGTTTTATAATGTTAAGATGTAAAAAGAAATAATTTGGTCTCAAGGGATATCTAAAGTAGAAAGATGTATTTTATGCACTATTGTTGGTAAGATTATTATTAGATTATCCAGTTGAAGAATCGTTGTGTTGTTTTTAAGAGTGATCATTGTGCATTGTTAGGATTTCTCATCAAAAGATCTCCAGTTTTGCCACCTGTGTCAAAGTTTGAAATAGCTGAAATTTCTTGCTGTCAAAAAAAAATTCAAGAAAGGAAAAAATATATATTTAAAGTTGTTGGCCAACAGTCCGGCAATGATTTGAAAGGACTTCACTTGATTTATGATATATGAAAATATGATAGGAATATATTTGAACTTTATTTTGAAGAGCAGTAAGTATCCTCTTTTTGTGGTCTTTAATTTGATTTTCATAAGTCTCTCCAATGTTAAACACAACTCAGTTCAGGGTAGGTTTGATCTGTCTATACATTTTGAATTTTACACTTGTCTTAGTTTGATGTATCCCATTCCACAAAAGCATCAGAAACGTCCTTCTTTTGTCCAGGTAATTTAGATTTTAAACAAGACATAATTAAAGTTTCCAGATCTTGGGATAAATGCAGAAAACAAATGTCTTTGGAATGTATGTTGCAGTGAAAATAAAGATGATTACTATTATGCTGAAATCTAGTGCCCTCAATCCCATCAACACCTCATATTTTCCTACATTGCATTGATATTTGTTGTCAAAACTCAGACTCCAAACTCAAATGACCAAAATACTTTTTTTCTAACTCAATTGCTAGAAAAGATTACAATGTTTTCTCAGTGTAAAAATGGCTTAAATAGTGTCCTCTTGTTTCCAATTTTTTTTTTTTTTTTACATTTTCTTTATAATTTGAATACTCGCAACATCTCTCCAGACACTATGTTCATGAAGATCTTGTTTGTTTATGTATGGTTGGAAAGCCTTCATTAAACCTAAAATAATATATGTTAAACATACTTTTAAATACTTTTCTTTTAAAGCCCATTGTTTCTGAGCAAAGTACCCATAAACAATACTGGGTGTGTCCCAATTCAGGGGCTGCATCCTTCGAAGGACATGGTCTACGTGTGCCGGGTCCTTCTTCGACCGCAGAAAATATGGAGCTAAAACACTGACCGCTTTCAGTGATATTGAAAAGAAATTTGGCATTGTAAAATCAAACATTGAAAAATCTCTTCCAATGACATTAAAAAAGAGATTTGGCATTGAAAAATTAGACATTTAAAAATTAACATTGTTAGAAAGTAAAAAGTTATGATGACATTCTCATTTTATGCTGTAGTTTTTTTCAATGAGGGATGTTTTTATTGTCACTGCGGAGTTCCTTCAGCTACGACGTCACTACAAGCTGCCATTGTTTTGCCTCCGGCGGCGCATCTGAATTAAAGGCCCCTTCAAGGGCCTTCTGTTTTTCCAGTGCTCCTCATAATCCACCACCTATAGTGAACTTTTTTTCAAGGTTTTTACAGACTAGTGGCACATTTTTTTGTACAGTAGGCTGACAGGAAAGGGGGTATGAGAGAGGGGGAGAGACATGCGGCAAAGGACGGCAGGTCGGAGTCAAACCTGCGTCAGCCACGTCAAGGGCTAAGGCCTCCATACATGGGTCATACACGCTAACCACTGCGCCACCAAAGCACGGCCAATTACAGTGAACTTATGAAAAGCTCCGGTCGAGTACCGCTGCTCGACCACAAGAATATTATTTGCAATAATATTATCTTCATTAGCTCATACAGCTAATGATGGTAATGAGATGGAAATAATAAGTTCACTGCAGATAGATTATGAGAAGTACGGAGTACTGTACTTAAAACACTAAAGCTATAATTGTTTCAGCAAATTTAAATCAATTTATTTGTAGAGAATAAAAATAAGAATGAACCATTGATATTAAATATCTGAATTATTTCGGCTTTTAACTTATTGCGGAAAGCCAGCGGGAGTTTGAAAGCGATGTGTCGCTGTGGCGAAGAATCTGAATCTGTCTCCATCTAACCTTATCTTCTGCATCTTCCCTTACACATACTACCTTCATGTCCTCTTTAACTGCATTCATAAATCTCCTCTCTGGTTATTCTCTAGGCCTCCTGCCTGGGAGTTTGAGCCTCAGTATCCATCCATCCATCCATCCATCCATCCATCCATCCATTTTCTGACCCGCTTAATCCCTCACACCACGGTTTGTACACTTTTCCTGATACTCTTATCACACAACACACCCGACACTTTTCTCCACCTGTTCCAAAGTTCTTGGACATATTTCTTCACCTCCTTTCCACATTCTCCATTGCTCTTGACTGCTGACCCTGAGTGTAGCCTCCCCCATCTTTATCTCTGCTTCCTGTCACCTCACAGCTCCACTTGGGTACCTCTCATTCACACAGGCATTCAGTCTTGCTACTGCTACCCTCCTTTCCTCTACAGGGCAAACTTTGATCTCTCTAGATTTTCCTCTTCCTGTTTCCTGCTCTCACCAAAAATCACATGGAGATTCCTATCTAACACCATCTGTCAACCTGTCCATCACCACAGGAAACAACGAGCTCAGCGCTTGAACTCCTCTGCCACGCCCACAGCACAACTCACCACTGTCTTACAGCTCTCATACATGTCCTGCATCACTCCCACATACTTCTCTGCAAATCTAGACTTCCTCATGCGATATTACAATGCTTTCTCTAAATCTATAAAAACACAATGCAGCAGCTCCTTCTGACCATCTCGGTACTTCTACATCAACATCATCAAAGCCAATGTTGCATCTCTAGTACTTTTTCTTGGCATGAAACCATACTGCTGCTCACAGATGCTCACCTCTGAACACAGTCTAGCTTCCTACTCTTTCCTATTAAATCAGTTGTATGACTCGTTAAAATTATTCCTCTGCAGTTGCCACAATTCTGCTAATCCTCATTATTCTTGAAAATTGGTACCTAGTGTTAAGATGGGGTTTTACCGGCCTGCTGTTACATGTCTATTACAAACCCATCTTTCCCAGTTCCGGATTTGGCTATAAATGGGGAAGCATTAATCAGAGGTAGAACGGTTTAAATACATATTTAATTCATAGAAATTAAATATGGAGACAGAGTACATACCATTTACAAGATGTTCTCACCGGTGGATAAGTCTGTCTGTCTGAAGTAAGTTTTGAACAAAGACTCTTTTTATCAACCTTAAACTCCTCCTGCATGGCTCAGAGGGAGGATGACTGACCCCCTCTCCTGCTGACCACTCCCTCAGGGCAATAAAACTCCCTGTTATTCTACCCAGCAACAGAGAAGGGAGACACCCCCACTAAGATATATTTTTTAATTCTCAACAACTCCCTCTGTTTTGATTAACAAATCAAACCAATAACTAGGCTAAACTAAGTCCATGTCTTGAAACCCTTAAACAAAGTGTAAATAGTAAGATGTAATATTGTAACCCACTGTCCCCTCTGTTGGCGACTTATGAAATCAAATGAAGTTTAAATGTTCCCCTTAAATGTAAAATAACCCAAGTATGAGCTAAAAAGCTACTAAACCTATCTGAATCTCTAACCTACTAGAATTAAGAAAAGTAAGCACCTTTATCCGAGAGGTGCAAGGCTAAGATAAATGTGCAACTACCAAAAACTATTATATGATCTAAATATGACTTTAAGAGTCCTAACCTAGATTAACAAAATGCTTCTTAGAAATAAAGATAACCCATGAAAGCACTACACTCAGATCAAACCACAGAATAAAAGATTATCATGCAATGCAGAACCAAGATTCTAACGATACTAATATTGAACACCTTATGAATATGGAACTTATAAGACATATGCAGTGGTTACAAAACTCTCATTTTCTTTTTTTTTTTTACACAATGCATTCAATTGTTGTCATGATGTCTTGCATCTCGGAGATGTCTTCTTCTCGCCTTTAAAGAAGATGGTGTAAAGAGTCAGTGTTCCAACCGCGGTCTCCACAGAACTGTATGTTGATCTTTATTAAAAATAAAAAACGAAAACAAAACAAAATTCCAGCTGCCCCTCGTGGGTGGCTCTGCGAGATAAGTTGTTCCGGTGATCTGTCCTTGAACCCTCTGGTGGCTAGTACACACGGCTCCTGGAGTCTGATGGGCCCCTGACCTCTGGCCCACCACATCTGCCTGTTGATGACCTCAGCTTGTACTCCCATTCAAGGTCGGGGGTCGGTGTACTCCCTTCACATTACTGGACTCTCCTAAGTTTACATCTCCAATACAACCTGAAACTTACACGACAATCTTTTAGATATCAAATGTCGTGTGCTACCTGTAATTCCGGAGGTTGACTTCGGTCCCGAAAAGCTCCTTTCAGTCATATGGAATCATATCCTGTAATGAAATTAACTGAACACTCCCACAAGAAACACACTTCACATCTTCCATTGTTCCATCTCCATCCTATTTTAGAAATGTAATAGTTAATGAGACATTTTATCGCAATTTCACTTTCCCCGTCCTTACGCTGTCCTGTAAGAAAATGCAACGACCACACAAATACGTTAATCTCTGGTGAAGATTCCCCTGTCTGTAAAATCAAAAATTAGTTAATGCAGTTGTGAAATCAAAGTATAGTAACAAGACGCATGTGGGGCCCATTCACCTAACTCGTCTCGTTTCACCCTTGTTGAGGATTTGGCACTAAGAGAAGAGGCAGTGAATTCAGAGGCAAAAACAACAGTTAAATATATATTTATTACAACTTGGAATTCCAAAGTGGGAGGCACAACCTTTATCACAGCATCGGATACCTTAAGTTCTCTGCCTGTGTCTGAAGCCTGTCTCAACACATACACGTTGTTCCCCCCTTTTTAAGACAGACAGTCCAAGCGGGGCTGGACCTACATGAGACATTCAGTCTGCTGAGAACATCTGTTTCCTAACCTTTAACCGTTAAATGTATTCTATTGTTCCTAGCTCGGTTCCTGGTGTTAACTGGAACAATGTAAAACCTTGTGACATGCACTTATCTGCTCACAAGATATGTCATATTATCCTGACACATGCCCACTGAAGTGTGAAACCAACCTTTGTTCTACATACATCCTCATCTGTTTAGGTCACTGGGTTAAAGTTAACCTCTATATTACTTTAAGCTACACTATTATATATAAGTGATTATATTTCCATAACACTGTTATCCTGTAAGAATGTCAGAATGTTCTCTGAATTAAAGATTAAAGATTACCATTCACCACACCTCACTTCTGTACCATTTCCTCCATACTCAGATGTGTATGCTGTAAAAAAATTCCTATTTTTTTTTTTATCATTTTATCCAGTTGTTGCAAATCCTGATCCAGTTTACTGCAACAGATATACGTGGCTTTGAATCCTTAACAAACCTTCCTGACACACCAATGGTTTTAAAGTAAACTAAATATGCATTAAATTACCCTCTGTTTATCTCTGTTTTATCCAGTTTTTTGTAGTTTATGTAGTTTTTCTGTTTAATTTAACATTCACTTTTTTGGCCTGCTTAAACTTTTTAAGCCTTTATCCAAGAACCCCCTCATATAATCTATCTATAACAGATACGTGGTGTCTGACACTCCGCTCATTAAATCTAATTTATAGTTCTGTTTTGGGAGTCACTTAACAAACATTCCAGAGAGCCATGGGTAAGGTCTTTTGTGGGGGGTTTCTCTTTGTTTAAACAACCGTTATCTGATTTACAACGCAGTTACATACCTCCGTGGTGTCCTGCACAAGAATCCTTCCTCCGAAGTACTTGTGCCAAGGGTTGATATAAAGTTTAAGATCTATATAACTTTACGATATAATGTTATCATATAAATGTTTATGTCATATCCCTCTGCTTGGAACAAAATTAATTTTGTTACAAAACATTAACAAAGAATAGTATTAGTCACCACAGGGAATCAATCAACTGTAAATAATTATCTGAATTGAAGTATGAAAAACACTGCCCTATATCCTGGATTCCGATCAAAACTTAATGCAATTACAGAAACCCACAAATCTACAAGAAGTCCTCCAAAGGTTGTATAAGATCAGTGTACCCATTGTAATAATGATTATTCTAAACTAATGTGCTCACAGCAAGTTGATGGTATGAGAATGCTGACAGTTCCAAGGTACTTACATACTGATAAAATATTGGGTTTTACCTGAATAAAACACCTGGTAACGGCAAAGTCTGGTGAAAATCTGATAAGTTTTAGCATGCAACAGTTATATTGTACAATAGAAAAATCTCAATACTTGAGAGCTATTTAAGAAAGAACCTAACAGATCCGTTTAACCTATGTTGTTTAAAAACAGAATGTCCCAAGCAGGACACATCTGTGCTTACCGAGAGGCCCATGTAATAAACCTGTCCCCTCAGGACGTCGCAACCCCCCTTGTGGAAATTTATGACATGCAGTTGTTATCTAGAACTCACAGAAACCTAAGTAGAAGTGGAGCACGCGAAAGTATTCCCGTCCCTGTGGATTGTCTGCCCATAGAAGATATGGTAAAATACACCTGCTGCTATTTAATTATGAGCAATATGGTCCTGGACATAATAGAATTAAAACTCATGTTTAAAAGGAACATATCAGTTATATAGTAAAAAATTTAAGAGACAGTAGTATATTTTTCAAAACCGCAAACCTGTACTGCTGGTATCTGCCCAAATGGCTGCCTTAAGAAGTTATTACCTGCACCAATCCATTTACCTGGAAGCTCAAGAGTTGGAGACACAGAAAAAATATTATAAATCACATTCCATTAAATTTGGTCAAAAGAATATTGGTAGAAATAGAAGTCTGAATTACCTTAACAAAAAGTCTGTTATCAGTCTGTGGTCCTCGAGATGGACTGGACTGACATGTACAGCAGATCAGGCAGAAAAGAGATTGGAGTTTAGACGTCGCACTCACAGCTTCCATGTATGGAACTCCACATTTCGTCCCCCACGTGTTGCAATGATTCGCTGTCGATGCACCTCAGTGACAAAGTTCTGGTCCACGACTCAGAAACTGGATGAGACATTCAACTCCAGTGTATGCAGACAGTCATTTTTCTTTGACAGCTTAGGATCTGTGCCGTTCATAGGCGTTGGCCATCGTTCCAGGGTGAGGAAACATTGTTCTTGGGGGCGTTATCCCCTAGATGGAGCACTGACCTTCTTGAAGGTGAGGTGGTATTGGGACTTCTTGCCAGGAATTAGTGATGTGAAACAGTCCTTGGCCCAGTGTCCAGCGTAAGCAACTGTCCCAGATGTGTTGGGTGCCCCACGACACACATATTGGCTGTAAATGCTCAGTTTCATTCTTCCAACCCCAAATCGGCACCGATCTGCGTCACATGTCAGACGTGTCCATACTCCAGAACGAACAGACCTGTAACAAAATTAAGATAGAAAAAGAAAAATAGGGGGGAGGGAGCTCCCCCACCTTAAATTAAAATAGAGACAGTTCTCAATGGAATCAGCTGCTTACTCTCATTCCTTCCTATTTTGTTTTCCAATAACTGTAATTTTACCAACTTCTAGTAATTAACAAACTCAAACATTGTGTATCACCCTTCCTTTGAGTCACAGGCAAATGGTGTATCAAATATTGTCTCAGCGAGCGTATCAAGATTTAAAATCATCAGCTGAGATATTGAAGAGGGCACGTTTTTTTTAAAACACTATTACTCTAAATAATTCCCCTAAATTGGACTGATTTATTTAGGATCCACACCTGTGTGTTTGATCCATCCTACTGATTTTTTCAGAAGATATCGAGAGTCCCAGTCAAACTCAGGAACCTTCTGCTAAAGTGTATAAAGAAAATGCTGTGTAACTCCATCTATCAAGGAAAAAATATAAAAAACACCAAAGGTACATTGTAAAACAGCTCTAAAATCAGTTATGCGCCTGTGTTTAGTAAATTGTTAAGTCAAATACTGCCGGCCACAAACAATCACCAGCAACTGATGTTGAAAAGTTCATTCACCAGAATTTGCACATTACCAAATGAACAAAGAAAAAAGATTCCTCGGGCTCTAAATTACTGTGTAACAAGGGCATCTGCATTTTGTGGGACCATGAAAATGTGATTACATATAATGAATAATTTGGGGACCGTCCTGTGATGATCCCGTAATATTTTCTATTTCTACTAGGTTCTGGCGCTCTGCAATATCAGTATTTATACTAAAACAATGCAAACCAATAACATTGGTCATAGATTCCTCAATATTAGCTGCTTCATTTGAGGATAACTTCAAAACTGACTCATGACTAAATGCAGTGTTAACAAAATCTGTCAAATTAACCGCAATATCCGTTTGCACACACTATTAAGGTACAGTTTAACCTTACTTTTAACTCTGTTTAGTTCTGCTTAATGTGTTTTTCCCAGGCCTGCAAATGAGCAAAAGTTTATAGGGTGGCTATTTCCTGCTCCCTATTAATCAGCTAGATTTAAGTCTGATGAATTATATTTATTTATTTATCTATTATAACTAGGGCTATCAAACAATGAAAACCATTTAATCACTATTTAATCGCAAATTATATTTCATGTCTGAAAGTATATATATTCATTAGGCATTTTAAAACGCTATTTTGCAATAGATAATGCTAGTTAAAATTACACTCTAACAGAAGGCATTTTCCCTTTTTTGTGTTTTCCCAATTTATAATGCCTCAAACAGATGTTCAATGTTCTGCCAAATCTTTAAACAACTTTTCCAAACTTCTAACCACTTTCTAACTTTTAGACTACAGTTCAAAATAAAAAGTTTTCTCCAAAACTCACCAAACTGCAGGCCGTGGTCTCTCTCCAATGCAACTCACCCAATCAGCTTGCAGCCAATACCTCAAACGTTTTACTGCATTGAAATTCTCCTGCACTTCAACAAACATTATTAATGCATCGACTTTTTTTCTAATGATTTCCAAATTCCCCTCAGTTTTTTCACCCATATTTTTACATATCACTTTTACTTAACAAAATTAAACTGCGCCCCAGTCACCGCTCTTATCTGTAGTCCACGCGGAGAAATTCACACCCTCATGAAGACACACACACACACACACACACACCCCACTCTCCGCTGAGTTGCAGGGTCCAACCAATCTCTCCTTCTCTCAAAACCATGGATCCCATATTACCGAGACATTCAAAACATCAGACAAGACATAACAAACATAACATTTAAGACAGACAGCCTTGCGCGCGCAGAGGGTCTTCTCCTTTTAATACCCTTCCACTCGACGAAACGTTTCCTTATGTTAAAATCTCCTCGTCTAATCGTCGTGTTCACGAAAAACCCCGTTTTTCGAAAACTAGAAAACAAACTTCTATTTGTTTCCCTGGGATCCCTTTTTTTTTTTAATCTCTTATCTTCCATAACAGCTCACTCTTAAGGTCTTGCTGCTCTTAGCCTCAACTTAAAGATGTTACGTATCTCGGCCGTCCTATTCCTGTGCTGCATTAGGGTGTCCCCTTCCCCAAAGAAAGCACTCCATCTTAGTCCTAAATTCACCAGACTCGTCAGTCATGGTGCGGAGGTGACCAAATCTCGGGACTCTTTTTATTCTTTGTATTTTATCTTTTTTATTTGATTTTAAATAAGTTTTTTTGCAATCTCAACATTTAAGTTTCTCAATTGTTATTCTTTAAAGTCTCAACAGTTAAGTTTCTTGGCTGTTATTTCTATTTTCCTTCCCATACAGCCTCACCATCTAAGATTACTTGCCATTTAATTTTCTATCTAATTTTACGTTTTTCTGACGCAAACAAACACATAAATCCCATTCAATCATTTCTCGGTTTCAACAGAAATTCCATTCAAACCTAGTTGTACTGTTCAACCTCTGATAGTTTGAGAATTGAGTCTCTTAAACCACAGCATCACTTAATTTAGCCTACACATCATTTTGCCAATGGAGAAAAATCTCCTTACATTTTTTCGGTCGACCGGTGATGCTGCAGAATTAGTCCTCTTTTCGTGTCCAATTTTCAAACAGACCCCCACTCACAGCCAAAATCCGAGGGGTTTCGGCACCATGTTAAGATGGGGTTTTACCGGCCTGCTGTTACATGTCTATTACAAACCCATCTTTCCCAGTTCCGGATTTGGCTATAAATGGGGAAGCATTAATCAGAGGTAGAACGGTTTAAATACATATTTAATTCATAGAAATTAAATATGGAGACAGAGTACATACCATTTACAAGATGTTCTCACCGGTGGATAAGTCTGTCTGTCTGAAGTAAGTTTTGAACAAAGACTCTTTTTATCAACCTTAAACTCCTCCTGCATGGCTCAGAGGGAGGATGACTGACCCCCTCTCCTGCTGACCACTCCCTCAGGGCAATAAAACTCCCTGTTATTCTACCCAGCAACAGAGAAGGGAGACACCCCCACTAAGATATATTTTTTAATTCTCAACACTAGCTATTACCCAGAGACACTCTCGCTTCTCAATCCTCTTCCCATCACATTCATTGCACCTATCAGTACATTTCCATCTCGATCCTCAATCTTTTTTGTTAATCTTTCTCCAAACACACTCCTGTTCTTCCTCGTTCCACCACCAAGTCTGTTTTTCAACTTTCTTTCCCAAAGACATTTCAAGTATTCTCCTTCCTGTTTACTTGATAACATTAGCTGTAGTTGTCCTGTCGTCTGGAAGCACCTCCTGGCCACCCAGAGCCTGTCTCAACTCCTCGATGAAAGCCACACAATATTCTCCTTTTTTCAGCTTTGTCCTCTTCATCTTCCTCACCACCAGGGACACTCTATATATCATCATCCTGTGCTGTCTGGCAACACTCTCACCAACCACTACCTTGCTGTAACATCGTCTACACGAGATATAATCTACCTGTGTGCTCCTACTTCGGCTCTTGTAAGTCACTCTGTGTTCCATCCATCCATCCATTTTCTGACCCGCTTAATTCCTCACGGGGTCGCAGGGTTGTTGGTGCCTATCTCCAGTGTTCACTGGGCGAGAGGCGGGGTACACCCTGAACAGGTCGCCAGTCTGTCGCAGGGCGGAAAAAGTTTTCCCTATAGCCATTTCCATTGTCTTTGCTAAGTCTACCCCCGGGCCTCAACCGATTCTGTATGGAGATCATGTTTTTCACTCGCATGGTAAATGTGGCAAATGTGTTACGTTGGATCTCCTACCTGAAACAACCCTCTGCATTTATCCAGGCTTGGGCCCGGCTTAAATAGGACACAGGACACTGCGCCCCATTTAAACGTTGCATTATCAAGCTTACTGCTGACAATCAAAATTAAAACAATCTAATTAGCAACAGCAATACCTAAACCACCCATTGCTCTCTCTACAATAATCATCCACCAGAATGGTTGATATTTTTCCTAAAAATATATAATTAAATCATAAACCAGCTGACTTCAGATTGGCTAGCTTCCTTTAGCAGCTAGCCAGTCTGTAATACTAAAGACCAACATTTACATAAAATGGAACCAAACAAGAATTTGTTTTTAGTCGTTTTGGTTTTCATATATCACCTTCTTTAAAACAATGATTCATTGACAAAAATGTTGATGCTGCCACCTATTGTCATGTTTTGGTTGCAAGGACTAAAATGCAGAGCAAATGGGAAATCAGTCAGTGCTTTATTGAAAAAAAAGAAGAAAACTTACAAAAGATCTTGCGCAGGTAACACAGGAAATGAACCAGGCACGGCGTCAACAGAACAAACCAGCAGGTGAACAGAGTAAAACAGGAAGAATATAAACTAGGAAGAGTGGTTAGAGAAGGCATGAGAAGCAGGCGAGCCCAATAACAAACCAATGGGGGTTGGAGCTGAACAAAGGCTGAGCAGGGAGAAAACACAGGAAGAAATTTAAATATAACACAATATGAGCATCAAGATGAACAAAGAATCTAATCTACAATGACTGAAAACAAAACAGCTAAAAAAAACAAGCAACAGAACAAAAACAACAAAGAAGAAACCGAGATAATAGTAAAGAAGCTAAAAACACCTGACAGTCAGCAAAAAGGAAATTAACCTGTATGGCAAACCCCAAATGGCAAAAGTTTGGCAAGACAATACAGAACATAATCAACAAAGAGAATTATGCTGAAAAACATGAAAACGAAATGAAAACCATGACCTAACGTGTCAGAATCATGACATATATAATGAAAAATAAGAGCTGCATGGGTAAGCTATGTTTTGCTTAATTGCTGTCCTTTAGCCACCAACTACGGTGTGGCCAGTGTTTGCATGTGGCCAAGTTAGTGAATGTTATTTCTGTATCTTGGTGGTTCATTCAATGGTCCTACTCCTGCATTCACACACATGCAAAAAGGCAAATCCTTTTAGCCAGTGCTATGTTTTTGACTGACTGTGAATATATGAGCCATTGTATTTTTCCAGGATTTTTCCTCTGTTATCTTTATGATTCATCAATTTAAAGCCCAATTCACGAGGTGAGGTTTCTCTGGCAACTGATAAGAATCCCCAATGATAAGAACCACAGCTAGCGGAAAAAATAAAACCTGCCTAGTACAGTACTTTATGTTTGTTAGTTTTAGACCACTGCTATGTGCAGCTGTGTGTCAGTAATAAACATTTAAACGTACCCAACAACAAGGAAGCCTTCTGAATTTGGGAGAGAACATGTTAGGCAATAAATAAAAATAATAAAATCTATGAATAATAAAATTGACGGGTGTTCAAGTAGCTTTGCTTTTTTGGATTTCTCTTGGTTGTTTGTTTTGTTTTTATTAGTGAGGTGCATGTCTCTTAAGGGTTCAAGAACACAGTGGCCAACATGCAGCCATGTTGCTAATTACAAACTTACCAACCCCCTAATTAGTCACATCTGTTCAGTTCCTTGTCAAGAAATCAGCCAATCACATGGCAGCAGTTCAATGTATTTAGGCATCCAGATGAGGTGATGAAGAGGGCCTACTGAAGTAGGCTAAAAATTTAGCATAAACAGCATCAAAGCATGGACCCGTCCTGTTTTGTATCAGAGGTTTAGACTGGTGGTGGTAATATTTTCTTATGGAATATTTTCTTGGCTCAATTTGGGCGCTTTATTACCCACTGGTAAGCCTTAAACACCACAGCCAGCTAAGTATTATCGCTGGTCATGTTAATCCCTCTGTAACCGCCCATCCCCCATGTTCTGACAAAGTCACTGTCACAAAGCTCCAATCTTGAACATTCACAGCAGTCCAGTGGCCTCCACAGTCACCAGATCTCAATCTAATTGACCACATTTGGGATGTGGGGGGAACAAGACATTTACCTCACAGATGTGCAGCAACTGCTTAATGCTTTCATGTCAATATGGCCCAAAATCTCCCAGGGATGTTTCTGACATCTTTCTGAATCGGCGACATGAAAACTTAAGGCAGTTCTTGATTATAAAAAAGGGTGTCCAACCTGGTGCTAGCAATTTGTACCTAATAAAGTGGCCAGTGAGTGTGTCTGCAATATGTTGTCTGCCTAGTTTTTGATTTTAGAACATTTTGACTATAAAGGACATTGGTTACTCCAATGCTCACTTGTACGGCACAACAAAGCTGCTTTTTATCCCAGTAATTTGTTCACAATGACAAAAATTTTTTCCCTAATGTCTGTTATTTATACACGTGGGCTTGTTTATGTCCTCTAGAGAAAGAAGCTTTTCAGAGTGACCTCGAAAAGACCAGCAAAAACAATTCTTATTTAGACTGAATTTTGTTTTAATCTTCAGCTTTCAGCAACATGCACCCCCCCCCCCCCCCACCCTCACACTCCACTCCCACTGTAACCTTCCCGACATTTCCTCCTGCACACATCCCTCTCCCGTATATATATATAAACTGGTCAGGGATCGCATCACAGACTTAGTTTGAGAGAAACCTACCTTACCAGACTCTGGTTTGCATGACAAAACATCCTGCAGCCATGACTTCACCTAGAGGCCCAATTGGCTTTTTGACGATTGTGCTGATAGCTCTTCTGAGTTCTGATCATGCAGGTAACCTCTTTAAAACTTCTTTGTCATTTTTATTTAATGCAATCGCATATCCTCACAGTTTTCAATCTTTTTTTGTTTCCTTATCTTCTGCTTCTCAGAGACAAAGATAAACTCCATGACCAACGCAGACGTCCCGTTCCCACCTGCCGCTCCTAACCCTCTGAATCTCGGTGCCATCTGCCAGAAGGGTCATTGCCGCCCCAGATACCTCGCAAGCTTCTTCCCTCGGTCCGGTGCCAGCCATTTCCGCCGCCGTGGAAAGGCCATCAACCGCCTGGAGTCCTGGTACAGTTTGTGCTGTGGCAAGCCAGAAGCACAAAAACTGTGCTGTGCCCAACAAGCTGTAAGTAACAGAGGAGTGGTGCGGTGATCTGTTTTACTATCAACAGTTTATAAATCTAGGGATAAAAGGTCTCAGCGTTTTTACTTCAGATTTATTTGATAATGAAAAGAGTGTGGTGGTTGTTTGCCATTCATTTATTACTCTGCAATTATTTTGAACCAACCCTAATATGTTTATACTTTGCTTCCAAGAAGCCAGACTTTGGTTGATTTCCTTAACTCATCAGTCCTGTCCTTGTGCCTGACCTGGTCAGTAGAATTTTTTTTTTTAGATAATTAGAACTATCTAGAGGAAATAAAATATCTGAGAGTCATATCTTTAGAACAGATATGGAAAAATCCACCAAAAATACTGATACTGGACCTAAGAGAGACATCATCCTCTGCAGCAATCCCTTTGTTGTTGCTAAAATACTATATTCTGAATTTTTAAGCTTTTTTGTCTTTGGTATTTTTCATAGGTTTATCTTAAGCAATATGAACAGTTTTTGTCTGCAACAGGCTTTAAAGTTAAAAATTAAACTGGTTGTCTGGCCTGTGTAGAGACTGGTGTAACCCTTGAGTTTAGGGGTCCTTTTTAGGTCTAAAATAGCCATCGGTCAGTGCCAAGTTATAAAACAGAGAAGCAATCCCCATAAAATGGTAAGCTATAAGGTGTTGTATGAGAGGTAAAAGCATCAAAAGTTCCTTAAGATGCCCAGAAAGATTTAAGAACTATTAAACCTAATAATTTGAAAAGATTACCAGAACATCTAGCTAAATGTGAAACAAATCTAAAGAAATGAGGGACACTCAAGAGGCCTCCATTGTACTATGTGCATGGCAGTTCCAGCCACTAGCCATCTAGTGTTTTAAAATCAAACAATTGAGTTCAGGTTTGACCATGGATTTAGATTTTCAAAATATTGTCAGATTCAGGCCAGGTTTTCTAAAATAACAGTAAAGCAGCCCTTCAGTTTTAACGCAATAATATGTAGAACTGTAGCCATGTGAAAAAAATTAGAATATGCATTTCTAAGAGGCTTGTTTGTCAAATTAAAAGTACATTTTGGAAAAAACAACAACCTTTAAACCAGTACTAAAGATACATTTCATTAAGCTCTCATTTCTGCATGAAAAAAAAGCTTTTTTATTGGTCTGATGTAACATTCTAATCGTAAAATGTCGTGTTTTGATTAGCTGGAAGTGTTCATTTATATAGTGTGTTTCCCTTGGTGAATTGAGCTACTAAAATAACTTTTGAATAAGATTCTAATTGATTGAATATGACTGTTTTTACACAAGGAATAAATACAGCTCTGTTCAAACTTAGTTTATTAAACATGCAAATAGACAAAATTAAAGTTAATCTGGACACAACCTGCATAATCTCTCTCCCCCAGCTTTTCTTTCTGGCGCGGGCTACCACTCCCTTGATGGGACAACACCCTGGACAAGAAGCCATATTGCTTTTATTAAAAATAAATTAATTAATTAAACAAACGCCACTCACTATGTGCTCAATATTACCAAAATGTAAATTAAACTTTAATTTAATATAATCTATTATCCTATATTGCTGGAGTCCTATATCCTATATTGCATCATAAATATGATAAATAAAAAAAGTATGATTTTTTTTAATGATGAAATTGTACATTTTTGCTAAAATGGATTCAGGCAGCTTGAATTCATTTGAGTTTCAATTTCAGTCACATAGCAATGATTTTTGTTTTCTTCTTCACAGTGGAAACTTGCCCTCTCTCAGTTCTGTGTGGAAGAATTCTCCACCAAAACATTGGCATACGAGTGCTGTCAGTTCAAAGGAGACGCTCGGTGGAGCTGCTTTGACAGCGAGCTGCCGAACCCAGACTACAGCTGTGTGCAAGGCTACACCGCTCCCAGCGTTCTTCCAGAGCCAGGATTCACGTTCAACCAGGATGCGTGCCAAATATGACCACATAATCACTCCCATCAATACAGGAAAGCCTAATAAAGCAAACAATTACTCTTTATCTCCTCTTTGTTCAAGGTAGTCAGAAGAAAAAAGTAGATGCTTGTTTGATCCATGCTTTGTAATTAGAAGAGAGTTACTTTTTTCTGTTCTTATATGTTAATCAAGCTTTTTGGGGAAATATTTAGAACCCCATTTCAAGATGGGCAGTAGTTTGCATGCTTACTGTTCCGAATTTTAGAAAATGGCCCTTTCAGTAGTTTCACTCTCTATGTTTTAAGTACACTTGCCAGCTCGTGACAGGTATACAGATTTTGTTTGTAGTGCCGCTTCTGTAAAGGCTGTGATAGACTGTTGGCTGGATTTCATTTGGCTGCGAAATGCAAATGTTAAACATTTGCAAATGCAAATGTAAATGCGCGTGTGAAAGGTCTGTCTAACCCTAAACAGCCCTAAATGTGAAAAATAACAAATAAACATTTTTTAATAAAAAAAATCTTTACTGTTTTCAATTGTTGTTGCTCATAGGACCAGAACAGCTCAAACGACTTTAACCAAAGGAAGGAACCATACTTCCAGTTTCATGAGCCGCACTTTCAATGTAAAAGCAGAACCAAGACGTTACCTGGGAAAATGGTCTTCTGTATTCATTCCAATAGTTCTTGTACCATTACTTTATATTTGAGTTTACTTTGGCATTGTTTTTTTAACAATTCTTATATAGGCCTATAAGTAAAAGCATATTTTGAAAATGTATTTAACCATAGCAGTTTATTATAATTATGCTAGATTTCAGACACAATTTGTAGTTGAATGTAAAAGTGCAAATACAAATTCTAGTGTGCAGAGCGTGTGAGAGAACAAATAGAACAAATAATAATGACACTATTTTTTATGGGTCCAAATTCACAGCATACCAATAAAATTCGGAATGTATTTGCAACTGTATATGGGCATGTTTTTTTCACATGTAAAGACAAATAAAAACAAGGATGAGCAGGTTTTTCTTTGGAGTGATTAAAAATATGTGTTGTAAAACTCCTACGTTGCATATCAATATTTGTATTACCATTGCAAATTTGCAGCAACAAAAAATACACTATTGGATTGGTACGGAGCCCCTACGGGACATTGAAGGGAAATGAAAAAAATGTAACTTTCGACACGAGAAAATATCTGGTGAGCACGAAAATGTTTTTATTTTTATATATTTTTTTATTTCCCTTCAATGCCCGTTCAGGGGCTCAGTAGTACGGATATATTTACAATGAAATATATATTTCACAATCGGAAAAAATAATAATAATATATATACATAAATAAAAATTAAATCCACTTGTACCTCATATGACGTCAATCCGCTGGAGTTCTCTGCATGAACGGATGAAAGGAGCTTTTATTCCGAAAGGAACAGGAGTCACCGGAAGCGCGGTCAGCGCTCGGGTTGAGCCACTCTCGCAGAAACTGCCGCATCCGCATTGCTTCCTTGTTTACTTGTTTCGTGGGAAACCTAATTTATTTTAGAGGTCGGGCTCTCTGTTTTTGTAAAAAAAAACAATAAAACCCGTAGAGCTCCTGTACCAAATTCTCAGGTGTGTTGCGCATTACGTTTGTTGTTTTTCGGTTAGTAGAGCGTTTGGTTAAAGCGATGTTAGCGGTTAGCCTCGCCTGTTTAAACGTCGCCACCCAGTGCTCCAGTTAGCAGTCACAGTAACTTTCTGCGATGGGGTCTGCTTTTTATCCTTAGCACTCTATTTCCTAATCACTTTTTACGCACAGTTTAACTGGAAATGTGTTGTTAGTTTAGGTCCAGAAAAGTTTCGTCCCTTTCTGTGCTAAGGGTTCTGGGTTAGCCGTGTTAGTCAACGTGGCTGTTCTGAGCTAAACCGCAGTGTCTTGTTTTTTAATGAGCTCTTGTTTTCTCTGCCTAGATCCAGACCCGAGTTTCATCAGAACCCGGTTTGGGTCCCTGCCTGAATGGCCACAGCATCCGAGGAGCCTCCAGGTCTTCAGGGCCACACTTCCAGTAAGTACCGAAGCTGTTTTCTGTCCATGGTCTTGGTCTAAAATTGATCTATTAGGTCCTTTAAGCCCAAATGTACGACGATCTGACTGTAAACGCATCTTTTTCCAGGTTTTCCTTGAGGTGGTTTTGGTTAACATTTTCATCATCTTGATCCCCTTTCTAATTTTATTTTAAGCCTCTTGGTGTGATTGCTTTCTTCTTGAGAGTACTTCACATTTTTCCTGAACTGTGCTGTAGTTCAGCCGGTATGTTCACCGCTGAAAAGGAAAACACCCCAGGGCCTGTTTGTTTGTTTGAGGTTTAGGCTTTGGTTGTGTCCGCACTGCCACCTTCCAAAGAAGAGATCAACACCTTGATGT
The DNA here is from genome assembly GCA_037039145.1 of Fundulus diaphanus. Classification (NCBI taxonomy): domain Eukaryota; kingdom Metazoa; phylum Chordata; class Actinopteri; order Cyprinodontiformes; family Fundulidae; genus Fundulus; species Fundulus diaphanus. The sequence continues at coordinate 37,039,676 of CM073135.1, forward strand.
GAATAGCATATGGTACATGGTTGATCTGAAAGCAAATGTACTCTTAGGTTTCCCTGTCAAACTGAACTAATAAGAAGGTGAATTCTGCTAATTACATGAAGAAATCATTTTGGTCACTGTACGTGCCAAACCCTTGCATAGCAAAAAATTAGGAAGGAAATAAGCTTCTTAATTAATCTATTTAACAATAGAGTAAGTCACCTTAATGCTAAGAAATATGATTTTAAAACAAGAAAATATAGGCAAAAGTAAAATAAAATATATGGATGAAATATAGCAAAATATCTAACTGTAGAAGAAGTAAGCTTATGTAGAATAGTTCAAGCTACAGTGATCATTATTGAGTAGTGATGGAGCAATTAATCAGCAAGTTTCCCCCTTTTTTGTGTCTAAGATCAGTGAAAGATAGAAACGTCTGTTTATTAAAGGAATCAAACCTATAACCTGTTGTTTGGTCTGTAAACATGTTAATAAACAGCATGTTGTTTTAAGTTTAGGAGGCATGAATGGGGATAATTCATTTTCATTTTCTGTTGGAAGTGTGTATCATTTATTTGTTGACTTTTACCAAGATACATCTCTATGGGTTATTAGCTTTAGAAGAAAATTGGGATCTGCTCATTAATATTTCATTGGATTGAATGGCAGGTCAAACATAAAATATTTTTTTCTCTTGTGTAGTCTCTGGTGAGAGATATACCGTCATTGCTTTAAGAATTAGGAGCATTTTGAGGTCAAGCCTTTTTTTTTTTTTTTATATCTGGGGAAAAAGACAATTTTATTTCACTTAAACACCAAAAATGAAACTCGTGTCGCACATTAAACAAAATATATCGACAAAAATGTCCGTTCTAGCTGGGGGGAAAAGTCAGGGCACCTACAATTTAAAATATAGTCTTTCCGCTTTGGCTACAATATCTGCAGAGAGATGCTTCGTGTAGCCATCAACAAGTCTCTGACATTGGTCTGGGAAAGGTTTGTCCCACTCCTTCCTCTTGGCTGTGAAGTGTTACAGGGGGGTTCTTGCATACACAGCCCCCTTCAGGTAACCCAGAGCACCTCAAAACCATAAAGATCTGGTCTTTGACTCTGCTCGGGACTTTCATTTCATGATTTTCAACCATTCATTGGTGGAATAACTGGTGTTACGAAATATTGTTATGCTGTAAGGTCTAGTTCTGCTTCACCTTGACTTTTTTTTTGTCACCTAATTTACCTCAGACATCCTCTTATACACAGAAAAATATATGAGTTCTGTGATAGTGAGCTGAGCGGGTCGTGCTGCAGCAAACCATCTCTAGACACCTCCAGCTCTGTGTGTCACAGTGGGGATAAAGTTCTTTTCCTGGAATACTGGGTTTAGTTTACACCAAACATCCATTGTTTTGGTGTCGAAATATTCAGTTTTAGACTCATTTGATCAAAGAGCATCACGCCAGCAGCCCTGGCCTGAGTCAGAAATGTTTGATGGCAAACTTCAGTCTGGTCTTTGTGTTTTAAATATTTGGGGTCTGAACTTGTTTTGGATCCTGTTAGTGATGCTCCGCATCAAGTAATGTAACCATGGAGATGTGCAGTCCCAGCCATATATTAAGTTGCCCAGAAAGAGTTTTAGATACTTTTTATCTTTACTTGTATCACATCAGAGCAGACATTTAGGTTCGTATTGCACATCCCTACTGTGTCTTTTTGAACATGAAAAATGCTTTGCATAGAGGTGTTACGCATCACCATATAAATGTTTTCTTTAACACCAGTATTACCTTCAGTCGTCACCATGCATGGCAAATATTCACGTTTTTCTGAAAATGTAACCCTCTAAATAATTGGATGTCCACACATTTTGTCACGAGGGACAAAATCCTAAATTTAAACATATTCATAGGCCAAAATAATGAAAAAAAAAAATAAAAAATTTTGCTCTACAAACGAACATGCATATTTTAAAAATTAAACAAATTAGTCAGACTTTATGTAGAAAGAGGATGCGTTAATCCTTGTAGGTCCAATACGTAAAAACATTTTCAACATTTGCTTTATTAAAAAACAATTGATATCCCGTTTTCAGGTTCTTTTGGGCTTCATTGAAAACAATTGAAGAAAAAAATGTTTGTTCTCAACAATAAGGTTGAGTTAAAGATTGCCTAAAAATATTATGTATTATGAATGGCAGTATTAACATTAGTTTTCACCATAGATGGGAAACAATGGGGGGGAGGGGGTTTAAAAACAAATCAAATTGAAATGATTTTGCGTAAAAAAAAATGCTTTTTGAATGGGAGGCACAAAAAGATGCTGAAGGGAAACACGGCTATATCTTGGCATATTAAGCACCGCAAGAAGAAAAAGGGGGAAATCATTCCTGTAATTCATAACCTAGTCAAATGTTATGCAGTTTGCATAAAGGCAGTACAAATGTCCAGGGATCCAGGGGGGTTAAAGGGCCTTTGCAATACATCTAACGGACCAACACAGACAAAGTAATTTGTCAGCTAGGATCAAATTTAAATAGGTCAGACCTAATCACACATCAAACATGTCACTGTGAACTGATGCCAGAGCTCGAAAGCTATTGCTTTCTACGAATTGCCTACATCAGAACTTGGATGTTTACCAACAGATAGTAATTATTTCAGAATATCTGTCCTTGTTCCTCATTGGCCCAGTTTGAAAAATCACTTTTTAATGCTGGTCTAATTCCTCCCAATGCACTCAAAAGACCTGCTGGGTCAGGTTTGGAGGGCACTGTCATCTCCCAGAGGTAACGAATGAGGTTTGTATGCATGCTTGTGTCTGATGCTGTGTTGCTTAAAGTCACTTCCAGTAAAAGAGTTGCTTTTGTTTGTTACCTAATTTTCTCCACTTTTTTTTTTTTTCCCTGCCCGTGCGTAATTTTTACGTAACACGTTTCCTCCCCTTTCTCTATCCTCAGACTCGACTGGGAACCGAAAACATGTTGCTTCAGAGGTGAGACGTAACACGTTAGCTGGAAAAGAAATATCAGTTAGGACACACGGATCCAAATCACCCCAACAGTATGGAGTTTAGCAACATTTTGCTGACATCTCAGCTTCTCCTTCCTGTTTGAAACATGAGAACAGTACTCATTGCTTCAGACTTGTGGCTTCTTTTCCCCGTCTCACTTTCTGCTGTCTTCTGTCTTTTGACCAACAGGGTCCAAGCATCGGCACGTCTCAGGCCCTGAAAAAAACCATCGGCCACCGGGGAGTCGACCCCACCGGGGAGACGGTGTACAAGAAGGTGCCATCATAGATATTGGCTCTCTTTCATCCATAATAACTTCAGCAATTAAAGCGTATTCACAGATTTCTTCTAGTGTTCTTGACGTGTCGTCATGCAGTTTGTCACAAGCTTCAACTTACTTCACTGTTATTGAGCAACACAAAGTAGTGCATAATTGCGAAGCGGAAGGAACACGAGGCGTTTCTAAATGTTTTTCCTATAAAATGCGTGCATTTCTATTCAGTACCACCGGGTCAGTACTTATACAGTTAACTGCATTAATTCATCTTTTGGCGGTATCTCTCCACTCCATAATAGATGTCCAAAATGTCACTTTTTCACGTCTGGAGACTTAAATTTTTACTAGATCTTCAATGCAAAATAGCTCAATCTCAGTCGGATTTAATACCGAGCACCCGTGAAGATCAACTTTCAAGTCTTGCCAGATCTTCTCGGTTGGATTTAAGTTTGGACTTTGACTAGGCCATTCTAACAGCTGAATAGGCTTTACGCATACAGTTCTGGCTGTATGTTTATAGTCACGGTCCTGCTGGAAGGTAAATCTCAGTCTCCAGTCTTTTGGAGCCTCTAACATGTTTTCTTCCAGGGTTGCCTTGTATTTAGCGCCACCCATCCTTTGAATTAATCCAGGTTCCATGTTCTCTTTGTGTATGAATTAAAAACATTACCATAGCATGATACTGCCACCACCATGTTTTATGGTGGGGATGGTTGGTTGAAGGTTACGTGCAGCGTTAGTTTGTCCGTAAAAACATAGGTTTGCATGCTGGCCAAAAGGTTTGGTCTCATCTGGCCAGAGCACCTTCGAACGAATGTCCTCTGCGGGGCTTGTGGCAACATGGTAACAGGACTACCTAAGGCTTCCTTTAACAATGGCTTTCTTCTTACTGTTCTTCCATTAGGATCAGGTTTGTGTGGAGCATGCCTGGCAGACTTTTCAAATTTTCAGTTAAGGTTTTGAAAACCATCTATTAACCTTAAAATTATGCACTACTCTGTTTGCGTGTCAAAAATCGATCAAACATTCTAATAGTGGGAAACCTATCAATACTGTAGCAGTGCTTTATAAGCTCTAAACTCACAGTGTTTAGCATCTTTTAAATATAAGATTAAAGAGCTTTTTCTTTCTGTCTTGTAAAGTTCTATTTAAATAAATTATTTTGTTCAAACTCATTAATAGAACTGTAGTAAAGATGTTCCTGTGCTATTTTATTAATTTAGACATCTACTCCAACCAGCTTGAGATCTATTCTGTGTTTATCTGGTATTTCAACATTTAGACATTTAAAAATGTGCATAAAAATGCTGCTTGCATTTATTAAACATGTGTAACACCTATACTTTTATGGTAAACTTGTACGTTTTCCCTTCTTTCCAGACTACATCTTCTACTCTTAGAGCGGCCATACAGCTGGGCATCACACACACGGTGGGCAGCTTGAACCAAAAACCCGAGAGAGACGTGCTGCTGCAGGACTTTGAAGTCGTAGAGAGCATCTTCTTTCCCAGGTTTGCGTTGAAAATCATTGGGGATTATATTCCTGACTTATGTGGATTGATTTCTTTTTCTTTTTGGCCCGTGCTCGGAAAGTAAATGCTCGGATTTGTCCTTTTCTGGCAGCGAAGGCAGTAACCTGACACCGGCCCACCACTATGGAGACTTCAGGTTCAAAACGTACGCTCCGATCGCCTTCCGTTACTTCAGAGAGATGTTTGGCATCCAGCCCGAAGACTACATGGTACTCCTGTTCCTGCTGCATCTTCCCTATTTAGAACATAGGCTTCAAAATTAGGTCAAAGAGCTTTGAATAGTGAAAGGAATGAAAAGAATGTTCGAGGGAGTGAAACTGGAAAAGCGTGAACAATGAAGCGCCGACACACGAGAGACAGAGCTTTTTACGCTGGCTAACTATTGGTGTTACTATATTTAGAGCTTTTTGTTTTTGCTTTTTAAAGTTTTTTATCTCATGTCTTAAAAGTTTACCCTGATTTATCTACAGTATTCTCTGTGCAACGAGCCTCTGATTGAGCTGTCTAACTCCGGCGCCAGCGGGTCTCTGTTCTTCGTCTCAAAGGACGATGAATACATTATTAAGACCGTGCAACACAAAGAGGCAGAGTTTCTCCAAAAACTGCTTCCAGGATACTTTATGGTAAGATCTGATTGTATGGATAGTTCACTACCAGACTCATCTATAAAGCAATCCTGCTTGTTGTAGGACCAGATGCATTCGTATTTTAAACACTAGACCTTGGGGCAAAATGTTTAGGGTGTGTTGGATGTTTCCCGGCTCATACGAGCCATGATTGCCTCGAGTCAGTAATTACTGGGATTCTGTAGAATTGAGGCTGAGCTACTTCATTCATCAGGTAAGTTGTTGAAGGAAGACGTCTAAAAAAAAAATAGAAAGACAATGTTCACGGAGAGCTGTAATTAATCATTGTGATTTAATAAAACGTTATTTATATAGCGGCAATTCATAATACATGTCATCAAGGCATTTTACACAGTCAGTTCAATTAAGTCATACAGATTGCGAGTTTTGACAAGCAGCATTCACTTCTGCAAGAGCTTAGAGCCACAGGGGACAGTCGTCTGCATTGTCGATGGCTTTGCAGCAATCCCTCATACTGAGCATGCATGAAGCGACAGTGGAGAGGAAAACTCCCCTTTAACAGGGAGGAAAAACCTCCTACAGAGCCAGGTTCAGTGTGAACGGAGCACACAGAGCAGAGAGACACAAAAGATTTAAGATACAAGATGTTTTGCTGTATAGTTTTTTTCTGGATCAGTTCCTCATGACATATGGACCTTTATGTAAAACATTACCAGAAATAAACAGACCTGATTATTCTTTATCAAAGATACCTGATAAAGGCGATACCAAATGAGCATGGTCTGTGCTTATTAGATTGGCGTCAAGGGAAAGAGCAACAATAAGTTTCCATTACAAGAATTTTAAGTCTTCTGGAACACAAATAAATATGCTACTTTATAGGTTATCATGAACTCTAGGTCTGAAAAGTAAAAAAAAAAAAAAATCTGTAATTGCACATAAGATATGTACTCAAAAGGTGATTGCTTCATGAAATTTAACTTACATTTTCACTTAGAAGCTGCTTTTATTTAGAGATATTGAATAGAACTGAGGTTGTTGTGTAACATTTGATTATCTAATATGTAAAACGTTTGGGTCATTGTGGGAAGCATTGTGTTAAGATGTAAATTTCAACACTTGCGTAAATTTTATTACTGTTTAATCCATCAGTAGAACATCTTTAGGACTCTATCAAGCCGATGTGAATTATTTCCCTTTCCATTAAAACATCCCTATCATACATTTCTAAAAAGACAGGTTAATTAAAAATTCTAAGATAAGTACACATTATGTACATATTATTAAAAAAATCATAGTGAGCTACTAATGGAAACATTACAAATCCGTTATTAGTCAACCTAATATGTAACATGAAGTTAAGGCCTAAAGGAAGAAAAATACACTTCTAATAAAATTAGTGCAAACCTGAAACGATGAATTAGCATTTAGCAATCTCATCACTCAGCTGGTCAGGCTCTTATGGTGATCCAAACATCATCAGATTTTCAGAAACCTTGTTTGAAAGGCTCTCTGAGGTCTGATTATTATCTGCTCTTAGAGAAAAGGCCTTGAGTTCAATATTCTGACACAGCCCTTTCTTCACCGAAAGTCCCAGAATTAAAGTGTCTGGGATTTTCTTTTTTTTACTTCCGTTCTCTCCGGCGTCCTCTCCTGGTGTACCGAGCCTCCGCCACCCGGTTAGCTAACAGCTGTTTGGGCAACGGGAACAGACCGAAAATGTTGGGGGACTTATGCAAGTTAAGCAATGTTTGGATAAAGCGAGCCAACAAAATGAAGTGAAAAAGGGGCTACGATCATGTCCACTTTCCCCGCAGGCAAAACGACGGGTTTTTGCTGCGTTCCAATTTTCCTCAGAAGTAGGAATTTCCAGCCTCCAATTAGGAAGTTTCAACCCAAACACCCCCGAAAATTGAGATTACGAGTCGAAAAGTCGATGGAAGTACCTGCTACTTGCAGCAAGATTGAGTAAAACTTGGCTGTTTATTGCAGTTCTGTGTTATTTATGCAACATTTAGTCGTACTCCTTCTATTCACTGTTTATAAGGCGGGATGTTAAAGCGTTGCTTAAATGCACAAAATAATGCCTAAGAGTTGTTGTTTTAACCGTAGTGGCTAAACGAGCAACGAAGAACAGTCATCTATTGTTTAATGTTTCATGTGTAATTAAACAGTTCAGCATATCTTAAAAAAAATAAAAATATTTTTCTAATAATAACTACCTCAGTTGGACCAAACCTACATCTCTGTCTGTTGTGGCCCGATTTTACTATGATGCGTCACTCGTAGCGCCACAATTACCCATAATGCAGCAGTGTTTCTCTGCAACCATAACAGTCAAGACGGCGGCCGCGACTGAGCGTTGTTTTAATGACGCCCTTTATTATGTCCTGAACGAGCTGGATATATCTTCAACACCTCAACAACCGGCTGCACTAAGGGCTAAAACGGAGCGTGTCGCTCCCCGCTGCTCTCCAGACTGATATGCCGTGTTTACAGAGTAATCAGTCTGGCTGTCCAGGCTAAGATTTTACTATCATTTAAATCTAAACTCAAATGTACAAAGGCATGCCACAGATTCCATGTTGTTATTTATTAAGCCATGGTGATGTAATTTTGCAGTTTTAAATGTAAAACATCAACAGAAAAAAATAACATGCACCCTCACTGCTTTTGTAGGATTTAAGAGAGAAATTATTAGGGTTAGTGATGCTGATTAGGTTTTTACTTCATAAATTAAGCCGTGTGTGTGTGTTAGTTAACACGCGACGTCGAGGAGAAAACGCATCAGCCCAGACACATAAAACTATTAAATTCAAAGAGCATGTACTTTTTTTTTTTACCATTTGTGTCTTTTAAATGTATTCTTTGTACAGATGGCCATGGGAAGGTCTCACATGCACTTGCTGCTCTATATTTTAATTGGCTGTTCCATGATCTCTGTTTTGTCTGTAGAACCTGAACCAGAACAAGAGGACGTTATTACCAAAGTTTTATGGGCTGTACTGTGTCCAGGCAGCCGGTAAAAACATCCGTATTGTAGTCATGAACAATCTGCTGCCCAGTGCTGTACGAATGCACCTCAAGTTCGATCTGAAAGGCTCCACTTATAAGCGGCGAGCCTCTCCCAAAGAGCGGGAAAAGACCGTGCCCACGTTCAAGGACCTGGATTTCATCCAGGACATGACAGACGGACTGCGCCTGGAGGTGGACAAGTACAATGCTGTTTGTAAAACTCTTCAGAGAGACTGTTTGGTAAGTATTCAGTTAAAACACATTTACGTATTTTGGTAGTAATTGAATGTTGTTGTTTTTTTTTCTGACTTGTTTTGTCTGACTTGCTTTCAGCTGTTACAAAGTTTCCAGATTATGGACTACAGCCTTCTAGTGGGAGTTCATAACATAGACCTGGCCTGTCGAGACCAAGATAGAGAAGAGGCCGCAGGAGCAGCTGTGGACCAAGAAAGGCCACAAGTCCAAAAGTCCCTGTACAGCACAGCTATCGAGGCCATCCAGGCAGAGACGGGAGGTGTGGAGCCAGTGGACAGGTGCGTGTCAGCACATTTATTATGGATTTTCTCTAATCCACACATGTTCCAAATTATACACGCTCCATTGTGTGCATACATGTTTGCTAAAAGTCACATGCCTTCAGAAGGCATCAACAAGCTTCTGGCAAAAATACTTAATTTAACTTGTTTGGTTTCTTGGCAACAATCTGGCTTTTAAGCAGAGTGCACCAATTCCCAAATGAAGCTCATGTTGGGGCCTACAAAAGCTCATGCTAGTCTGGTTTATTCAATTCAATTCAATTTTATTTATATAGCGCCAATTAAGGGCTTTATACGTTAGAAGAAGAATTTTAAATTCTATTCTTGATTTAACAGGAAGCCAATGAAGGGAAGCTTCATTATGCATCCTAACACTAGTGTTGACGTCTGATTAGTACTGTTGTCCTGTCCTGCTAGAATACCCGACTGCCTTATGTTTCAACCATGTGACCTAAACTGTCACTCTAAGATAAAATGAAACGGGTTTATGTCATGAACTGGAACCTGCTGGAATGCTGGTTTAATTCAATTCAATTCAATTTTATTTATATAGCGCCAATTCATGAAACATGTCATCTCGAGGCACTTTACAAAGTCAAAATCAATCATATTATACAGATTGGTCAAAAATTTCCAATATAAGGGAACCAGTTGATTGTTTCAAAGTCCCGACAAGCAGCATTCACTCCTGGAGAAGCGTAGAGCCACAGAGAGTCGTCTGCATTGTCCATGGCTTTGCAGCAATCCTACTGAGAAAGAATAAAGCGACAGTGGAAAGAAAAACCACCCACTAGCGGGAAGGAAAAACCTCTAGCAGAACCGGGCTCAGTATGAACGGTCATCTGCCTCGACCGACTGGGGGTTAGAGAAGACAGAGCAGAGACACAACAAGAGAGACAAAAAGCACAGAAGCACACATTGATCCAGTAATCTGTTCTACATTAGATGGTAATAGCAGGTGAGCCGTCTTCACTGGATGATGTCACAGCTAACAGAACGCCAGACCAGATGTACCTACTATGAAGAAAAAAAGAGAGAGAACAAAAAGTTATAAGCAGAAATTATGACAAGCAATGCATAATTGAAGAACAGTAGAACTCGATAGAGTGAGAAAAATAGATCCTGATGTCCTCCAGTAGTCTAAGCCCATAGAAGCACATCCCCATAGGTAGGTCAGGGCAACATAAGCCATTCTACTTATAAGCTTTGTCAAAAAGGAAAGTTTTAAGATTAGTCTTAAAAGTAGACAGGGTGTCTGCCTCACGGACCAAAACTGGGAGTTGGTTCCACAGGAGAGGAGCCTGATAGCTAAAGGATCTGCCTCCCATTCTACTTTTAGAGACTCTAGGAACCACCAGAGTGATTCCATAGTTAAACCACCACTGGTTTAACTGTGGAATCACTTTCCACAGTTAAACCAGTTTTACATCATAAATTGACAGCATGCCCAATAAAGAAATGCTGCAAAACTGACACCGTTATTTGACTTAAATTTCCAGCTGCAGACAAACACCAGCCCAAAAGCCTCATGGGAACGAATTTATTGGCAGATAAGATTACGATTGAGCTATTTGAGCTTGATAATAAGAATTGTGTTTTTGGATGTGAGCGTTAAGAACACTACAGGGCATGGCAGTGGTGCTGCCATGATATGGGGCTGGTTTGTTGCATCAAATCAACAGTTAGCTGCTTGAAATTGGGTCAAAACTGGTTTTCGAGTGAATAAAGCCAGTCTGACCAGCTTTTGGAAAAGCTCTGACCTCATCCCTATGGAAAACTTGCAAACTATGTCGCTGCCAGGAATCCAACAAAACGAAACAAACTCTTCCAATTTTTACTAGCTGCTTGGTCAAACATCTAACGAGAGTCATGCCCAAGCTTGCTGGTGGGTACTAAAGCTGTTGAATTTCTCTGCAACTTGCCAAACAACATTTAACCAACTATTAGTGGAAGGTGTGTGTGCATGTTTGAGCTTGTGTGTACATTTTTGACACTCGGGAGTAAATCCAGGATGCATTCAGGCCTGGTGGCATCATCCCACGGTGAAAAGGAACGGTTAAAACGCGCCGTTGCCTTGAAGGATGTATGTAAACTTGGCTGAGGATAAAAGTGTGTTTGATCTTTCAGGACCGGAGGGATCCCCGCGCGAAACGGGAAGGACGAGAGGCTGCTGGTGTACATCGGTATTATTGACATTTTGCAGTCCTATAGGTAATAGTGCGTGTTTGTGTCTTTTTGTTTAGTCAATGAAAGTGAAAACACGGCCCTCGTGGGAAAAGCGACACATCCACAGAGCAGCTTCAGCGATCCACCTGAGTTTACACAGAACTCTCCCAGGTCATTGGCTAATATTACAAATAGACAGAAACCTAAAACTCTGGATGGGGCTCAGCAAACAAAAAAAACCTTTGTGCGCTCTTTGCAAGCCGCTTAACCGATTTAAACAGAAGCCGTCTGTTGTGCTGAGCTGGGTTCACTTACCATGAATGAACGCTCCCTGTTTCTCAGACATTCCTCAGACTCAATTCATAATTAAAAGGGTTTGTTGGCTGCTGGTTGTTTCACCCAACCATTTTGTATTTTCACCATTTTGACTGTTTCCTTGTCTTAGCCAACTTTGTTGAGTACAAAGTGGAGCCATTTCCTACCAACCACGTTCCAGTTTGACCAGCTTTGGCAACTGATGATTTTAAGTCATTTTCTGTGATTCTGTGACTCGAATAAATATGATCTACAAGCAGGAGATGGTTTAATTTAATGGTTGTGTTTGGTATATTGTTATATTCTAAGACTTTATTAGCATATAATACAAACTTTTATGTGTATTTATATCCATAGTTGATCAAAAGTACTTAACCACCAAGACATAATTTGATCTGCTATGGTTAAGTGCATGTGAATGAAATGGATTGTTTATGGGTACAAATGTCAAGGCAAACCGGATTAAATAGCAAGGTGTTGGTATGAAAATGGAAATCTAATATATTGATCTAATTTGTTGTATATTTTGTATGAATCTTTTATTGAATCTACACGCGTTTTTATTGTGTAGCTCATATAATGGACCATGCATCTGTGTATTTTCTTGTCTTCAGATTTGTAAAGAAGCTTGAACATTCCTGGAAGGCCCTGGTTCATGACGGGGTAAGTTGCTCCTACTTGTCTGTTGGATTGCTGTGGTTGAAAACACAGATCTTGACAAAAAAAACTTTTGTTTTCAGGACACTGTGTCTGTACACCGACCAAAATTCTACGCAGAAAGATTTCTAAAGTTCATGTGTTCTACGGTTTTCATAAAGATGCCAGGTGAGGTTTATGTTAAGTTGCTGATAATAATAATAATAATAATAATAAAAACATCTCAGTTTTACAGCTTGAACCCTGAATTCACTCTTTACCATCTTAAATCTAGTAAAGTCCTCCCCGTGTAAGAAGCGCCGGGCCAACGGTCCTACAAAAAAACCTGCTGCCGCCCTTTTGTTGTCTCAAACCAGCGGCAGCTCCCAGCACCCTTCACTCCAACAACAAGCCAGCAATGACACCAGGGAGAGCGCCGAGGGAGTCAGCGGTAAGACCTGGAAACAGAAATAAGTGCACAGCTGCTTCAGATGTAGGGTGGGAAACAAACAAGACTTACTGATGATTGCTAACATGTGCTGGCATGTGGCCTACCACTTTCACAACGCAGTAATACGAGTTTATCCTCCTCTTCCCGTCCAGCCATGCAGTCCGGTCGACCTGACCTCCTCCTCCAGAGCTTACTGCCCAGAGACGGTGCCGTCAACACTCCTAGAGCTCCAGTTTTTGTGTCCTTGGCTGACGCCAGATCCACTCCCACAGCGCTTGCTGTGTCTCCCTCTCAGGAAACCTCAGTGAGAGAAGGTGGAAGCGAAACAAGCAAAAACCAGGACAACAGCACCCCCAAGAGGCAAGAGGGAACATTTCAGTTCAACTCAGTTTAATCTTGAAGAGTTCACAACAGGTGTCATCCCTTTGGGTCCAGTTTGTATCCAGTTACACCGGCTCTAAAGTGTACAAACCTTTGTTAAAATACCAGCGTTTTCTTATGTAATAAAAGAGTCTTTGATTAATTATTTTTAAAAATGTGATAAATATTATACACAAAAAACTTATTACAGGGGAAAAATACAAATTTGCAATATCCTGGTTGCATAAATATTCACACCCTTAAACATTTGTTGAAACACCTTTTGATTCTTTTTCAGCATTCTGTCTTCTTGAGTTCACAGCGGCCATCAATAATAGATAAAATGAATAGCCTTGAGTTCAATATTTTTGAAGGGAGGTTCTGTGAAAGGTTTCTAACAATAATATCCTACCTGCAGCTGATGGCTCTCTTTGCTTCCTCTTTTAGAATAAATCCAGATTAGTTGGTCCCAAAAACTGAAGCTAACCACTAATGAGTGGGAACAAGAACCAAGCGGACCTCTACTGTCCTAAAACCAGCATCTCTTCTCTAAAACTATCATAGCAGTTTATGCAAACTCTATTTTGTGAACTTTTAAACAACTGTTGCTTTTGAATTGTGCAGTTTATTACACACAAGATAACACGTTAAATGAATGCGACAGTGGCCTTAAATTGATCTTCCTGTGTGAAACCCTGCCCTTACTGTGCCGCCTCTTATTCTTATGTTTTCTTTTTATATATTTTATTTTTACCCTTGTGTGCATCTCCATGCTGCCATTTGCGTTTCAGTTTGCTGTTAGTAGACCCGAATTCCCCACTGAGGGACAATAAAGAACTATTCTAATCTATTTTGTTCTATTTTAAGCACTTACTAAGAATGGTACCTGTAGAGCTTTTCCGGTCAGAGATTCTAAAGTAATCTAAAATAAAAGGAAAGTGTTAAAAAATGACAAACTGTTTGTAGCGGTTTAAGCGAATGATATTTTGTTGACATCCTCACACTGACCAGAAACACTTCAAATGGTCCATTCTCTGTACCTGCTTCACACAGGAAGATCACTGGTGGAGCACCGCCTGGTACCTCTATTTCCTGTGTAAATAATCATCATGCTTAAAGGAGCAATAAGCGAAATTTCATTATTTTAGATAGAAATAACTGAATTTTTTTTTTTTTTTTTAAAGAACTAAAGGTATCTTTTTAGATGGACTATGGTTAAACATCGCTCTGTGTTGTTCTCCAATCTCTTGTTTACGTAGCCGGGATGCACGCGCGTGCACGTACATGCACAGCAACAGCTGCCACTCAGGGCTTAGCCACTTCCTGCTCATAAAATGGCAGAGAGCACGGCCATCAGATCAAAGCGTTGTCTTGCTAACAGCATTATAAAGTTAGGAGTTACTCACTTCTTCACTAGACATGTTCCTCTGAAAGGTGACACTGTTTTGCTGTGTTTTTAATCCTTTGCAAATATGCGCATATGAGCCGATGGGTGAGAGGGGGAAATGGGTGCTGGAGCGAGGTAGAGAGAAGCGTGCCATGATACACATCTTGTTTTGGTCTACAGACTGTGCTCAAGCGCCACCCAGTGGTGAAATATCGCTTATCGCTGCTTTAAACGTGCGTAAGCTAACATTAAAATTGGACACGTATGATTTTTTTCTAGGAAACCTTAAATAAAACCTTTTCACAGAACCTCACTTAAAAAAAATCTTGCTGATCTTTCCCTTTAAGACTAAATCTGTAAAACAGCTGACTCTGTGTTTTTCCTTTGTTCTCAGATATCAGTCTTCTGTTGAAGAAAGTATTACGACAGAGGACACGATCTCACTCAGCGACATAGATTCCTTTGAAACCAAAGCCCCTGTAAGTAGAATAAACCTACTTTTATGACAACGAATAGGTTGAACATGTTTTTTAACCAAAACGTTTTTGTTTGACAGGCGTAGGATGTGGAAGAGTAACTGGGATTCAACCTAAACAAAGGCAGAGGTGTTAATGAGGAACACTGAAATATTTACACCCACCCCCTGTCTTCCTCGAGGTACCAGGACTAATAAATCCTTGTCGTGAATCACTGGGACCAAGCAGGACTTTGGATGTTTGTTTATGCTACTGTTTGTTTGCACTTTGATTTCCGAACAGACGTGTTCTGACACTAGTAAATGTGGGTACGTTAACGTGGTGGTTAGTGAACACTATCTTTGTCTCGCAGGAGTGCCTGTATTCACAACTAGTTATTCTGTTTCACCCTGATACGCTCATTTAATCCAGCATTTGCTGTGACATCAGGACCTTTCTTCTGTTTTTTTTTTTTTCATGTGAAGAAGTTTTATTTTCAAATTGTTTGCCTTCCTTGAATGTCATTCCTTATTCTTTGCGTTTGCCACATCACTGCGGCAAACCCTAATCCGAACGCTGGTGTCTGTCCTGCCATGTATATTGCACACAATAGAACGATGTATCCAAAGTGACATCGATGAGTGGTTGCAATCTCTGCATGTTTTAGATGTGATCACATTTGGAAAATAACTGCAGAATGTTGTCTATTTAAGGGTTGGTTTATAGAATTATCATCTGCCATCTAATCAAGAGGAATGAATTGAATTGGAGATTTCAAAGGACATTTTCAATAGGAGATTGTTGGTGTCTGAAATGTTTTGCACCAAATCGCTATTGCAACTAACAACATTGCATGTTGGCTTAATTTCCGACACACTTCCTATAAACAGTTTATAGACCTCACCGTAAGTGACTGAAGTCAAATTATTATTATTTTTAATTATTAATTTAGTTGCTTTAAAACAAAACCATACATGTGTTGGGAACACATGCTGAAAGAAATTACTGTATTCATTTGTAATAACATGCCTTTTCTGTTTTTAAAGCTTACTTTAAATGTACATAATGCTGGGAAAAGACAGGGCCCTCTAGCTTTTTATTTAACCAAATCTTCTAATGGACCTACATGACTTCAAACACTGTGAATCCTTACAACAACTTCTAATGTTACGGTCAAAGCTATATTTTAAAAGAAGATTGTTGTTGTTTTTGTATGTATGTGTGGTACATTGAGCAGAAGTGATCAAATGTAGTTGAGGTCTGGTTAAAAAAAAAAAAAAAAAAAAAAAAAAAAAGCACCTCAACAAACGCTGATCTGTGGGCTGCCTCATAAAGAGAGACCACTGAGTTTTGTTTGCAATATGTGGTGCGACTCGTCCAAGCAGAGGTGTTTTTACACAAAGTAAAGCCACCGATCAAACCTGCGAAAAGCAGTTTTCTCTAGAAGCCTTCGAAGTAATCATGTGACTAGTACCAAAAAGTAGGAAATGACATTATTGTTATTATGAGCTGGTACAATCATTTTGTTTTCTCGTGGATCATAAGGGGTTGGTGCGGTTTGTACAGCTTTACTCAGCTGTCCAGTGATATGCATGAAAGTAAAAAGGTATTTTTAAAGAGGTGCAGAGGCCAACATTTGTGATTTACTTATTGTTCACCTGATCTGGGTGCAGGGTTGTCCATCCCTGTGAGACACGTACACAGACACTCTTTGTTCATGATATTGGGAAATAATATTATAGCTGTAAATTGTTGCAGTCTAATCAGCTACTTACTCTGTTCTTGTATAATGTCAGTTCTAATTAAAATCTGCTGTCACAGGACTATTTTCTCTTATTGTTCAAGTTTATTTCTGTTTATGGAGTACAACCAGATAATATGAAATACTAAATATATGTACCATAGATTAAAGCAATCATTGTTTTGTTTTTTCATTTCTTTATACAGGAAGGTTTACTTTCACAACTTTGTGATGATTACAGCACCTGATTGCAGTTGCTGGATTTATTTTGTACCACTAATCCAGGTGTGCCCAAACTTTTGGTCATGTGGGCCAAAATTGTCAAGTCAGGGGAAAAAACACTTGAGGGACAAAAAATATAACAAAAACTAAAATTAGCAAAAAAATTACATTGTGATTTTTTTTTTATTATTATTATTTCCTGCTCCACAAAATATGAATTAAATTAGTCCGATTTTATGTAGGGATACGAAAATCATTGGATGTCCAAAACTTTAAAAGGGTTTTCCCAATGTGCTTGATTAAAAGATGCTTATCTGTTTTTCAAATTCTTTTGGGCATGATTAAAAAAGGGGATAAAAAATGTCTATTCTCAGCAAGAAGAATAGGGTTTGGGTCAGACTTTCTTTGAAAACGCTAGTATTTAATAAATTAATAAAAATGATTTTTTTTTTTTTTGGTGCATTGAAGTAAGAGTCATTGGATAGATGTGTTCCTGTTTACTATTAAATTAAAGAGAATGTTGCTGCTGTGAAACCCCAATGAATCTACTCACACAGGATAGGTCTATGATCTTGTATTTCTGGTCCACTCCTTTTACTGGCTTGGCTTCCATGTTAGCAGGCTGCTACTCTGTCTAGATAAAATACCAAATGTTCTGTTTTGTGAAGCCTGGGAAATCTCATATGATTGGCTCAGGAACCAGGAAGTAAACACGGGCTACACTCTGCAACAAAGTCACTCCAGACCATAACTCTAATTTTGAAAGGAGAAAAACGCGACTAAGACATTGTTGATGAAACGGACCGAATGTTTATAGGGAATGGTACGTCCATCCCGAGTGACAAATGGGAAATGTTTTGGGTTAATTTTACAGTAAATATCTTACTTATTGCTTCTTTAACTTGTCTATTATACTTTTTTCTTTTTTTATAAAAAGTCTTGACAAAAAATCAAACACCTGTGCTGGCGGGCCAGATCCTTCTTGAAATGGACCTCAATGCAGCATTCGATACTGTCCATCCTGTTAGAACGCCTGGAAAACTGGGTCGGCCTTCCTGGTACAGCTCTCAACTGGTTTAAATCCTACTTAAAGGACAGGGACCTTTTTGTGTTAGTGCGTAACTTTACATCAGAGATGACCAAAATCACATGTGGGGTTCCCCAAGGGCCCATCCTGGGTCCCCTCCTATTCAATATCTACATGCTCCCTCTTGCTCAGATCATAAAAAACATCAGTTACCATAACTATGCAGACGACACACAGCTCTACATCACCATGTCACCAGGTGACTATGAACCAGTTCAGGCACTGAGTAAATGCCTAGAAGAAACAATGCATGGATGTGCCACAATTTTCTTCAATTCAATAAAAACAAAACAGAAGTAATAATCTTTGGACCAATAGAGGAGAGATCAAAAGTTAGCACACAGCTTCAGCTGCTTCAGCTAAAAAACACTAATCAGGCCCGAAATCTGGGAGTAGTGATGGACTTAGACCTGAACCTCCAAAAGCATCTAAAGACAGTTACAAGGTCGGCTTTCTATCACCTGAAGAACATTTCCAGGATTAAAGGACTGATGTCTCAGCAGGATCTGGAAAGACTAATCCATGCGTTCATTTTTAGTCAAATTGATTACTGCAACGGTGTTTTCACAGGTCTGCCTAAAAAGTGGATCAGACAGCTGCAGCTGATCCAGAACGCTGCTGCCCGCATCCTCACTAAGACTAAGAAAGTAGAGCACATAACCCCAGTTCTAAAGTCCTTACACTGTCTCCCTGTATCTCAGAGGATAGACTTTAAAATACTTCTGTTAGTCTATAAATCCCTGAATGGCCTAGCACCTAAATACATCACAGACTTGTTATCAGTGTATCAACCCTCCAGACCACTCAGGTCGTCTCACTTCAGCCTACTCTGCAGAACCAGAACCAGACACGGAGAAGCAGCATTTAGTTCCTATGCTCCACTCATCTGGAACAAACTTCCAAAAAACTGTAAAAGTGCAGAAACCCTAAGTCTAAATGTTTATTAGAATTGATGCGGTGTATATGGTTGAAACCTGTTATCTTTTAAAATCCATTCAAATAGGGTTTAATCGGCTGTACATTAGTCTACAACAGTATTTTTACATAAAGTTCCGTACCAAAGATTTTCCTGACACTGCAATGTTGTCTTTATTGACAGCCACAGTTATTTCAGGTTCTGAGTGACAGGTTTTTGTTTCTAAACATAGATTTGACACAACACACACACAGCTGCAATCTTCAATGACAGTGTTTTACTGCAGAGCCAAGCAACGTGTGATTATTCCTTTCACACGCAATTGCTCTTTATCTCTTCGCCCTTAGTTCAGGAAGTGCTCAAAATATTCAGCCAAGAACTGTGACACTTGTTCAAGAAGCATGATCACTTGTTCAAATTTTTCTCATTACTAAAAACAGTCGTAAACAGTGATATCTAACATACTGGAATATTCAATATCAGACATGAAATGGATGCACATCTCCTACCCCTGGGATTTTAAGTGTGTCCTTTAAAATTTCGCTCCTTATTTAAAAGCTTCATGTCCGTTTCCCTTAATCCTTAACCCTGTTCCACTCATTAAAAGCGTCCGCTTTTGGGAAAGTGGAAAGTGGTCAGACACAGTTCTGATGAATATCAGTTCAACGTCTTAATTGCTGAAAATGTAAAGAGCGAATAATGAAACACAAATGTCCAAAGATCACCAGCTTGGACTGCAAGGGACACTTCATGCCGAACCACAAGTCAATTTGTACATCGTTTGATAGCTGATCATCCAAAGTAATTTCCTGCAATCTGTATCCATAGTATTGTAGAAAATTCGGTCTGTTGACACCAGTTCTATCAACCAGCAGGAAGTTACTCAGAGTTACTTTTGTTTGATCAGAGGTCATGATATTTCATAGGAGTTAATTGATCCAAAATTCTTAACTACCTAGAGCAAGGGTGGTCAAATTGTAGCCCGGGGGCCATTTGAGGCCCCTGTGCTGATTTTGTGCGGCCCTCCAACTGAATTTCAAGAAAACTTTGGCCAACCAGCGCTGGTGGCTTTTTGCAGATAGAAACTTTTTATTTTTTAATTAGAGCAAATATATTATAGACAAGTTGAAATCTTACAATTGAATGTTCAGTACATCACAAAACATTTGTCTTTTAATAAGCACACTTTTTACATTTGCTTTAATTTCATAGTAAATAGGGCGACTTTTACTCAAATGCATACTTTGGTGCATTCAAATCTGATTGGCATTAATTTAATAAAATAGGCTAAATACAGTTTAATATCTTTTCTTAAAATGATCATATTTTGTGGGGCATGGTTATTATTTTTGGTTATGTTATTTATTTTGATAAATTTTTTGGCCCTCGAGCGCTTTTGATTTAACACTTTTGGCCCAGTAGCCAAAAAGTTTGGACACCGCTGACCTAGAGAAACAAACTGCTGTGTAAAGAGTAAGTAGAGACGGACTGTGCCGTTTAGGTTGGTCTGAACGTTGAATCCGGGGCGAACGCCGCCTGTAAAAGGCGTGCAGACTCCACCCAATCGGCGCCGTCCAGCTCTCCGGATGACAAACGGTGCGCACCCAGCGTGTAACTCTAACGTCAGATCGCCCGGCCAATCATATCCGTTCTTATTCAGCGCTTCTCCAATAGGAAGGGGTCTGTTTAGTCTGCGCCAGAGAGAAACAAGAAGTTTCCAAAATGGTGCTCGAAAGTACCATGGTTTGGTAAGAACTCTACAAACGATTTTAAAGTTGTTTCTAAACGACCCCTTGTTCGAAATTAAAGATGGCAGGCGAGTACTCGAGAGTTGAGACAGTTTAGCTGGACAGAGGACAAATGTCGCGGCTTTCTGAGCTGATAAATAACGGTTAACAGTTAGCCGGCTAAAGCAGCGCCGAGTGGCTGAGTCATTGTCGCCAAAGTTGGCTTACATCCCCTGTCCTAGAAAAGGATTAATTTTGGTGAAATGTGCCAAACTTTATTTTAACACTTGGGAGGGAAAGTTTTTGTTCTGTTATGATAAAAACCGAAGCTATATCATTGTTTAGACCAGACGCAACATGGGTGTTATCTGTTGCTAGTCGTACACTTTGTTGTTTTTTTTACGAGTAACGTTACACTTTACAATGTTGTTATTACATTATAACGCTGGTTTCCGGATCATCGAGGCAGGGAGCTGAGTGTGAACAGGATGTCTTCACTAAAGCAATCCGGTTGTTAGGCCTGACATCAACATATTGGTTAAAGTTATCAACTAGTTGTTTGACGTGACACATCAGCCTCTTAGTAACGTCATATTAACCTGCAGCGTGGACAACAGCGAGTACATGAGAAATGGAGACTTCCTGCCCACCAGACTGCAGGCTCAGCAGGATGCTGTCAACATCGTTTGCCACTCCAAAACACGCAGCAACCCGGAGAACAACGTTGGGCTCATCACCATGGCAAAGTAGGCACACACACACACACACTTACACACACACACACACACACACACACACACACACACACACACACACACACACACACACACACAAAAAACAACAGAACTTAAATTCTTAATTTATCAAGAGAAAGTAAACCAGGACAGCTAAACGACCCTCCATCTGAATTTCAAGAAAACATGCAGCCTTGCACTGCACTCACTGATATGTTTGGCCTCTTCAGAGCAGGTTTTCTGATACCCAGGAGGACATGTTATTAAGTCATATCATCAAAGACTGGGGGAAAAAAGTTCACCTTCTCAATCAGTAACCTGTTCGCAAAGCCTTTGAAATTATTCCAACGTTTAATTTTTCTTCTGACTCTGGTAATATTTATTGTCTTGCAAAAATGATATTGCACCCCTGTTAAAGTCTAGATTTTTTGCCTGTTTTGTGTCTATCCAGGATTTTGGGAACATACCTATTTTTTCCCCCCACAAACCTTTGGCTTCATCTTTGTTTAATAGGTTATAACCTGGTGAAATCTGTGATGGGTGTTTTTGCATACTTGAGGTTAGATTGAAGTAATTTTTAGAACCTGGTTAAGATCATATAATTTTAATGTTAGAGTCCTAGAAGTAATACCTTTACTTTATTGTATTTACATGTACTATTAAAAATAAGTGAAAATTAATACCTAAATTTCAGAAAAACAATTCACCTCTTCTGGGTGGTGATATTTAAAAAAACCTTTCAAAGCCTCACGCTACAAGTTGTTTCCTTGTTCTCCGGTAAAATAATAAAGCTACTTTGTCTCTAACCATTTTAAAAAGGAAGCTGTTTTCAACAAGCTTGTTTGTGGATTTGTGATTGATTACATTGATTAAAGCTGTACTGTCTTGCAACCTTTCCAAGGACCTCTTATCCATAAGGTCGATTGCTGATTCAGACAAAGAGATCTTGACTATTCATTTTATTTATTGTTAGATTAACTCTTGTTTCTCTTGACGCCCTCACCTGACATAAATGATAGTTTAAGATCTTTTTCAGGTCTGGATAACTATAATAAATAAATAAAAAAATGTGTATGGATAAGAAATTGAGACTTTACTCCCTATGTCTGTCTAAGTCTTTAATCAATCAACCCTGTAAACATATTTGTCAGATATGCCCTTTAGAAGTCTATGTATAAAATAATGTGCATATTTTTTTTCCACTATTGATTTGCTTTTCAGGGCAACCAATCACCAATCTAATAGGAAAATTATGTACTTATTTATTTTAGCAAAAGCAGTTTTCTTTCATTTCGCCTTGGTGTGTGTACAAGGATGATTTTTAAATGAAATTGTGTTGGGTTGCGTCTTCCTGGCTACCAAGGATGGCTAACAGTGGGTGTTTGTGCTTCTTGTTTTGTAGTAACTGTGAGGTCCTTACCACGCTGACACCAGACACGGGCCACATCCTGTCCAAATTACACGCTGTCCAACCCAAAGGAAAGATCTCGTTCTGCACAGGCATCAGAGTGGCTCATGTAAGCAGTTCACTGATTCACACTTAACAAATTAGTAATTACATTAAAAAAAGAATTCTTGAAATATGAAGCAACATTTTGTCCTCCTTGTGTTTTTCTTTTGTTTCTACCAAATCATGTAAATGTTACATATAAAACACACCAAGTAAAAGAAATGTCCACACCTTGATTACAGGACAATATCAGGACAGGACATTATGCTAGACACAGTAATCTTACAAAATATCTAAAAAACGGTCAAAAAGGTGTTTATAATGCACTAGAAATGACTCTAGAAATTAGTAAATAAAAAAATGGGAGTCTTCTTCATCCAGTAAACCTTTGATCACAACAGGAACGGTTACAGTAGTCGCACAGAACTCCTTTATACATTTTGCAGGTTTTTACCATTCGAATTTTGAAAACTGTAAAAAGAAACGTATACATTTAACAGACTCCGCCTCTAATCTTCTGCAACTTGGTATCCTCTTGTCGTTAACGTCTTCATCGCTCATGCTACATGGAGGCTAGACTTATTAGCTACTCGTATTCATTTATTCGGGGCTGGTTTTATTTATTGTCATTTTGCATCCAAACTGGCTGTAGTGCATTGGAAAAAAATAACCAAAATAACAAAATGGGGCCCAACAAGTAGAAATATTTTATCTAGTTGTAAAACAAATTACAAATTGCAACTTCTAAAATCCCATAAATATACCAAATATCAATTACAAACTAATAAGCCATTCAAATCCTGTTTATTGGAGAACTATGCAAGTATCATTCAATGGCTTTTAAAATTTTTATTTGCATCTCATCTGAAAAATACTGTCCATATGTCTAACTACATTCATTACTCGTTCCACACATTTTCAACATTTTTAGACGTGTGTTTTTAAAAAGCACAGTGGCACTTTTTTAACAAGCCATGTTTTTGTCTGTCTTTTCTAGCTGGCTCTAAAACACAGACAAGGCAAAAACCACAAAATGAGGATCATTGCCTTTGTTGGGAGTCCTGTGGAGGACAATGAAAAAGATGTGAGTTTACAGTGTTTCATGACATTTCAGCCCAAACCTTTTCTGACGAATATGTATCAAAACGGCTGTTTCCACTGAATGCACTTTATCTTGTGTTTCTCTCCCTCCTTATCTCTGCCTGCGTCTCTCCCACCATGCTGGTCCTACAGCTTGTTAAAATGGCAAAGCGCTTGAAAAAGGAGAAGGTGAACGTGGATATCATCAATTTTGGAGAGGAGGTGATGAGTTTATTTTTCATGATCGCTTCTGCAATCTGTGACCTTTAGGTGTAGGTGTTTTAGTTTCTGGGTTCCTACGGAGTCTTGAAAATTATAATTTCTTGGTTGAAATGTTTTCCATTTCCTTTTTCTGGATAAGTATGGAAAGATGTTTAGTATTCCAGACTTTTTCCCTTTTATAAATCTAAAAATTTTGAACAAGGCTCAATAAAATCTGTGGATTTTAGATTGATTTGTTTAAAGCCCCATTGTGTAAGATTTACAATTCTTACACACTGTAATGAATTACGAACAACTTTGCTGTAATAGCTACTATGGAAGCCTCTGAGTAAAATACGTGGGAAAATGTAAACATGTCCTCCATGTATTAGCTACTGCTAATAGCTACGGTAATCATGTGAAATGGTTTTTGGCACCGTTGTCAAGTTCGCTTCTTTTTTTCTAAAGTCGCTTATTTATTCTGTGAGTCTCGTTTTTTTGGGCTCGTTTCTGAACAACTATAAACACGAGTAAAGAGCACGCGCTGCTGTGCCATGGATGCTGTGAACCGGGCGGCTGAAATATCCCTCCGTATCCAAAATGTTACAACAATATCAGAATAATTTGTTGTTTCCTTTTTCTGATAATCTTCTGTGCCTGAACTCTTATTCAGGGGATGAACACAGAGAAGCTGACTGCATTTATTAACACTCTAAATGGAAAGGAGGGAACAGGCTCCCACTTGGTCACAGTCCCTCCTGGACCCAGCCTGGCCGACGCGCTGCTCTCCTCTCCCATCCTGGCCGGTGAGGGAGGCTCTATGATGGGGCTGGGCGCCAGCGACTTTGAGTTCGGCGTTGACCCCAGTGCTGATCCTGAGCTGGCCTTGGTAAGCAGCAAGAACATGCCACATGGCACCCTTGCTATTAAAGGAGCTCTAAGTAAGATATTTACTGTAAAATCAACCTAAATCATTCTCATTTATCACCTGGGATGGAAGTAACATTCCCTATAAACAATCGGTCCTCTCCATCAACAATGTCTTAGTCACACTGAAGCCAGTAAAAGAAGCAGACTATAAATAGAACAGAATACAACATCATAGACCTGTCCTGTGTTAATAAAAATTCACAACAGTAACACACCGTTTAAAACGGCATATTAGATTGTTGTGACTGGCAAGCTGTTGTACTGATTTGAGCCACAAGGTGTCAGTATTACTTATAGCTCCTTTAAAGGCATACTATGCAACATTTTTCAGTTAATTAATGTGTTCCATACCGTTTTGGATGATTAAATGAGTCATTTCAGGTCGAACAAAGGTTTTCTCGGCCGCCCTGGGGGTCTGTGGGGGAAATACCGCACTTGCAATGCAAGAGCCCTCGGCTCGCACACACAGAAGTCTCGCTTTACGGCGAGAACTCCATGTGTTTTTGCCCTGCCATTCACTATATGCACGCGCGAAAGCAACAACAAAGAACCGCGTGTTAACGTCAAATAAACATGCAAGCATATCGAGTTTTATTATTATTATTATTATTATTTGTTTTTTTTTTTTATGTTGGCGAGACGCTACCGCGGCGAGGTGGCGGCCGCGGCTGCGGCTTGGCGAGGCGGCGGCTGCGGCTTGGCTAGGCGGCGGCGGTAGCGTCTCGCCAACATAAAAAAAAATAAAATAATAATAATAAAACTGGCGAGGCGGCAGCCGCGGCTTGGCGAGGCGGCGGCGGCAGCCGCGGCTTGGCGAGGCGGCGGCTTGGCGAGGCGGCGGCAAGATAGCGCTGCGGGAAGCTTGATGTTCATACCTTCACTGTGTTAGTCATTGTTTGTACTGCCGTTTTTTCCACTTTTCGTTGCGTTCGCCTGTCTGCTAAGCTCAAAACAACCGCGCCTGTCTTGACGGAGAAACCAGAACAGCTGAGCATCTTTACGACAGTGCACTTTTACTTTCGCCCTCTGGGGGGAGCCTCGCTGGAAAATCAACCCCGGTTGCATAGTATACCTTTAAGACATTGTATGACAGAGGAGCACGTAATCTTCACCTATAACATTTTCCTGGGTTGAAGGAGATGGATTTTTGATTTGATTTTATCCCCTTCAGCTCACCCCACAGCTTTTCTTTGGAAGACAAAGCACAGCATCACAGATCTATTTCCAAAGCTATAAGTGGATAAGAGCAACCCACCCCAACTGTTTGTTGCCAGAAAACTCAGCTTTAGTCTAATCCTTAGAGACACGCAGGTCCAGGTAAAGTCCACATGTTTACGTTTGTGACGGTAGGACAGGGATACAATATTTCCTCTAACAATGAACTTCAGAGTTTTTTGTTTTTTTTTTAACCTTTCTTACCATCCTGCTGGATGTTTGTGGTAGCAAGATAAATAGGTCTGGGGCAGAAATTATTACTTTTTTTTTTTTTATGTCTTATAAGATTTAGGATTTACCAAGACAACGATAAATTCCAATTAATGATGTATGAAAACCACAAAAAACCGCCAGTATTATTTTTTCCTTTTTTATCCACAATTGGTTCCTTACAGGCGTCAAATTTTGTTTTAATTTGTTAAATTATTAAATATATTTTTTAAAGACAATATTTGTGTTTTTGGGGCTATAATTGCTGTGACATGCAGTCACCGCCACACAGTTACCTAAAAGGACTGAAAGAAGCCGTTGAGTCTTTTATCATCAAGTTTTATTGTTATTATAATAGTACCGTCCATTTTTCCTGCACTAGATAAATATACTTAGATTTTTAGTGTGAGAAAATGCTACTGCAAGAAAGGAAGAACTTATTTTTAGGCTTTTTACACAAAATTTTTTTACTTCTGTGGTCTATTTTCTCTATTTGCATGTTTTCTACCTTGATGAGATTTTTTTTAAGTTCACACCTCAGTTATTCTACCAGTATTTCCATTTTTTTTTCTACAATTGAAGGTATATATAATTTTTGTAACTATTCCTCATTGTGCTGTTTCCGTGCGTGTCTTTAGGCCCTGCGTGTTTCAATGGAGGAGCAACGACAGAGGCAGGAGGAGGAGGCCCGCAGAGCTGCTGCTGCCTCTGCTGCCGAGGCAGGCGTGCCCACACCCAGCGCAGACGGTAGCTTCAGGGTTTCTCCAATATTCGCTGTAATTCACACCAGACTTGAGTGTTAGAAAACAGCAGCAAATAAATAAAATGATTGATGTATTTGACAGAGTCAGAGGAGGCCTTGATGAAGATGTCGGTTTCTCAGCCTGAGAGCGGCCCCGCAGTGCTTCCTGATTTCAGCAGCATGACAGAAGAAGAACAGATAGCCTATGCCATGCAGATGTCTTTAGCTGGAGGAGGTGGGTTTCATTCCTTGCGCAAATTCATCCTTCGTTCTCTTCTCGGCATGTTGGATAATTGTTTTCTTGTGAACAGAGTACGGTGAAATGGACACGGGAGCCGCAATGGACACTGCAGAACCAACCAAGGTCAGTTTTTGTCAGCATCTGATTTAAGGCCGTGCTCTCCTGTTGGCAAATAATAAGTAGAGCAATAGACGGGAATCCTACTCAGTCTGGAAAAGTATCTAATTTGGTGGAGTACTTTCCAGGTTCAGATTATTATGGGGAAAAAATAGGCTATGAAAACATATATTTCCAGAGTTTATCTAAACTATGATCTAGCCATCCATCCATCCACACATGCATCAGTTTACCTGTCCATCTGTTCAATTGTAAAATTATCCAAGTTTCTGATTGTCCATCCTGCTGTACATCCATCCACCCGTTTGTCGACCCATGCGTCTGTTTCTTGCTCCATCCATCCATCCATCCATCCATCCCATATTTAAAACCTGACAGCTCTAACAATACCTGCTATAATTTTTAAAGTGAACTATAACTGTGTTTTGAAAATTTGAATCTGGAAAAGTATGTTGTTATGAAATAAAAGGTGTAAACGAACCCTAAACAGAATTCTACATTTATTCAGCTGTCACAGTCCGATTTATAGGATAAAATAAGTTAAGAAAGAACATTTACCCAGATATAAGGTAAAAGATAAAAAGTGGATTTAAAATATCAGCTCCAGATATTCTAATATCTGGAGCTGATATTTTAAATCCAGCCAAAACAATAAACACCTAAGCTTTCTAAATTTAATGTATTTTATTTATTTTTATTGAAAAGGAGGAAGATGACTATGATGTAATGCAAGACCCAGAGTTCCTTCAGAGCGTCTTGGAGAACCTGCCTGGAGTCGATCCTAACAACGAGGCCATCCGCAACGCAATGGGCTCCCTGGCGTCGCAGACAGGAAACAAGCAAGACGGCAAAAAAGACGAAGAGAAGAAGAAATGAGACATCAAAACAAAAGAAAAATGAACAATTGCAGGATTTCTTTACAGTCCTGATTGCTGATGCACCACTCTGCATGACGGCGCTCTCACATCCTTCTTTAAAACGTCAAATAATAACAAAAAACAGTATTAAATCACAGCCTAGTTTCTAATTCGACAACATAAATTCTCATGGAACACAAATTGGTGAATTTATAAACTATTAGGGTCATTTACTGGGCTACAGCTAACACTCTCCAGCCGGCATTTTATCTACAGGGTATGATTAATAATTGATTCATTAGAAAAATAAATGTTCTGTCTGTAGACTAAACAATTATTCTGTCTTCCTTTTTTGTGCCGTTTTTATTTTGCAATAAAAGCCAATTGTAAATGTCTAATTCATTTCTATTCACGTTTTAAAGGACTCGTTGCTGACATCAGAGAGAAGACTGGAAAGATTAAAAAGATTAAATCAGTAAAGATCAGTGTAGTTTGAAGCCTGCTGCCTCGTATTTTAACAGTTTATAAGTGTAAAATCAACACTGACGATTTAAAGTGAAAAAAATATATATTTACGTGTCGTTTGCAGCATCCTTACATTTTTCCCAGCTCTATCGCAGCTTGATGGGATGCGCGTGGTCACGTGATGGGAAGCCAGTAGTAGTGAAAATTGCGGCGCTGTTCCGCGATTCAACGCTTTTGGCTCCGCTTTGAACGACAGTCATCCTGTTTGGTTCTTGAACGCCCCCACCCAGCCCTTTCATTATGTAGAGAGAAATTGTCGGTACATTTTTAATTTAGGTATACTTCATGTTTTATTTTACAGAAATATAATTGCGACTACTCAGGTGACAGTAAAGAAAAATTGGGACATCCTTTAACTGTTCAGTTTGTAACAAATATTAACATATTGACCTATAATCTGTTTATATCTATGTGGAAAACGTAAAGTTTTTAGTTACAGGTAAACGCTAAAAACTGGCCTTGTTTTACTTATAAGACTTGACAGACACATAATTTAATTAAGGACAGAGCACCGATGACCTCAGAGAGATGCTTCATCTACCAGTCCCTTGGTATTGGTCGGAGAAAAGTTCGCCCCTACTCACTTTCAGTTGTGAAATGTGGTTTCCTGCATGTACAGTACATTTCAAGTCACACCAATACAGGTCCATCTCAAAATATTAGCATATTGTGATAAAGTTAATTATTTTCCATAATGTAATGATAAAACCAAAATTCCTATCTCACAAAATTAGCATATTTCATCCGACCAATAAAAGAAAAGTGTTCTTAATACAAAAAAAGTAAACCTTCAAAAAATTATGTACAGTTATGCACTCAATACTTGGTCAGGAATCCTTTTGCAGAAATGACTGCTTCAATGCGGCGTGGCATGGAGGCAATCAGCCTGTGGCACTGCTGAGGTGTTATGGAGGCCCAGGATGCTTCCATAGCGGCCTTTAGCTCATCTACAGTGTTGGGTCTTGTGTCTCTCAACTTTCTCTTCACTGAACTCTTCATCTCCATAAAGCTTTTCAGCAGATGGAAGCATGAAGTGCTCCAAAATCTCCTGATAGCTAGCTGCATTGACCCTGCCCTTGATAAAACACAGTGGACCAACACCAGCAGCTGACATGCCACCCAAGACCATCACTGACTGTGGGTACTTGGACTTCTGGCATTTTGGCATTTCCTTCTCCCAAGTCTTCCTCTAGACTCTGGCACCTTGATTTCCAAATGACATGCAAAATTTGCTTTCATCCGAAAAAAGTACTTTGGACCACTGAGCAACAGTCCAGTGCTGCTTCTCTGTAGCCCAGGTCAGGCGCCTCTGCCGCTGTCTCTGGTTCAAAAGTGGCTTGACCTGGGGAAAGTGGCACCTGTAGCCCATTTCCTGCACACGCCTGTGCACGGTGGCTCTGGATGTTTCTACTCCAGACTCAGTCCGCTGCTTCCACAGGTCCCCCAAGGTCTGGAATCGGCCCTTCTCCACAATCTTCCTCAGGGTCCGGTCACCTCTTCTCGTTGTGCAGCGTTTTCTGCCACACTTTTTCCTTCCCACAGACTTCCCACTGAGGTGCCTTGATACAGCACTCTGGGAACAGCCTATTCGTTCAGAAATATCTTTCTGTGTCAGACCCTCTTGCTTGAGGGTGTCAATGATGGCCTTCTGGACAGCAGTCAGGTCGGCAGTCTTACCCATGATTGGGGTTTTGAGTGATGAACCAGGCTGGGAGTTTTAAAGGCCTCAGGAATCTTTTGTAGGTGTTTAGAGTTTGTTGATTCAGATGATTAGGTTCATAGCTCGTTTAGACACCCTTTTCATGATATGCTAATTTTGTGAAATAGGAATTTTGGGTTTTCATGAGCTGTATGCCAAAATCATCCATATTAAGACAATAAAAGACCTGAAATATTTCAGTTAGTGTGCAATGAATGTGAAATATATGAGTGTTTTATCATTACATTATGGAAAATAATGAACTTTATCACAATATGCTAATATTTTGAGATGGACCTGTACATCACCATTTTTGGATTTCCAGAATTATTTCCTCAATTCTTAGCCAGTAATTTGTGAATTTAAAGGTAAGTTTTGGCTCACCGTCATATTGGAGACAACAGTTCTGCTTGAAAACTTTAATCTAATTTATTCTTATCATGCGATCTAATACTTTCTTCAAGCAGATCCAATGATGATTAAGATGGCCAGGTTCTGCTACAGCAAAGCATTCCCAAAACCAGGACCACTTTACAGATAGTGTGAAGTTCTTCTCCTTATATGGAGTGCAAGACAAAAAAACTTTAATCTTTTATGCTAAACATGTCTTGAATCACAATAGAAAATAGAAAACCTACTAGAAAACCCCGTTTTGTTAGCGATAAAACCACATCTAATTTCAGTTTGATCGGTCGCTATGGTGTAACGGCTCCCATCGTTCACCTAAAAGAGCCGGCACAGCGAGCCGCCCCCGTCGCCGGCGGCCCACCGTTAGAAGCGCAGCATATTCTGCTGAAAACGAGCTAGGATAGTCGGGAATCGCACATCCAGGTAAACAATCCAAAATCCATCAAAAATTAAAGAAAAATCCCCGTCCCAGCCATCACCTCCTCCGTCACCGTCGACCCCCTCGAACAGGCGCCCGTGACCGCTGTCGGAGCCGACGCCAGCGGACAGCTCCTGCTGCTGTTAACGGCTGCGGCTAGCGCGTTAGCTCGATGACCCCTCTCTCCGTCTCCGTCTTGGCTGGAGCTCAGCGGCCGGCAGCCGCGGACGGAAAGGGAACATCGTTAGCCGAGAATAGCGGAGCTCGCCGTTTCGAGACGTACCGCCTTCTCACGTCGTCACCGCTTTTTTTTTTTTTTTTTTAAACCCCGGTGCGGCAGTCAAAAGCATGCTTTAAAGCGGCGCTACCCCCCCATTCATGGCTGGAAAGGAGGCGAGCCTGTCACCGCAGACGGGGTTTGGTTGCAGAGTCGCCGCCGCCGCTAGCAGCCACCTAGCCGGCTAAGTCGATGCTAGTGGCAGGAGCCCGAAACACCCATCCTACCTGCTTGGGCTTCTACTGCAGCTCGGAGATTTGTGTTGGACTTGTGAGACACGTTTTAGCCGCGAACCGGCACGTTTAAAGACGCTTTAAGACGCTTTTAAATGTAATAAAACATTCATGTAGCCATTTGTAGCCAGACAGCCCAGCTTCATTGTCAACATACCAGGAATCCAGCTTCAAGATCGGTTTATCTTAGATTTTTCGTTTATTTGAAAGGGAGAACGAGCCGACGTACTTAATAATTAATTCTTCATATAAATGTATGATTTTTTTATTTGTATGCATTTATTTTTTTGCCCATACTGGTGAAATTTATTATTATTTTTCATTTTGCCAGGGTCCAGGGCTGTGATTCAAAACACACGAGCCAATAAAATCATGCGATATCGGATAGAAGGGATTTCACATGTGCAAAAGTATTCACACCTGCTGTGAACCCTGGGTCACACGTCAGGCAGGATCCAAATAAAACACACCCAAGCTTGTGGCTGTACATTGACAGGAATAATAAGTTAAAGGGATGTGAAGTTTTTAGTTTTTTTTTATTTTGCACGGTATTGTACTCGAGTAGAAAAAAAAGAGTCACGTACAGAAGCCATTAGGCCACAATAATTTAATTAATTGCACAATTGAATGTTGATTTTCAAGTATGCGGCTTGTTACCGGGCTACATCTGGATCTGATCCCTGCTGGTTGGAGCTCTAGCATCTCTGAACATCCTCAGCAGCCAGGGAGCCAAACCACGATGAACATTAAAGCTGGAGAGCTCGCTGCACCCTCCACATACCTCCATCATGAGGCAGAGGACGGTTTTCCCTCCTGTGCTCAACGTAGAGACTTTAGAAACTCTCTTTGACCCGCGTCAGTAAAGTTGCACCACAGATACTGCCCTTTATTCCTTTTATTGCGTCTGTATTGCTTTTAAAGCTTGTAGAAGCTTTTAAATGACATACGAGGGGGAAAAAGAAGTGAGGAAATCACAGATTAAAGTTTAACAATAATATAGACACTGCGTTAATTTCCCCGACGTCGTGCAGGCTGGGTCTGTGCTTCCTAAATGTGGCGACCCCGGCTTCTAAATGCTTTTAATCACCACCAAGTAAGACCGGCAGATCTGCATGTTTAGTTGCAAAAGTAACATTTAGCAAAAAGTCTGCAATACAGATATTAGTTTAAGCTTTTATTTCATGCTTTCCAAGCTTGCATGCTTATTAGTGAGTTTGAGCAGTTTTGACATGTTTCACCGAATACAGACAGATCTGTTTTATTCTGTTTAATTAAGTGCATCGAAAACTGAAAAGGTCAACTTTGTAAGTCTTTGTAAAGGTCCAGGCTGTTCTTTGCTGCGGCTACTTTTGAGGTCGGTAAAAACCAGAGGACGGTTCAGGACGTTTGCTTCCACGCACAGACGGGGAGGACCTTGCACTTCCTACATCTCTGTCGGATTCAGAACTACTAACCTTTTTTTGAAACCTACTTTCAGAGGTCGAATTGAAAGCGACGTTTATGGAAATGTGATAGTGTGTGTTTTTAAAAAATGGATCAGCAGGAAAAAAACAAAAAATCGTAGATCAGAATCGGCCAGTTTTCCCTCGCTTGGCTCTCATCGGTCACCTGCAGAGGAAATATAGATTTTTTTTTTTTCTTCCTACTGGCGATTAAATGAGTCAAAACTAAAATCTCCCACTATTTTGGGTCTGTGAATGCATCAACCAACAGCCTGCTCCCTGATGCCCTTTGGCTTAAACGGAGTAAAAATCAGATTGAAGTTAGGAAGATGAGCTCTGATGCTTGATCAATTTGTCTTTTTATGTCCTACGATTATAACATTGGAGTCGTCGGGTCAGGACTTAATGAAAACCAGAAATCTGTTTAAATTCTGAGACATACTGATTGCTGCATCCCTACTATTAGTGTGCATTGACTAAATAATGGTTCTGTTTGTGTAAGGTGTGAATCATGGCATTCATACAGAACTTAAAAACCCTATTAATCAAATGAAAAGTGCTGAATTGAACTCGTTTGGCTGCTTTTGTGCTTTGGACGTGAACTGGGATTACATTTGTCCTTACAGTTCTGTATTTTCTCCTCCTCCAGGAGTGGATCCCGGTATGGGGGACATGAAGACCCCAGATTTTGACGACCTTTTGGCAGCGTTCGATATCCCCGACATAGATGCCAAAGAGGCCATACAGTCAGCGCCGGATGAGGCCGAGGGCCCCCACGGACCTGCAGGCGCACCTTTGGGAAAGCAGGAAGGGGTGGTGGGCGTCGGGTCGTCTCTGAGGCCGCCCAGTCCCCCGGACCCCCAGGCGGACACCTCCATTGTGAGCGTGATCGTGAAGAACAAGGTGCGCCACGAGGCCGTGGACGGCGGGGACGGAGGCGCCGACCAGCCGCACCCCATCGACATGATCGCCGGAGCGGACGGGGGTCCGCGACTCGCCGCCTGCGCGGAATCCGAAGCGCTCAGTCACAACGGTTTCGGAGCGTCCGGCGTTCCCGCGCCTCTTCCGCTCGGCCAGAGCCAGTCCAACGGCGGTCCGTGGTCGGTGAGCACGCCCAAGGCGTCTGCAGAGGCGGCCGGCGCCAGTGCGGCCAAGCCCCACAAGCAGGGCGGAAACATTTTCAACAGACTCAAACCTCTGGTGGCGCAGGGCTCCGGAGACCCGGTGGGCCGGGCCAGGAAAATGCAGCTCCTGCAGCAGCAGCACCAGCAGCAGCAGGACACGGGCCAGGAGAGAGCGGACGCCGTCAAGGCCTCGCTACCTTCATCCTCCTCCGTGTCGGCCGCGTCCTCCCCTCTAGCCGCCAGCGGGCCCGCCGGACTCGCCTTGCCGTTCTTTCCGCCGTCCAAGCCTCTGCATTCAGCTCCTCCTTCGGCGCCGTCGTCGCAGCCCTTTAACGGCGCCCCGAAGGGATTCCAGCACCGGGCCGAGGAGGACGACTCCGACCCAGATTTGGGGAGTCCGCTCGTGATCCAGGAGAACCCAGACTCCCCGACCAGCGCGCAGATGAGCAGGCGATACAAGTCCGATCCCGTGTCGTCGCAGCCCGCGCCCTCCACTGCGCCCCAACCCAAGCCCGGGGACACTCCTTCTGCCTCCGCTCCACAGTCCAGTTCAGCGGAGGCGCCGCAGCCGGAGGAGAGGAACCCAGAACACGTCATAGAAGAGAGAGATTCACCCGAGAGCCCCGAGCCAGAGATGCCAAATTCTGCCGCTCATGTCCCGGCCAAGAGGTGCTCCAGCCCTGCGGTGGCGTCCACGCCGCCTCCCCCTGAGCTGCGGGTGCCTAAGGAGGAGGAGATGGAGGTGGGAAACGGGGTGGATCGGGTTGTGGACGGGAAGGCGGACAAGGGAGAAAGCACGAGGACCGGAGAGGAGAGCATGGAGGTGGACGACGGCAAGTCTAAACCCCCCTCTGCCGACGGAGGAGAAACGGGGAGCGCTGCTCCTGCTCCTCCCGGGGCTCCAGCCCGGCCCCTCAAAGTCAGGATAAAAACCATCAAGACCTCCACCGGCGGGATCACCAGGACTGTGACCAGGGTGGCGTCAAAAGGCGGCGCCGGAGGAAAGGGCCTGGACCCAAAGGCGCAGACCGGGGAACACAAGCTTTTAGCAAACAAAGCCCAGAAGCCCGAGGCTTCTCCCGCCCTCACGACCACCTCTTCCCAAAAAGTAAGCGCTCTGAACGCGCTGCCCGTCTCTACGCTCGCCGCCAGCAGCGTCATGCTCGCCGCCGCCACTAAGGTCCAGAACAAGATGGCTTCGTCCGACAAGGCGAAGGTTTCGGCCACGGCCGTCAGCATCACCAAGTCCGCCGCCCTGCCGGCCACGCCCGCCGTCACCTCCTCCCCCAAGTTCTCCGTCGCCGCCAGCGGCATAAGCGTGCGCACGGCCACCAACAAGACGGCGAACGGGGGCGGCGGCGCCGTCTCGGGCAACGCGCTCCAGTCGAACAAGCCCGCCTCGATCGTCAACAGCACGGGGGCGGTGATCTCCCGGAGCCAGTCGAGCCTGGTGGAGGCCTTCAACAAGATCCTGAACAGCAAGAACCTCCTGCCCAGCTACAAGCCCGACCTCTCGGCCCCTCCGCCGCCCGAGTGGGGGCTCCCGCTGCCCGCCGCGGGTTACCGCTGCCTGGAGTGCGGGGACGCCTTCGCCCTGGAGCGCAGCCTGGCGCGGCACTACGACCGGCGGTCGCTGCGCATCGAGGTCACCTGCAACCACTGCGCCAAGAGGCTGGCCTTCTTCAACAAGTGCAGCCTGCTGCTGCACGCCAGGGAGCACAAGGAGCGCGGCCTGGTCATGCAGTGTTCGCATCTGGTGATGAGGCCCGTCACCGTGGAGCAGATGATCGGCCAGCAGGACATAACGCCCATCGGTGGTACGTCGAGGTGCGCAGGGCCTTGCAGCAGCACTCATACCGCACGGTTCTTACGTCGCAGCCGCAGGTCGCGACGCGTTTTAGGCTGAGGTTTCAGGCGCGTCCCTTTGGAGAGGCAGAAAAATAACGCGGGCGAAATCTGAAAGGTGCGGCGTGCATTTTGAATCAGCCTCCTTTTACTCTGACAGACGATTCGGTGAATCTAGTCGCTTCAGAAGTCGCTCAATTGGTAAAAACCTGTGGGGAGTCTGATCCCAGCACAGATCCCAGCCGTTCTCAGACGAGAACATTAGTGACCGAACGGCATCGCCGCAGGCAGGCAGGCTCACAGACGTATGAGTACTTTTGCAAGGCGCCGTAGCAGTTGTCACAAGAATGCATGCATCCTTTCTTTGTGCCCGTCTTTGCTGACCACCGCCCGTTTGTCCTGTCTGCTGTCCGGCCGAGCAGGCCTGCTCACCTCTTCGTCCTCTCCTCCAGTCTCCTCTCCCTCTGCCACATCAGGGGGTGCCGCCGTCCCCGCCAGCTCCAGCCCCTTGAAGGACAGCTCGTCTCCGGCGGCGGCCGCGGCGCCTCGGCCCGTCCGCCGCGCTCCTCAGGGGCCCCAGGCCTTGATGCCGCTCCCCTGCAAGAAGGTGGATGTGCTGCAGTACAACAACTTCAAGTGTCCGGAGTGCCAGACGCAGTGCTCCAGCAAGGCGGAGCTGGTCACTCACTTCCAGCAGATCAGAGGCGCTCCCAGCTCGGTGAGAAATGAAGCCGAGTTTTCTTGAAATGAGTGTATTTGTCCCTGATTTGAGCAGGTGAACAAGCTTATCTGCCAATGGAATAAGATTTTTTTGCTCTTAAATTAGGAACAACTCCTCTTTATTATCTTGTTTCAAGTGCAGTGTATCTAATGATCTAATTTTAGGAGTCAAAATACTCGTTCCATTGGCAGATAATCTTATTTACCCGCTCAAATCAGGGACAAATGCACTCATTTCAAGAAAGTTTGACTTATTTTTAGTTCCGTTTTTGCATGTAAAACATCAGTGGACACTGAATGCTTTGTGTTTTTACAGACGTGCAGTCAGTGCTCCCCTCCCATGATGCTCCCCAACTCGTGTGCCGTGTCCGCCCACCAGAGGATCCACAAACACAAAGCGCCGCACGTGTGTCCTGAGTGCGGCGGCGTCGCACGGCAGGCCTCCTTCCAGACTCACCTGGAGGAGGCCTGCCTGCACTTCGCCAGGCGCATCGGCTACAGGTGGGGAGACGGCTCTGTCACAATAGGCTAAAATGGACAAACCTCGACTTGAATGTCATAACGGCATGCGGAGGGGGGGGGGGGCAGGAAGAGCTATGAGCTGCACTGCTGCAACCAGGCGGTAGTTAGAATGGCTCCAATTCTTTAAAGTCAGGTTTGCGCTTTGATAACTTTCAATTTATTATAATGGGCACTGTTTGGTTGAGGTTTGTGAATTAAGTACATTGTTGTTCTGTTCATATCGTTCACAGAAAGTAATATTTGGCTATATTAGTGCCTGATTACAGAAAAATATAAATCGTGCCACACAACCCGGTACTTACATTTTAATTTTAGAAAAGCTGGACAAATGTTCAACCTTTAAATGCTAACAGTTTATCATTAACCAAGGACTTGCAACCACACACACACACACACACACACACACACACACGATTAACTTGCTTGATTGCAATTTCCAGAAATGCTGCAGCCTTAGAGGAGACATAGTTCATATTAAAACGGTTAATCTTTAAAGCGGAGCAGCATGCGGTGTTGTGCAAAACTTTGAGATGTTCAGAGAAGCCTCTCTGAAGGTCTTTTAACGTATTTTTAACCAATGGCTGCTGGTGAACCTAAGAGATGCATCGGCAAAGGTAAAAGTATTCACCCCCCCTCACAGACTCCTTCTGGTTCTGCCTTCTAGCCTTAAATGTTTCAGATCCTCAAATCAATTGGAATAGAGCGAGATAACCTGAGTAAAAACAAAAAGATGTTCTCAGGTAATGTTAAAAAAAAAACAGTGGTGTCCAAAGTGTGGCCCTAGGAATGCTTATGGTTGGCCCCCAATCTCAATTCAGGAATTACCCAAATTTGATAGTTTTTATCCTCCTAATGAATGAAGACATCATTTGAAAACTGCTTTT
Source organism: Fundulus diaphanus (assembly GCA_037039145.1). Taxonomy (NCBI): domain Eukaryota; kingdom Metazoa; phylum Chordata; class Actinopteri; order Cyprinodontiformes; family Fundulidae; genus Fundulus; species Fundulus diaphanus. Next base: position 37,077,945 of record CM073135.1, read on the forward strand.
TGTATTAACTCTGGTTATATTTGTCTGTTTTTAGGATTAGTTTAAGTTTGACAAATTACTCATTAGTAAGTTTTTTGGTTATTCTTTAGTTTTAAAATTTGTGTGTTTTTGCTGAATTTCCATTAACGCTTATTTGGATATTTTAACTTAAGATAAGATAAGATAGACTTTATTGATCTCACAGTGGAGAAATTCAAGTGTCACATCGGCTCAATGATCAAGAGAAGGTGCCAAAAGGAGGAAAAGGTGCATGAGGTATATACAGTGCGTCCACATATATACAGTGGATCAAGAAAAAAGAAAAAGGAATAAAGCAGAGATTTAAGAGGACTTATGTACATTTAAGGTGACTTATATACATATGGATTTGACGTTGTACATTAAAGTGGAACCAGGTAAAGAACAACAGTGAGGTAGTGAGATAACTATAACAGCTGAAGTCCCTAATTTAACAGGATTATTGCACAGGGTATTAAATAGTAATTGCACATTAGTTATTGCAGTTATAGTGCAGCGTTGTAAAGTCTGATGGCAGCAGGGATGAATGACCTGCGGTAGACAACCTGTGGAACAGGGACGGCTCGCTCAAGTCAAAACGGTCACGCTCTGCTCCTTTCAGGTGCTCAAGCTGCCAGGTCGTGTTCGGAGGCCTGAACTCCATCAAGTCCCACATTCAGACGGCTCACTGCGAGGTCTTCCACAAGTGCCCCAGCTGCCCCATGGCCTTCAAGTCCTCCCCCAGCGCGCAGAACCACATTAGCACCCAGCACCCGACGCTGACCGGAGGCCAGGCCAAGTACGTTCAGCCCTCCCTGCCGGGCAAAAGGTCTTCCTTCATCTGGAAAAACTGAGAGGTCACACATGTTCTTTTTTCTCCTCTCATTACAGGATGATCTACAAGTGTGTGATGTGCGATACGGTTTTTACCCAGAAGCCCCTGCTGTACATGCACTTCGACACTCATCTAGCCAAGCAGAAGGTGCATGTGTTCAAGTGTCCCGACTGCACCAAGCTCTACGCCCAGAAGGGGTCCATGATGGAGCACATTAAGGTGATCGTTGGGACCGGAACGTTTTTCCTGTTGTCGCCTCTTGCCTTCGCGTGTTGCCCATCCGTTGCTTTCTACAATGGATGTGGTGTCAGAAAAGGCATAAATCAAATCTTGGGTCGGCCTTAGCAGGTTTCCTCAATGGTGGACCTCGTCCTAAGTTCTATACCAAGAACATTACCCCAGTGCTTAATGAACTTCCTCTAGAGCAACGGTCTCCAGCTCCAGTCGTCAAGAGGCACGATTCAATTATTTCATTTACACAGCGCCAATTCACAACTCATGTCATCTAAAGGCACAAGGAAACCCAGCAAATTGCGTCGAGTCCTGAAAGAGCGTAGAGCCACAGGGAGAGTCGTCTGCATTGTCCATGGCTTTGCAGCAATCCCTCATACTGAGCATGCATGAAGCGACAGTGGAGAGGAAAACTCCCCTTTAACAGGGAGGAAAAACCTGCACCAGAACCAGGCTCAGTGTGAACGGTCATCTGAAGACAGAAGAGAGACACAGAAGCACACATTGATCCAGGAATCTGTTCTACATTAGATGGTAATTGTGGTGATCTGTCTCCCCTGGATGATGTCACAGCTAACAGAACGCCAGACCAGGTGTACCTACTATGAAGAAAAAAGAGAGAGAGAACATAAAGTTAAAAGCTGAAATAACAACAAACAATGCAAATTGGAGAACAGTAGGAGAACTCAGCAGAGTGAGAGAAATAGACCCTGATGTCCTCCAGTAGCCTAAGCCTATAGCAGCATAACTATAGAGATAGCTCAGGGTAACATGAGCCACTCTAACTATAAGCTTTGTCAAAAAGGAAAGTTTTAATCCTAGTCTTAAAAGTAGACAACCTTTACATGCATCCCTGCTCCGGCACACCTGAATCAATTATTACCGGGCCTCTTCAATAACCTGGATGACCCGCTAAGGTGATAATTCAGCCGTCTGACAGATGTGTTGGCGCAGGGATGCAACTGGAATATGGAGGACGATGTTTCACAAGGACTGGAGACGGGAGATCTCCCAACCCCCCCGTTCCAAAGCCTTTATATCCGCGTCACACAAAGAGTCGACTTGGAGCGCTTCAACAGCCTCCTTTTTATACGTTTATCCATCCGTTCCCCTGACTGTGCAGTAAGGTCAGATTTACACCATAGGAACAAATACGGTATAGTTATTAACCTCTGCCAGAGGTTTTCCTTCCTATTAATGGGGAGTTTTTCTTCCCACTGTCGCTTCATGCTTGCTCAGTATGAGGGATTGCTGCAAAGCCATGGACAATGCAGACGACTCTCCCTGTAGCTCTACGCTTCCCCAGGAGTGAATGCTGCTTGTCGGGACTTTGATGCAATCAACTGGTTTCCTTATATAGGAAATTTTGACCAATCTGTATAATCTGACCCAATCTGTATAATATGATTGAACTTAACTTTGTAAAGTGCCTTGAAATGACATGTTTCATGAATTGGCGCTATATAAATTGAATTGAATTGAATTAAACATAGGACACTTGGAAATTAAAGAAATGTGAAACTGTGTAGGGTGATTTAAATAAAGTGTGATTTAAAAAAACTGCAAAAGCAGCAGGGATGTCGTAGATGAGCTGCCGCTTTACCAAACGTCACCATGGAAGATGGCTGATGTCACCGCAGATTACGCATCCATCCATATGATTATACATCTAGACGTCCATCAGTGTATCTGTTCATCCAGACTCTCTGGGGTTTTTCACATTTGAAGCTGTATAAATATGTACATGTACATGCTTATCAACTAAACTAATTAACGAGGACCTCGAAGTTTAAGCCGTATAAACTGTTTAACGACGCTGTAAAACGTTTCTGTCCTTCCGCTCAGACCGCTCACAGAGGCCCCCCAGCCAAACAGGAGTCCCAGCCGGACGCGTCGAACCCCGCCTCGGCCGCCACCAACTCGTCCAGCCCCTCCGGCCTCAAGTCCAAATCCTCTGCGAAGCCCGACACCTCAGATGGCGAGGACTGGGGGCGGGAGCAGGAGGAGGAAGACGAGGAGGAGGACGACGACGACGACGAGGGGGACGAGGACTACGAAGCCCCGGGGGGCCAATCTGCCGGCGGCACGGCGGTCAGCGGTCATCCGGCGGTGAACGAGTGGACCTGCCCGCAGTGTCAGACCACCTTCACAGACAACGACGACTATCAGAGTCACGTGAAGATGGAGCACGGCAAGGTGGGACCATGCGCCGTTCACACCGTAGCTTCAAACACGATCGTATGGAGAGAAAAAAACGTAATTGCCCTCCTGCTGTGCCTGCTCCACAGTTCCCCTGTCGGATCTGCGGCGGCACGTTCAGCACTTCCTCCAGCCTGCGGCGTCACGAACGCGTCATTCACGAGGGCAACAAACGGGTCTTCCACTGCCAGTGAGTCACCTCAGCTTTCCTTTTTGCCACAAAAGCAACATTTGAAGGTGATCGGATCAAACGTGAAAGACAATCGATCGTTATTGATAATTATTAAATTACTGCAAAAATGTAGAATATCAAGATTAATTTTGTTCAGTAGTTCGATTCTAAAAATCGAATCTTTTAACCTTTTAGTTTGACGATTATGGTTTACAGTTATCATATTTTTCAGACCATAAGGCGCACCATCATTCTTTAAGAAAAATGAAGGTAGTTAAGGAAAAATATGGTAGTTTAGGCACCCTGACAAAGAAAAATAGTGCATACTTTCAGACAAACATGTTTGTCAGCATAAATGGCGACGCTTGTATCAGTGGGACACAAAAACTCAACACCCATTAGTGGCAACAATTTTTTTTGTGATGCCTACAACCTGACTTTGATCAATTTTAAATTAAACAGATAAATAAGCATAAACCAACACACTAGAAAATCCATTTTTATACATAAAATTATAAAAAGGCTCATTCATACAGTTCATTGATTGAACAGAAAAGATTCATATCGATCCTTCGCTTCCAAGGACAACCAGCACTAGATTAATATTTGCTTTTAGTTTACATTTTCCTATGTTTTTTGTTTAAATATTCCTACATTTTATTCCAACTTTTTTTTAACTTGCTTTTATTATGTTTTCTTTTTCTATGTTTTAATCATGTAAAGCATTTCGCATTGTCCTTGTACTGAAATGTGCTATACAAATAAATTTTGCTTTGCCTAGATGGCAGAACGTAAACGTAACGTGTGCATTTCCAGTATTTTGATTGGACGATCCAAGCTTGGGGCCAGAGGATTTGTGCCCAACCGGCTGCCTACTGGGAACGTGTTGGGCATGCTCACTGCGATTTCAGATGTTCGTTATTTGAACAAATGCTGGTGGGCCGGCCCCAATATCAAGGCGCCTCGAGCGTCTCAGTATTCTGGTAGACTTAGATACATAGACACAAATTTTTATAACTGAATTTTATGGGTAAGGGAATCAGTCTAGTTGGACTCTCTGCAGACAGGAATTGTGGTAGTTGGTGTTAGATGTGGGAACAACCCCATCACTGAAACTACGATTGGTCATCACAACCAAGGCTTCGTCCACACTGCAGGCAAATGCGACCCTTATCCGTCTTTCTCATGGCGATGTGAACGGCCCGATCTGTTTAGCCCAAAAAGTCTGATTTTTCCCACTTTCTTTTGTGGAACAAAATCGGATATGTATCCGATAGTTTAGTCCACAGCCTGAACGATCATGCCGCATTTCACCCGACGTTTACGTCACTATCCTGGCTCCCACCACACTTCCACACAGACTTCTGTACAGCAGCAGCAGCCATGGCTCCACTAAAGGTTATTAACTGCCCTGTTTTCTTCTTGTTATGAGGTGATCTTAATATTGTCGGCTTCTGTTACTCAACAGCTTCATAATAACACTGAGACGCCAATATCTGCCATTTACATTTATTTTTAATGGAACACTCCTAGTAACAATTAAACCCACCTGTAGATCATCTTTTTCAGAAACGTCCTCATTTTACATCGTTCCCTCTAAAATGTGTTAGTAAGAGTTGAGCTGCCCTGGTCATCAATTCTTTACTAAAAACAATAATAGTTAAATTGTTCAGTTGTTCAAACCAGTAAAACCAAATTGTTGTTGGTCCAGGTCCATATTTAGGTGACATCCTGACCACTAGAGGGCACTAAGCACTTTCCACCTGTGTGTGGTAAGGTATGTTAGTAAATGTTACATTTCCGGTTCTCTTTCTTTTCCAGGTTTTGCACAGAAGGCAAAAGAACATTTGGCAGCCGCTTCTTGTTGGACAAACATATTCGACTCCATCACAGAACGACAGACGGACAAGTAAATAAACGTCGCTTCCTCTCTTCTCAGCAGGGTTGGTTTTGGTCACAGCTGTCAGCATAGGTCATATCTGGCTTCTTGTAGCATATTACTTGCATAGTTGCACATTTTGGCCAATATCTCCATGAATGTTTTAGAACTGAGTGGCTGTGATTTTAAGGCATATGATTTTTTTTTTTTTGTTGTAATGCATTTTGCTAGTGTGCATTAGGTCATTGTCCTCCTGAATGCCTAGAGTGTCCTGGAGATGTAAAGGCTCAGGAACCGACAACTCTTCCCACCGAGGCCATTTTGACCCAGTCTCTCATTGTTAAATCACAAACTCTGACCTTAACTGAGACAACGAAAACTTACAGAGCTTCAGATGTTGTTCTGGGTTCTTCTGTAACCTTCTAGATGAATCGCTGATGCACTCTTGGAGTAGTTTTAGTAGATCCTCCACTCCTGGGAAGGTTCACTGGACTTAAAGCCTTAGAAATGGCTTCGCAACCCTTCACTGAGCGATGGACGTTAGCTGCCATGTTTCTAATTAATTGTCATGCCAATTTTTAGCGTCACAAAGAAGAAAATGCAAATTAGTCGCGTCTCCATCCACTGGTTTGGAGCAAATTAACCAGGCTACGGAAAGCGTAAATTCACCAGCAGTGGATGTTACGCATGGCTGTAATAAACAGGAAGTAGAGCTACTTCATTGGTGTTGTGTCATGCGAAGGGCTACCAGTACTGACCTTTGAACCGGAAGAGTCAGAGTTTACCTTTCTGTGAAATAAACACATTTTTCATGCTTTGTTACAGACGTTGCCGTCTTTAAATCTATATAAATGAGTAAACAGTAACAGCATAAAATTAAGTTTTAGATGCAGCTCACTGGTGGGTTGTGTCATTTTTAGAACAGGCTCCTGGCACCACATGTGGCCCTCGGGGGCTACTGGGTGCCCACAGGCACCATGTTGGTGACCCCTGAAGTAGAAAACTAGCCTGGACCACACACCTCTGAGAAAAATGGCGAGAGGTCTTCAGGAATGTGGTCTATGGAGCAAGTTGTAATTGTTCTGTCATGTTAGCTTGTACTGACGACGTTATTTGCTGTCCGGCGACAGGAAAATCACCGTTGTCGCTTCCAGCCATGTTTTTTTTGCTCGTTATGGGAATATGTGGGAAGATGCCGACAGCGCAAACAGCTGATCAGCCACGCGAGGCAAAAGTGTTTCAATCTAACGATTCAAGCGAGAAGAACAACGTCGCGAAACTGAGGAGCTTATGTTAAATGTTGCCGTTTCCATCAAGCTTTTCTAATGTGATATTTCAAATGACCTCCTTCACCTTTTAACAAACCTCAGCTTGTCGGAGAGGTTCTGCCTAAATTATTTAACGCCACAAAAATGAAACATGGAAGAAACCTGATGGGGAGTGAATACTTTTTCACAGAACTGCATCCCAGAACCTTGCTTTTGTTCCACATTAAATGTAATAATATTAGTGGGGATGTGTTCGTATTTGGGCCCGCCCTGAAGTTTTTTGGATTCTTACTCATTCAGTTCTTGCCCGTCTCCATTTGCCCTCAGGGTCCTCCTCTGACCAGGAAGCGGGCGGCTACAGGCGGCGACGGACCGGGCAGCTCCTCGGAACATGACGGCGAGGCGGCTCCTCCTGCGGTCAGGGCAGCGGACGAGGAGGAAAGCGCCACAGAAGACGGCGGAGGCCCCGCAAAGAGGACCAGAGCGTCGGTGGCGTCCACGTCGTCGGCGCCCAGCGAGCTGGAGGAGGAGGACAGCGTCTTCCGCTGCGTCCCCTGCGGCTTCTCCACGGAGGACGGCGCCGAGTTCCAGCGCCACATCCCGCAGCACCGGGGCGACACCGCCGCCTTCCAGTGCCTGCAGTGCGGCGTCTGCTTCGCGTCGGCCGGCTCCCTCGGCAGGCACCGCTTCATCACTCACCGGGTGCGAGACACGCAGGGCGACGCGGAGCGCGGCGCCCCGCGCGCTCCCGGCTCGCCCGGCGGCTCGCCCGGCGCCGCCTCCCCGCTGGCACACCTGGAGGACGGAGACGGGAACCTGGGCTGCAAGGTGTGCGGGCGGCGCTTCGACAAGGCGAGCGACCTCAACACGCACTTCAGGACCCACGGCATGGCCTTCCTCACCGCGCACAAGACGGACAAGCCCCAGTAGGGGGCGCTGGGCGGAGACGGACGCAGCTGTAATACATGAATGTTGATGAAACACTTTTTTTTTTTTTTTTTAACTCCCCAGAGACATTTTACTCTACGGCGCCTCCTCTGTGCGACTGTAGCTGCATGTTTGACCTCCTTGCACCTGTGCTAGTCTCGTGAGAAGCTCTTCCTGGGTAAAAGCCTTTATCTCAGCCATTTATACCCGTCCTTACCCACACGCCCGCTCGTCACCTCGCGTTCACGCTGCCAAGTCCTCAGGGGCTGACGAAACCGCTCAAGGACAGATATCCGAAGCATGAAGAGGAGCGTCCAGAGAAACGAACACTGATTTTTATTTTTTACGTTGCAATATTTATTTATATTAAACGCGTCATTGCTGTCTGTATCTTAGAGAGTCTGCGCACCAGAAACCCCCCAGAGAGGAGGGAGGGTTTGTGGGACGTCTGTGAGCGGGCTCGGTGTGAGTAATATGTGAGGTTGTTAATCGTTAAAGCTAGAAGAAGAAGAAGAAGAAGAGAGATCAGGCTTCCTGTCAGTAGTATCAGTGTACAAGTTGACATGTAAATACACACAAGTACACTAAGAAAGCATTCTGGTTTTAGTAACTATGATAATGTGAATATGTGTAGTATTTGTACTTGTACTGTTCCACTTTTTTCCCCCCCGTAAAAAAACAGCTGGTTAAAGTTGAAAAGAAGCAAAACAGAAATCCTCCCAGAGTTAGTTACATGTAATAAAGCAAGGGGGGGAGGAGGGGGGGGGGGGGCGTGTCGTCTTAACGTGTATGGAAACAAAGGGTTCGCTTTAAGACGGTTCTTTTTGTAACTACAGGATCAGTGCTTGCCGTACCCACTTTTCTTTTGTATGTTCAAGCCCTCACGACAACACGACGGAGGTCAATGAGCGGACTTTGTATCTTTTTTATATGTCATATCATATTTATATAGCTCTATAGTGGCAATTTCATGTCATTTTATTTCCCATGGTCGTGGTCTGCTTGCTGAAATGCCATTCACTTTCTGTGCTGTTTGGAAATAAATGTGGAAAACATCCAAAAATGTGCAAGACGTTTCGCTGAGGTCTCATTTAAACGTTGGGCTTTTTTCTTCTTTTTTTTTTTTCTTTTTTAAGCACGTTTTCAGCCATCTGTTTATTGTGCATTTTTCATTTTGCTCATGCTTCACCTTTAGTGACACAGGATCTCTGGGTCACAACCGTCCGCTAAAAACACAACGTAGATCAACTTGGATGTGACGTGATTCTCACATCCGTCTTTTGATTGCATTATTCTAAAGTGCAATTTGTTTGTAGCCGTCCACTAAACTCTTAATTTATACTGAAGCATTAATGACAAGGTTTAAGATCGTCCTTATATAGCTGTAAAGGTGATAGTGATTCCAAGGAAAACGCCTCGTAATCCATCCTGAACTCTTCTTGTGAGGCACACCGGTGCCGATAGCTTTCCCAATAGCTCGTTAAGCAGATAACGGACTTCCTTAATCAGATCCTTTAGTGGATTAGCGTTAGACACTTAGAGAAGGACACCTTTAGTCTTTTGTACAGCCCCGTTTGACAGCTAGGCAGGTTTTCCACCGTCTGGTTCCACTCCCTCCAGCTCCAGAGTCTTGCCCTCCGTGGCTTCCTGACACGACGACTGGATCTCCGAAGAGAGGGGTGGATGGTGGACTTCAACCAGCAGTAGGTAGATCAGAGTCCCTACCAGCGCGCCGATGCAGGGAGCCACCAACGGGACCCACCACCAACCGCCTCCAGCCCTGGGACGACAATTACGCGTTTGGATGAGGAGGAACATCGGGGAGGACGTTTTGAAAGAAATGTGAAAAACTGACTTGAAAACTTCGTCTCCCCAGCCAGCGATGTAAGTGAAGAACCGGGGTCCGAAATCCCTCGCCGGGTTCAGGGCGTATCCGCTGTTCGAGCCCATGGAGATGCCGATGATCAGCACTGAAGCTCCGGCCAGGAGTGGCTGGAGATAGTCGGGTATGGAGGTGTTCCTCCGGTCCCCTAGGGCCAGGATACACAGCAGCAAGGCGGCGGTGCCGATCACCTGCAGGACACGATTAACCAGATAAAACTCAAATAAGGCATTCACAAGAGTCCGCGTGCGTGCGCCCCATGTGAGGCTTCCTTAAAACGGACATGTCGAGCTTTTCAATGTCTTTTTTTACATTTTAAATCATTCATTTGTGGTCTATATAAAGTGGAACTGCGACGCTCTGGTCTGAATTCCTCGTCATTGTTGCCCCCACAGGCTCCTCTTTTCCGAGGTGTCCTGAGGGCAATTTGTTTTGGTGCGGTCTCTTTAAATCTAAAGGAGGCCCTACACAACCTGCCCCCCCCCCTCCAGGCTGCACCCCGTTCGGCCAATTTGTAGAAGATATTGTGATCGAATTGTTAAACGTAATAGAAAACAAAACGGCCTGAAAAATGTCAGAGAAATATAAAAGGTAGCTATGCAGCACCTGGGAAAAAAAACTATGTTCAACTTTTCGGCACTCCTAGATTACGGAAAAGGATTAGGGCCACTAAAAAAAGTTCATTCAAATCTGACTTTAATCTTCTGAGGAAAAAAAGTCAGACTTCTGAGAATAAAATCAGAATTAATTAGATTCTTTAATGCCTCTTTTTTCTTGAAAGGCTCTAATCCTCTTCCATACCTTGAGACTCCAAGTAGACAACAAAATGTATTTAAAGGTCTTCTTTAAGTCGGACAGCTCCTAAATTGGTCTGAGGTCACAAAGGTTTTGTTGTCTTGGATCCACCTGGATGTTCTAAATAAAACCCATACCTTCACAACCAGTAGGGAAGTTCTTAGTTGGTTTTCCACACATCTAAAACCCACATGGGTCCCACCTGACTTAACTTTAACAATCCCATCTGGAGCTCATTTCTAACCCAGATGTAAATGGCAACCGGGTCTAATGATGGGTTCAATTTCTTTTCCTTCCTTGCAAAATACAATTTAATTTCAATATTTCTGCTCCTATAAGGTCAAGTTAGCGAACATCGTTTCTGTAACTCTTTGCTGTATTATATTGCTGCACATAACGGACATATTTACGGGTAAAAGAGGAAGTCCATCCAACCTGGTCCACGATGCCGCCCCACAAACTGAGGTATTCAGCCGGATAAGTGCAGAATATTCCTGCTGTGGCCGTCGGACCCGTCACCGTCAGCTGACCGCCGCTGTACTTCTGGATGGCGTCTGCAAACGTTTCATCGCGCATTTCGTGTCAAAGATTCACGACAAAGACAGAACAGGTGCAAACAACACTCACTTTTTTCCAACTCAATCCTTAATCGCAACAAATGCATCGATGTGAGCCACGTAGATAAGACAGAGAAGTAGCAATATATATCAGAAGAAGAGAGAGAGACCGAGCCACAGATAAAGAGAAGGATTTTTTTTTTTTTTTTTTTTTTAAAGTTCGTCAGAGTATCGTATGAATCTCAATAAGCAGGCAAAGCTATCTAAACCCACCTGGCCCCAGGTGTAAAGGCAATTACCTCATAAAGCTAACATGTGGTTGCTCCGGTGCTGGCATTTCCCATAATTGGCCATGAGTCTTAAAAAAAAAAAAGTCACTGCAGGAATCTGGATCCAGAAATGTTTTAATTCAGACACATTGGAGGATTTTAGAGCATGAACAGGTCATGCCGCAGCATCTCAGTCGGACTCAAGCCCAGGCTTTGACTAGACCGCTTCAAAAGGTTTTATTGCTGGTTTCCTTTGGATTATTGTCCTGCTGCACGACACAAATGAGCTTTAGGTCATTAACTGATGACCAGACATTCTTCCTCTGGCTCGGCGGGCCACTCCTGGGGGGTTCAGCCACATTTCACAGTTAATTTTTTACTTATTGGTGAATGGTGGCTGAATCAAACTTGTGTTGAAACATCGTCAGGGACAGAAAAGTCTCAACACATTTAAAGTTTTCCATGGATTCACTGGATGCCGTCGCTAATGAAGCAGGGATGCATGTGGACTCACCGTAGTACTGCAGACCAACAGTGGCTGCAGCCAGGAAGGCTCCAAGCACCTGGAAGAAGGCGTATAAAGGAAGTTTCACCCATGGATGTCTGCCCAAAACACACAAGCTCAGAGTAACTGCGGGGTTCAGGTGAGCACCTTTGGAAACGAAAACAGAAAATATAAATAAATAAATGAACCGTGAGGTTTGAAGAAACTCCAGAATTGACTGCAGTTTCCCCTAAGGGAAAAACAAAATGAAATAATTTTGTGAAGTTGGAGTTTTCTCAGGTTTCTATTGAGCTTGACAAAAGAGCTAAAAAAAAAAATCTAAATTAATTGCATTAGTTGTTTATTTAAAAGGTTAATCCACAGGCCTCTGCTGAACTGAAATCATCTGCATCAGGCATGTTAAAGCAGGGAAACGTCTTAAAACCTGCCGGGCAGTGGACCTTAAGGACCCCTGCGCTACAGAACCACTTTTCACTGCAATTTACAGGTACGAGCCCCTCCATGGACACCTCTAGCAGCTTTGCACATCCAGTCATCCGTCATTCAAGTTTTGTTACTGATTTTCTTTATCATATTTTGGTCTGGACTTTGACTAGGCCATACATAAATGTGGCTTTATCTAAGTCAAGGGTGTCCAAAGTGCAGCCCGCGGGCCATTTGTGACACTCCAAGGGATTCTGCATGGATCGAAACTGCAATACAAGAATGGTATTTTTTCCCCCTGACAAATTAAAATCTAAAATTAGAAAATATAAGGTGCAACACAAAGTCTTTTCAGATGTGCTAAACTCTTAGCATTTGCAGATGATGGACTGAACCGGGCTCTAAGACATGTTTGAGACCTTCCCTTAATATAGACACCTGATCAATTTACCTCCTGACCTGTCTTCTAACGTTCTCTAACGAACCTCTGAGTCCTTCACAGAACATCTGCAGATTAGGATTACATTTAGAAAGACTAGATTAACCAATTAAACGACTTCTGAAGGTAGCTGTTTTCAATGGACTTTATTATTAAGGGGTATTGAAGTAAGGGTTGCAAGCACATGCGGGCCAAACTTTGCAATTGTCATATGGAAATATTTATTTTAATTTATAGTTTAAAGTTTCTCTAAATAGAAAATTTGCAAAATATTTAGGATTGGCAGTAGATACATTGAAGTTTGTGGTTTTAATGCAGGCACATGAACAGAGATTTTGGGGCTGGTGCTCAAGCACCCATTGGTAAAATCTATTCATCAGAGAGAAGAAAAAAAAAAAAAGAATATTTAACACAATAAATACAAATACAAGTCTAATCCTATGGGGTTACTCAAATTATCAAATTGTTTTTTTTTAAAGAAGGACACCAGGCAAAAGTCAGAACGAACAGGGCAATTTGTGCATACTTTTTAATAACCAAACATTAAATGATCAAAAATATTCTAATTTAAAACCTATTAAAACTCTACTGTGAATAAATGAAATAAAACGTCCTATATCATCTATAAAATACATCTATTTAAACAACAAGTGAGGCTCTCCGTGGAGAATTAGGGTTTTGTCACTTTACAATGTGAGGTGGCCTCCCATTTCTTTGCCCACAGTCCATCTATTAAAAAAAAACAATTACAAAAAAAAATAAAACACTCGGAGCCACAAAATGTTACGTGACTTTCATCTACAGCAGGAAATTTGACCTCAATCTTAAAAGGATTTTCTATTTTTAGGGTTTAAAATACGGAAAAACATGAAACTTTTACAAAGGATGATCTTTTCTATGTGACGTTGACTTCTGGGCAAAATGTAAAAAAATAAATTAAAAAAAGCGCTCACTTATAAACTTAATGGAAGGATAAATGTATCAAAAAAATATATACATTACTGCTACTTTTTGATGTTCTATTGTGGAAATTCAATGCAACTATTCCATGACAAAAACTGCTCAAATCTGCATTTGTTATTATACCTACATTTAAAAACAATTAGTACCTTATAACTTTTAGCCAATCAAGATTCTTTGCAGAAGCTCTAAAAGAGCCGCAGGTAGTTTGTCTGTATTCACAGATTTGCAGAAAATCCAAATTCCCCTTCAACTGCAGATTTGTCTTTAATATTAAGAAAACGGGACAAAGCCTTCGGAATGATTACAGGACAAGGTCTGTGTTTCAGCCTCTTGTCAACGTTAAAACAAAGAGTGCAACGCGCTGCAATAAACAGCCTGAACTGCCTTGCAGGATGCAGATGTGACGTTAAGGGCCCAAATGCAGAATTCAACACGAAACCTGCCTGTTTCAAGCAACAACAAAAAAACCCCCAAAAAAACAAACTAAAAAGAATCTTACCTGAGACGCCGCGGGACACAAAGACCCCAAATGTTACCCCCAAAGCAAAGCCAAGGTTGATGGACAGATACTGGCCGTTTTTCTCCTCAGACGTGGTCACCTGTGCAACAGAGCCACATCCGAACAACTGCAACACACACAAAGAGGTGCAGAAACATGCAAAAATAATAATAAAAAATAAGAAAATACACTAACGTGTCGTGCAGATAGTAGAAATGTGCTTGTATTTTAAGCCGACGGGTAAAGCATTAGGATCTGACACATGCAAACAGTGTATTTTTTTTTTTTTATAAACTTCACTTCTGATTAACCTGCTTTATGGTCTGTGCTGTAAATGTTCATTGCTCTGGCAGCAGAGACAGTCATTAGGGGTAGAAACAACATTGTCCAACACGTCTTTCGCTCTCATTGTCCCTGTTTTCATAAAAAAAAGGACAAAGTCCCGCAAAGCTCCACTAAACATTTATACATCAACAGATCCCTTTTAAACGCCGACAGCGATGAAGCGTCTACTCACAATCAGGACGTAGACTCCCAGACATTCAGCCAGGCACTCCCGCACCAGGAGGCTTCTGACCCGGCACCTCCTCAGCAGCGTCTCCATGGCCCCCGGCCTGGCTCCTGGTGAGCTTTCAGAGACGGGGAGCTGGGACCAGATGTGCCAGAGCTGCGCTCCTCTGCTCCTTCTGCCTCGCTGAGCACGGCTTGCCCTCTCCTGCAGGACTTCAGGCTTACGTCACACTTTATGGCAAGGCTGAGGTGTTTTTGTGTCAGCAGAGGGGAGAAGTTTATTTCACTGGACATCCTGAGAGCAGGAGCAGAGCAGCAGGCATGGACCACTGGACCTCTGTGTGCTGAGGAGCTACTCCTGCTGCCCCACAGCTGACAGGAATTGGATCTGATTTCTTCCTCTTTTTGATTGGTTCTCACCAACTCATTCCTCCTCTTCTTGCTGAAGTTCGCAGGGCAGTCATTGTTTGGAATCATGTTAATTTGACTTAGGTTGGTTACACTGTTCAAAAGAATTACACCTTCTGAAAACATAAAACAGACTCAAGTACCTCCTCTGCTCTGATTGGCTAATTGTTAATGGGAGCTTGCCGAACATAAAGAACAGGGTTCCTACAAAGGAGGGAAAGATCTGCACTGATCCATCCCTCTGTTTGTCCATTCATCCATCCATCGCTTTGCTTGTTCATGCATCTATTTCACTCTCCATCCTTTCATCTGTCCTTCTGTCCATCCATCGGATTGTTCATGCAGCCACACGTCCAGCCGTTAGTCCGTGCATCCAACCGTTCCTCCAGTCGTTTGTTCTTGCATCCGTCCATCCAGCCGTTTGCCTGTCCATCCAACCCTTCATCCAGCCGTCTGTCCATGCATCTAGCCGTTTCTCAGTGCATTTCTCATGCATCCAACCGTCCATCTGTGCATCCGCCAAACCCAGCCATCCGTCCGTACATCCAACCTTACGTCCAGCTGTGCATCCGACCATCCCAGCTGATCGATTGTTTAAGCCTGAGCACTGTAGTTTCTATAATGAATTTATAGTAAATGTTTTTTTTTTAAATGAATAAATTAAAAAAAATGTCCCAAAATACATTAAGCTTGAAGTACTGAAAGGTTTGGAAGTTTAAGAACTCAGAGAAAAGCACAATCCAACTGATAATAAACCCCCGGAAACGTCTCCAAGTCTCCAGGTGAAGCTATCAATGAATAGACAGCATAAAGAATTTATATAAAATAAAGACAATTGAAATCGTTTAGGATCCTGTATTTTTTTAAACACTTTTAGTCCAGACTGCATCATTTTGTAGTTTCAGAAACTTAGGGAACAGTTTAAAGCCGGTAAAATAAAAATGCTGACAAACGATTTCAAAGTCGGGGTAACTGAGACCGAAAAACAAGAGACAAACCGCCGTGTAAATATATTATGTCTTTATTTGATTCTTTTCTCACTTCTTCCATCCATGCTGCCTTTTTTTTTTTTTACATAATACAAAAATAAAACATTTACCAGGACTGTTCAGTCTGGAAGCGACTGCTTTACAGATCCTATTTTAGCCAGCGACATTTTTAAGGGCATTGAGCTGCCCTTAAAAAAAAATAACAACAACCTCACAGCTCGACAGAAGCTCCGCCCCTGAAGGTTAAACGCCATCAAACAGTCCAGAGAGGACACTTTAACCTTATTTAAATCCTCCAAAGAACCTGGAGAATAACGACTCGTCGTCCCGCAGGTCTGAGAAGCGAGCCGAGTCACCTAGAAACACAAGAACAGCCGCATCAGGAAAAGAGGAAGCTGCTGGTTTTAGTTTAACTCAGTTTAAGAATGCCGGCGTGGAGCGAAGCGCACCAGGGATCCCCGGTCCGGTCTGGTCCGGTCCCTCCAGCCTCCCGGGACTTCCTGTGCGGGTCACGGTGGTCTTCTCGTTGCCGTGTCCGTCTCTGACCGTCCGCCTCTCCTCTACAGTCTGACACGCAGTGACAGAAAAACAAGGAAAAGTGTTCACACCCACCCTTCTGCTTTCATTCCAGTTACTGTCACTTATGTTTCCTTTTTTATGTCGGATTTCCTCCTACTAACTTGCTGTTTGACTGTATAATTTTACTTGAATGTAAAACAAAGTCCACTTCTGTATTTTTAGACTCTTTGTTCCAAGCTAGTTGACTTTTTAATCCCTTTTAAATCTTTTGCATAAACAACCAACTTGATTTTGTTCTGCGACGGTAAGGAAACAGTCTGGTGTTGTTTCACTCCATATAAAACAACCAACTACATTGAAATAAAATGGTTATAATAATTGTTAGTTGTTATTGTACAATTGTTTGTATACATAAATAATTGTTATCTATATAAAAATTGAAAATCCAAAATTCATGAATCATGCTGTAAAGTATTTGCACCCTGAGAGATTTTCTCTGTTTTTGCTTTTTAGTCGCTCTTAAATGTTTCAGATCAAACCCTAAAGAAAGGAAGCCAAACTGGGCCTCTGGGAAACACCAACTGTCCTCTTTACCAACTATTTGAGGCGTCCTGAGCAGCAGCAGGCTGGCAGTGAGTCCGTTGCATCGCCTCCGAGGAATTTGGCCCGCTCTCCAGCCATCAACGGTGCTTTTTTGGGTCTTATTAAAGTATCTGCTGGGATTTAAGTTCAGACTTTGACTAGGCCACTCGTCATTCAGAGGTAGGCTTGCCACTGAGCTTTGGGTCATTGTCCTGCTGCAGAACCAAAGAGAAACTGGGCCTAAGCTCCTGTACTGATGGCTGGACCTTATTCTGCAGGAGAGTAAAAGTCATGGTTCCATCAGTTCCGACAAGTCGTCCGAGTCTTGAGGAAGCAAAGCAGGCCCAGACCGTCACTCCACCACCACCACCGTGTTTGACTACGGGCCTGATGGTCAGATTCTGAAACAGCTCAGATGTTGTGACCAACACCTTCCAAAAAAAATGCAGGTCGGTTCATTATCAGACCTAGTGAAATTCAGCGCAGCTTTCAGAAATAAACGCAGTTTAATCACAGTTAATTCACCGTTTAACAACAGGGGCAATTATTTTTTTCACATAGGGTCACTTTGGAAAGATTTCTTTCCCTAAAGAATGAAATCATGTGAAAACTGCCTTTTGTACAAACTCTGGTAAACTTAATCCTATAATAAAATGGGTTTGATGATCTGAAATATCAAAGTGTGACAAAAAAACAACCAAAACACTTTTTCACAGCACTCACTGCATATAAAGAAGGTTCCTAAACAACATTTTTCATGTTCAGATTCTCGGTAAATTAAATTAAATTAGCAGAGGTCACTGTGCATATAAGGGCAATTCTTAAGGTAAAAATATAATAAAGGTTCACGATTTATTGCCTCTAATATGCAAGTTGTGAAAACACGTAGCTTTAAATGGAAGGAAGAAAGAAAAACGGATGATGCAACATTTTGACATTGCAGAAGCAAATGCGAATTATTTTTTTTTTAATTATGATTTTTTCCAATCATATGTTTTATCCCCCATTCAGATATATTTTGATGGAAGAATCTTTAGAAAAAAACTCACCCCATCGGGTTTCACCACCTTGGTGACGACGACTGACTGGAAGAAAGATCGGCTCCTGGGTTCGCTTGGGGTCTGACCGACGGGTGGAGTCAGGATCTGATCTAGGCCCCCTGAAGACACGGCAGAGTCCAGATCTGGACTCAAAGAAGGAAAAAATTAGTGAAAGCAAACCAAAAAAAAACATATTTTATATATATATATATATATATATATATATATATATATATATATATATATATATATAAATAACGGTAGTCAAAGACATCCCCTACCTCTGTCTTCTTTAGGCTCGGGTGTTCTCTGTGGCCCCGGTCCCCAAAAATCATTGAACTATTTGGACACAACAGGAACGTCTCAGAGGGGAGCTGAGCACAAGCTGCAACTGAAGAAAAGTCTGTCATGCGTACCTTAGAAAAAGGGCTCCAGCCGTTAAAAGGTGTGCTGGGGAAATCTGGCGACTCGAAGGAAGGTCGGGCCTCGCTCGGGTCCTCCTGGTGCGACCTTCGGATGTCACTGTCGGGCGATTTGAGCATGAAGTCTCTCAGAGGGTTCCCGCTGCCTCCACTCCTCTCTGGTCGGTCCTGAGGCGGAGAGGGCGGCAGGATTCTGGGGACACCTGAAATATCAAACAGGGGTGGACAGACAAGTTTATTTCTCCGTATCTTTTTAAAGGTTAAACTATAAGCTGTAATATGACAAACAAGAGAGCCCTGCAGAGGACAGGGAGGGGAGCCAGAAACAAATAAATGTACTTTTTTTTTGTCATTTTTCAAAGTAAACTGCTAGAAAATCCCCAAAAAATAAAGCTGAACAATATTTAATGAGATTTTATTTTTGTAAATGTACACAACAATATTGATTACAACTAACTCTTCCTTTCCTGGACATCACACAACGTTTCCATAAGCTTTAGCACCACAGCTCCTAAAGACATACAACTGGTGTTGACATTGAAAGAAAAGTCCTTACTAGTCGCCAAATAAGTTACTGATCTGCAGAGAAGGAGTCCCTGACAATCGAAATATAAGATGCTACCAAATATTGCATGCGAGCGGTTCTTTGTCATGATAATTTTGTGTACGCTGATATCGTGAAGACAGTTACAGTTCAATATATCCTGCAGCTGCACGAAAAATTATAAAGTGTAATTTCGTTGAATGCCATTAGTCACACAAAAAATTTATTTACTTTGAT
This sequence comes from Fundulus diaphanus, assembly GCA_037039145.1. Lineage (NCBI taxonomy): Eukaryota > Metazoa > Chordata > Actinopteri > Cyprinodontiformes > Fundulidae > Fundulus > Fundulus diaphanus. The sequence continues at coordinate 37,097,036 of CM073135.1, forward strand.
AAATGGAGCAAAAATTTATTTAGGAAATATTTGCAAACATGAAATGGATGGATGGCTCAACCAAGAGAAAAAACAAAAACACGATTGACGAATGGCCGTAGAAACAAAAATGGACGCATGGAAAGATGGCAGGGGGACAAATATATAAATGGATGGATGAACAGATAAGCAGACAAATTAGTGGACAGACAGATGGCACTTATAGACTACTTTTTCCATGCTCCATCACCTGCCATCAGGTACAGATGGACTGAAGGACATAAGACCCCAACAAGCCCCCCCCCCCCCCCACACCTCAAACCTGCACATCTCTCATGAGATTACATGGATGTCGGCTCTGTTTTCATACCAAAGTGTCCAGACTCCGGATGCCCCTCCCAGCGACCCAGCTGGGAGAAGATCTCCTCCATCTCTCTGAGGACGTGTCCAAACACGGCAGGCTCCTGGAACCTCGCCCCATCTGGACCAAAGCTGAAGCCAAACCTCCAGGCTCCGTCGAAGGGGTCCTGCTGGTCCCGTCCGAATCCGTCATGGTGAAACCCATCTTCCTCATCGTCGTCCTCGTCGTCGTCATCGTGAGTCATTGCATCAAAAAAGGGGTCCCTAGGAAACAAATCACATTAATATCCCAACAGCTTCTGTATCCTTTTATTAGACCACTGAGCGGACATTTTAGTAGGGCTGTGCATAAAAATCGATACAAAGATTAATATTGATGTTTTTTTAAATCGATTTATTATCGATATTCTGGCTTTCAATGTTGATATACCTCCCAACACCCTAGGGGGCGATATTACAGCGCGCCATTACTGTTCACAGCGAGGAAGTGTAAGTGAGACGAATTTGCGGAACAGCCGACAGGATTTTAGAAGCGCCTTCGTCCCTAAAATCAGACGTTTGGGAAAATTTTTGGTTTCTGTGATACGTTAAATACATTGAACCAAATGCACTTTATTTTCCTGTTAATATATCAGTGTTCAATAAATTGAACATAAATATAATTTTTGGCTGGATTGTTGATTTGAGCATTAATTTGTATGTAATAAATATGGATATTGGAGTCAAATCAAGCAGCGCTATATCGAGAATCGTATCGAATCGGCTCATCCTAGATGATACCCAGCCCTACATTTCAGGGTACTTTAGAGAGGCCCAGGCATGCCTCAGTTTTGCCTTCATACCCCTGAATAAAAAGAAAACTGATATCAGGATTTTCTGAGGTGGTCTAGATCTCAAGGTCTATTTATTGGCCCAAAATACAACTTATTTTAGCCCCTGTGATAGAAAACCCATTTGGTTCCACAGAATGATCAAACCAGACCTGTCTAGCTGTTGATTTTCCTACCCAGGGAAACAGATTTGTGTTTTACCGCAGCTTTTATTACTTTGGAGAGCTCCATGGTCGTGTCTTCTTGGTTAGGAGCCCCTGTCAGTTGCTCAGACCCTAGAACCCTCCCTGGTACCGACGGACCCGAACAGATCAGGAGCGACTCGCCCGCTTTAATCTTTGAGCTAATTTGAGCAGCAGCCCAGGTAGACGAGGGAACCCTGTGGTTTTCTTGGCAGAAATAAAAAACCCTAATCTTGTCCTGGACGGAGCGGGTTCGTTACCTAACAGCGGCTCTACTTTCTGATCAGGTCTAACAAACAAAACAAAACAAAACTGACCTTGTGCCCCGGAAGTGGCCTCCTGGGACCCCGAAGAAGCCGCGGAACAGATCAAAAACACTCATTTGCTCACAGGGAGCTAAACCATAACGAGAAATGTGAACTGCGACCGAAGGGAAAGCGCCAGGACAGCTGCGAATGTCAACAGAGCCGTAAAGCGTTCTGGATTCTTCTTCAGCGCGCATGACGCAATGTGTCGTAAAGACTGCGTCACCGTAAAGAAGGTTAAAAAAAACAAACCAAACAAATGCGGATAAACATCTGAACGCACTTAACTATGATTTCACATAATTGAATGCAGTAATCCGGGTAATTGGTCCAACAATGACAAGGTTACTGAAATGTAGCTTTAAATGGCTGTCGTGTTGTAGATTTTGTAGATAAAAAGTAAAAATAACATATAAGGTCTATTATGTCCTCTGTACGTTTCCCTGCGAAGAAAAACGTTCCTTTACGGATTAAACCAAAACATTTTATGGTTAGGAAAAAGAAAAACAGCCTTACTTTCGTCCACCCAAAGAAGACGTTCACTTTATAATTTCTTTTATACAAAAGATTTAACACAGGCTGTAGTATGTATTTCAATGTGGACAATCTCCTCCCCCCAGAGGTGGATCAAAATAGAACTCTTCCACCCTCAACATAACATGGTGAGAGATGTTTATCAAAAGGAACACAAAATAAAATGGAATTTGGATATTATTTGATCAAAAAAATCTTATATACAGATTACTGAAAATCGTTCCCATTTTGTGTTTGAGTGAATATTTAAAAGTTTTAAACTAATGCAATGGTTTAAAAACTGAGATAGGGTTATGTATAATAGCTGCTCACTACGTGAATAATTTCTTGCCTACCCCCCTCCCCCCCACTTAATTTTTCACAGCTTATTCATGTTTGAATCTAAGTGTCTGTGTAGATGCTTTTAATTTTCCTATATTTTAATCATGTGAAGCACTTTGCAGTCTTTGTAGCGAAATGTGCTATACAAATAAATTTGCCTTGTCTTACAGTTATCCAAATATGATTTGAGAAACATGCAGTATTGAAACATGCAAAAACAATTTCAACCTTGATCTTCGACTTTTTGAAGTGATCCATTCAACATAATTAAAATAAAACTGTACCCCTACCTTTTGCAGCGATGCATCATATTGATTCCCATCAATTCATCTGACGTCACCCAATCGCCTCAAATCAGATCTATTGATATATTTTAAAGATCAGAGCCGCATGGAAACGACCCTTGCTGCTATGATAACATGCATTCATTCAACGAGGAAAACCATAAACAGGCAAATCTGATTCCCACACATCTGAAGAACAGCAAGGAGGCCAGATGCCAACAACCACATTAACAACACTGCGGACTTTAAGACTAATATTAGAAATGTTCTGAGTTTTCTAGGCCTATTTGAAATGTAAATTTTGCACAGGAAAGGAAGAAAGGACACAGGGAAGGAGGAAGGAAAGAGTCATGCAAGGAAAGATATTAGGAAAAAAGGAAAACAACAAAGCAGATTGGAAGTGAGGGGACAAAGGATGGGACCTAGGAAAGGAGGGTGCATGAAAAAAAGATAAGGATGGGAAACACAAAGGACAAAGGTTAAGGCGAAATTGAAGAGATGATAGACAAAGGCACAAGGAACAGAAGGTACAAAAGTGAAACGAATGGAAGAAAGCGAACTGATTAAGGAAAGGACAGAAACATTTTGAGGGACTCAAATAAAATGACTAAATAAGGAGGAAAAATGGGCAAGCAAGGTTAGAAAAGAGGAAGATCACAAATAATCACTTTTAGTCATTGAGATGGGGAATAAATTCTGAAATATCTTTACATTTTTATCTATACTGAAACAGAATAAAGTTCTGTACTTTCCCAGAATGAGTAGAAACCATTTGATTTTCTGATTTATTAAGATTGACCTGTACACGCTGGAAAACCTTCAGTCCTCAGCAGCTGGAACAGAAGTTACATTCACACGCCACAAAAAACTGTTTATTAAAAGACATTAACATCCAAAAATGATGAAAATGTCTTTGTTTATTTACTTAATATTTATATATTTTTACAAAATAAAAAAATTGAACAAAAAGCTAACAAGTCTGCAAGGATTTAAAAAAAAAAGAAAAAAAAAAGAAAGCCATTGACAAACAAAGACTACAGTACTTGTGTTTTTCTTTATATATGTACAAGACAATTTCAACCATTTAAATCTTTTGTTTTAAAACGCACAGTACAAAAAGAAGAAGAAAAAAAAAAAAACACTGACAAAAAGAAAAACCATAGCACAACTCTGTCCATCAGTATTCACTGCTGCAGGTTTCCTTACGCCGGGGGGTGGGGGTGAAGCGGAGAGAAGGCGGGGGAAGGGAGGGAGGGCCTCAGAAACTAAATAAAAAAACAGGGATCGGGTCAGAGTCTTGGAAAGAAAATTATCCAACATTTTTTTCAAAAGAAGTGGGACCTCAACGCAGCGTCTTTTTAGGCTCATGGGAACGATAACTGTACAAGCGTTGGCTAATGAAAAACTCCTGTGCTAGGCAGAAAACGAAGCACAGTACACAAACACGCCCCCCCCCCCCTCCCCGTGTCTACAACATGCACGCAGTCACATGACAAACACACCTTCCTCACAGTCCAAGCCAGTGAGCTCACTTATATGTCTTTATATATAATAATATATCTATATTTGGTAAAAAATAAACTTCACAACTCTACCAATTAAGAGAATTGTTTCTTCAAACTTAAAATTACCCAAAAAATTAAAATAAGGAAGCAGAAGGAAAAAAAAAACAAGAAAAAAAAAAACATTCAACAGCAATTATTTTTGGATATTTTGTGTTGGAAGATTAAAGAGGAGGTGAGTTGAGGGTGAGAAATAGAAAACCAGTCTGCCTCCCCCTCCCAACCACCTTCAGACATTACTTCATTCCTTCCCTTCAGCTAAGAAAACATGTGTGAAATAAAAGAAAAAAAATACAGGAAATGTTCATTCTTTAGAAAAACAGTTCTATGTTACAGTTAAACAAAGAAAAGGGGGTGGAGGGCAGGATTTAGGCGGGTGGGTGGGGGGGGGGGGGGGGGGGGTTAATCACGATACAAAATCCCAACACTCAACATTTCACCTCCTAATTTTTTTTTTAACCATTTTTCAGCTCCAACGCTCTGACCCCTCCTGCCCCTCCTTGCTTCTTAAACAGTGCTCATTCTCTTTGGCACAGCGCCTCCTCTGGCTGCAGTCGGAACTGCAGGGAGTAGCTGGGTCAAGAGATTGGGAGAGGGAGATCTCTGCAGGAGGAAGAGGGAGCTTCACATGTGGACACTGTTTCGCAGAAGGAGTGCGGGAAGAGGTCCGGTCAGTGGGTGTTAGTTCCCCCCCCAGTTGTAGCTGTTGTATGCCGACTTGTTAATCTGAGACTTCTGCTGAATGGAGGCGTTCTGGCTACGCTGTCCGGTGCCACTCTGTCAAGAAAAGAAGAAGAAACAGACCAACAGCGTTTGGTTAGGCAATTCACTGCCCTGCAAAACAATTCATCCCCCTTTAGATTGTTCTCATTTTGTTATGTTGCATTTTATTGGGATTTTGTGATAGATCAGAATTGTGGACGGAAAATGAAAGACCAGAGAGGAGATCTATGGATGAAGATAGTTGGTGTGAGAGAAGAAGGTGCAGAAGGTTAGGGTTACACGGAGAATATCGACTTGCTGTGGCGACCCCTGAGAGGGAAGAGCCATTAGAATAAGATGGAAAATGAAAAGTGATTTTCAAATTTTATTTTACAAAATCATTGCAGAATCACTTCTTTGCTGTAATTAAAGCCTTGAGTCTTTAGGGGTATAAGTCGACCACAAATGTTTACTCATTCATCTCAGATCGGATGGTGAGCATCTGGGAACATCAGTTTTCAAGTCTTGCCACAGATTCTCAATTGGATTCAGATGTGGACTTTGACTAGGCCACACATGAATCGAAACCTTTTAAGATGTCATGAAATTTCCCAGTAACACTTAAAATGAGGAATATTTACATTTTTACATTATAACCTACACATTATAATCTACACACATACAATTGTGTTGAGCTTTAAAAAAAGGAAAATATAACGGTAATGTTCAACGAGAATTCTTATATTAAGGCCAGACTAAATCCAAACGCACTCATTGCTTATACAGTTCAAACTAAATATACATCTGTGGGCCTCAACTCCTAATCTCCTTGTGTTGGATTATTTCATTTAGGTTTTTCCATGAACAAACACTGACTGAATGAGTTTTGCTTTGGGTTCCTAAAGCAAATAAGTCTTACAGTTTTACAAATATTCAGCATTTTTCTCTGTTTGCTTGACTTAGAGCCAAACGTCACTTTTCATTACGTCTACGACTGCTGTGAATGGACAGTATTCCAGCATATATTTGGTTACATTTCTTCTTATATCTGTCTCTTTTTTACCAACCTTGTTCAGTTTTTGTCTCTTTCGGTGTCTTGTTGCCCTGCTCTCAGTTATTTTAAAACACTGTTCGAGGTGTTGCCTTACAATACAATTGCTTCTAATTAACTGAAATGTTTGACATCAACCTATTAAAAGCTCATAAAACCATGAAGTGATATTCATGAGTTTCCTGCTCTCCATGCAGTAATCTAAGTTTATGAATCCTAATTGACGCAAAACAGGAAAAACGAGCCTAATTTACTTTCAGTGAGAAAACAGTTGGTGTATTTTATACAGTGTATGTAAATATCAGATTTTAGTAGTATTTTTTAAAAAGATTAGAGGAAGGGGTGCCCACAGTGCGGCCCAGGAGACATTTGCCGCCCTTGGAATAATTTTGTCCCTCAGCCGCAGTTCAAAAACGGTCAAAATTTGTGCGTGCAGCAAAAGGAGCTGATGCATAGGGACACTTTTGTGAAGCTACCTGGCCATCTTGCTGCAGGTGGTGGTGCAGAATCTGAGAGTGCGGCTGTTGGTGTGGGGTCAGGATGTGCATGAAGGGGGCTGGAGCGTAGCCAGCGGCAGCCGGCGGGTTGATGGGCCCACCGGTCCCCAGCGCCGAGGGGAGGCTGAAAGAAGCCGCTGGCGTCCCAGCATGGAAACCCTGCTTTTCGAACGACTGCAGGAAAACAAACCCAAGCCGCACAAAAAAAATAAATAAATAAAAATTAAATAAGAATAAAGTGAAGCCAACTGGGAAGGCATCCATCATGTGTGTTATAACGGAGGAGGATCATAACCTGGAGTTACCTGCGTCTTTGTGTAAACAGATCCTGAAATATCCGGCACTCCTGTGTTGCTTGATGTCACCGAAACTCCTGCAGAAACGAGGGAAGAATTACAAACTTTATCTAAAACAAACAAAAACGGATGAACTGAATGTGACCCATCAAAAGAACTGACCAGGCACATGGTTGTGTTCATATTCAAACCACAGCACACTGTATGGTTAAAAGAGGACAGTGATGGGGGAATGAAAACAACAAAAACATCTCAAACGCTGACAAATCCTCAGCATCAACATCTATGTTCTTGTCCATAGATGATTTTAGCAGGATTTGACCTTTCTGAGAATAGCACAGGCACTGAGGGACAAAATAAGGAGGAATAGAGGAAAAGGAACAGTGTTGCTGTGAATCATCCTCTGTGTGGTGTTTGCAACCATGTTTGTTGCAACTACACATTTAAAAAAAACCCTGCATCTATCTGCAAACGCTCAATGGGATCAACTTAAGGGGAAAACATAGCAGGAGAAAACTCCTATCTTTAGGCCAGAAACACATTGATGTAGAACGTTTCTGCCTTCAGTTCTTCAAATTGATTCAAGCATGTTGAACGAAGGAAGAAAGGAGGTCATCTGCTTTGACTCAGCAAATACAACCGATGGAGACAAATAAAGGTCTGTGGTCAACACAGCAACTCCAGGCTTGAACTTATTTTGAAATCCTCAGCGTAAGACGACAACAAATAAATAAATAAAGTATTATTTTAGGTGAAAAGGTTTTTCACAAAAACAAATGAAAGAAATTATGTTAAAAACTTCTTTCAAGCATTTCGTTTGGGAGTTGACCTGAATTCAAAGTACAATTAAATACAAGCTGTGACTTCTAAAACAAAATGGCAGCCCCTGCTGTTGAAAACAATGAAAATATAAACAAAATGTTTGCTGCTAGTGGTTTTATGCAATGAGCTAAGAACAGAATTCACTTGTGTAGCTTCAAACTAACTTAAAAATTAATAAAGTTCCTTGCATTATGGCAAAAAGGTTTCCTCTATCCAACACTTTTATATAACATATTTTCCTAAACATATATTCAGCATTTCTGCTATTCTCTTTATGAAAGCATTAGCAAAATAAAATCCTAATTGTCCAACAATCAAATCTTAAAAAGTTGTAAATTCAAATTAATCAATTTATCACCCAGCCCTAGCAAGATTTAAACAAAAAGAAAACATTGAAAATTGAGATTTTGACAATCTGTTACTACAGTTACTTTGCTTGACAATTTGTTTTTCAAAGTTTTCTCTCTCAAGCAATATTTTTGTTGCTAATGAACACCACCGCTTAAAAGTTTGGGGTCAGCCAAAATGGGTCACGTTTCTCCAAGAAAACTCATATTGCATCAAATGAAATGAAAATAAATAGAAAATATAGTCTGCCAAGGTTGGAAATACTGCTTTGTACTCAAAATAATTATTTTATTGCATTTATTAAAGAATCCTCCATCTGCAGACCTCTAGCTGTCAATTTGTTGAGGTAATCTGAGGAAATGTCAGATTACCTCATGCTTCCTGTAGCTCCTCCCACAAGTTGGATCGACTTGATGGGCATCAAGCTGCTGCCACCACAGCTCAATAGGATAGAGGTCTGGTGACTGTGCTGGCCACACCATTATAAACACAATACCACGTTGACAACGTCTAGAGTGTATTTCTGATTAATTTAAGATTATTTTAAAGGTGCTTTTTATTGAAAATGTGAGACATTTCTAAGTGACCCAACACTTTTGAGTGGTAGTGTGTTTCCAGGTTAACCTCAGCTTTTCCCTTGTATAATCTGGCTCAGGCACACTTCCTGACAGGAAAAGGAACGTTACATTTACTTTGTAACTATTTCACATCACCGTCTAATAATTTCTGATTAGGATTAAAGGAAGGAGTGCCCACAGTGCGGCCCAGGAGACATTTGCAGTCCCTCAGCCGCAGTTCAAAAATGGTCCAAATTTGTGCGTCCAGCAAAAGGAGCTGATGCAGCGGGACACTTTCATATTCAGCAAGAAATTTTCAATTACGAGTTTATATTAAATGTTACATTTTGGGCATGGTTTTATTTTTATACACCATATTTCTTTTACTTTTATTTTAATATAGAAAGTAGTGCCACGAACATCCAGAGACTTGGGCACACCCATCGTTAAACTCGGCTAAATAGAGCAAGAATTTTTCAAGCTGATTAGCAAAAATCAAATTCTACGGCAACATGTGAAACACTTGACCCATAAAGTTGGGAAAAGTCAAACCTCTGAGAGCCTTTTTCAGACCTGCAACACGTGTTTCATTAAACTTTAGCGTGTTTGTATCAAATCAGCAGTAAATCAAAGAAAATAATTAAAAACATTTTCCATAAATAATTATGGCCCCATATTACTTTCAATTTGGCCTGTAGTGAAAAAGGTTTGGACGCTACTGGATCAGAACATGTCAAATATTAAAAGCATAAATGACGTGTGCTAGCAGTCCAAGGACCGGCTAATTTCACCAGAAATTACATGAATCAATAGATGAGAAAACAATGAGAAAAAAAACGTTTACACACCAAGACTCGTCGGTGGGACCACATAGACCAGGGGTCGGCAACCTTTACCACTCAGAGCCATTTGGACCCGTTTCACACAGTAAAGAAAACACTGGGAGCCACAAAACCCTTTTGAAATTTTAAATTAAATAACACTCCATATAACAGGTTTTTTTGCAACAGAATGGACCCGCACCAGAACCAAAGCACCTCTGCGCTAGGAGTGGGCGATATATGGAGTATTCGATGTATCTCAAGTTTCCCTCCACGCGATAGTTAAAATGACTTTATCGCGACCATCGTGTGTAAATTTTCATGGCAAGATTGAGCCGCTGTATTTGATTCACTGTCAATTTAGTTTTTCCCACATGCTGTGAACGCATCACTCGCTCCTCCTCGTTGTGTGCGCGCGCAACGAGCACACAACACGTACGCTTATCTGCGTTGACGAGACAGCGACTGGATTTCACAAGAAGGATGTCGAACAAAATGAGGTAATTTGCAAAACATGCCGTAACACCATTGCCACAAAAGGTCGCAGTAGCACAACATTGTTCCACCTAAAACGTCATCCAGTGCAAAAGGAAGAGTCTTGTAAACTCTGCGTGTTGAGCATGAAAGAGCTTTAATGTGACAATATTGTAATTAGGGAAAAGCTTCTATGTGCAGCTGTGGTTAAAATAAAATAAAAAATTAAATTCATATTTATTTTGCAATCAATTTTTCAAAAAGAATTTTGACACAATATGAGATATACCAATGCAACTTTAGGTACTATGTGGCTAAAAACATTTGTTATTCAAGGTTATTTGAACATATCGCGATATATATCGTGTGTCGTGATATAGCCGGAAGATATCGGGATATTAGATTTTCTTCATATTGCCCACCCCTACTCTGCGCTTGTTTTTTTTTTCCTGCACGAAGTACAAAACGTCTAGTGTTGTTTTATGGAAATCACCAACTCTGCTGATGTCAGAGTTTTTATGTTGAATAACGCTTGCTGCGAGTAAACGCACGTCATAGTCGGATTATTTGATATTCAGCCCAAATAAACGGTGCGTTCTGAATGCTTTCTTTTCTTTTAATCCAAAGACATTTTAATCACATCCGGGAAAGTTACGTAAACGAGTTCCTGTCATTAACCAGCTAACAAGCTAACAGCCGCATTAGACGAGCTACCAGGCTGATGTTCAGGCGGCACCTGAAGCTCGACTTCAGCCGCGCAGGACTCCGCTCACTGTTGGCGTCTCCTCACTCTGAAAATGAACAACGTTAGATACGGAAACGTCTCTTACCCTGCTGTTTAGCTCTTTTCACCCTCATCAATGACTCCATGTTATTTTAGGCCCGGTGTCACTGTGGTGCTCTTGTCATTTGTGGAATTTACTACAAAAAAGCAGCATTTAAAAATGCCGCCTCAACTACGCCTCGCTGCGTTTATGTCTCTCTGCAGCCAGTCAGCTGGCATTCCTCCTTCTTCTTGAGTTTATTGGTGGTAAACAAACATCTTTTCGGTGTGCATTACCGCCACCTACTGGTGAGGAGTGTTCGTCAGCCAGCATTGACGACCGCCTGCATGACGTGAACGGCTCCGAGACATAATTATTTTCACCAGCCGAGCCGCATCAGAGGGATCAAAGAGCCGCAGGTTGCCGACCCCTGACAGACGATACCTCGACGTCCCTTCCGGTCGTTCACAAACGAACCGCTCAGGCTCGGCCCGACAACTCTGAGAATCACCGAGTCCAAACAGCAGGAGCCAATAAGCTCAGACATCTTCACACTTTGTTCTTGAGAGGAACGGGAACATTTCACCGAGCGCAGAGCGGTTTCGTTGCCCTTCTCTTTACCGTGTTGTCAACTCATTACTGCAGAGACACATGTAGCAGCGATGATGAGGATGAAGAGCAGGCGAAACTGAAAACAGGACGGAACCACTCAGAGGAACTCATAATCAGACCGGATCGTTGCAGCTCGGCATGTTTTAGCTCTACGGACATCGTCGGGGTAGCGGTGTCCATTTATTTAAACTATGAAAGGACCGATGATGAGTTTCCTCTGTGCAGATTTCAGGTAAAAAAAAAAAAAAATTGCATAAGGAAACACAAGTGGTGTGATGTTTATCCCGCAGGCAAAGCTCACCAGCAATGAGGCGAAAGAAATGAACAAGAGCAAAAGAAAACAGACGAGGGGAAGAGGGATGGATGGTGACACGAGGAGGAAGACTGAAGGAACAGTTTTCTTTACTCTCTTTTAATTCGGCATGTGACGTCACTCACCGACTCCAGGCCCGGTGACGGAGCTGGCTGGCTTGTTTTGTGCAGAAGCAGCGGCGGCGGCCACGGCAGTGCCGTATCCGCCCTTACAGAAATCCCCACTCCCTGAAGCCTGGCCCACATCCTCATAGCCTGCAACAGTCAGACACACAGCCGCAGCCCACAGCGTTAGACACACCAGGCAGGGGGGGGGGGGGGGGGGGGGAGGACGGGGCGGGGCAGACCTGCTACAGACAGCATTTACAAATAATTTCCAGGTCTGAAATTGTATCTTGTGGACAGGCGTCAAGTGACGCTACGATGCAGATGGCGCAGAGTCCTCTGTGGAGGACTGGTCTGGACCGGCTGCATTTGTCTGCCTGTCCAACTGGTCCAAATCAACGTCCACATCGTTTGCAAATGCTGTTTGACGCGAGCCTCGGGGGGGAAGGAAGAGGTGAGGGAAGTGAGGGGCAGGCAGGGTGTGTGTAGGAAAGGGGGGGGGGGGCTGAGAGTGAGTGTGAGTGGGGGTAATGGCAGAAAGCAGCAGATGGTGCAGCTAAGAACAAATGGGTGATGTGCACATTGTGGATGCGGAGTAGGAAAGAAGAAAAAGTATAAAAAAAAAAACCCCGAAACACTTTAGTACTGGAAAAGGAGATGGAATATGAATAACTTCAGAATAACACGAGGAAAACCAACTGGAGGACAAAAAAAATGTCTAAAAAAGGAGATATGGGAAGATGGCGGTTTCACTTGTGATCGTGTGTAAGAGGTGTGATGGATGGTAAAAGCCCATAGAAAGACCCCCGCCTCCTAAAATGAGCAGAGCAAGCCGTGAAAACAGCAGGAAACCAATCATCTAATCTAACTACTTGGTTAACAGCACAGCCAGGAGGTCACTGTTGGCGCATTCATTTCCACTTCCCATAGTTGCAACTCGTCCCTTATGTCACTGCGGGTCCAGCCGTCGCTCCTTTACATCTTTTACACTTGTACATATTTTTTCTCACAAACTCCTCAAGCACACATGCGAATAAAGAGGAACAGTCCCGAGTTTCACGACACTTTATAATGTTAGTAAACGAGAACGTCTCAAGCAACAACCGCCTTCAGCGACATAAAAAAACAACAAAAAAAACCGACTCCACACACACACACACACAATGTTTCCGCTTTCATATGCAGCAGAGCTCAAATGAGACACGGAGGCCGCGTCACTGAGCCCACGGCGAGAACCAGCACACGCAGCGGTTACCGTGGAGGTTTCACAGAGCAGGATCCTCACCAGTGCTGTATCCATGGGAACCGTAGCCACTAGCTTGCTGGAAGGGCGTGGCGGAGGCATTCACGCCGACATTCACGGCGTGTTGTTTCGAAGAGGTAGGAGCCACCTGAAAAGCCAAAGCACGCAACGTCAGGACGAGACGACGAACTTAACCGAAACGTGGGTTTCATTTAGCTTCAGGAGCAGGAAACAGTCTGGAAAGTATTAAACTTTCCATTTTGGACGGAGGACTGCAGCTTTAAACTAGTCTAGATTATTCTAGACTAGTTATAGACAATATTCAAATACATTGTCTAAATCTGTTACATGAATCAAACCTGAAAGTGAAATTAGATCCCGATTTTCAAAGGTTACCCATTAGACAAATACACCATACACAAACATACACTGCCCTGGCATAATATGACCACGATAAGTAAAGTCATCGTCTCGTCCTCACGGCCTGTTATCTGCGAAATTTAAGACATAACAGCAATTTCATTTAAGACTCACAGGCATTATTAAAACTATTAAAATTGTTGCTTGATCTTTTATGATAAAGCGAGTTTTAAATTGATTGCAGCAATATTGAGCATCAGAAACGTAACTTTTTTTGCATGACTTGATCAGAGTCATTAGATTGATCTGAATTAAGCTTTTATTTTGCAGATTGCTCTGGATTGGCTGAAGGTTAATGACCGGGTTTTTTTTCCCAGCTGAGAAAATCGGTCAGCCTTTGAGATAAGTGCATTCTTGGGTTTTCATGCTTAGGACATCTGATTACGCGTTTCTGCTTCCAGTCAAAGATATTTTGTGTGTATTTGTTTCAGAACCGCCCGTCTTTCTTTTTAATTAGGTTTTAAAAAGCAGATTACACTTCAGCATTGATTATCCTATATGTTTACCGAACTCCTCCATCGACTGATGATATCAGGGCATGACCTGATCCAGAGGAGTCGGGGCCTCGGCCGAATCCCGTCTTGGCCCGGATCGACCTAAAGGTTCAGTTGCAAGAATTTTTGTTCCAGGTAACATTTTGCTTTTGTTCAACTTCTAATCTTTAAACTTGCAGCGTCAGAACATTGGAAATGTACTTGCTGGGTCCAAACAGTCCTCAGAGAGAGTTTGCAAAGTCTGGTTCCCCCCCCCAAAAGTAAAGAACCCGTCGGATTGGATCCAGACGCGCTACTGTAGTTCAAATTGTTGGTTCTGATAGGTGTCAGGACACAGTCGCTCAGTTTGCTGCAGATTGAGCTGCGTAGGTCAGTCAGGAGACCCCGGCTGCTCAAAATGTCATGTCGGATTGGTGGATATAAGCAGAAACTGCGTTAAAATACAAATATTACTAAGCATGCAAGAAGTAACTCAAAGACCATACAGAGGTCTTTGGGTTCGTACACATTTTCAGCTCCAGCCTGTTGATTTGTTTTAACTTCCATGCAAACCTTCAACATAAACGGTTGGTTACTTTTCCTTAATGTTGACATTTTGACAAGTCAAGACTGAATTATTGTTGCTAATTCGCTAAAACATCCTTTAAGTTTTTCCTTCTACATAATGAGACTTGATATCTTACTCCAAAAAAGGTCAAATCATTATATTAGTACTTTTTCCTTCCCCCATGATCACATCATCTACTGTCCTAGTTATGACTTCCTGTCCAGGTTCTCGTGACATTGCTCTGCGCCGTTAGAAGCAGGTCAGCAGCCTTGAAACGGTGTGAAGCGTCTCACCGGGAACATAGCAGGTCCGTACTGGAAGGTGTTGGGCAGGCCCGGCATGCCGGTGTAATATGGGAGGCTTGTGTAGCTGTAGCCGGGCGGCAGTGCCGGGTTGAGGAAGGGCTGCTGTGTGGTGTGGTGCGTCTGGGTCTGATTCTGTTGTGTCTGAGCTAATGTGGTGGCCGGAGCCGGGGATGATGCATCGCCTCGACCGAACTTTGATAAGTCGCCTGAAAACAGGACAAGAAAAGATGAACGCTGAGGCAAACAGTGACGGAGGATAAATAGCTGAGATAAAATAAACATACAACGAACATGAGTAAGCTTCGGACTCGACATTAAGATGCCAAACATAAAATAAAAATGACCCTTTTTTTATCCCAATAATAAAGTTGAAAAGCCGTTTCTCACAGGCACATCAGAGACGAAAACAGGAAACAAATTTGTCAAGTCTCCATCAGGACCAGCTCCAAGTTTTATTCGTTAATATTGCTGCAGTTAAGAATGATATGGTTTTATTAACATTAACAAAATAAAAGCACTTTAGAAGCCATCACTGGTAACACCTGAAGCTGCTGCAGCCATAAACACTGTTTTGGAGTCACGCTCCATGACTATTTGGGTTCATAATGTTTCAGGAAGATTTTCCACCAAACCGGCTGCAGGGTTTAGCTGGTGCGTACCAAGAACCAGAGCCTGTTCTGTGTCCTTTAAGACAAACACCCGCAGGGCCAAAGGAGGCCGGGTTAGCAGGAGAATATCAGGATCTAACCGTCTCCGATTTTCCTGCTGTTTATTTTAAAACCAGCCTCACTGAGTTTTAAGTAGTTTACTGTGTCGCTCAGAGGTGATTATTTTCAACTGAATCCATAAATGTCATTTCTGGCTCGGTTCTTTAGCGCAGTTGGCCTTTTAATGTCAGTTAATAAGTAATAAGCACTTAAGTCTTGGCCTAAAAGCTGAGTTTAAATCCTGTTTTTCAGGATTTTGCTGCTGTGGATGAGAGACCAGCGGATCAGGAGAGTGAGGCGTTCACAGGTTGTTTAAAACAGTGTTCGTGGATTAAGTTGGGGGGATATTACAGGCTCTGTTTGGAGGGATAAATAATATCACATTAAATTGTCTCCATGCATTACAATCCTACAAAAAAAGCACAAGATAAAACAGGGGGGGGGGGTAAATGAGGATTATAATGATGTGGTTCTGACTTGGCTCTGAGGAGGTGGGAAAGCAAATAGCTTCTTTTACAGAACCAGTTAAAAACGTCAACCTCTTTGGTGGAAAAGCCTTCATTCAAAGCAGGAACAGGAACATAATCCACTTTTGATCACCGTTTGCTGCCGTGTCGTTCTGCCAGCACCCGTTTGTTTCACCGATAAAATAAAATGTAAGCTTAAACATCTCCTGAGCTCCTGAGGTTGACTTACCAGAGTACGGGTTGCTCGTCAGACTGCCCTCTCTGCCTGTCAGTGCTGTCGTTGGTGTCGCAAAAGGAATGCTATAATAATCCTAGAGAGAGAGAGAGAGAGAAAAAAAAAAAAGACCCAGAAGATGAGGGAAGTGTGCGGGTTTGGGTTCATTTTGTAGCGGTTAAAAGGAAATGAAACCCACCAATGGTATTCTTGTTTGCAGCATTTGTAGGTCATCGTAGCCATACACCTGAGGCTGTGAAGAAGTGATGAAATCTGTTAGAACGTGTATGGAGATGAAGGAAAAAACAAACAACAACTTAAAATTCAGATAAAATGGAGTTTGAAACTTACAGGGTAGGCGTGCAGTAGTCCTGGAGCCATTATGTAGGGGTTGGGCAGTAGAGGGGGCACACCAGGTGGCAGGTTTGGAGGTGCTTTCCCTGCACACACATCGCAACAAAGCTCCTGTCATCATCATCATCATCATCATCATCATCATCATCATACCTGTCAGGGATTTGATCTAAACCGTTTCATTACACATGCTGAGGGTCATTATCCTGTCTGAGAATTGATCAGGTGGAGGTTAACCTTCAGATTTTCTTCAGGATCGTCCCTTTATTGAAAATGTTAGCTAAGGCGGGGTTTCCGCTACAGGTAATTGATCGTGTCGCTCCACCACAGCAAAAATAAAAAACGCCGCCACATCTTCAGAATGAAGTTAAAAAAAAGGTTTAAACAACGTAAAGAATACAAGCTATATATATATATATATATATCCTATATTATGTATAGTCTATATTTGCGCACTTACAGTAACCATAATCAGAGTTTGAAATTAATTTAAATATCATGAAACGTTAAAATGTACTTTATTTTGAAACACTAACACCGCCTGCTCCTTCCTGAGTGGCCGTGAAGCGCTGCTCTCAGGAGGGAAGGAAAACTAGAGACTGTCCAGTGTTTAGCGTCTTTGTTGCTATATTTAGCGACTTTCTTTCATAAAAGCGACTAGCAGCAAGTCTAGCAGCTTTTTCTGTGTTAATGGCAACTTTAGGTGAAAGCACCAATCGGTCTGGAGTCACTGTATAGAGGCAGCAGTGAGAGCTGCTGAGACCTTTCCTACTTCCCTCAGCGCTGTCTCACAGGCACACCACAGCTGCCTGCACTAGAAGGAGTTAGAGGAAAACAGAGCAGACGAGACCAAAATCAATCATGCATGCACAAAAGTGCCGGTGATCCCGCCCTGGATTACACAGCGGGTAATAAATATGAAGTAAACGTAGTTTTTAAAGTAGCCCAAATTGTTTCACTAAAATAATTCCCTGAATTTGATTCACACGCAGCTTCAATCACTCATTCCCCTCGTTCACTTTGCGTGCCTCTGCTGTCTTTTTGGTCCAGTTTGTTTTATGTAGCGTGGATTCAGGCAATTTATGAAAATTCATAAATCATGTTATAAAAGTCATTTGTAGGTCCAAACATTTAATCACTTATTTATCTTGGCAAAAGTTTTATTCCTACAGCCTGGGTCAAAAATGTATGAACAAATGCACAAATTAGATGATGACATCCCTGAGCTGCAGATCTTCAGGGTTATTTAGGCAAAAGCACAAAACTAAAAACGATTAATTCTCCAGACAACGCTACAGAGCAGCATAAACCTAACCAACTCTGCAGGGAAAGCTAAATAAATATGAAACATTGACCCTTGCGTGGTCTGATAGCTTAATTATGTGAAGACACTGCGTGTATTTTGATCCGCTGCCTAACCTGAGGAAGCTGCAGAGCTGCGTGCGGAAGAAGTTGCTGAGGGGGGAACGGTCGAGGAGATTGTAGAGACTGAAATTGAGGCGGGGGCTGCCGCCGGTGCCCCCATGGAGGCTGCGTTGAGGCCCATGGCCAGGCTGCTGACGGGACCTTGGCCCGAGGGAGTCGAGACCGTAGCGGGGCCTACCGAGGAGGCCTGAGGAGCTCCCAGCGACACCTGTGCAGCAGCCATAGAGGAAGATGAGGGGGGGACCGATGAAGACGGCACGACCGAGACAGTGGAAGAGAAGGACGAGTGCAGGCTCAAGTCGCCGTCTACGTTGGGATGCTGCTGAGACAGAAGGAGGATGTACTTAAGGCTGATGAGATTACACGTCCATTAGAGTGAATCTGCGTCTAGTGCCTCCCTTTGCACCCACAGGAAGCTTTGAAAAAAGCCGTTAGCCACTTTAAAGCGCAGCGAGAAACCGAGGAAGAGATGCACAGAAAAATAAATGTGTCGCTTTTAGTAAAATCAAGCCGAGTTGAGCATTTAAAGAGCTCACCAGTAAGCTTGAGTTTGGCGTTCGCACTGAAGATGGAGCAAGACTGTTCTGTTGTGATGGATGAGAGCTGTGGAAATAAAACCAGGAGCTTCAGACGATCAGTTCTCACAGCGGTCGTCACAAAGGATGGCACCACTCCAGCTGCTTCTCCTATCCCAGATGTGCAGTTTAAACTCCAGCTCACCTGTTGTGCTGAGGAGGGGGGATTGAGCTGGGTGGGAGGTCTTCATTGTGCCCAAGAGCACTAAGGATTGTTTGATTGGATGTGGTCAGCAGGGAGGCGGGGCCTGAGCCGCTGTCCGCCAGAGCGCCCATGCTGGAGACGGATGAAGGCGTGACTGAATCAGAAGCCGGCTTCACTGATACTGCAGAGCCTGGGATAAGATAAAAATGAAAGGTGACCATTTCACCTGATCCAGGTTTCTACAAGATTAATTACGGCAATTTCTAAAGAGCCTTTCAACAACCAGCATGTATTAAATCTTAAACCAGCGTAGCAGAAAGTAACTAAATCAGGTTAATCTAATAACTTACTTAAAACATGGCTTCTATTTGACTTATTTAATTTCTAGGCAAGCCAAATATTCCTGATGTTGCCGTTTTGTTTTTGTGACCCAACAAACGTCCAGGTCCTCCAATGCAATATATAGTATTGCCTCATAACAGCGGTCAGCTGCTGAGGTTCCTGAGGTCAAGCTAAGCCTAAATATATCTACTTTATAGGACAAAGCCGCTAGCTGAAATGAAAGGGATTTTCTTTTTTTTTTACTTTATTCAAGCTTATTTCCCTAAGGAATGTATAATATTCAGCTTTTCTGTGTTTACTGTCCTGCATAACATACTTTCTAGTCTCTTCAAGGTCTTATTCAAACAAATGCAAAAACAAAAGTTCATAGAATAAGCAGTTAATCAACAACAATAAAAGAGATAAAGGCTTATTTAAGACTTTTTAGAGCCTGAAATAGAAATGATTGCACCCAATTCCTTCAGAAACCCTGACGTTTCAGAACAAGAACAGAAAAGCCAACGCTTACCTTCAACACACTGGGCAGTTTGTATTGAACTGAAGCCATTCTGAAATAAATAAAATAATAAAAATGAGATCACTGGTTTGTTTAGAAACTACGTATTGATAAAAGCCTGAAAGAGCTTCAGGGACATGAATGATTTGCCTTTTTCTGTTTACTTGTTTTGTCAGAAAGCTCCAAGAGGGGGTGTGCCTGCGTCTGCTTCCGTTCAGCAGGAACGCCGAGAGGCTTTTTGTTTGAAGAAATCGGCCGAGTGGCTTTATTTTGTATCAGTATCAACAAAGCTGATTAAGACAAAAGGCTCCTTTAAAACAACAAAACGGCTTAAATTGAAGGCAACCGGACGACTGATGTCAAAAGACTCCTGGATAGGTGATGAAACGTTTTCAGAAAGAGCTGAGAGAAAGTGCGGTTGGCTCCGATTTAAGCCTGTTTGCTGTTGCGATGACCCGGATAACCGAGAATTAGGCAGGCATGTTGTTTTAAACCTCCATAATAAGAGCCTTAGGTTTACATTCTGCTCTGGGAAATTCAATTGCCATATTTTAAAAAACCAATTCTAGTTAGCTTGCAGCTCATAAAAAACAATCTTAGTTAATAGTCTGGGACATTTTGCATTTTAATAAACAACTTGCGCTGCGTGCTTCATGAGATGCGCGATGAAGACGTTGGGCAGTTTATTATAAAGCAGTTGCTATTTTTCAGTAGTTCTGCAGAAATCTATATCGGTAGATTAATATCTTTCTTATTAGAAAACCTACAAGTTGCTCCAAATAATTTAAATTAAAGGCTTCGCTTATTTGTGCAGTAATATAAAATCATATTCAATCAATTAGAGCTTTTTCCAATGAGGCTCACTTGTCAGATTAAAAGCAAGTTTAATCAGGTAATAAACATGCTTTTTATTAAGCCCACATCTGTAATAATTTTTTTATTGGTCTTACATTATGTTCTGATCTTAAATGTAGTGTTTTCGTTAACTTGAAGTGGAAAATCAT
This sequence comes from Fundulus diaphanus, assembly GCA_037039145.1. Taxonomy (NCBI): domain Eukaryota; kingdom Metazoa; phylum Chordata; class Actinopteri; order Cyprinodontiformes; family Fundulidae; genus Fundulus; species Fundulus diaphanus. The sequence continues at coordinate 37,117,492 of CM073135.1, forward strand.
CATTACCAGCTGAAAAAAAGGCTTTAAAACTTCCATCTGTGTCATTAATCCTTATGCATTTCAGTGAGTTGAGTTACTAAAATAATTTTTTTTTTAATCATCCAATTTGTGAATACTGCATATAAATACGTAATAAAGACATGGAGATGTAAATTTGCCCTAACTTTTAAACGCGTTTCTTAATTACAGATATGATCCATTTTAGTGAATGACATCCACACAGGATCATATTCCCAGTATTATTTCATTCCAACCTTTCCGAATCTTTCAGCTTTACCTTGGGCTGCATGTCCTTCTGAGGGGAGGAGGAGACGGAGGGAGGGTAACGCCGTGTTTGAGATGCTCTTTGATCGTACATTTCCATTTGGCTGGAGTTCGACAGCGCTGGAGCTGACTCGCTGCAAATTATGCAGACAAAAAAAAAGGAAGAAATGATTTTGTCTGATATTGATTAGAATAATCAAAATGGGACAAGAACATCTGTACAAAATATATCTTTAGTACAAAGACTGTTAGATGTTCTAACAAAAAAAAAAGCAAAAAAGAAAGTTTTACAACTCATTGATCCTAAAAAAAACGCATTTAAAGTCGTGTCTTAATGTCCTGTTGTGTCCACCAGGTGGCGCCATATCCCACAAGCCCAAAACAACAGAACTCTCTTCCTTCTTTTGGGATAAACGTGTCCGTGTGTTGAGATAGGACACCATTATAGTGTTGCACTTTGAGGTTACCGACCTGCTGGGACTTGTGTAGAGGCTGTTCTGAACTTGGTTGCCCGGTGTTGTGGTGGCAGGCGTGGACTCGTACTCTTGTAGTACTGGTTCTGATCCAAACTGCAGCGCTCCAAACTGAAGATTGAGCCCCGAAATGTCCGTTGAGCCAGGCATCTCGACCGCCATTGCTGGAATCTGAGAAAGAGCAGCGGCGTTTTCAGTACTGCGGTCGACGATTATCAGAGCAATCTCAGTCTTGCGGTCCACAGAGGAACTGTGATGAAAGAGCAAAAAACTCAGGCCCCGTTCAGACAAACCCAGGTTTGGATATCTGGGCTGGATAGGGGGTCTCATCCAGACCAAGCGGCTGCAAAACCCGACTACATTTGAACCGTGCTCCCAGAGTGGATAAGTGAAGCTGCCTCCAGTGGCGGCTCTGTGTGGAAACCCCATATCCGCATAACCGGCTACACACTGGCGTGTTTGCGTATGCAAGCCAACGCAGACCCTGCCTCTCTCTCTAACATGCATTTGCTAACAAACAATAATGGGAGAATTCGGAGTTGTGGCTGTGCTTCAGACACGTGAGTTTATTCCAGATCTCACACCAACAAATGTTTCTCTACTGCATTTGTGAAGGCTGCTTGTCGTCAGTCTGCACACAAACGCCTCGTTTCGCTCTCCCGTTCTCGCTCTGCTCCGGCGGCGTAAACAGCGCTGGCGAGAAGAGAAGTTCACGTGGTCTTTTCTGTTGTTATCCCTCATAAATTAATACAAAACAGCTATGTTTTTGTTTTCCAGGACAAAAAAAGTCGTTATGCCTGCGCATAAACACTCAAGTTCATCCTCCAATAGCCCCTCCTCTGTTCCCTCGTGTTTCTGTTTTCCCAAAAAAGAAAACAAAACAACTGGACTTTTTTTCCCGAAGTTTGAAGACGTTTCGCTTCCCATCCAGAAAGTTCTCAATTCAAAATGGAAGAAACTTTGAAAAAAAGTCCATTTTTTTTTTTTACTTTTTTGGAATGACCATGACCTGGATGACTGAGAATCTTCACCAGCTCGTGTTTCTGCGTTGACGTTTTGTTTACACTAGTCAAGTTAGCGTAAGTTGGTGGTTTGGTTTTATTGTGAAATTGACCAAAACTCGCTACTGTCTAGTGGCCGACTTTTCCTGTTTGGCTCATTAAATTTTGACAAAACCTTTGGGGAATTTTGTGCAGCGCCGCACGTCCTCGGTAAACGGACCTGCAACCGTGTGGACATTGATTTGAATGATTTGGGTTCCTTGCGGAGCCCGCGCTTTATTCAGTGTGACCCCGGCGTTACACACTGCAGCTCCTCCGGCTTCATGCCGTTTCAACTTTATGCTCAAACTTTTCGGTGCAGATAGAGTATTCGGCTCAATGTGGATTTAGCCTAAAAGATGCTCAGCGTGATTCTTACAAACTAGCAGAGCAGAAAAAAATAAAACTACATTCAAAAGAAATCCCAACTGCATCATACAAGTTCCTATATCACAAGCCCATTGGTTGTTTCATACCAGGGTCTACTTTGGACCCACACTAATATCTTCTTAAATGGTTTAATGAACTCAATTCGTCTACATTTATTCATATTCTGGGTGTCCACCAGATTGTATTCAGCCTTTTTTGATTAAATGTGATTGATTGCATCTATGTGTTATCTTTATACATTATTGCATCTCATTCCTTTTCAACGTTACCCTAAATTAGGGCAGGGCCTTTATCGTATCGTTTTTATCGTTATTGTGAAAATTGTCTTATGATAAGAATATGGGTTTATGTTAACGATAAAGTCCAATTAGCAATGTCTTAAAACCCCAAAAACTGCCAGGATTGTTATTTTTGCTATTTTCTCCACTGTTGGTTTCTTGATAGGATCAATAAATGTCAATAAAGTCAAAAATATAATAAAATGGAGTTATTATGTTCAGTTTAGTTATAAAAAAATAAATAAAAATCACATTTCTTCATTTAGCAGGTGTCCTGATGAAATGTATTTACATTTTTGTTTTAATATATGTTAAACGATTGAATGTGTTTTTTAAAGACAGTTTTTCTGTTTATGTAGCTAGAATGGACGTGAAGTCTAAGCCAGTTACTTAGAAAGACTGCAAGAAGCTGCTAATAGTCATTTTATCATTAGTCCAAAGGTACATTATATCATGATAAAATTTAAAGTTCATAACAACCCTAAATCGATTTAAAATCCAAGTGTTTTTTTCTGTCAGAGGTTTTAAAAAAACACTAAATCTAATTTGTTTACGTCAACCTTTGTTGCAAAGGTCTTACACCTACCCCTTGAACCTTTTCGCATTTCATCACATTACAACCACAAACTTCAATATATTGTAGTTAATTTAATCTCATTTGTTTTTACACACAAACTAAAAATGTGTAGAGGTCAACATTCGTGGAAAAACCTAAACTGACATTTCACATTAAGAGCCTTGAAATATTAACAATGACACACATAAAAATAATAATATTGCAACTGCACAATTTCCCTTATATTTTGCAGCTCAACAAATGGCAAAAAAACAACAACTTCTCAGCAGTGTCCACTCAGCACTAAAGTAAATTACCTTAGTTGAAATAGAAGTCCTCTTCTTCTGCTGTTTGAGTTTGTGTTGCTGTAAAGGCAGTGGACTTGAACCCTGAGCATCTGACGAACTCGGGGAGACCTGCTGACCCAGAGAGGGGACGGCTGCCATTTTGGGAATAGAGGAAGCAGGCGCATGTGGCGAGGATGTCGTTTGTTGCGGTAAGGAGGAAGAAGAGGAGGAAGGAGGCAGCCCTTTGTCCTGCAGGAAAACATCCAACATGGACGAGCTTGAGGTGGCAGTTTGGTAGGGCTGCCTCTTTGTAAAGGGTGTGTGGATCCCAGATTCTGACTGAGTCTTCATTTCTGCACAGAAACATGGGTGGGAAAAAAAAAAAGAAAAAAAGAAATGTTTAAATCAGAAAAATAACTCAATTATTACCTTTATTCCAAGACAGTGAACTTAACAGCAGCAGAATTAGATTTGTAACGGTATCTCACCATATTGTCCCAGTGTGGAGGTGTTGTTGTCCCAGGATGAAGCTGCGGTGCTGGGAGGTCCAGTCTGGGAGTGCTGTGCTGCCAGCTGGGCCAGTGCCTGGGCTGTTTTATACTGCTCCAGGAACTGGGCCCCGGTAGTCCCTGTGCTACCTCCTTTAGGGTCTCCCACTTCCCCAAATCCCTTACTCAGCATGCTGACCTGCAGCGTCAAGAGGTAATAAAATTACTGCTACACCTGGTGATGTAACAACGCTTAGAAAACAAACTGCAGTCTTAACTTGTGCATCAAAAGACTGTATTTGCTTGTCAGTAAAACTGATACCAAAGTCTAACATTACAAGATGCTCAACACACTTCGTTTTAAGCCATCAGCATCAAATTCAGGACTTCAAAACGAATGTGCAAACCACTCTTTATAAGGGCCTCACCATGCTGTGCTGGGGGTACGGGGTGGTAGAGGATGTTTGGGAAAGCGGTCCTCCTTGCTTGGAGTTGCTAAAAACCAGAGACTGGGACAGAGAGGGGGGCTGGGTAGCCTCCATGGGGGTGTTTTCCGTCTCTGAGGATGAGGATGGAGGAGTCTTCCCCAGCAACACCGCGAGGTCAATCCTACAACAGGGGAAAAAAAACAGTTACAATGTTGTCTTTGATGCAGTTATTTTAGCAATTTAAATAGCAGTTTTGTCCTTGATTTTCTGTCAACATTTAAAGGTTGCTTTACGCTTGATGCACGTACGATCCACGCGGATGCAATGTCTGCAGCATTTATGCTCCGTGCTGCTCTTCCTCTGAAGTAGCACTTTTCTCCTAGACTCTAGAGGGCAGCATTGCGCTCCTACGCCAAGCGTACTACACCCCACAACATGTGGAAGTAGAAAAAAGTTGTTTCCAACATTTAAGCCTCTTACCTTCTTCCAAGAGTGACAGCGATTTCTGTCCGGGAATTGCTCATTTGTTGATCACAGTGATCTTTTTGGGCCGAATCATAAAGATGTCTATATTTATGAACCTCCACTAGAAGGAGCGCTTGGTCTTCTGCCAGTTACAAATTTTCCCAGGTGTGCAGTGCGGCAACCTTTGGTCGCACGGAGGGGCGTGGAAGCCAGAATTACGTAATATGGCCACACGTACCTCACGGATGCGTCAAGCATAAACCAGACTTAACATACTAACCCAGCTTTTCTCTCAATCAATGCCATTTATTTTAGTGAAACATTAATTATTGCGCAAGATTCAAACGAATGAATAATTAGTGTGAACGAACTGAGTCGACTCACTCCATTAGCTGATCCGTTACTTTCTCAGTTCATTAAAAGTCAGTGTGAGCCGTTTACGAGGGGAATTTCTGTGTTCTGTCGCACAATGGCATCTCCAAGGTAACATTAGCTTTAAGTAACTTATGATTCTCCACACTGACCTAGTGGACAAAGAGAAATGCTGCTGAGGAGTTATTTGGCATGTAGCAATGTACCGTAAATGGCGGCAAGTCGCTCACTCGCCTGCTGTACGACTCGCTGTCGAGGCCGGGTTACACTGTAACCCGGGCTGTGATACAGCGTGAACGACTCACGCCCTGATTCGTGCAGTGTGCCAATTGTACTGAAAGTGGAGCGGTCTCACTTACTCGCACGCTACACCTATACCCTAACCCTGGAGTTACATCTTTCTCAGAAGTGATACATTTTGATCTAAAAGTCACATTTAGAGTCAGATTTTTTCCTTTTTCTGTCTGAGCTGATCAAGCTCCGGTTTCTAGAACTTCAAGATAAGGAGAGAGCGTGACGAGTCTGACTGATCATTATTAGCTGCTTTAACTGCAAAGGAACAAAACAGGTAGTTAGCGCCCTTAAGGACCCCACATACTTGTGGACATGAGTCCGCGGACGTCTGCGCAGACTGGTACACGCAGAGCTAAATTTTTACGTAAGCATACGTGGTGTCACACTACAAACTTCTCGGCGGTAAGAAGTCTTCACATCGCTGGTGAAGATTCTCAGTCATCCAGGTCATGGTCATTCCAAAAAAAGTAAAAAACAAAGCAACTGGACTTGTTTTCCGTAGTTATAGACACTTTTTGAATTGAGAAAGCTTCCTGGAGAGGAAGCGAAACGTCTTCAACTACGGAAAACAAGTCCAGTTGATTTGTTTTTTCCTTTTTTTGGAAAGTCTTCACATCGAACTGTTTTATATGTGACACTGAGCTTGATACACTGAGCTGCTCCAGGACGCGCAGCATCACAGTCCCTCTCTGTTCTCACTGACAGATGGGAGTCTGCTGAAAAAGAAATGGCTCTAGGTGCTCTGCTAGCTAATCACACATTTTACCATCTGTTCCGCCGCTTTGTCCTGCTGGCAGAAAACGTGGGAATTGTAGCAATTTGCCACAAGAAATGCAGGAAACAGTACGCTCGACTATGGAGGGTAAAACATCTGGAGAGTCAGCACAGCTGACAGTATGCGCACAGTACGTCCAAGGACGTGGGAGCCTTTAGTGTCGCTAAAGCCACGCTTATTGCCTATTCTAAACATAAAAGAACTTAAAATGTAATTAAAGCTCAATAAATTACACACTAAATGTGACCTAAGCCGTATTTATTGCCTATGTTAACTGTATGGAAACGAAAGTGTAGTTACATCAACAAATCATTGTAATAAAATGATTCAGCACATTCAAAAGCACTGTCCTTCCCATCACTAGGACAACATGAACACCAACATTCATTAATATATATATATAAAAACATTCAATAAAACCAAACCTTTGTCCTTTGGTGATTGTAACATTCTCTTGAGGCACAGGGACCGTTGCCACACTAGAAGCCGTAAAAATCTTGGTCTCTGATAGCTGAGGAGAACCAGACAAGAACAGAGGGTTGCACAGTTTGTATTTGGAAGTAAACAGTTTGGGGTTCCTACACATTTTCAGGTGAAAATTAGACATTTCCCAGATCCAGCTTTCCAGTGTTCTAGGGATTTAGTTTATTTTGAAATAAAAATAATATATGAAACCTGGAAAAAGCTGCAACTAGAAAGAAGAAAAGACAGGACATAAAGAATGACACAAAGAAAGAAAGAAGGTGGTAAGGACACAAGGATGGAAAGGAAGGAAGGGACAACAAGAAAAGTTAAGACAAGAAAGAAGGTAGCAAAAAAGGACAACCAATTAAAAACAGAAGAAATCACAGAAGAGAGGCCAAACAGAAGGAAAAGGAAATAAGGACAAAATAGAGGGAATAATGGAAAATAGAAAAACAATTAAGGAAGACAGGACAGATGAAGGGAAGGATCTCCCAGGAAAGGAAAGAAAATACGGACACAAGGAAGAAGAAGGGGAAGAAAGACAAGAAGAGAGGCAGGACGCAAGGATGGAACAGCAGAAGAGCGCAAGGGATCACATGATAGGTATGATGGGTAAGGCAAGGCAAATTTATTTATATAGCACAATTCAGTACAGAGACAATGCAAAGTGCTTTACCTGATTAAAATATAGGAAAATAAAACAGAATAAAAGCAAGTAGAGGGAAGAAAGGAAGCACACAAGTGAGAAAGGAAGGGAAAAAGGAATGACATGAGGAAGATATAAAGGAAGGATTATGGAAAGAAATATTTTAGACAACAGGAATATTTCCCCATGCTCATCTTGACCTTGAAAACACTGAATATCCAGGCTTTTCCAAACTGCAGAGGAACCGTGAGTTGATCTCAACATGTTGCACGTTCTTATGACAATAACAGCCTTTTGCAACGTTTAAAAAAAACAAATATTCTTTGTAAAAACTGTAAAATGTGAAACACTCACATCTTCGTTCCAGTCTTCAGTGCCCCATTCCTCTGTGGGTGATCTCCAGGGACCTGTCAGAAAAACACAATCTGATCAGCGCCGTCTTGCTTCAAACAGCCTAAAAATGTATTGTTATATCAGTTAAAACAAGAGAAGGACAAAGATGGGTTTACCAGGAGCAGAGTCAAACTTGGGAGGGTAACTTGATCCTTCACCTGAAGAATATTCCAAACCTAAAAACACAAAAACAGACAAAGATTAACAAGATAAATCCCCTTAGACGGCTTGACTAATAGAACATTATTTCTTCAGTCGACTAATTAGACAGAAATATTTGGCCTTTAAGAACGTAAAGAAGATTACCATTTCCTCGTCTGATAAAAGCAAGCAGTACTACAGGGTTCAGAGGCATTTTCCATAGAAAATACCACAGATTATACCAAATTTCTGGTTATTTGGTCCTCTTTTTAGCCAATTTTAAAGATTTAAATATAACATCAATTCATTAATTTAATATGCGGCTGCATGACCACATGCATGATCGTCCAATGCAAACAAACGCCTCAAAAGCCAGTCAAGCAATTCAGCCAGAACATGCATAGTTCATGGGTCCCATATAGGCTCACGAGTGTTTCTAGGCCCACTGTTCTCCCTGTTTTAGGTTTTCCTTTTTATTTCCACACATATGTATAACTTTATTGGGTGAATAAAAGGCTTGTGCAACTTTCTTTGGGAACATTCAAACCATTTGGACGGTAGAAAGAGGCTGGATTAATTAAATAACTCTCTATTCTACTGCAAACCTTCTTGATAGATATACATACTTGCTCCCTCCTCCAGCTCCGCGCTTCCCGTGTTGTTCCAGGTACTGCCCCCTCCGTAGTTTTCCTCTGTCTGGGCGGGCTCGGCATAGTCAGCTGGGTTGAAAGTCCTGGGAAATGCAGAGTAAAGTTGAGAACTAAGAACAAGCGCCGACAAATCAACAGCAAAATACATTTCACTATTGCTGCACTAGAGACAGATTCCCCTACAGAAATATCCACTCAGTTTTAAAGCTCTTTAAATGAACAAAAGCGTTACACCTGAGGATTAATGAAGATTTTTACATTATAGAAACAATGAGGTTGAAGCAGAAAAACAGTTGTTTCTTAGCGAGTTTGTACATAAATAGAAAGGCAGAAATATCAAAACCATCGACTCTTATGTTCCTGTAGCTCCTGTTGATTTAAGTCTTATTTGTATGATATATTTGTGCAAACAGAGAGAATAAATAAATAAAACTGGGGGGGGGGGGAACTGGAGATATGCCTACCAGCAACAAGTAAAACAAGCCAAAATGATACCCTGTGTCAAACCCCTCCTGTGCAAACAGGAGGTCTGTTCTCTTAAGACAGGACTATAAGGGTCATACTTGTCCATTTACAGAAAGACAGCGAATCAATTCTGGTCATGGCTTCCAGTCAAGTTTTATGGCATTCAGGATCCTCAAAAACAGCAACAAAACCTCCACTTCCTTATAACACAGCTTGTCCTTTTCTTTTTTTTTTCTTTTACTTCAGACCAAAATTTTAGATGAAAAAATAGCTGCTGAGAAACTAAATGTACAGAATAGTGCTGCACAATATTAATTCAATTCAATTTTATTTATATAGCGCCAATTCATGAAACATGTCATCTCAAGGCACTTTACAAGTTAGGTTCAATCATATTATACAGATTGGGTCAGATTATACAGATTGGTCAAAAATTTTCCTATATAAGAAAACCAGTTGATTACTTCAAAGTCCCGACAAGCAGCATTCACTCCTGGAGAAGCGTAGAGCCACAGGGAGAGTCGTCTGCATTGTCCATGGCTTTGCTGCAATCCCTCATACTGAGCAAGCATGGAGCGACAGTGGACAGTGTATTAGAAAGTCATTGGTAAATATTGCTACGATCTCTGCCCATTTTCTTCTTTCCTGTCTTTCCCAGCTGTGCTTCCATCCAATCTGTGACCGTTCAGCATTCGCTTTGAGTATCTGCTGCCTTGGGACTGTCTAAAAACAGGCTAAATATTATATTAGCACAGGGGTGGCCAACTCCGGTCCTCGAAAGCCGGTGTCCTGCAACCTTTAGATGTGTCCCTGGTCTGACACGCCTGAGTCAAATAATCAGTTAATTAGCAGGACTCTGAAGAACCTGACTGCATACCGAGGAGCTAATTGTGCTATTTGATTCAGGTGTGTGGGGCCAGGGAAACCTCTAAAAGTTTCAGGACACCGGCTCTCGAGGACCGGAGTTGGCCACCCCTGTATTAGCATATAAAATGCAATCTCTTAACAATATTAGCCAACCATAACAACACACGCCAGTCTTTCACTATATGAATTTTGCACACACTGATAAGACGATGATATCTTTGTGCAGCCATAATGCAGAGGCACAGTAAGGGGTTTGGTGCTGAATCAGTGCATCTGCAGCTTTTACTGATGACATTGCAAGCATTGAAGTAAGCATGAAGCAACTTTTGAGGGCCAAACTATTCAATTATACTTTATTAAACCAAAAGGGAAAATAAATGTGAACACTAACCTGGTGCATTATTAAAAAAATACAACATTAAAATGTCACCTCTAGAACTGGAGTGTGAAGGCTACTGTGACGTATGTTGCCTTCATGCTTCCGACCACTAGGTGGAGCTTGGCACTTTGTTTTTGTCCTGCTGAGGTCTGAGAGCAGAAGAAGAACTAATAGACTAACACGGTTGTTAAGCTAAAGTCGGCGCTCTGTGTGCTTTACTGATAAAAACACAACATTACAGCTCCCACATACTTGGGCGTGCTGTGCACAGACTGTGAGCCGCGCCGACTCTCCGCGGACCTTTTACCGTTAAAGTCGAGCCCTGTTAACATTTCATGATTGGAGCAGCTCAGTGTATCAAGCTTAGTGTCACATATGAAAGAGTTCAATGTGAAGATTTCTTGCCACCAAGCAGTTTATTGTAAGACACCACAGAATCGTGTCCACGCAAGTAATGGTGGCTCGCACATTTAGATTCCCAGTGAAAAATAAACTTTTTTTTTTTTAAATCGATCTTTCATCTTTTCTTAAAATCGATTATTTGACATTTTGTTGTGAGAAACTAATTCCTGTCCTTAAAATCACGCGGCAGCTTCGTTACTGCAGTGCAGTTAAACGCCCACAAGAACAGCTACATAAACACCAGGAAAACGTAGAATTAAGGTACTATTAGTGAATATTGCGATGACAACAGATTACAGTTAAAACACGTTTCATTCACCAACACGTCCCAACCACACTTTGTAAGCTTTAGCACATTTTTTTAACTTTATGTATAATTTTAGGAGACAAAAATATACAGAAAATAAGGGGAGTGGGCCCCAAAATATTGGCATGTAGAATTTGGCTGCAGGACGCGTTCCACTTACTTTTTTGATTTTTTTATATAATTTTTCCACATTTGTCCCATTTTTCTTTGCCATCAGGAGTAACAAGCCCAAATACAACTGAATTATGGTATATATGCCGTTATGATACATGTAAAAGTGAAATATGCTTAAAAATCTGAGGATCTTGTGAGACATTGCGTAATATGCTACTTAAAACCAAACTTTCAGCAAACCCTTGAACTGCTGAAACGCTTACAGTTACATTCTGGTTCCCCTCAGGCAGCACACTGTACACAAATGTGCAATCATGGTTATGTTACACAGGCTTTCATGTCCTAATTCAATACATAGTTTCAGTGAGTGAGAAAATTTGATTTATGCTTCCGAGGAGGAAACCTCAAAGCTCCTGACCTCAATCACATAAGCCGCATTCAAGACTTCAGCAGACCCCGAAATGACTTAATTTTAAAAAGAAATCTGTAGAAGTGTGGGGGGAAAACAATTACCACGCACTTCACTGCTTCCTGCTGAAATAAAATTTAGTGCAATGCTACTCATTACGAACGCCCTCGCAGATGGGCCAGTTTACGTTGCACAGAGACCAAGAGTGGCTGAACACAGACCAATTAATGCTACAGTACCAGAGACGGGGAGATTAACGTTAAATTGGGCGTCTTTCCAAATTTCTCTCTGAATGAATTGTTTAGACACTGCACTCTCCACAGAGATGCTCCGCCCACGCTGTGCCGTCTCATTGGCTAAAGTCAGCCCCCCACCTTTCGATTAAAGCTCAACAATAGACTTGGGTCATGCTTTCCGGTGACTATGGTAACAGGTAAAAGTGCAACAAAAGGCTGCAAGGATTTAGGCAACACGGATATTCCTTTACCCCATGCCTTGTGCCGAAAACCTGCCTCCTCTCCGTCCAGATACGCCTGAAGGGGAAAAAACGAGAACATATACCAGCTTTTAACTTTGACTTGATGTCACCAGAAAGAAAAGTATGAAATAAAGGATCTCCGTGAAAGATGATTACTTACCCAGAGTACCCCTTCCTCTGCCTCTGCCCCTCCTGCCTCGCTCTGCTCCTCTTCCAGCCAGTCCAGCTTTGCCACCGTCCAAACCGTTCTCCTGGCCTCGGACTGTGGTTATGCAGAGAGAGGGCGGCATTGGATTACAAGGCTGCAGTGCACACATTCCTCAGGAAAAAAAGCTTCAAAATGAGTCGCTGCTACTACAGAGTAGTTTGTGTTGATATATTCCAATTTCCTTTTGAAGCCCAAGGTTAGATCTAGGAATTAGATCACACCCGACTTGATCAAGTTAAGATTGCAGGTCAAAATTCACTGGGTTTGCAAACCATTTCTCCTATGATGGCCTGACAAATTCCTGTCAGCAATGAAACATAAGAGAATTTCCCTGCTTTTGAAACATTGTGCTAATGTCTGCGTGCAGTACTGATCTAATGAGATATATAACATATAAACAGCATCAGTCTTCATATTTTTAATCCAGCAATCCAAGAGAGAAATGCTCAACTTTAAAAGTAAGAACATGGGAAAACAGGAAATTCCATGTCTTTTTAACAAATTAGGGAAATGCAGAATAAGACCTGTCTCTGAAAGTACAACAACAATAATAGTCAATAATAAATCATCTTTATTGTCATTGCAACATAGATTCCAATGAAATTTGTTCTCTGCCTTTAACCCGTCCCCTTGGGGAGCAGTGAACTGCAACTGTGCGGCACCCGGAGAGCATTCTGGGGCAAATTTATGTTTATCTGTGTATTTTTCTATATGCTTAGATGCATATTTTTAACCCTTTTTGTTCAACATAAATTGCGCTGTGCCTTGCAAAAATATTCACACACCTTGAACTTTTTCCAGGTTTTGTCCCGTTAAAACCACACATCATTGCATATTAGTGGGGCTTTATGTGGTAGACCAAGAGAAAGGAGTGTCTAACTGTGGGAAAGCGAAAGAAGAAAAAATTATGCAAGATTTTCGGTGGACGGCCAAGTTGCGGCAGGTTTGCATTTGTGCCGTACTTATATAATCCACGCAGGTGGAGTATTTAGTCATTTGTAAGCAAATGGCGGCACTTGATTGTATTTCGGGGTGTCAGAGTAAAATAGGCTGAATTAAAATGTGTGTGTCGCATAAATTTACTTGTAATAATTTTTTTTTTTTAACATATATTCTTTTTCTTCCCTTTTAAAGATGTGAAAAGGTTGAGTGGGGTATGAATACTTTTGCGGGGCACCGCTTCTGTAAGAAGACATCACGCATACCAAAGTTTCGACGCAAAATACGTAAAACATCGTCTGGTTCCACAAATTTCTAAATTATAACGATACTAATGTTCAGAATATGTTTAGATTTCTGAAATAGGTAAAGAAACAGCATCTCAGGATTAAAATGTGTTTTTTGGGGCTAAAATAAGCAACTAAAGTATAGAGAGGAGTGATTTATTTGGGATGTTCAGTGACGTAGTACAGACTTACACTCCCGTCCTCTGCTTGGTCCGCGGCCCCTGCGTGGAGCGCCGCCTCGACGGCGAGCAGCATCTCTCTCGCCTCCCCTCTCTCTGTTCTCTTTTCCGTCCTCACCGGTTTCTGCCTGGCTGGTTTCCTTCTGTACCGACACCCCTTTCTTCTTGCCCACCATTTCCCAGGAGTCCTGAAGAAAAGAAAGCCGTTAAAATGTTTCTCCTTCCAGCCCACAGGGGTGATGAATTTAACGTAAGATTGCTGGGGATTTTCTGCAGGACATCCGGTCAGTCGGTAACACAGCCGGTGGATAATAAAAAATTTTTTAGATGAATAAATCTAAATGAACGATGCAGAGCTGAAAACATTTCTGTTTTTGTTGCTAAGGCGGATCTTCCAAGTGGGCCAGCAGTGGCTGCTGCTACCTTTGCTTAAGCACAAAGAAATTGCTCCTCATCAATGACTCTGTGGTTAAACTAAGTTTATATATTCACTATTTTATCGTCTTAGTTTCTGTGTATGTTCAGCTGGGTATATTTATGTCTATAGTTATTCGATATATTTACAGCAAACACATTTCAAGTTCAATTTCAGTGCTTAAAGGACTGATCACATGTGAAACATTGGTTTATTGCGCTCCAGGGCTCCGACATGTTTTCCATGCAAAAAAATAGACACATCAAGAACACTCAGTCTTTTAAAAATATAAACACAAAACTGGAAAAAAGATAGACGGATAGACAAGCAGAAAAGGACATAATGGATGGACGGGCAGAAACATGGAAAATGGACAGATGAATGAAAAGAAGGATGACAGAAAGAAGAACAGGTGAGTGGGGAAAAAATGGACGTACAGACTGAGGTCAAGATAGCAATATTTACACAAAGACGGATGAATGAATGGAAAAATAAGTGGGTGGACACTTCTACGGAATATGCAGGGAAATAATTTTGGGAAAAAACAATTATTTAACTTTATTTTATTTTCAGATCTAACCAGACCTAGAAAATGTTTACGGTGTAAAAATCCTGGTTTTCAGTTTAAACTTTTAAAAGAGTAGCAGCAACAAACTAGAACAAAAGAGTGTCTTTAGATAACCTATGCATCTTTTTCTCCTGACACACTTCTGTGTATAAAGCAGAACATCAGTCCCCAAGAATCCTAAACCGTGCTGTAAAACAGACGACTGCTACGTTTTCTTCAGTAAGTGCAGATTACGCCTGGGTAGCACAGATTTCTCCAGAGGCTGCGTCTGAAACAATGAGCATTCTCACAGTGTCTGGGCTGCCCTCCAGCAACACGTTAATAGCTCTGTTGACGTCCCCGTTGCAGTCGTGCAGCGCGATCATGGACTCGTCCTGGTCCTTGCCTGTGATGTCAACCAGCTGAAAGACAAGCAGAGCATCAATGATACACAAAGATGAGCCCAGGCTTTAAATTCTGCCATCTCAATAATGCAAAATTCACAGTCCTTGTTATGATGATGACAAAAAGATGGAGCCCTTATATGAATAGAGTACTGAAAGACTAACAGATTAACAGTTATTAGCTGTCTTCTATCAAATAAAACAAAATTGTTAAATTAAAAAGAGCAAAGCATAAATAACCTGATGAATTCTTAAAAAATTAGGACATAATCTCACAATCCCCCTACAATAAATCGGCGGTATGCAAAAAACTAACCCTGATCAAAAGATGTTTGAAGCTATGCAATCGTACAACAGTGGCAGTTTTCCACCAAGCACTTCTGAGTGCTAAACTCCCGCTGGTGCTTGCTTAGCATCAGTTTTAACCGTTTCCACTGTGAAAAGTCCCAAAACTGGGACTGAAAATGTGGATAGGTCAGAGGAAAGCTCTTTTTGGTAGAAAGGAACTTAAGGAGAGATTAAGGAAAACAATATCCACCCAAATTTCTTTAAAAACACCAAACTTAAAACTCATTCGTTTTACCTCTAATCTGCCAATTTAAAAAGGAACACAAAAGCATCTAAAAAAAAAAAAAAGAATATGGTGGAAAAAGTGAAGCCATTATATGGAGTAAAATATTTCAAATATTTATTTCTTGTCATTTTGATCATTGTGGCTTACAGATAATATCAAAGCCAAAATGGAACGTCTCAGACCACTAGAAGAATGTTACATAAAAGCAATTAAAAAGGGAAAATTTAAACAGACATGTCTGGCTTGGTTGGGCCTCCATTTGCAGGAGTTAGGGCATGAACGAGCCGTGGCATGGAGCCGATCAGCCTGTGGTTCTGCTGAGGTGGAACTGAAGCCCAGGTTGCTTTGATAGGGGCCTTCAGGTCACCTGCATTGTTGGGTCTGGTGTCTCTCCTCTCCCTGAAAACACTCCATAGATTCTCTGTGGCGTTCAGGTCAGATCTGTCTGCCGACCAATCAAGCACAGGTATACGCTGGTCACTGAGCTCGCTTTTTGTACCTTTAGCAGTGTTGAGGGACCAACCCCTGACGGAAAATGAAATCAGCATCTCTGCAACGCTCATCAACGGGAGGAAGAATGAAGTTCTCTAAAGTATCAGATGGCAGAAGGCTACGTTGGCTGTGGCCTTTAGAAAATGAAGTGGCTCAACACAAGCTGATGACTCCCTAAACCATCACATACTTTGAAAACTTCACTTTAGGCTTCAAGATCATTTTCTCTTAAGCCCAGCCAAGACGCTTGTAGCCCATGTGTGGGATTTGTCTGTGTGTGGTGGCTTTCACGCACCGACTCCACCTCAGTCCACTCCTTGTGACGCTCCCCCACATTCTTGAATGGATTTTGCTTCACAATCATCTAAAGGGTAAAGTTGCCCCGGTTGCTGGTGCACCTTTTGCTACCACATTTTTTTTCTTCCACTTAACTTTCTTTGATTATGCTTGGACTCTGAACAACCAGCTTCTTCAGCAATGACCTGTTGTGGCTTACCCTCCTTGTGAAGGGTGTCCATGTCTGTCTTCTGGCTCAGGAAACTTTTGCAGGTGTTTTGAGTTAATTCGTTGATTAGGATGTGACAACACAAGTTTACATTATTTTACTTTTTCGTGATATATTTTTTTGAGAAGCATAATTTGGGGGTTTTGTCATCTGTAAACATGTTCATCAAAATTACAAGAAAGACTTAAAATATTTCGCTCCAAGTTTATTGAATCTAGTCATATTCAATACATTTTAATATGGGTTCCAATGAGGCTCATTTGTCAGATGAAAAGTACCAATAACAGCCTTTAAGAAAGTATTAAACATACAAACATTAAGCCTACACATCTGTATGAATGTTTTAAATTTTGGTTTGATGTAATACTCTAATCTAAATTGGTGTACTTTTATTATTTGCTAGCAAAAAAAAATCATTGTTATTAACAGAAATAAGGGCCTTAAAACATCAGTCTGAGAGTAATTGATCTATATACCATATTTTCCCGGACTATAAGTCACACTTTTCTCCTAGTTTGGCCGACCCTGCGACTTATAGTCAGGTGCGATTTCTATATCAGTTTTAAATGGTAATTCATACTGAACATGAACCAAGTAGTAAACGTTACCATCTATAGCCGCTACAGGGCTCTCTAGGCTTGTGAAAACTATATGCCGCTCTTATACCACTTACAATTTAATAGAAACATTAACTTATAAACAACAAAGACTGAACACATTTGTATGTTGTTTCCGTCTGCATTCAGGCATTGGAGCGTTACGTGGTGCAGCTAGAAGGGCCCAGACCACGCCAGTCCGTGAAGCTAATGACAGCCATCGCTAGCTTACAGGTCTTAAAGTTTACAACTTCCATGATGCACATGAGCTTTAAGTTATGCTAATTTATCCAATTTAACCTCTCAGGTATGTTCCATGTTATTTAGCCGGTTGTGGATGTAGTTGTGTAATTTAATAAGTTGCCTTACCAGATTAAATGTCAGTTTTTTTGTCTTGGATTGAGTGAAATTGATTTCTAAATGCAATTTATAGTCCAGTGCGACTTATAGTCCGAAAAATACGACGCGTTTACCTAAAGGCTGGTTCACACGGCTAGATTTTTAGCCCAATTTGGCCCTGATCTACTCCTTCAGAGAGGTGCCAATTATCGCCGTCTCTTAAGATCATTTTAAGAGACATTCCTGCCTTATATTAAGAGCGATTGGGTCCACTCTGTAGAACGTCGGGACCGCTCGCCTCCATATCATAGTGCAGCATATTCTTAAATCAACACCTTTTCTTTTTGTTATGTTTTTTATCCTGTTAAAATTATTCCATAAACAATTACCATTATTGTTCCTCGTCGTCCATGTTTATTTACTCTGAACTCACATTTGTTCCTGAAACAAACTGGACTAACTTCTAGTCCGGGTCCATGTGCAGCTGAATCTACAAATGCAGTTTGGGCTCCATTCATACCACTATCAGGCTAAATATCTCCAGGGAGGGTTAATAAATTCCCCTAAAAACTTTGTGACATATGCAGTCTTGATTTAATCAATGAGGCCATTAGGTCACATTCTTGACGTCCCTTTTTGGGGAGCAAACCTGCTCTAGCGCATGCAGACATCCAGCTTCTCCATGTCGTATGGATGAAATACTGAGAAATGACTCACCTGTTTAACCTTCTCTTCAAAGTCTGCGTCATTGTTGTCCGAAATCATCTGCGCGAGTCGGATCTGCTCTGCGGTGGCCTGTCCCAAAAATAAATAAAATAAATGCATTGGGAAAAAAAAAGAAAAAAAAAGGAAAAACGTCCAACATTTGCATCCAGCAGAACTAGAAGATTTGCATTCTTCTAAAAACACAGAACATGATTTATTTATATGTACTTATCTAAAAGCTACTTAAGTTTAGTTGCATCCTGTTCCTTCTTAAGGGCACAGAAGTACGAACAGGAAACTGTCATCAACAGGGAAAATCTAATTCAAGTAAAACATTGTAAATTTTCAAAAAGAAATGCTGCCTCTCATTTTAAATAACTCGTGTCAGAGCTTGCCAAGAAGTATGAGTAAGCCTGAGCCACCACTGTGAAGATGCATTGGAAACACAGGAGGTTATTTACCTAAATAATCAATTTTAGAATTAGAGCTCTCCAATTTCCCTTGTATATAAATTCCCTTTAGCATCAAAACACTGAGCGAAACTTTTGTAAAGGCTTTCATTGACGTTTTTCCTTCCTATCAACCTTCCATTAATATTCTTGGATACAGCAGTTATTTTTATTTTTAGAACAAAATGGTATTAATATTTGTTTTAATCATCTTACAAAGAAATGTCATAAGAAAATAAATGTAAAGCTTTCATTAGCTGTAAGCCACCATTCTCAACTTTAACATCCTTCAAATACATCAGTGTGGAAAGAATCCGCACAAGTTTCACTTTTTGAAGCGAATTACTGAAATAAATTAACTTTTAAATGATGTTCTGACTTGAGACGCTTCTATAGTAAAAATGTAGAAACTCTGAATGTGTTTATTATAGCGGTGGCGGTGGTAGTGGTGGTACCTGAGGCCTCTGCTTGTGCTGTGTCTGGCTCTGTGTCTGGCCCTGTGTCTGCTCCCAGCTGCCCCGGGCTCGGTTCCCGCCCATGGACGTCATCATTTACAGTATATACAAATAACAGTATTTACAAAGGAATAACACCTGAGGAGAGAGGGACAGGAGAAGGGTGTTACACAAATGTGAGCGTGACCTATATATAAACGGGAGTACTTCCTCATCTGGTAGCTTATTGTCTAGAGCGGGGGAAGCAAACAGTGATATCAGCGATATTCCAACAAAGGCCCTAAAATAGTTTACAGAGGGTGCTTTTGTTTCCTTTTTAAGATAAAAAAAAAACTAAACATAACTTTGTCAGTGGACTAATGTGGACGAGAAAGGAGCCTTGGTAGACACCCTGCTGTCCCACACAACACATTAACTTTTAGTAGCTTTCAGCAAACCAAGAGGTCTGCAACCTCCTACAACCAAGAACAGAATATTTGTATTCCCTCTTAAGGTAGCAGCCCATTTATCTGCACCAGCCTTGTTTCATTGCTTTCTTCTGCGCTGGGATTGAAGAACAACGTCTTAAGAAGAAGATGGCATAGCCGCGTTTCTGCTGAGCTGCACCGATCAGGTTTTTTGAGGCCAATGCAGATCTCTGATATTCTTTGAGGTCTGACTTGTTTATTCAGATTTTAACCGATTCAGACTTATTTTCCAAGGAGCATAACACTTAAAAGGAAAGAGCAATATGCTGCAGGTTATTTGATAAGGTAGTTTAGAACCAAACTGAAAATTAAGGAGTTACAGGATTTTTTTTTATGCATTACCTAAATGTGTTTAACCTTTATGTTT
The DNA here is from genome assembly GCA_037039145.1 of Fundulus diaphanus. NCBI lineage: Eukaryota > Metazoa > Chordata > Actinopteri > Cyprinodontiformes > Fundulidae > Fundulus > Fundulus diaphanus. Next base: position 37,137,246 of record CM073135.1, read on the forward strand.
TTTTATTCCACTCAAACAGTGCATCAAGGTAGAAGCTGGTGGGTGGTGCATTTATGGTCTATAAAGGGAAATCTGGGTATTGCATTTATTGAATAGAAAACATAAACCGAGTATTTGTACTATTTGACCCACCAGCCACAGACCAGATCATGGGGAAAATTAATTCTAGTCACTGATTGTTTACATTTACTTTTTCATGTAGTGCTTCAAAGTATTTCAAAAAGCAACGCAGGCCTATTTCAGCTTTTAACAAATTTGTGGAAAACAAATGAAGTAGCAGATTTAGAAATAAATTAACGGAAATAATTCAGTTGAATTTTATTTATAAAGCGCCAATTCACAATTCACGTAATCTCAAGGCACTTCAAAGTCAAATTCTATCAAATCATCCAGAAAAAGCATAGAGCCACACTGGACAGTCGTCTGCATTTTAAAGCTATTAAAATGTACTTGGGTTTTCTTAGATTGAAGCCTTTAACCATTTTAATTTCTTATAACAACGACTTCCCACAATTCATGTTCTAAATCACATCCTTAATGTCCAAAGTAGTCATATTTGAATCCATGTGTGGGAAAATATTTTTATTTCCTTCCTAGTAATCTGTCCTGGGTGCAACGGAAAACCCCTTAATGGCTTTTGGAGACAACAGCGTATAAACCACAAAACAAATCACGAATCATTGCTTTTTGAAATAAAATAAAAAGATAATGAAACATCCAAATAAAAATATGCCACATCTAGTGCTGACACAAGGGTGTATTTATACTGGTTCATTACTTTCTAATATTTTCTATTCTAGAAACCTGAGTTAACACACAGCTCAGTCTGAATATCCCTTGCAATTTTATTTTTGTTGCAGAAGCTAAACAGATGGAACAGCTGATTAAACTAAACGTTTCTATCAATTGCATTAGAAATATTTTCTATATTACTTCTGGCAAAGCTATAATCTTGTCTTCCCTTCATAGTCTAGTGTAACTTTAGATAATAAATGGTGTTACTCCGCCCATCCACCACATACAATCACAAACGCTGCTAAATGTTTATTTATAAAAAGCACCTCACAACAAGTGATCCATTCAAAAGTGCTTTAGATGTCACTTTCTAAACACAATACTGGGGAAAAAACAACAAAAACTCATTAAAAGGATCTAGAAGCCAAACCATACAGGCTAACATTACTTAGAAATCCAAGTATCCACTAGTATTATATTTTTATTTAAAATCAGCCCGTTTTATTTTCCAACCTATGATTTTTTTTGTTCTCTGAGATCAGACTCTTGCCACTTTCTAGGAGCAGGACACACATGAACAATAACAGCCTACAATGAGCTGGCAATTCTGGCGTCTCCACACGTTTGCTGTGATTTTCTACAGCTCTCACCTTTAGCTGCCAGGTGTACACTTAACCTGCCCAGGTGGATGGCTATGTAAAATGTAAATGTTATTATAAAGATTTAATCCTTTTGGAAATGTCTGTCACTGTTTTTACACACTCTGAGAAGAAGAGAAATTACACATTAAAGATGATAACTTTGAAGAAACTTCGTCTGAGACCAACATCAGACCAAATATAGCAGTTTAAAATTATTTCCAGTCACTACAACTGTGAAAACTAAATGGAGCTCTACCCATCTCTCTCATATAATGGCAAAAAGTTTTTAAAACCACATTTGGCAAGCAACTAGCAGCTGGCGGCAGGCAAGCTACACCAGCAAATAACCCTATTAATCAAAAAGCAAATAATTACTTTGTTGTACTTCAGTTTAGGGTTGTCAAAATAATCAACATAATGCTATTAAAGAATAGGCCTGTTGCGATAATCAACAAATTAACCACACAATAAATTTTAATCGGATGGATGGATGGAATAAATTTTAATCGGATAATTAAAATAATCACCACAATTTGCGAATGTATGCTTGCAATATTTGCCCTTGTGTTTCTGTCTCCTCTCTCTGAGACGAGATAAAAGTTTTCAGTACGCTGCATCGATGTCTGCTCACCCCTTCCTTCTCATTTCCTCAGTATAGGAGGAGTTAAATCTTGTCAGGGCTTCAAACAGAAAAGGGGGTAGTAATAATAATAATATAATCTTTACTTCATTGCAACATAAATTCCAATGAAATTTCTTCTCTGCTTTTAACCTATCCCCTTGGGGAGCAGTGGGCTGTCACTGTGCGGTCCCCGGGGAGCAATCCGGGGTTAAGGGTCTTGCTCAGGAGCCAGAGCGGCAGCCTGTGGGAGTTGAGCCCAGAACTTCTGGGACACAAGTGCAATGCTCTACCCACTAGGCCACCACTGCCCATAATCCTGACATAGTGGTCTGGTGGTTCGCAGGAGGTGCGTGAGGAATGGGGAATTGGATTTAAACTAAATGATGCCACGCGCTTAATTCGTGTGAGTTGGTAGGCCGAGAGGATATACGTGTCTTATTATGCCATTATCATGTTAATAGAAAAGGGTCTCCAAATGACAATTTGGATTTATCACAATAAGTTTTTGAAAAATGTATCGTCCAACAAAATTTGTTATCGTGACATGCCTATTAAAGAAGTTAAATATCAAGATAATCATTTGCGTCGAAATAGATATAAACTGACATTCACAATTGCCCAAATTGTACAGAGTGAACCAGAATAAATCATATGTGACTCCCTTTAGTCAAAACACAAACGTGTTGCTCTGAGGTACTTTTCCTGTAAGACAGACTGACAGGGGAAAAAAAATTAAATTAGCTACGCTAACCCTACAACACTGATGTTTGAGGGATACTTCAAAATGTCAGTAGAGCTCCTGTATCTGCAGCAGTGAAGTATTAAACCTCCCGGAAGACATAGGCTAATGCTGCCTGCTTTTATTAGCTTCAAAGACACAGCCCAACAACAGGCTTTATGTCCACAGTCCTGAACCACATAACATGTTCTACTAAAGAACAAGTCAACGCAAAAAAATGTCAATCAGCTGGCGGCTCAAGTCGACTGATTAATAGTGAAGGAACAAACTATGACTTCTCTGTTTAGTCAAAGGCATTGGAGGCTAATGTGGCTTATGATAGATAAGTTGTGGTAGAGCCAGACTGAAGCTGATAAGTGGAGCAGAAAAAAAGTAAGAACCTGTACCCCACTGCTTTATTTGATCACTACAAATATACATAATACTAAATAACCAAAAAGGCAGAAATTGTACAGGGTGCTGCTGAATACATTTGCTCAGACCAGGATCCTTGTTTACATTGTGAAAAATCTGTCTTGTGTGCCCTTGATATTTGTTGGTTTTCAAACTATTTCTTTTAGTGCGATTCTTCATCTCAATAAACATTTTTATAAAGTAAATTGACCGCGAAATAGACGCACACTGTCCCACACCGAAAATAACCAAATCTAATAAAATATTTGCATGATTGAATCAAAAGGTACATACTTCCATCCATGAAGAATATTAACCCTCATACTAAGTGTTATCTTGTCTAGTTTTGACAAACATGGAAGTGATAAAATCTTAACCAACAAGAACCCTGTGCTTTCAAAATAAATGTTGCCACGGTTTTGAAAATGGTATCGAGTTTGACAACTCCACTTCAGTTACACTATAAACAGAGGACCAGTAAAAAGGTATATTATACACAGAAGCACTACTACTATGAGTACATTTTTCAGAGGTTAGTGCTATAAGATAAGATAAGCTAAGCTTTATTGATCTCACAGTGGAGAAATTCACTTGTCCCATCGGCTCAATAGTCAAAAGTCATATCTTTGATAAGTTTTATCAAAATGAAAAGACTAAATTACTATGTTGTTTTTTGTGGTACACTTAACCACCGCTAGTCCTTGAGCTGCCTTTAGTTGTGCTTACAAATTGATTGTTGCACCATCAAAAACTTCTCAAAAGATGAGACTAATCAAGAAAAATGTAGCAACAGTAGAAACTGACGAGGATGATAGTAAACCAGGAACTAATTCTGGTGGCTACTTGTGCCATGTTCCATTTAACTTTAAGTCTAGCGCAAATACAGTGACTTTAGCCCACTTAAGCCCATGTCTATCGCAGATTTTTGAAGAATGGTAAATATTGGCCTAATTTATTGGTCAATCAGTAAATTAACTGACCTCTAAAATAATTAGCAAAACAAACAGCAACTTTAAAGTCTGATATGATATTTTCCATAAAAGTATCTATACAAGAATATGCAGCACATTACTGCTCTTTGCTGTGTTATACTTTTTATTGTCTGCAGGCAAAACTCCAAGCAAACCAGAAATTGGACAAGAAAAGCCTGATTGGTGCGTCCCCAATTAATAAATTAGTCTATGGTGTTCTGTCAAAGGGTTGGGTTAATCTTAAAACCCACAGTGGGGAGTCTGCGTGATCACTGCCGGGGAGAATCAGGACAAAAGCAAAAACCTAAAAGGCATTGTTTACCAATATGGTTTGGGGAATTCTAAGAAAAATGAAGAAGCCTGCACTCAGTTAGGGAACGCCTCTAGTGGCTTTGTGGATCTATAAGGCTGGGTGGGTACGTTCCCTGACTTTATAGGCATTTAAATTGATCTCTCAGCTTTTACGTGCAGGGAGCCGGGGAGGAGAGGAGAGGAATGCAAAAAAGCTTTCTTTGTCTCTGTGTAAAAGTCCTATAAATGCAGATCCAGGCTTAATTAGTCGTGCAACAAAAGAACATACAGACGCCAAAACAAACAGTGTCAAGCAGATCTTGGTCGCAAAGAAAATGGTTATCCAAGCTATGTTGGGCGACTACTTAATCTTGCTCGGGTTACGTAAAAGCAATGTTTTGACAAGCCCATAATAAGCAAACCCTTGGCCAGGGCCCGTCGCAGAAACAATTGCATGTCACTTCGACCATCCAGCCACATGGTCAACCTGTTAGCCCAGCAGCTAACCCCTGAGAGAAAACATCTAGCTGTGAAGCCACGGTGGGCTTCCGCTTCTCACGTCTTCACCTCATGGCGACAACGAGGCTAACTTCACCAGCTAACGAGCTAACACAGATCCCGAACCCTGTCCGCATAATAGCGGCATTACCGGAGTTAGCTTGACTACACTGCATAGCCAACAGGTTAATTAGCTCTCCGCCCGTTTAACCAGCTCCGGAGCTTTCACAGTCAAAAAAAGAAAAACAAAGAAAGAAACAAAAAAAACGCCCTGTTGCCATAAGAGTACTGCTAATAACTTGGAGCTATGCTAAGCAACGTCGTTCGTCTTCGCTAACTGTGTAACTTTGGCTAGGTTAGCAACTTAGCAGTTTGCGCACTCCAACGTTTACAACCAGTGCCCCGCCGGTGTGTCATCAAACCCGGGCTGTCTACTGGGAAAACACCGAGGCTTGAGGCAGGCCTGCAGGCCGCTAGGATGAAAATAAATAACAGGCGATACTGACCAGAAACCCGGCTCAATATATTACACGCAGCTACAGCCGACAAGAGCTCTCGCTGCCGAACTACTGCTCGGATTCGGAGCAGTGTGCAAATTCTTGAACTTCAACTTTGTTAGGGGAAAAAAAATTAAGGAAATAATTATTATTTTTTAAAGAAACCGAGCCAACTAGCTCGCAGACAATAAACGAGAGGCTGAATTTACCTGTTTCTTTTCCACTCTGACACCACGGAGAACTGCGTCACGTGGTTTTTTACAGAGCCGCTTCTAGGAAACCGGAGCTACACCACGTGACCACGCTCGGATATGTGCGGTTTGGTATCATCAGCCGAGTTGTGACATGCTGGAGATGTTGCTGCACGATGCAGGAGACGGTAGGGTGGAAGAGAGGAACTGCAGCTGGCATGTGTCCTCACTGAGGAAGAAAAAAAAAAAAAAAAAAAAAAAAAAAAAACTTCATTGGTTACAGCTCTACAGGTACACAAAAAGGTTAGATGGTTAATAAAACAAACAACTCTATGCCATGAAAAACGGAGGACATCTTGAGGATAAAATGAAAGGGTCCCCAGTACCTAATCTGGAAAAGTGTGCAGCAGTCCAGAACAGGGGTGTCCAAACTTTTCATGGCATGGGTGTCAAATGTAAAGGGCAAAAAACATATAATATAAAATAATAAAACTGCTCAAACAACTACAATGACCGAAAAATAATGTTGTGAGTTAAAATATGAGAATCCGATCGATATCTTAATGACACAAATTTGTCAGATTTTCGGTTGGGAAAAGATGTGTAAATCCTTGTAGATCTAAAACTTAAAAGGGTTGCACATTTTCTTTGTTAAAAGATGGCTATCCGTGTTTGCACATTCTTTTAGGCACGACTGAAAACAATTTGCACATTTCTTGTCTATTATCAGCCACAAAACAGGATTTCAGTCAGTCTTTCTTTGGGAATATTTGCTGTATTCAGCTAAATTTAATGAATTAATTAAGAATAGGTTGTGGTGCACCAAAGCCTGCGTTTCAGTAAAATTCATTGGATATATTTGGTCCCACCATGAAATTAAACATGATCTAAAAAAAAAAAAAAGAGAGATTTTTGTTGTACCAAAAATTTTCTATTGTAAGACGATTTAACTTGTCTGTAATAATTTTGCCCTGGTTAAAAATATAAAGTACATGTTTTTAGCCAAATCATCTGCAGTTGGGGGCCATACAAAATAAATCCAGGGGCTCCAAAAGGCCCCAGGGTCGCACTTTGAACCTGGTCTACAATTTAATACATTTTTCAAGCCTGATAAATGGAGTTCCTAGTGTGCCAAAAATGTTTGTCCATTTAAAATATTTGCATATGCAAGCTTCTTTACATGTTGCATCCATCCGGCAAAATGTTTATAGCACAATATATTTACGGTGGTTGCTCAGTACTTGTTTTTTTTAAATTAGTTTTATTGTCCAAAGCACTGATAGTAATGATATAACACCAGTGCTGCCTTTGCACCAAGTTTCTGAGTAAAGAACTGATTTTCTGTTGGGAGTTGGTAGGATAGTTATGGACAAAAAACAATTGTTTCAAACTCACTTTCTAAAGTTCCAGAGTTACTTTATCTTTCAGTCAGTTGCTTTAAAAGAGAAAACAAAAAATAACACTGAACTGTGCTTTAACAGTTTTAAAAGGCACATATTTTACTTAGATGGAAGAACAGGGCAATACGAGGCTGAACCATTCAATTTTTTTAACTGTATATTATTAAGGAAAACAGGTGACAAAAAATAAAAAAATAAATACATAAATATATAAATGCACACATACATACATACATACATACATACATAAAACAAGATGAAATTAAATCTGTTGCCTTTCATTTGTATTTGGCTACAGGTTTTTCATTAGGTGACAAATTATGTATACAGTAGTTACATATTTACAAATTTTAGGTTTTCTGCTGTTGTGCTCTCTTTGTTTTCCCGGGTAGCTAACTTTTTATACAGGAGCATAAGAAACTATAATGATAATGATAAATGTTTTAATAATAAAATAAAATAGCCAAACAGTTGGGTTAAATTCCAATGAATTTCTAATATTAATGGGAAAACAATAATGATGAGAAAAATGCTGCCACTGCAATAATCCTATGTGTTAATCATTTAATGTACAATGTTATATACATCCAAAAAGACACAGCAGTATTATCATTATAAATGGTAATGAATGTGTTCTTGGGTAACTAATGTTTTATACACAAACAATCATTATGATGAAAAAACTATAACCATAATGATTAAGGTTTTTAAAAACAATGAAAGACTAAAATAGCCAGTCAGCTGGGTTAAATTCCAATTACTTTTTAATATAAAAAAATATATAATAATGTAAAAATGCTGCCACTGCAATTATTAGTATTACTAATACTAATAATAGTCTGATAACTCCACCATACAAACTTTGACTCAACCTCAGCTGAGCTGCTGTCATTACACCTCTGTTCTGAGGAAACATTGGGTGGAGATTTTGTTTTAAATAATGGTTATATTTTGTCTGCTTTATTTTATCTTATTTTTGTATGGACCATTCCATGTCTACAATAAACAATACTATAATATAATATGTTAATCATTTAATGTATAATTTTATACAGATACAAAAAGACATTGATTTAAATTTTAGTATTATCATTATAAATGGTAACAATGAGAAAAGTGCTGTAAAAATTGCTACTGCTAATAATGATAGCAGGATCAGAATTTATGGATTGTATATAAATATAGAAATATAATAGGGATTAATGTGTTAATAATAATAATAATAATAAAGGGTAAGCCGACAAACATTTTCTACAGGGTTTTAGTGTACATTTTAAACAATAAATATGCCGAAAAATACACCAAGAAACCTGAGTTTGGAAAACTTTTAAATGCTGATATGACGCATTTGTCAGATCTTCGTCCAAGGTTTTGTACTCAAGAGGTAAATCAGATCGTTTCATCACGGTTTTGTGCATAGACGTATATAAACTATATATATATATATATATATATATATATATATATATATATATATATATATATATATATATATATATATATATATATATATATATATATATAGACTCTTATATTATATCTATGGTTTTGTGCGCCGTCTTGATTTGCACCCCGCACCAGCAGGGGGCAGCACTGCGCCATCTTGTTGTTATTACACACTGTCGTCGGCATCCTGTCATCTCAAAGCTAGCTAAAACTGGCACTGGAAATCCTCGAAAGCTATGGGAGGGGTGTGTTATGTTATTATATTATATTCATTTCCATAGAAAAATCATCCCGGTGCAGAGATGTAAGAAAAAAAGCAGCGTGAGCTGCGGTGACGGGTTTTAGGATTTTCAACCGAACCTGCTCTTAGCTATCGAGCTAATGTAGCCACGATCGTTGAACTTGTCGAAGTTTACATACAGGATGGCAGATTCATCGCCTCTGTCCGGGGTCAATGTTGTTTTGGTCATGGCTTATGGCAGCTTGGTGAGTTGGTTTAGTTTTTGACGAACCTGTTGTGCACAATTGTGTTAAATCGTTCAGCTACAAAGCCCTGGTGTCTGGCGTTGTGTGCAGGTGTTCGTTCTGCTGTTTATCTTCGTCAAAAGGCAAATCATGCGTTTTGCGATGAGATCCCGCCGTGGACCACACGCACCTATTGGCCACAATGCGCCGAAGGTAACCGGAGTCTTCACGCCTTCGGGATCTCGTACGTCTACTTCTATCAGACGCACGTTCAGCTGTAACTTTCTCTGGGATCCTTTGACAGGGTCTGCGGGAAAACATCGACTCCAAGCTTTCCAAGGTCCAGGAGATCCGCTTCGAGCCTCGGCTCTTATCAGAGGGGGATGACAGACTCAGGCGGGGACCACAGATGAGTGGGTCACATTTTATGCTTCGTTTATTACTCATTGAAATGCATATATATATATTTTTTTTAAATCTTGATGTAACAACTTCTTACTCTAACTCCAAGGTTGCTACAACTATCTGTACCGAATGAAAGCCCTGGATGCCATTCGTGACTCAGGTGAGTTTTTTTAACATTTAGTGTATTAAAGCAAAACTATCATCGTCCTAACTGCAGCCAGTGTCAGAGATCTACAACTATTTCTTATGGGGGCAAAGCAGCAGTACAAACACACCTTTATCTGATATTCTGAACAAATAATAATAATAAAACAACTTAATTCTTGAATCAATTGTTTGTTGCATATTTTGGAAATCTTTCAGACATTAATATTCTAACTATAAGCCTTCTAGATCTTTAGCTTAACATGTTAACTCCTGCTCAAAATCATTCAACTGAACCCTATATAGGGCTGGCCGGTGTATCATCCATCAGAGAACTGACCAAGTGTTTGGGTAAATTAATCTAAGCAGCCATGATCCTGAGCAGCACAGTGTTGCTTTGGCTGTGTAGATAGTAAAAATGTGAACATCTGGCCTAGAAGCTGCGTGTAAGTTATTGTAAGATCATTTTACGTATACAGCTATTTATGTAGATGAATAGATAATATAATTATCCATTTACACATACATATTACACAATAGACAAAGAGCTGTTAGCAAAATAGAGCTGATCCTCCACTGTACTAATCAGTGGACTGCACCACTCACTGAATATATGTTTTACAAAACATGGAAACAAAATACTTTTGTTTGCAGACCTGAGAGAGAGAAGATTAGGATGTGACTTTAAATCAAAGTCGCCAAACATTAGTTTCCTCCCCGTTAACCTGTGGTAACCCGTGGCTGTATGTGCTTTCTCTGAAAGGACAATCATTGCACGTCGTGCTTCAAAGCAGGACACTAAAGCGTTTTTTTATTTTTGGTTTATCGTGCTACTAATAACTTTGCACTTTTTCGAAGTACTGGACCGATTTCGTCAGCCTAACAGATCAGTCAGCAATTTCACAGGTTCATGCGATGCACTTCTTTTCGTTTAGTGATCTAGCAGTGGATGAGTTAGTTAATTAGTTTCAGGCGCTGAATCAAACTAAAAGTGATAAACTTGGTTCTAAACAGTAAAGTGGATAAACAAACAATAACTGCAACATTTTCAATCCTTTCAACGCGTGTTTGGTTGTTCCTGTTCAGGAATACCTCTGCAGGAGATAAGTGGCACTCCCAGCGCATTTACAGGACGCAGCTTCAGGAACTGGCTGGTGGAGCTGCGCAATTCTCACTCCTTGATCAAGAGCAGCCGGAGCGCGCTCATCGATCGCTTACTTGAAGGATACGACAGCGCCCGGCATGGAACTGGGGTAGATAAAGGAGCTGCTCCGTTAACCCCTGCGCCTAATAAGGGGGCGGACCTGACTAACTTTCCCCTTTGCCCGTGTGTGTCAGGTGTTCGGTGAGGCAGAGTTTCTGGAATACCAGCAAGCGCTCGATGAACTGGTTGATGTGTAAGTTCCGCCGTGCTGGTCCGGACTTGAAAATTATTAGGCTTTGTAACAATGTTGGGACGACTAGTTCACATTATTCACATCGACTGGGAGAGATCTGCACAGCTACTGAACCATACTTTATCACTTAAAGCTTCATACAGGTGCGCTTACCTTAAATGCAATGAAAGGCATGAATGTCCTTTAGAGCTTTTGGTGATTTAATCGGTTTCTTCAAAAGTGGATTAGTTATACAAACCAGAAACCTTAATGAGTGTAAAAGGCAAAGTTTGTGTTTAATTGTGGATTTCCTCTGATCCACACAGGCTTAGATTCTGGCTTGATGTGAAATCTTACCGAAACAACTTCTAGATGCATTAAATGTGCTGCTTTCCACGGCCAGAGCGCTGATACATCGTTAACCTGCAGCTGCTCACACGTAAAAAGACAATTTCAGTTTGGTCGATTCACAGAAATTGTTTCTATGAGGCACTTTTGAAGATAAACAAATGCAATTTATAGACCAGTTAGTCTGTTCCTGTGGTCAAATTCACATTCAATTACAAACATTAGTTGGACTGCCAGTAGTGTTTGGGAAATGCATAAAGTTTATGGAATAATTAGAGGGAAGAACTACCTCCAAGTCATTATGTTTCACCTAAAGGAGAAAAAAATAAAATAAAATCAGCAGGTAAAGCGTGTTATCTCCTTGGAGATAACACGCGGTGACGAATAAAATATTGTCCTTGACCTCCATGAATAGTTAGACTATGCTAAAAAGCCAGAGATGTGGCAGTAAACCAAATTTAAATGAACTTTACCAATTCTGGCATGAATAACCTAATATTTTCTAGCCACATTGCTGCTGGCTAGAAAAAAATTCTGGTTTCTCTGAAACTTTGAGATATTTAACCCCGTATTAGAGAGAGCATATGTCCATATATGATCCTGTATGTATAATGTATTCTCATCGTTTATTGGAGCCAAATATTAAAACATGAACCCAGCTTATGTCTATTAAAAAAAAAAATCACTAAAGTTGGTGCATTATTAGTGTACCAAGAAAAATGATTCAAATAAAATCATTAAGACTAAATTGTATGGCAATCATGAAAACGTCTGATCAGTAAGGAACGTTTTGCTGATGGTAATAGAGACGTTCATCAGGTCGACAGTCATCCCTCTCTTCTCTCCCCCACAGTGTGAAGGCTTACTCCAGCAGCACCAGCCTGGACCAGCAGCACCAGTCTGCAGCCAAAGACCTGACGGGCTCCCCCGTCCGCAGCACTCCCTCCACCATCCAGGTCACTTACCTGCCCTCCACGGGCCAGCGCAGCAAGAGGCCCAAACACTTTCTGGAGCTCAAAAGCTTCAAAGACAACTACAACACACTGGAGAGCACGCTTTGAAACTGGGAGGGGACGTGTGCACGACAATTACCGACATGAGGGGAAAATCTGCTAGGCTGTGTGTATAGGTGGCGCTTTCAAGTTGAAGACATTCTGGGAGTTTATCAGGCTGTCCTGCTAGGACCTAATGAATTGTGTTAAAAATCAAGCCCAACCTAATATGCATTTCCTTTTTGAATAAGTTATTTAATGTCTCCAAAAGTCCAACTGTAAATACAAATTAGTTTTTTAATTATGTGTTTGTACCGATGTAAAATATTTAAGTTCTAACTTATTGATGCAGTTTGATTTGTATTTATGTGAGCTGTGGTTATGTGATTAAAGGTGGAGAAAAGGCAACCACGTTCAGTTCCTCGTTGACCCGCTGTTCTTTATAGGACCACTAGGTGGCAGTATAAGCCTTCAATTAAGCCCTAGGAAAAGAAGCTACCACGTTCAGATTATCCCGTTTCTTTTATTTAGAAATGCAAACAAAGTTGGAAGATGCAAACAATACAAAAAAGTTAAATAAGCATTAAATACATTTTTCGCAGCAGTTAAACCTGGACACAGACCATGTTGGAGCAACTCTCTGCAGATTAGAAAAGGAAACAGTTTGGAGAATGACTGGAGTATAAATACACCATAAATTAAGAGTTTCAATACATTAAATGCTTCTTTTTCTACACATATGAGCCACTAATGTTAGCGACATCCTAATAAAGTATGCGCAAAGCATTGAGGAGTCTGACCATGATCCTTAAGGAAACTTTAACTGGTATATAAAAAGGTGCTAACACACTCAGAACCCTATGATCTTTTTTGATTTAACTCAGATTAGTTTTCTAAAAGCTTAACTAAAAAAAACTGCTTATTATTCAGCACAAGAGACGGCATGAAGCTCTGAACTCTTGCCACTGTATCCTGAAGGCTTCTCTTTTAAGTACAAACCACACAGGCTTGTGCCTGTGTGTAACATCCAAGAAATCAGCACATTTCATTTAATTGCTTTTGAGTAATTAATCATGTTTCACAATTTTTTTTTTTTGACATGCAACAACGATCCTGAGTGTAAAATAACCACAGTGTTAACAACTGTGAGGTGATAACTTAAAAATGAGGTTGGTTATACTGGTGTTTCCCATCACTGCAGATCTACCATATAAATATCTATACAACAGTGAATTAGTTAAAAAAAAACATTTACACATTTGTTTTGGATAATATTGCTCAGGATCTGGTCTCGATGACTTTGATGAAAGGCAGGACTTTGTCGGTCGGGGATGCTGGAATCAAAGGTTTGCTGCAAAAAATGACAACAGTAAGCTCACGTGTAGATCCGATGAGCTTCGAGTAGAAATGGAAACTGAGGCGTTTCCTCACCTATAAACAATTTCTGGCTTGTTTTCTGTGGACAGGGGAGGAGGGTCACGTCCTGCCAGGAAGTGCTCCATGTGGTCGTGCAGTTCCTTGTTCTGCAAGCAGGAAGACATAAAAACAAGGATCATCATTCTCATTGTATGCAAAAGAAAAGGTGCAAGTAGGGCTGTTTTTTTTTAAAGGCATGCCAATTTTCAATTACTCTGCAAACTATCATAAGAGCAGAAATTTGTAATTTAAAAATAAATACTACTAATATATATATATATATATATATATATATATATATATATATATATATATATATATATATATATATATATATATATATATATATATATATATATATATAGGCAAATGTTGAAAAACTGACAAAATGCACATGAGACTATGTAAATGTCAGACAGAAAATTGTTTACAGTGGCTTACAAAATCATTCATATTGTCTCTACCTTTTTCACATTGTCACTTTAAAACCGCAACATCGGCGCATGTTTTTAGGAGTTTATGCTTGTTTTGCGGGGGAAGGAAAAGGATACGTGGTTTACCAAAAATTTGAAATCTGAACAGTCTTGTGTATTTATAGAAAGAAATTATTCTTGATGGAAAAAAAAAAATTGACTTTTTTCCGAAGTTTGAAGACGTTTCGCTTTCTGAATTCAAAATTAAATCTGGATAGGAAGCGAAACATCTTCAAACTTCGGGAAAAAAAGTCCAGATTTTTATTTATTTTTTTTACTTTTTTTGGAATGACCATGACCTGGATGACTGAGAATCTTCACCAGCGTTTTGTTTAGTGAAATAAAGTTTTTAAAATCATTTGTTGTATTCAGTCCCATGAATGAATACATTGTAGCCGTCTCCACAGGTCTTCTTGCCGGGATGCCTCATATTTTAGCTCCATCCATCTTCCCATCAAATCTGACACACTTGTCTGTACCTGCTCAAGAAAAGCATTCCCACAGCATGATGCTGCCATCACCATATTTCAGCATGAGGACTATGTGTTTATGGTTTTTCACAGTATCCCATGAGACCTAATGTTTGTGTGTAAGTTCAGTTTTGGTCTCATGTGACCCAAGCACCTTCTTCTACACATTTAGTGATTTCCCTGCATGGCTACAATATTTCCAGTGTTGGGCTGGTTTAAATCTCATCTGACAGATTCCAGTTTGTTCATGTAAATAATAAATCATCAAACTCCAGGGTTACTTGTGGAGTACTACAGAGTTCAGTCCTTTGGCCAATAATCTTTACTATATATATGCTTCCAATTGATAAAATTACCAGGCAGCATGGGATTAATTTTCACTTTCATGCTGATGACACTCAGCTATACTTATCCAGAAATCCTGATGAAGGCAACCGGTTAGATATACTACGGGCATGTCTTGAAGACACAAAAATACACTAAACAGACTAAATGTTCTACTTATATATTCAGACAAGACAGAAGTTACTGTTTTAGGACCAGAGTCTTTGGAAAAGAAACTGCTCAGTCAAGTCATCTGACGGCATTAACATGGCCTCTAATAATAAAGTGAAAAACCTCACTAAGGTGAGTGATCATGTCTTGGTAGGTTCACAGTTGTGGCATACTCCTTTCTTTTTCAAATGGTTTGGTTAGTGCTCCGACACCTCAAAGCCTGAGATATTTATTAACCTAACCCTGCATTAAACCTCTCTACGTCTGCTGGGTTCCTTGGTTTTCATGATGCGGTTTGGTCACTGATGTTTATCTTCTGAGTCAGAACAGCTGAGATTAGATTGTATACCATTTGACTCTTTACGAATTAGTGAATTTAATTTTGGGGCATCAAAGTGGGCTGAATGCATGCCATAATTATTGCTGATCTACCAAATAAAATCCCAGGAAAATGCACTGAGGTTTGTGGCTACAATGTGACAAATTGTGAAGAAGTCAAATGGTAAATGAATAGTTTCACAAGGCCCTGTTTGAAAGGAAACTTCAGAGTTACGGCAAAGGCTGCTTTAAAGTGTAAAGCCATCTGGAAGGCCAATCATATTCTTTTTCACCATGAGGTTGCCTACCTCAGCTTCCAGGAAAGCGACCTTCTCCTCCAGATCCATGATGACCCGATCCCTGTCTTGGAGTATCGTCCGTGAATGCTGCAGCTGTGAGACGGGCCAAAACAAACAAAGATAATAATACCAAAAAAAACCAAAACGACAACAACCCACTTCTGCGTTTTCAGAAGGAACACCCAACATCTAATTTCCCCATTACTGAAGAGTGTTGCTGGACTACCAGGCAACCTTTATTTGAGCGTAAATACCTGTTCAATCATGTTACGGAGCTTCCTCTGCTGACTCTTCAGCATGTCATCAAGGTGATGGATCTTCTCCTTCAGCACAGCCACCTGATGGTTGAGCTCTGTGCACCTGCAGACGTGACAAAAACCAGTTGAAACCTACAACAGAACCATCTCCAGGTTTTCTCTGTCTAATCACTACCTGAGATCGCACTAGTTACCTGATAAAAAGCGATATAACGGTATTTAAAGAGTAAATTCCTACTTTTGCTCCTTCTCCGCTCCTTGCTCCCGGTCTTCTTTAAGTTGCAGCAGCTCCGCCTCCCTCGCCTCCACCTTGTCTTTGAGAAGGCCGCTCTCGAGCCTCATGCTCTCCAGCAGTCTCTGCAGCTCCTCCACCTGCTGGCCTTTTTCCTCCGACTGCAGCTCCACCGCCTGCAGACGCTCTGACTGCTCAGCCAGGCGAATGCGGTACTCGTTCGACTCGGCCTGCAAGATGATGCACAGATGGACATTTTATATCAGGCTTCGTGTAAAACGCCTAATGATAACAGTGATTGCACTCTTTTTGTCGCCTTAAGCTGGTCCTCTGACATTTGCTTTGGGGGTTAGTCATAACTGCACCGATAAATCATGTGCATGTCGTCTCAGCGTGTAAATATGAAAAAACAGGGCTGTAATTATGGCTCGCACAGAATGCATGCAATGGGTTTTTCAGTGTTACTTATTGCATATTGAAGACTTCTGTTCCTGCTAAGCATCAAGGATCTTTAGCATCTCTGAATGAACTTCCTTTGATGACCAGACTCGTAGAGCATCTTCTGTATGATTTCTAATTTTTTTTAAAACGTCAATAAGCTTCCTATCAGACTAATAAGCTGCTACACTCCTCTCCCTGAAGCCCTCTGACAGCTCTTTTGATCCTCCCATGATGTTCACCCTCACTTCAGGAAGACGACAAACATCCGAGTTTTAAACAGGGCAAACCTTCAACATGCAGAATAACATGGTTTTAATCGCGCATCAGATGAAATCTGCCTGGATGGATCATCTTAATTAATTAATGATAAACTGCATTTTATTTTTAAACAACATCTTACAGAAGGCCTAAAGGGTATTTTCTTTTTATAAGTTTACATTTTTTTTCATATTCTTGTTAAAACGGAATATATTTCCATATTTCTGACATGACTGCATATACAAATAATTTTGAGCGTATGCTCAGACATCCAGCATGAAAATCCTACATGTCCTTGAATTGAAGGCTCCTTCTAAGATTCTCTTTGACCAAATTGTAAAACATATAAACGATATTTAAGGGGTAAAACCTGATGTTAGGAAGCCAGAAATACAGTCTGGGTTTTAGCCATTTAGATAATAAAATAAACATGCAAAACAAAACAAAACCCTCCTTTATGTTGAGTTAATATCCGGCCAAAACTAAAGAGAAAATAACGTAATAAAGTAAAATAAATTAGAGCGAATCGTGGAGAACAAACTGATGATCTGGTTTTCCACCCATGAGCCTGAGTCATGTCCTAATGGCTCATAATCTGAGATCCACTAAAAGCTAATGGACTGTCTTCTCAACAGCTTTTCAGGATGGCCATGGTGGGTCTGTTCACTTCCTGCTGATGAAATCATCTTTGTCTGAAAACATTGTAGATTTAATGCTGATGGCAAGCATTTGTTGTCTATTCCAGGTTTCCTATAAGCCCGCAGGCACAGTTTAACAGCAGAAAAACACCCTTTTGCTACGTGGATAGTGATTGCTCTTCTCCCAAAACAAGTTCTGGGGACTGAGATGACCATGAAAGGAGGTGATTTTGTGTCTGGTGAAGCATTTCTGTGTTGATTTGGCCACAGGTTTTAATCCATTAGCCAAATGAAGCCTTCACTGATGACCGGTTTTCAGTTTATAGGCAGAGCTCAATATATCTTTGTTTAAAATCTCCAAGAGTTCACGATGCAATACACTAAGCAAGTAACCATGGCCTTTGGAAGAGAGAGGCGCCCACAGAATCAGATACTTCTCCATACTTAGTGAGCGTGACATAATCTTTATTAATTCACACCGGATCTGGCTTGGGCGTTGCTAAAAAAAAAAAAAAAAATACCGGTAGATCTTTTGTTATATCTACGGAAGAGGATTAGGGCAATTCAAAAAAAAAGAAAAAAAATTTATTCTGACTTTTTTCTCAGAATTCAGAGAAAAAAAAGTCAGAATTCTGACTTTTGCAGAATTGAATAGACTTTTTTATTAGAATAAATTAAAAACGTTTCATTCATGTTCAGCTTTTAGATTTAATGAAGTCACCGATTTTGGGATTCATTTACAGAACATTCATAAACAAAGATATTAAAAGCTGCGCATTTGGTGCTCTTTAGTTTTGTTTTTTTTTATCTCACTTTAATGAATTATTTAAATTTTGGAAAATAATATATATATATATATATATATATATATATATATATATATATATATATATATATATATATATATACAAAACCTTATTTCTGTGGTGGCCCGAGTGCTCCAATTCTCTACTCCACTGACATGGTTGTGACAACAAACGTAGTCAAAATAAATGGAGATGAGTCGGTCTTTAGAAATAGACTGTTATGTCCCTCATTGTGCTGCTAACAAAGCAGTGAGAGGGCGAGATAAAAAAAAAAGAAAAAAAAAAGAAAGAAGCTATAAAGCAGATGAATCCAAGGCAAAAATGTTAGTCAAGTCTGGACAGATCCTTTACAAAAACCCCTGAAAGGTGGAGCTTCACAGAATGAGTAATGGACTCCAAAGATAATATTAACGGATAACTGTTAAAGCAATGCGAAAGCAGCAGAGAGCTGAGTCATAGGCGAGCAGAAACAACGTCTGGTTACTCATTTCCTGACACGGACCTCCAGTCTGTCCCGTTCCTCCTGATGCTGCTCCTCCATCTCCTTCAGCTGCGCATAGAGGCGCCTGGTCACCTCTCTGAGCTTGGCGCTGTCCTCCTGATTGTCCTCGAGCTGCGAGAGTGGGCGGACACAGAGAGACGCTCCTGATTAGGCCTAATCTCATAACACTACTCCAGCCTGAGACGATGGCAGGCGATAACGAGGGCTGGCCTTAGGAAAAAGCAGCGTTTAAACTGTCAAAATATAGTTTTTTGTCTCTAAACGTTTACTGACGTGGACAAAATTTCCCTTTGGACTTCGCTCCCGGCATAGTAATATAGTCTGACAGTACTTTAGAAAGGAGGGCAGAGTAAATTGACCCGGGTTTGCCTGTATACAACCCACACACCCACAGTCCTGCAGATAACTGTGGGTTTATAGCAGATCTTATGATGTGCTGAGTCTAGCATAATGCATGGGAGAGGTAATATGAGAGGAAGCTGTTGTTATTGTCCTTGTGCATCAGGTTTAAGAGGAGCCAAATCTGAAATTGTACCCCTTCTTCCTTTACACATCATTTTTATTCGATTCTAATACCCATTTGGTGCCTGTAAATATGCTGCAGCTGAAAGGGATTTGTGCCACATTCATTTATTTCAGTCCATTAATATTCATGCATAAAAATAAATAATCTCCTCAGAAAAGAAACAAACTAAAGAATAAGCATTAAATAATGAAGGATGAGCTTACCTGCGAGTCAGGGGTGACATTATTGTTGTTGTTGTTGGTGGTGACAGGTGGTTGGCTGCTGGGCACGGTGACCCTGAAGCCGTTTGCTGGAACCTGAGAACAGAAAAGCAGTGACCAGACAGGAAAGTTGGTGTTTAAAACTGATTTTGCTTTAAAGCTGCTGGCACAAATCAACCAAATACAGCAGCCGTTTTGTTTTTTATTTTTGATTCCCCATTTTTCCCCTTTGCTCTAAAGTCTAAACCTTCCCTACAAGCAGCAGGGCTTCCACCAGGCATTTTGTAACCAAGATGGGGGCCAATTATAATACTGAGGTGGCACACTAAGACCAAACGCAGTGACATTATTTCACATGTTTTATTTAGGTACGTTGCTTGGAAGCAAAATTATCAGGGTACTATTTGGAAGTTGATGATACCCCCACCTTGGTGTATTCAGCAGGCAGAAGCAGAAATACACCGTGCCGTCACCGCTGCAGGTTCCTACTGCATTTTAATGATTTCATCAGCTGTAATGAAGCTTATTCATCAGTTGTAGAAACACCCTGGTGACCATTTGAGGCTATAATTAACTACAGAATAGGTCAAAACGAACAACTTAGACTGGCAAATAAAGAAAGTTTTCACAACGGATGAAATATTTCAGTAACAGGCAAAAGAAAATAATATGGTCCCTACTATAAAATCACAGTAGGAACCATATTATTATTATTATTAGTTGAAAATGCAGATATTGCTCTTGAAACAGGGGTGGTGACAGAGTGTAAATCCATTAAATAAAAAAAATACTCTTCTGTTAATAGTAATATCATCTTTATTGTCATTGAAACATACATTGAAACATACATTACAACGAAATTTGTTCTTTTTAACCCATCACCCTTGGGGAGCAGTGGGCTGCCATGTGCGGCGCCCGGGGAGCAATCTGGGGTTAAGGGTCTTGCTCAGGGAGCCAGAGTGGAGGCGCTGGGGATCGAACCGGGTACTTGCATCCTTCTCTGAGTGCAAGCGCGCTGCTCCAACCACTAGGCCAACACTCCCCAATCCTCTAATCAGAGGAAGGGTGTAATCACATCCAGCGTAGCCCAAATTAACCCCTACACTTGCCCAATTTAGATTTAAAGTTAGGCTTATATGATCAAGAACAAAAGATGACAATGGAAAAGGAGTATAAATTTTGAAAACAATTTATTCACTAAACAGCTTTTGAAAGTGATTTATTCCTGTTTCAGTAAACAGAAAAATGTCTCTCCATCACAGGAAGCAAGCCCTTCCTATAGTTACTGACCAGCTTTCTGCATGTCTTATGTGGTATTTTGACGTTTTATATTTGATAAGAGCTCCGGGTCTCTGAGGCTGGACGGCCTCCTTGTCATCACCCTAATCTGTAGCTCCCTCCACTGATTCTCTGTCAGTTTTAAGTTGCGCTGCTCCAGTTATGTTACTATTAATTCCAGTCCTGATACGCATGCTGGTAAAATTAAAGGATTACTTAGAACCCAAATCTGCAGGGGGAATGACTAATTTTAGGCTTAACTTTATCTTTCTCATATTTCCAGCCTTGCTTCCCCATTTTTCTAACATAATCAGGCGCCCGTGGCTTTGTCTGCAATTAGTTACAGCCTTGTTAAACAGCCATTGTAGAGAAAAATGGGACTCCATCTAAAAGTCCTTGAACCGTTACATTTAATACAAGGAGTGTAGAGGCAAAGACAGAAAAACAAATGCATAATGCCTGACATGAGAAACAGAACGCCTTAATGTGAAACTACTGGGAATTTTAAACATTACAACAGATTATATCAAAGGATTCCAGGAATCTGGGGAATTCTTTGTACATTAAAGATGATGTTGAAAATCAATGGTGAATGGCTGTGGTCTGCAGGCCCACAGGCAGCAGTGAGCTGTAAACAGACTAGTCTCTAGTGAATGAAACAGCATGCACTGGGGAACTTTCCTGAGAGAAACACAGAAACTGCTCCCACGCAAAGGCAAATGAAAATATAAATCAGACGCAGCTCCAGAATCAAAATCTTGCAAGAGGGGCAAAGAACAAAATGTTCACGCGCATTATGTCCCATAAGATGCGCCTAGCACGGATATCTTGAGCATCTGTAAAGTCTTCCATCAGAAAAACGATGCCAGACCACATTCGGCACACAACAGCGTGGCTCTGCAGTAAATGGGTCCAGATGCTTTGCTGCCCTGCCTGCAGCTCATCTGGGAGGATTCTCAACATGTCATGAAATGAGAAAAAACAACTAATGAAGCTGGAAAATGCTGCGCAGTTTTAATATGAAATGAAGGTAAAAACAGCCAAAGCTACAAGAGCACGTCGGCTCATATTTGCCCCCTTGTGCAAAGTTTTAGAGCACAAAGATGGTTGACACAGCAAAAAACTCTCAACTCAAAAATATAATTTTAAACTGTTGAAAAAAAACTTTTCAAATGCAAGTCTTGTGAAATGATTTAACACTCATTGTAGATGGTAAAAAGAAGATAGTTTGAATAATTTGTGTGTCCTGTGGTTTGCTAATTTCTGCAAGACTCTTATTTGTATAATTATAACGGTCAGGTTGGTGAAAAAGATTAAACAAAATAAATATTGAGCCAACTTGAACTTCAGAGGAAAATCAAAGAAATTCAAAGATAAATTGAATGTAAAAATGTAGAAAAACTTAAAAGTTATAGAAAGTTTTTCAATTTTAAAAGTGTGAATTTAATGGATAGAAACTATAATCCTTCTCTAAAATCTTTCTTCTAGGTCTCTATTGATAAAAGAAAATACAATGCAGGTGATTATTAAATCACAATTGCTTGAGGAACTTAGATGTCGTATGGTTTATTCCTCTTTTCAGTAAAGGTTTTATAGCCTGAATAAATAAAATGATTCTAATAAATTCCAACACGTCAAAAAAAAACTTCAAATGAATTCAATTAAACCTTGCATTTTCAGTCCTATGTTTACAGGGGGAAAAGAAAGTCACAACTAACAGGATTCAAGTCTAAAACTTAACAAAATGATTCTATGTGACGTTCACAGTGCTGACGTCACTCTCTGCTCCCTGAGCTGCGCCTGCTATTTCCACTGAGTGCCCACACCTGCGACAGCTCTAATTACTGGAGCTGTCGCACCTGGGAGGACCATTCCCAGCGTGTAGGTGCCAGATTCTCAAAAACCATTAGTGTGAGAACACCTTCCAGCATTCCAGCTTGCCACCTTGGCTAAAAAAAAACAACTAAAGACCGACCACCCCGACCCACAGCTAGGATTCTGTGTCACTTTCTGGAGGAAAGTGGTTCCTGTTCCTTACATTTTAATCAACAAATGTTTACCTAGTCATAAACTTGTAGCCATTTCATACTTTAGACTTTCCAGTATCAAGGAATATCAAAGGTTTTCAACATTGATACAAAAACAAAATCTGAAATTGTTGAGATTTTCTTTATACAGTCATATTTCATAAATTAAAATATGGGTTCAAATGAGTCCCATTTGTCAGACTAAAAAGTACCTTTTGAAAATAACAACCTGTAAGTATTAAACATACTTTTCATGAAGCACATTTCTTTATTAAATTTATTTTTGTATTGGTTTAATGTAATATTCTAATCTTAAATTTCATATTTTCATTATATGCAAGCCAAAAAACACAATCACAATTATTAACAGAAATAAGAGCTTTAAAACCTCAGTCTTTGCATCTATATGCATTTACAATAGTTAATTGAGTCACTGAAATAAGTTGACCTATTGATAATATTCTGATTTACTGATTAGTGTATTTTATCCCTTGTGTAACCCGTAGCTCTGTTTAGGTTTTTAGTATTTAATTCAAAGTTGCTCTAGTGCACTGTTAAAGTTTGTTGGTTTTGTTTGCAAACTGATTATTTTTTATTTATTGGTTCATGCACTTCTTGCTTTACATGTTGCATATTTCTTGCAGCTTCCCCTCAAATTAAGCACTGACATCCTTTATCAGACACACAGATGCATAGATTTAAGACGATTGATACTTCTGAGAGAAAAAGATTAAAAAAGGCACACTGAGCACATCAATGCTGCCATTGAACCATACGTCAATTATGTTAAAGATCCGCTGCTGAATGACTCAATAAGGCATGTTTTTGGCATTGGAAGAAGTAGGACTCTACCTTGTTGAAATTACTGTTTTGTCTGGCAGCCATCTGCTGTCTCAGAGTCTTCAGGCAGTACCGCACCTATAAACAAAAAGCGCTTTAAAAAATGTTCACTATGCGCAAACACACACAAACACATAACAATGGCTTTCACTAGTGTTCTGCACAAGTAATTAAAAGTTAAGGTCACTGTATAGATAAAGTTGCTGGGAGAACAGCTCGGCTCTGACCTCCTGAATCTGTGACACTTCGTCCGTCAGCATCCTGACGCTCTGCTTCGTCTCTGACCGAGGTTCGAGGTAGACCTTCAAACATAAAACCGATTGGTGAGAAACCCTCTAAAGAAGTACAACCACACCAGCTTTAATCCTCCTGGACCAGCACATATACCTTAATGACGTCCACCCTTTCTTCTATGGGAGTGATGAGCTCAGCTCTTTGTCTCTGCTTGCTGGGTTTCTGTGGCAGCACCACGGCTATGCTGCTCTCCTACATTTGGCGGTGGGAAGAAAAAGAAAAAAAGAAAAAAGGGGGAGGTAAGTTAGTCCTCTGATCGCTGCCTCCATTCTCTCAGTAAACAATTTGGAAAATGTGTTTTCTGCTCCGGGTTTGTACCTTGCTGCTTTGCCTCTCCGAGATGTGTCCTGCCTGATCCTGGTCCTGTAAGGGAAGTCTGAGCGGCCTGCGGAGCTCCTGAAATGAAAGATGAGACGCTAAGAGGAATCGGATCACCAAATGGAGCGTCGGGGGACTGTGAAGGAAGAAAAGATCTATCGAGTGAAAGAAGAGGAGCTCAAAATGAAAGTGGAAGGGCGGAGCAGTGAGAGAGGGGGCGTTTTTTTTTCATTCGCATAACTTCCCCCATCACTGAAGTTCCTCTGTGGATGCCCTAGAATCGCGCTGGAAATCTTAGCAACCCACAATGAGGAGAGTTTTCCACTCAGTCTTTGTGGTCAGGTCTGCTGATTCTGGACAGCTCGGCTCTTTAGAGAGAAAAAAAAAAAAAAACGAACCAGTCCAGTGCGGCATGGACTAAAAACACAAAACACACCAAACCCCCAGTTTAGTCACTCGGCTTTGTCTCCTTGGCAACAACGACAAATACTATAAATGTTTGTGTCATGCAAGCCTTCAGTGGAAGTGTTTATTAAAAATGGACTAACAGTATCATCTTTTGTTGACAGACAGGAAACTCCTGAACAGCCTGTCTACTTACAGTCCACATCCACGGGCTAGGAGGACTCACTACATGGCATTCATATAACATCATAATTACCCTAATAATTACTACAATAGCTTAATAATAATGCAGACTCAAAAGGCAATACGGTGTCCCGTGTCTCATTTTGGGCCGGTCCCAAACCCGGATAAATGCAGAGGGTTGCATCAGCTAGAGATTTGAACACTTAGGTAAAATTAATCTACATGACTCATCATGAGGGTTATGCTTATTTGAAATAACATGGAAAGGACTGATTCCCCCTCTCCCCCGCTGCCGTATGCACTAGAAGGGTTGTGCGCGAGTAGAAATGCTGTTGCCACTTCCTTATTAGTTTCATTGGAAGCCCTCAATTTATTGTTCTGTTGTAAAAAGATTTTCCACCACAGTCTATAAGATGTTCTGGACGTACAGGTCTGAGATCAAAGCTACTTAGTCACATTTTTCACTCTTAGCACCGTAAAGGAAGCTGCAGCTTGTTTCATTTTGAAAAGGAAGCTGCGTAGCTCTGAAAACTAACGAGATTAGCTTCAAATGTGTACACAAGCGCTTCATTCATTGCGGCTAGAACGGTTGCATTATGGGAAGTTTTTTGGCACGAGGAGAGTAGTTTAAAGAACTTATTATCTTAGCGAGAAAATAATGTAAGTTAAAATCCTTTAAGCACACCTGGCCCTTCAATCCCCTCTGAAAGCAAACAAATGCTTCCTTTTACACTGATTTTACACAAAAGGGACCCATTGAAAGTAAAGGAAGTATGACTTCATAGGCTTATTGGATTTTTGTTATTTAAGTTTGAAAGCAAATCAAATCATTTGTCTTTTGACAACTTAACACAACAACAACGTGACCCTACAATAAACTGTAACCCTTTAGACATGTCCCTGGTCCAAAACCTGAAGCAAATGGCTGAATTACCTCCACAGCTTGTGTTAGCTCATATTACACCAATGACAGATTCATATATTTTAGAGCTTCATACAAATATTTACTGTTACTGGGAAATGGGAGTCAATATATATTCTCATAATTTGAGTCCTAATCTTTGTTGTTCTACTTGGCCAGTGGGGTTAACTGACCTGGGAGGCGACGCCTTAAACTGAAATATTATACACAATCATAAAAAAGCGATTATGCTAGGTGGAAGTTGGTTAAAGAGAAAACAGTATGTGCCGATTGGTTAGAAAGCAGAAATGTCTTGGATTCTTTTTCAGAATTACTTACAAATTGTCCAGTTCATGCTTTTATTCTCTGTCAGAAATTAAATTTTGACAATCCTGACTTCTGCATGATGTGAGGCTCAACCATGTTTCATAAATAAGATATAAAAACAGACTCATGCATCTGCTTTTGATGACAAATCCTTACCAGCATGTTTTGCACCGTCTGGTATTTACGGTGCAGCAGCGGTAAAATACTATCATGCAAACAGCAGACACTATTGGTCACACGCCGTTGCAGAAGCGCGCTAAACAAGGTCACTTAGGGAATCTCTCTGTAACATGTTACTACCAAAGTGACACCGGAGTGGCTCTGGCACTCAACACTTGGCTTCGCTGCAACCTTAACCCTAAAGGCATCTGCACGGCACATTAACCATATAAGAGCTAAATGATTTTACTCTGACTGTTACATTTTTTTTTAAGCTAGTAACACCAGGTGTTAGAGGTATTCAACCACTCCTTTCCTGAGAATAACCACAAACTGTATTCTACATGCTTCCAATACCAAAGAGTTATCAGGAAGCTTATGCGTGTTCCGTCATCAGGTAATGAACAAGATATACCAAGAAAAAGTGGATTAAATTAGTAAACGGTGTAAATTCTGTTACATATTTAGCTTTTAAACAGAACAGACCCCTACAGGTTAGTGGCTGGATTATGTTTATGGATCCAGCAACCCTCACACACATTGGCTACTCTGTTAAAAAAAAATCCATGTTTTTCTGTTTTGCACATGCACACACAGGACACAGACACATTTGTCCTAGTCAGTCATTCTTCAAAACGGGAATGATAGGAGAACATACAGGTCATCTAAGGCAGATTTATATTAACCATGGTAAAATCAGGGAAATTGCTATAGGGGCTATAAATTTGTATAAGGTGTATTTCAGTCATTGAAATAAGTAATAAATGGAAAATTTCATTAAATAGGTTCAGCTGAAAACCATTTGATTTATCCTAATGTTGATTTAAGAACTTTACTCTGTAAAAGGAAGTTTTATTTTTGTAGATTCAAGGTAGAGCAGTAAATAGGTTACTGTTACTTTAAGAGAAGCGTTGTATATGTGTCAGGCTTGTTGCTGAGGCACGTTGCTGAGGCATGCGGCAACAATTGGGGCTTTAAAAGTGCTGCACAACCTTTATGTGACTACAACTGCAAGAACACAAGTTGTGGAATAAAGTTTTGTTTCTGTCATCAAAGTCCTGGAAAGGTTTATTGATCTGTGACCAACAAGGTCAGGAGACCTCAGCCGTACAGTGACAAACAAGCTGTACGAGGAACAAAGTTTATCTCATCAACGATGATTGTAAGGAACCAGAAAAAGGAATCTTTTCTCAGTTCAGTTAAAGAACTCCAGTAAAAGTTTACATCTCGGTCAAAACCATAAACAAGTCGGCCACTGTTTCAGGGATGAATGTGTGAAAAAGCACCTCATGCCCACTGTCGAGTAGGGTGGAGGATCTGTGATGCTGTAAGCCTGTTTCTTTTCCAAAGGCCCCCCAAAAACACCTTGTTTGAGCGGACGACGTCACAAACAAAATACAGGCAACGTTTAAATACAAATCTGGAGGCCCAATAGAAAACGGAAGACTTTGGGATAATGATCCAAAACATGTCTAAATCAAGACAGAACGGTTCACCAGAACACAATTCAACCTTCTTCCATGTCCATCTAAGTTCCCACATTTGAAACCTATGAAAATAAAAACAACCAGTGAGGTGAGCTGAAGACAAGCCTAAAATGTCTCGGCACTGCCCTATTGACCCAACAGTATAAAACAGCAGGTATGCCAATAGTGCAACAATGCTAACACAGCTAAAAAGAGTCATGTGTTCACATACTTTCCCCCCCCTCTTAATGCATGTAGTTTATGTTTTTTGGTTCGAGATCACACTAGGCTTCGTACACGCCTCCACCCGCAGCACCACCAAATGCTGCAAATCACGTTGACACAAGCAGGGCTTCAAGGAACAAAGATTAAAACGGGAGAACACTTTGTTTTGTACATCTGCGGCCTGTTCTCTGCCTTGCATTACTACAACAAAGAAAAGGACAGTTTGGCTTGAATGCCAGGCATTTATGTATAATTGTATTGCCTGAAAACCATCATCTCTGAAGCACTGACAAGCCAGCCGAGATTTGTTCCTGATCTGAAGAAGCGGCAGCTAAAAGCCCTCGGGGGGGCTTCCCCGCCCTAAAGACACAGATGATCCGGGGACAGACACACCCTGGCAGGTGATTAGAGTGCAAAGACAGAGTAATCTGCTCCAAACTGCACAGTAACCTGTTGGGGTGTGCAGTGAAGGGTGCTTGTCATAAATGCTTAATACGTTTCAGTAACAAAAAAATACCGGTAATTACCTATGTCTCTGTATTCTTTTTAATAGAAATGATAAATTACAGTTATGTTTTAATACTTAAGATTTGATGCACACACGCCTGCAGTAAGGTGCAGTTAAAGAGGCTAAAAACTACAAGTCCAAACCACAACAAAAGAACCGAACAGACTGAGAAGAATGCAGAGCATCAACATTTGTCACATAATGTGAACGCTGACACTAAATTTCAAAACAATCCTTTATTAGTTACTCGAGGGTAGTCACACAAGACCGACAGCAGATTTTATTGACATTCGCTCCTGTGTAGATAACGTCGTGTACAATTACAAAAACAAATCTCTCAAACTTTAAATAAATTCACCTGGAGCTGTACTAGGGGGCTCCATTTACATTTCAACATGTCCCGTTACAAGCACAAACTGTTCTTTTGGGGATTTTATGGGACAGATAAAACTGTTTATTTTAGTTTTTTATAGAAGAAAATGAGAGCTATAAGAAATATGGTTTGCCACATAGAGGACAGGGCAAACCAGGAGAAGGACCCTGTGGTGTGATGAGTCCTGAATCTTACCCTTTGGCCAACATGCAAAAAGGATGTGTGGCAGAAAATTAACACGAACACAGCATCCCCATGGCCAAAGATAATGGCGGGAGCTGGGACACAGACGCTGGTCGGAGTTGACGGGAAGATGGATGGAGCTAAACACAGAATTTTTCTGGAAGAAACCCTGTTAGACGCTGAAAAATATGAAATACTTTAGATCAAAGCAGGTTTATGTTGCAGAATGGCCCAGTCAAAGCCTAAACCTCAATCTGTTTTAACTCTGAACTTAGAAATGGGCCCATGTTCACAGATCTTCTCCATTCAGTCTGAGTTTAAGCTATTTTTCTTAAATATACACAAAAAAGGCGTCAAACATTTTAGCGTAGCTGTGCAAAGATGGTGCATACCAAACCCCAAAAGTTGGTTCCTCGGTGTTAGTTTAAAGGGGTTGTTTGCTTTTTTCCCCCTTCCATGTTACAATTATGCTGCACTGTGTTGGTCCAACACCTAAAAACTCAAAATAGGTTTGTGGCTGTAATGGGACAAGATATGAGTGGAAGGGGTATTAAAACTTTTGCAGGGCACCATAACTAATTACCTGCAGCTCTGTTTAGAAAACGTAAAGAAAGCTCATAAAAGTGTACTTTGCATATAATTACAGCTCAACGCTTCCTTTGATCACGATGCCCGTCTCGCCTTTGCTTCACGGGCAAGTGCAGACTCGGATCACAAACATAGTGTGTTCCAGGCTTTTAAGTGTGTTCTGTGCATTAATGTGCAAATCTACAGCTGCGTTCACCTTTTGGGCTTGCCCATGCAGCTCAGGGAACTTTTCATTCCCATTTCTGCAGTTCTCACAGCCTGCAAGAGCCGAACAAACCTCAGATCCACTCAGGGCACCTCCTGCATGAGGGTGCATGTTTGCACAAAACCGTTTAAAAGAAAACAAATTAGCTGTTAACATCAGCGACACGGGCTCAAGTATTTTTCATAAAGATTGATTGTCCCTTTAAGCTTCAGAACAATATGCAATTACAACGACCCTATAAAATCTGATTGATGTTTTTTAACGTTCAATTATATAAAGTTAACAAAGACGAAGAATAAAAAGAAAAAAGAACATACAATATTAAAAAGTATAAAAACGGACAACAAGGTCCAGATAAATCTGCACAAACCTGAGCATGAAGGCTGACAGTGCACACAGCCTGCATTTTATCTTTAATTGGAAGGATCTTTTGACTACTATTGTGGTTTCTCACGTATTTTTATGCAATTTACAGTGTTTAGGCAAGATGTGGAACCCAAGCAACAATTTCCTTTAAAACTTCATCCAGTGACTGATATATAAAATAAACTGAGAAACTGAGAAAGCCGCAACGAGGATCTGGGTTAACCTTTCAGCTGTATGGTAATGAGCCCTGCAGGGGAGTCTGTTCTCTGTCTCTGTCCTGTTTTCAGCTTTCCAGGCAAAGGAGCTGGAGGATGGATCTGTGTTTTAGCTGCTTTGCAGATTCTGACTTGTTTTTCCACTCCCAGTTAGAGATTTTTGCAATTATGAATACAAGAAATTAAAACGCGTAGTACGAATGCAAATAAGACCTGCTTACTTCATTACCTGAGAATCCCCCTACCTTTGTCACATGTGAAACATTTTACTTTTTGTAAAAACAAAACTGTGTTGATCACCCAGTTGCCTTGCTTGCTTTGTTTCCAGATAGTCTTAATGCCGGAAAATAATTGAAAATGCTCGACTTTGTGTAAATCTCAAACTATATATATAAAAAAAAAAAACGTTTAAAGTTATTCACTTCAGACTTGATCGGTCAAGTTTTTTGTGGAGTTTAAACTAGAGAATTAAATGTCCAGAGTCTCTAAACTGTTTTGCCAGCTCAGTAAGGAAAGCAGCCATTGGCTGTCCAGATAGCTCCTAAAAGTTGCTAAATAATCACATAATTTGTGTAATTGTTAGTTAGCATGCAGTTGTAATAGATGTTGTGGGGAGACAGAACTGCCTGTAGGTGGATGAAAGTGGGTTACTACATCTCTCCCTCAATCACAAGAAAGAAATTCTGACAAATTAACCAGCTAATGTCAACTTGGTTGCACTTTTGTTACTCTAAAGAACAGCAAAAGTGTAAAAGGTTCTGCAGAATCAGCACTTTAAAAACGAGCACATTTAGGAAATGTTTATTCTAAGTTTTTGCTCACGTTTGTTTATGTATGAAAACAAGTAAATGTTACAAATACCAGAAGTAAACTGAAAAATATATGGATTATTTTCTTTTCTGGCAAATTAAAGCACTTAGATCAGGTCCTGTATTCTTATTTAAATGTTTTGTGTAAACAGTGAAATTACAGAGTTTTAACTCAAGCTAAGCTAACAAGAATTTCATATTCATGCCGGCTCATGCTAACAGTGTTTTTTTATTTTATTTTCCTTTGTCATGTCCAGCTTCAAGGTAAGCAGAATGGGGCTCTGGCTGCCGTAGTTATGCCAAACATATTTGCTTTACCAAGGCAGATTTTATACCAATAAATCCTCGCTTGACGCCCAACCCTTGATGATTTTCTTCATTGTAGTACTAGGAACTAACTGATCCCAAACGTGACAGAGGAGGAGAAAGAGAGAAAGGACAGAGACACAAAGAAAACAGCCAAAAATGACAAAACCCGACAACCAGCTGCTACAGAAAAAAAAAACAAATCCTTTTACAGCCACCATTTTTATTTTATTTGTTCAAGGCAAGCAGAATGGTGGCTGCCATAGTGAAGATACATTAAAACATATCCTGTGTTTTTATTTAAAGTGTTTTTGTGTAAGTACAGTGAAATAAAGTTTTAACTTAAGCTAAAATGACATGAGAATTTCATGTTCATTCTGGCCCATTCTCACTGCTAAGAAACATCAGCACCTTTTTAGCTTAACAATTTTACACTACCAGAATTGACAAAAAAAAATTAACTTGGCTTTCAGCAGGTATCACAACAGCTAGATTTCTAACATTGATAGATTAGCCCATCCTGACTCGGGTTCATGGAAAACATCCCTGCTTTCCCTCACTGTCTGGACCACTAGATAATTATAACAATATCAGCGTCTCCCTTAATACCGACAGGAACATCCAGCCCCAGCTTTCAGGCTACTCTGGTCTCCATTATGGCTACTCACCTATTCGGAGATTATCTCACTTAACAGATCAACACTTTGTAAAGGAGTCATCCACACAAAGGCATCAATCTATGCACAAGACCATTAATTTGCAGACAGACGGCAGCATCAGCAGAGCTCACAGACGTGTGTAAAGTCCATCCATCTCCAGCTACATCTCCAACAGAGGTTTTTATTACTGAGCGACATGACTACACATGTTGCAAATGGGTGGAGGAGTCAAAGTGCTTGATCAAATCACCAAATCCGACCACAGGTAAATTTATTCTCCCCTCATTGATGACAAGTAAACAGATCACATAAAAAAAAAATAAAAAATTTAAGATCTGTATTTGTGAGCTAATCTTCATTAAAACATACAGCCCGGATACAGCCAAACAATTCAAGACAAATCTAATATTATTCGCCCCCAAAACACTGAAATCAGACAAAACAATCTTTCATCTCACACTCCAGACCTAAAAACCGCCACCATGAAATACTTCATCTCACACAAAACCACAATATATCTACCTGAGCAGACGAAGCAGTCAGACTTTTCCCAGCCGGGCGTGATCCGGACCGCCGCTGTCTTTGTGACTAAGCAAGCGGGAAGTCACGGTCGTCTTGTCTTACAAGGCTGGGTGAGGCACCACCAGCGGCCCAACCCTTTTCCCTGCAGACTGCGCTCCAGTCGGGGAGCTACTGTGCCAGTCCACGCAGGCTCATCCTGCTGGAGTTAGCCTCCCCTGCAGGACTGATGACACACGCACAACGGAAAGAACAGGGAGAAAAAATTCCCACCGACTGGATCATAAACTCCCCGGAACAGAAATGTTTAATGTTTAATACAAACCCTGGAACATTTTAATAGCCCTGTATAAATTAGCATTAAAACTAAAGCGGAGTTTTGTTATTTCAGCGCTTCTGTCCGCGTCAGTGAAAGTAAAGAAGTTACTTAATCACTATGCAGGCAATCCTCCGGTAATTCCAGAGTTACTGAGGGGATAAAAACTGCTAAAGGACGAGGCCTTCGGTTCATCTGCCACACAGTGACATTGGTAGGTAGCAGCCTTCTGAGGAATGTGTCATGCTGGTTACATAAGACACATTAATGAAGTGTCTTTATATAACAGCTACTGGCTTGGTTACTGTCTGCAAACCAAACAAAACTGTGCAAACAAAAGGCTGAACACACCAAATATGTTCATGTTTTTCTGCGTTTGGGATTCTTGCACGCATTTAAGCTGACAACACCCGAGTGTTCTTCTATACTCCTTGGTGTTGTTTTATGTGCTTTATGGGTGCAAAAAATAAAGTTTCTACTTTCAATATGTCCAAAAATCCACATATCATAAACAAATAGTCAAAACATATGCAATTTGATTTCTACCTCAAAAACAATTCTATTTAGCTAAAAGAGATGCTTAATATTTCGGGTGTTATCACATTTAAAATAGAACACCCAATTAAGCGGTTACTTATTCACACACCTGGGAGATTTGGATTTAAAATAATTAGCATTCAACCAATAAGTTTATTCCTGATAGGAAATGGGACAGGCATCTCTCAAAAGATAAAATATGAAAGAAGCGTTACTAAAATAAAAAGATGTATCTTAGTTGATTAGCTCCATGAGTTTGAGGTTGGAAGTCCTCCTTTCCATCACCCTAAACTTTAGCTCCCTCCACAAATTCTCCATCAGATTCAAGTCAAGACTCTGGCTGGGCCAGAAACAGAAGACCCATGCGGGTTAAAAAAAGATTACTTTACAACTAAAACTGCCAGGAGTATGAATATTTTTGGATTTGACTGTAGCTGGAAAAAGCAAGTACTACACCTGCGGTACAAGGACCCCTGTCAGTACTACCTGACTAACCAGGAATGTAAAAAGAAAAACCCCAAAAATTAAAATTAAATCAAAGGTTTATTACGAGTTAAATATAAACTGATAAACTGAATTTGAGATGGACTGCTGTTATGAAACAATAAGTATTTAAAAAAGTATTAGTAAGCAAAATTATTCCATCTGAATAAGCCCGATTAAGAAATACTTTAAAACCAGGAAATACTCATAGACCAGCTGATCATTTTGCTCTCAACAATATATCTGATAAACATTCATTGTTCTTTGATTTCTATTTTTTTTTTTTTAAGTTTGTGTTCTGAAACACATTTTAACAATTAAAGCAGCACCGTGTAAGTTTTATTTAAGTATTAGCTTAATTTGAGATACATTCAATTCTTTTTCAGATCAATATACAACACTTAGCGCCCATTGATGCTCCGTGCGGGCTGCCCTTCTCAGAAACTCGACTATGTCACTTGAGAGGATCAGATCTGTCGCTGAATGAGTCATGTGACCTAGAGTGGCGCTCTAGGTCACATGACCCATTCTAGGTTATTGCCGTCGAATAACAAAACAGATATGACACTTAACTGATCAGACATATTTTTGGTTCTCTGATGAAGGACTTAATCTACAGGGGTGAATCTAACCTCGTCTTTACAAGTGTTGTGTTGCCACTAGCCTTGATGGGCGCTAAACCTGGAAGTTACAGGTATAGCGCCCCTAGTGGCTAAAAGGTACACAGTGCAGCTTTAACCAAGAAGATGTAAATAAAACAAATTGTAGTCTCAGTATTGGTACAAGATGTTATCTTCTTACCTGAAGCCTGCTGAAAACCAACCAAATGTCCAAAAAGTATGTCGGTGCATGCCTTTTAATTTATACAGATGTACATTAAATTGTTTTATTTATTTTTTTCTGCAGGACTTCCACATGTTTGTAGCTATGACTGTAATTCCTTTGACATGCGAGCTGTAGTAACATGCCATTAAAGGAAGTTTGTGATGCAGAAAAAGGCCTTTAGTTTGATCGCTCTACTGTGGTCATGTAAATACGCCACAGAGTTGAGAGTAAACAGATCAGAATCCAGCTAAGCTATTTTAATCACATC
This sequence comes from Fundulus diaphanus, assembly GCA_037039145.1. Lineage (NCBI taxonomy): Eukaryota > Metazoa > Chordata > Actinopteri > Cyprinodontiformes > Fundulidae > Fundulus > Fundulus diaphanus. The sequence continues at coordinate 37,172,314 of CM073135.1, forward strand.
CCATCATGGAAAATGATAGGTCTCTCTCTCTGCTTGTTCTCACGCTACGAGAGAAGATGCTTCAGGACTGCTGTTTTATAGCAGGATGCGACCAAAAGCTGCTCCTTCAAATTATGAAATGACGGCATATCCTCCTCTTGGTTAAATTGTCGGAATTAGCCACGTCAACTGACAGAGCTCCGTGTCAGCATTTCAAACATGGAGTTAAACCGTCAAACAAATACTGTATTTGTTCACTGAGGCCTGCGCTTCCTGCACTGCATCAATATTAAACAGATTCTCTGTTCAGTCACGTCTATCATCTCATTGGCACGAAGCATCACGATGGGATATAACGCAATCGGCTTCTCTGCTACCTTCGCAAACGCGTTGCGAAACATGCAATCTTTGTCTGGCAGAGTCCCTCGTGTTTCGTTTTAAGTGCCATTAGATTTTCACATGAATACTGTGGCGTGTTCCAGAGAATACGTTTGATTGCCAATCTGATGAGGGCATTTCTTTTCTACAGGCCCAACAGGTCTCGGCACATTCCTACTGAGTAAGCAACTATTGACGTGAGATCTAAATATGTCAATTGTTTTTTTCACAAAGGATTGACTTGATGATGTTATGCAGGGTTTGAAACAATAAAAAGTGTTTTTAAGCCATAAATAACACCCGAATGATGTTCTTCTTTGTGCTTTTGACTTGTTTCAACGCATCACGCTCATCTAGAAGTGGGACAAACACTGGATTGCGCGAAAAAAGTCCCGAAAAATGGGGATAGTTCAACACATGCAACAAGCAGCAGCACAGTCCCATTCGATAAGGATGTTAAATATGGAAAAGGAATATATTAGAATATATTAAATCCAAAGGACCAATTCCGATTACTTTTACGACTTTAAGAGATCAAAAGAATACAGTTGTCTTTAAAGCTGTGGTAATTAGAAAAATAGTTTTGGTTAGTTGCATATCTTTCACTCTCGGGTTGTCGCAGCATGGGGAGGCATTCATGAAGAGTCATTAAATACAACATTAACAGGCAATGATAATGGCCTAAATATTTACAGTTCCCCAACGAGAGCAGAACACAGGGTTCTTAAGAATAATGACAACATTCTAGACTCAAATTAATCGAGCTCTGAGACAGATTTGGACACATTTTTAAATAATACAAACGTTCAAAATGAATTTGAGGTTTATTTCTACTGAGCACAGGCCTTATAAACTACACTGCTTGTGAACAGTCTCAACGCTAAATAGAGGGATGAAAAACAGATGGACAAGCAGAAGAATGGACAAAGAGGGATGGATGGCAAACGAATGACGGACAGGGAAATGTTTGGACAAAAATATATTCTATGATCTTTTTGTCATGCAAACCTGCAAAAAATTATAATTAAATTTCAGACTTTTTCAGACTATGTTGAAACCCTGAGAATAAAATTAAGGCATTTATACACCAACAACAGAACCGAATATTCCAGATTTAGAGGACCTGAAAAATAGCTTCTAAGATTAGCTGATATTATTAAGCATAAATATTCAATTATAAAACAAAACGCCTTAGAGCAGAGGTACAAACGGAGACATTGCTATGAAAGGTTAGCTTTAAGGTCAGACAAAAGGCAAGCCAGATTTGTCCCTTAAACGTGTTTTCTAGCACAGATTACCTTCGATGTATTTGTCTGAGAGAAAAATATGCATCTTTAGAAATCTTCAACACATTTGCATGTGCCACGTAGGTGACGCAAATGGATCTCATTTCAACCAGTCTACTCCAGCTTTGTAAGCCTGGGCAGAGGTATGGATTTGATATGCAAAAAGCTTTATTTGCCTAGGTCTTCATCTTTTTTCTTCACTTTTTTTTTTACACTATGACAAATTTGCCTTTTATTTGGACATGACAAAAAGCTTTAAGACTCAGTAGCGTCAATGTGAAATCAGCTTTAAATCCCTGTTTCTTAACCACCTTTAAAAAGGCATCAGAATAAAAAGTCTTGGGAGAGCAGACAGAATAGTTCTGTTAATGTTGCATGTTTATGGAGTTGTGTCATCTGCAGGAGGCACAGATGTCTGAGATGTTTCAGTCAGATAACTTTTTTCCTGAGAACTTTTAGTTTGATGCCGTTTAGTCTCAAGTCTGCAGCAGTTTGATCAGATGTCTGAGGATGTTTGCTTGAGACTAGAGGATGTCCAAAAATGTACACCATATACTGGATAGGACTAAAAAAATTTTTTTACAGATTTGTTTTATTCTGGCACACTGAAATGTTTCATGTGAGACAAACTTTTATATTGGGTTAAGATGACCTGACCAAATACAAAAAGCTATTTTTTATTGCTTAAGGTAAGTAAATAACTACTATCCACATCAATCTGGCCCTATGTGAGATAACAATACTCCCTTAACCCTGATTACTGGCTGTGTCGCCCTTGGCAACAACAGATGCTATTTAGCATTGCTTTTCACTCAATGTGCATTTTTAACATCACTGTGGAGTAAGCTTGGCCCACTCTTTGAAGATCTGTTACAATTAAGTCACATTTGAGGGTTTTTTAAAGCATAAACAATCTGTTTAAGGTCATGTCACAGCTTCTAAATCAAGTCTGAACTTTGACTAGGCCACTCCAAAACCCCAATTTTGTTTGAGTTAAAGGAGCAATAAGCAAAATTTCATTATTTTACAGAAAAAAAAATAGTAATGTGAAGAACTAAAGGTAATATTTCGGATGGACTACGGTTTGACGTCACAACGCCTCTGTGTTGTTCTCCAGTCTCTTGTTTACATAGCCGGGCCGGCCGTACGTGCATGTGAACCGCTGTCACTCAGGGCTTAGCCCCTCCCTGACCTAAAACACCACCGTCAGAGCAGCAGAGCGTTGGAGAAACATGGCGGAGAGCACCCCCAGCATGTCTAAATGCTGTCTTGCTAACAGCATTATAAAGTTACGAGTTACTTACTTATTCACTAGAAACATTCCTCCGAAAGGTGATTCCTTTTTACTGTGTTTGTATCCTTTACAAATATGTGCAGAGGAGGCGACGCGTGAGAAGGGAAAGGAGGGGCCGGGTTGCAGCTGGAGTGAAGTTAGAGACAGACGTGGCTTGTCACACATTTTGTTTTGGTCTACAGCAGTACTCAAGCACCACCTAGAGGTGAAATATCACTTATTGCTCCTTTAAGACATGGACTTGCTGGTGAGGTTTGGATTATTGAGTTATTGAGCGAGGAACGAAAAAGATCCCTAATGCCACAAGTTATGATGCGCACAAAAAAAGTTTGCGCCAATTGCACATGCAGATTGCTTTTCAGCTGGTATGATGATCAACTTTGCACATGGCAATAAGTTTGCACACGTTTTAATACATGCCAACTTTTTTGGAAAATCAGACCCTTGATGGTTTTTAAGCCAACATTTGACAACTAAGCTCCTTCTTGTGGGTGCTCTGCTGACCCAACCTGGCATTCAAGGATTGGGTCCTTATCCAGGCATCTTTACCTGACCAGTGTCAGAATCTCTGATGCTGGGATTTTATGTAAGCCCCAGCCACAGTGTTAGCCCGTTATAGGGCTCAACATGCCTTGTGCTTCCAGCTTCTTTTCTTTTCAGACTGTATTTACTGCTACAGATTCCTGTCCGTGACATGAGAGCTTTTCTGCGCATGGTGCTCAGACAGCCGCGGCTAATCCGGGTACGGCAGCGAAAATGTAGCCGTTGCAATTTAAGACTTAAATAAAAGTGTTTAGTAAATGAAACAGTAGAACAACTGTATCTTTAGGCTTTGTTTATATATAATTAACTGGAAATGAGCTCAAATCTGAGCTCAGTTATCAACCTGTTATGTGAAAACAGAGAGCAAACATGCTAATGGTAGCCTGTCACTTCACAAAGACATGTTTATTGAGGACCGTCTTCGAGTCAGATGTATATCTTGAGAAAGAAAAGGCGGTCCTGCACAAACCCCTGTTAGAATAAAATATTGGTTGCCGTCAAGAATAAAAAAAAAAAAATAGATAAAAATACTGCAGACTCTGCAACACCATTGGACACTATTGGTTATTTTTCTGCACGTTAAAGCTGCTGTAAGAACTATATACATGGCATTGATTTAAATTGTTGTAAAATCATGGTTGGAGCTTAATCTTAACGATCAGGGACAAAAAAAAGAAAAAAAAAGAACAAATCCTGATCAGGACATCTGCAGCCCGGAGTGGTTTACCTGTCAAAACTCTAGTAATCATAGCAGGAGCACAGAGGTGTGAAGAAGTGTCAGAGAGAAACTGAAAAATGGATAAGGGTCATGGGTCAGACAGGAGAGGCTTATCTAAGAAAATTGCGCAGGGGCCCCTGAGGGTCAAAAAAGAAGAAGAAGAAAAAGTCTAAAAAAAAATGTCTGTCATTCATGTGTTTTGTATGGTTGAAAACAACTTATAATTGCTATCTTAATAATAAATACTCCTGTAATTCCCATTGCAAGCAACCATCGACTCTGGGTGTTTTTAATGATAAGGTCTGTTTGCCCCAGGCTTCAAATATCACACGCACACATAAAAACAGGATCTCTGTTGGTAATTTTCAGGTTTATTGTGTTGTGATGACGTCTCCAGTGGACATTACTCTCGGGAAATTCTCTGAACTGTTTTAAAGGTGAAACCTTATCACATTTAAAAGGTCCTTTAGGGGCTTGAATAAGAGCCAAAATTGAGGAACAACAAGCAGGACGGTCCGGTTAGTTAACTCTACAACAGCTGTTGGAAATCAGACGGGCCAAGAATAAAATAATTCAAAATGTGTCACTAAATGTTCCGCTTTTTTTTTCTTCAATTAATACTTCTTAAAGCATCACTCACGTTGGGTTTTGTGTCCTCTTCTCCGTTTTCCGCCGTCTTTCTCTCTCTCACGCAGTTCATCTTGTAGCCGAAAAGTGGAGAAAACACAATCAAAGAGGCAAATATTAGCGGCGTAGAAACTTCATCCGCAGTGTTTTTCTTTAAAAACTCTCCTGGACCCGGCAGAAAGCGGCAGCAGAGGCGAGCGGACACCTGGTCCGGACCGAGTACCGCTGCGTCCGTCACTGACTCGATGCTGCCTTCACGGGCTGTCCTGCGCGTCGTAAATATAGCAGACGCGCATGTCTGCTCCTCGGTTACATGACACCCAGATTCATATTTTTCTTATAAACATGTTGGACCTACAAACAGTAAATAGGCACAGTTATGGCAGTCTAACTTATTTGTTAATGCTTTCTTCTGGCTTTACCCCCATTGTACAATAGGGTGGAAATTATGACCGATGCCGAGTATGTCAGCAGTCACCAATAAAACTAGGCTCTATCTGTATTATTTCGTTTGGAGATAAAACATCGCAGCCTGTTATTTACCAACAGATTACTAGTAATTGGCTGATATAGTGACTGAGAGCCAGATATACGACAGAAAGGCCAGTAGGTTTTTAAACCAAAAGTACTTATTTGCAAAAGTGAACTAAGCTTTGTGGCAGGGGAGGAGAAAACAAACCAACTGAAACCAACCACGAAAGAAACCGAGGAAGTTAAAAAAAGAAGAAGAAAAAAAAGCCCCAGTCAGGATTTAACCTATAAGCAAGATCCAGACTACTATGCAAACAGCTACATTCTGGTACCCCTCCTCCCCCTAATTTGTGGAGTACCTAAAGGGAAATTAAGGGGTACTTAGTTAGTGGGGACTGAAATTGCCTTCTCGTCAGATATTTGGAATGTGTTGGGGACTAAAGCCTCCTAAATACAGCTTCTACTTGATCGCAGTGGGCAGCAAAGTCCATTCAGGTTTTATTTGGGTATTTCTCACGGTAAAACCTTTGTGGTTCAGCTGAAATTGGTTTTCTTGCAAACACAAAACCCGCATATCCTCTCTGTGGTCCCAAATCTCTGTCCTCAGGTGAGGCTAATCAGTCCAATCAAGGCACTGGGCACCATAACAAGGTGATGCATTTGCTGATCCAGAATATTTGAGCACCAGACAGAGGACAGCTACACCACACGTTGTTTCTCCACCCAAAATCAGTCCAAAATGTTGGAGAACTCTTACCTGTACCCTGCAAGGTATTCAGTCACATTGATCAGTACCTAACTGTTAAATACACACTAAGCTCTCAATCAAGGTTTCCAGAAAATAGCATTTAGGTAGGAATGTGGTACCGTAACACACGTACTTGATAAGTTCACTACAAGTAAGCACGTCAAAAGTACCCAATAAACACCTCACAGTTAACTACTTCTTGGATAACATTGATTTACCTGCAATAACTCCTCAATAGTACCTACCTACTAAGTACAAAGTAAGTTCTACATATACGGCATGTGTAGTACTCAGAGGTGGATAGTAACTAGTTAAATTTACTTGAGTAACTTTCAGAACAAAATGTACTTTTAGGAGTAGCTTTACTGCATTATACTTTTTACTTTTACTTGGGTAATGTTATTAAAAAATTGAACAAAATTTCAGGCCACTCTGCTCGCCGTGAGTAACTTCAGCAAAACAAAAGAAAGAAAAACTTGTTTTAATCAGAAATGCACCAGGGACACACAGCTACAGTTTGTTAGTGAGGCTTCATGTTTGTACAAAAGTTTTAATGTTATTTTCTATTTGCTGAGCTCATTGAAACATTTACCTGACCTTTAAATTGAGCCATTTAAAGGTCAGCTAAACATTCAGCAAACAGTAGATATTGTTACTGGAAGTACTTTGCACTGTTCAAACGTACTGTACATACATTAGCTGCTGTAAAGTATTGGTTTTATTGGTATTATGTTGAAAAAAGAAATCAGAAAAAGTTTCGGCTGTCTGAATTTGTTATTTTGTAATTGTTATTTTTTTGTATATACATATTTTATTTCAATCTTTAAAATACCAGAATTTGTACTCTATATTTTTCTCTGTCCAATTACATCACTTTTAAATATTAAATCAGGTGCTATGTTAAGCTCAGTACTTGAGTGGCTTTCCTACTGAATACATTTTTACTCTTTTTGTAATAATTTCTTGATTGGCTACTTTTTACTTTTACTTGCGTAAAAATATATATATATCACTACTCTTTCTTGAGTACAGTTGTTGTCTACTCTACCCACCTCTGGTAGTACTTCCAAGGTGTATGACATACCCTCCAATTGGCCAATATTAGCTCAGTAAAGAACCCTGTAAGTATCGGTTAAGTACCAGGATTAGTGATATACTTGCAATCCCGAGAGCACAGCAGAAAAAATGCAAAGATTATTGACTCCTAACATCTATGGATTTACATCCTCATTGGTTTTATCTACAACTGATCAAACTCAGAGGACCCTTTCTAAAAAATAATTGCAGTCCATCCAGAGCATATTTGAAAAGGTTTGTAATTCAGAGATATTCATTTGTAAAGCTTTTTGAAAATTGTTTAACATTTTTTACTTTTTACGTTTAGCTTTTCTCGCACAATGTTTTTTCTTAAAAAAATAATTTACAATATGTTATTTCAACATGCTGCTGAACCAATAAAACCACCAAACATTAATACGGTGATGGCTGATCACTTCTAAGACTTAAACTGCGTCTGACCTCAGGGGGGCTGATGATGACACCTCCGTCCGGCAGACTTTTGCCGTTGGTATTGATGAACCACAGCATTTTGCACTCAGACGTCTGCCTGACCTTCTTCCAAAGGGATCCCATCAGACGACTCCCCTCATTTGGCTTGTTTAAAAAAAAAAACAAAAAAAAAACTCAGCCGGTTCCCTTTCCTGCAACTTCCTGTATGAAATCATCACAGCTTACATTAAACATTGTAGGATCCTGCAGGTCTCCTGCTTCCTCTGCACTGCAGCTAATTCTGTGCCAGACCTGCAAATAGGATAGAGAGCTGTTTAATAACAGTCAGGTGGCTCACTTGTCACCTTCCGTTAGGCCTTTGGATAAATTCGTTAACCTTCAATGCCACAAGGCTGGAGATTTTCAGAATTTAGAAGGGATTTGATCTCATAATCCCAAAATTAACACTTAGATAAAATATTCAAACAAAAAAAAAAAGTTTCAGACTTTCCATCCGACAGGTGTGCTTCGACTATGAGTCCACAGTCAGGTAAAAACTAGAAAGCAATCATCCAGCAACAAATCCTTGTTCATTTTTTCTTCCACAAAGACATCCTGCTTTATGCTTCCAGTTTTTATTCTTCAGACATATTTGTATGGTGACTTCTACTTAAAAGGCAGCACTCTTTCTCCATCACTGCCACACAATAACTTATAAATAAAGTGTTCTCTGTGTGAACAGGCTCCTGAGGTGAATAGATGTCTGATAAAAGGGACACATTACTAAAGCCTATTTTTGAAGCCCAACCCAGAGCAAACATGCAAAGAATTGGCCTAATTTTTATTTGGCTATTATAAATATATTTTTTCTGCTGGGGAACATTGTTTGGGTCATAATAGTTCCCCAAATATCAGTTGATCTGATTCCATAATTAAATAGAATTTATTTTACTACAAATAGGGAGAATGTTTGAGGACACCTCGTAATTTCTCTGTAGGACAGAGCTCCAGAGATAAAAAGTTGTTAGAAAAACAACTGGCCCGGTCACTTGCTTCAAAAACCACTAATTGCATGATAACCGGTGATCGTTTTCCTATTTAATCTAGAGGTAATGCGTAATGTTGTAAGTAAAAAAAGACAAGAAGAGCTCTGATTAGGGAAACCCATGAGGAAGTCAGGGTGAGGTCAGGAGAAAGACAGGGCAGGCTGAAAGAGGTGGAGTCATTCAGTCGGCTTGATGTCTTCAGTAATTACAGTAAACCATCTGAGGATTACAGGCGCTGTGGAAAACTTGGCCACAGATGAAAGAATCCCACTGCAGGCTTGTTGTAAGAAGCTCTGAAACAGTGTTGCCTTAATTAAAACAAACTACACGATATTGCCTAAATTATTTGCTCTCCAAATCATCAAAATCAGGTGATGTAATCCCTCCCATGGCCACAGGTGTATAACATGCAGCACCTGGGCCTGCAAACTGTTTCTACAAACATTAGTGAAAAGATGGGTCGCTCCCAGGAGCTCAGTGGACTCCAGCGTGGTTCTGTGATTGGACATTTCAAAAAAGTAAAAAAAAACAACAAAACAACTGGACTTTTTTCCCAAAGTTTGAAGACGTTTCGCTTCCTATCCAGAAAGCTTTTTGAATTGAGAAAGCTTTCTGGATAGGAAGCGAAACGTCTTCAAACTTCAGGAAAAAAGTCCAGTTATTTATTTTTATTTTTTTACTTTTTTGGAATGACCATGACCTGGATGACTGAGAATCTTCACCAGCATTCTGTGATTGGATTCCATCTGTGCAACAAGTCCTGTCATGAAGTTTCCCTGCTCCTAAATATTCCACAGCCAGCTGTCAGTGGCTTTATAACAAAATGGAAGTGATTGGGAGCAACACCAACTCCCAACCACAAGGCAGTAGGCCACATAAACTGATGGATCGGGGGGCAGACTGATGGATCCTGTGCAAAGGTTGCCAACTTTCTGCCGTCAGTCGCTACAGACTTCCAAACTTCATGTGGTTGTCAAATTAGCTCAAGAACATTGCATAGAGAGCTTCATGGAACGGGTTTCCATGGCTGAGCAGCTGTATCCCAGCCGAACATCACCAAGTGCGATGCAAAGGGTCGGATGCGGTGGTGGAAAGCACGCCGCCTCTAGAACAGTGGGGGCATGTTCTCTGGAGTGACAAATCACTTTTGCCTATCTGGTAATCTGATGGACCAGTCTGGCTTTAGCAGTGCCAGGAGAACGGTACTTATCTGACTGTATTGTGCCAAAGAGTAAAGTTTGTCAGATCAAGAGATTTTGGACAACTCCATGCTCCCAACTTTATGGGATCAGATTGGAGATGACCCCTTCCTCTTTCAACATGGCTGTGCACCAGAGCACAAAGCAAGGTCTATAAAGACATGGATGAGAGAGTTGGTGTGGATAACATGGACTGACCTCATACTGGTTACTCATACTGAACTGGATAAAGTTCTGACCTCAACCTGATAGAACACCTTTGGGATGAATTAGAGCGGAGACCCAGAGCCAGACCTTCTCGTCCAACATCAGTGTCTGACCTCACAAATGTGAGGATTCTTCTGGAAGAATGGTCAAAAAGTCCCATAAACACTCCAGAACCTCGTGGACAGCCTTCCCAGAAGAGTTGAAGCTGCTATAGCTGCAAAGGTTGGACCAACGTCATATTGAACCCCTATGGATGAAGAATGGGATGTCACTTAAGCTCATATGCAGGAAAAAAAAAAATTAGTTGATTGCACCAATAACAAGTCCTTAGCATCTGATAAGATTCATGTTCGAGTCAAAAAGACAGATAGCAGTCCCTTAACAGAGGATGTAGATTACTGTGTAGTTGCATGATGTCAGACGAATACACCCTGAGAAGTTAAAAAATGTGCAAATTTTCATTATCAAACACTGACATGTTCAAGTTGAAATGTGCAAGTAAATTAATGCTCATGACAAAAAGAGCGGCTGCAGCCCGTTTACAGGATAATGTTAAATACTGTGCAGTTAAATTAAATATTCACGTTACAGAACTGTGCAATTTGCATGGGTGACAAAAAAAAAAATTCCCTGAGAAACCGAAGTGTGCAAATAGACATTAGCACGTGAGAGACCGTGTAAAGAATTCCAAGTCGGATCAGGAACCTGTGGAACCAGTATCCACAGGTTCCTCGTTACATTGGTGACCTGTCAAATTTAGAATTGATTTTAAAGTTTTAGTTTTGACTTTTAGAGCTTTTAATGGACACGCCCCTCAATACATCTCAGACATTTAATCTTTTACGCTTCTGGCCACACTCTCCGGTCCTCGGGCCAAAACCTTCTGAAGGTCCCTAAGACCCGGTTTAAAATGCCTCGCCCCTGTCTCTCCATGTGGCCGACTCTGTTGAATCCTTTAAAAAGCAGCTGGAGACACTTTTATTTAGACAAGCCTTTACTTAAATGTATTTTGATGTTATCCTTGTAAGCTTTCTTGTGATATTTCTATTTTGTATTTATTACACTCTGTAAAGCACTTAGTGATTTTTATCTTCTGACAGGTGCTATATAAATAAAGTTTACTTATTTACTTACTAGTATGCAAACGTGTAACAGATTATGAACTGGGTTGGTGGTTTATTTGAGTCTCAGCAGGGGGCGACCGCTCACACAGCTATGGCGAAGAAGCTGTTTTTCAACTTATTAGTTTTTGATTTAATGTGCCTGAATCATTTTCCTGATGGAAGTGGCCTGATCTGTACATCTGGCCCTTTATAAGGGGTTGTGTATTATATGAAGAGGAGTCAGGTCTTTGAATTAAATCTGGGTTCTGGTACCAACGTATACATATAATATAATCAACATCTTTCATTTTATTCCTGATGACGAGTGTTCTGTAAAATACCTTTGACACAAACCAGGAGCTTTCTGACATAACAGCAGGGGAAGAGACAGCTGTGAAAGCTGTTCTGGAGCCAGGATTGTGCCTTGATCTTTTATTCCCTGTGCCACGGTGAAGGTGAGAGCAAGCCTCAGGTCGCGTTCGATTCCCACTCTATCCAAGGTAGGTTAAATCTCCCGTCAGTCTGTGAAGGATTACTGCAAAGCTCGGTTTTAACCCATGCAGATAGGCTCTCTTTACATGTTTCAAAAAACGTTTTCAAGCATTTTTATGTTTTTTTAAGAAAGGGACAGAGCATCATATTCGGAAACATTTTGCTCTTGAAAAGCAGCAACCACATTACCATTGGCCAACATGGAAAAATAATGTTGGAAAAACTAAATAAACCCTTGCCGCTTTTAGAGTATTAAAGAAGGAAAGTGAGGAGCTTTGCCAACATTAATTGGTTATTAGCAGGCGAGAGCTCCTGCGTGGAAGCAGGAGGTTTGAGAGTTTGCAGCACTGGATTATACAAGCAATGCCAGGATGGGAAGACATCAGCAATGATTTAGGGAGCAGCAACAGTTCCTGCCTATAAATCTGTGAGGGAATTACAAAGGCATTTCCAAACAATTTAAAAAGTTCATCATTCTACTTCGACAAAGATTAATCGAAAGTGGAAAACGCTGATTTTCCCTGGAGTAGAGGGGTGATGATGAAGGCTTGTTTTACAACCACAGAACCTGGTGCACTCTGAATGGCATTGATCATTCTTCATAATATTTTAGGGTCGAATCTGGGTCCGTCTGTCAGACAGCTTGAGCTTAGTTCAAACTGAGTGATTGACAGAACAATGATCCCAAAATCGGCCCAGAAACCTACAACAGAATGACTGAAAAAGAAATGAATCAAGGCTTGGCAGTGGCCCAGTCGAAGTCTAGACATCAGCTGTAAGCTGTGCAGACACTGATCACTGCAAACCTCAGTGAACTGAAACAATAAAGACCAGAAGCACAAATATAATTGTTGGCAGGTAAAATAGTAGGGAAACCACAAAAAGCTCTGTCTGAAATTTTTGCCAAAAGAACAAGGAAGACAGGAAGGACTATTTTAGCAGATAGCAGTTAAGTTTTATCTCCTTTTATTGGAAACGAGGTATTGTTGGAAACAAGGTATTGTATGTTTTTAATGCTGATGTATATATTTTTTAAAGGCACTCCAAGCTTTCATTCAAAGTTAACATTGAAACAGAAGCTAATTTCAAATGTATTTGAAACATAAATCCCAGATATCCTAATGAGAAAAAAAATAATCTTTATTTTACACAAGATTCAAACAAAAGTTCCTTTAAGAATGAACCAAACTTCACCAACTCATGAAAAACTTTTAAATTTTAATACCATCCTCACATGTAATCCTAATATACAATGACACCATCGTTAGAAAAATCATGAACATTCATAACTGGTAGGTGGGAAACAAAAACAAAAACAATTTGCTTACAAAAGTGACTTAAAATGTCCTGTAACAGGAATGCACAGAGAAAGATGCAGGTACAGGCAAGCATGTGAAAAACTTTTTAAAATCATTACAGCAACTTGAGCAAAGAGACAAAAAACAACTGATGACATGACGACAAGTCAATGTAAGGCGTTTCAGTAAAGATATGGACATAAATAAAGTTTTTACAGTGCCAAACAGAACATTACACACAATTATCATGAGCATTATTGTCATCATTAATTGTTGGGCTTTAAATTAAAGTTCAATGCATTTGAACCTTTGTTTTCCCAGGATGAATTCATGATGTATAAATCCAATCACTTAAAAAATGTTTTTTTTTTTGTGGATTTCTAACCAAAACAGGGTAATAAATTATACAGACTCAAATATATACTTACATAGCACCAGTATATTGCGTAATATTCACTCTTCATTGCAGAATTGATGAAGCTATTTTAAATCGGCTGGTATCCTGACACAGCCTTTGCTCTTATTGACCGTTCTTAATAAAAAAGAAGCTCAATGTTCATTCATCCATTTAAAATCAGTTTTGATGCGTTTTAGGGATCATTGTCCTGTCGGCACCCAGTTGTGTCTCAGCTTAAGTCATCTGACACCAACTCAGGTGAAATGTGTCCAGCCATGAAAAAAAATATGGGGTATGAGTTATTACCATATCGTAAAAATGTGGTTTCTAAACTTTATAATGACGCAAACCAGAAATTTGACTGTTTTCAGCCCTCAATCTAGTTATTGTAGGAGATGAAGATTCAAAGTTTCTACAGCTCAAGTTTTCCTTTAAAAGAACCCGAATGAAATAAAGAGATCATTTCATAACCACCATTCAGCTTTATATTCCGATTTTAAATAGCAAGTTGGGCAAAAAAAAAAAGAGGTGAAAATCATACATTTTCCAGAAAAAAAAAAGGTTTTGTTCTCAGGTGGACTTTTGTATTGTCTTTTTACAGGTTGGTTAGGATGTTCATGAAAATACCAGGAACTGTAGTAATTGTGACGCATCTTCTTTCAACTATCTCATAAAAAGCACACTGCCTTTTCATAATCTGCGCCATTGTCAAGCACAGTGAAGGCAGCACCATGCTGAGGGGCTGATTTGCTGTCAGTGGGTTCTGATGGCTGTATTATGAAGGAGGACGACAAATGGTTGAACCTTGGACACATCTGGATGTTTCAACAGGACCACGATTCCAGACCTCTTGACTAGTTTTAGAATGGCTAAAGCGGGCTGACGTTGACCAGACTTCAAACCCTTCATAAATTCACTGGTTAATTCCAGATCAGAGCCAAAGTAAAATAAGTTGCAATTATCTCCACCAAATAAACCAAGAAGAGTGGTCAAATATCTGGCTAGAATAACACCCGGACACGTAATTGCAAAAATGTATGTATGTGTGGATCATGACAGCTTGTACTCACATTCAAAGTTGTGCACTCAATTCTTGTATTTCAAATAAAGCTGTGTTGTATTAACATGTGTCCCCTGGGGAAAAAAATGTTTAAATTAAGCAATAAAGCTAAAACAAAATGATGACATTCAATGCAATGATGACTGTGTGTAAACTTCTAAATATTTCAACCCATACATGTGGATAAAAGTGATAAAATCTTAAACATGGAGACGTTTGTTTGCTACGGCACGTCTATCTGATTGTCTTCAGGAACAAGTAACACAGTGTAAAAATACAGGCTCAGATTAATGGCCCAAAACTGTCACAGTCAGAAACCGTAAAAAAACAACAAAAAACAAAAAAAAACAAAAAAAAAAACAGAAGTTCACTTTAAACACAAAGACACGCACAGAGCTGCAACCGAAGAATATAAGTTATCATGCAAAACGATGAGTTCGTACATAAAACAGACGGGTCTCTCTTTGGTTGAGGAGTAAAACAGACCCAAGACGAATAACCATGCTGCAGTAATGTGCTACCACTGTAATAATAACAAAACACATTTTTTAAATCATGCTGCTGAATCTTTAGAAACCAAGACAGATAAATGACGACATCTCTGAGGGAAATGTAATCCCAGCAGTGTTAAAGTCAGGAAAGTCAGATAAATCTGTTTGACCTGCTACTGAAAAACAAAACTAAGATCTTCACGGCAGAGGCGTTGATGCCCTGATGTCGCTTGAATCCCTCTTGTCCTTTTTTCCAGAGGGTCTTCGTTTGTGGTGTGTCTCTCGCTCAGGATGGAGGGATTTTCCCGCCGTCATAGAAGCCATCCTCCTCATCGGAGCTGAACGCGGTCGAGCTCAGAGCTGTGCGATGAGTTTGGTGCGACTTGCGCCTGAGAGGACGCAAGCAAAAGACAAATCAATCAGCACCATTCCTCTCCGCTCGGAGTTTCAGCTTACTGGGTCTACCTGCTCCAGAAAGGGTTTAAAAAGCTTTGAAATACAGCCGAGCCCTACTTCATGTCATTCTCCAGCGCTGTGACTTTGGCCTGCAGGGCCTCCTGGAGCTCCTGCTGCTCCTCCAGGTCTCTGAGGACCTTGCGGCGGACTCCCTCCAAGCGCTCCACCTCCCCCTCGCTCTCGTCCAGCTGCCGCTTCAGGGCTTTAACACGGAGGGTCAGCTGGGGAGGGAAAGAGGAAGAGGAGGGGGGTTAAAGGGCAACAGAGGAGGTTAAAGGTGAAGATGTGGGCGGTGGTGCGGTGTTAAGGCAGTGGGTTGGGACTGAGGAGGGAAAAGCTGTGGCTGTAGGTGATGTGGCAGCAGAAGTAGGGAAGACCACAAAAGGTCAGGGGTCATTCAGGTGACTGAGGGAAGGCGGGTTTGGGTTTGGAGGAGAGTACATATAATTAGTCTGATTAAAAACAGAATTTATATTATTTAACATCCTGTTACGTTTCTTAAGAAACCATGCTTTGTTGTAATTTTTCCAGTTTCAGCACCGTTATTTTGACATCCATTCTTGGACCTGACCCTAATAACAACAAGAAGGAAAGTGGCGCAGTTAAATCCCCCCCCGTCTTAAAGAAGCAGGGACAAAAAGCAACAAAGCCTTGCCACAGCTCAGCAGAGATGCATCATCTGTTGAGATTTCAACTTTTTGTTTCCTGGGAATCATCTTACAGGAACTGAAACTATGGTTTAGTGTTTGTCATTCTTTGTATTTTTTATATTTCAACCTAATAAGTAGGAAGAAAAAGTATTGCCTTTGTGACAGAATGCAATTAGTGGAATTAAAATGGTTCAAAAGCAACCCAAGTCATAAGAAAAACAACAACACTAAAACACCTCATCAAAGCCTGAATCTCTTTAAAATATTACAAGAATGTGTGTCTCCTTGGAAACAAATGTAAGGAAATGAGATATTACTCAAAGTCTTTGCTCCAAGTTTGAAATGTTCATAAAAATGATGAATTACAACACAAATAAAAATTGCATTTGTTACAATAGGTGGCAAGCAAGACCAAAAGACGTTTAACCTGAAGCAAAATACACATTTCCTATTTTAGACTGCAGAAAATATGCTGTAAAGTCAGATATACTAATAAGAGTCGATCCCCTCCTATGTGTTGAAAAAGGAGGGAAAAAAAGATGGTGATATTGCAGAAAAACAAACATTCAGAATTTTACACCAAACCAGCTAACACACACACACACATTATATTTATTCACTTTTAAAGGGTAAAACTATATATAAAAGAGTGTGAAAGCATCTTAATGCCGAATTAAAATAGTTAAATCAAGTTTTGTAAATCTATTATTTGCTCATCAAACAATTAATTCGATTTGCATCCAAAGTTGAATAGTTACCTGATCCTTCTGCTCAATATGCTGGCTCCTCTCCTGGTCTAATGTGGCATTTAGCTCCTTCAGTTTTCTCTCGGTTCGTCTCTGGGACGCCTGGATACTCGTCTTCTCCCTATAAATAGGTACATTTAAAATGATTCAAACACTCAAATCAGGTTTGGACCTAAAAAATATGGTTTTCTACAGAATATTTTGCGTTTTATTGCTGTATTGTGTTGATGGTATACAATAAGTATATGCCCACCAGTTTGAAAAAGTGTCAAAATCCTTAAAAAAATATATGCAAAAGAATGTACATTTAAAATTTACTTGTAGTAAAAATAGATATAATTTCATGACGGTCTCATTTTTCAAAAGGTTTTAATGTCTTCAATTCTTAATTGCAAGAATATTTATGTGATGATTAAATTTTCTCTGTTAGTGCCATTAAAGATGACTTTAAAATAAGTTCACATAGTGTAAAAATAAATATTGCTATGCTTAAGTGTTTCATATTATTAAAACATTTATATCAGACAAAGACAACCCGAGTAAATACAAAAAAGCATTTTTCAAACAAGGATTTCAATCTGACTGTGATGTGAAAATGTCACAAAAAGAATGCATGCAGCAGAAGATTTTTGTGAGAATGAAACTTTGAACTTGTTGTTTTTAGTTCATTAGTGAAGACTCTCTAATTAGAGATTTTTTAAAATGATGACATAGCATGTATGCAGCATGGTTGCCGATTGCAACCATGCTGCATTGCTATCTGTTCTCGAAATTACAACAGCTGAGATGTTTTTATTGTATTATTTTCCACAGTTTTCTTATTTTGCCTTTAATCTTTAATCTTCAACCATAAGACCAAGAGGTTAAAATTAAAATAAAGTTAAAAGCAAGGAGCTGCTTTTTTAGGAGAATCTTCTTCTATGCTATGGGTGCTGTTCCTCTGAGGCCGTTCCAGTAAACTTTACCGCCATCTACTGGCAGACCAATGGCCTTACAGCCTATTTAAAATTGTTTTTTTCTCCCCGTTTCAAAATTATGAAAAAAATAAAATAAATAAAAAGAGTAATTGAGTGGAGTTGAATTTTGTGCTGCTGTTGATATTCATGACTGATGGGTTTTACTAGAAGTTTTATTCGTTCAGTGAGTATCTTTAATTTTCTGAGTATTATTTATGACCTGTTAGGCTGTACCTTTCTTCGCTGCGGAGTCTCTCCTCCAGCTCCTGGATCTTGTTTTCCAGCAGGGTGATTCCAGCTGTGGGTCGGGTCTGTCCCTCCATGTCAGCCAGGCGGGACTTCAGCTCCTTCACCTGTGAGGAGAAGAATGTCATTGAAACAGCCCACCTTAAAAGAAAAAAAAACAACATTATTCCCCTCTGAGGGGATCTGAGCGTACCTGTCTCTCCAGAGCGCTCTTGTCCATTTCCAGGTCATGTCTCTCGGACCGCTCCTGCATCAGCTCCGAGCGAAGCTGGTCCACCTGAGTGGAGGGAAATGCACACAAGCAGCAGCTGGTGTTAGCACTGCAAAAACGGATCTAAAAATAAGAAACATTTTTTTAAAATTTGTGTTTTTGTCCTAGAATTGAGCAGGTAAATAAGATTACCTGCCAATGGAATGAGTATTTTCACCCCTAAAATAAGATGATTAAATATCCTGCACTTGAAATAAGATGATGGAGATGAGTTGTTCTTATTTCAAGTGCAAAAATCTTATTCTATTGGCAGATCATCTTATTTACCTGCTCCAATCAAGAACAGATACACTTATTTCAAGACAATATTACTTAGTTTTAGTTCCATTTTTGCAGTGAGTAGACTGTTTAGGCCTTCATGCCTCCTGCTTATTTGCATGTTCATTCAAATGCCATGGTGCACCTGATCTCTGCTTCTGGATATGCGATCATTCAGCAGCTCCACGCCGCTCTTCTCCTCATCCAACTCGATCTCGAGCGTCTTGATTTTATCCTGTGAACAAGTTCAAACCAAAGGGCCAGTCTAAGCCACGTCTCTCAACCATTTCCACATTATTTTAGCCGCAAACACCAGTTGTCTCCCGCAACCCACGTGCCCCTGATTTACACCCATCTAACTTTAGACTCCACCTGTCACGACCTTTGACCCCAGAAGTCTCACCTCCAGGCCCCGAACCTCCCGGCTGCGGTCCGAGTGGGAGTTCCTCTCGGATTCCAGCTCGTTCTCCAAGTGTTTCAGCCGGTTGTTCAGGAGATCACGCTCCAGCTGAGCGCTGTCTCGCTCCTCGCTGCACGTCAGCAGCTCCTTCTTAAGACGAGAAACCTGGAACCACGAAACAAGATCTGGTCACTTGTGAAATCTTGCAGGTTGCTCATCGTCTATGATTCCCCAAAGCTGAAAGGATTATTATTTATTCTACTGACAAGTAATTAATGATCCCAAGGTCACTGGAGGTTGCCCTAAGAGGAGTTTGATCCAATGCACAGAAGAACCTTTACCTACTGTGCAGACCATCCAGCTTTTATTGCCCCCTTTGAAAATCTACTAAGTGAATGTCTTGGAAACACGATGTGCAAAAGAAGAACCAAGAGACGCCATCATGGAAAGACGAACCCCTGCAGGCTACGCGGAGATGCCGCTGAGATAGTCATGCACATAACAGCTGGATGCAAGATGCTTGCAGGTACAGCGGGCCTCCATGTCCAGACGGATAAACAGGAGATGCCAAACATCATTACAGTGGTGGAAAGAGTGCAGTAGTGATAGATGCAGCAAGTGACAGGAGCTTCAAAAAGATGGTGAAGGAGAAGCTCAAGAAATACCAAGGGCTCAAAGAGGAAACAGAGAAGTTGCAGAGTCGAGGTCTCAGTGGTGCTGATGGTCACCGGAGCTGTAACTCCAAACTGGGGGAGTGGCTACAGAAAAGCGCGGTCCGAGGATAAGCACAGCAACTGGGAAGGACTCTCAGGCTAAAACAAGAGCCAAACAAAAGAAAAAGTGAAAATGTAAAGAATCAAAGAGCAAAACCAAGTAAGTTTAGGATGAAGACGCAAAGAGAAAAACTCTCTTAGGATGGGACTGATACGTTGGTGAAGACTACAGGGACCCCTGTTTTGTGTAACAGTGTAGTTGTGAAAAACAGTCTCTCTCTCTGGCAAACTTTGCTCAATCACTATCAATATGGGAAGAATGTGATAGGTTGGTGGAGCGTCTGCCGATAAACATCAAGCACTAAAAACATTTCAATTAAAACAGCTACAGGAACTGGTCTGGTCAGATATCTAAAGTGTATTAAGTAGAAAAATAAATTATGGAATACGGAGGAAATCACGTCCTCCTTCCCACTACAGTATTTTGCATTAAATTCAATCTATTTTTCTTCTGAAAACATTAAAATATTGAGATCTTGCATGGAGTCCTCATATTTTTTTCATAAAGGTTTAAAACAAATATCTGCACAAGCCTCTGCGGTTAAAAGGGATTGCTTGCAGACCTTAAAGGGCAAGTATAATATCTCAGAGATGAAAAACAAAAACAAAACAAACAAAATAAAAACCTTGAACATATGACAAAATGAATAAATCACAATCTCACCTTATACTGCGTTTGAAAGCAGATGATTTTATAATTTTATAACATAGTTCCCTGACAAAAATAAATAAATATTAAGAGTTATAGCCTGTATAACAGGAAATACTTCCTGTTCTATGGATGTAGGGAAAAAACACCTTTTAAATGGATCTGGAGCTGTTTATTGGACAGAGAAAAGGGATAAAGAGATCCGTTGTATTACAAAGATCCTCTATGCAGGAAATGTGTGCAAGTTTCATCCAAGTAAACAGTTGAAGAGGAGGATTTCTCTCCCATGGACCCTCCCAGGAGTACTAAAGAAAAGTATTTGTTTAAGGAAAGGAACAACCCAAAACTGGAGGAAGACATCAAAAAGGTTTCTCACTTGGACTCGACCAGGGAGTCAACAGCCAGACCACCAGGGTGCCTACAGCTTTAGTTTGTCAGCGAAAAGTTTGTCAGGTAAGACAATGCGCTCTTCAAGAACAATTTTGAATTTTTGCTTACATTTGCAAGTACAAAAATAATCTTCTACTGTCCAGAAATCCCATTAAATCAAAACCCGCCGTCTTCAGATCTTACTTCTGCATATTGTTCCACAATAAAAAGCTGCAGCATCAACTATTACTTCCCATCCACCCTCCAGTTGTGTAGCATTACATTAAACTTAATTCTCAGCGCCAGTCGATGCTGCTGGGGGAAAACTAAATGTTCAAGGACTCTTAGTCCTTAGAGTCCTTAGTCATGTCACAAGTAAATCTCAAGTTCTATTCTATCTTATCTTAGACATTTGGGAGGGTTACAAGCAGTTTCCTCTGATTCGGAACAACCCTTTGGAGCGCAGTGAAACCCTCAAGAGCAAGTCTGAGGTGAAAACCTTCCTGTTTGAAAGGCCTTACATTTAAATTGATCTGCTTTAGACAGTGTCTGCCTCTTAGACTGCTGGCTTCACCATTATTTTATGTTCTGTGTTGTCATCTACCTTCATCATATTTATCTGTTATTAGTTTTCAATATTTTTTACCAGTTTTCTCGGATTGTATGAATTGTTCTCACTTTTATGGGCTGTGCTTTTAAGACCCCACATTTTTTCCCATCTGCCTAACCTCGATCTCTTATTCATGTTATTTTTATTTCTTTGGCCTGTTTTCGAAAACCTGAATGTGATTTTTTTTTTTTTTTTTAAATGAACACACTCCAAAGTATGTTCACACACATTCGTCTTTGTCAAGTTTTGGGGTGTACAGTTGCTTTATGTAATTTCTACCAGAACATCTTGTTCCTGACCTCCTCCTGCTGGACCTTCAGGTTACTCTGAGCCCTTTGAAGCTCGGCCATTCTGTCCTTGTTGTTGCGCTGTGCCTCCAGCAGGTCTTTCCTCGATCGCTCCCTGAATTCATCCAGCTGAGTCTGCAGGGTGGTCACGGACTGACGAGAGTCTTCCATCATTAACTCCATCTGAGAGCAGGAGGAGAGGAAATGAAGGTGCTGATAGCTTCTAAACTCATTACGACCTTAATCTAACCCCCTCACACACACACACACACACACACACACACACACACACACACACACACACACACACACACACACACACACACACACACACACACACACACACACACACACACACACACACACACACACACACACACACACACTAACCTCCTTGTTAATTTTCTCGAGAGCCCGGTCCAGCAGCCGTTTCTGCTCCTCCAGGTCGCTTTTGCCCCGTTTCAGCGCCTCCCTCTCCAGGTCTCTCTCCTCCAGCCGCCGGGTGAGGTCGTCCCGCTCTTTGGTCAGGCGGGTGGCGCCTCTCTTGGCCTCCTCCAGCTGAGACTTCAGGGAGCGGTTCTCGTCTTCCAGAGCTTCCAGCTCCTCCTCAGCGCCCGAGCTGCGCGGCACACTGGACTGAAGCCTTGTTTGCTAAACAAGAGAACAAAAGTACTTGAGACAGATGGATTTAATGGTGCTTTAGGAACTAAAAAAAAAAAAGAGTTTATTACACTTTTTAAAAGGTATACATGCAAACTTCTAAATCACATTTCAATTGACAATCCCTTGCAAAGTTAGTTCTACCCTTTTAAGTTGTTTACGTTTTCTCATGAAAAACTAGAACATTTTATATACACTGCAAAAAGAGACCTAAAAATAAATAGAATTTTCTTGAAATTAATGTATTTGCCCTTGATTTGAGCAGGTAAATAAGATTATTTGCCAATAATAAGAATTAGTATTTTTACCCCTAAAATAAGATCATTAGATATACTGCACTTTAAATAAGATGATGGAGATGAGTTGTTCCTATTTTAAATGCAAAAATCTTATTCCATTGGCAAATAATCTTATTTACCTGCTCAAATAAAGGAAAAATACTCTCATTTAAAGAAAAATTTTCTTATTTTTAGTTCTATTTTCGCAGTGTACTCTATTGTTTTTTTATGTGGTACCAATGTAAAGGAACTGTAAAGTGGAAGGAATGCGATACACCCATCCATCCGATTTCTATACCTGCATAAACCTTGCAGGGGTGGCGGGGTTAGGGGCTGGTTCTGTTTCAGTCTGAAACTAACACTGCATCAACCTGAACCATGCTCGCCGTGAAAGATGGAGGTGGCAGCATCATGCTGCGGGGATGCATTTCCTCGGAGTCAATGGGGAGGTGGAGGGAGCTAAATACAGGACAATCCAGGAAGAAAACCTGGGGCAGAGGTTCACCTTCCAGCAGGAAACACAACACTAAACGTCCAGCCAGAGATTTGATGGTTTAAATCAAAGCATATTCAGGTGTTAGAATGGCCCAGTCAAAGTCCTGACCTGAACCCAATGTAGAATCTGGAGAAAAACTTAAAAATGTATGTTCCCGGATGCTCTCCACCCAATCTGGCTGAGATTGAGCTATTCTGGAAAGAAGAACGGGTGAAAAACTTCAGTCTCTTGATGTGCAAAGCCGTTAAAGCCGAATGCACTTCATCAGATATTTCCAAACCATTTGCTACTTTGTGTTCTTCCATCCCATAAAAATCACAATAAAATAGATATTTACGGTTCTAATGTGAGAAATGACGGAAAATGTCAAGGGGATTCGACACTTTTGAAAGGCTCCATAAAATCTGATTCATGTGTCACTTTACACACTGAGAAGTTTGCAGAAATTGCTCAGCAAAGCCTTAACCAGATCAAGGCACGTTGAACAAATGCAACAAACATGAATAACAACACACATTGTATGAATTTCCTACCAGAGGGATTATTTTACAAGCTTAGTTTTCTCTGGATAGGACACACTTCACATTTCTGGGCTGAAAATAGAGCTCATGTAGGAGGACCTCTTTTGTTCCCTAAAGTATTTGTGTTTGCATCATTTTTGAACGCATGTCTTGGTTGTAAGGTACCATGCGGGCCAGCCTCTCTTTGAGGCGACCGTTTTCCTGCTGCAGCTCCTGGTTGGCGCCACCGTCCACCACAGTCTTTCCCGCCGATGCAATAGACGACTGCAGACAGGAAACGGAAAGAAAATAAGCATGTTTCCTGCACTTTTTGGCACTTCTTTTCTGTTTTGCACAATAAATATCAAAAAAGGCTTTTGTTTTCCTCCTTAAAAATCCATACAACAGTGGTATCATCAAACTCATTTGTTCTCCACAGAAAGCAGATGACGCCTCACCTCCTTTGCCCTCTCGAGGGCCTTTTCCAGCTCGGCCTTGTCTCTCTGAAACCGCTCCTTCAGCTTGCTAATCTCTGACAGGAGCTCGGCCTCCTTCTCTCCGCTCGCCTTCTTCAGGGCTTCAAGTGTCTTGGTTTTCTCCTCGGTCTCGCCCTTTTGTCTCTCCAGATCGGTGCGGGTTCGCTTCAGCTCGTCATGGCAACGCTGAAGCTCCTTGGTAGAAGCAATCAGAGACGGATAAATGTGTGTGAGTAAAGAGAGAGGAGCCGAGGTGCATGACAACGTGTTTCACATGAACGATAAAAAAAAAATGAGGAAAAGAAAAACTACATTATGTGTTGGGCTGATGGCAGATTTAAAAGAGCGAACAGCTTACTTTAAAACTATAAAAGGAGACGGGTTCACCCACACAATGAGAATTGTCATTTAGCTCCATGACTGTTGTCTGAATTACCTCTTTTAAAGAACTGGTATCATCAGACGCAGGCGTCTCTTTCTTCACGGAAAGCAACGAATCCTGGAGACCCTTCAGGGAGCCCTCGGCCTTTTCCTTCTCCAAACGAGACTGTTTCAGTCTGTGGACAAAAGATGACGCGGTTTTTATACAACCCTACACAACCCCAAAGCTATAAGAGACATTTAAACGAACAGGTGACAGCGGGGAAAACTCACAATAAGATACAGATGCAGATTTAGCCATCAAAACGGACCACATTTTAATCTTTGAATTTAAAATATAAAAAACAAACACCTAATTCCAGACTGTTATCTATAAAAACTAAAGTAAAGTCAAATGGAAACGTCCCAGCTGACTAAGCACAGTCTTGTTGCTTCCTTGGGATTCAGGAGAGGAAATAAGAGCCTGATTATGCTGGTCAAATGCACCTGATGAACTGATCCTCCTCAGGGTAACTGCCTCTATAAATGCAGCAAATTAGTTAGCTGGCTACTCTGGGGTATACAGGTACACAATGTCAGGGCGGAAGGAGATCAGGAGTAACCTTAGAGAGGCGCTTGTTGCTACCCGTCAACCTGGGAAGGGTTAAAAGGTCGTTTCCACACAAATTCAAGTCCACCAATCTACAGTGAGCAAGATTATTCACGAGTGGAAAACATTTAAGAGTTGACAATCCCTCCAGGAGTGGACGTTCCAGCAACTTCACCCCAAGGTCTTATTAAGCAACGCTCAGCGAAAATGGAAGTAAGCAAAGACGTCTCCTTATACTATCCAGACCGCAGTTAGCACGCTCAGTGCTGCAGCTCTGTCTAATTTATAATAAAAAAGGCTGCAAAACAACGTAGATGTGCAAACTTGTGTCTGAATTAACCAAAAGACAAATGATAGAGAAGTAGGGAAACCACAGCATATCAACACAAACACCTCATGCAACCAGTCCAGCACGGTGGTAGAGGGAGTATGATATGGGCTTGAAGTGCAAACAGTCGAAGCTTTAGCAAACTTCAAACCCCCCCCCCCCCCGTCAGGAGCACCACGTCCAATGTCTACCTTTTGTCAAAACTACCAACTGAATTGTTTTCCAAAACGTACATTAAATTATATTATAAACTAAGAACAAAACTATTTAAAAGTCAATAAATGTTCAGAAAAGACTGATTTAGATAAAAGAATGATTGGCCATGAGTAAAAGTAATTTATAAAAATCAACAAAGTTGTGCTGGAACACAGAATTTGCTCTAAAACACTATGGATTGGGTTTTTCATTCATATCAGCCTAGTGTTAGTAGGGGTTCACTGTTCTAATGATCAACAGGGACACACACACACTGGCAATCCTGGTGAAAATGGTTAAAGAGCCTCAAAAGTAATTCATTCAGCGGTAGCATAATCGCACACTGAACATTTGAGAAAACCCCAACCTATTTTTATTCATAATTAAGTGGAGGAAAAACAATGTGCAAAATCCACAGTGAAACTTTCTTTTTCTGCCTAAAAAAATGCATTTACAGTTTACTTCTTCAAGGTTGATCGGTGTCTACGAAGATTTAAGCATGGGGTATAAATATAGTGTGACACAGAGGCCCTTTTCTCTCAGCCCCTCTTCAAAACGGGCAAGACAAGAGAACATGGCGCTAAAGGAATGATGGTATGTGTTGATCTTCCTTAGTAAGACACTGACTATGAGAAAAAAAAGCTGTTTTCTGTCCTACCATCACAAATGTAAATCTGCAGCGTTTGCTGGGAATTCAAGCAGTTCCTTTGGGTCGGATACAACTTTTCTGAATCAAACGCGGCAAGTTATAATCTGCATGTAACGAGAGGAAAAGCAGCTAAAACTCTCCCTGATGCCATGAGCCAGTTTCTCTCAAAAAAGGCCCTGGAAACCCTGTTGGAGTGCATCAAGAACTATCTGAAATGCCAGAGCAATTCAAACAGAAGTGAGGTGGCCTCAGCTGGAGTGGGTAGAGCATTCGTCTTGCTCTACCCATGGCTGTGGGTTTGATTCCAGTCTCCCCCCCGCCGCATGTTAAGATGTGCTCCTGGGCAAGGCACAGGTTGTTATCGATCTGCGTATCGATGTTTGACTTTGTGATTTCTACGTTGTGACGCACTGCGGGGGGTCAGCATGACTAGAAAAGCGCTAGAAGAACTCAGACCATTTAGAAAGTATTGATGATTTATGTAGCGACATTGATTTTGCAGAATAAAAAGGAATTTTGGCAGGGCATTTTTCTCCTCAATATTAAATAAATTAACTAACATTAAAGCATGCATTTTTCTATTTGTTTTTATGTGGGATCATAATACTGCTATAAAAAAAATAGCATTATTTGCAGCCGTTTTACACATTTTTACCAGGGGAACAAAGTGCAGAGTGTGATTTTGATCCGACGGGATTTTTAGGGGACAAATCAGAGTTTCTAATCAAAATCAGGCTAAATCTACTCAAACCAAAACAGAGCAGGACCGATTTTTCTCTCTCACGTTTGGTTGCCAGACTGTTCTTGGTTCCTGTCAAATTAAAAATTAAGTCAGAGAGTTCAAACAAAATAAAAAAATATTCATGATAAATATGATCTTAAAAGGCCTAAACAAAACAAGTACATGTTTTTTTTTTTTTTTTCAAATATTTGATGCTTTACTGAGATGCGGCCACATAAAATCTGTGAAATCTGGTGTTGCAATAATACAGCACCAGTGTTTTGAAGATATATATTCCAAGATCAGAAAAGCTTATTTCAGCTGGATTTCTGTCGGAACATCTTTACAGAACGTCCCAAAACAAAGTCAGAATTGGTTTCTCATCTTCACACAGTTAAAACGTGAAACATCTCTGTTGTGCCTTCACCAATCGGTGTTTTATTTGTATTTGGAGACACTGACTCCTCTCTGGTGTTGTGCAGCTCCTGCATGGTCGCCTCCAGCTCCGTCCTCCACTGCTCCCCCTGATCTCTGCTGCTCTCCAGCTCCTCCTCCAGCGTCAACAGGGAGGCATTCACCTTCTCGCGCTCCTCCTCGATCAGCTCCTGCGACTGATCCCATAGAAAAAAAAAACAACATTTGCAAAAAAACATAAATAAAAATAATAATAATAAAAACAAAATCATGTCGGGCGCACTAGAGGCAGTTTTTTGGGACGTGTAGAGATGAAGATTTTTTAGTAAGCCCTCTAAAAGAGTTATGCAAGAGCAATAACAACTTAAGTTAACAGAAAACGTGTTGTGCTGTCATTATAAATAGCAATCCTACTACTTTCATCCTGCTTCTGCCAAATAAATCAGCTCATCTAAAAAAAAAAAAAAACATCTTGCAGTCAGGCTGCAGTTCTTTCACCCTGCTCTCTGGTTGCTTTTTTTTTTTTTTTTTTTTTTTTGACACACCCGTTACACTTTCTAGGATCTCAATTTTAATCTATTCCAGCACATTTTCTTCAAGTTCTCTTCATACCCCAAACTGCAGTCTTCCAAAAATACCCCACCGATAGAAACGGAAACTTTTTTGAAAGACAAAGTTTTCCATCGCAATCAGAACTTGCTATATTTTTTTCCCCTTCTCTCTCTCTCTCTCGCGCTGCTCTGACCTCAAGAGACCCACATGTTCGTGGTTTGAATGCTGAGAGCGAACTGATGCATTAAACAGAATGACGGGGAGAAAGCCTGGCTGTATGACGGGGCAGACGCAACATCAAAGCCAGCGCTAATATCCCCTTAATAAGTCATGCAGACCATACCTGACAGGTAAAACCTGACATCAGTCTCTCATCACTGCATCTGTGCCTAAAGATGATCTAAAAACAGTTTTACACCGGCACGCTGATGTCATAACAGATCAAAATCCGTGAATTATTAATTGCGATAGCGGCGCTGAAGCTTTTCAGACACAATTTACTATTTTTAACCTCAAACTAAGCGCAGAAATCGTAGCACCACACAGTCTTCTAGTTAATGAATGCTAGATGCTTTTTTATAGTTTTGTGTTTAGCTCACGTCCCTAAAATAAATAAATAAAATAAAAGATCAGGCATTTTGCTTTAAAATCCAATGATGGTGAAAAATGACAGCTTAAACTAAACATTAAAACGCTGTTTGTGAGTCAGAAGATTATGAATCCAGTCTGCTGGCCTCTGGCAGGAGGTTCCACACCGTCTGGTACAGAACCACCGGGTTCTGCACCTATTTCCCTCTGCAGGCTATTAGACCGTTGAACTGTAACAGAAAGCCTCTGACCCCCCCACATATACCTATGCCCTCATTTGTGTTTGTTCTTCCATGCAACACACAAGTGCAATAACTATTTATGTTTTAAATATACGGCAGACAAAAAATGTTGCGGATTTTTCTGTTCTATTGTTTTTATGTTTCAGCTTTCTGCTTGGGTTTTGGTTCATTTGTTTTGTGGAATTAAAATTACTCCTTTCTACACATCTTTCACCGTTGCATAGCTCGTCTTCAAACTCTATAATTCTAGCTGCGCGATGCTGAAACGCGTTCTAAAGCTAAAACTCATTGTTGAGCTCCTAAAACCGTTCATGAACCATTTTTTCTTTGTGGCAGAGAGCGTTATATTGGTGGAAGAGGGTCATTAGAGAATACCGTTTCATTGACAGGTTGTACCCTGGTCCAGGTCTGAAGCTCGTGTACTTTGGCGGTGAACAGCCGGTCAGCAGGAGCCAGCTGGCTGACAAACCACAATAAACTGAACAACGCGGGCCAGCTTTTACTTCCCATGTGCGTCGATATGCCTCGGTCTTTTTAATAATGGAGTTAATCATTTTTTGACCACTTGGGGCACTCATAGACCGAGTATAGAAAAATGTACTTTCTGTCCAAGGTGAACAGGCGATTACAAGCTTTGGTTAAATAAAGACAAAATTAACTGGCCTCCTCCTGATTCAGCAGGACATCAAATTCTACACCCTTCATCCCAATAAGCATGCACTGTAATAAGCGGAGGAACAGCACAAGTGACACACATGCTTTAAAGATGAGACAGGACTTTATGTTTAATGAAATGCTCTTCATGTTTGTGAGATTGGACCTGCATAATAGATGTTTTTGGAAAAGCAAACTTGTGCAGCCAGATAAGAGGCAGTGTCTTTTTCTCCCCCCCCCCCTGTCTGATTGATTAACCGCCCAAAGCATCACTCATATAACAGCCAAAACATTTTGGTTTAACCGAACCAAAGATATATCCCCATTTTGTTTTCATTTAACGCAGCCAGAAATGACAAAAACAAAGCAGTATTTAGACAGAAATATTCATATCAGAACTCAAATCTATTGACCCAAATATTTTCTGGTGTTGTGGTTATTCTTCGCCCCTCGATGTTTTTGTTTTTCTTGAGGAGTCCCTACTGATGAGGCTAATTAAAAACAGTCCCCTCTGTTGTTCCTGTTGCACACATCTTTGTTCTTTCATCTTTAATTTTATCAAGTATGATCACTTAAAATAATGAGTGCAGCTCGAGCTCTTAAACACAGACCAGTCATCAGCAAATATATATCCTTTGTATAAATTGAAGTTTAATATCACGCTGAACGTTCTGGTTTAATACTTGCGGAAATGGAAGATAAAGGATACAAATGCTGATGAAGATCCAGATCTTTGAGGACGTAAATTTAGGCTCTGCGACTGGTTGACGAAGATGGCTGATATTGCTGAGATAGCTAGTGTTATTCATACACTTTGTGATGTACCTGCTGCCACTTTGCCCTCGAAGCTGCGCACATGCGCGCACCGCATCTGGATTCAGCGCGCACAGCAAATCTACGCTGTGCAAAAAATAAAATCCATGCTGAACTGTAACAAAATAATGATTATTTTGTACCATTTAGCAATTCTGGTGAGATGTTGCTCCATGGTCCCAATCTGTGCGGCAGGTGCGGATCGGAGCGCGCCGCTGATTGATGGGTGGGGCAGACGCCTTTATTGGGCAGGTGGCGGTGTGCGTCTTTGTTACTCCTGGTGCATGTCAGCTATTTGTGTGGCTGTGTTTTTGGGGATCTGCTTATGTGAAATCGTTTTTCAACCAATTTGTGCTTTAGTGCTCCATAAATTTGGTTGGTTTTTGAGCGCTACACCTGCTGTCTGGAGCGCTGTTGCTCCGCTGGCGTTATCAGCTTCTGCTGCTTTCTGGCCAGCCTTCTTGTTCTACCTCCGTTTTTGAAAAGCAACACTGTTGATACGTTTCTATATGAGCGCATGCCTGAGGACTACAGATGTCTTGTACTTATACAGCGTTTTATCAAGTCCGACGACCCTAACGCGCTTTACACTGGTCTGTCATTCACGCACACATTCACACCCTGACGGTGGTGAACTACATTGTAGCCACAGCTGCTGACTGACAGAAGAGAGGCTGCACAGCACCACAGGCTTGTGCTAAATCCCGTTGCAAAATTATATAAATAATTGAATTGTAACAAAATTTTAACTCTGAAAGATGTACATGTATCTCAGTTCTTCCTTAGGAGGACCCCGACTCTGAAATAAAAATATGCCATACAGCAATACAGAAAAAAAATCCAAGATTTTTGTCTTTTTCATGTAATCGGGCTAAATCAGTTGTATCTAAACTAAGTAATCTAAAGGAAATTATTGGTGTAACTTGATTTATTTAGTAAGCCATGTACCTTGTTATAATCTCAGGTTTTGGACAGACGTGATGTAGCCTCAGTGCAGGTGTGATGTTGCTCACAGAGGTCAGATCAACGCTCAGGGAGTTTTTGTGTGCACTCAGACAAGTGAAAAATTACTCTGTCGTAAGCTGTATGCAATGAAATTTCATTCTGTATGCACTCTGTACATACAAAATGACAATAAGGTTATCTAAGTCTAAGTCTAAAGAAACAGTGCCTGTTGCTCAACCCCAATTGGGATTTTCAAGAAAACGTCCATTTTATGAGCTAAAACAAAGCAATGTCTGTCTGAAGATCACCTGTGTGAACTCCTCCATGTTCCTCCTAAGGTTCTTCATGTCCTGGATGAACTGTTCCCTCAAAGCCTCCATCTCTCGGTCATGGCACTCCACCTCCTCCTTCAACGCCCCCTTCAGGGCAGTGAGCTCACGTTCTCGCTGGTGGAGCACCTCCTCTTGGCGCCGGTATAACATGGTGGCTTCAGCCAGCTGGGCCTGCAGGTTCATCACATCCTGCAGAGAGAAAGGCTACAGATATGTACGCCTCAGAGAGAAGCGTAGATGTGCTTTAGCTGGAGTTGTTGCCCGGTGTGCGTACCGATTGGAAGGAGTCAGACTGGGGTAGGTTCTCCGAAACCCTCCTCAGCTCTTCCTGAAGCTGAGCCAGTTGATCCTCCTGAAGGCGGAGACGGGACTCTGCCACCTCCTTGGCCATTTGCTCTGCAGCGAGTCTGCACACAGAAGAGCTCATCGGTTTTTCAGCTCCACTCTCAGAAAATAATTGACTCAAATTATCCAAGAAAAATCTCACACAGAAGCCAACGCTAAGCATTTTTATGTGACTTGCACAGGTCTTGTTCAGTTCAATGTACTTTATTTGGATTTTTAGACACCCGTTATGGACAGGGAGGTGTTTCTTTTAAATTCTTTTTTTAGGACCTTCTATACTGTTCTGAAAAGTATTCACAACTCATCACATTTTCAACATTTTTTCAAATTGCAAGCACAAACTTACCTGCATCTTCTTAAGATTTCATGCAATAGACCAAGTGAAAAATAATCCACAATTGAAAATCTGAAAAGTGCGGTCTGCATTTAAATTTAGCCTGATGAGGTGAATAGTTCAAGGAACCAGACCTGACATTTTCTCAGTGGTGGCTCTCTCAGCTTTGCACACCAATAGGTGCGCTCTATGTACAAATAAGGTGACTTCTGGAGGCCCTGTCCTGCACTGGGTTTTATTTAGGGGTGAGACAGTAAAAGGAGCTAAATGGATATGAAAGCACATGAAAAAACTAAACTTTTTCCCCCTAGTAGGCTGTGGTGTTAGAGTTAGAGTTGTTATCTAGAAATCTTACAACCTGTAGGTTCTTTTTCAGCACTCTTCTGCCACATGTCCAAGTGCACTTGGGTAAGGCACTTATCCCAAATCTGTGCGTATTGTGCATGTATTTGTGATTGCAATTGGGTGAATGTAGCCCTAGTTTAAAGCTCTTTGAGTGACCGGTAGGACTAATTAAATGCTACATAAATTCAGTCCAGTTACCATTTCACTTCTGCGTCACAATTATACACTACCGTGTGTAAGGCCATCAGAGTAAATCCAAATAAAGCACATGGAAATTTGGGACTATAGCGTGAGAAGTTTGGATTTAGTCAAAGGGGTGGGAAAACTTTTGCTAGACAGTATAAAAATAAATGATCTATGAACAAATTTCTAAACTAACTTTATTTAAAATGATCATTATCCATTTATTTAGATGTATTTGTATACTGAATTGTGGCTCTCAAGATAAAAAAAATTAAGGAAAGTTTTCAAACAGTATAAATGTGGGGGTGGGGCTGGGTGGAGGTGGGTGATGGGGGGGGGGGGGGGGCGCATTATTTTAGGGTGTAGCTGCATTTTCTCAGAATAAGAAGAACAACAAAATAGTCCAGGCAGAAAAGACACACTGGAAAGAGAAAGGAATGGTTTGCTTATGGCCTGAAATGATTGCAGTAGCTACGTCTACCATCGATAAACCTACTGAGCCTCATACCTTGATGCTACCACCACTCTCTCATTACTCAGTTTTTTTGCTTGTGCAAACCACTAGTCTTTACTTCCAATTATCATCTTTCAACCACGGTCTTTTGAAGACATTCAAACTTAGACTTGCTGCAGCTTTTCTTTTGGCTTTTTCCTCATAATTTGATACTATTCTACTAGAAACTCTTCCACACAATTGTTTCAAATGATGCAAATAAATTGAACATAAGCACCAACATCTTGGTTTGTAGACAAATGTTTGCGTTCATTCCCCAAAAACATTATCGAAAATTCTCAGCTTTGGGCTGGAACCTTAATAAAAGAAAATAAAGGCGCCCTTACTCATCCTGTGCCTGCTCCAGTTCCTTCTTGCAACGTTCGAGTTGCCTCTGAAGCTCCTCAAGTTTCTCCTTTTTGATGCTTTCATCGGATCCTCCATTCTGCAGAAAATATGCACAGAAAATAAAGGTGGAAGTTCAGACAGAAAGAGAGAGAGAGAGAGAGAAAGGAGCACAAGGACAGTGAGGCGGAGTGAACATATTTTAACAGAGGACTACTGTCGACCTAGTATACTATAGGCTTTGTAATTATTTGTTGACTTTTAAAAATAACGATAAAAAAAAAAGAAACCCTTGCTTGAATTCTTTGCCCTAGTTTTGACAGTCAAAAAGATCTTTGGGAGAGAAAGCCCTGCCAGTGTGCTTCGGAACCATGAAAAAGAAAAATGTACGACTAGTCTGACAGCAGAGCCAGAGACGGAGCTCGTTCACCGCCCACCTCAGTCCGTTCGCGCCGGGAGAAAAGCAGCCATAAGCTCAGCCTGCCCGTAAAACCTCTGTCTTTATCCTCCTACACAGTCATTACAACCAAGCGCATACAGCAGAAGACAAGAGAGACGAAGCGAGGCTCGCAGATGTTTCTATTCCTCTGATTTTATCCCCCCCCCCTTATCAGCGGCGGATTACAAAGATGCATTTTACGCAGATTTATTTCACTTTCTTCTCGTCCCCTAAAGGACGGTTTATAGATAATCCTGTTCGGGGACATTTCCGTTTCTCTCCGAGAAGAGAGATAATTAACAGAAGATAACATAAGAGGGAACAAGAGCTCGTTTGAGCAGTTTGCATAAACTGCATCAGCTGTGTTCTCACGTGGATCACACAAATAATAGAAATAGAGATTCCTGTTAGGCTAAACAGAGCCCTAGTTGGATAGATTTAAAGATTATAGCTGATTTTGCATCTCTTAAACAGTGGTTTCTTGCTAGCCTGAGAGCAGCTGTGTACGTGTGACAAATGTGAGATAAAAACAGAAAAACTTTCCCGTCATACTGAGGATGGAGGGTTTTTTCTGATGTAGTGTGGAGTCCATTTGAAATGCATGAAAGTGACTAGACTCTTCATGTAACAGATGGAAACGATAGGTTTTTCTGAGGAAGGAAGATGAGAAAGACTTGGGGAAAAAAAATATATATGGTATATTTCAACCCATTTTCTGCATCTACCAAGGATGTGTTGGCCTTCTCCAACCCACTGGGAAATCAGAGAACATAAGACTAGAAAAATGAATACACAATACTGCATAAAAATACATTGTGATTTTTCACCCCCCTTTTAATCTGTTATCCATAGCGTAGCTATTATTAATCGGACAGGTCAGGAGATACTTTAAAAAGGACCAAATTCAGGAGTGTTTTCAAGTTTTTCAGCGTCTAGCCCTCAAATGAACACAGACAGGGAGTTGCAGTCCCAACGTCAGCCTCCTGAAGTTCACAAACGTGGCTAACAAGCCATTTAAACAGGCAGCCTGAAGCCCCATTACAGGTTTAACCATTTAAAACCATTTCTGCATTTCTGAAAAGTACCATTTTAAATGTTATTTTAATATCTTGGAGGAGCTCGTGGTATTCAATGTAACTTGAATAACTTCATCACTTGTGCAAAAGTGCCAATTTTAGTCATCGGTTAGTTATTATCTGCCTTCCCTGGCAGGTAGATTGTATAAAAAGAGCTCAAAACTTTCCATTTCATGAATTATTTTGTTACAAAACAAACTAATGAACATATACAAAGCAAAATTAAAAAACTGTCGTCAAAAGGCAATATTAATATGCATATGATCACAGATCTGACTATGTAAATGTAAATGTTCAATAGGTTTAGAGGAATATTTACAGATGTTTGTCATGTTCCTTAGATCTGTGGGTCAAAATTTTTAGTATGAGTTGCCTAAACAGAAAGCCAGGTACCCAGAGAAGTGTTTCTGTGTGAGATCTTACAGTCTCCTCTGCTCTGGTTACAACTATGGTTGACAAGGATTATATTGTAGAGGAGGAGGGGAGAGGGGGGGGGTTCTAATTTTACAAGCGAAAATATTGTTCCTTAGTGAAAACCCTGCAGTGAAGGTACAAGTTTCAATTTCTAGTATTTTTTTATAGCTTGTTCGCATAATCTATCTACAGAAAACATAAGGTGAAAAATCTTCAGGAAAATCATCAATATAGAAACTAAAATGTGCAAAGCCAAATTTGGAACCCAGAGGTGCACCAGAATTTACAATCAACTATTTTGGAAAATTTGTAAATGTATGAAAATACACCATTCTGTACTAATACAAACTAATGTACTCGATCTGTAAAGGTTATTCATAGCGATTGATTTTTTCCCCCCACATTTTGTTACACTACGGGCCCATTCCAAAAAATAACTTGATGTCCTCTACTCAAAAGTCTACAAACAATACCTTATAATGACAGAATGAAAAAAGCTGATTTAAAATGTAAAATATAAAAAGGTATTCACAGTCTTTACTATTAAACCCAAAATTGAGCTTTGTCCATTCTGTTTCCACTGATCATCCCTCAGATGTTTCTACAGCCTAACCGGAGTCCGCCTCGGGTACATTCAGTTGATCAGACATGATGTAATGTGGAACAAACTCTATTTAAAAAGGTATGATAGTTGTAAATTCATAAAAAACAAATTGGCAGCACTAAACATCCCAAAAAAAAACAACAACTTTGGTTTCTATTGGAACCACCTCTCTAGATCTGGCAGCCTGACCAAACAGACTTTTGAAGGAAGAAGCCCCATCGGTCAGAGAGGTGATCAACAACCCAATGTTCACGTATGCAGGGCCTCTGTGCTCCCTTGTGGAGACAGGAGAGCCACCCATTAACAACCATTGCAGAGGTGCACCTTTGAGAAACAAAAGCTCCGCTCTGATTAATGCAAAATAAGTCTTTTTGGTGTAAACTCCGATAGTAATGGCAGGAGAAAAACAGCTCTACTCCTCTCCAGACTGTCACCATCCTTACTCCTCTTGATTAGATGTCACCACAGGGTAGGCTGCTGGCACTAATGCCCCAACCCAACATTTGCAAGAAATTATATAATGTTTTGCAAATGTTTTGATTCCTTAAACAATTTAAAAAAGATTGATTATTTAGTTTTGAAGTCTTTTTTTTTTTAAATCTCATTGATCAAACACTACTCAGCTGAATTTTTGTGTCCAGAACTTTGAGATGCCAAAAAACACCCTCTTAAACTCTGAAAGCTAATTTAAATGACATTACTTGTTAGGCTTGGATTATCAGGTAGGTCCTTGGTTTGCGCTCCACACAAACAAGCGCAGACCAACAAACTTAGACTTGGGTAAATCAACACGCCAGTATCCGATTCAGGGTGAAACTGGGACACAAACGGGGTGAGAGAGCAGCTTGACATGCATTAGCCTGCAACGCTGTAGTTTATCAGTCAAAAACACCAGCACAGTCATGGAGAGAATCAAACGGCAGTCATCAGTCGTGTTTGAGGAATTCAGGCCCTGTTTCATACTGTAATCTTCAGTTTAAATAAAGAAAAATTAAGAAATGACGCTTGTTTCATATTGATCTTAAAACACAAATCCACCCTGGAAAACATCAGGTGAGCTTTGCACTGTACTCATGTGCTCTTGGCTCTGGTTTCATGTTGTGTTTTAGTACAAACAAAAGAATTGCTCATGTATAGGGGGGGGGGGGGGGGGGTGAGCAGCACAGACAATCCTGTCTTTGATTTCATATAACGCTGGCAGAGAAAACCCCGAGATGCCACGGGTTGTTTTAAAGTCGACAGTGAGGTTCTTGTCGTGACGAGGAAGGTTTTGTACTACAGGACCCCTCGGAAAAGCATCTGTCCCATCCTGCATGTCAACCCCCAGCTGGTGCAGGGTTCTACTCCAACTCAATTATTGATGGCTCTCGACGACCGAGCCCTCATCACACTGAGCTTTCCCCTGCAGGTGCAACGTTGCCAAGAGACGGTACGGGAAAATAATTCACATGGCCCTACAGTCACAAACACGGCGTCAGCCATGGAGCCAGGTACCATGCATAATCAAGAGCATGCAATTTTAGTAAGTAAGGACACAAAGGAGTAATTTCTGCATGTAGATTTATGTAAATACATGTTAATTTACAGGAGGAAGGGCAAACGTTCTCTTAACTGAGGTAC
This sequence comes from Fundulus diaphanus, assembly GCA_037039145.1. Taxonomy (NCBI): domain Eukaryota; kingdom Metazoa; phylum Chordata; class Actinopteri; order Cyprinodontiformes; family Fundulidae; genus Fundulus; species Fundulus diaphanus. Next base: position 37,209,821 of record CM073135.1, read on the forward strand.
AATCTATCTCAATGAGGCGTCTTGGGAGAGCAAAGAAGCCCAACAGAGAAGCAGTCCGCATGCTCCTTAAATTTCTCATTTTTTGGCCTGCTAAAGAAGAACCCTTGGAGACAAAGTGAATGAAAGAGGAACTTCATATGCTCTAAAAACAGGACTAGGTGCCAACCATCTGTTGGCTTCACTGCTGGATCTGCTCTATTGAGAAGGCAACAATCTATCTAAAACACAACTGAGACCACTATGATCAAGCAAAAACTAACAACCAACTAAAAAACAAAACAACGTTAGCTAACAATGTAGTCCAACATTGCCTAATGTAGAGTACTCTAGCAAAATATTAAGATATATCACTGAAAACGCTATAAATCAAACACTCATTTAACACATTTTATCTTATCTACCAATCTGACATTCATTATTTTTTCTTTCCAATTATGTTATTATTATTATTATTATACATACATTAAGCCCAGGAGTTTTTTCCTTCAGATCCAGTCAATGAATATTACTGAAAAGTTAATTTGATTTACATCTTACGGCTAATGAAAACACAACATTTAAAATTAGAATATTACACAAGATTAATAAAAAAACTATTTGAATACAGAAATGTGTGTTTAATAAAAAAGTATGTTTAGTACCTGCTTAAAGGTTGTTCATATCAAAAGGTACTTTTAGTATGACAAACGAGCCTCATCAGAACGCATATTCTAATTTTTACAAACTTCCTTTACTGTTTTTAGGCTGTAAAGCATTTTGCATATTCTAAGTTATTCAATATGACTGAGTTTCAACACTATGATTTCTATTCCACTTGAAATAAGAACCAGTCATGCACAGACCGAGTAAAATCACGAGCTAATTTAATAAAACTGTAACTTTATTTATCAGCCCAATCCATCTGATCCAAACTAATCTAGAAGACAACAGCTGGGGCCTCTGCACCTGAATCACCTAAACTGTCCAATTGTTGAATACCAAAATACTTAATTATTTAGAGGCTTTGTAAATGATTTAGCACATCTTTTTTTAATCAAATATCATTTTTTTAAGTATAAAGTTAGTTTATATAGCCTAAAGGTTTTCAATTACAATAAAATTAGATTATTGACTAAACCAATGAATGGATCCATCATAATCCAAAATTATCTGGAATATTTTCTACCTTGATTTAGTTTAAATTGTTATGCTGTGGCTCTGCTGTCATGCCATGGTTCATCCAACCTTACAGATGCAGATTTAATATGTCTTACAGCAAGAAAATCAGCAGCTTTACACTTTATATTCTTTTAAATCCTCATCATAAATAATTTTATGTTATAGAACATTGTTGGTGTCATGTGATCCACCTCCCTCTGGGTCTTTGTCTCTTAAAAGCCACTGTGTTTTAGTGGAAATGGGGTTTTCCATTCCTCTGCATCTAGAGTAATTGTCTTGACACCTCAGCCTGCAATCTGATCCAAACGGCAACAAAGTGAAAATAGAAAGAAAAAAATACTTCCTAGATTGAAAACATGCTGTCATGACAACACCAATGCAAGTTCAGCTGTCTCACATAATCTGTTTTTTTTTTGTCCAACATACTTTTACTGTTATTCTGTGTTTAGTCACATAACCTGGTTAATAAAGGTTTAGGGTGCTGCACTCAGCTCTCACTAGGAGATAATTCTGTAATTCATTCATTTGGACATCTGATACTGATTCATTTAAACCAGCGATGCCTAAAGGGACGCCCCACTTTGGGCATCAAAGCATAATCTGCTTTTAATTTATTTATTAAACTTCGCTAAATACACGAGGTGTTTTAAAAGAAAGAGTGAACCAAACACTGTACAATTTATTTATTTATTTATTTATTTATTTAATTTTTTTATTGAGCGAAAAAGAGTATGCAAACTGGAATCGTCTCCAAATCCAGTAAGGTAAGGATGCAAAACCTTTTTTAAGTTTGGGATCTACACTGATTTACTCCTGCCTCCCCACACAAAAAAGGCTACTATTTTATTTGTTTAAAACATTGCTTGCTTAGCTTATTGTTGAGCAGGTATATAAATAAATAAGATCACATTATATGTTTTGTAATTTTAATTATTTTTTTTTAATTTATTTTGGCCCACAACTTAATTTTTACTTGACTATTTTGGCCCACGTGGCAAAAAGTTTGGGCACAACTGATTTAAACACTAGTTCAGATACGTTACACAGCTTAAATGCATTAATTTCTTTAACTGGTTATTTTACTCTGTAACAAATGAACAGAAATGCGTTAAAGTACCAGCACTACTAATAACCAATCTTAGAGAGGGGAGCCATGAGGTCTAAAGATGTAAATCTAAGACTGCCAAACTAAGATCATCTAACATTATATTGAAGGTAAAAAAACATGTATAATATTCAGAAATGGAAAAAGTGAGAAAATGATTAATTAGTGATAGAATTTTATCATCATTTCCCATCTCTCTCTCTTTCTTTATCATTAATTAGTGATAAAGGATATCACTATTAACGGGTTAAAAAGCCTGTAATTAGCTCACTTTTTTAATTTGATTTAATCATGATGAAGACTGTGACATTTCCGTTTCAGAAACATGCAAATGACATGGTTTGTATATTGCTATTTTCGTTCTGATCACTAACAGGATGTGCATAGCTGCATAAAAATACGCGTAACAACAACCCTGACCTTACCTGTAATCTGTTGGGAGTCTCATAGGCGAAGCTGGCTTTTCTTTTGAAGGATCCCTCGGTCTCACTGGGGCTGTTGAGGAAACAGAAGAAGGGTTTCTCCTCAAAACTATCACGCACAAAATATTTTATGAATCATGCTATTATTTTCACCAACCCATTTCTGAGGACGTTGTAAACAGAGTCTTTGACTGGAGCCTCTTCTCTTTTAAAAACCTCTGCGTTTTGACTCAGGCTTCTTGGAAGGGTCTCCTACAAAAAGGGAGAAAAAGCAAAGTTAAACAAAAAAGAAGGTTTTCTTTCTACATCGTGATCATTTTGTTAACGCTTTCTGGTACTTACAGGCTTTTTTGCAATAGTTGGATGGCCGTCTTTAGCAGCAAACTTCTCTGGTGACTTGAAGCTTGCCTTGGGGGCATTGGATGCCGTCACCTTGACAGCGGTTGCTGGAGCAGACGACATCAAGCTGGAGGCGGCGGATACGGGAGCAGCGTAAGGGTTCAGAGTGGGAGACGAAGGAGAGGCGGGGAATACAGGCGGCTCTACATCTTTTCGGGCGTCGAGACTCCTCGACCTCCTGCGTTCATCGAACTGGAGCCGCTGCCTGGCGCCGGTGCGGCCTCTCGTCTGCGGGGCGCCGCCTGGAGCGCTGTTGTTGAACTTGCTGATGAGCTTGTTGATGGGCGCCAGGGAGTTGGTGTCGATTGCCTGGGCGGGTTCGCTGCCGGTCAGCGGTGGAGGATCTGGGAAGGGCTTTGGGGATGAGTCTTTGCCAGATTTCCTCCCCAAAGAACCAGTAAATCCAGAAGCGGTACGGTTAAACCCTTTAGGTCCCACAGATTTTGCTTTCACAGGCTTCAGTCCTGCTTCGTTATACTCCTCATCCTCAGTCCCATTCATTTTCCTATCAGTTTTGCCGACTGTAGCTTTGAGTTGGGGTTCATCTTTCGGCCTCTCCGCCCGACGTTCCCTACCAGCCCTGCCTTCCTCCTCCCCTTGAGTTCCTGCTTGACCATCCCCTGGAGGTCTTCTAAGGGGGCTCCCAAAAATCTCCCCATCTTCCTCCTCTGCTGGAGAGACAGGGGAGCGGGAAGGATTCACGACAGGGCTGAAGGAGTTTGGGAAATCTGCCGGCTCTTTTTTAAGCTTCGGGATAGTGTTGTACGGAGACGTGGGCCCTGAAGTGGGATTGGGATTAGACAGCTGAACGCCGTACGAGTCGCCTTTCTCTCCATCCTTTAAAACCACATACGGCTGGCCAGAGATGCCCTGAACCCTCACGGCCACTCCGTACTTGTTGGACGGAGGTGGCGCGTTGTTTCCTCTTGACTTTTCAGGTTGAAGTCCGCCCGTGTCGTGGAGGTCTTTGATGAAGCGGATCTGAACACCGTAATCCAACTGCGCCTTCCTGTCCGCGGAAGGAGTTCCCATTGTTGCTTTCTATTCCTGAGCAACACATGGAGGAAAACAAAAATGCAAATTTAGGTGATCCAACGGGAGAAAAAGGCCTCCAGTATACAAACAAGGAAGTATAGCTGCCATGCAACTACAAGATAAGGTTCATTTTGCAGGAAACGTTAACTCTCAGAGACACAGATATACAAAAAAAAATGTTTTATTACATTATCTGATATGTAAACTGCATAAATCTACAAAAGATTTGCTTTTATCTAAGTCTACTACTTTGACAAAGATCTAATCATTTATTTTATTGGTCATCGGTGTCAGCAATCAACTAAAGAACATTTGTTTATTTTCTCATTACAGAAATACAAAATATATTCTGCCAATTTAAAATTTTAATATAATTTTTTTATGATTACACATCATTGCATGCATTAATTGCAAATATAGCTTTTGCTTTAGAAAACACCACAGACATACATATAACTAGCTTTCCTACATATATGAATACAGCAAGAACATTAAAAACATTACATTCCTAAAATTAAAATACTAAAAACAACCTGTGGTAACACTATTAAGAAACTTGCATTAACAATGAATTGGTTAACTGTTTCTGAACTTTTAATTTTACAAAATATTTATAATTTTCATGTCAAGCTGTCAGATAAAAAAAACTTGGCATCATCAACTTTTTTTTGGAAAACTTTTCATAAAATTTTCTACTTGCTTATTTTGCAATACAATCTGTCCTTTTATTTGAAATTATGCCAAACTTTTAAGCCTCCTGTTTATTTTAGACAATTTATCAACAGATCTTTTTCCGTTACTCAATAGCAGAAGCATAGCAGTGTGGCACTATTATAATGAAATCCTGTTTTATAAGCAGGTGCAATTGGGTTACATTATTAAAACTTTAAATAAATTTTACTTTTTATTTTTATTTTCCACACTCCCACAAGGTAACGCCAGTGAAGATAAAACTAATGACAAATTGGAGAAGAAATATGGACATTTCTCTAGTTCTAAAAATTTAATCACTTGATTAATGTATTATTTTCATTTTATTAGTTTGTTGCTGAATAAATCCTGATATCTCAAACATATCACCTCAGAGACCTTCTGCACAGCCCCAATTGACTTTTCACTCAGCAAAAACCTCACAGCCATTGCATTACTACAAAATAAAAGCATTTTCTGTATGGTAACACCAATCACTTCATTTTTGGTGGGAAATAATGTCGTCAACATACTGTACAGCTTTGTTTTTGCAAAAGTTTAAATGTTATGTTTATTCCATAAACTGCTATGGATAAAGGAAAATGAGATTCCATTTTTAAAATATCGTCTTTAAATAAATACAGATAACAGAAAACAGATCTATGTAGGAACAAAGTGACAGGAATTTCGTGAAATATTTTAATTGGAAAATATTTTATGTAACGTAGCAATATGAATAGGATTTACTAAATAAATAATTCAATTCAATTCAATTTTATTTATATAGCGCCAAATCATGAAACATGTCATCTCAAGGCACTTTACAAAATCAAGTTCAATCATATTATACAGATTGGGTCAGATTATACAGATTGGTCAAAATGTCCTATATAAGGAATCCAGTTGATTGCATCAAAGTCCCGACAAGCAGCATTCACTCCTGGGGGACCGTAGAGCCACAGGGAGAGTCGTCTGCATTGTACATGGCTTTGCTGCAATCCCTCATACTGAGCAAGCATGAAGCGACAGTGGGAAGAAAAACCACCCATTAACGGGAAAAAAAAACCTCCGGCAGAACCGGGCTCAGTATGAACGGTCATCTGCCTCGACCGACTGGGGTTACAGAAGACAGAGCAGAGACACAACAAGAGAGACAAAAAAGCACAGAAGCACACATTGATCTAGTAATCTGTTCTACATTAGATGGTAATAGTCGGTGATCTGTCCTCCCTGGATGATTTCACAGTCAACAGAACGTCAGACCAGGTGTGCCTACTATGAAGAAAAAAGAGAGAGAACAAAAAGTTAAAAGCTGAAATGACAACAGTCATTTCAATGTAATGCAATGCAAATCTGGAGAACAGTAGACTGGAGAACAGTAAAAATCAGTAGAGTGAGAAAAGTAGGCCCTGATGTCCTCCAGTAGCCTAAGCCTATAGCAGCAAAACTATAAAGGTAGCTCAGAGTAACATGAGCCACTCTAGTTATAAGCTTTGTCAAAAAGGAAAGTTTTAAGATTAGTCTTAAAAGTAGACAGGGTGTCTGCTTCACGGACCAAAACTGGGAGTTGGTTCCACAGGAGAGGAGCCTGATAGCTAAAGGATCTGCCTCCCATTCTACTTTTAGAGACTCTAGGAACCACCAGCAGACCTGCAGTCTGAGAGCGAAGTGCTCTGTTAGGAACATACGGAGTAATCAGAGCTCTGATATATGATGGAGCTTGATTATTAAGGGCTTTATACGTTAGAAGAAGAATTTTAAATTCTATTCTTGATTTAACAGGAAGCCAATGAAGGGAAGCTAAAATTGGAGAAATATGATCCCTCTTGTTGATTTTCATCAGAACTCTTGCTGCAGCATTTTGGATAAGCTGAAGACTTTGAATTGCATTTTGTGGACTTCCTGATAGTAAAGAATTACAATAGTCCAGCCTTGAAGTAACAAATGCATGGACTAGTTTTTCAGCATCACTCCTGGACAGAATGTTTCTAATTTTGGCGATATTCCGGAGGTGAAAAAAGGAAACTCTGGAAACCTGTTTAATATGGGATTTAAATGACATGTCTTGGTCAAAAATAACACCAAGGTTTTTTACTTTATTACCAGAGGCCAAGTTAATGTCATCCAGATTAAGTGATTGGTTAAGAAGTTTATTTTTTGAGGACTCTGGCCCAAAGATTACAACTTCGGTCTTGTCAGAATTTAGATGCAGGAAATTTAAAGTCATCCAGCTTTTGATGTCATCAAGACATGACTGCAGTCGAAGTAATTGATTGGATTCATCAGGATTTATGGATAGATATAGCTGAGTGTCATCAGCATAACAGTGGAAATTAATCCCATGCTGTCTGATAATTTTGCCGATCGGAAGCATATATATAGTAAAGAGAATTGGTCCAAGGACTGAACCCTGTGGTACTCCACAGGTGACCCTAGAGTTTGAGGAAGATTTATTATTAACATGAACAAACTGGAATCTGTCCGACAGATAAGATTTAAACCAGCCTAATGCTTTCCCCTTAATCCCTACAGTATGTTCAAGTCTTTGTAGGAGAATATTGTGATCAACTGTATCAAATGCAGCACTAAGATCTAACAGGACAAGTACAGACACAAGTCCATTATCTGAGGCCATGAGAATATCATTAGTGACCTTCACCAGAGCCGTTTCAGTGCTATGATGAGCTCTGAAGCCTGACTGAAACTCCTCAAGTAGGTCATTGCTTTGTAAATGTTCACAAAGTTGATTAGCAACTACTTTCTCAAGAATTTTAGATAAGAAAAGAAGATTAGATATAGGTCTGTAGTTTACTAGCTCATCTTGATCAAGAGAAGGTTTCTTAAGTAAAGGTTTAATAACAGCTACTTTAAAAACCTGTGGTACATATCCATTTACTAAGGATAGATTAATCATGTCTAAAATAGGACCACTGATCAAAGGGAATACCTCCTTAAACAACTTGGTTGGGATTGGGTCTAACATACAGGTAGAAGGTTTAAATGAAGCTAAGATTTTAGATAGCTCAGAAAGCTCTACTGCTTCTAAACAGTTCAGACACTGCGCAGGTTCTAAAGATTCCTCCAATGCTGCCTTACTTACTGGGGACGAGGTAATCATGTTTGGGAGGATGCCAATTATTTTATTTTTAATGGCATCAATTTTATTTATGAAGAATCCCATAAAATCATTACTACTAAGAGCTAAGGGAATGGTTGAATCAACAGAGCTGCAGCTCTGAGTAAGTTTGGCAACTGTACTAAAGAGAAATCTAGGATTATTTTTATTCTCTTCAATTAATGATGAAAAATATGCTGCTCTAACTCTGCGAAGGGTCTTGTTATACAACAATAGACTGTCCCTCCAGATTAAGTAGGATTCCTCTTGGTGTGTAGAGCGCCATTTTCTCTCCAATTTCCTAACATTGTGCTTCAAGGAACGCAGCTCTGAATTAAACCAGGGAGCCAGCTTCCTGTGAATTATCACCTTCTTTTTCAAGGGAGCTACATTATCTAATGCAGAACGCAATGAGGAAGTCACACTGTTAGCAAATGTATCTATTTGTGAATGGGAAGAAACAGCATTGCTGCCATCTACAGGGCATTTCTGCAATACTGAGGATATTAAGAGGGGGACAGACTCTTTAAGTTTTGATACAGCATTATCCGATAAAGATCTACTATAATGGAACCCTCTTTTGGGGGTGGAGAAATCGGTTAGATTAAACTCAAATGTTATTAAAAAATGATCAGATAGGACAGGGTTGTGAGAGAATACTGTTAATTCTTCACAATCAATGCCATATGTCAGCACAAGGTCCAAAATATGGAGCCGAGAGTGCGTTGGCTTATGCACATTTTGAGCAAAACCAATTGAATCTAGGATAGTTTTAAAGGCTACACTAAGGTTATCACATTCAGTGTCAACATGGATGTTAAAATCACCCACTATAATAACCTTGTCAGTATTTAACACCAAATCAGATAAGAAGTCTGACAGTTGATCCAAAAACTGAGTGTAAGGGCCTGGTGGACGATACAAAACAATAAACAGAAGAGGTTTTATTGCTTTGCAGTTTGGATGAGGGAAACTGAGGGTTAAATGTTCAAAAGAACTGTAATTATTAATTGGCCTGGGACTAATTAATAAATCAGACTGAAAGATGGTTGCCACTCCTCCTCCTCTTCCCACAGATCTGGGAATGTGGAAATTTGAATAACTGGAGGGAGTTGACTCATTTATACTAACGTAGTCCTCTTGTAGCCAAGTTTCTGTGAGACAAAATAAATCAATCTGATTATCAGAAATCAATTCATTAACTAACAAAGTCTTTGGAGGGAGAGACCTTATATTTAATAGACCACATTTAATTCTTTTATTTTTTGGTTCAAAGTGATCCGTATGGATTTTTATTAGATTTTTATGATTTGTTCCCTTTAGATCAGTTTTTGATCTGTTAAGTTTTGGCCGTGGGAAAGACACCGTCTCAATAGGATAATGGGTGGGTAACAGTACAGAAGCTGCAGAGAGGTGTGTTAAACTACGGCTCTGCTTCCTGGTCTGGACCCTGGGTTGTCAGCATTTAGGAGAACACCAAATAAGCTTTACTGAAGTTCGCGGCTGACACCCTTATCATTGGTCTGACCCAGGATGAGGGCAAGTCCGCATATGGACAGGAAGTGGCTCAGCTGGTACACTGCAGCGGCCAGAACCACCTGGAGCAGATCCCACTGAGCTGGTCTTGATAGATAGTGACTGTTCTGAAGAAGACCCAGCAGGGACTGTGCTTCCTGTGGTAACTCAAGATCTAAGACCTTCCACAGGAGCTGCTTGTCATCTTTTACATTATACAGTCTGTCCTGTGTTCATCCATCACTGTGTGGTTTGGCCCATTCACTAAACAGGACAGGTCCAAACTGCAACAAACAATCGGTTCTGCAAAGATGACCGTCAGGGTTGACCTGCCCTCCATCCAGGACTTGTACATCTCAGCAGACCCCACACATCCTGCACACAAACTGTTTATTCAGGTCGACGCAACAGAGTTTCTTCCCCCGGGCTGTCAACCGGTTTCACGTAACGTCAGGGTAACCAGATTAATGCCATGCTTATTTGCACCACTCCGACAGAGGCTGCTTGTAGAAACATGTAAATAAACATATTTACAATTTTCTTTTCATTTTCCTTTTAAGTATATCATACTTAAAGAGGTGCGTAGTTCATGGTTTGTTAATTTTTTTTCACCCTTTCTCATATATGCACCGCAAAAACGGAACTAAAAATGAGTAATATTTTCTTAAAATGAGTGTATCTGTCCTTGATTTGAGCAGGTTAATAAGATGATCTGCCAATGGAATAAGACTTTTGCACTTAAAATAGGAACAACTCATCTCCATCTTATTTCAAGTGCAGGATGTCTAATTATCTTATTTTAGGGGTCAAAATACTCATTCCATTGGCAGATATTATTTACCTGCTCAAATCTAGGACAAAAACACAAATTTTAAGAACATTTTACTTATTTTTAGATCCGTTTTTGCAGTGTGCCCTTACAATTGCCGGTCGTATAAAATGAGTCGCCCACCATTTACCGCAGTTGCTTCTATAGGCTGAATTAGTCAGTTAATGAGAAAGTGATAGAGCGAGAACACAGGCTAACTTCCATATTTATAACTTTCTGACCTCAGAAGACATAAAGCCTCTGAACAAAAGACCTGTGCAGTTGGAGTGGAAGATGCTTTTCCTCTTCTCCCATGCACGTGTACAACACTGCTGTCGTTTCAACTTGTCGCCAGAGGGTGCAGACGTCTGCAAAAATACTGGAGCTACAGTATGTTCCTTTAAAAAGACCAAGAAGTGGCGCAGTTGATGGCACTGTTGCCTTGCAGCCAGAAGGTTCTGTATTTAACCAGGGGTCTTTCTGTGTGGAGTTTGCATTTTCTCCCTGTGCATGTGTGGATTCTCTCCAGGTACTGCAGTTTTCTCTCACGGTCCAAAAACAGGACTGTTATGCTACTCTAAATTTCCCTTAGGTGTGAGTGTGTGTGTGTATAGTTGTTTATGTTGCCCTGTGATAGACTGACGACCTGTTCGGGGTTTACCCTGCCTCTCACCCAGCGACCCCTGGAGATGGGCACCAGCCCCGCAACCCTGCATGGAAAAGCAGGTATAGAAAATGGATGGTACTTAAAATGTCGTCACAGGGCAAAGTAGAACCAAAGTCAAATTCCATGTTTGTATGCACAAAATTAGCAATAACAGTTGATTCTGATCCTATACTATCCCAAACAGTCTATATTTATGGAAAATATACAATGAATGACTTCCAAGCGAAACAAAGTGGCTTACAGGGCTGCATTTTTTCTGTTTCCTGGCTTCCTGTTCCCAAGCAGAGTCGCTCTGACTTGGCTAAAATATACTGAAGGTATATCCTGATAAACTTGTCATCATTTCGCTGCTCCACAGGTAAGATTCCTTCTCAACCAGAATGTCTTGTATTCACGGGACGCCAAATAGGTTATACGAAGCTCTTTGTTCAGTCTGAGTCTGAACTCACCTGAAGCTGAAGGGTGTGGACAGACAGAAGGAAAACCAAGACAGGAATGGATTGATTTTAGAACTAAAATATTTGTGTCACATTTTAGGCCACAAAAGAGATCATCATCTGGACTTTTTGAATTCAAACAGCCTAAAAACAGTAAAGGAAGATTGTAAAAATGCTTTTTTTTTTGGCCTTTGGAAACAAATGAGCAGCAGAAAAATAAACCCTCAACTCTCAATGTCGGGTGTTTGCTGCGTTAATTATCCACTTTTAAGACTGCATGAAAGGAACATATTCCCAGTCAGTTTAAGAGGTCGTGAAGTGTGCTTCAGCTTGTGATAGGAAATGTGTGACGTCTCTGGAGAGAGAGGCTTTTATGAAATCTGAGAAAAAAAAAATAGTGTTAAATCAGCCTGGGCTTGAATATTAAAAATGTATACAAGAGATTCTGGACTACAAAACAGAGACATGCAGTTTGAAGTGCATTTACAATAAGGAGTAGCATTTTTCTTTATGGTAAAATGCATAAGTAGCAAAAAACAAGACGGTTTCTCTTATGTGAGCAACTGCACAAATGTGTTTTTAGTAGACTGGAGCTACAGAAACCAAATGTTTTTTCCTTTTTTAATATTTTCGTTCAGATTTTTGTTTGAAACTGACACAATTTGCCGCTTTTATTTTCCTTTGCCAAAGGAAGAGATGAATATATAAAATAAAACGATTAGTTTGACCAGGAGAGTAAAGTGACTATGTAAAGTTTACAGTAGGTAGACGTGTTTGTTTACGCAACACACTAAAGTAAGATCTTCTGTTAATCTGATTTCTGAACAAGCTTAATTCGGTTCAAGGACACCGGGGGAGGCTGGTGCCCATCTCAGTCGCCATTCCATTCCAGGACAGCACAGAGAAATGGTGAGCTATCCATGAGGCCAGTTAACCCGGCATGCATGTTTCTGGACAGTAGGAGGAAACTGGAGCACCTGCTGAAAACCAATGAGTGCCCAGACCGCAGGATCTGGTTGATGTAGGTTAGCAGCTCTAACCACTGATTAGCACCAAATTTATGTCAGAGATAGATAGAGCGATAGATAGATAGATAGATAGATAGATAGATAGATAGATAGATAGATAGATAGATAGATAGATAGATAGATAGATAGATAGATAGATAGATAGATAGATAGATAGATAGATAGATAGATAGATAGATAGATAGATAGATAGATAGATAGATATAGATGTCATCCTAAGCAAAAGCACTCCCAACCTTATCTGAGATGGACCAACCCACCCCAGTCTTCTCTAACAAACAACTTTACATTATACTGTTTATACATTTCTGGTTTCCACATAGGCTCCTAACCAGCTCCGTCAGCTAATATATTTGCAACATAACCTGAGCATGACTACCTAATTTGCTGAGAGGTAAAAATGAGTAGGCGAGTCCTCATGCCATTGTCCCGGCGCTGTGGAGCATTAAACAGTAAGGGGCTCTGTCAGGAATGGGCCTCCCCCTTCCCTCTCTTCCCAGCCACCAAACTTCAGAGCAGAGCCAGTCAGCCATAGACTGTTTACTCTGAGCCGGACACACAGACACACCAACTCGCGCACGCACACGGCACAGTTGTGCACGTACACACATGCAGTGCGTTTTTTTTATTCATCTAGTTGAAAGGAATGAAATAAGCGTCGCCCTTTCCAGCAGCTTGGTGCTCCTCACAGCTCCTTGCAAAAGTATTCATCCCTCCTCAACATTTTCACACTTTGTCCCTTTTAATATGAATGCTACGCCATGGAACAACACAAAGCAGTGCATAGTTGTGAAGTGGAAAGACACGTTATCAAAACTTTTCACAAAGTGAAAATGTGAAAGGTGTGGTTTGCATTTGTGTTCAGCCCTCCCTTGAATAAAACCCAGCACAACCTTCAGAAGTCTTGTAGTTAGAAAATAGTGTCCACCTGCTCGTCGTCTCATCTCATCATGCATCAGTATGTTCTGTGACGGCCTCTGAGGTGTGCTTGTTAGAGAACATTAATGAGTAAAGCATCACGGGTACCAAAGAACACAGACAGCTCAGGGATAAAGTTGTGGGCAAGTTTAAAGCAGAACCAGGTTATAAAACATCTAAACATATTGAAATATTTGAGAAGAGCACCGTTTTATCTTTAATTCAAAAACGCAAAAAAGGTATACATGGCACAACTGCAAACCTACAAAGACATGGCTGTCCATAACCTGGCATTTTGACGAGGTTTAGTATTTTCTCCACATTATCAGTCTGGGTCTGCTCCCATTGAATCCATTCGGGGAAAGGAGGGACATTTAGCGAAACTTTCCAAGCTGATTGGATGAAGCAACACCTACTTCCCACCTACCAAAGTTTTAATTTAGCCAATCATGTTATCAAATGAAAATGTAAGCAGCAGGCGTCATGAGAAACGACAACAAGGTAAGATAGTCAAGGCATTTCTTGCTGTTCTTCGTTCAAAGATTAAATTGTGGATTCTTACAAAACAGATCCTCCTGAGCTGCCAGAAGGATCTTTATTTATTTTGGTTGGGCTGTGGGCTCGTCAGCTATTGCTTTTGTCACAGCAGTACGTCCCGCCCTAAACCCTAATACTGCAACGTGATTGGCCCGAACTGTTTTTGGTTCGGTCACAAATGGTTGAAGCGGGAGCGGTACAAGATGGATTCTCGTGTGTGTGAACGCACAAATATCGCGAAAATTCAGCTTGCAGGCAAGTTTAGAGACAATTGTAGAGACAAATGAGAGGACCCTCTGGGGAGACTCTTTCCACGGGACTGGTTTCTACACACTAAACAAATCTGGGCCTTTTAGAAAAATGGGAAGAAGAAAGCCCTACTAGTGGGCTCCAAGCCATGCAGGAGATAGGAAACATGTGGAAGGACTTTCTCTGGTTAGAAACTGAACTTTCTGGCCAACACGCATGGCTCCCCTGCAGTAAAACACGGCGTTGACAGGAACATGCTGTGGAGATACTTTTCTTCAGCAGGGACAGGGAAGCTAGTCGGGCTTGATGGGAGCTAAATGCAGGGCAATACTGGCAGGAAAAGACTTGAGACTAGGATGGCGGTTCAAAGCCTGTGCGTCTGATAAAAAGGCCTTAGCAAAGTCCAGACCTAAATCTAATTAAGAATCTGTGGCGAGACCGGATAATTGCCGTTTACAGACGCTCTTCGTCCAAACTGACCGAGAAGCATGAGGGAGAAACTCAGTCTCTAGATGTGCAGAGCTGGTACAGACACACAGCAAGACTTGCAGCTGTGACTGGTGGCTCTGCAAAGGGTTGACTCAGCAGAGCTGAACACAAATGGAGATTTTATCTGTGAAACATTTTTGAAAACCATGCATCATTTTATCTTACTCGGTGTCAGTCTATCACATAAAATCCAAATAATCTAAAGTTTGTGGTTGGGTCAAAAAAACGTAAAACTTAAAATAGAATAACTAATTAAGTAAGGCCCCCTATAATCAAGCTACAGTCAGTGATGCCACTTTATCTTCTAAAAAGGGCACACAGTTGGTTTCTGCTTAAACTTCAGCGTCCTGCAAGCGTCCTTTCCTTTTGTCCATGACCCGTCAGAAATGCAACTCTTTCAGGAATTAAACTGTAACTCTGGTTATAGTATAACGCACAGAAACTCCCGTCGGCAATCAGGTTAGATTAGGAGATCCAGGTCAGACTTCGTCTTCACCAAAAACATTCTTGGGATTCCAGACGTTCCCTTTCAGCGCTGCGCGTGGTTTGAATTTGTATAATAGAGACAGATTAAGAGGAAGCAGAGCAGCATCAACTATAAGGTCCGCACATGTGGAGAATTGTCCATGAAGGCGGCGAACGCATGAGAGAAACCCACACATAAATAAAAGGTTAAACATTCAAATATGACCTTTAAATGTTTGTGGAAGAACGGGATCGATGCTCCACCGCTGATCCCGCTGAAACTCCAAAGAAGGTAATATTTTCCTTAAATAAATACACCATCTCAACAAAAGCCTCGGTTGTTATTCTGTCACCAGTAGCTGTGCACTTCTGGGTGACGACGGCTTCACCTTTCACGCCGTTTCTCTCACTTGTCACAAGGACGAGCTGAGTCAACAGAGACAGGAATGTCGCCAAGCTGGCCGATCAGCCGTTACTCGTCCTCACTGACCAACAGGGACGTCTCATTTTTAATTCTTCCTGCTTTCTCCTCATTTACGTTTACACCTGACTGCTAAACTTTCACTGCAACATCTTAAGCTTAGATCTGCATTTATTCAATTTACTTATATATATATATATATATATATATATTTATATTCTCAATGACTATCTCGTGTTTTAGCTTAGCTTTAGGTTCATACATGCATGACTGAGCACCTTAAGAGGAATGTCTGGAATTTGATTGAATTGCGTATAAAGACAGTAAAGAGAGTTACAGTTTTTATATGAGTTTTTCATACAGAAAGTTACTGATAGACTTAATATTTGGATATTCTGCATTATGTGGTTTACTGTGATAAGTTGATTGCTCCTTTGACATTTGTACAGTTAATAGCAAAACATTATATATTAGGTTGAAATATGTTTAAAAACGTTTATTCAGTTGTGTATTTAAATCCTGTCCAGGTAAAGTAGCACAGCTGGTCCACGGCTACATGGGAGCCCGAAACAGTACTTGATCTGGGGCCCTTTGAATTACCACCAGCCACCACAGCTCAACACATACATGCATACATACATATACGTCCTGCATTATATGTCTAACATTTAATGTTTTTATTTCTGAAGTATACCTGATCTATTATGTTGAAATGTTTAACTTAAAAATAACTAGTTGAAACTCATAACATTTCAGTCTAAACT
Organism: Fundulus diaphanus; assembly: GCA_037039145.1. NCBI lineage: Eukaryota > Metazoa > Chordata > Actinopteri > Cyprinodontiformes > Fundulidae > Fundulus > Fundulus diaphanus. Next base: position 37,226,043 of record CM073135.1, read on the forward strand.
TCATCAATTTTAGTTTTCAGCAAATGAAAACTCACAATTCAGGTTTTCGAAAAAATAACATTTTTTTTTTTTTTTGTTTAAAATAGGGCCGTATAATAATCTACACAATCTAAGGGAAGACTGCTGATTGTCCAGCAGGCTGTCATTAAAAGATTATTGCTAAAGAAGCTGGCCGTTTACAGACTTCTCTATCCAAGCATGTGAAGGGAAAATCTTAGTGCAAGGAAAATGTATAGTAGTAAAGGGTGCACAAGCAACGTTGCCAGAGCCTAGAGAAGATTGTGAAGCAAAGACCTTTTAAGAACTGCAGCCTATCAGTGCTTCCAGAGCCACCACACAGAAGCATTGTGGACGTGAGCGACAACTCTTTATGTTAAGCCCCTCCTGAGCCAGAGACACCAGAATTGTCTTGATCTACGCAGAAGGTTTGTGCACAAAGTCGGTGAATATTTGAGGAGTCTCCCTATCTGCTGCTTTTGGTCCACTTTGTTTCAAGTACCAGGAGGAAATGGCTTCTGCCCACACCGCCATTAGGTACCAATGCTTGCTTTAATCCCCAAGGATTTGCGTGATTAGTCAGTAAACACACCAGACACAAACCCCCCCAAAATCTTGGGGATGTTGTCAGTGGGGAGGATGAGACGCCAGACCTAACAACGCAGCGCTGCGATCAGAGTAACCTGGGCTTCCTTACCATTTCACTAGAGCCACAGGGTGATCGCCTCCATGTTACGCTGCAAAATTAACCCTGATCAATTATCGAGTGAACATACTAAACTGTATACAAAAATCTGTTGCTAGTCCGCTAGGGCTGGGCAATGTGGTTTAAAAATAAAATCTCTATTTAGTTATTTTTTTAACCAAACCCAATTAATCGATTCTTTCTTTTGCTTCATATAAGCAAATTGTTTTAAAAATGTACTTTCATTTCAATAATCTCATCTAGGTGTTGACCAGAATTCAAAGTGCAACTTATTACGAGCTTTAAAAAAGGGGCATAGCCACGTTGTTTGACTTTTTTTAAATGTATACGTCGGTAGCTCTGGTTTATTTATAGAAATGCTTTTATCAAAAAGATTACATCCTGCTGCCGTATTAGTTATTATTTTGGCTTTTTGCACTTTGTTTTTGCTCAGTTTGCTAGTAAATAAAGCCCTTCGTGTTTATTTATAATAACGAAAGTTTGACTATGTGCATGTGAAGAAGGGATAAGCAGGGAAGCAGCTAACGGCTTTTAGCATCTCCTAGCGAACTGTGAGTAAACGTCCTTATTAATACTGTGATAGTAGTAATAGCAATGCTCTTCTTAGCCTCTACAGTCTTAAGTACAAACATCAGTTTGATTGATTGGTTCTTACTTTGATGCTGTCTCCCTGTTTCCGTTTATGAACGGGAATTTTCTGTTTGATGTTCTGATATGAGGCTTTTAACGCTGCTGTAAATCAGTTTATTTAATTAATAACGGTTGGTCGTCGATCACGCTGAGCTACCGCTTTACCGTGAGGCATTTCAGAGAGCTCAGGCTCGGTCAGGCATTATTTAGTACTGATTTATTAGTCGCCATGTGGCTTTCTGATAGGTCTGCAGTACCGCCAGTAGATGGCGCCACGCCTGTTTCTATCTGCTCATCACGCCCCATAAGGTGGTTATTTTTAGCCTTAAAAAGACCATCAAAACACTGTCTGGAGAGACGCTTGGAGTATATAGCTTTATTTTATCATGATCAACTGGAATTTGGTATTTTTGGTATTGGCATATAATGTGGCTATATACCTTTAAAACATGCTGATAAAACAAGATTGCAGGCCCCACCATAGTAAAAAATTATATTACACAAAATGTTTGCTAGTTGTATTATACATCTAAGAACAGGCTTCACTTGTTTAACTTCACGGCAACTTAAAAAATAAGTAAATTAATAAATTAAAGTGCCTCATCTTAGGGTAAAAAAGTTTCTTCTTTGGAGTATTATGACAATGTATGTTCCTAAACATATACTCGACATTGCTATTACCAAAACAATTTGCCTTTTCACTACTTATATAGTGCAAAGTTTCATGGAAGCTCAGGAGAGTGGGGAAAAAACAAAACATTGCAAATTTGAATTATTCGATAAAATTGATTTAATCGCCCAGCTCTATTGTTCACTTAGTTCTGCCACACTTTTTCCTTCCACTCAACTTTCCATTAATATGCTTGGATACATCATTCTTAATAGCCAGCCTCTTTAGCTGTAACATTGCATGGCGTACCATCATAATGGGGGGAGGCAGCAACTGTCTCCTAGACTATGAAGTTGGTGCCCTTGCTTATGATTGTGCAGGTCATGACAAGCCCACATTTCTGTATTTAAAAAAATGTTTTTCTATTTTATTCACCAGAGAAATTACAATTTGGATTTTCATTAACTATATGACATGATCATCAAAAATAAGAGAAATCAATATACACTTGAAATATACTATTCTGTGTGCAATCAGTCTATAATATGTATCAGTTTAACTTATTTCAACAAATAGGGCTTGGGCGTCATGACGTATTACTTTCCGTGGCCGCCATATTGAATGCTTCCGCCGCCGCTACTCAGACTACTGCCTATGACCACCGCGTACTGTACTCCCTCTCTCAGCGGTGTTTTAATTTGATTAAATTTACCTTAACTTGATTTCAACCATGGTAAACCGTTGCTGTGTTGTGGGCTGTAACAGCGCAACACATGATCGCCATGGGAAAAACATAGAAAATGGGTTAACTTTCCACCGCTTTCCTGCCTGGAGGCGCAACCACGGAGAACAAGTGTCAGCGATAAAAAGAGTGGTCAGCTCGCTTGGATCGCGGCTTTAAGACTACCGATCATAACTTTCCACAGTATCCCGATGTCAATGAGAGTGTGTTCCCTGCATTTTCATTCTGGTAAGTTAAAGATGCACGGTTTTATTTTGTAGCCTACATTGTTTCTTTCCTTCAGCCGCGACATGCACATAAATACTAAAACGGCAGCGGGAAAAGGCTCAAATACTTGAGAAACCCGGAGGGTTTAGGGAGGGTTGGCAGTTAATGTTACTTACTACACCTTTGAAACACATAGTAGCTAGTTAAAAGTCCATTACATGCGTGAGTGGTTGTTAGCACTAACGGTTAGCAGGTGCCAGAGCCCGTCTGAGCGCAGCTTACCTTTGTACGAATTACTGTGTTCCCACTGTTTGCTGGCTTTATGATCTGCCGCTCCTGAACCCATCCATTCGTAAACTGCACATGAGACTCCAAGGATTTGTAGCTTTGGAACTGTTCTGAAGTATAGGCGCTCACACCGCAAACTAGGTAGCCGAAGACGTCTGATATGCAAAACAGTGGCAACAAGTGGTTGTCGGCGCTCCATAATAATGCTGATTTTGTCAACATACCGGTCCCTGGCTTCTCTATTTAATGTGTCCCGGTGAATTTCAGATCCTTTTTAGGATTTTAACATATTTTTTCTATCTATTCTTTCTCAACTCTACTTCTACGTCTCTTCGTTCAACAACGTTATGTCAGAGGTATTTTAGCGTTGCGTTGCCATCAACATGGCCGCCACGTCCCACAATGCAACGCGGATCCCAAGCCCTATTAGTAAAATAAATACATAAAGTTCCGGGTTGTGTTCCTGTTTATAGAGATGCACTTGTACTTGTACAAAGCAATTTAATAAACGAAAAAAAGTCTTTACATTGATTTACACTTTTAATAATAATAATAATAATAACCAAAAATCCCCAATGTGGACTGGGTCTGCAAATTAGCTGGTGTGTAGAAATCCTGTCCCTGAGCGATTATATTTGGATAAATCAATTTACCCAGCAATAATAATGTTGTTGTTTTATATCATTAAAGCTGATGTGCATCTCAAGAGAAATTTATTTTTGTAAACCTGACTTTTTCCAACATTGGTTTTCTCTGGGCATGAAGAAGTTTTCCAGACAAAGTAATTTATGTTGTTTACCTAAACACCTTTAAAAGAGCTTAAAGTGTATAGCTTCAGGCATAAAGCTACATTTTAGATCTGGGGCCAATTCTTGCATTTTTTTTTTTTTACTGTAATCAAAACTAAAGCTGGACATAATTTACGCAACAAAGACATAACGTGCATGATAAGTCAAAGAGGCACGCTGCTGACTAGCACCTGTGTGCTCCTGCGCTAATTGCGTCACACCCACCTATCCGGTCAGTCGGTATCGGTGGCGCGTCGAAACCTCCCAGCTGTTTACACCTGCCACACACCGACCACCGCCAACAACAACATACATTATCGGCCCAAATAAACAGCTGTCTGCTCTTACCAATGAGCCGCCGCCGCATCCTATTTGCGTTCACCTGCTCTAACAGCCCCGCATATCCTCTTTACGCAGCGCAGACAGATCCGATTAAAACAAGAGTGGATAGAGAGCGGATGAAACAAACCCCCCCCAATGAAGGCGAACAAAAAGGGGTCGATTTAAATTAGCAGGAAAGCCACAGGTGGACACCTCTGCTGATCCAAAACGCCGCGAAATGCCCGCTTCGCTCCACGCAGCGCATTACTCACACTTTATTCCCAACTCAAAGTAAATGAGGAGCCGCTGAGGTAAGCACAACCGCACCTGCAGTGATGGTTCAGTTTCCGAGCTCTTCCTCCGTCAGTTTTTGGCATGTATGAATCCGCGGCAACTCCACGCAGCGCTGATTCAGGAAGATGTTTTTTCCACGGCCAGAGGACATAGGAAAAAAATCACCCCCACTACCAGAGGAACCTGTTGCCAGAACGTCCGGCAGACCGTCCTCCCGCCTCTGCGGCGGCCTGATTGGTCGGAGGCTACCGGAGAGGGCGGGGCTTCCCTGCGCACCGACTTTCATCTCGCCAGCTACACTTTAAAACACAATGCAGCCACTGTGTGACCCACTTCAGCTGTGTAATCAATGAGAAACGCTTTGCATGGCGGTATTATCTATATAAGCAGAACCAATGGGGGGAAAAAGAACCGTAGTTTGCTGCTATTTAAGATTAGAATGGACTTTAGGGGCAGTGTCACGTAGAAGTATTCAAGCTCCGCGAACTTCTTCACCATTCGACACGTCCCAACCACAAAGTTCAAGGTACTTTTGGGAGATTCTAATGATAGAGCAACACAAAGTAGCACATAACTAAAAATTGGAAATGCACGGTGTTCAAAACGATCCACAAGTCTGAATAGTGGTGAGCATTCGTGTTCAACCTCCTTTGTTCTGACACCCTGAAGTAAAACACAATGCAACCAGCTGCAATTTGCAGTAAGAAGTCACCTGATTATTGAATGAAGTCACACGAGTGCAATGCATGCTAAACACCGGCGGAAAACCTTAACGCTGCATAACCCTGACCCTCATGGACAAACATAGTGGTGGCAGCATCATGCTGTGGGCTCGCTTTTCTTCTGCAGGGGCTGGCACGCTGCTCAGAGAGGATGGAAAGCTGCGTGGAACGAAAAAAGAGAGCCGGTTGGATGCTGCAAATATACACCCTCAAGCAAGATGCCAAAATAAAACTTCCTGCCGGGCTGTGGAGTGGTTCAGATGAAAGTTTGTTCATTTTACCGCTTGAGAAGCTGTGGAAAGACTTGGAAAATGAATGTTCAGATGCTTTATGTCCAGTCTGACCGACCCTATTTTTGCAAACGGGCCAAAATGATCAGTGTCAATGCATGCAAAGTTGGTAAATATCCTCAAAAGACTTGTGGCTGTAACTGCAGAGACATGTGGCACTAAAACGTAGCGACTCGGTGGGGGGGGGGGGGGGGGGGGGGTTAAAAACAATTTATCACCAGGGTTTTCCTTACCGTTATACATTACTTTGATATGCCATCACATAAAATCCCAATAAAAGTTTTAAGTTCTAACATGATAAAAATGCAAATTGAGAGCGATTCAAAGGAATACAGATACAACAAATACCTTTGCAAGTCACTGCACCTCTTAGTTTTGAGGCTTTGCAGTCATCATTTAGACTGAAATTGCTAATTTTGACAGTCTTTGCCCATGTGGTCGAACAAAATGAATCCTAGTTATTGATCTTCTTTCATTGTACTTCATATCCTCAAACTGTGGTAGAGACCAATTGCAGTATCTGGGTTGCCTTTAGAAGAACGCATAAGTCCTGGTCAAAATGGTCAACGAGTCCATCCACATTTTTTCTTACAAGGCAGCCATGTTGGATGTTGACTTCAATGCATTTAACCTTTTAGTTTTCAGTAACCAGTGCCTTGCCAACAGACAACTGTTTTTACGTTATCTATTTATGTCAAAAATTGCTGTTGTATTACGGTTTCAAAATGTCTCTAACCGATGGCTCTTAAGAAATGTATTCACAGAGGTAGGACTTGATAAAATAAATTGAGAATCACTCAGCACAAAGGTCAATAATAGTGGATAACAGTACAAGCTTATTTGGACCAAATGGGTATTACTGTGTCCTGATGTCACCTATAGACAAGCAGTAAAAAAATGGGTAAAAAAAAAAGGTTATCCTGAAATGTGTCCAAATGTTATACTTTTAGCCAACTGAACTGTAATTTAAAAGGCTTAAAAATAAATTACTCTATACATCTAGAATAAAACTAGTGATGCACCAATCTTTCCCCTCATTGGCTCAGACTGGAGGAAAGCAGGTCATTGTTTTTTTATATAATTTAATGAAACAAAACTAAAATTTCCCACTTTATGCTTTGATGCATAAATGGTATTAATCTTAATTACTTTATTTTAAGTCCCCATCCAAGACAATGGGTTTTATGGCTAATGTTTGAATTAAAACAAAGCTCACAGAAGTGACATTGAACATTATAGTCCTTAGCCAAAATACCAAATTGGTTGGTAAATCATTAAAAACGGATACATCTGAAAAAGGTATCAGCTAGTCAAAGCCTAATCAGTCTATTTCCTGCTAAACCCTTTTAAAGTTATCTTATAAGAAATAATAAATGGTTCAGTACTATCAACAGCATCTATGCCGAACCAACAATTTATGAGTTTTAACTTTGTTTGGAATATAGAAAATATAACCCAATAATTAAAATAAAAAAGATTGACCAGACATGGACAAAATAACCAAAAAAACTGTCTTTACTTCAGAGTTTAGTACCTCACCTTTCCCCACCGCATGTAGTACTCGCTGGTTCCACCAGGGGGCACCAGAGCAGAGCAAGAGCACAGCACAGATAGCAGTACAAAACAAAAAGAGAACGACTGAGAGCATGAAAACAAAGGCAACTTGGACATGTAGTAAAGAAAAATGACATGAAAGAATATATAAACACCCTCTACCGCGAGAAAAATGCAAATATCTGTATTTTTCTTTCCTCTTTAGTTATTTGGTCAACTTCAAGGTTTTGCTGCAGAGCAGAATCCTGAAAATCATTGTTACTGCATTGGATCGCATGCACCTCCCTCAACTAGGTTTTGTTAAGGACTATGCACATGGTGATATGAGACATGATGTTACTACTTGCTATGCCGACACCACCCAAAAGCACTGGATTCACAAATTCATGAGTACTGCAGATAAAAAAACGAAACAAAAGAGACCGTATAAAAACCAAAACACCATGTATACAACCAAGACACGTAAATTCAACTCATCTTTTTTTGTTCACTGGTTGGACTCTGCGACTTGTTCACAAGTGATGGGAACTCTAGACAAATGATTTGTCCACATATTTACAAGTTTGTATTTTATGTTAGGATTTTTTTTGTTTGTTTTCTGTGGCGCTGAGATCCTTTGTGAAACGTGGATGAGATCCCGACCTCGTACTCCTTTGGATTAACCAGCACTGGGTACAGAATGACGCAATAAGGGTTAAAGCATGTGCAAGTATGATTTCGCTTCCACAATACACTTAATACTGACATGTTTATACTGCCACACACTGATATATTGTTTTCAGTTTTTCCCCCTTGCTTGTGGTAAAAGGCCAACAATGTGAAAGGGCAGTGGTGAACTGAAGCATTTCAGTAGAAAATTAAGCTGTGAAATCATGAGACCGTCACACAGGGTTCCTACACATACGTCAGGTAAAAAGAAAACAAAAAAATCCCCCCCCAAAGTTTCCTGTCCTCTTAGACCATTTTAAGATAAAAATACTCAAATTCACCTTTAAATTTATGGCAGATTTTTGATCAGGCTTTACATTAGGAACCTGCATATGCCACAGACCAACAGGAAGGATGGAAAGAAGGAAGGATACAAGATTAAATAAAGACAAGGCACAAGGAAGAAAAGAGGATACAAGAAACGACATCAAAGAAGCAAGGATACAAGGACAGAAGTAAAGAAGCACAGACAAAAGGAAGGATACGATGAACAGGAGAGAAGAAGGAAGCGACTAAGGAGGTAAAGAAGGAATGAGTCACAGGAAGAATAGGATGAAAGTTCACATTATGTAGAATGAGGGGTATAAAGGTTTCACGGGCATAAGTAAAGAAGAAAGGATACAAGGAAGGACACGGGAAAAGACTGGGAGCGAAAGACGCAAGGAAAACAGAATTAGGGAAGAAAGGAACAAGGAACAAAGAAAAAGAAAAAAACGTTTTTCCATACTCGTTTTCTTTTCCCCACACTTAACCAGACGCGGAATCGGAACCAAATTTCAGCCGTTCCCAGAATGCGTAGGAACCCTGATTTCTTCTGGTTAGCCGTTTTCAATGTTTCTCCCGATCAAAACCACCAATCTTCTGAACTCACATCAGTACAAAGTGACTAATTAAACGCTGCGTCCCCCCCACCCCCGCCCGATTTCAATTTCTGAGTGTGTGAGGTGGAAACGTCACCGCGCACACACGGTTCAGCCAGTCAGTGCGGGAGTATCTGCGCCAGTCAGTAACGAGCTGGTTGAGGTAGTGTGTTGGTGTCAGTGCTTCGCTGATTGGCAGGTGGATTTCTCAAGGACCGCGTGTGTAACATTCATCTTGATTTTAAACTCCAATCTTGATTGGGGGGGGAGGGTGTTAAGAAAAACTGATTTGCCTAGAGTCACTCAAAGTGCTAGGTACCAGAATGAAGGTCGATGAGTGTGTCGCTGTTGTGTAGTGAGCGAGTAACGGGCGGGCCAAGACGAAGCTGACATGGCACACGGCTCATTCGGTTAGATCGGAGTCTGCTTGTCCGACCCGTGCTGCTCAGCTTTCGTTAGCCGCCACCAGCTGGCCCAGACCCTGGCGAACAAACACGGCCTGTATGTCCTTGCTCTTGATGCAGAAGTCACAAGCCCAAACGGCAGCGCTCTCTGTGGTCAACAGCCCATATGCTGGTTCCGTAAGGCCTGTGCAGTCACGGTGGAACCAGCGCTGGCAGGACGCCTCGCACAGGATGGCGTCCTGGTCGTCGTGTACTTCGGCCATACACAGGCCGCAGGGGAAGACCATGCCGGGCCCGCCGAGTTTCCCCGGACCTGAACTGGGCCCCGTCGTGGGGGCGGTGGGTCCGGGGGGCAAGGGGGACTGGGTGTTGGGAGTCGAGGTGGAGTTTGAGGGGGGGTTGGGGTTGCTGCCAGGAGTGTTGCCTCCATTGTTGGTTATGTTGTTCTGATTTGAGTTGGAGGCAGCATTGGACAGGGGTCCGCCAGAACCAGGAGTGCTGTTCTGCTGGTTGTAGGAGGACCCCGCAGAGTTTGGTGGGGTTGATTGTTGCTGCTGCAGATTGGAGTTGTTGGAGTTTGGGGTGTTGGTATTGTTGGGGGGCTGCAGCGGACCGGACTGCGGATGCTGGGGTTGACCCGATCCGTTCAGGGGACCGGTAGGAGAAGAGTTGGGGTTGGGCTGTGGTGGGGCTGACGAAGGTTGACCCGGTGTATTGGCACTGGGCTGTGGGACATCAGAGTGGCCAGGAAAGCCTCCCCCTGGTTGTGAGGGCCCAGAGTTAGAAGGGGGGCCGGGTGTAGTGTTGGCATTCGGGGGGCCGTTGGGATTCATGTTAAGCTGCTGCTGTTGCTGCTGCTGCGGAGGCCCAGGTGGACCCCCTCCTCCACCAAAGTTCTTCCCATCCTCGCTGCCTGGCCCTGGCGGACTGGGGCCAGGATAAGGGCCATCCTGTGAGGGAGGGAACTGTCCTTGAGGGGGCATACCTGGCAACCCTCCTCCCACCATGTTGCCCCCAGGACCGCCACCCATGCCGCCCATCATGTTCATTCCAGGACCCATACCGCCTCCCATGGGAGGTAAGGGCCCGCGCGGACCTCCGCCTCCAGGCAACGGTGGGCTGTTGAACGGGTGCCCGGCCTGTCCGTGTTGCTGCTGTGGGGGCATGCCAAAACGAGGATGGGGTGGCCCACCTCCTCCGGGACCCCCCATCCCCCCTGGAGACAACATGGGATTAAATCCTGGCCCAGGATGCATGGGTGGACTAAAGTTTGGTTGCATATTGAACTGAGAGGGGCCACCAGGTGGAAATCCACCTCCTCCTCCACCTCCCCCACCACCGCCAGTCCCTCCTCCACCTCCAAAGCCCGGCATTCCCCCAAAGCCTAACTGGTGGTGTGGTCCAGCGTTGGTCGGAGGGCCAAAGGGCGGTCTGCGTCCGGGCTGAGCACCTCCCGGTCCACTGGGGCCTCCCATGAAGTTCATGCCCGGACCCATTCTGCCTCCACCTCCATACCCACCTCCTCCCCCGGCACCCGGACTGGGGAGAAACGGAGCTCCACCTGGTCCACCTGCCCCACTAGGTCTGGACGGAGGTCCAAAGTCATCGTCAAACGGGTTGGAAGCGACCAGATGGTCCACCATGGGCGTAGGTGGAGGCGCAAACTCAGTGAGGTGGGAGAACCCCGCCGCCTGAAACAGAAGAGATTGCAGAGAGTTTTTTAACTTTATATATTTATTTTAAAGAACGCAAAGCTAAATGAGTGCAAAATGACTTATTAAGAAACATAAACCCCAAACCTTATAGTTGATCCACTTTCACATTTATGGATAAAAGGGCAAATATTACATACAACAAATAGCTGTAAATACCAAAACAATCTACGGTGATGATAGATGAGTAGCCATTAAAATAGACACGTGACCAGAAAATTATAGTTAAAGCAGACAGACTGGGCTTCAGTAACAGCTGATTTGTACAAAATAAGATGTTCCTTTCTGATCAGATTCTGTCAGACTTTTGATTGACGGTTGCTGGCCAGGGCACGTAAGAAATATCTGAAAACACACAACCTGTAATCGACCATAAAGTGTGAATCTGCAGTTTTTAAAATGAAATATTATCAACAGACAGGAGGAGAATAACCAAATAAAAAGGCAAAGAAGATGTCATTCTGAACCGAATCCTGCTCCATCACCAGCTGGGAGTTACATTTTCTCTAGATTTTGTAGTAGTCAGTAGTTTAAGGTTTGACATTGCCAGTTTAATCTTCCATTTGAATTTCGGTGAGTGCCTCTTAGATACATGGAGGTTAGATTTCCATTAACTAAGATAGAGAACAAGGACTACATGTACACCCTGCTCTTAGGATTTTTATCCATCTTAGCTACACAGATTTTAGCTGCAAAGTGATAATAATAATAATAATAATAATAAAAAGTCTGGGAGGACCTCCTTACCCTTCCTTTTGGATTTCTGGAAGCGCCTCCTAGATAGATTTGGATTGCACGTTAGCAGTCCATTAATAAAAGCAAAGGTTAGGCAGTACCGGTCATGCCGTCTTTATGGATTTATACCCATCTTAGATACTCGGGATGTTAGTTGCCAAGTAATCAAAATGGATAATCCAGTCCACCCTTCTTTTACTTACCCAACAAAGTACGGGGATTTTAAATAAAAAGCACTAAGTCACTGACGTGAAGTAAAACCCTGTTTTTGGTACTCGTTTTACAACCCGTCCACGTCGTTTCAGAAAACATCAACGCCGCGTCCCCCTCACCTGAGTGGAGGACTTCCGAGCCTTCTTCTTCTCCGGGCTCTTCATCTGTGAAGCTGAAACAGCAAAACACAGAGGAAGGGGGAAAATTACACAAGCTGCTGCAAACGCGTCACCTTCACGTCTCGCACAATCTATCCGCCACCGATCCGGTGCAGCATCACATTTGGATTGGCCAATACCCCTTAGTGACAGAGCGGAGCAGCTTTAGACCTAGGGCCTCTTTTTTCAAGTCCAACAGTTGAGATGGATTCAATGATGGGACATAGACTGGCATGAGGACAAAATGCTGAACATCCAGGCGTCACCATCACCAACGGTATGAAGCCTTGAATCGCAAATGACCCAGGCGAGAGGGAGAGAGGCCGCAAACAGAGGCAGAAGAGGTAAGGTCGATGAGGGAGACAGGAGAAGACTTCAGACATGAGAACGAGGAAACAGTATTGAAGATACATTTATAGCAAAAATAGACGTAATACCCTGTTCACAGACTCGCTCTGTGAGAAACAGCCACCACCGAAGACAGTCGTGAAGTTTACATATGGGGAAGGCGAAAAGTGATTTGCTAACAGCACCCGTGCAGCCCATTGCAGCGCAGTAATGGATGATTCCGATCTGATCAGGAGATGGGTGAAGGCAATTCCTACCTTTTCGTTTTCCTTGTCCCGCCAGTAGTCTCCCCGATTCGGAAGCCATTAGCTAATATGACTGTCGGTGAAGTGGCAAATCACCGTTCATATGCAAGGGAAAAAAAAAGTTACAAAAATGACGACGTCTTGAAGGCTACATGCCGACAGGTTGAGCCTGCCTTTGTGTCAAGGCTACGGTGGCCCTGAGGTGCAAAACACAACTGTTTTTATTTTATTTTTATTTGCTTTACTCTGTCTTTATCCAATGCTTGTTCCCGCCACGCACTCCGTAATCGTGGCGTTTTGTCGAGTCCGGTTGTGGTTTGCATCTCAAGTTCAACGCCCCTGTCAGTACTTTAACCATAGCATTTGCTAACATTTAAAAGTGAACTGGATTAGCTCGGTACAGTAACGCCGGCCCAGGTCTGCAAACTCCTCCTCAGCTGCAAATATTTTAGCCACGGTGTCTGTCACGCCGGGATTTGGTCACCAAATCAAGGTCAGACAAAAGTGACAACACTAATGCTATGTAGCACAGATTTACGGAGCCCATAAAGTGCCACGGGGGTTGAAGTTCAAAAGGAAAAATCGGATGATTCGGGTAGGTCAACAGTATGCACAGATCTGCGCTAACATTGGTGTCGATGTTAAAGACGTAGATCAAGGGAACAGCGACACAGCACCGCATGCCAAACAAGGGTTTAACGTAGGATTTACCGACTTCACATTGATTACAACGTAGAAGGAACAAAAATATAGCCTGATAAGAAGTTGTCCTGTTTTTAGAACCACAAAATCTTGTTTGTGTTGCTTATAACCTCCAAATGGCAGGACGGTTATGATCAAAACATGACATCACAGTATCATTATTGCTGAATACCGCAACGACAATGATTATGATTCATCCACATTTTCCTCACTGCTCTCTTTCTTTTCAAAACCGCAATGTTCCCACCACTCGCCCTGAGCTTGATCTTATCGACACCAGTCGACAGAATGACAGCAAAAATTCATCAAAAGGGTCAAACGCATTACTGGAAAGCCGGGTTTTGACGCACAGACTCGTAAAAATATTTATTGACTCCCTGAAATTTGAAAAGCTAAAATGTAAAAATAATGTTACTGTATATGTCTTTTCTGTTTTCTCTCTTGAATGAAAGGACTTTCATAATGTGAGCTGCCTGATGTTTTGTTGTTTTAGGGGTGTGACCTTTGGTATAAGCCCTATGGGGTTTCTGTCACACTCCATCACATTTTTTATTTTTTTTATGTTATTGATGTATTCTGAGTTTCTATTTTGATCTGTGAAAATAAAAAAATAAATAAAAAAATAATATTACAGGCAGCAAATTATTGCACCTATGCTTGGGCGACATGGACCAAAAAAATAATATCTCGATATTTTTAGGCTGAATGCCGATGTACGACATTTATCTAGATACGTTTTTCTTTTCATAATGTAATTATAAAAAGGCGTTTCTGAATAAAAGCTTTATCCCAATTTTTTTAACAAAAATCTATAGAAAAATATGAGAGGGATGAAAAATAACCTACTGGAATACATAAAAGTATAGCTACAAGACAAAATAGACCATCTTGATATAAATTATATTGTCTCATAGTATGTATATATTTTTTTTAAATCTCAATATTTTTAAAATCCCAATATATTGTCCAGCCCTATTTGCACCTAACAAATCCTTTACTACTGTGATGTTGCACACATTGATATTGTTATGACGACAATTGGACAACTTGTGTAAGCTTATCTTTCCTCAGGATGGTTATTTTTGCTGTTTGAACCAGATAGAAACTTTGGATCTCTCTTTTAAGATTTTAAAACTATATCTGAAAATGTTCAAGCTGAAGATTTTAAATGAGCGCAAATAAGATCAAGTTATTTCTATACGATTTTTTTTTTGGTTGCTAGCAGTAACTGGGGACATTTTTAGTCAAGGTTATCGTATTTGTGAGACTCTCCTACTAACCCTGCTCAGTTCCCGTTAGCGCTGCACAATAAATGGCAAACATACCATCATCGCAACATCATGGAACGCGATCTGCATATCGCAAAGAACCGGCTGGAGTGCAATCAGTGTTAGCTAATTATTTAAGCACCCTTCATTCCTGCTCTCAGCACAACTAAAATGTTTGGTGACATTTGTTGTTTAATTTAACATAAAATGTAAATGAAGATAAAGATGATAAGAAACTACAGCTTCAAGTTGTTTCATTGACAAAATATCACAGAGGCAACCTTTTCAATAAAACCTTGTGTTTGAGATGGAAATGAGGAATGTTTTTGTTGTTTAGTTCCTGAGTTGACTACTTATTATCTGGGCTCTATACTTGCTATGATGCCAAAGCAGAAAGACATTAAAAAAAACTTTAATTTTATTCTGTATTTATCGCAAGAGCTATGTGGTTATTGGAACTTTTCCCATTATAGTGCAGCCCTTGTTAGCTTCACAATAATCTAGAAAGCCAACTGGTTTGCACTAGGGCTGAACGATTTTGGAAAATAATCTAACAGCGATTTTTTTATCTTAATATTGCGATTTAATGTGATTTTTACCCCCCAGTTTAATTTATCATGTCTTTTTAAACATATACAAACAACAAATCAATTTGTTTCCTCGCCGTGCGGATTAGTTGCTAAAAGACCCACAGCATCTAAACTCGGAGCAGAAATGATTGCGTTTTGACTTTTCTCTGCATTAACCACAAGCAACAAAAATGGCCTCTAAATAAAGATGTTTGTAAACGAGGACTATTTAAAACAAGAACTTTTAATGTTTCTATTAATCAGAAGCTTTTAATTGATTTGGACATCGATCCTTGTTGAACATAAAGTAAAAAAGTGCAACCAACAAGCCAGTCTATGTTTTAAACTGATTGACCAGTACTTAATGCTATGTATGATTATATAAACTCTAAAGTAATAAAATTAGATTATCTCACTGCTGCAACCATCTTCCCTTCCATGTGGAGGCAAACCCACTTTAAACATTTTACCGACACCTAAAGGACGCGTCTGATTCACTAATTGCTATATAGCCAAAAATTGCAGACCTCTGCGATTTGGAAATTGCGCTTTTTTAAATCGCGATTATATTGAAAATGCGATTAATTGTGCAGCCCTAGTTTGCAGTAAATATCAAGCAGCACAGAGATGGTTAGAAGCACTGCAAAGGCAGATGAGGAGGAGGGGAGTGATGGGAATGGGAATCTATTGGAAAGTTTAACAACAGTATAACTACTGTGGGACTTTCTAACTTCACGCAGCCCTTGTTTTCAGACTTGCAGCAACTACAACACTCAACCTGGGTCTGATGTCATTCACACTTCTTAAAGAAATATGTTATTCATATATTTTGGGACATGTCGCGAAGCTATTACCAGTGTAAGCCGATATTACCGATTTAAACTCGTCAGATCCATGGGATACAACACTTATGTTAGCGGCTATTACCTGTCTACACTTTCACTAAAGGACGTATTGCCTTTTCAAAAACACTGTTCACTAACCGGTCTAGTGCAGGTAACAGTTAACCTTTACTGATCGTTACTGTTCAAAACCTCATTTCAAATATCTGAACTATCCCTTGAGGATGAATCAGAGACAACACATGATGTTCATACATTGATACGAGTTTTCCATCAAAAGTCTCCAGAATTGGTACATTATATGTAGACATTTCCAATTTGCGAGATCTAAATGAGACAGATCTGATTGGAAGGTTTATATTCTCATTTTTGATCATGTCCTTTTGCATATCTGTGCACACGTTTCCTAAACTAAGCAGATGGATGGTCCCAACTTCTATTCTTAATCGCTGCATCTGGCACTTGCAGGGCTCCGTACCCATTCGTATAGATGCAAACCAGCTTCATTCTGCTGGGTGCGAAAGTTTTCGTACTACCTGGTGTTACAGTCAGTAGAAATACGTTACAGAGCTCCCCCCCCCCCGTCCTCCTATAATCACTTACAGATGTCTGGTTAGCAACTTGCTGGTCAATACGTCTGCTAAAGCCAGCTAGCCACGTTACCCAAAAATGTGGCTAGCCCAGCAGCGTTGAGATATTTACTAAAAACTCGTAGAAAAATCATAAACCAAACTCTACCATGTGTGTCTCCACAGTCATGTATGAGCAGGTGCAGTTAATCTTAACACATACCACATAGCGTATAGAACAAAGAAAGCGATTATGTTGTGTGAACTTGCTGTTTGCTATGCTAACATTAGCGTGCTAGCTGCAGACGGCTAGCCATCTGGCAGACTATCGTGGAAGCAAACTGTACCCTTTCTCCGATGCTTGCTCTGCTCTGCTGTCCTTTAAATTCAAACTCGCTGGTGTGTCATTGCCAGCAAACCAGTCCTCACACGGTGTGTGCTTGTTGATCCACCATTCAACTGTAATTCATTCAAAAACGCAAATTTCTGTCATAATTATCACGGCCTTTCTGCCGCTACCGGACAAAGGGGGAGAACGCAGGGGCGGCTAGCAACACGGACGGTTACATTTCATTACAAAAATAGGGGTGTCGCTAGGTGTTCGCCACTTATTTTATCATCATATTTGGTAAATTAAAGCCCCATTTTGCACGTATTATATTTTAAAAGTAGCCATATACGGAAATAGTTAGACCATATTGCAGAACAAAAACAAAAATCACTAATTTTAATTGATAAGGAAATGCCATCCACACCTTTGACTCGTCTAAAATGTGTAGAGGCGGACTAAACGGCCCATTTCCCAACCCGGATTTCAACAAAAAGTCTATTATTTTGCTCATGATAGGATATTAAAATATGCCTCATAAAAACGTTCAGGTTAGTGAACATAGTTTAATTTATAACCTGAAAAAATAGCTGCATGAATAGTTGTGAAACAGCAAGCTGCTTATTTTGCTGTGTTAAGTTTCAAATAAAAAATGGTCTTAAATCAAACCAATAATGACCTAATTGTAAATAATAAACTTTTCCTTACTGCCCTTTTATAGTATTTGTCTTTAGAGCAACAAGCCCTGCCCTGCCAATGTCCTTTATATGTATATGCTAACAATTAAGATTCAAATGTTACTATCTTGAACTATGGAATTTAATGCTAGATTTAACGCTAACTTTCTCATTTAGTTAATGTACATATGTAAGACATTTTATGGTATACAAAAAGTATGAAGATTTGTTGTCTGCTTTTATCTTTTACTAAATGCTCGAACTTTTAATATTTGTTGACCTTATACACCTGGTCAAGGGACAACAGTTGAAAATTAGCTTTGTAGCTGATACCGAAACATTTACAGAAACATTCAATAACGTGTACTGTCCCTGTTAAATAAATGTACCAAATTCTGCTCCTTGAGAAATTATATTATATTATATTATATTATATTATATTATATTATATTATATTATATTATATTATATTATAATGTTTATGATTTAGTCTTTTTATTGAACTCAGACCCCAGATGTCATTCTGAAGTAAATGGAACGGACCATTAAAGGATGAACCGCTTTTGTGGCTTTCTGCTTAGAGTGGCATGGCCTTGGTGGGTCCCAGAAAACAAAAACAAAAATTAATGTCATTTGAGCATGGGATGGATTTTTCATTTCTTATTTTAATGGCCATTTTTGTACGTTTTATACATACTACTAATTGGACCTTTCTTAGAATCTGTGTATGCTAATTTTGATAACCACACGGTATTTTTTCCCATATTGTAAATTTGCCTTTACTGTACCTGTCTCTTGTTGTTTTAGAATGTTTACCCTTGTGTGAATCGGCAGACTCCCATTTGCTTCTCATCCAGCTCATCGGGTCTATATGAGGATCTGTATGAGGCCTTATGTGGTGTCCCAAGTGCTTACCTCATTTTGTCTGAAATTATTCCTATAGGTCAGTCTGTGAGATTCTTTTCTTTATCTTCTCTGAGAGAGAAAATCTTTTGTGACAAACAAGAGCTCCCACAGCAGTTTTCACCCACATGGATAACCCACTTGCCTTCACAGCTGTTGAAAAGCACCCATCTAGCCATCAATGCTCATGAACTTCCAGTAACCCCTGACCTCCATTTCTCCATCTAGAGTATAGATATGTTTTTAGAACAGTAAGACACAGAAACAACACATTTCATACCTTCTTCCATACCTTTACAGATATCCTCTCTTCTTATTTCCACAGATGCAGTTTGCAAGAGTCCTAAGGGGATCTGTTAACCTCAGAACATTTTCAAAACTTTATCAATGAACTCTTCGGGCCTTTTCTTGCAAGTTTCCATACATGTGGATCAAAAGATTGCCAGCTACAATGACCCTGACTGTCTTTAGTACAGCTGTTACATGTGTTTGACATGTTAGTGTACACTTTTGTGTATTTATTACGATTTTCTCTCATAATTGATTAATTTATCAAATATTTTATCATATATTTGTGTGTTTTAATTTTGAATATTTTTTATTGTTTGTTTGCTTTTATTTTAATATTTACCCTTCATTCTGTGCTTTTATCACATCTCCAGTGTCCACAATATAAACTAATGATGTTTTGTATTCTAGGACAAAAAAAAGACAATACAAAAATACAGTTAAATTTTTTTATATATTCTAAAAATCTGTGATGTAAAATAACAGAAATAACTGTCATGGTAAAATCTGTAAAATGTGAAATTCTGAACAACCTGGAAATGGGTTTATTTATTTTTGCAAAAAACAATACAAAGACAAAATTCCTTCTACAGATTCTTTTTTCCTTTCATCTACATTGAGAAACGAATGTTTCTTTTATATAATTAGTTGTTAAAATTAAACTAAATTTCTGAAAATGAACAGTGTTTTCATGTATTTTGTACTTTCCAGAAAAAAGATTTGCCAACGAAAGTAGAAGAATGTGCTTTACGATTTATCCTTGGTCACCGAAAAAAAAAAGTTGCAACATTCTGGGTGTAGTGTTTGGGAATAGAGATTAATTTACTGATTAATTGATTGATGTGTGGGGAGTGTGGGGTGGCATCGCTGGAAGGAGGCCCACGGTACCATTCAAGATAGAACCGCCACTGATCTCCGCCCACCAGGGACTGCCTCCCCCTGTTAACCCACTGATAACCCCCCACACCGGCTCCTTTGACTTCTGGCCACAGTAGAAGCTGGTCACAGACCTCTGGGAAATGGGACCAAAAATCACCATGAAGAAAAACTCTGCCCTTTTTCGGATGATCCCGCCCCGAAAGCATCTTTTTATCCAAAGGGAATGAACTTTCTTCAAACCAGGAACAAGGGCAAGAAATTTTCAAATTAATTTTCATTAAAATTTGAGTGCCAGTTTGTTTTTAACTGAGGCAAATTTTGAAGGACTTTTTACAGTGAGGTGTGAAAATGTTCTTTACACCCTTTCTATTAGAATAAAGCAGCGGAAGTCTATTGTTAGAGGGCCCGTGATTATATTTAAAGGTGCGTTGGGGGGGCCCTTGCATGGCGCTGAAAGGTTTGGCACCAGGAAGGGGAGTTTACTGGTTTCCATCCAGTTTACTGGGGGTGAAAAATGGCAAAGTGGTTCAAGGAGCTCCCTATGGCTCTGAAGAACGGTACGGACAAGATCCGCTCAGTCTCCGAGTCAGGTTCCCAGCAGAAAGCAAATAAAGCCGGCTTGGTGAGCAGCATCGGGACCAGAACGGGCCATCGCAAGAACTCCTCTGCAGATATCACCGCGGGGGGTGGAGGCGTCGGCTCCCTGCTGTCCGGAAGGAGCCGGAAAATCGCCGGCGTGGAGGCGAGCAGAAACGGCGTCGGGGGCCAGAAGGACGGGAAAGTCTGGGACACCTTGCTGTCTGGGAAAAGCCGCAAAAACTCCAAAGCAGAGGCGGCGCTGGAGGAGCAGCACCGACCCCAGAAGACCTCCCCGCCCGCCTGCGCCTACATCAGCCGGATGATAAGAGTGGACAAACAGGACAGAAACCCCAACTTCAACACGACCAGCGGTACCGTCAGCAGCCCAGTGGCCCCTGAAGCGGAGAAACCTGCAGCCCAGTGCAAAACGGAGACTGTGAGTTTTATTCTAAGGTGCATCTTTGGGGTCTTAAAACAAACAAACTTCCCAGGAAATCAACTTCTAATACGCAATGGAACCGATTTATACTGCCTGTAATTGTCACATGAAGCATCACAGCCGGCCAAAAGTTGTGTTGTTCCTCAGTAGAATTTAATTTTGGGCCCCACCCCCTGTTTGTTCCCATATTGTAGATCTCCCTTATGGTTTTGTTATAGTTTAACATTAAAATAACTTGTTTTATGGAGAACCGGGCCAATTAGCCGAAAAGTGCTCCAACATAACTAGTAATTTGCAATTTTTTTTATATATTTAATAGTTGAAATAAACCCATAATAAATGCATTAAAACGGTGTATGAGTAACTGTAGAAGTTTGTTAACAGTTTACCAAATAATTAATTAAATGTGTACATTTTCGTATTCAAGTTCGTATTCAAGAGATGTTAAAATCACACAAACAGTGCAGTATTTATGCATTTATTTATTTCATATCTTGTGCGCTAATGAATAATGAAATATATGTGGCTTGCTGATTAGATGTGATTGGTTAAAGCTCTCACTACAGTTTACTGCAGACCAATCACCATGTCCATTCCAGTTATAGGCCCCGCCCACTGCTATTTGAGACGCACCTATTCAGATATGCGTTGGATATATTATTGAAACGTTTAATTATTTGTTTATCGCGTGGGTTTCTAATTTGATTTAAATGATCACATAAATAAATGCTTAGAAAGTTGTGGCACTTCTGATCCTCCAAACTGAGCTATGCCAGTTTGCACCCAGTTCCCTAGAAAAATGCTGTCTTTACTGAGCTCTTAAAGTGTGAATAACCACAGAGTTACCCATTCACACTGGCTCATTTTCTCTTTGGCAGTCATGTCCGGTAAGCAGACAGTTGACTTGTAGTCGGAAGGGAAGGGCCAATTTTAGCGTTGTAAGCAACCGTAGAAAAGAGGGACCACTGGCTCATTTATTGAAAACCACCAAAAATGTGCACGAATTTCCCAGCTCTCACAGGAACACCAAAAAAATAATTATGCCATTATTCGCAAAGTGTCAAGGTTTCTTTTAGTATGTGTAACGCTGGTGAATTTGTCCCCTTGTCGAGTTTGAATTCAAGTTCCCATGAGGTCCCCGAACATCATCAAAGGCCACTTATACCTTGGCTCGGCCCTGGTCAACATGGACAGACACCTGCGAACAATTCCTCAGTTTAAAGAGCAAACAACAGAGAACTTGATTAGGATTATGCTATTTCTTTTGCATCTGTTAAATGTGATATGAAATACAGAGAGGTCTGTAATGTGGTGCAAAATAATGTATTTTTCCCAAACTGTGTCAGATAAATAACTCAAAAACACACATGTGCCTCCAAAGGACCTTCATTCATTTACAATAGACATACAAATACATCTCTACAGTTTGTGTGTGTTGTATGCTATTGTGACTTATTCTCCTATCTTCTCTAAATATTGATGGGATGTCAGCAGACAGTCTGATTGCAGCCTGAGTTCAACAAACTGTTGGGCTACAGGAAAGGCATCGCATTTGCTCACAATGAAGAAGCCTGGATCCCATCCAGGCACTGAAAAGAGATATTATTGTTCCCCCCTCCTTGTCTTTCCGTCCCATTGTGTCCATTCCTCCCAGTTTGTGTCTCTCTCTGCTTCTCCCCACTGTTTGATCTTATAGCTTCACCTTCCTCTGCCTCGATTACAAAGCTGCTGGCAGACATACAAGGTCATCACCTTCCTCTCCTGCATGTAATCTGGCTCAGTTTGGACCTACGCGGAGGCCCTCCCTCCTTTGCTCTGCTTCATTCCTCTCATTCATAATGTTCAGCCCCTCTGGTGATTGCTATCGTGTTGAACAAATCGCAGCACGAGAGATTGGCCCAAGTCTCCAGCAGTTTATCCTAAAAAAATATACAGATCTGGAGATGCAATGAAGCTGATGGTGGGAAAAACATATATAACAGCAGAAAATAAAGGTTAATATTAAACATTTTTACAAATAAGTGTTGCTCTATCAGCTTTTGCACATGTCGAGAATTAAATATTTTCCCTTTCTTACTGGCAAAATAGCTCTCGCTCGCTCAGATTGGGTCAAAAGTGTCTGTGAACATTTATTTCCAATTCCTGCCACATAATCTCAATTGGATTTAAATCTGAATTTTAACTGGGCCATTCTGACACATGAATACACTTTTATCTTAACGATCAGTACCTCTGGCTGTATGTTTAGGGTCGTTTTCATGCTGGAAGATGAACCTTTGTGGTTTTTTCCAAATATTTCTTCGGTCCCTCACATGGCTTGTGACAAACAAGACATATTTCATAACTTTCTTTCAGAAATATCTGTCTTCTTGCTACTGTTCAGTAAAAGAAGATTAAGTGGAGTGTGAACTGATGTTTGCCATATTAACAGATTTTCCATCTAAAGCTTTGAATCTCTACAGCTCCTCCAGAGTTACCACCACCCACTTCACTGCTTTTACGGCCAGTATTCTTACAGAACATTTACTGAAGTTTGAAATGGGAAAAAGAAAATATTTTGTATAATAACACAGTAGTAACAATTTATTATAATCGTTATTGTCATAGTTTTTTTTCCTTTTTGTTTAACAAGATTTGACTTTATGGTCTTAAAAAATATAAGGAGTAATTCTTTATTTTAAAAAACTAGTCTAAGCAGTTTTTGGTCTTAACTATTTTTTACTTTTTTGTTGTTTTTGTTAAAACACTAATCCCATTGAACTTGAGCACTGTCTTTGTTTATCATAAATTCCATTTATTTGTGCGATGACTCTTGTTTTGCTTAATATTTGTAATAATATGTAAATAACCATTTTCTATTAAAAAATGACACTAATCATTCTAAAATACACAATATCACAGTAAAAAGTTCCCAGAGCATAAGTTAAGCATTTTTTTTGGTAATTTTTAAATAAATTTCATTTGATTATGATAAAATTAAGATCAAGAGTGACTTTCTTTGACACTCACAGTTTAAAGCATCTAATTACCCCTAAATTATTGTTTTTCCTGTATGTTTCTAATGTAGTTGATCATTCTCGAGGATTATGCGGACCCCTTTGATGCCCAGAAGACCAGAGAGCAAAGGGAGGCGGAGAGAGCCGGGGAGAACGACGGCTACATGGAGCCGTACGATGCACAACAGATGATAACCGGTAGGAACTCTTCTCGCTCGTGGCTGACAGCTCGCGAAATATGTTTGACCTCAGAGGATTCCCCTTTCCAGTCACTTCCATCACCCTTGTGAGAACCTGAAGTCTCTCTTCTCTCTCTACCCCGTGGCTTTGTCATGATGACTCTATTGCATTTGGACAATGGGTGCAGCTTCCTGTCCTCACTTCCTCTTTCCTGTCTCTGTTTCCTGGTGCTATTCTCTCAAAAGGAAGCTGGCCCTGACTGGCTCCCAGAATCTCGGACGTAGCTCTGCGTTACAGCCCTGTACGGACCTGGCTGACCATTAATCAAAGCCTCTCGGTGTCAGAGGAAATGTGGTGTCCAACCAGCCAATCACAGTAACCTTTTACTTGATTGTTTTATCCAGAAGAGTTACACAATCGCACTGTGTGAAGGTGAACGGGCTTTATTGCAGCCGGGATCAGGAATTAAATCCCAACTTTATGTGATGATTGGGGTTAAAGGAGGACCGAAGCGCAGAGCGTGGTGGTGGCGGCAAAAGGTTGAATGAAATACAGAAAACGTACAAAACAAGAGGAACAAGGAAGGGAAACAAACAAGGGGGGGGGGGGTGGGGGGGGGGAACGGTGAAAGGAAACCGGCAGGGCTACAGGAAACATGAAGTCAGCAGAAGAAACCAGCAATGAGTAATGAAATCAGGGAGTTTAAATACAGAGGGAGGTGTGGAGAAATGTGGAAGTAATCAGGAGGAGAAGAGGAACAGCTGGGACCAATGAAGCAGATGAGCTGAGGAGAGAGGAGAGGATAGGAGAGAGGAGAGGAGAGGAGCACAATGCACAGAACTGTAGGCAAACACTTGGGGGAATCTAACAAGGACTAGACAAATCTATATAAAGAACAACAACTAACTAAAATGACTATCCATCCATCTTCTGACCCGCTTAATCCCTCATGGTGTCGCGATGGGTGCTGGTGCCTATCTCCAGTGTTCACTGGGTGAGGTACACCCTGGACAGGTTGCCAGTCTGTCGCAGGGCAACACAGAGACAGACAGGACAAACCATTCATGCACACCTAAGGAGAATTTAGAGAGGCCAATTAACCTAACAGTCATGTTTTTGGACTGTGGGAGGAAGCTGGAGTACCAGGAGAGAACCCACGCATGGACAGGGAGAACATGCAAACTCTTCTTGCTGCAAGGCAACAGTGCTACCCACTGCACCACCGTGCAGCCCACTACAATGACTACATAGATAGAAAATAATAAAAAAAAATCTTCAGGTCTGATTGTTGTGGACTATCAAGTCTTTTTTCCCCTGTTTTTTATTCCAGCCAGGAATGAGAGCTGAGCTTCATTTCATGGACATTTTCTTCGGAGATGAACAAACTGTTGGAAAAAGTGTAGCAGATTGATACAAATACAATTGAGTTTGGTTTATTTACAAAGCGGTGATTCAGAACAAAAGTTCTCTCAAGATGGCAAACTAACCAATCCAATAAGTCAATAAAAGAGTTTTTTTACATGAACACTTGTGTACCATGCTGCCAATAGGGCTCCAATCTTACCAATAGAGCAGCCATGAGTCTTCCCCGGTTACATTTCATAAGGTTTGGGATCTTTGACCAGTCCTCTTCGTCGTCCAGAGTCCTGGGTTCTGTATTATGCTCTCTTCTCTTAGCCCAGGGGTCTGCAACCTGTGGCTCTGAAGCCGCAAGTGGCTCTTTGGACCTTCCACAGTGGCTCTTAATAACTTTGGCTACAAATTATATTTTTATTATGGTATTTAAATGTAATAATGATAATAAATGCAGGTTTTAGCAGTTTTTTTCTTGAACTACTTGCTTTTAATTTTAATTAAAAATGGCTCTTTAGACTGTAAACGTTGCAGGGCCCTGTCTTAGCCCAACCCAGAAGTTTTCTAGAGGATATAAGTCTGACAACCGGGATAACCATGGAAAAAGATGGGTTTTCTTTCTGGCCAACCATTTCTGCGTTTCTTTGGTCGTTGGTTTAGATTCATAATCCAGATGAAAAACCCAGTCACGATTATGAAGGATCATTCCCCACATATAATGGGATATCTGACAAGTACAGTTCACATTTTAAGGCGATTTCAGCATTTCTTGTTCTTTGGGACAAACATAACATCTATTATAGTACATCTCATGAACCTCAAACTGAGTTCAGCCGTCGCTGTAGGATTTTCCTGACGTTCACATCCTTTAAACTGAAGCCATTCGTTTGCAAAGATGTTCCAAAGGATCAAAATGATCTCATCGCGGGGTAGGATGCATTTTGAGAAAATAGCAGACAACAGGGAAGTTTTTCCAAAACTGATATATATATATATATATATATATATATAGAGAGAGAGAGAGAGAGAGAGAGAGAGAGAAAAAAAACAGGACTGAAACTAGTCAAGGAGGCCGAGTTGTAGGGTTTAAAGAAGGGAGTCATAAAAAAACCCGCTCCCTAGAGCTTGTGACCGAACGTGTTCCAGTCTGATAAACACCAACCTCGGGCTACCGTTGCAGACGTTAACTTTGATAGAAAAACAGCAAATAAATCACTGAAAGAACATGTCCACTATGAAACACGGTAGTGGCAAAAACGTGTTTAGGTTTTGCTTTTTTTTTTTTTAGCTGGAACTGGAGCTTTTATTGAGTCTGAGGAAAACATGAAAAGGCACAAATACCAGTGAGCTGTGACCCTAAACCTCCAGGTGACCACTAGAAAGCTAAATACGAAGAGGGATTTTATTTTGCAGCACCAGTGTGATGGCCAAACAAAAATCCGAAGGGCCTAAACAATGTTTTCATGAGAGGAAAAGTGCAGAAGTCGCCTTGAAGAGGGCCGTAGAAAACAGGCTGTAGACCACGGATGTTGCGGCTCCTGGATGGATTATGTCTGGCCTCCCCAATCTGAATTTAAGCGCAGGTGGTTAATGCAGATGGAGACTAATCAGGAGAAAATGTACAAAATTCCTACAATTAAAGTTTAGGTACAACAGAAAGAATCTGTCCTTTAACAAGTGTACTTTTTAAATTCTCTTTAATCTCATAGCAAATAGGGCCACGTCCAGCAACTTCTACTAAAAAAGCAGGCTTTGGTACATCCAAATCTTCTTTCAATCCATTTATTGAAATTGGTTAAATACAGCAAACATCCTAATCTTATTGCTGAGAAAATAATTTTTCTATCAAACCCAAAAGAATCTGCAAACTAGATGACCATCCTTTAATACGGTAAACATCTTTATGTGTCCAGCTTTCTCGTCATGCCCACTCATTGCTCCCTACAGCTGCTGCAGGTTTAGCATCACTCCAGCCGTGGAGGCTTCTGTCGCTCAGCAGAGGTCTTAATTTTTAATACCTTCTCTTCCACCTGCCAGAGATCAGACGCCGGGGATCTAAAGACCTGCTGAGGGTGTGCGGGCCGGCGGATGGGAGCGAGGGAGCTGCAGAGAAAGTTCAGCCGGCCGCCATCTATGACGACCCATATGAGGGAAGTGGTGACGTTGAGAGGACGGCGGCGGCCAAGCCGGAGCTGGACCAGCGTCCCGCCACTGAGTACGAGCTGCCCTGGGAGTGGAGGAAGCGGCACATCGTCAGGACCTTATCGGGTACGGTACGGCATCTTTAACCCCCCTGTCATTATCTGAAGGCTTATCATTCTGGAGTCTGGAGTATGATTGTGTTTAAAGCTTTTCAAGACTAGGTGGCAGTGTTGTTTATCCTGCCTCCGCACATGTATTTTTTATAAGCTCCACAGACCAACGGCGTTCTGAGCATCTTTCACGAAACATCAAAGTGCTCCGCTGCACTTTTTCATGTGCTAGACTTCAACAGAAAACTCAAACCCAAAAGCAAGTTTTTTTTCTGCCCCCAAAAAGTTTTTTTTCTAAATATTTTATTGAGTTTTTCCTTGTGTCCCCCCCCCCCCCCCCCAGCACAATATGACAACCCAGTCAAAGAAGAGACGTGTCATCACACGTTCACCAGGCAGGCCCAGCTGCAGCAGCATCCACATCTGAGGCAGAAAAGCAGAAGCCAAAGGAGCCTGAGATCCTCTCACCCGACTCTGCTGCCATCTTCGGTTTCCTGCGGCAGCCCTGACGGCGAGGCTCGCTGCGTGGACCCTTCACTGCCCCTGGAAAAACAAAGGTAACATCCTGTTGTCCCTTATGTATCAAAACACTAAATACCATCTTCCAAAACTATTCACACCTTAGGATTTCACCTTTTGACACGTGTGTATTGTAGCTGGATTTAACAGGCTTGACCCCCACAAAGTGGTCCATTACTAAAAAATCTAAAATGTGTGGTGCATTCTTACTCTGATACCCTTAGAAGAAATCCAGTGCAACAAATTGTTCTAAGAAGTCAGCTAAGACAAATAGAGTCCAGCTATGTGAAATTTCAACTCAGTATAAATAAATCCAACCGTTCTGTGAAGGTCTCAGAGAGTTTCTGTAGAGAACAAACAGCATCACAAAGATCAACGAACACAGCAGACATGTCAGGGATAAAGGTGCTGAGAAGTTCAAAGCAGTGTTAGGTCACAAACGCTTATACCAAGCTTTTAAACATGACGGCGGCAGCATAATGCTGTGGAGGATGCCGAGGAAGCCGACGAGAAGACGGATGGAACTAAACACAGGACAAAAGAGGAAGATAAGACTTGAGACTGAGGCGGAGGTTAATCTTCCAGCAGAATATTGACCCTAAACATTCAAACAAGAGCTAAAGCAGTTTAAAGCAAAGCATATTCCTCTGTCAGAGTGGCCCAGTCAAAGTCCAGACCTAAGTCTAAACAAGAATGTTTTACAGCTGTGAAATCTGATGTTAACAGTCACTCTTAGTCCAATCCGACTGAGCTGTTTTGCAAAGAATGGTCAAAAATCTTAGTCTGTTGATGAGCAAAGGTGGTAGACGCATGTTTCGAAACACCTGGAGCTGTACCTGCAGGAAAGGTGGCTCTACAAATTATAGGGGCTGGAAATAAATGCATTTTAGATTTGTATTAATACATATTTCAACTTTTGTGTATAAATTAGATAAGTTTGTTGTTTTAATGTGACAAAATGTTGGAAGTTTCTTCAGATATAAACGCATTCTGGAGCTAGCGGAGCCGCACCATTTAAGGTGGTGGAGATTTTTACTGTAGCCATGTCAAACTAATGCATTTATGATTTAAAGTGTAAAGTTCAGTGCCCACACTTGAGCGTTTTCCAGCATAAAAACCCCAAACTGGGCTTGCACACGTTCGGATTCTGCACTTGTATCTCTTCCAGCTGGTACCATGGTTGTGTGAGCCGGCAGGAGGCGGAGCTCCAGCTGCAGTCCTGCAAGGAAGCCAGCTTCCTGGTCAGGAACAGCGAGTCAGACAGCAGCAAGTACTCCATCGCCCTCAAGTGAGTGTTTTCAGAAAGTGCAGCGGCAGTTTCTCCTTGATGAAACGCTCCTAAGTGGATGCACATTTCTTACTGGTGCCATGCAGCGTGGTAGAAAGAATGCAGGTCAAAGTTTGTGTTTGGGGGTGTAGTTTCTCAGTCACGGGTAGAAAGCACATTAACTTTTTATGTTGTGCTCTTTTATGGCATTTTTTTTGTCATGGTGCATGACAAAAAATTGATTAAAAGACACAATGAAACCAAAAACACATATCCCAACAAAACGTAATGAATAAATAAATAAATAAAAACAGAAGAGAAAACCAAGCTACACCCAGCATAAAATGAGACAGTACAGTGTTTGGAGGGTCAGCCTCGCCTGAGCTGAACCTGCACCGCCCCACCATTACGCTCAGTTCTAACATAAAAGGAAATTCAAATTAAAAACTTATCATCTTCAGCTCCACCTCCTGTCTTACGGTTACAGCCACAGACTCCAAACCTTAGATACGCCAAAGCAGGTCTGACTGAGATCATGTATATGTTTTATTCCCCCCATCCTCCCTCCACCCTGCCTGCACTTTTTCTGTAGATCCTCCACTCCCTACATTCATTCAGACTAATGGGTGCTGTCTTTTATTTAACTATCAGGTGACTTCTCTAGAGCCACAAAGACACCACAACCTTTTCAAGTACAATGAAACAAACTGTGGAAAGAAAGTAACTGTAGGCCGGTAGTGTCCGACTGTTTGCCACATGGGCAAACCTCATCAAGTCGAGTGCTACTGGGCCACAATGGTTTTGAATTTTTTAAAAATAAAACCACAACAATAAACTACAGCTGCAATATTGTTGTGAAACAAATAATATTATATTTTGTGGGGAGTATAGAATCCGTAAATCATTGTAGTTCCAAGTTCCAAAACATTAAATGTTTTTTTTAGATTTATTACATTAAAAGAAAGGCATACAGTTTCCAAAATTCTCAGCAAGGTCAAGTGGTTATTATTTTCAACAACTGTTTTTTCTTCTTCTTTGAAAACGTTTGCAATATTAAGTCAAATTCAATAACGCAGTCAAATGCAGATTTGGGTGCACCCAGGTCTGTTTTTGAGTAACGTTTGACAGATATTTGTTGTCATATTTACCATGACGTTTAAAATAAATTAAGACTTTGTGTTCTACCTAACATTTTCCA
The DNA here is from genome assembly GCA_037039145.1 of Fundulus diaphanus. NCBI lineage: Eukaryota > Metazoa > Chordata > Actinopteri > Cyprinodontiformes > Fundulidae > Fundulus > Fundulus diaphanus. The sequence goes on from CM073135.1 coordinate 37,256,383, forward strand.
TTTTATGAAGAGTTCAGTTCAGTAAAAAATGTATCTTTAAAAAACTAAAATGTCTCCACCTTCATCAACCGCCTGGTCTAACAGGCCAAATATGTAGTATTCTTTGATTGTGCGGGCGTAATCAGTCCAGGGTCTACAAGTGGCCCCCTTTGCCGGACTTTATACACCCTGCCTTATGCTAAATAGTGGTTCTATTGAACAGAATGAGAACCTAAAAGGGCAAACACTAGAAAGAGCAGCTTTGGATTCCTGTTTCGTGCTGATTCTATTTTGGCTGTAGATAAAATAATTATATTACTAATAAAAAGAAAGATAATAATAATCCAAAAACAATAATATAATAGAACATCTTTATTTAAGATAAAACCTAGGGAAACAAATGTTAATACAAGGAAGTGACCTTTAAATAAAAGAAAAAATGATAAATGATTGGGGAAACCTAGCAAAACCAACACATTTAGCATTAATTATAATAATTACTAATGATAATAATAGTTTATGCAAGTTATATAATACCAAAATAAACTCCTCTGGCATTAATTCATTTTTTTCTTCATAATATTTTTTAAACTTTACGTTCATAGTGTCTTCCGTGTAAATCCTATGCCAAACCGAGGCTGAAGGTTTGGATGAAACGGGGAGCCGTTGTTGATTCTCGTCTTATTCGTCTGTGTTTCAGGACGAGTCAGGGCTGTGTTCACATCATGGTGGCCCAGACCAAAGAGAACGGCTACACCCTGGACCAGAGCAGCTGCGTGTTCCCCAGCATCCCGGAGGTGGTGCACCATTACTGCACCAGGCGGCTGCCTTTCAACGGGGCAGAGCACATGACGCTGCTCCACCCTGTGCCTCGCCACCACTGACTCTGACCTTTAAAACCTCATAGGTATATGAACTGGAAATTACAGAAAACATTTTTTTTAAAAGAAATATGTTTCTTTTGTCTACAGATCCCTCTCTAATGTGCTGTTTTTGTCGAGTTCTTTGTTAAATGTGTTCAGAGCCCTCGTTTTTTTTTTTCTTCATTTATTTTACTTTGATGTGCAGCGGATGCAAAACATCACGGCTGCTGTTTTGCATGTGAACAAGCTGCGCAGAAATGCCGACGAGGCCCTTTTTGTTCAGATTTAAATGTGACCCGAGTTCAGAAAGGACTGACAGATGTGTTTTAGCTATGTCTCCAAATGCTGCTGCTGCTGCTGCTGCTGCTGCTACTTTATTGTTGCTAAATTATATTTCCAGATTTTGGAAAGGTTTGAGTTTATCACTCTCTCTGCCCTCTGGTGGTCAAGGGGTGCACTCCATCTATTCAATAAAAAAAAAGACTGCTCTGTTCATAAAAGGTCATCATTGCATATGTAAAGAACAGCTATTTTTGGAGTACTTTGATAAAACTGTAATTTCTTTTTTTTTGTTTTTTTCTTTCTTTTTGCATTTGCTTTTCTGGACCATCTGTCCCGTGATGATTTTCTTCCATTTTACTGTGAGCGAGGCAGCATTTTCCACTGCATTGTGTGCACTCTGAGTGAGTGATTCACCCCAAAGCAATGTGCCAGACAGAGTTCCAGCTCTGCAGTGACCACACTTTTTATTGACAAGAGCTGTGGATATCAAGTTTAATGCTGTCTGTTTATTTCAGTGGACGTTACAGTGATTCACAACTTGTGGAGAGCTGAGAGCTGGGTTAGTGGTGCTTGAGGCTTTCGCAGTAAGCCGTTAATATGTTGTGCGTTTACTTTTTGGGACAGCAATGCAGATACGTGTCAAAGGCTTGGAGCATGCAGAGAGATCCTTGGCCATTTCTCTTTTTATTCTTTATAGACCGTGCAGAGTCCTGGCTTCTCACTTACGCTCTTTTCTCTTTAGCTTGCCTCAAAGGTTTCTGTAGGATTTAGATCTATGTTCTGAACTGGCCATAGGACAAGGCATAGATTTTGTGCCTGGCGAGCCATTTCTGTGTCGATTTGGGAATGTTTTTGGATCATTGGGCTGCTGAAAGATCCAATTGTGAGACAAATTGCTAGCAGAGCCCGCCAGATTTGTATATAATATGTCCTGGAATTTCAAAAAACTTCCTAATGCTTTGTACTCTAACAAAAGAGATCGGCCCACAGCATCACAGAAATCTCCACCATGTTAAAGAATGAGGATGAGGCAGGTGCTTGTCCCATCACTCTTTTTTTCTAATACATGATCCACCTGTAGTTTTCATTGCAGAAAAGCTAAATCTTAATGTCATCTGAGCGAAGTTTTAGTTCCCTTGGTTCATGATGACTTGCGCTCTAACAAGGTTTCCAAGGCCTTTGGAGAAGAACTAGACCCACAGCACCACACATCCTCCACCGTAGTTAAAGGTGGCCAAGGTGTGCTTGTCTGTCCTACTGGAGTATTTGTTGCCAGAAACTCACTTTTTATTTCATCCGACAAAAGCACAAGGTTTAGGTCAAAGTCCAAGCTGTTTTTACTAACTAATACATTTGTGATAATAGGAAAGAAAACTTTTCCTTGCATGCCTCCCAAAATGACAGCTGACATGTAGACCTGATGGTTTATCCGGAGACTTGGTGATGTTTAGGGTACCCCTCTTTGCTGCAGTTGAGCTTGTGTCTGGTGCCAAGATAAACTTGATTCCTGATTCTGCCTTTTTTGTTGTTGTTTTATTTTTAATTTTTTTTAAAATATCTAAATGTAGATGTGCAGGTCAGCTACTGTGTTCTTGCAGCCGTTTCCTAGCTTCTGAGGAACAACTTAGATCTGCCCTAGTGGAATGACATGTTCTGGTGTATTTTCCATTTTGCAGAATAATTAATAGAAATGGGCCTCTGGGTCTGGGCTAATTCCTTGAAACTCTGATTAACTTATAAAATATAAAATATTTCTCTGGTTAAAATTTATTTTAAAGGGATTGGTATGGCTGTGAGTAATTGATCACCATAGGGATGTACAGATTGTTTTTTTTAATGTGGGTTAAACTGGAGAGCAGAGATGGAAAAATCTAATTTAGGAAGCAACAAAGTGGATAAAGAAAATCTGTACTTACAGCCTTATGCACAGATTTCCACTGGGCTTTAAGATTAAATAAAGAGTGCATAGAAACCTTGGCTCTGCTGAATTCATCTGTTTTCATGGTGACTAAATTCTGGATTGTTAAAAGACAAATTGATCCACGCTGACTGACCAAAATCTAATTTCAGACATTAATATCCCATTCACCGCTTGCCAGATGGAGCATTAAGCTCTTCGTACAAAAAAGGAGGCTCCCAGGGTAAGGGGTCACTGCCTAGGAACATAAATATCAATAAAATACGGATCAAAGCTTAAAAGCTTGAAGGTAAAAGCTACTTGGAAGAAGCCTCTGCCATTTTAAAGCTAAACATGAGACTTTTCTAGAAAGTCTGTTAAGCTCTGGTTAGATCCAGTTTATCACATACGCAACAGCATGTTTTGGTAAGTTTGTTTCAATTTTGTTGTAAAAGATTATTTGATCAAGACAGAATTTGCCCTTCCATAAACAAGCATCCATGTGACCCATGCTCCTAGCGACATCACACAAGGCACAAGGCAAGCGATCGCAGTTCAAATTTGGCAAATTTGAACTGCGAATTTTGCAAATTTGAACTTTGCAAATTTTAATGCATGTTTTTATTTAAATTCTGCCTTCAAAGGCGCGCACATGTGCTCCTTTAGCCAATGTCGGTTGATTGGCTCGATCCTCGGGCCTCTTGTGATGTCACTGACCCGAGCAGCGTTAGTTTTCTCTTTAAGTTGCCTAAAATGGAGGCTGCTGTCGCTCGAGGCAAGACGGTCCTGCTGCATTTGCTGTGGAAATCACAGAAAGGTTGATGTTTTATGAAAGTCTTCAAATGTTACTACCTATCAGCTGAAACATGCAGAGCCTTTCGTTTTAGCTTAGTGGCAGGCCGGAGACTATAATTCAGCCCGAATGCCACGTTTTGACTTGCAGGTCTTAATGTTTTTGAAAGTTAACCGTTTACATGTCACTTCAAAGGTTTTAGTGCTATTTTTTTTTTTTTTATCAATGTGTGTTGATGTAATTTAAATGTAAACCACTTTATATGTGTCTGGATTTCAGTGCTGGAGATTCCTGTTGAGTTTCTCTCTGATCCCAATAAAACGAGCAATGGAAAATGGAAAACTTGAGTCTTTTTTTGTCAGCAGGCAGACCACTTTAAAGGAGCAGGATCGAAATTTTCTCGCATCTCGTCATTGTCGAGCAACCGTGGCAGAATGAGGGCGTTTTGTTTTTTTGTTTGATCTGGATGTTAGTTGTTAGTTATCGTTCCAAAGGCCAACAAGGTAAGGAGGAGTCCTGGATTAGGGTCGGTTTAGGTTGTAACCGTAGGATTATGTAGAGCACAAACAGTTTACCTACCTGTACTCCAAATAGTACAGATTAAAGAATGCAGGAGTAAGAGTTGTATCATTACACGCATGTCAAGGCTGCTTAATGTGAAGAGGGGGGAAAAAAAAGAAGCATTTGACACCATCCCTCTCTTCTTCCCTTCTTTTCTTACGGATCTCCTTTACTGTCCTCGCCGGTTCTGTTTCACCCGAGGACGGTGACTGTCTGACTCGCAGGGGAGCAGGCAGGTGCTTCTTATGTATGTTTGATGCCAGGAGTTTGTGCTTTAACTCACGAAGGGACGGGATCCAGTGTGTTCGGTCTTATTACCTTAAAACCTCAGATAGTTTTCAGTCCTCTCACGAATGCTGCGACACCTCTGGGTCCGAGAATCGGTGTCTGGTTACCTGTGAAACACGTTTACATGAACTTCTTAATAAAGAAAAAAATGGACTGTTTAGTTTTAGTTTCAAAAGCCTTCTGTTAATTAGTGAAAAAAAACCCAATATAATATAAGAAGTGAAACTTAAATGTGCCAGAAAACTCTTCTGCAGAAGATTTGGATCTTGACGGAACTTTTTAATAAATTCTTCTTGGGGTTTTGAATATCAAAACAGGGTGAAAAGTACATTTCTGTCATATTTTTTCAAGTTCTGACACTTTTTCTGTCCCTATAAATACTGTTACTGATCATGATGGAGTAGAGGTTGCTTCTTTGTGGCAACAAAGTCAATCCTTCTCAGAACTGTGAAGAACTAAAGTTTTAGATGTGTTTCTGCTCCGACACACCGGATTCAGACAGATGCAATAACTCTTCAGTCTGATGCAAAGTTCTGTAAGATTCTGTCGATGACACATTAATTTACTTCAGGTAAACATCTAATATTCTTAAATTTCCAATTTTGACACTTCAGCCAAAAAGTTTTGATTATATGAGAAGTGATCAATAAGTGAATGAAGACTAAAGATAAACCAATTAACATGAAATCACACCAATCAAAGAGAAATTCTGAGGGGAAACTGCTGATGAAGATTATTGCTGACATCTTACCTTTGATCAGGTGTTGGACTGGTGGTGTTTCTCTCTTTCAATGCCTGACCAAATCAGAAGCCATGCAAAATGTAATTTTGCCAGATAAGCAAAGTTGTGGTTTCTACATTATGCGCATGAAAGTAAAACAAAAAAGCTTAAATAATCTCAACCCCACTCAACCATGCCCTCTACTGTACATATAGAATTGACTGGTGGCTGTATGTTGTAAAAGATCGTCTTAAGCAACAATGATCCAAAGATTCTTGACAGTCTCTCTTTAGTCTTTGGTAAAACTGACAAAAGTAAGTAAGTGGTTGGATAACAAGGCACAGAGCTTTTCAGGACCCAGAAAAAAAGTAAAAAAAATTAGTTGCCGGTGAAAATTTCACGTTTCAAAGACAGGTCTGATTAAATAAAAACTAGCTTCACTGATCAAAAAAGCCAGCTGTCATCATTGTAGCTGCAGAAAATGATGCTGTGATTCGTGATGTTGTTATCCAGTGTCTGTGTAAAGTGAGAATGAAACTGGGCCTAGGCAAGAACCTTGTAGAACACCGCCACTGATTCTGCGCAGTCTGAAAGACATGATTGTTATGTATGACCTTAAATCCACTCCAAAGCATCTTGATAATTTTATATTCTAGTCTCTGTTATATGATGTTGTGGTTGGTGGTGTCAGTGTCCATTCAGGCACAGCAGGACTAGCAAAGACACAACACACTAACTGTGTCTGGAACCTCCTAGTTCAGAATGAAACAGAGGAGCTCTGGTTTGAAAATTTGAGATCTTGGAGTTCGCCAAATTATGACAGCCAGTCACATCATGGGATTTTTTTTTTTTACATTGTATTGAATTGAACATAACTTCACTATCAGCATTACATTTTAAACTGGGACACATGCAGATGACCAATGAGACCAAGCACACATTTAAATCAGCTGTGCTGTGAAGACACCAGCGGATCCGCTCCTGCCAAAGTCTTGGCCTTGAGTTAAAATTTGGGTCAACGGCAGGAAACCAACAAGATTAACGGAACACGACCAGCTCTGCCAAGAGGAGCGGTCGGATATCCAACCACAATAATGTTAGAAGTTGGTGTCCTCCTGATGCATCTCATGAAGGAACAAAATTACTCCAAACATTAGCTGTGCAACTCAGGATTCTGTATTTTTACTTTGTAATTTACTCTCCATCAAACTGCATTATATTTTTCCAATGGACGCTTTAAATGGAAGATATTGTGCTGAATGTGGCAAAGTTTAAGCTCTTCGTGAAGGAAGGATAGCAGAACTTTGTCTTCTGACTCATCTCTGGCAGCCTGCGAGTCTCCCTGAGGACTTCTATCAAGATTAATTTCATGAACACGAGCAAAGCCGCCCTTCTCAAGTTCTCCAAAGACAGAGCCAGCTACACCTGGAACGGGTTTAGTCATCAGATGATATAGAGCTACACCCGGTTCTGCTGTATACTTGAATGAATAACTTCACTTTGTTCCCATGTATAAGTCATCCTACCCCTGTGTCCAGCCGCTGCCCCCTCTTCGGCTTGCATGACAGCTTGACACGATCGCCGCCTGACTCCACCTGATGGACGTGATGCCTTGAGATCTTAGTTTCACTTGACCTGCCCTCTTGGTAACCGAAGTGTCCCTGTCGTCCTTATCAGACGCGTCAGGCTCGGTGCCAGTGACACAGCCTGGCTCTCTGTTAGCTCTTCTTCTTTTCCTCGTGCATGCGGGCAGCACCTGCCGTGCATTATTCCAGCCGCGCTGACTTTCTCGCTGTTCAGTTTGACCTCACCAGGTGAGGTCGGCCGTGTTTTCAGACACTGTTTGCACGGTGCTCTTCAGTCATTGCTTGTGTAACAGAGGATGAAAAGGACAATATCTCTGTTGTGTGCAAAGCACTTATGTCAAAGTAAAAAAGGTTCAGGTCTAGAATTAGGACAATTAGTTGTTTGTTTGATCGAAAAGCAGCGTGCAGAGTTTGTGGAGTGGTCAAAATGAAATTTATTTTGAATCTTATTTGCATTTTTCATTATTATTTGCTCGCAAAAATCGTTACAACAGCATAGTGCCGGGAATGCTGCGTAATGATTTCATTTATTACACCACCACACAAGTGCCTCTGCTCTCCTAATAATAACGTCTCTTAGTCCAACACTGTGCTATACAGATGCTTTAGTCACAAGCCATAAATGGGATGGAGAAAGCAAAAGTGAAACTTTATTTTCTCGCTTGCTTTTTGATTTATTAGGCTAATAATGTTTTACCCATTTGAGAGCACTTAGACAACAGTGAACCTTCATTCCAAAGAGTGAGTAGATTCTTATTATGACATGAAAAAGTAAAATAAAAAGGGTGTCACTCACTCAGTAACTTACCTGGCCATAACACAGCAGGACACTGTGAATTTAACGTTTGATCTCCACTTTAGAACATCATTGCATCAAAGGCAACATGCATGTGCCAAAAAACCTCTTGATGATCTCCAAGACTGTTGTAAAAAATATTCTGTGGACAAACAGAACTTTTAAGAAGGTGTGCGTCAGATTCCATCTGCCAGAAAACAGCATTTTAGAAAAATAAATAAAGCTTATAGACAAATGTAGTGATTGTAGTGCCGTGGTGTGGGCTACTGTGCTGCTTCAGGACCCAAAGGACTTCCCAAAATAGATGGAACCATGAATTCAGCTCTCTATTAAAAAATCCAGAAATCCTGAAGAAATTAAAGAGTGCTTCAGTTCATGAAGCTCAAGCTCAGTCGATCTGAAGCACACCAGCTAGTCTACCTCTGAATGGCTCAGAAAAAAAGGTGGCCTAGTCAAAGTTCAGACTTAAATCTAATAGAGATGCAGAGGCAAAACCTTAAATAGACTGCTCGTACTTTAAGCCCTCTGCAGTGCGGCTGAAACGAAACAATTATGGAGACAAAACTTGTACCAAACACCTTCACAGAGATATAAAATACTCAGTTCTGGTTGACAAGGAGGGCCCGACCACTTATTACGTTTAGAGAGGAATAAATCTTTACCTTAACGAATGAAATAATAATTTGAAAACTGCTTTTTTTATTCCCTTAATTTGTCTTAGTGTGATATATTAAAGTTTACTTGATGATCTAAAGCATTTAAAGGATGACAAATTGCAAAAAGAGAATAAATCTGCAAGAGGGCAGTGTAATGAAATCATGCTGGTTTTCAACGGCGCATCCTATCTTCTTCCACTTGTAGTGTACATGTCTGCCATATGTGGTGCAGGCGCTAAGCAAACTGATTGTTTTTGACATTAGGGACATATGGAGTTGTGATTTTTGTAACCTAAAGAGATTTGCTTTAACCAAATCTGTAGTTAAGAAACAGCTGGTATCGAAATACTGCATACCCTGTTAAAATACTGCATGGTATCTGAACTTTTTTGTTCAGTGTGGTAACCATTTGGGGATCCTTTTGAAGGTGACAGCACATTATTACAGAGGCTGTGAGCGATTATAACATGCCGTTCGCTTCCCTTCAGGGTCACAGCAGGGTGAACATTTTTGGACATTGCTGCGGATCGGGGACCTGTCAGCAGGCTGCAGAAACTCAAACATTCAAACAAATCTATCAAAGGACACCTTTGGAGAACACAGATGGCTGAGGAATGAGAGCAGATCGGGTAAGCCACGCCCCACGGACAACTGGCTGACCTGGAGTCAGTTTCTCAATCTTGCTGGAGGCAAAAAAAAAAAAAAAAAAGTTGGTTAACGTTAACTATGTACACCCAGAAAATGAAGAAATCCCTCTGGCTGATGGGATCTGTGTTTCAGCTGTTTTACATTTGTCGTTTTTTTTTTTTTTTCAGTCTGATGCTGAGTGGTGAAGGAGGACGTGCTAATCTACTGATGTGCATGCATGAGGGACAGAAGGAGCTGCTTGCTGTAACAGCAACTCTAGCATTCCTCCCTGATTTTATCCCCTTGCTTTCCAAGCTCCGCACTTCAGCAACACACTTCACAGTCTGGATCCACTCCCAGTCTTTGCTATCCTTTATTCACACCATACTGACACAGGCATGTACACATGTGCTCTCACACATCACACCCTCTTTCTTCCCCCCCCCTCTCTCACCTCTTGAAGGAGCTTTCTATGCAGATTCAAGTCAAACATCTGGGTCAGCTTAGATCTAGCGGAACAAGACTTGCAGGATATTGTTGGCAGGATATGATGTGTGAGCTGAAGCTGTTTACTCTGTGGGAATCCCCAACACAAAGAGACACACACACACTCACACACAGAGAGAGCATGCTTACACACCGACACACACTCACATCCCATAACCCGGTGCAGCAACTCCTAACAGACTTTTCAAAATCTACCGACGAGGCTTGCAGCTCCGGCTTTTTTCAAGCACCGGCTATTTTTTCTCAAATGTTAGGGTGCTGTTTAGTTCTCTGCGTTGCATCACATCCTCTTCTGGAGAGAGTCTAAGTGTTTTCGGGGCAAAGGAGACAAAGCAGTATTTATGTGAAAAAATAATATTCTCATGCAGTACCGATCAAAGGTCTTAAGCAATCATTTGCTTCCTTGTAATTGGCTTCACAGGAGTCTTTGACAATGGTGACTTTCTGAACGTCTTTCAACACTTTCCTCTGAACTTTAACTGTGTTTTTTTTTTAACTAGATTTCAGTCAAGTACCTGGCCTTTTGTTCGTTTAAAAAACATAAAAAAAAGAAAAAAAAACAGTTAACTGAAAACTTGGTGTACAACTGATTTCTCAGGTCCTGTGTCAAGTCTTTGCTGGGGTTTTTTTATGTTTACTAAAGCCTATTGTATATATTATCATGTTAACGACTTTTCCTTTTCATTTATCTTTGGCTTACAGCTCTTGGTGGGTGGTATGCGCAGTTATGTCCAAATTTGAGTATGGTGTAAAACAAAGAAACCCCACAGAACGAAAACAAATACAAGGCAGCCAAGCACACAGCTAAAAGTTGTGCATGAGCGATGATGTTACATGGCAACATGTTATGTAAATTCAGCGTCAATGCATGACATGCCCAAGAAGAAAATGGTGCTAACAAAATCTGCCACTCAAATGGAAGTTCCTTAGGTGAAGATGGAAATGACTGTTTCTCTTGTCAGGAGGTGCAACTCAGGGGAAATGTTGTTTAAAAACCGCAGCTGGGAGACCTACAAGACTAGCACCCTACCCTGATTTTTAAAAGCTCTCTGTGGCTCGCCCAATCTCCCTGTAATTTACAACATAGGTGCTTGTGACAACAACCGCAACTAAAAACTAAAATCCAACCGGTATTCAGGGATTTCTGCTCCAGTTCTGACCAGCATTGTTACTCTGAAGGCTTCTTCAGTTCGTGGCGAAGAAGCTTTTTTGCATGAGAGGGAAAACATCTTTAAGAAAATAAGTCCCGTCTACTTAAGCAGCTCGGATACTCTCCTGGATGGCTGAGAATCTACGACAGGACCTGGTTACAGATGCACAGAGGTCTGTGTCATCCCTCTTATTAGTCCCAAGGTTAGGTCTGAAACATAGCAAAATGTCAAAAATATTATGTCAATTATTGTAAGCAGCACTCACTTTTCTTTAAATTAACAGTCATTAGGGTTTACTAGCACTACAAGGATTTAATGTTTTGACGAGACGCCGTTTGTTAAATAACTTACACTGTAGAAATCCTTTTTTTAAAGGAGCCTTGTCACGTACTACCACTATAAAAACAACACAAAAAAGCGGATATTCATCTTCAAATAAAACAAAGTACGGCAAGCCTTCATCCTGATTATGTTTACTTTGTGTTTTTTCAGCCTGAAAATACTTTTTGTCCACATAAACATGGTTGTGTGCCATCTCCCGGCAGTACCTCACATCGAAATTGACGCAGTTTCTGTAAGACCAGTACGACGTCCTGCATTGCCTTGCAGTAAAGTGAAGTAAAGTTTGTCGTGGCCAAATACCAACTTTATCTACAATGGCTCCAAGTTTGAGTGAATCCTCCTCAGAGCAGCTGGCCGTTGCTGACTCACTTGGCTCCAGTGCTTCCCCTGTTTACTCTTTGCACACATGCGCAACACCGAACTTTGTGGTCTGTTTTATGGTAAATATACACAAAAGTGCTTTGTTTACTTACAAAAAGAGCAAAAATAAAATGTGAAACACAGAAATGAAACGTACTAAGCCAAGAGGGTTCAATTAGTTAATTGGAAAACCTTTGTAAGCAACCAGCGAAAGCTACTGCCGTAGAATTTCCTGACGTCATAGCACATAACTAGGCTCCTGTAAGTCACAACATTTCGTTTGGCCCAAAGTAGTTACTAAGCTAATACATGTGGGGATTGGAAGGGAAGTCAAAGTAAAGATACACAATTGGTCTTTTTTCTTGGTTTAGACACAGAGAATAAACACTGGTACAACATCTATTATATAGTTAAACATTTTGGAGCAAAGTTTGGAGACAGCAGCTTTGAGTCAATTTAAAGATATGTTGATGTCAGTGAATATTTTGTACAGGCCAAGGACATCAAACAAGACAACTTTGTTTACCTCGGAAACTTCAAGCTCCCAAACAATCCTCACGGTCACCGTATTAGTCATGGTGCCGACACTCTTAGAGATATTTTTCGTAGCTCTGGTATGAACTTTGTTGCGTCACCATTCCTTCACCTTTTAGTTTTTACTTCTCGTGAAGCCGAGATTTGACATGTGTTATAAGTGTTACCAGCAGAGAGGGTGTTTTTAGTGGTTGAGGAGAAGTCTGTACGGATATACCCGTTAAACAGGTGTTTTTTATGCTCTGCGTTCCTGGGCAACAAACCACCGTTCATACAGGGTGGTGGCTTTCAGTTATAGAGATGTGTGGCAGTAAAAACAATCTTTGTGTCAGAAAAGTGCTATAGAAATTGATTATCTGCTTTAAAATCAGTGGGATTAGCAGATTGCGATTCATATACCTTTAAGATTCTGAACTTTTATGGCTCCAAAATACAATGAAATGTGTCCTTTGAGGATATAACTTCCAGTTTCAGAGACCATTAATCTGCTGTGGATAGTCTTTGTCACCACCTGCCTGCTTTCCTCGGTTTTTCAAACACTCAGCCATGGCCAGGTGGAAGGACAGGACGGAAATGGAAAACTTCTAAAGTCCTTAAGAAAACTGATCAAAACTATTTTAAATGTAATGGTCTAAAAAATATTACAAAAAGAAGATGCTTTATAAATTAGAGGTGGTACAACCATCCTATTTTGTCAAGTGGATGGGACCAAAGCCCATGGTTGGCTCCTATTTGTTGACTTTTCTTCAGCTTTTAATACAATCCAGATTTTAGACTTTTTATGTGACAAATCAACAGCTGATTTTCCAAAGAGCTGTACTTTTCTCCTCGGTCACCTCAGGGTGGTTCTTTCTCTCTCCCCTGCTGTATATTTTATTTACTAATGACTGCCACGGTTTGCAGGCTAACAGACATGTCCTTAATATGCAGACGATACAATCATTGTAAGACCTTTTCATGTTGAAGAGCATCATCGTAGGCCTGCTGTGGATCAATTTGTGCCGTGGCGTCCTCAGTAATTTTTAGCACCCTGAAAACTAAGGACATGGTAATTAAGTTTAGGAACCAAAAGTAGTAAAGGGTGCTGCCATTTAACAGGTGAATTGTTGTAAGTACTTAGGGGTTGTTCTTGATGATGCTATGTCCTTTGAGTCACATTTTGCTGCTACAACAAAAGTGCTCAACAACAGCCATACTTTTTAAGGAAATTGAGAGCATTTAAGTTTAATTGAATCTGTTTTGTATCATTGCTTGATATGGAAACTTGTCTCTGATCTATAAAAGCAGACTTGGTAACCTGGTGTTACCAGAAGTGTTGAGGACGCCATTTCTTTTGCTTTAAACTCTGTCTATAAGCATCTAGAGGCACATAAATCATATGCTAGAATGCTATTTATTGACTACAGTTCAGCTTTTAATTCAATGGTCCCAACAAAGCTCATTCATAAATTGAAATGTCTTGGACTTGATGATGCCATTTGTAAATGGATTTTAAATTTTTTGACTTGTCGACCACAAAGGGTCAAAATCAATGGTTGTATCTCAGATGAGCTGAATGTTAGCACTGGTTCACCGCAGGGGTGTATTCTGAGCCCCCTGCTGTTTACATTGTATACTCACGACCTCGCAGCATCTCATGATAATAATGTCATAATCAAATACGCCGATGACACAACTATCATTGGGCTGATCAGCTCAAACGATGAATCTCATTATCGCGAGGAGGTAGAGAATGTTGTTCAATGGAGTAATGAAAACAACTTGCTTTTGAACACTTCAAAAACGTGTGAACTCGTTATTGATTTTTGTCACAATAGGATTCAGTTGCCTATTACTATTCATGATTCTGATGTGCAGATTATTGAGAAATGTAAATTTTTGGGTGTGACTCTTTCTCATGACTTGAATTGGAGCTCTAATACGACTAATATTGCTAAGAAAGCGAGACAGCGCCTTTTCTTTTTACGTAGGCTTCGAGAGTTTACTCAGAATACTAAGATTTTATTCAATTTTTACTATTGTGTAATTGAGAGTGTCCTAACCAGTTGTATTACTGTGTGGTTTGGTAATCTCACTCAAAAAGAGAAGAAGGCTTTGAATAAAGTGGTCTGCTCAGCCAGCAGAACTATTGGCTGCACTCTTCCGCTCCTGGAGTTCACATATAAGGCTAGAGTATTGAATCGAGCTTTACAGCTGGCTAATGATGCCTCAGGCCATCCAGCAAGGGCTTTCTTTGAGATGCTTCCCTCAGGGAGAAGGTATCGTTCTGCAAAATGTACTACTGGTCGCCATTTACACAGCTTCTTCCCACAAGCTGTGATTGCTTTGAACAAAGCATCTTAAACTAGGCACTTGTATGTATGTATGGATGGATTTTATTGTACAGCATTTTTATATGGAGCATTTTTAATATTGAGGCTTCATGTGGCTTTGTCTGTTTTCTATGTTGTGTCCTCTGATGTGTTTACCTTGACTTTGCACTCTGAGCTACTTGCACATTTTTTCCAATGCAGGTAAAACTGCAAATGGCTAATAAAAGTGAATCTGAATCTGAATCTGGTTAAAGTTGGAAAGTGAGTTCAAGTGAGAATTCAGGGAATAGTGGAGTTTCCCAACAGGCAGGCAGGCTGAGGAAGTCAGCCTCTGTGATGTTATGCTCAGACCATCCTTGCTTTAGAGACTTTCAGCTGCTTCCCTCAGGTCGTCTGTTTAAAGTCCCTGCGGTGAAGACCAAGAGAGATAGTATCTCTTTTATACCGGCTGCTGTTGTAATAACATGAAACCAAACGCGTTGTTGCCAAATACAATGTATGTGTGGTTTGATGAGTGGACATGCTGCAAATGATTTTTTGTCGCTTTAACTTTCCTAAAACAAAAAGAAAACAAAAAACAGCTAAATAATCAGCAAACTAATAGACTAATAGAGTCTCATATGTTAAAAAAACAGACACCAAGTGATCCTTGTTGGTTAAATACAATGTTTAATATTTTGAAGCATTGGTTATTTTCATAAAAGCTTGAAAGATAGGCGCAGGATCCCCTATCTTTCAACACTGAGTACATACAATAATATAATGGTCTGAAACTTTATATATTTATATATACGTTCACAAATATTTCACTGTGCAAGAAAGGGCTCAAGCACACGTCTCCAATCTGGCGCCTTCTTCTAATCTCTCCCCTACTGTAAAACTCGGATGAGTCTGAGCTTAAACATCGTGAAATAAACCCTGATGTGTATGTTAGGTCGCCCTCTGCGTCGAGAGCTGTGGAACCCGATCCGGATTTGTTCTGGTATGAATAACATTTGCAGGGGGAAACAGCTAGCACTCCCACTAAATTCCTCATGTTCTGTGACCCCAAACTCAGCGCTGGACATCTCCTCTCATGTGTGTTTGTAGCGTTTAGAAACTGCGTAAGACGAAAAGTGGAAGAAAAAGAAAAGCCATCAGTTTTACAGTCCTTTCCCCCCTCCTCCTTTCCTCCACTCTCTCCTCCATCTCCTCTTGTTTTTACTCCGTCCTCTCTTGCCTAGTTTCAATCTTTCTTCTCCGCCGCCCCGTCTTTCGGCTTGTCGTCTGTTTTGTACTCCAGGAAGAAGTCGTTACAGGCCACTGTGAGGGCACCCATCAGGATGATGAACTCTGTGAAGTCCACCTCGCCGTCGTTGTTGGCGTCCAGGTCGTTCATCACCTTCTCCACTGCTTCGTTATCTTTGGAGCTCTGTTAGTGAGAGTAATACAGACAGAGTTAATAATGTGGACTTTCTTATGTGTGTGTATGTGTGTGTGTGTGTGTGTGTGTGTGTGTGTGTGTGTGTGTGTGTGTGTGTGTGCAGGCAGAGAAAGCTACTCTAGGCTTGTCAAAACTTGCACACATCAGTATCAGCATGCATATCTGTTCTTGTGTCCTACATGTTTGCAAAATGTACTATGTCGTTTTCTTCACAAACACATATTTATCCCTTGAGACACCCCACGCTTACCCCCAGGTAACTTCCCAGCTCCTCTAGTAGCAGCTCCTTCAGCTCGCCCCTGCTCAGAGTGAACTTGTCGCCCTCCTTCCCCGAGTATTTGTGGAAGGTTTTTATGAGCATCTGCATGGCACTCTCCAGGTTGGAAGTGGGCTCCTTGGACATGCTGGAAGGAGGGGAAGGGTGAAGTAGAAAGATTAAAATCTTAAATTAAATGCCCGCTCCAGCCTCTGCTTGCATGTGTGGTCACATGGCAATCAGGGGTGAAGCAACCTCTAAGACGAAGTGTTGGAGGTTAGGGTAGGCTGATGGATAGAAGTGTAGAGTCACATTTTGGATGGAGAAGGGAGAGAAGATTTTGGAAAAGCGTTCCTTTTGCGAACAATCTTACACACATTGTGTCCGGCATCTTCGAGCGTCTTGTGCTGGACTCGTTGGGAGACTGCGCACACACAGACACACATGAGTCACTGTCAATAATGCAAATCTGGAGCGTGTGAATCTAAGCAACAGATGCACGCCATTCTACTTGTTATCACTCATGTAGGTTGAATTGCTAATGCATGTAACACTGTAGTAAAACAGGTCTCCGATGTGATACGTGACACATTCAGAAACTCAGGAGGCAAGAAACCTGAGGTGCCTTAGCGGGCTCTTACCAAAAGAGATGCTATCATTAAGGTAATGTTAAGAAACAGGAAAAAAAATGCTTATAAATTTGCTCAAAGTGACAATTAAGCTCACAGCATCTGCGTGAAGAAGTTTAATCCCATCATTTCATACGTATCATTTTTGATACAAGTACTTCTCAAGTAACAGCTCATAACATGAACAAAAGAGACAATTAAGCTCCTAACATATTTGTGAATAATTTCAACCTTATAACTTTTTATTTATTTTTTACCTTGTAATTATAAACATATCATTTTTGATATGAATATTTCTCAAGTATTTGTGTCTCTTGATAAAATATGTAAGCACCTGATAAAGTTACCAAACAGAGTTAATTAAACTCCCAGCACCTCTGTGCAGTAGAATAACTCTACAACATCAACCGTATGACTTTTGATACAAATAACTGTCAAGTATTTACGTCTTAAGCTAATATTAAGAAATATATATAACCGGCGTATAAAATTAACAACCTAAGCTCCCAGCATGTTTGTGCATAATCACAACCTGATCGCTTTTGATGCAATCATTTATTTTTTAAATGCAGAATGCAGTGATTTTTGAAAATTAAAATGGCATAAGATGTTTAATGACCTATACTTACTGTACAAAACAGTAAAATTTATTTTTTTATTCTCCAGGTTGCAGGAATAAAGTAATATCCCTCTATTCTCGCTGCCTGTGTTTGGAGTTCTTTTTCTTTTTCTTGAAACACAGTCTGGACATAACCTTTTTCTTTTATGTATTTAACAATTATCATAAAGTACTGCTACAGCAGGAAGGACCTACGAGGTCTTCCCAAGAAGTCTTTGGCCAAGTTCTCAGGAAGTTAAAACGTCTTGGCCTGAAAGAACTTTCCTCTTGCTATTTTGGGTAAAGAAAAAACAAAACTTCCCTGTTCTTGTGGCGTACGTACAGGCTTTAAACGTGTTTTAGGATGCATGTCATATGTATCCTTTTAGTAATAATTACTTTTCCCTAAAGTATCAGTTATGATACCAAAAAGATTTTCTGCTCCTTTTTTGTATTAGGCTGCTGTCAGTCACTGGTGATGAGGTCTGATCACGCTGCAGAGGGCTGAAGAGACAGCGGAAACACGGCTGGCTACCTGGAAAATCTATATGGTCACCTGTCTCACTGGCTGACACGATACAATAGATGCAGATCCTATCTGTAACCCAATCCTAGACATTCTGATAATGGCGATACACTTAGCGATGGAGCAATGTTTAAGCTAAGGGATGCGGGGAGTTGGGTAATTTGCCATTGAAAGCTTTTGTCAGCTATAGGACAATACATTAAGGTATAAACCAGTTTCACTTGTTTAATTTATCAATTTGCCGTCAGTCTCTTCTTGACACAAGCCGTTCTCCAGGTCTGTTGCCCACAAACCTGTTCTGGACCCAGTCTGTTATCTACTTCGGCTGCACTGAATAGTTTGCAAGAAGTCCTTTTATCCGCTGCAGAGGAGAAAGTCCAGAAAAGTAACATGTCTGTGCGTCTGTCTTACCTGAGTGCTGATGGAGGGCCTCCTTTGTCTTTAAAGAGTAGCAGGGGACAGAGCCAAGGCAGAGATGGATGGGGAGAGAGTCTGCCAGTGGCTTAAATATCACCTGCTCCTCTCTCTCTCCTCCCCCTCCTCTTGCTCCCCCCAAACCTAATCACCCCCTTTGGACTTGGAGGTGTCCTTCCTCCCTCCCTTCTCCCATTCCCCTCCGCAAAAAAGGAAAAAAAGATGACAGTGTCGTACAAAATTAATATCCCTTGTACTATTTGACATTTTGCCATGTTACAATGATAAATTCTAACATGTTTTATTGAGATCTTTGGAGATAAAACAAGAAGTGGCACATAATTGTGAATTGGAAAGAAAAAGCCTTATAGCTTTCAAAATGTTTTACGCAAGTTGCCAAAATGTTTTGTATTTAGCCCCCTTTACTCTGAGGCCCCTACCTCAAGCTCAGTCAGGGATCAAAAGGAGAGCGTCCGTGACCCTAGATTTTTAAATCTTGTCACTGATTTAGTTCCAGATTTAGTTCTGGACTTTGACTCGATCATCCTAAAACAGAAATATGCTTCAATCTAAATCACTCTGTTGCAGCTTTGGCTGCATATTTTTGCACATTGTTCTGCTGGAAGGTGAACGCGTGAACCCAGTCTAAAGTTTTCTTCCAGCACCATTTAGGTCTGGTTAATTTTCCCATCAAGTCTGACAAATTTCCCGGTCCCTATCAACCTCCCAGCATGATGCTGCCATCGCCTTGTTTTACCATGGGGATTATTTCTTTAGTGACGTACAGTGTACGTTTTCCACGTTTGCTACAGCAAAAAAGGAATCTTCTTTTGGCTTCCTTTCAACAATGGCTTTCTTTTTGCCGTTCTTCCAATAAAGGTGAGGTTTGCGTGCAGGAGTAACAGCTGCTGTCTTGACAGATTTCTCCCACTGGGAGTCCTCAATGGGCCTCTTGGCTCCTTTTATAATTAATTCCCTTCTTGTCTGGACTTTCAGTTTAGATGTGCTTGTTTTTTTTTTTTTATAACCTAGCCCTGCTTTAAACTTCACCACAACTTAATTCCTGACCTACTTATGTTTAGCGTGGTTTTCATGATGCTGTTTGTGCAGTAATGTTCTCCAACGAACCGCTGAGACCTTCATGAAGCAGCTGGATTCCTTGTGAGATTATATAACACGGCGGCAGACTCTGATTACTAATTAGGCTACTTCTGAATGCAGTTGGTTGCACTACATCTTAGAAAAGGGAATCAGAGTAAACGGGGGTGAGTACAAATGCACAACACGCTTCATACTTGTAAACAGGTTTCAAAACCAGATAGCCTTTATGCTTCATTTCTTGGTAATGCACAAAGGTGGGTAGTAACTGGATTTACTAAGTTACATTTACTAGAGCAAATGTACATGAAGTAATAGTACACCATGGTTTTTACTTCATGAGTATTATTATCATGAAGTAATGTTCCTCTTACTTGAATAAACAATTTCTGGCTAACCTACCCACTTCTGGTTAATTCACTGGACGAAGAACAATGTTTTAGCACACAGCATCACTCACAGACACACAGCTACTGTGTATGTTGAAGTCAGACCTCTTGTTTGTACACAAGCTTCACTGTTCTAAAGTTATTTTCCATTCAATGAGTCTGCTGTGCAAGCGGACATGCAGTAAACGGTAATGCTTTACACTGTTGTAACGTACATACATTACCAACCGTGAATATTAGTTTCAGAAGCTTTATGCTTTAAAAAATAAATGTTTATGTCAAACTGATTTGGAAGTATACGGGAGGTTTTTCTGCCAGAAATTACATTTCTTAATGCTAGCTTTGTTTTATTCATTTTTGATTTTATTATTATATACTTTTTTTATTCTTGAGTAATTTTTGGGATGGCTACATTTCACTTCTACTTGACTAGAAATGTATTGAAGTAGTGCATCTCTTACATGAGCACAACTCTGATTATGCACTACTTTGTGTTGTTCCATCTCATAAAATCCCAATAAAAAAAACATCAAGTTAGAGGTTGCTATAAATACTTTTGTGAGAAACAGCATGAAAAGAGCACGCCACACGTTAAAAAACATGTTACTGTCACAGTTTTATTCTATATTAGCCAGTACATAGATTATAAGCAATAAAAATGATACAGCGTTACATGTGTAATAGGAACAGTGAAGCTCACTGAACATGACATTAGACTGATACAAGTCCTGCTGCCAAACACACACAAGCACTCCTAGAAAATAAACAGATGAGGCCCTGCACTGCATCCTGGGAAACAACTCATTATCACAAACATTTTGACCCCAGGAGCCATAAAGGCACATTCATATATTTATATACACTTGCTGTTCCAGTTCGGTGATTAATAACTTTTTATCTTCATCTTCTGTATCTGAGAGTGAAGGAGATTTGTTGTGTGGCAATGCGAACACTCCCTGCTGCATATCTGCTGTGCTCCAGTCCCAGTATGTTTTCATGATCGTTTAAAGCTGGGTGGATTTTCGCTACGGGACATTAAAACAACCAGCTTTATAAACAGTTAAGAGGAAGATGGCTTCAAATGAAGAATAGTGGCGATAAATCCTCTTCCACGGGATGTTAAATCTAAGTTTGCTAACATCAGGCTGGAGTCTGCCGGTAGTGCAATTCGACAAACCACCCAACTGTACCTTAACTGAGCTATCACAGGCCCATGTGAGCTGTAGGTGGTTCAGGAGACTGATGTCACCATTAGTCCCAAAAAGTACCAAAATGAATTAAAAAAGAAAGATAATCATAAAGAAGTAATGATAAGACGATCTAAAAAGCCCAGGAAGTGTGTAAGAGGCAACTAACACACAAAGCATTGTGCGCTGTGGGCGTAACAGCTGCACGTAGTAGGTGTAAATGATTGTTTACAATGGGAGTGTTTCAGTGAGGCAAGGTGATCACATGATCTGCGCTTATTTATCTTTCCCATTTTTGTTGGGCAGCAGTATGAAGTGCTATTTGCTCTGATTGGGAACAAGGTGCAATGTTTTAGTGGTGTGTGTGGAGGAGCATGTGAAAGGCTAACATGCTGCAGACCTGCAACAGTTGAGCAGAATCTGCCACTTTGTTTGGCAAGTATTCACTGCAGTGGTCAAACCGTGAGTTAGCTATAGATTTCAAAGTTAAATGTAAAGAAGGAAGAAACAATTGAATAGCGGTAAAGCTAATTATACGACTCTATATTACACAAGATGCAGTGATACTGTCGGTGATGGTCGGTGTTACTCCTTGATTTTAAAAAAGCACAACCGCCGACAGGGATGAAGTGTAATCCCATATCCAGGATTACTTACATGCAATTGTTTGCGTCCCTGGGTGTGCTACTCGTGAAATGCCTAATCCAGTAATTTCCCAATGCCTAATGCCCAAGGATTAAGTTGCACCTAAAACAAGGTGTTTAAAATGTACAAGGGTGTGACCGACAAAACATAAGAACAAACAGCTGGTGCTCAAACCAGCAACCACTTGTGATCACCTTTACAAAAAGGTCAGTTTTTAGCATATTTCCATTGCTAAGCTTCTTAAAAAGATGGTCACTTCAGGAACCTGCTGTGGTTTTATAGCTAGAAAACTAAAAGCTTTCCAGTAAGATGGTGTTTTAAAGTCCTTCGTGCCCCCCCTCCAACACACACACCTAATCAGGGGGATAAAGTTTCACAAGCACCTTTTCTGACCTGTCCTGCTAGTCCCCAGACCACTCCCACAGGACTATTCTGGGCTCCATTTTTGACCTTATGGGCCTACAGGTATAGATTCCCTCCAGGTGCCTTAATTATTTAGCCGAAGGTCACACCCAGCGTTCTAGTTCGCAGTTCATGTCTGAGCACAAGTTGAGGGAACACACTGAAAGCTACAGACAGAGTAAAAGAAATTAGACAGATCACAGAGTGCACAAGTTAAAGGCAGAAAATGGGCCATGAAAAAAAAACAATTAAGATAAGTTGAAGTATGCAGAACTTTAGTAAATTAGTTTGTTTATTGTTTTGTTAAATTAGCCATAGAACCAGTTTAAAGAAATATAAAAAAGTGATTTAAGTGCATCCAATAAAAGGAACATTTGGACATTCTTTACAGACTCCAGTTGAATTAAGAAAATAACCACTTTCAGGAAAAAATGAATCTAAGCTAAATGTGCCCCATTAACTTTAAAAAAGTTTGGATTCAGATCGAGGAATGGAATCACAAACAACTTGCTCCAGCTGCAATTCGATGTACAACTCACATAATGGGATTCAAACCACCAGAACAAAAAATAAATAGGTTATTACAATCGCTATCATTTTGTTTATTCATGTGGCAGCCATATTGGATTTTGAAGTCTGGTTTTGTTAGAGGCATCAGACTTTTCTGCTAGAAATTCCAACATTGGGAGTTTTACAGTTCATGTTATTTAAATGGAAACTCCAAAGTCACTACTTCCAATTACAAATATCAGCAACATACATTGCTAAAACAGGAAAGAAGCAACAGCTCTACCACTTCCTGTTAACCTTATAGGCTAACACGTAAAATTTATTTAAGTGCAGCATAGAAAAATAGTATTAGAGCATTTTTTTCGTAGCTTCAAGTTGAACAAGGACAAGATTACTGAAGCTAAGCAAATGTAGTGTTATATTAATCTTGAAAGTTTGAATTTAGAAATAGGAACTGCATCACATCAAGCTTAACATGCTCCAGTTGTGCTAAATAATGTTGAAGTCCACTGTTAGCAATTAGTAAAACTTTTTTAGAGGCAGGTTGTGTAGCACCATGTGTGGGTATAGGTAAAAAAAAAATCATCAGAAGTCAAAAGAATTTATTAATTACCCCTGCTTTTGCTATGTCTTCATCGCGCGGCAGCCATATTGGATAAAGAATACGTTTTCCGAGTTGCTTATATATCAAATCTCACATCACGGGACGCTCCAGTTGATTTTTTTAAACTTGGAACTCAAATATTTCAGCTTCCGAGTGCACATAGAATGTCCCAATACAGCATATCAACAAAGGAAAGCAGCTATTTTGTAGCTGTCTTACCACTTAGCAAAACCAACATGCTACTATCTTGTTTGCATCTTTTTGTCTATCGATCGCTAAGCTAAAGAATTATATAAAAAAACACATTCAAGAGCACCAAATAAGGGAATATTTTATAGCTGAATAATGACAAAGATATATTATCCGGGTAAAACAGAAGCTATGAGCTAACATGGAAAAGCAGCTATCCATTTGTTTTAGCCTCACAAGCTAACACAAAATTGTACTTGTATGGGAATAAAAAAAACAAGGTCACAATGTAATAAGTAGTTTTTAAGGGTGCTTGTTAATTTTTCTTTTATTATTTTGAATGTAAATTTTGACAGAACCAAACATTTAGTGAGTTCATTTTATCTAAATTTTGGCTAGCAAGCTCTCAAAATGTCCCAGTATTCCTTAAAGCCACAAGTCCTTGGCTAAGAGATTGTCACCAAAGGACCCATTTAAATCTGCTGTTAGTGTAGAAGAGAAAGAAAGTGAAAACATTAAAATGAGAAAGCGTTGATGGAAGGCCTCTAGTTTGTAATGATGTGTTAAGATACTTCAGTCAAGTGTGCAGGAAAGTCATCGTTTCCAGGGTAGGTTTCACATGGATACCGCATGCACGTTATAGTGTACAACTACATGCTGTCATAGTATACCATCATAATGAGGTAAATGTGCTTATATAGTGGGATGCACATGCTGTACATATAAACATAGTGGTAAAAGTAGTACAAAGCTACTGTCATGTACATAATCATAAGGAATATTGTTTTGTAGTGTTTAAAATATAATTGTATTTAATGTATGTTAAAATAGTGGCTTTCCAAATTATTTTGGAATCAATGTTACGTTCTCTGAAGGGTTGATTTCTGTAGTGTGACTTTTGTGAAGGAGTGAATTGTCCCCTATGAAGAAGCCTCTTCCGTCTTCTCGGCTCCTTCCTCCTCAGTAGCAGCCGGCGACTTCTCTGTTGGATCCTCCACCTTTGGTGTTTCCTCAACTTTCTCTGGCTCTTTCTCTGCAGCTTTTACCTCTGCCTTTACCGGCGCTGCTGCTTCCACCTTAGCTGCTGCTTCCACCTTAGCTGCCTCAGGCTTCGTTTCCCCCGGCGCCTCTGCTTCTACCTTTACCTCAGCCGTCGCGTTTGCCTTTGTTTCTTCATTTTCCTTTGGGTTTGCTTCCTCCTTTGGCTCTTCGTTCTCTTTGGGTTGTTCCGCCGACTTATCCGGGGGGCTTTGTGCCACTTGTTCGGATGCAGCATTTTTCGCAGGTTCCTCTTTCTCGCGGCTTTGCTGCTCGCTGTATGAGCAAGCCAGGTAGCCTATTAGCTTCAAGTACTCCTCAAAGCCAAGCTTGCCGTCATTGTCACTGTCTAGTTGCTGGCCCATGTTGTCGATTGCTTGCTTGCTGTCTGTGTCCTGGATGTTGGACACACATAACCACAAGTCAACCACGATGGCGAGCAAAAGGAACCACCATTCTTGGCCAACATTTCACAGTAATAACATAAAGTTATTCTATCTTGGAGCTCTTTCTAAGAATCATCCACTACTTTCATAATTTGACTAGAATTTACACAGAACAAGTTAGAACTGGCGAGTCTCACACACACACACAAAAAAAACACCTCAAAATAAACAGGTCATACAAGTTGCGAGAAATCCAAGGAAGATTGTTCTCACCGTAAGGATGTTGCTGAGCTGGGATGAGACAAGGCTCTGGAACTGTTTCTTTCCTAGATTCTCTTTTCCTTTTGTTGACTTTAGGAAGGTTTTCACCACGACCTGGATGGCATCCTCCATGATTCCCCAGTCTGGGAATGAACAAACAGATTACTGGTATATCGATCTATCCATCTGCCCGTCTGTCTGTCTCCCTATGAAGTAACTTTGATGTAAAGGCTGATAAGCACCCAACAGACAAAAAGGTGAGTTTTAAAGTACGGTGATTTTAGTCTAGTCAGAAACTTTATAAAACAGAAATGCGGCGGTAAAAACCTTTTTAGATCTCCAAGCAGGAGTTAACCAGTCAGCAGTAAACCAGGAGACGGTGCCGGTGTTACTCATGTGTTGTTCTATTAACATCTAAAGTCCGAACTTAGATCTGGGACTGACATCAAACCAAAACAAACCATTGTTCCAGTCCTAAGTTTGAACACCAGTGGGATTTATGATGCTGTCTACCAGGCTAACGACTATTGGCAACAAGAGCTCATTTTTATCCCTCTGCAATTTCTACCGTGAGGTGTGTTTGTGTGAAACATTGAGATACTAATCATCAGAAGTGCAAACAACTAGTTTTTTTTTATTGGTTTTACATACTATGTAGTATTTTGAGGTTGCGGTAAAAAAAAAAGAGGAAAAAAAAACCCTGCAGACTCTCCCACTTGGAATTTCACCTTCAGCAGAACCTCTAGCTTTGCTTCCCAGCTCCTAACTTGAATTTTTCTACTTTTAATTATTAAAAAAAACACATAATTAAACAGCAACCGTCAACCAGTAAGGCATTGCAAACGGACAGGGAGTTATTTACTTTTGTTTTGTTTGTTTTTAATGCCAAACACAAAGCTCCACTGATCCAAATAGATGTTGAGGATTAACTCATATTTTTTTGGACAGGTACATGCCCTGTGATAACTGAAACCAAGGATTACTCTCGCACCGCTGCAAAGTTTTGGTTTCAGCTGTCAGACTTGTGAGATGCAGTTGGGGGGGGATGGTGACGTGAGATAGGTGGAAAAGGTGAGAGGGAGTCTGATTGAGAGACGAGCTGTGATGCACAATGGAAGTTCTGATCTTTGATAGGTCATCTGATCTACTGAAGCTACCAAGGGGACTGGGACTCAGATTACCTAAGGGATTACCTAGTCCTTGTCTGCCCTTCTGTCTCTTTCCCTCTCTTTTGCCACGCTCGGTCTTCCTTTACCTTTCGGTCCCTCATCGTACTCCGCCTCTCTTGGGACGCTGTCCTCTAACTGTTGTGCTGGGACGGCAACGACTGGCTTGCTCCGGTATGTTAAGCAACTGCACAAACAATTCAGAGTCCTTCCGACTCTGACTGTGACTCCATCAGGGTTTCAAGCCTCGCACCGATGCAAAGATAATCTTCACATATTGCACAAACTGTAACAAGGCAGTAAGGGTGACACGTTTGCAGGAATTCCACTCATTGCTGTCTGCGGAGATCACTTAGACAGGAATTTACAGGCTACCTCCGAGCTCGCTTTGCCCCGAAGCAGGAGACGACGTTCGTTGGAGGTAAACACGCTCTGCAGCCAGTTTCGGTATTCAAATGCTGTTGAGCAAATAAACTGTGAAGGGAGAGGCTGTTGACTCTTTGTTTTAATAAGGATGCAGCAGCGCTTGTAGCACAGATAGACAGCATGTTAACATCTACATCACTGGAGGGAAAGTCAGGCTGAAAGACAAGCGGTTTCCAAACCATACATTAAATATCACCCGTTAGTGACGTTACATATATAGAGTGACAAGGAGCTATGAGCTGTTGAATCTAACATTTCACTCCTCTCTTTTAGGTATTAAAAAAAAGATGTCTGACACCAGCAGCCCATCAACCCATCCACCAGCTGCCACTGGGCTTTTTTCATTGTTTTTGCAGTTGCAGTAGAGGTGACCCATAGATTGAACTGCGATTTGTTAATATGGACTTGTAAAATATCAGGATTGTAAACAACTACTTGGATGCAAAACTTTACCTATTAAACGTTTCTTTAGCCTGTTGGATGGATTTTTACTGTCTTTTTTATGCACACGCCTAACACTGATGTTGGTGACCAAGATCCTAAAGGCAAGGTAGATGGGTTATGGTCAGTTCAAGACATTGTTATGCTGGCAAAACAAATTTAGGAAAAAGTGGCCAATGGGGATTAAAAAGCATGTTCCAAAATATTAATTTCAACTGATTTTTGGTATATTGGTTCTTGAAAACAGCAAACAGGCTTAAATCAGAGGCAACTGGACTTTTGCTCAGTTCTTTCTGAAAAAGTTTCAACACCTATCCTCCTGGGCGCAAGTCACACGCATCTGACCAAGAATGCACCCAGCAGGATGGGCTTCCATGTCCTTTAAAAACAGTAGCACACCAAATATAGGCTGCTCATGTGCGAGCCACCAGAATTGACAAAGACTCCTGGATAGGTGTCGAAACGACTTCAGAAAGAACTGAGCAAAAGTCTGTTTGCCTCCGATTTAACCCTGTTTGCTGTTGCAATGACCTGGATAACTGAGAATTGCACAGGCATTTTCTTGAAAACATGAACATAAAGGCTGCTTGGTTGTTTTAAAATAAACCAAGCAACTATATATATATATATATATATATATATATATATATATATATATATATATATATATATATATATATGGTGAGCCACTCTAGTACTATATGTAGGCTCCAATCTGGCCCCCTCTGCTGTGACCAATTGACAGGGTTTATCACTTCTTTTTTTTACCAAAACAAACATACACAAAATACACAATTCTCAAACTGAAAATGCTCTTGATGTCTTTGTGCTTGTTTAATAACCATTCGCCTTTTATGGCAGGGATGTACAGTACTCAGAACATATACTTATGAAATGTTGATTATGATTTACTGTATTTTCTACGCTGATGTGTTATCTTCTCTATCATCAAGGCGCCGTCGTTACTCTCTGGGAGCTTTGGCCTCAGATGTGAGGATAGAGGGCAATAAATGGCCATTCAGCTGGCCTGATATGTTACTACCAAGCAGAGGGAGAATCTGTGGCACTTGAAACACATCAAGATCCAGGCTGTCTTTTACAATTACAATTTCGCTCAGCATCTTGTCTTTGGCCGACTCTGCGCCTTGGACAAAAGAAAAATGAGTGCCGTATAACCACTCCTAGTTGTCACAAAAACAGTTTAAATCCAAACAACCAAGCAGATCCAGAGCTCAGCTGGAACTTTAGGGGACTTCTTCCTGTGCCTGACACGCCCTTTACAGCCCTGAGTACACAAGGGCCTTAACGGACGCCTCTTATCCGCGCATGTCTCCTCTATTCTTTTGACACTGCTGTGCATGGTCACATTATTTACTAAGGATGGATAAACATATAGCTCATCTTCAGAACAGTTATTATCCAAATCCAAGATACTCCCAGGCTACCAATCAACGTTATTTACCTCCCCCCAAAAAACGAAAAACATTGCAAATAATTAAACGCAAAGTCCTACAACCAAAGGTTTCCCGTTTCCCCGCAGAGCCCCAAAGGGGGGATTGGGTTGCGTTTCAAAAACGGGTGAACGTGATACGGTGGGTGCGCAGAGTAATGACAATACTACCGCTGGTGTGGCATGAAATATTAACAGAGGTGCAAGTCAGGCTGTGGCTATAAACAGCGGGGAGTCACCGTCTTCCATCCAAGAAAAATCCACACATCTGAGCCGTGGGTGGGCGCTTGGACACACGATTAACAATCCCGCTATCTTTAAAAAACGGGAACAATGGGAAGAGAAGTTACCAGAGCTTCAGGGAAATTAAATATACCCGAGGCAACCTGTGGCCCCGCCTTCATCTACATTTAAATAAAAAGAATGCATAAAAGTTGCGCTTTTACGCGCGATCCTATGGGCTGTGTTGGGTTCAGACCCCGTCACCCTGTCACCTGGATTTTAGATAAGCTGCTGGGATCTGATCACTTAGCTGAGTATAAATTATCTCCACACGAATCTGATCTGGACGTAAGGGCATTTGGAAAGTCTAACAAAAAGCAAACGATTGAAATGGTTAGATTGTTCCCTTTGAAAGCGCAATTTTTTAATCCCCCAAACTTTGTCGGACAGCAGCCACTGAACGCGTTCTGCAGTCAGATCAGAGCGGGGAGCCTTTAGCGGAGTCTGTCGAAACGTGGCAACAGAAAAAAAAAGAAAAAGAAAAGACAGGAAAAAAAACACACCGCATTCACGCAGGAAACGCTCACAGCAAAGCAAAAGAATAACATTCAAACCCACCGTTTACCGTCTGCAGGATGAGAGAACTGTGTAAAATGTGCGCCAAAAGTGACTTTCGGTCCTCTTCTCCGCCTTTTTTTTCTCCTGCGCTGCTTTGAGCCCTGCGGACTTGCCAGACTAGTAGGACTGCAGAATCTCTTCCGTGATTTGGGCTCTTTTTTTTTTCTCCTGTCCTTAAAAGTTTTCCCCCCTTCATAAGTCAAAGGGCGTGTACCTGGGAGAGTGGGGAGGGAGAGGAGTGAAAGACATGCCGCGACCCTTAGAAGCAAAGAAGGAGGAAGAAATGCAAGCAGAAACTCCTCAAGTTGTTTTTTTATGTAATATTTAGACGTTTTAAGTTAATGTTTGGCTGATGGAGCAGCTGTGTCACGTCATGCGTGATTGTCTCAATTTGCGGCTTGGAGCAGCTTCATCTGCTGGGATAGGGGGACAGGGCGGGTGGAATGACTTCATCCAGGGTCAGACCCTTTCAAAAGTATTTCATTTCACTTATTAAATTCACTTTGAAACTGGAAATACCCCAACTGAGAAGTTTAATCTATTTTTCTTTTACTATAAGAATGCATTTTAAAACACGAAATGATGATAACTTTGGAAGGATTAAAGCAGAGGGAGGCTAAATGGAGGCAGTACTTAAAGTATCTGCTTGCTTTTTCCATATTTGTTGATTTAACAAATCAAATATCAAAGTATTCCCACCCTTAAGCTTTTTGTCACGTAGGAACCACAAACATCAGTGAATTTATTGGGGTTTTATGTGGTTGACCAAAAGAAAGTAGCACAGAAATTGTGCAGGGGAAGTGAAGTGACACAGCTTTCTTTACAAATAATAATTTACATTAGTTTTCAGACCCTTTTTACTCTGATACCCCTAAATGTAATGCAGGGGAACCACAAACCTTCATAAGTCGGTTGACTGGTAAAGAGACTTCAGATCAGGTCAGGGAGAAACTTGTGGAGAAGTTCAAAACAACATTATTTTATTAACCGAAGAGGCTGCTGGCCGTCGGCCTTAACTGACAGGTTGGACAAGAGGAGCATTAATCAAAAAAGCAGCCAAGATAACTCCAGTTCCCCTGGCTGCTTTTTATTTTGGAGTTATCATAGTAACTCTGGAGGAGCTGCAGAGATCCACAGCCCAAGAAGGGAATGTCTGTATTTTAGACAAGAGTTGTATGAATGTTTGCTTATGTTGTGGGTATATTCTATATTTTGCCAAATACATATGTGTGTGTGTGTGTGTGTATCTCTCACTGATATATGTGCATGTTTATATGCATATACATGTTTATATACATATGTATAAACGTATTTATGTAGACTATGCCCTCTCCCGTTGCAAAAATCCAGAATAATTGCAGATATAAATAACTGCCACTTTGTTCTTCCTCTGCAAATAGTTTTTTAGCCAGTTTATTCTTCTATTGTTCTTGTACAACTTGTATTTGTTGTGTTTATTTCATATTATCCTACGTCTACTTATGTAAACTGTATGTTTGTCTATAGCACCTTATCACTAAAACTGATTCCTCGTACATGTAAAATGCTGCCTGGCAATAAAGCTCATTCTGATTCTGATTGAGAGAAAACCATAAGAAGAGCCATTTTTTTAAGCAAAATTCATGCAGGGCAACGACAAATATGTGGGAGAAGGCGCTCTGGTCAGGTGAGAGCAAGTTTGGCCTACATGCAAAATCCATGTGTGTGGAAAACTGACCTCCGCCTGAACACATCATCTGTATGGTAAAACACAGACATGTCAGCATCATGCTGTGGAGATACGGCGAATGTTTAGCTCAAAGCTTGTTCGTGTGTTGAAACGGCCCAAACAAAGTCCAGACCTAAATCTGACCGGGAATCCCGCAAGCCATGCAGCTGGAAGTGCAGCAGCAGGTGGTAGGAAGCACGAGCTCTGGGGAGCTGAACACAACTTCAAGCCACACTTTTTTTATTTCTGAAAATCCGCAATAACCAGGCGTGCTTTTAAGTCTTCATACGTATATGCTGCTTATATGTTCGTAAAAACCCCAATTAAAATACAACAAAACGTGGAAAAGGTTCATGGGGTGGGACTACCGTTTAGAAAAAAGATCATTGGATTTTAAAAAAGTGCAAGAAAAGATACCAAAGTGGACAACGTTTGAGTCCGCTGAAGCCTGATTCTGGTCATGAGTGGATGGAACAGAGTGAATTATCTCTCAGGCAGCGACCTCGGCAGATTCTTTTACGACCATGTAGAAGATTTACATCTGCAGATTTGGAGAGGCGGGTTCACCCTCATGCTTATCTGCCAAAGCTGCCGGCTGCAAACAGACGCTCTCATTTCATCGGTTCCTCTGACTCATTCGGCCATCGTCTGCCCCTCCCACGCTCGCACCTTAACACAAGTAGGGGAGGGGGGGGGGGGTGATTTGGATACAAAGGTCGCGTTTACCTATTCGTTTGAAAAAAGGTGCAGAGCCTCACAGAAAAGTTGGCAGCAAATTAAAACAGGCCTCCAAGGCAATAAAAGAGCAGGGGATCGCCCTGCGCACATAACTCCGTCTAGACGTTAGAGTTAACGCTGACATTACCTGCTTAGGAAACACACAACAGGATGCATTTGGGCAACATGTCCCTGACCTCGCTGATGCAACACAATGCTAGGACAGGCAGCTTTATGGAGCCCTGTGGAGCATTACTAGCTCAGGACGGTGCAGCAGCAGTTCATTTAGGACCACAAGCTCTTAAATCAAGGCCGTGACACACTAGGGCTCAAATGCAGGTTGCTGGAAATCATATAATGTGGTGAATGAATGACAGCGGACTCGAAGCTGGTGCATCAGGGTTTGAAACAATAGAGCCTTTAATTCAAAGTTCTTCTCATTGAACAAATGGTTAACTACGCAGTTACACGTGTGGCTCTGGTACAGAGATAAAAGAATTCAGATGCCCCTCGGTTTACAGCCGGACGGCACAGATAAACTGAGCCGACTGGGCTGGGTCGACTAGTTGATGCCCCCCTGTTTGCTCGCCAGTTTTCCAATTAGCTGCCAGAACTCGGAGAACGTCAGTTCCCCGTCGTTGTTTTCGTCTATGGAGCTCATGAGCTGGTCGATCGCCTTGGGGTCGCTGGAGTTCTGTGGGCGATCACAAATGGGACACAGATAAATATTAGACCTCCTGGAGGCGCAGCAAAGACTGTCCTGCTTGAGAAAGTACATTACTGGGTCTGTCAGCAGCTATAAGTTTTAAAACACTTGAAAGGTTATTTTCCGGAGGGAATCACACAAATTTTTTTTTAAATACACAAATGAGATGCACACGTTTGGATTTATTGTGTATTTTCTCTAATCCACACAGGGTCATTTTACCAAATCTTACCACACTCAGATGCATACAAACTAATATCTGGTATAATTTATTAACGTAGACCACAGTGACACTTTTTCTGGCCGTCAACAAGCTACTGGCATGATTCTGGTTACATACTTGACAAGAGGGACCTGGTTTTTACATATAATCCATAGATTTTAGTTTTGATGGGGTTTAGGAATCTCTTTGGAGAGGCTTTGCCTGATTGATCAACTCTAAAACCAGTTTTGACCTACATTTTTTATCTATGTATCAATCAGTGGACCTAAACTATCACCTGTGACCACCTGTGTCAGTGTGCACAGTTTACGTCAGTGACAATCAGCCCAAGAAAGAAGCTTCAGTTCTAATCCTTTGAGCACTAGTGAAATTTTCAACTAAACACGGACTAAAGAAAGGTTTTGTTATCAGATGAGACAAAGATTTAAGCTATTTGCCTAAATGAGGAGTCAAGCTGAGGCATTTAAATGCAACAACAGTGTTTCAACTAGAGCGAGGGGGCAGGAGCATAATGCTGAGGGCCTGTTTTGCTACATTTTGTACTAATGCTTTCCAGAAAGAGGGTGGCATAATAATGACAGGGGACTATCTCTAAATTCTTCAAATTTATCTCAAATCAACAACTAGATAGGTGGACCTTGGGCCCCTCTTGGCGTTAGAACAGAAGAAGGATCCCAAAAGTGTCAGAACTGCTTCATGAAAGAGGAAACATGTAATATTAAGTTTCTGGATTACTACCTGGCTTCCTCTATACAGAAATTGTGGGCTAAATGCTTTAAATCCAAATATGTGACAACCTGTTTAAAATTAGCTCTTCCAATTCTGCTAATAAAAGCGACCAAATACCCAGCAGGAGTGACACCAGAAGCTTGTTAATAATAATAATAATAATAATAAATTTTATTTTGAGCGCCTTTCAAAACACTCAAGGACACTGTACAGGTAAAAACAATAAGTGGTAAAAGCAACATCATCATAATTAAAAGAAACAACACAAAGTACACACAGGAAATTAACAGAAAATCATAATGAAAAGGCAATCTTGAACAAGTGGGTTTTGAGTTTTGATTTGAACAAGGATAAAGACTCGGTATTGCAGATGTTACGGCCCCTGGCCTCTTGAGGCTGTGCAGGCTCCTTTGTTTTGTCATGCAGGTTCAGCTGTGCAAGAAAACCTTTGCTGATTGGCTGCCTGGAGGCTGCAGGAGAGCAGCCACTCCATTGGACCAGCAAAACCAATCAGACTCTGATGAGGCCCACCTGAACTGTATAATAGGCCTGGAAATCATTCCTTCAGGGGGACAGCTAGTAGGAAGAGGTTTTGTAAAGCTGTTCCCCAACCTTTTGTTTGCTACTGTTTTGCAGACCTCTTGGAACTTTTGTGTGCTCTGCTGAAGCAGTCTGACTGTTTGTGTTTGCTAGCTCTAAGCTAGTGGGGGGGTTTGGTGCTCCCTGTTGTCTTTTGATTTGGATTGTTTTGGACTCCTTTGAATTAGTTGTGCTTCCTAGTTTGGTTAAACCCTTAGTAATTTACTTTACTCTAAGCAATGTTAAGATTATCAGACCTTTTGTGTTAAACTGGGTTGTATTGTTTTGTGTTTGTTAAAACCCCTTTTTTTGTAATAAAACTCCTTTTTCTTATACTGCTTTCTCTGGACCCATTTTTATGTTACTGCCCCTGAACCCCTAGACTTTGGGGACGTAACATAAGTGGGGGCTCGTCCGGGAGCAGCCTTATTAAAAGGATCCCTTTGTCCAGAGTTAAAGGAGAAACATTTTGGGTTGTCTGTATCCAACAACCATGTCAGTTTCATTTAGTCTGGAGCACTTTTTAGCCGACCCCTCTCTTGAGCGTATTGATAGCTGCCGCAAGAGTGACTTGCTGCAAATTGTGGAGCATTTCCAGATGCAGGTCCCAAAACAGGTCCTCAAAGGAGACCTAAAGGCTCTAATAGTGGAGAAGTTGGTGGACCTTGGTGTGTTCAAAAAGCCTGATCTGCCTGAGGCTACTGTAGTGCCATGCCAACAGGCCTTGTTTGTGGAGGACCTCAAAGGTGGTCCTAGTGGGGAGGCAGCAGTGAGTGACCGGGGGAAGACACCCCGCACACTCCCTCGCTATGACCCATTGTCTTCTGTAAGTTCAGAAGGACGAGATGGAGCTCGTTTGAAGGTGAGGCTGGCACGTCTACAGATGGAGGCTGAGGAAAAAGCCCAGGACAGAAGAGCTCAGCTGGAGCTTGAGATCAGGAGGCTGGAAATAGAGGCTGATAAAGCTGTAAAGCTGCGCCAACTTGAGCTGGAGGCCCAGACTCGAGCACCTTCTGCCTCTATCACACCTGGCTCCACCGCCATGTCTGCTATGTCATTCGACATCAGTAAGTGCATTTCTTTAGTACCTGCTTTCAGAGAATCTGAAGTTGATATATATTTTGCAGCATTTGAACGTATTGCTGATGCTTTGAAATGGCCTAGGGAAACCTGGCAGGAACATTTGCAAATATTATATCAAATATTCCACAGCTTGGCACGAGCTTCCTTGACCCTTAACCTTGCAAAGTGTGAATTTGGCAAGGCCACTGTGACATATTTAGGCAGAGAGGTGGGGCATGGCCAAGTCCGTCCCCTCAACGCCAAAGTTGTGGCAATTAATGATTACCCTACACCAAAAACCCGCCGTGAACTGCGTAGATTTCTGGGCATGGTTGGCTATTACTGGAATTTCTGCAGAAATTTCTCCTCGGTAGTTCAACCGTTAACCAATCTCCTTAGCCCAAAAGCTGACTTTGTTTGGTCAGATAAGTGCCAAAATGCTTTTGAGAGTGCTAAAGTTCTTCTGTGCCACACACCAGTACTAGCTGCACCTGATCTGACCAGACCATTTAAGCTAGAGGTAGATGCCAGCGCTGTTGGGGCTGGTGCAGTGCTAATACAGGAAGATTTACAGGGTCTAGATCATCCTGTTTGCTATTTCTCCCGCAAGTTCAATAAACATCAACTGAACTATTCAACCATTGAAAAAGAAACCTTGGCTCTGTTATTGGCTCTTCAGCACTTCCATGTATATCTTGGTTCCAGTAGTTTACCGATCGAGATCTTCACTGACCATAACCCTCTAGTTTTCCTTTCTCGCATGTATAACCACAATCAGCGCCTTATGCGGTGGGCTTTACTTCTACAAGAATACAACTTAAACATTAAACATAAAAAGGGAACAGAAAATGTTCTTGCAGATGGCCTTTCCAGGATGTGAGTATGGTTTTTGTTTGTTTATGTGTGTGACACTTGGTATTTACAAAACTGGATTTTGTAATTTAAGGAGGGGGGGGTGTTACGGCCCCTGGCCTCTTGAGGCTGTGCAGGCTCCTTTGTTTTGTCATGCAGGTTCAGCTGTGCAAGAAAACCTTTGCTGATTGGCTGCCTGGAGGCTGCAGGAGAGCAGCCACTCCATTGGACCAGCAAAACCAATCAGACTCTGATGAGGCCCACCTGAACTGTATAATAGGCCTGGAAATCATTCCTTCAGGGGGACAGCTAGTAGGAAGAGGTTTTGTAAAGCTGTTCCCCAACCTTTTGTTTGCTACTGTTTTGCAGACCTCTTGGAACTTTTGTGTGCTCTGCTGAAGCAGTCTGACTGTTTGTGTTTGCTAGCTCTAAGCTAGTGGGGGGGTTTGGTGCTCCCTGTTGTCTTTTGATTTGGATTGTTTTGGACTCCTTTGAATTAGTTGTGCTTCCTAGTTTGGTTAAACCCTTAGTAATTTACTTTACTCTAAGCATTGTTAAGATTATCAGACCTTTTGTGTTAAACTGGGTTGTATTGTTTTGTGTTTGTTAAAACCCCTTTTTTTGTAATAAAACTCCTTTTTCTTATACTGCTTTCTCTGGACCCATTTTTATGTTACTGCCCCTGAACCCCTAGACTTTGGGGACGTAACAGCAGATGTCAGGGGGAGTGAATTCCAGAGTGTGGGCACAGACCAAGAAAAAGCTCTGCTCCCCATGGTGCTAAGACGGGCGGAAGGAACAACGAGGTGAGTGGTAGAAGAGGATCTAAGTATGCGAGAGGGAGTAGAAATTTGAAGTAAATCAGAGAGATATGGAGGGGAGAGATTGTGAATAACGTTAAAAGTAAGTAGGAGGATTTTGGACTGAATTGTGAACTTGACAGGTAGCCAGTGGAGCTGCTGCAGAACTGGGGTGATGTGATGGAAAGATGGGGTTCTAGAAATGATGCGAGCTGCTGAGTTTTGCACTGCCTGAATCTTGTGAAGGGATTTTTGACGAAGACCGAAAAGAAGAGAGTTACAGTAATCGATGTGGGACGTGACAAGACTATGGACAAGAGTACAGGTGGAACCAGAGGAGAGAGAGGGGCGAAGGCGATTGATACTGCGTAAGTGAAAGTAAGCAGAGCGAGTAAGGTTGTCAATGTGAGAGGAGAAGGACAACGTACTATCAAGGATGACACCCAGACTCTTGACCTGAGGTGAGGGGGAGATTACGGAGTTGTCTAATGAAAGGGAAAAACTGTCAGCTTTTGATAATGTAGATTTGTTGTTGATGACGTGTGTTCGAGGCCGAGCTTGCTAAGGAACATTTGTCCTAATATTAGTGGTGTAGAAAAAAAATGTAGAAATCCATCAATCTAACAAATTTAATATTGTAATAAATAAATTCTATATTACTTTGATAAGATTGTAATATTTAGTTAGCACAAATACACTGTTACACAGATTAAAAATGAATGGTTTTTGCCACTTTCTATAATATAGCTTGCAAAAAAGGAAAAAAGTGTGTTGTTCTGGAGAAAACTATATAAGTAATATAATTATATAATCATGCAAGTAAAATGAATATAAATATAAAATCAAATCTAAGCAAGTAATAAAGAATCAAAAGCTTTAGGCACAAATGTAAATATTTGCATCAATGTTTTTGTAATTTCTTTAAAGTTTTGCATTCCCAGACTATAGAAATTATATTTAAGAAAATGCTCAACGTCTGAAAAATTAACAGATTAAATTAATTTTCCTTTTTGCACAATATAAAGAGCCTTCAACGGTGTGTAATAAACACGTCAACAAGTCTCTTTTTAGTGCAAATATTGTAAATCAGCAGACGGAGACGAAACGCTCACAAAGAAGACCGGAGGAGACAAACCTTGACAAAGTTGGGAAGCTGAGAGGTCACCAGCTTCTGGAACTCCTCTTTACTCAGCGTAGAGGAGGATCCTTCACTCCCAGCATACAGCTTGAACTGGGTGACAATGGTGGTGATGGCAGCTTCCATGGTGGCTTGTGCTGCAAAAGAAATCATTCCAAACTGAGCATGCATTCTCCTAAAAAGCAAGTAAAGCATTGCAATCAGCAGCCAGCTGATGTGTTACCTTGCTGTGTTTGGGTTCGGTGCGGCGGGCTGCAGAAGGTCCTTTCCCCTTCCTCTGATCATCACCTCTCTAAATATACACGCTTCACCTCCATCACTGATGCACACATCAGCGGAAAACACCTCATCACTCCCCTCCTGTCCTGCACGCTGCCCTCATCGCTGTCGGATTTCCATGACATCAAAAAAAAAAGAAAAAATGAAAAACTGCCACGCTGACCTACAAAAAAAAGGTCACAGTTAGTACTGACGACTGGACAAAACCCTGTTTGAGCCAGTGAGCAGAGTGCGGGATTCAGAGATAGCATCAGCCGAGTCCAATCAACTGACTGAATCATGCATTTCTAAGCAGTAATTAGTTTATACAAAACATGACTCAAATAATGGTACCGAGGTCAAAAACAACCCTTGTTGTCCAAATCCGAACTGCACACATTCAAAGCACAGACATAAATTCTGTTTCATTCGTGTTTGCAAAACTCTACTGCTTCCCCTGTTATTAGTTATTAAGAATCAGATTTTAAAGTCAAAGTAAAGGTCACCTCAGGGCAAAAACGCCTCTGATCTGACCGGTTGTAGAATCCGAAGAATGGCAGGCTCTGTCTGCGGTTTCGTAACGACCGGCTTGTTCTCGTCCATCAGCATATCAGCTGGGTGATATCAGCTGAAGCCCAGATGCAGTACGTACCTCTGTTAAGGCAGGCGCTCATTCACAGAACGGAGTCTGGGCGTAAACATTTCAGTTTGGCCTCACGGCTGCGATAATAGATGCCATTCATGCCATCGGATCCTGTTCCCGGCACAATGAGTCCGTTGCAGTGTGTCACACAGCGCGGCTTTCGTTTTCAGCGCTAAATCCGTCACTCAGAGATGATCTAGAGTTTTTACTGGGAATTAGAACCCAGTTCATGCATGTTTTACTGTATTAGTCAGCCACAGTTTACATACTCTCCTCATGGCATAGACGTAACTCAGTTTGGGGCTTCACGCCCAATCTGAAGCACTGTTTCAGGTATGGAACAAACAAGATTCGTGTGTACAAACAGGGATTATTAGAGATTTTACCTAATCTGCTCAGGGTAAACATTAAACAAACTGGCTCGAATATACACGCACATTTGTTTAAATCCTGTAACTTGTCCAGGACAAGGCCTATTAGATTTTCAGTAGGACTCATGATTGTGTCGTTAATCATGAGCCCTACTCACTGGATCCGACAATATTCAGAACAATGGGAATGTCCAGAAATCCTAGTGAGGATCTGAGGAGAGCTGCAAGTTTCCAGAAAAATGGGAAAAGTCTTTTGGAGCCGTTTCTAAGCAATTTAAAGTTTTTTGAACGCTTCACCACTTTCCCGAGGTCTTGAAGACGACCCCAAGCTACCCTCAAGGAGAAAGGAAATTTGCAAGATGCTCGGGAAGAAACGAGGAGGCTCTAAAGCTGGAAACCTCTGGAACGTCACAGAGCGAGCAGAGAAGCCAAATGTCTACTGAGGGAAAAAAAAGTTTGACAGACTAAATCAAAGACGGAGGTTTTCAGCCATAATGACCCCAGAGATGTCAATGTGAGGGTTTTGAGCATCATGCTGATGGAATGCTTTGCTGCCAGTGGCAAAGAGCATTTTGCACAAAATACACAGAATAATCTGGAGCTCTACGTTCACGTTCTTCAACTTTATCTCAAACCGACTTGTAGATTTAAACTCGGACACAGAAAACACAAATTCAGGCTAATATTAAGAGATTAAGAGCAAATATTCAGTTACAATTATACCAGAAGACTTTTACCAATTTCAAAAAGCAAATGGTGAAGGTCCAACTTGCT
This sequence comes from Fundulus diaphanus, assembly GCA_037039145.1. Lineage (NCBI taxonomy): Eukaryota > Metazoa > Chordata > Actinopteri > Cyprinodontiformes > Fundulidae > Fundulus > Fundulus diaphanus. Next base: position 37,296,076 of record CM073135.1, read on the forward strand.
TAGAAACATTTCAATAATTATTAGTGGGGGTGTGTGTACTTATTTAAGCCTGTTTGTGTAATTCAGACCAGCGGTTCTCAGACCTTTGTGCTTCCGACCCACAAAACTAAATCTGAGACCTGCAACCCAATCATCAATCAAGTATGCAAGGAGTACCAAATAAACGGGTTCAATGATTCCAGATATATCTCACTGTGGCTGTTTTTGATTTCAAGTTTGATTGTCAACGATTGATCAAAAACACAGAAAGTGGAGTACCGACCCAAACTTTGGAACCACGGTCCTTGTCCTTATGAGGATTAGAGACAATCAGAATAAAAACAAATTTGTAAACCCAGTTCTTGGTTTTCAAACCGTAATTAAAGTCAGTCTGGTCTAGTATCATCACTCGACCCTGGAAAGAAACTCGTCAAAAGGACCAATAAAAGCCCGTAAAACTACTGAGCTGTAAATCTCCTGAAAACACAAAGAAAAACTTGAAGCGCCATGGTGAAAATTTTATTGAACGGAACATTTATTTAATAAAAACAGGACAGAAACTGATGATGAAAGAAATTATAATTGTCCGGGGGTCAATTAAATTCACATCCGAGCCAGGTTCCGCGTTGACCGTTCAGCCCTATCGTTGCCCCGCAGACACAGAAATATTTTGAACTATCATTTGAACTCTCCCTCTGATTCCTGCTTCCAGGATTCCTTCAAACCCTTCGGGTCAGGAGATCTCCACAAGTGAACCGGCACGACGCCCCGTGTGTAAACTCTGTAACATTCACGCCGCGTCCTATAAACAGCAGGACAAACTAAAGTCGCGTAAACTTCTTCCTCTTCCGGTAGAAGCGAGTGAAATCGGAGCCCTCTGGTCCGGTCGGAGATAATTCATCGTGATAAAGGCACATGAGCAGCAGCTGGTATGCAAAGTAAGTCGGAGCCGCTTTCACATTCGGCGTGAACAGCCTAGGACCGAGTCTGTCAGAATAAATAAACCAGGAAACACGTCAAAGCTTCTCAGCACAATCACATTCTGCCGACTTTAAAACTTCACGTCAACAAAAAAAAGAGGAACCGGTGAAAGTAAAAAAGGACACAACGCGTAATTTTCCGACTTGATTTTTGGGCCGTTTTCTTCCTTTCACTCTTGCCCGACGTGTGAAAATAAAATGCTTTCATGTCTTTTATATTCTAAACTCTGGAAACTACATCTAAATCACCTGCATGCAAGTCAACTCAAACCTATTTCTGCACAAAACCAGATTTGGGGGTGGGGGTGGGGGTGGGGGGGGGGGGGGTGGTTACAGGTTCGGCTTCAGAACTTATTCTGGAGCGTCAACAGATGAAGTGAAGGAAGTTCTCCAGGGATTACTACACGTTAATAACTGTACTGTCACGGGAATAAAGAGCGCCTCTATGCGTTACAGAAAAAGCCATGAAGGAAATGAAAAGTCAGCAAAGGCAGTGTCTGACCATGTTTGAGGAAAAGTGCTAAAGTGGCTTTAAGAAGTCTTATTTCTGTGGCGTTTTTTTTTTTTCCCCTACAGGAGCAGAACAGAGGTGAGTGAGGTTAACGAAAAAAAAAATGCTTCAGGCTTATAAACATATCTGTCTCTCCCTCTCTCTCCGTGTTTGCTGAAAAAGAAAGAAAGGAAAAAAAAAAAAAAAAGCAGAATGCTGACAAAGAAACCGGTCGGACCTGATCTGGTAATGATTACCGTACGCAGCAGGATCTCCTCCTCTGGGACTGGAAATGATTCACTGCTTAGGTTGATTTTCTGGGTAATACTGATCAAATTCCTGCTTCCTGTCTGATCTGGGTTTAAATTCACATCACTGCAACATGCACCGATTAAAGCACGGAAAAGCAGAGAAAAAAAAACACAAACAAACTAAAGTTCGCGCAGCCGCAATCGGGAGCCATGACCGGGACAGAGGTAGGTGACAACAACTAAGCCCAAAGTGACAAACACAGTCTAGCTTATAATTAGAGACTTTGAGGGACACATTTAGGAGTCCGTACCAAAAGCTACAACAATCACAGCTCAGAGGAGGAGGAGAAGACATGTCCTACAAAACCACCATGAATTGTTCTTCTTGGGTTTTAATGCTTTTAAACCCTTCTTTGCTTCTAAGCTGCGGCTGAAAACTTCCACAGGGCCTCCCGCTCGAACTCCTCCATCTCCTCCTCGAGGGAGTCAGAGTCCTTCCGCCCGCCGCCCGCCAATATGTCCACCATGTCTTCCAGAATGTCCGCCACGTCCTCGGCAAAGTCCCCAAAGCGCACCCTGTCGTGGATGAAGACGCCGTCCTCGAAGAAGTCGGCGGTCAGCTTGCGGATCTTGTCCTTGCTCTCGTTGGAGGAGCCTTCCAGTTTGCTCAGGTAGCCCTCCAGCAGCTCCTCGAACTCGGGCAGCTCCACGGGGTAGAGCCCCTCCTTGGTGGCGCAGTCCTCCACAGAGGTGCAGCCCAGCTGCGGGCGGACGTTGCGATGGAGCTTGAGCTCCTGGTCTCTCCAGAAGTCGTTGTGGTGGTGCTGCTGAGGCTGCCGGGGCTGCTGATGGTGGTGGGGGTTTTTACCCGGCCGGCTGTGCCACGGCTTCTCCTTCCTCCTTTCCTCCCGGTCCGTCCTGCGCTCACCCTTCTTCCTCTGCCACTCGTCCTGGTGTTTCCTCCAGGCTTCTTTGTGGGAGCTTTCTTTTTGGGGTTTCCACTCGTTTTCCTTCTTCTCCTCTTTGCTGTGCTTCGTCTCCTTCTTCCCCTCCTTCTTCCGGTGGTCCCGCTCCTGCTTTTTGTCTTTTTTTCCTTTCCATTTTGGCCCCTGCGGCCTTGTCTTCTCCCACCTCTCAACCTGTTCGGAGAGCTTCTTCTGGATCCCCTCTAGGTTCTCCCAAACTTGTTTTCCATCACTTCCATCCTTTTTCATCCCTTCCAGTCTCTTCTTGCTCTCGTCCAAAAGAACCTTCTGGCGCTGGAGCTCTTCCTGCAGCTTTCCGTCCTTCCTCCACTCTGGTCCGGCTGCTTTATGGGAACTCTGAGCATCTTCGGCGTCGGGCTGAGAAGCTGAGCTGGAAGCAGGCGACACCATTCCTGCATCGAATGAAGAGAAATTAAGGTATTAAAGATTCAGAGGTCGTCCCAGCAAACTAAAAAGTGGATCTGAATAGTTTCACAATTTTAATGCAGCAGGAATCCTTTACAATTTGATGTAGAAAAAAAACATTTTGTTTTTGGAAAAGAGGTTTTAAAGTACAAAAAGAGTCTCGTTATGCAACAGTAGCAGTCAGGAGAAGGCTACAAAAAAACAGCAGTATATTAATGTGTTTAATGTGAAAATATTATATGGTGCATCATGTTTCATAATGAAGAGACAACAGAAACTGGTCAGGGAGCTAAGAGACAAAATCCAAACTGAAGGAGCTGCAGGGATTCTATATTATTATTATTATAGACAGAATGATGTTTTTAAGCCTTATATGAGTTAATTATGACAATTATCTTCTTATGGCTAATTAAAAACACGACATTTAAGTTTAGAATATTACGTCAGACCAATTAGAAAATCATTTTTTTCAAATTTTAACACAGAAAAGTGGGATTTATGAAAAGTATATTTAATACCCGCTTAAAGTTCCCAAACAGAATCTTTTTTGCTCAGAGGAATCATCCAGATGAGGCAACAATCTCCTAAATCTTTGGAGGAGGATGTGTCCTGGTCTGATGAAACCAAGTCTTTGCTTACGGGCCCCAATTCACAGATACAACCCACTTGATGCTGCTGTACATCCCATGGCCTCCTGTTCTGTCAATTCTTGTATACTTTATTTTAGTTTTTGCTAATTTTTCCTTTTTGCAAAAAGTTGAACATGTAAACAAAAATAAACAATTTAAAATAACATCACATGACGTGAAACACGGTGGTGGTAGTATTATGCTCTGGGATTACTATTAGAAAGCTGCATATGGGGGGGATTTTCTTTTTCAGGATCACATCATTCATCCTAAAACATAATGAGTTCACCTGAGGAAAGTTAAAAGGAGCACAGTGTAACTTTTAGCCACTAGGGGCGCTAGACCTGTAACTTTCAGGTTTAGCGCCCCTGAAGGCCACTGGCAACACTGCACTGTCGCAAAATTAAACAGTCTCCCTCCGTTTTTGGGAAACTGATAGCAGACCACTTTGGACCAGCAGATTGAGAAGTCATTAAGTTTCTCATAAAAGACAAGGCCACATTCACCCTGCTAGATTAAATCCTACACCAGAGAACCCGAAATATGCCTTATCAGGTAAGTGTAATGTAAGTGTAAGTGTCATGTTTTGTTTTGTTGTTACAGCCGTCTGAGCTCAGACTGCCGTAACCTAGAATGGGTCATGTGACCGGTGACCAGGTGTCAGTTGAGGCAGATGGCCGTTCACACTGAGCCTGGTTCTGCTGGAGTTTTCTTCCTGTTAAAGGGGAGTTTTCCTCTCCTCTGTCGCTTCATGCATGCCCAGTAGGAGTAGCCTGGCCAGACAGACTAACTTTTGCCTCTCTTCGATACGGCTGAAGTTAGTCTGGAACTGCTCTCACAGAGGGCTTTTTCTGGGGCGGAGTTCACAGGCGCAAAATAAGCCAATCAGAAGTGCAGACATGACGTAAAAAAGGCACCATCAGACTTCCGCTGTCAACATTCACAATATAATTCAACACAACGAGCCGCGGTTGCTGCACGTCACTCGACATATAAAGCCTGTACCCGCCTGTGATTGGTCGGTATGAGGAAAGAGGGCCCTATGGGAGCAATTCCAGACTCAGTTCGCTGTATAGCAAAGTGAAAGTGAAATGGAGTCTGGTTGGCCAGGCTACAGTATGAGGGATTGCTGCAAAGCCAATGACAATGCAGACGACTGTCCACTGTGGGTCTACGCTCTTTCAGGAGGAGTTAATGCTGCTTGTCAAGACTTGGTGCAATCTGCTTGGTTTCCTTAGCTAGGAAACCTTTTGACCAATCTGTATGATTTGATTCAATTTCACTTTGTAAAGTGCCTTGAGATTACATAGGCGAGTTTTTGAGAAGAGCAGCCCTTACGTAGCATTGATATGTATAAGTGCTGTATACTGACCTGAAAAATCATTTAATATATCTCAACTTAAGCTAATAGTCAGGTCAAAACTTACACGGACCTGCTTTAAATCTTTGGAACCAAATCTGACAAAATATTTATGGGGTCACCTGGAGAGCTTTTGCAAATGGAGAAGGGAACTAGGTCAAGACGTGGTGTGCTGATATACTCCTAATAAAGATTGAATGATATTATTGAATTTAAATGAACTACAACAAAGTATCGGTATCATGATGTCTAACCAGAATCTTGCAGCCTTTGAAGTTTTTAGAGTTTTCCCTACAAGAGATTTATTGTTTTCGTTTGGAAAATGTCAAAAAAAAAAAGTAATGACTTACCCTGGTCATCACAGAAAACCCGCCACTGTATCAGGGGTGCGAGGACTTTTTTGATAAACCAGATATAAGCTAACAATTCAGCAATTATACCTGTGAGCTGGCTGAGTTCAGTCACTCGGGCCCTCAGACTCTCCAGCTCTTTCTTCAGCTCAGGCAGGACCGACAGCTCCTCCTTCAGCTTTGAATTTTCTTCTTCCAAATCTGCCTTGCCCTGTTCATCACCACTCTCAGCCACCGCCTTCATCTCCGAGTCGAGTTCTTCCTGCTTAGTCTGAGACAGAAGGGGAAAACTGGACAGGTTACAAAGGCTGCAGCAATAAACAGAAAACCTTAACTTTAAAAGGCCCCACTTTTAAGTGGCCTAATTGTAAGAGAGGATGAAGGTAAATAACCTAAATCAATAGGACTGCATGCTGACCTGTAGCTGAACCTCCAGCTGAGTGATCTGTTGGTTTTCCTCCGTTAGTTTGTCCAGGAGCTCTTTCATATCCTGTGGATCACCGCTAAGCCAGTCCTGAAGAGATATTTATGGGTGTGTGAATAGAATCCATGTTTTTAAAATAGGACGTCTTTTTATTTTTTTTGCTGTGGCTCTGTTCAGGTTCATAACTGAGGATGTGAGATTAAAGGAATAAACCCACCTGGTTTTGTTCTCCGTCGCTCAATTCGGGGCCGTCAATGTCCCCTGCAAGACAAGAACACACAATTTTCACAAAAAAAAAAAAAAAAAAGATGTTTTTAAACAAATAACTTCCCCTACAGTCTACAGCCACCACATACTTGCTTACATTTTAAAATTCCTTAAAAGGAATTATGTTTTTTCTTTTTTTTTTACCCCATCAGATGTAAACCTTCCAGCTTTTCTCCCCTGATATCAAACCACACCCGTATGATTTGGTGAATCCCCCTTAACAGCAGCAAAGAACGTCACTCGACACCTCAGAAGAGTGTTATTTGCTTTTTTCCTGCTGTCGCTGCAGGAGCCGTCAGGCCAGATAAAGCCTCAGACGGTCCAGCGAGCGCCGGCCAGTGAGGGCACAAGCTTACGCTGCGCTCTTATCTTTGATGCTGGACCTACCATTATGCAGGTCAGAGAGGAAACCTGTTGACATAACGCAGCTTAGTCAACAAGATTCAAAAACGGACATCAGAGCGTTGCTGACGACTGCAAATAAACATGCTTACGTAACCCAAATACAGCCGTCGTCAAACAAGAGAGTGCGTAAAATTTGGAAGCGGTCCAACATTTGCTTTACAACCTAAGGAGCTCCTTAAAAGCCTAAAACGTGATACCATGTACTAACTGTACAAACTGTATTGTATTATAGAGATTGAACTGGACCGCCAGCTATTTGTTTTCAATCGGACATTAATTATTATATTTCTTGGTCTTGGAATAAACTGGATTGGTTGTATAACAGAGTAAGAACATGTTTGAAAATGTAGGAGAATTGCGTGCGTGTGTGTGTGTGTGTGTGTGTGTGTGTGGGGGGGGGGGGGCTGAAACACAAAACATTAAATTAATGTGATGTTCGCTGGCCTCGGGGAGCAATGAATTAAAAACAAAGATCATATCAGGGGTTCTTAACATTCATGTAAACTCCATCTAAAAAGAAGGAAAATTAGACAAAGATTAAGTCCTCCTGCCACATTCCTTGAGTCAAGCTTCTTTCGGATGAAATAAGACCGTGGAAAGCAGTACTTTGCAGAGCCACGTTCTACTTAGAGGCATGTCTCTATCAGCTCTGCACATTTAGAGCTGGCAGAGTACAATATTTAAACCAAATCTTTGAAAAAAAAAAAAAAGCCAGATTAGATGGAGACCGTCTACAAACGTACATTTTCAAGACCTGCCACTGAATCTCAATTGGACTTAAGTCTGAACGTTGACTAGGCCATCGCAACTCAGGACTACGCCTTGACGTAAACCATGAGGGTTGTTGTGCTGCTAGAAGGTGAACCTCCACCCCTCTCTCCTGGTCTCTCGCAGCCTCCATCAGGTTTTATTCAAGCACTCAACTGTATTTAGATCCCTCCATATTCTCATCAACTCTGAACAGATTCCTTTCCCCAAGGGTAGGGTTAGGGTTAGTAAACAAGTACATTTAGCTACACAGCAGCAATATGCTTCCAACTCGTAGTGGGGCAAAAAGCTAAATTATGGCCTCCTTCCTCGTGTTTGCTGTGTGGAGCACCACGCTTTACCCCGCTATGGCACAACAAAGCAGCCTGAATGGGGGAGCTCATCTCCTCCCTGCTCACCAGGCTAGCTCTCCACACGTCACCCAGGCAGACCCTCTGTCTGCTCACCAGGCCTGCCTGTAAATAGGACTTTTATTGGCTGTCTTTTTCACACTGTTTTTTTTTTACTCTTGTGAAGAGCGTGACTCATAGTTGCCCCGTCTACAGATTCTCCCAGAGGACATCAGAGGGAAAGGGGGCCGATTACAATCCATGCCGAATTCTTCAGATTTGCATCGTAAAGATGTGAATCACTTTCTTTCCGCTACATAATTACGCATTGCTTTGTGTTGGTCCATTACATAAAATACCAATTAATTTTGAGGTTGCAATGTGAAGATAAATGCTAAAAAAAAAATCCATGGGTAAAAAATATTTTTGTAAGCCACTGTATGTAGTTCCTCACAAAAATCATTGATCTATTGTTGCCGAACTTCAGAAAAATAGTTACCCTCCTGTAGTTAAAAACACAGGAGATGGGAACCGATAAAAATCACTTTTCGGGCACAAAGCTTTAAAAAAAGCAGAACCAACTATGACGAGTTGGGCGGAAGGGGAAACTCACCTGACAGGAACAGGGAACCTAAGAAGAGCAGCACCAAAGCAGCCACTATGCATTTGTTCATGGAGAACCACGGCTTCTCCTCCCTCTTCTCGGCCATCATGAATTCAACCTCCTCTTCATCGTCCTCCTCGTCAGAGGTTCTTGGCCTTGGCGCTTCAAAGGAGGGAACATTCCTCCTCCTCAGTCCATCATCAAAGCCGCTCGCGTCACCCAACTCCAAGCCGCTGGACTGCTCTGGAAAGAGGCAGAAACGCGGCGGGTTCAGGCGGACAACATCCAGACGGAAGACGCGGGACAGCAGAGTCTTTGAGACAAACGTGCCTGAAACTGAACCGCAAATACTCCGCTGTGCCCCCGAGCCACTTCAATCAATCTTTTAAACATCTTTGGAGGCTAAACTGTCAGAGCTGAAGTCATTTCCACAATTCTAACTATCCACTGGCAGCCTGCCCAACACACAGAAAAAAACAAAAAAAAAAACAACACACTGGGAATTTAATTGAATACGTGGCATACGAAACAAAGGAAATTTGTAACCACCATGTGAGACATTTTAGTGACAAAACCAGACGGCTGCTTGTGGAAATGCATGACATTTTTTCCCTCCTCTAAATTACAACAGCAGTAATTTCATGCTTGAGGGTTTATTCATTTTCTCACGGGGTGTGGGCCTCGCTGTCAGACAAATAAATCATATTCCAGATGCTAACACGGCACAGATAAGAAATGAAATCTTCACAGAGTTTGTCTCTCCTTCTTCTTCCTTCTCAGTCTGTTGTAAGTGCAAAGAATCAGAATGAATCTCTGCAGGTTCTGCTGCACCATAACCAGATAAAGGCTGTCGCAGCACCCGGGACGCCTTCCTGATGCAAAGCTTCAAAACCTAATGAATTTAATAGTATGTGTTAATGTGAGATCATCAATGAAATTATATTTCTAATCCACACTTAACTAGAACTATATAATAAAGTGGGATTTTGGGGACATACGAAGCTCTGTCATATATTTCAGGCTATAGGTTTACTGCATATGCACAGTCCATGACTGCTCCCAATTGGTCCAATAAGTCAGAGCGAACTCCACCAGCATGTCGGGCCACTACAAGAATTCAAAGTCAACCTTTATCAGTGCAGGAAGAGCGTCTGCATGGTGTTTCAGGAGACTGAGTAACATTGCTATCGAGTGATTGCTGCGACGTTTGTCTACATTTGCAGCAGTGATGTAGACGTGTGGCTGCTACGCGTAACTTCTCCAAGTTCTGGGGCTCATGACACCTATTTCTTCAACACAGAGAGAGCCCTTTTACTCGGCAGCCTGGCTGAGCTCCAGATCACATCGTGAGTTACAGGATTGGAAAGGTGACGTTGGAGCGTCAATTACTTCACCCGCATCTCTTCCTACACCTTGTTAATGCCATTTAAATACGCAGCAAAAGCAACGTCCCATTAGCGAGTTGTATTTACAGCTCGAATTATTCTCATATTCTTTTTTCAGTCAGTTTGATCTACTCAGGTGCGGGAAGCATGACAGACCCCCTCTGAGTAAAAGTGTGATCAAAATTTCCATCTACTTTACTTTAGCACCTTTTCATTTTAATGTTTCCTGTATGTTGGTGTGCCGAAAACTATTTTATTCTATTCTCACCTTGGTGCTTAAATGTGATGAAACTCCTTTTGATTGTGCTCTTGTGTGATGTTTGCCATTGTTTTAATAGATGAACATTAGCCATATCTTTGCTTTTTGTCTCACAGATGGATATTTCTGGGCTGTTTTTGTCATGCTTTGAAGCAAGGAACATGTCAGTACATCTTAAGATATCTAAACAAAGGTATTTATTAGGGAATGACTGATAGGATCGTTTTTTTTATAGCCTTACATTTCTGAATTTATTAATGTTCTCATAATAAAAAAAACTGAGAACATGTTTGGGAATATGACTTGACACTAACTTACCTTCCTCTTCCTCCTCTTCATCCACGTTCGGTGACTCAGACGGTATTTCTTCGTCCTTTTCAGCATCAGCCTCGTCTTCTTCGGTCTCGGCAGAGCCAACCGTCTCTGGCGCAGGACTCTCCCCAGCTCGGTGTTCGGTCGTAAGTCTCTCTGGGACTGGGCTTGGAGGCTCCATGCTCTCTGGACCACTGCTGATCTCATCTACAACATGAGGCGGGGGCTCAGCGGCTGTCGGGGTCTCCGCGGGGACGTTAACCTCGGCCTCAGCGCTCGAGGCGTCACTCCCGGCTGCAGGACTCGCAGGCAGCGGTCCAGAATCAGCAGGCGTGTGGGACACAGGCTCAGCAGAGGTGGTGGTCTTAGTCACGTGAGGTGCAGGGGAGGACGCTGTGGGGTCTGCTAGGGGAACATCAACAGCTGGGATGTGTAGCTGAGCTACCAAATCAATGCTGGTGACCAAAGGCATGGCACCTTGAGGCTCATTATCACTGGGAGAGGTGGTTACGATATCGTGGATGACTGGGGGCTGACTCTCCGCGTCGAGGTATGAGGAATCGAGAGGGTCGGGAGGAAGAGGGCTCAATTGGGAAGGACTGGAAGGGACGGGACCCTCGCTGGACTCTGGGGAAGTCTCCTGACAAACCTGGCAGAAAGGAAATGGATTATTCAGGGTTTCGCCTTTAGTCCTTACCACTGATCTTTGAATGCCTGACGAACCTGATGCCCTTCTTCAGACAGAACCGTTTCTACGGGAAGGTCTGCTGGCTTGTACTCGGCAGCAGCTCCTGAAACAAGGTTCACACTATGTCAGAACAGAGACAGGGACTCATCAATGCTCCAGCCACCGCTGCAGACTGGTCAGTACCTGCCACCTCCTCAGACAGACTGGGGGCATCGCCCAGACTCTCAGTGCCATCGTCGGCAGGCCCGACATTCTCAATGGCACCCTCCTGTGGAGAGACAAGACCCAACAGGACCAGGGTTAAAACGACCATGGTCAAAGAGAATGACAAGAATACACACCTGTGAACATAAACCGCTTACGCAGGCTGCCATTAGGGTAAAAATAAAAAGTATATTCAGGGAGAAACTTAACTGATGTTAACTTCAAGTTCTGTAAGCAAAAGCATAAATTCAATAGAAGCCATTTCTTGTAAGAAAACAAGGAAAATTTGAAATATTGATGGATCAAAAATCTTTTTCCAGTAACTAAGACTGTGTCATGTCCTGCTGAAGTTTATTTGTCAGCAGAAATTTAACAGTGTACAGCAAAGGTTGGAGCAGACTGTGCTTTTTGAGAAGGTTAAAATGCTTCAACATTATTAGACCCCTGCTGCTCCCGTTTTACCAGACTGCGGCGGTCAGTGTACTGCTCTCTGCTGTTTGTTGGGGAGAGGGAGCTCGCTGTCGGGACAAGAACAGACTTTAAACACTCAGAGAGGGCGAGATCCACCACTGGTACAGAGCTGGACCAGGTTCAGTAGGTGGCTGGGGTGAGGATGCTCAGGAAACTGAACTGTACCCTGATGAAGGACTCACACTCTCTGCATGACCTGGAGGTGATTAGGAAGAGCACCTCCAGGTCACAGACTGACGTCACCTCAGTGCAGGAAGTCAAGACCGCAGTTCCAGTTAAATTCCCAGTCAGGTTTAACAAATAGAAGGGTTACGTTTGTGATGGTAGGAAAAAGAAAGGATTTCTTTTCCGGCACACTTCCTGAACAAACAGACGGCGTAAAAAGTGGCGCCTAATGTTTGTTATGGAGACTTGGTACCACTATTTGCTGCGGTTTAAAAATACATTTTTCAAGCTGGCATTTTGTTTCATACTGAAAAAAAACAACAAATTAAAGGGGGAAATTTTGGAACAGAATGAAAAGTATAATTTACCTAAGGTTTTGACACGTCTTTTCAATTCCTACAGTGCTGACCAGCCTTTATTTTTTAGTCTAAACCTGGAATATTTCAGCAAAAAAAAAAAGAAAAAAAAATAAGGGAAAAAAGTACAATAAGCAGGTATTACAGCAGACAGCTCCAAGGTTACAAATTAAGCAGGATAAATGGAATCTTAAGTATCTCCCACTTAAGCAAAAACATGCAAATTATGAAATCATACATACATACGATCTACATTCAGAATATAAATCAAAATTTCTTCAGAAATAACACTTAATTTTTTTTGCCTTTAGAAAATTTCCATATTAACGTTACAACCATTCATTATCTGATCAGATCTCCCAATGCAGCCAAACCTTTTGCGGATAGCTTTTATTTTGCAGACAATATCAGAACACAACCAAGCATTTAGTTCCTCAAAGGCAGACCTCTGAGCCGTGTTTACATGTAAGGCAGACAAAACTAACAAAGCAATTACATTCCTCTATAGTAGGAGATAGCAGAAGAAGGCGGGGCTTTCATTCATACCGAGCCCTTTGTAGGGCTGACTCATAATTTGGTGTTCTGCAAACATCCGCCAGAGTTTTAGCATCTTTTTAAACCAGGCTCATGGTTACAAGTTCAGACAGGAAAGGTTGTACGTCAACCTGTGTTCATGAGCCAGATTAACATCCACTTTGGGTGATTTCTTGATAAACATCTCACATGACAGTGAGATTCCAGCACTGATGGTTGTGGAGAGAAAGAAATCCCACATGTTTTATTTGCTTATTTATTATTATTTATAAGAATTGAGATGTGGATATCTGCAATAGACATCCAGCGTACCTAATTAAATGACAAGACGGATCGAAGCTGACCCCAAAATAAACTAAATTCAAGTACTTATTCACATTTGTCAATGAAAATAATTTTTAAAAGGGGAATGATGGTGGGCGTCTTTATTAAAAACCTCGGTAAATCTGTGCTTCCTGCTAAATTGCTGAAGGCCAGCGTATTGTTAGAGAAAATTACCTCCTTTATGCAGAGTTTTGTCTGATTTAGACATTTCGTTTCCCTGTTGGAACACCCTCACCTTTAAACAACATGACGACAGGTAGACAATTTGATCAGCTAATCCTATCCTTTTTTGCAATCAATGGTTATTTTCTCCACTGGTCCAGGATGGTGTCGCTGAGTTTTTACCATTTTGCATAGGAGATGATTGTGGAGGTCAGAGACCTTCGGCGTTATAATTGGAAGCAGCAGCAGTGTGATGTGATCCTATGCATAAGAAAGGTAGCAACTGAATAAGTAATTATTCTAAAAATTGGTCACAAATGAGTGATATAAGTAAGGAAAAGTATCTGAAACTACCATCTTAAATGCTCTAATACATTTTTGGTCAACTAACTGGTCCTGGATCTGTATTTAGTGGCCCGTGGTTCTTTGACTGGTTACAGAAATGCGTTAAAAGACTAAACTAAATCTACAGAGTCATCTATTAATACTCTGATATTGCCTGGTAATGTGAGTTGACACCAACCATTTCAAAACCACAGAAAAGGACCCAGATTGTTTGTTTACGTTTGCTAATTGAGCATGAAAGCAAAGACTGTATGAGATTCTTCCTCCTATAGAGCACTGTTGGTTGCTAGAGATGCAGTAAGAGGTGATTCACAGCTAAAGCCCCATTAGTTTTCCCCAAAATATATTTCCAGCACTTAAAACTTTACTTAATGCATGAAAACATCACTATCACTGTTTATCTGTTCAAAAAAAAGATCTAATTTATTCATTCAAGTGACTCAATAGTTTAAATAGGATATTGTTAGATCTGTCAATGAGTGAGTACTCAGCTAAAGCTACATACTGTATTTTGGGTCTTTTTTAAGCTACTTCTCAGTAGTTGGACTCATTTACGTCATGTTTGTGCATAAAATGGATCTCTTTTAAAAAGGCTGATGCTGATGGTGTTTTGGTCCCAAAGAATACAACATAAATACAGACAAAGGGGAATGTTTTCCACTCTAGCAACGCCCCCTGCTGGTCGTTCTGGTTTTGTCATTAAAGTTGTTTTGTGTGTGTTTTTTTTGCCGTGAAACGTTGTCTCTGGTTCGAAATGCAACATCTTTTCATTCAAGTAATTTAAAAAGTCGAAAGCTTTTTTGAAAGCTGGGTTGTGTCTGTTCGTGGGGGGTGGGGGGGGGGGGGGGGTAACGGTGCTTAAAGCTAGACGTGTGGAGAACCACTGCATTAGAACTCTTGTTATAACTTCATGAGGAAAATATAATTGGAAAGTTACTTTTCTGTTTTTTTTCCCTGCAAATCAGGTGATTTACATGTTAACTCACTGTGATTTTCAACAATGAAAACAACATTTAGAAAGTCATTCTGATCCAAGAAAATAAGTGTGTGAGCACTGTTCTGCACAAATATCTTCAAATGTTTCCATTCACGAGTGATGTTAAGTTTTCAAATTCTCAAACAAAACATTAACAATAACATAAAATAAATGAACAAAACGTGTAAAACGAGAAACTTTATGGACAAACTTTAGCCTCTTTATGCAGGACAGAGTTGCAACATTTCTCCTTGAAATGACACTTGGTGAGTTCTGCGTGCGCGTCCGGTTCAGGATGTTAAGCGTACATATGTTTGTCTTCGTGGCGGACGTGTTATTCATAATGCCTCTTCCTTTGTTTTAAACATATCAACTGAATCCTCATGCCCCAAACTTTAGGAATGATGTATTTTGCCTAAGTTTTTCTGCACCCCGTTTCTTCTATTACCATAACAGAGCCTGCTGCAGGCACGAAGGCAGTCAGTCTAGTTGGGTTTGTAGGCACCCCAGAGAGCAGAAGAGAAATGAAGATGGAGCTTAATGCATTTGAACTCTTCTAAGACTTATCACCGTTCAGGTAAGTATAGCCAAAATAAAGTGTCATCTATAACTGACATACAGTTGAAACCACATGCGTATCAACAAACAACATAAGAAGACGACCACTTTTTCTCATGGACATTAAAAACCAGTTTACATTTTATTTTTAACGGGGTCAGCTAGGATAACCAAAATTATTTTTATCCACTAAATGCCAGAATAACGAGAGACATTATTTTTTAATTACTTTCTACAAACTCAGAAGTTTACATACATCAAACTTCATTGCCTTTAAAGAATTTGGTAGAACCCAGACGACGATGTCCTGGCATTGCAAGTTTCTGACAGGGTCATTTACAGAATTCAAAATAAATGGAGGCATGCATGTGGATGTTTTGCAAAATAAAGCTATCAGAAGGAGAACTATGGATCTACACAAACTGGGTTCCTCCTATAGGAAAAATTTCAGGTTATCAAATGCTGTGATGTACATGTGTTCATTTACAGTCAAGTAGACAGCAAGCGTAGTGGAACGGGCCAGATCCACAGAGAGGGAGACAAGGAGTTGGATTGAAATGCATGTGAGAAACATGATATTAGAGAATGCAACGCTGAGTGCAGTATTTGAAAATGTCGGTCAGTGGAGGATTAACAACAAATCTGCTGAGGCACCTGTGGTTCTGTGGATGGTTGTTTATTTAAAGTTTTGACTAAGATCTTTCACAATAGTGAAAGAGAAGCATAAAATAGTGTTATGAGGGGAAAAAAAATAATTAAAGACGGCTTACAGAACGCTTACGTCATTTAGGATTGCTAACTCAGGTTTTGCTCCGTCTTCTCAGCCAAAGGAGCTGGACTTCCTGTCAGAACATGCAGCAACCAGCCTGCCACGGTTTGATTCTTACCTCAGGGGAGAGGAGGGTCCAGCTGTTGGCGGAGGAGCCAGTGCTGCCTGTGCTGTTGCTGCTGTCAGACATCGCCCTCTAGAGGCTCAGGTTGGCACAGCACCAGACAGATTCACCTTTAGAATATCCTGCAAATGACGACAGTAACAACGTGTCCTCAGTGGGCGTGCCGAAATGACAAATCTTGTCAAACAAATCATCCACGTCTAACTAAATAAGCTGGCCGCAGCAGTAATGTATATATATATATATATATATATATATATATAGAGAGAGAAATTTTAAATAATATTTGTATATAGTGTGCATGACTTTGAAATAGGAGAAGAAAAACAACAACAACAAAAGGCAAATTCTGCCATAATGCTGCAGTATTTACGGTGGTGATTATGTAAACTGTTTAAAATTACAAAATTGTGCAACCGAGGTAGGGGTTTAGGCAACAATGCAGAGCGTAGCCGGGATAAAGAGCTGATTGTGCCCGATTCCAGTTATGTAACGGGAGTGTGGCATCCATAATACACCGCTGCGCAGCACAATAAATAAGGGAGGAAAACAAGCAAACAACTCGCTCAGTATCCCCAGACCACCGTTTGTCCACATCCATTCATCCAGACAGTCGAAGAAGCAGCTAAACCAGCAAAGATGGTGAAACCTCAGCTTGGAGCGGCTCACTGATCCACAAAAACAAGCCGACAAATTGAGATGGATACTCACTAAGCAGCAGGCCCGGGAGCGCCGGGGCTCCGTTTAAATCACCTATGAGACACGCTTTGGGGGCTGCGGTTGTTGTAGCAACACGTTTGAAGGTACAATCATGATGGTAAACAAAGGATGGTAGCCTGAGCATTCCCACTCTTCCGCGTTCCCACTCAGGCCCTGCAGCTAGCAGGAGCGTCGAACAGGCCAAAACAAACCTCACGGAAGACGGTTTATTTTCACAAACCTGCTTATAGTCCAGTCGCTGGCGTTTTTTTTTTATCTTCCACAAACCCTCTTGCTTACTCGTAAAATCAACGCCGTTCTCCTCCCGTGAACTTGGGAACTTTGGGAATTCCAAGCTGCGTCACGTCAACCCAAGAAACCCCTCGTCCAATGGGATTTCAGGATTCACCGAGGAGCGCCCGCCCCCGGATGAAGGCTCAGCCACTCAGGCCAAAGCGTTGGGTCAGGAAAGCGACGTGATTGACGCACGCAGGTGAAAGAGCGGCAGGTGACGGACGGAGCTCCTTCTCCGGGGTTTATAATAATACAGCTTCCTGCGTGACCCCGACCCCCCGGATGGATGCGTGTCCACATATTTATACACAAGAGGGAGAGGCTGCACAGACCAGCCGCTCACTGACACGTCTGCACAGCTATATTTGACTGTGGGACTTACCAGAGTGGACAACTCCACCTCTCCTGTTGCTGCAGAGTGGACACTGCTTTCATCATCTGATTCCTTGTCCTCTAAAATTAGTGTGTTTAGCGTCGAGCCTGTAATAAGTACTTTTCTGCTTCTCACGACTTTGCAGATCTAAAAATCTAGGAAACAAAACATAATCTTACCAATACATATTAAAATTATACATTGAATTGACAAAAAAAAAAAAACTCTGGAGACTTGTCCCGTCAAATCTAATCTAATTTGAGTCAAAAAGCTGTACAGGCATCGCAAGGGCAGTAGGCTATCAGAGACACAGCCGATAAAGGCCAATAGTAACGAAACTATGTCAGGGAAACAGCGCGCATGATGTGGAAGTAGTTGCTCTGATCAAATGAAAGCAAATTGTTAACTTTTTTACTGATAAAAAGTAAACAATTTGCTTAACAGAAGTTAATAAAAGTAGCACAGTAGCTTATTCTTAACACTCCAGCGCTACCATGGCACACGGCGGTGACAGAATCATGCTGTGTGACTGCTTATCTTCAGTAGGGATAAAAAGCGGATCAGAATTGATGGGAAGAACAATCTGTCTATAACACTGGATCAATCTGAATATATATTTCAGTGGAACTGCACAACGTCCTGGCTTTGGCTCTGTCTGCATGGAGTTTGCATGGTGCTAGATCAATCCAAGGTGCCCTCAGATATGAGCGTATGGTTGTTTGCTTTGTGTGTCTCTTTGTTACTCTGCAATGGATTGGTGACCTGGAGATAGGCAATTTGGTAAAAAAGAATGGGCAAAAATTGGGGCTAATGAGTACTGACTTGGAGGGACATTCGTCACTGGATTTTAGATACTACTCAAGAAAGTTGAGGGAACATTTGAAAACACATCAGAGCTCCATCTAGAAACACACCCTGCTGGATATCCATACTGATATGGAATGGGTAATGTGTTAGGAACAAAAGGATGCCAAAAGGAAAATTATCAAACCACAAAGAGCCCACAAAGGGTCACTGAGGAAGGAAAACTGAAAAACCGATGTGGCAGGCTGGTCCAATTTGCCGAAATGTCATCACAGCAACTCAAAATGGTAATCGGTAGTTTGTATTGCCCCCGCATACTTGCGTGTATGCTTGGTAATGTCAGGATGGTGTGCTGGAGTATCTCCTCTCTGGCAGTGTCTGCTGGACAAAACAGGATGTTCTGTTGGATTTAGGTCAGGGGAACATGGATGCTGCTACATGAGATCGGGCATTATCCTGCACCAGGAGGAACCCAGGACCACCGCACCAGTGAAGAGTCTAACAAAATGGGTCTTAAGGTTTCATCCCCATAACAAATAGCAGTGGGCCATCGTTTTGTCCTGTATAGGTCTGTGCCTCCCTCCAGGGCGTGAATAAGTTTGAGCAGTGTGCATAGTTTTGGAGGTTCTGTAAACTGGAGAGTGTCCCCATGGGATTTACTTGTTTTCCTTTTGCATGTCTGGATTCTGCGAACGTTCCCCAGGTTCCTCTCACCCTCCCAAAACATAAATTTCAGGTTAACACTGTAAAGTGCTCATAGGTGTGGATGTTGGTCCTTGATTCCTGCAAAGATTAAGTAGGTATAGGGATAATAAAAATGCAGTTGTCAGAGCTAGGTGTATTTAGCCTGACATTAGCTGGATTGGTGTTTGAAAAAAAATAAAATAAAAATGAATTAGCTCTATTTATTGCATTTCACAACGGTGTTCATTTCCCCACTATTAATCAGAAACACTAGTAGCACGTTGCCATATCCGTCCAGCTTGTGCTGAAGATTGAACAGTTAGATTATTCTTTTTATAAGTAGAAGACCAAAGTATCATATCATATTTGCAGAAAACTGTGTTCTACTTTTTTGTATAAAACAACTCCTGCTTTGGAAATTATGGAAATCAGCAAACTGTTATTTCACATTTATTTAAGTCAATACAAATTCAAAATACTTTATTGATCCCAAAGGAAATTAAATCTAAATAATTAAGTCTATGAACATAAAAGTTCGTTAAACAAATTCAAATTTCAAAGTGACCCATTTTCTGTAAAGGAGTCCAAAGCTCTGATTTTTCAACATTACTCAAAAGAAAAACAACTGCCTGGCGATTTTAAAAAAGCAATACATTTGTATTTTTGCGCGAAAAATAACTTACAAACAACTCACAAATATAGTAGAATTTAAACAACATAACTTGGTAAGACTTTCTATTAGTCGTCATGTCATTTGCGACCGAAGCTGTCAGGTAATCAAGGGAAAGTGCTAGATGTTTTTAGCTCCACTAAAACCACAAAGTTGTGCTAGCCAATTGGGAAGCCAGATGGAAACTACGTAATTTCCTCTGACAGAACGTATGAGCCAATGGAACTGAGGTATTCCTTGGGAGCAGCCAATGAACGGTAGGTTCTTCCGTTGGGTTGACCAATGGGATCAAGCCAGGTCTTTTTGAATGGAGAAAAGCGCGCTGGTAGACAGTCGAGAGGGAAACAAAGAGAGAGCAAACAACGCGCTATTGTCGGTGCGAACAACAACGACGTGGATTGATTATTTCCGATCAGAGTAACTTTACTTTTATATACGGTAATGCCACAGCTTATTCCATTGTGTTTCAGAACGATTAAATGACTGTTTATGTTGCTTACTGTCCTCATCAGTTCTTCCTGGCTAACTTAAAGCCGTTAGCCTAGCAGCGCTCGCTTTGCTAAAACTTGATGCTAATGCTACTTAGCTTAGTTTTACTCTGGATGCTAACTAACGATTGAAACTTTTTTTCAGACCCTCGCCATGTCTCACAAACAGATCTACTACTCTGACAAATACGACGATGACAAATACGAGTACAGGTAGGCTTTACTCGTAGTATTTCACCTTTTTATGATTGACGTCTGTTGGCCTCCTATTACGTAACTTTTGCATGACCTACTGTTGTACATGACATCTAACCCAAAACGCAGTGCGAAGGCGTGTAATGTATTCTAAAGCTGTGTAAATGTCTGTGTGTCCTACAGACATGTAATGCTGCCCAAAGACATCGCAAAGCGCGTACCCAAGACCCACTTGATGTCTGAGACCGAGTGGAGGAACCTGGGGGTCCAGCAGAGCCAGGGATGGGTGCATTACATGATCCATCAACCAGGTATGTGAATTCCTATCTTAAGTGCCTAGAATAAACTTTAAGCTGCTACCGTACTTTTGTCAGTTCTGCTTTTTACTCGTTTTTGGTTGCTGTTTCTTTCTTTAACTGTAATGCTAACTTATAAGTAGTTGTTTTTGGAGTGGGTGTATGTCAGAACAACTTAATCTGGGGGGATAAAATACCAAAATGGCTTTGAAATGACAGGAGAACCAGATGTTTAGGGTGAAAATTAAGAATACTGGGTTTTAAATGCTGAAATTCTTGTTTAATTTAATTTTTTATGTTCTGTTTAGTTTTCTTATTGCTCTTTTGTTTTAGGAAACTTGTTAAATTTGACAATTAATAGGCCTTTTCTTTTAAATTGTAGTTTCTCAATGTCAAAAATGGCGGTGGGGAATATTCTGCAACAGAAAAAAGGCATTCAACATGTATTCTTGTATAGATAAAACATAGTTGAATCCTGAAGCTAATACTGACTTTTAATGGGATCTAAAACTTCTCACAAATTAAGAATCTACACATGTAGCTGCATAGTTAGATCTCGGTATTTAGCTACTTGAACAATAGCTGTCAGCAACTTTTTCCAGAAATTAATTTGGTATCTAACCTGCTGCTGTACCGTCTTGGTATACGGTGTGGAAATAGGTTGCTGTTACTTCAGTAAAGAACTGACAAGAAGTTGCTCTCAAGTTAAAAAACAAATTCTTTTTTTGTTTTTTTTTTTGTTGTTGTTGTTGTGGACAGGATTTCTGTAAGTTCTTAAAGGCTAAAATTTAATAATTTCAACTTTTAAAGTTTAAATGTGTCAGAATGATCTGATTTCTGCTTTTAAGCAATGCATTCCTGATTGTTGTGGTGGCTGAAGAATTTTGTTGTTGCAATGTGACCAAACTCTGTAATGCAAGGAAGCAGTAAGCCCTGTCAAGCAGGAATTTACCCTCAGAAATTCAGCCTTTCTCAAATACTTAGAGAAATTCTGCCTCTGAATTGTTTGTTGAAACGTGGCTGCGATGTGGCATTTGGGGCTCGGTGATATGGCTTAAAAATAAAATGTCGTTTTTTGTTTTTTTAAAATCAGATCAGTGTTGGCTTTTTTCATTTCACAGATGCATTATTTTTTAAAACCTTTTTATTTCAAGCAATATGTCTGGGAGGTGACCTGAATTCAATATGCAACAAGTTGTGACACATGCTTTTATAACAAGATGGCAGAGCCTGCCATTGTAAATAATGAAACTATAACAATGATTGCTGCTAGTGGTATTACAGAATGAGCTAAGAACAGGTTTCACTTGTGTAACTTCAAGCTAACTTAAAAAAAGTAAATGACAATTATTGAAAAACTTGGGACTGTAACTAACATTTTAATAACCGGTTGATTATTTCTTACGATGAATCGGATGACAAAAGTTTGTCCACTTTATCCAAAACAGATCATTTAGACAGAGCAAATAAGCACGCACAAAACAAGTTGCTACTTGGGTGTTCTGTTACAGTAATTGGGTAATATTTTTGCTTCACATGAAGTTTGTTGATGAGCTTGTAAGTCAATCATTTAATAGTCAATGTTGTCCATATGTGATTTAACACAACAAAAGTAAAACTGGTGTCAAATGTGGTTTGGCTGAATCTCGCGCTGGTGTTAGAGCACATAAGGGGGGGGGGGGGATTTCTGCATAACAATACAACCAGAGCAAAAACATCACTTCTGTCAATCAAATAAACCACCAGCCCATTTCAGACTGTTCCAGCACAAGCTACATTTTATGTAAATACTGAATGCTACATTTTGTCTTTGTATAGTTCCAAGAATGTTTATTCTATAAGTTCTTTCAAAAATGTTGTTATTTAATACTTTGTATTTGTTCTGAGTGTTTTACATCAGGGATGTTTTTTATTTAGGTCTGCCTCTTATCTGTGTGTTTCACCAAAATTTAATTATGGTTACATAACAAAGACTCCCATACAGTACATTCACTCAGACTTAAATTAAAGCTTAATCAACAGCACAGAACATTTTGGGATGATGATAATTTGCCCCTGCTCTCTCAGCAGCAGCAGCAGCATGAGTTCTCAACCAGTCTCAGAACCAACAGACCTGCGCCTTTGTTCAACAACTCCGCTAAAGTCAGAGTTTCTACTTTGAATAAATCTTGGTGCCGGTAAACGCACGTCATGATTTTGAGCCCATATAAAACTTCATTCAGAATGGTTTGAATCTGAACGCACTTCAATCCGATCAGGGAATGTTACGCATGTAAAAAAAAAAAAAAAAGATCCCGTTGTTAAACAGCTAACATGCTAAAAGCAGCATCAGATAAGCCATCAGGCTGACGTTCAGGCAGCACGACTTCGGCTGCGCAGGACTCACAGCCCACCAGCCAATCGCTGTCGGCGTTTCCACACGTTAAAACGGAACAAACGTCAGATATTGTAACGACTTGCCCTGCTGTTGAGCTCCCATCGACCCTCATCAATGTCTCCATGTTTCAGCTCCCGTGTCATCACTGTTGGTTTTGTGAAGCGCAACATGCTCCCTATCTTTTGAGGACTTAGTTCAAGCCGTGTTCTTTGTCATAATTTGTAGTAACGCGTTAAAAGCGCAACACGAGTTGAAGGAATTGTTTTTATATAAATTTTTAACAATTCGGTGTTGCAGCCTTAGTTAAAACAACGTTACAATATTTTTGACAGTATATACTGCTAAAAATAAAGGGAACACTTAGCACAATGTAACTCTAAGTCAATCACACTTCTGTGAAATCAAACTGTCGCTGTACTGTAACTGTTCAGGAGTTGGTCTGGGAGGAGATCACCTCATCAGGATCATGCCCAGGCGTTGTAGGAGGTCATACAGACAGGTGGAGGCCACACACCCTACTGAGCCTCATTTTGACTTGTTTTAAGGACATTACATCAAAGGTGGATCCAGCTGTATTGTTTTTCCACTTCTAGTTGGAGTGTAGCTCCAAATCGGACCTCCATGGGTTAATGGATTTGATTTCATTAATGTTTTTTTTGTCAGCACATTCAACTATGTAAAGAACAAAGTATTTAATAGGAATATTTCATTCAGATCTAGGATGTTATTTTAGAGTTCACTTTATTTTTTTTTTAAATGGTACAGTTTTCTAAACATTTTCAACATTGCAGTCAAATCTGAATAAGTTCTGAACATTTGCCTCACATGACCAATCAGTTCATTCTGCTGCCAGCATCCTCCCAGATGTTCCCATAACTCTCAGGCATGGCTGGAAGCAACAACGGGTACATGTGGACCGAAGCGACGCGAGCATTTCTTAGGCTCATCCATAGGGGGGGGGGGCACCACGTTTATTAAAACCTCACTCCATTACTGAGCTGTGGTCCGTACCATAGACATCATATACGTAGACGCCTCGTCAGGCGGGTTCTAACCTGGCCCTATTACTCCAGGACTGAAATAGTCCTGCAAACTGTGACTATTCTGGAAATGTCCCCCTTAATTCTCATAATGACGTTTTACTCATTTTTTTTTTTTTTTTTTTTTTGTCCTAGGACTTTTTATTTCTCATATTAGCAACTTTCTCTTTAATACTCCCACAAAACGTCTGTTCCTAATCTGTGACTATACCAGAATTTAAAAGGTTCACATGTGACACGGTTTTATGAAATAATGAAGACCACAATGTTTAGATTTAACCAATTGACTTTTTATATATATATATATATATATATATATATATATATATATATATATATATATATATATATATATATATATATATAAAAATAAATAATTTATTTCCATGCAGCACAGGAATGAGGCATCTTCTCTGATCTACGTTCACTACAACAGAACTTAACTTCTTTCTGCCACATACAATATGACGTTGACGTACGAACCCGCGCCCAAAGAGGCGTCTATGTATATGATGTCTATGGTCCGTACTAGTTTAAAACCCTCTACTTCCTGTTTGTTACAGCCATGCTGGAAACGTGTGATTCACATTTTCGTTTTTGTGGAGTTTTAAACGTTCTTTACAGTTCTACGGTGGCTTGGAGTGTAGTCGAAAGCGGGACTGCCATGTGCTTCTGTGGACACCGTGGCTTCAGCTGTTTTAATCATTCAGGAATAAGAATCTAATGTTAAAACCTGTTTTTGTTATAAAGCATTTGAGTAATTTAAAATGTTTTAAATTGGTGCTGGACCGGTTGGCCACCTCTGCTGTAGTGCGCGCAGTCGTCACTGAAAGGGATTTGTGTTGAAACTGTGCTGACCCGTTTTTCTTAAAATGTAGTCAAAACTGAGCGGTTTCGTGTAGATCTGTGTTTGACGGGTTGTGTTCTGCGTTTCCTCCCTACAGAACCACACATCTTGCTGTTCCGGCGTCCTCTGTCTAACCCAAAAGCTTAAGGTTTTTCTGGGTCCTGCAAAGATCAGCCCTTATGTGCCTTGGATCAACAGAGCTCCCATCATGCCGTCAAAGCAAGCTCCCGTCGGATCGGGTCTTTGGGCTGACGATGCTGGAGATGGACTGTCACTTATGAACAATGGATGTGCAGTGAACATGTTGGAGAGGGGGTGAAAAAAAAAAAAGATGTCAACCTTCATGTAACAAAAAGAATCTGCAACAACATGCCGTCTCGGACACATTCAAACCCTTTGACTTCTTAAACCAGCTTCAGCTACTCTACCTGCTCTGATCAGCAGTTTGTTAAAATAATTGCTTCAGTGTGGTGAGCGACGCTTTAACATGAGTTCTAGCGTATAGTTAAGAATCCAGACACGATTGTCCTAGATTAGTTCGACTCCAGTGTTCTGTGGTATTTTTTTTCTTTTTAGCTGATGTTACTGCTTAGTCAATGGAGACTGTAAATTGGCGTTGAACACATGATCAAAATCTGCATCGGTCCCTTTTTTTTTTAAAAGCTGGATTTGATTGTGTTTTCGGTCTGATTTAGAGGAATTCACTTCAATTGGTCTGAATGTACCAATGAGCTGCTCAGTATTTATGAATTGTATTGCCCTTGAATAAATGTAAACTTGAAATTTTACTACTAACACTTTGTCTTTTTGGGGTTCTGTCGCAGTAAGGATTCATAAAGATTGATTAAACTGTGTGGAAAAACTTCCAGAAATGTTGCAGTAAAGCTCGTTTAACAGATGCCAGTTTAGGGCGGTTCACATGCTTGATTCAGCCTACAAAAAACATTACAACCTTACATAAATACTGACATTTTTATAATCTATCACACACTGCAACAATTGGTGGCTATTTGCAACACTTGGTGCTTTCTAATTTCATCGCGCCTTAATTTGAGGGATTTAAAATAAGGCATAGTTTAAAGATTACAATAAAGCCGGTCCTGCAGCATTGGACTGCTTAGAAAAGTGAAATGCACCATTTGATGTGGCAAAAATAAGTTTAAGACCTTATCTGCAGAACTTCCAAGTATGTATCAGTTGGCGCTCCTTGTAACTCTTGTTTAACCTGCTGGTTTCCATTTGGGACTCGGAACCAAAATGTTAGCAAAAGCTACTTGAATAAATGTCTGAGACCTTGTGACACTAACGAGTCACATGATGCAGAGGAGGGGAAAATTGTTAATTGGACATAATTTGGACATTTTTACTTGGTTGTACTTTTGTTGGCAAATTGTTCAGACATAATTTGCTCTGTGTAGTTATTTTGAGGGGAGACCTAATTTACAGTGTAATATAAGCTGCATGCTGACTGCATTATATCAATGTGTCATGTCTTTAGTGTTGTCCCATGAAAAGATAATTGTCTGCAAAAATGTAAGGGGTGTACTGTGATATACTGCTGGAAGTAGGCTTACAGGTTTGTTAATGTGATGTACCGAGTTTGGGAGCAATGATTAGATCAGCTGGTGAACAAATGAGCAGGTCTATAATAAAATGCAGATCTCCTTAAAAGTTAGATTAGCCTTGCCCTATAAAGGGAATGTCCTCCATTTACATTACATTTACTCGAGTAATGAACTAAACATTTAATAGCCAGCCAGATTTTTGGCGATACCTTAAAGTATAGGTAATTTATAGTAACCTTTGTCATTCATTTTTAAATGTGAGGAAAACGGCGTCTTATTCTAATGACATAAAAAATTTCCGTTTATTTAAATTGCATTTAAATCTTTGATATTACATTCTGTTTTTAAACTGAAGTCCAGTAACAGTGTTCTGTGAATATACATCAGTGAGATGAAGCACTGCTTCAACTGCAAATCATTCAAGTTAAATAAAACGGTGTAGGATTCCTGAAAGATGAAAAACTAAACTTAAAGCTTTAACAATGCAGACTAATAAAGATCAACATATCCCCATTAAAGTATTACTTTATAGTATTACTGACTCCTAAAGTATATGCACATACTGTAAAGTTTGTAAATTCTTCCAGTCATGTCATTCAGTTCTGCTAAGGTCACAGAGGGGTTATAATTTTGGTTGTAACTTTTTTTAGCATGCATTTCCCCCTTTAATTTTATTTACAAATTAGATAAAATTTCCCCCAGCTGAAAATAAAGTTGAACTTTTTTTTTTCAGCTTCTATTGTCTTTTTCCCTCTGTCCTGTAGAGGGCAGTGCAACACAACAGAAACGGAAACAATTGGACTTTGCATAAATCCTGTGATGAGCTCGAAATTTACTTTTTATAATAAAAAAATCATACAAGCTACAATTTTATATATATGTTTTTTAAACTACATCATCACTTTGAGTTTCCAATTTGAAGCATCTGACATGTTGAGATGGGCTGTCCAGGAAGGTAGATGAATCTGTCGCTCTGTGTTCCAGATGCTTTCAGGTTGACCGTGGGTGCAAACGGCTCGTGGCGACACTCAGACACCGTGGGTAGTAACTACACAACTTTATAAGTCATGTGTGATAGAAGGGAAAAAAATAATGTTTGCTTTGGGAATCACAGGGAGATATGTGACAATCTCTGCAAAGTGTTCCCAAGCTACTGACCAGGCTGTGATGGTCAGCAGCCTGAGCCGCCTCCTGTGATGCAGAGATGTGTAGAAGGAGGAAGGAAAAAAACGTCTGACATGTTTGAGGTGGAAGAAGCTGGGGACAGAGATAAGAGCAGAATGCTGGTTTGTACTGAATTATTTTAGCTGAAGGATAGTCTCTTTCAAAATGATTTTTTACTGAAACACAATTGGTGTGTGTTTTTTTTCAAGTAGGTTTAAATGATAATTTTGTTTCACCTTGACTTGAAACCAATGGGACTCAATAATTAGATGGAAACCCAAAAACAATAATTGTTTTTTAAGGTGGGACTCAAAATCAAGTTTATATGTGCATGCTTATACTAGTTTTACATGTAAAATATTTTTTGGCTTTGCAGAGGTATTCATACTGAATCTCTGAACTTTACAAATCAAATGTGTTGCATTACACTGACAAACTTCTGAGTTTTGCTGGAATCTTGCGTGAAAACCCAACACAATAGTTCAGAATTGTGATTTAGAATAATAGGGATTCATGATTCTCACACTTTATTGTTAAATTCAATCCAAAAGGTGGGTCTTTCTATTCAGCTCCCCTATATTACAGTACCCATAAATAAAATCCAGTGCAGGTCCCAGAGGTTTGTTATAGAAAACCTGGAAACATGGCAGAAAGGCCGGGAGAAGGTGGTGGAGAAGGCACAGAGTCAGAAACACCAGGGTTGAGAAACACTGCTTTAAAAGACCTGCAGCTTTAACTGGAAACCAAGGTGGTTCTACAAAGCACTGACTCTTGAAACAAAACATTTATGCACTACTTTGTGATGGTCCATACCATAAAATCCCTGTAAATTATATTAAAGGGGCCTGATCTCATGCTATGACTTTACAAATTAGCTCTCTCTGGTTGCATACAAAATGTTTCTGATTAAATTATTGCACCCTGTTGACTTCTTATATTTTATGTCTGTGTTTTCCACTTTGTTTTTGCTGTATCTATTAGTAAACAAAGCGTTTTTGTGTAAATTTGCCATAAGACCATTTAACAGAAGGTACGATATTGTGCATGTGCGCAATTAGTAATCAAGGAGAGGCAATGGAGCTGAGCGAGTCAGCAAAGTGCAGCGGAGTTGCGCAAAGAAAGAGGTAAAGTAACTCTATCCTTGTTGGTCCTCTACCACAGCGAACTGTCACTTTACTGCGAGGCATTGCAGGACGGTGTACTGGCTCGTACAGTAGCCGCGTCAGTGGGCGACATCTTGCTTTCCGATGGTTCTGCAGTACTGCTGACGGATGGCACAACAAGTCTGCTGATTGTGCCTGGTGTAAAATTCTTTTCAGGCTCAAAAAGGACTAAACCCGAATAAACAGCGTTCCAGTTAACACAGTCCCAGAAGTCAGGATTCCAAATAAATAACAAAAGATAAATTCCTTTATTGTCCCACAATGGGGAAATTAGGGTATGACAGCTGCAAAGACACATTACACACAGTTTATAGTAGTGGAAAAACAAGCTATTCTAACCTAAAGTTTGTTCAAAAGAAAGGCCAAGAGTAAAAGAAAAAATTAAATACCAGACTAAATATTCCACAATTATTCATAATATGGCATACTTGGGTAAAAAAGTTGAAATATTCAAGTTAACAATGGAAAAAAAACACCAGCCTATTAAAACTATATGACATAATATGCAATATGCATGATGGTAGAGCAGCATTTTGAAGTAGCTAAGGGGTGTGCAAGTGTACCTTAGCATCTGAGAGACTGTGTTAAAGATTCATGATCAAATCAGAACCCGTGCAACCATTAGCAAGTTGTAAAAGGCTATTGAGTTTGTTGTGAGCAGCAGAGATCATAAAGTCTAACAGCAGATTTGGATTCCAATATTGCGTTGGCCAGGAAAGCTGTTTTGTTCGTGGAACCTCTTACAAACGTCCTTTAAAGCTATACTTTCCACCTGCAAACACCACTTTTAATTTGTTAGGTTCAGAGTTGGAGCCGCTACGTGTAACATTGATTTTAGACACACTCTTACAACTGTGTCTTGTGAACTAAGTTTTTTATCGCAGCTTACTGTTGTTGATGCGAGGAGCTGCCATACTG
The DNA here is from genome assembly GCA_037039145.1 of Fundulus diaphanus. Lineage (NCBI taxonomy): Eukaryota > Metazoa > Chordata > Actinopteri > Cyprinodontiformes > Fundulidae > Fundulus > Fundulus diaphanus. The sequence continues at coordinate 37,325,512 of CM073135.1, forward strand.
GATCCGACAATCTGCCCTAAAAAGTTTCTCAGACTCTCAAAGTAGGACTTTCCGAGGGGAAAGTCCTACTTTAGCTGCCGTTACAGTTGACTTTTCTGATCAGAAGTCGGGATTTCTGAGTTTCGACTGAAAATGGAAGGCAACATAAGTAAACACTATCAGGACGAACGCTCGGTGTATATTGTTTTACATGAAGATTAATGTATTTTCTGTGTTTATATATATATATATATATATATATATATATATACTGCTCAAAAAAATAAAGGGAACACTTAAATAACATAATGTAACTCCAAGTCAATCACACTTCTGTGAAATCAAACTGTCCACTTAAGAAGCAACACTGATTGACAATCAGTTTCACCTGCTGTTGTGCAAATGGAATAGACAACAGGTGGAAACTAGAGGCAATTAGCAAAACCCCCCAATAAAGGAGTGGTTCTACAGGTGGTGACCATAGACCACTTCTCAGTTCCTCTGCTTTCTGGCTAATGTTTTGCTAGCTTTTGAATTCTGGTGGTGCTTTCACTGTAGTGGTAGCATGAGACGGAGTCTACAACCCACACAGGTGGCTCAGGTAGTGCAGCTCATCCAGGATGGCTCATCAATGCGAGCTGTGGCAAGAAGGTTTGCTGTGTCTGTCAGCGTAGTGTCCAGAGCATGGAGGCGCTACCAGGAGACAGGTTAGCACATCAGGAGACATGGATGAGGCCGTAGGAGGTTAACAACTCTGCAGCAGGACCGCTACCTCCGCCTTTGTGCAAGGAGGAATAGAACTGCCAGAGCCCTGCAAAATGACCTCCGACAGGCTACAAATGTGTGTGTCTGCTCAAACGATCAGAAACGGACTCCATGAGGGTGGTATGAGGGCCCGACGTCCACATGTGGGGGTTATTCTTGCAGCCCAACACCATGCAGGACGTTTGGCATTTGGCAGAGAACACCAAGATTGGCAAATTCACCACTGGTGCCTTGTTCTCTTTACAGATGAAAACAGGTTCACACTGAGCACATGTGACAGTCTGGAGACGCGTGGAGAACGTTCTGCTGCCTGAAACAACTGATCTCTATTTATTCTCTGGATATCCAATTGGCCGAAAACCTGAAGTCATTTGCTGCCATCTTGATGCTCCCTACTCTCACGGAGTCACGCCATAAACATGCCGACGTGTGTAGTTACTTGCAATATTATTAAAGGCAGAAATGTGTGTGTGTGCGGCATGACCGGTTTGGCAGTAGGTCAGTAATGGTGTGGGGTGGCATTTCTTTGGGGGGCTGCACAGCCCACCATGTGCTCGCCAGAGGTAGTCTGACTGCCATTAGGTACAGAGATGAGATCCTCAGACCCCTTGTGAGACCATATGCTGGTGCAGTTGGCCCTGGGTTCCTCCTAATGCAAGAAAGTGAAGCAGAGTGTGTTCGAGCTATACAGGGAACTTACATCCCAGCCTTCATTCAGAGTCACTTCTTCTCTGCAATGCCAGGTCCCGTTCAAAGACCCCAGGGCAGATTCTGAACTAATTGAAGGGACTACATTTCCCCTTTTATCTGAGAATGCTTTGGGTTCCCCCAGAATCAGCTTGAAAGTGTAAGGAGAGGGATGTCTGCTTTTTCCCTCTGGGTGAGCACAAGAAAGACAGATGGATGAATGGATCGGTAGAAGTCCACTGTGGTCTGTCCCCTGCTCTCAGTAGCTGTTATTTTTAAACATAATCGCTGATTCATTAAACAGAAAATACAGAGTTTAATCTTTTGTGGGTGATACATTTACGACGTATAACTCTTTAACAGAACCCCATTTAAAAAAGCAACAAAAAGCAGAAAACTTCACAGAAATGTAACTTTAGTAAAGTGTTATTCCTGTGCATGATTAGGTCTGCTGTAATCTTTGCTCTTCAAAACAAAACCAGTAGCTATGTGTTTTTGGTGATAAATATCCCAAAAGTAAAAAAAAAATTCAGTCAGGAGAGATGAAGATTCTCAGGGCAGGGGGAAGACAAATGAATAATTCAATAGAGAAATCACAGTTAAAAGAAAGGTTTAAGCAAATGTATCACTGCCACATCCCAGTGTTTTTATGTGCATGTCGACCTTAAGTGCAATATCTCTAGTCTTTATTTTTGATCAGAGAACAAAGACTACTTGGGTTGAAACAGTCTAAAGCGCCTTGCAGAAGCACTCATACAACCTGAGACCTCTGCAATTTGTCACAAACCTCAGTCATTTTATTATGATTTTATGTGATTGACCTACAGAAGGAAAATTATATATGCATTTTAAAAGATTCTGTTTTACTAACACAATTCTGAGAAATAAGGCACAACCGTGTTCATCCGCTCTGAGTCAGTAATTTGTAAAAACACCTATAGCTCTAATTACAGCTTTTGGGGTATGTCTCTTTCACCTTTTCACCTTTAGATGCTGAAAGCCTTTCCATCAGCTCAGTAACCTGTTTCACAGTGGTTACTGTGTTTATCGCAACCATTGGTGTTTTGCATGTAGGTGATTTTTTTTCTTCTTCACGTTTCCTGTGTCCTCTACATGACTTGTGACAAACCACAAACAAGACTTCTTGTGATTTTCTTCTTGCTTTTGTCACATATAGTGCCAGATTTGAAGATTGCACGACTAATAGTTGTCCTGTCAGTAGATTACACCTGAGCTGTGGTTCTCTGCAGCTCTTTCAGAGTTAGCATGGGCCTATTGGCTGTTTTGCTAATTAACGCGTTCCTTGTCTGACCTGTCGGTTTAGATGGTCGGCCATGTTTAAATTGGTATGCAGCCATGCTACCTAACTTTCAAATATTAGCTTAAACATAACATATAAACAGGGCTGCTCAGTGGGGAAGTTGGTAACACTGTTGCCTTACAGTAAGAAGGATCTGGATTCAAATCTTGGACTTTTTTTTTTATTGCATGGGCTCTCTCTGGGTACTCTGGCTTCATCCCACGTTCCATAAACATGACTGTTAGGTTAATTGATTTCTCCAGTGTCTCCAAATGGCCCTTAGCTGTGTGCATGGTGGTGTTGCCCTGTGATGGACTGGCGACCTGTCAAGGGTGTACCCGGTCTCTCGCCCAATGACTGCTGGGGATACCCCTCCCATGACCCTCCATGGATCAGTGGTTATAGACATTGGACAGATAAAGTGTGAACGGTTTCCGAACTGTATGTGGAGATTCAGTCCTACCCTGACGAGAAAATAAAACCTTTCCCCCCAAAATCCAGTTCCGTTCATACAACGCAACATCAGAGTCAGCTTGGTTCTGCTGCTCAGTTTGAGTGCCTGACATTGTACCTCCGTTCAATAATATAAAACTTCCAAAAGAACTCCAGACTGTTATTAGGTTTGGTCAGGTGTATGAATAATTTAAAGTGGAATGGAAAGCAGCGAAAGAGAAGTGTGATGGATGACAAGGGAGTGTGAAGATGTGCTCAGTTATGGAGGAGAGCAGAGGGGCTGAAAAAAGGAGGCAAGTCACAAGGAGACAAAGCCAAGCTAGGTAGGCGTTCAACTTCAAAGTGAGAAGGTACCGAAGATATGTGAATGAGGAAGTAATATAAGAGGGACAAGGAAATGGAGACACTGAAGGAGAGAGGGTCAGATAAGGAAATGAAATGTTGTTCTTGAAGATGGCATATTTATGTCTTGGTGTTGTCGGCAAAGTGGAACGCCATCTAAAATGAAGCCAAGTCGTCTGCAAAGTGCAGGGTGGGGTGGAGGGTGGTTGATATTTAAAAGATGGCTGATGGAACTTAGAGCCATAAAATTGGCTCCATTAGACCGTCCACAGGATAATATTCCAGAAATGAATTTCAGAACAGTTTAAATAATTAATATCACCACTTTTTTACAGTACACAAGGAAAAAAGAGATTAATATTCTGCACAACAACAAGCTGCCTGATACATTAATCCTTCAGTCATACATCTAACACAATATTTAATTTAGTTAACATTATAAAGCAATTTCCTGCAGACAAGGCATGTGAAAGAAAATCTAAATATTGTAGTGTCTGCATCCAAGGACACACTGAGGCCACAGGGGCAGGGTTGGCAAACATGTTTAAATTAAACATCCTGCTGGGATTAAAACTCATCCAAATGCAAATTACCGAGAGCATCAGCAATAGAAGAAGTGAATTAGGTTTGAGGTCACAGAAAAAGTCACACTTTGGACTGGTTTATGTTGAAATGACATACTTTAGCTTTAACATGCCATCTCCCCAGCACGGTGGCGGCAGCATCATGCTGTGTGGATAGTTTTCCTCAGCAGGGTCAGGGAAGCTCCTTAGCGCTGATGGAAAGATGGATGAATTACAGATACTTTCCATCCAACTTGACTGAGTTTGAGCTGTTTTGCAAAGACAAATGTGCAAAAATTCACTCTCTAGATGCCTTCAGCTCTTAGAAACACTCCAAAAGACTTACAGCATTAGCAGTGAAAGGTAGTTTCACAGTATTGACTTAGGGGGGCTGAATACAAATGAACGCCACAGTTGTTGGATTTAAATTTATAAAGAAAGTTCACTTCAGAATTTCCACTTTGTGTTCATGTATTGTATAAAAACATAAAAATACACCAGGGTTTGTGGTCGTAATTTGAAAATGTTGTAAAAAAAGTTCATGGGGTTTCAATATCTTTACAAGCCACTGTAAATTATGCTCTTCAGCTAATTGTAATGATTATGAGTTTCACAAAAAAATACAACTAAAAATTATGATCCACAAAGATCCTATGGTTAGGTCGCCTTGTTGCTAAATAACAGCGAATAACCACTTTTTTAACCATTAAATCATGTAATAAGCAAATGATACACATAAATACCTGCACTAAGCCAGGGCAATAAATTGCAAATTTACTGACACCAAAATAAATGACAATAAATAACATCATTTTGCCGATGTAGGTATTTTTGGTATTTAAAAAAATGAAAGGAAAAGTTGTTGCATGTGATCACAATATTCCTCCTGGGAGCCAGGCTAACGATGAGCCTAACGACTCTCCATTGTGAGAGGCGATCAGTTCCAGGTGAATCTATACATGCGAATCCAAGCTCTAGCAAGGCCTCACCAGCGCGGCTATAAAGCCTGGAACTCCACACTACTCCAGACATTTGAATCGAGAAAGCTTCCTGGATGGGAAGTGAAACGTCTTCAGCTTCAGAATAGTCCAGTTGTTTTATTTTTTAACCTTTTTTGGATTCATACTTAAAACCTGTACTCATTATCCTGATTCAATAACCGTTGACACAAATGCTTTTAACTTTCAGATTAAATCAGTGATAGATTTTTTTTCAAAACTTGAAGCCAAATATGGACAAAACCTGAAAAAAACAGAATTATTCTCCCCTCTTTATCATCATATCATTGAAAAAAAACAAAAAAAACCAGAAGGGGACAGTGAGTCACACTGTGGAGTCAAACCTTTATAAGATTTGTATGGATTTTTCTGCCTTTATTAGATTTTAGACTAGGATACCTAATTGAAACATAAATTATTTCAACATTTTTAGCTTTACCAGAGTTCAAGAAAAGTGTTTTGAAATCTAATCACTTGGTAAATTTGATTAGGCTTGGTGTGAAACCTGGCATTTAAATACCACATTGTATTTTATTTTATCCCTATATGTGCAGCTCATCAGAATGGTATAATAGGGTAAACAGAGATGTCTTTAAGGCAACGGCTAACATTTACGTGCAAGGAGTTCAGTGGTGGGCCTCGGTTAAAGAAGCAAACATACCATATATTCCAGCAACAAAGTGTTTACATCAGGGTCTGTGGGGTCAAAACAGGAGCTTTTGTTGGATCTACTTTAAGCTGCTGTTTGCAGTGTATCTGACTAACCCCATGAGCTGCTATATAATAAAAGAGCAGGAGACATGCATTTTGCTCCAGCACTTGTTTTGTCCAAGAACAGGACATTTTCACTGTGGCTCTAGGTTTGATGTGAATACCTGATGAAAGTTACTAATCTCACGAGACGTTTAACCCCGAGCTGCCTTCTGGCCATTTTGATGTGATTTATGAGGTCTAAAGTAGAACAGGGATGTCAAAGTTAGCATGCCACTGCGACGTCTCTGATCCTCCAAGGTTAGCCAAATTGGTAAGTTGGTGTGAAATAGGGAAAGCAGCGCTGGCTTCAATATTCCCAGTGACTCTGCTGTCACTCTGCCACTTTGCAATACTTGATTCATTTAAGTAAACAGATATTGGGTCTTCAGCTCTTGCATCCATTGAGCAGAATGGTGAAAAGGCCTGGGGGCGGGGGGCAATTAAAAAACAGTATAAACATCTAATCGGGGATACTTGAGTATGGATAAGTATGGAATCTGGTTCAAGTATTTTTATACGCTGGAAAAGTACAGAAAAAATATTTACTTAAGCATGAAAATGTGTTTCCAGAATCTCTTTCATGAAGATAAAAATCTGACTCTGAAAAAAGTGGAGCAATTTTCCGACTGATTATATATAACAGAGATCTGGAAACAGGGAACACCTTTACCCTCTGGCATTCATTTGGATGCGATTGTACTCAAGATCATGACATTGGCGTGATTAGTAGTCAAATCTGAGTAGTTATTGTGTCACGTCAAGTTTCATTGTCCACTATACCAACCATGACTATTAACAATCGGTAACAGTAATGCACTGGTCTGCAATGGATGTTTAAATGTCATACTGAAGCAGAAGGGAAAAGGTTTCTTGGATGAAAGGAATTTAGTAGCATCTTGACATCTTGAGACAAACAGAAATAAATAAATAATAATAATAATAAATAAAAAAAACAAACTTGAAGTTTTTAAGGACTGGCATTTGACACCACTACATTACTTCCCTGCGAGACATCTGTACTGTTGCAGTTTATTGTCAATATATGTAGGATTATACCAATACAGAAAGTTTGATTATCTATCCACTACTCTATGTTTCAATTATTTTCTTTTTATTTGAGATTGGGTGTTTAAGTCCAAGAGGAAAACCAACACTCCCCTTTTCCCATTATGAGGGATTCCAATTTAGAGTACCAGCTCTGGATCATGGTCTCCTGCTTTCAAAGGGATGTGCCCAGGGACACCCTAATAAAACAGACCAGACCAATCACAGCGTGGGAGGCGGGACTTTACGATGCATCACCCTCAGCGGCAGAATTACCCATAATGCAGCAGTGCTTTTCTGCAACCACAACAGTCACAATACATACAGATTTGTTTTTGCTTTGTGCCTTGGAAAATTAAGAAATTACATGTGAGTACACCATCTAGCCTCAGAGTTTTCAGACAAACATCCATCACTAACAAACAAAAATCGTTCACTTGAGAGTTCGCTCGATGGCATAACGTTTTGCAGACTACAAATTACAAAAACAGACCGCGTCGCTTGGAGTTTTTTGCATCACATCTCTAGTTATCTGATTGGTTCTAACCTGTTGACGCTGACCCTGTTAATCCCGCCTTTGAAATCTGGCTCTACCGGCTCCTTACCAGACTGATAACGCAATGTATAAGTCAGTCTGGTTGGCTGGGGTACATTTCACCCCATGCTTGTGTATGGGATCTCATGCATGTGGTCATGATCTCTTGACCATAGATGAGGGAGGTTTCTTTACCACAACAGACCGGAGATGCACCTTCATCCTGTCAGATGAGCTACCAAGCTGTGTGACCACCTCCTGCTTCATGCTGCCATCACTTATGATCAAGGCTGACCTAAAACCTGGATGGAGCAGTCTGCCTTGGTTCACCTCCACCTTAATATTGCTGTGTCTTTTAACGAATATCGCTAAAACCTTATTGGACTCCTGCTAGTTTAGTAGGATCTCAAATGACTTCATCCACATGTCTTACAAGATGTTAAAGTCCGAGAGTGATCACCAGCCCTTCCACATTAAACCAATCACTGCTGCTCTTAAAAAAGGTCCTTTTTAAGGAGTCAGCTGGTCAGGCATTGATCCAGTCCCAGGAGCAACTCTGGTTAGACCTGTGCTTCAGGGCAGGACTGCATCTGGGTGAATTGATTGACCCTTGCAGACTGCGCTTATCGGACTTTATGACCTGTATGTGTAAAAAGTTGTTCTATGAATTGTAGTATTGAAAAGTGTAATGAGGTTGGGAGCAGGAGGCTTTCAGCTGTTTGGCAGACTCAGTCAAGCAGCAGGAAAATCGGTAACATCTGTCGATATGAGCAGCAGAGGTCAACCCTCCTGTCCTTATGAACGCTGTACTGTAAGGGCACTACAAAGCTTTTCAAGGCCTCTCACTTCTCTCTCCATCACTTCATGGCAATAAGGTTCCAAGGAAATTGCTGGATCATGTCTTCGTCTTTTTCAGGCTTGAAATGAAATCAGCCTTAAATGTGGTGGCACTGGCTCATGTATTTTCAAAACCTCTGCGTGAGGTCGGTTGTAAATCAATTGTAGAGTCAAGTGAGCACTTTATCTTGATTCTCCACCTTGGCAGATCTTTTAGGGGGTCTTTTAAACATTAGTATATTTCTCGGGGTGGCCGAGGCGTTTCACTGCTCTCTGTATGTAGAACAAGGCGACTCAATCTGGGGGTGATGCACTAAGGCACTCATATAAATGAGGGACATTTAAGCACACCTGAGGTTGAAAGCAAATGGAGTGTGTGTGTGTGTGTGTGTGTTTGCAAGTATGGCTTATTGATCCAGCTGTAGAAGACCAGAGGGGGACTTCCACATGGCCTTGGTGTGTGTAATGCCGTCTGAACATCGAGACTGCGCTATTGATCAGCATGTTGGGCCTAAAGTAGCCTCTATATTCAAGCCCTCTTGACAATAGCACTTCAGAAATGACAATAATCAATGGAAATGGTAAAATAACTCCTCACAACCCAATTGGTATGAACAGCCTTAGCACAGCAGAGTTATTTTGGAACACCATATGACTCATTGTCCACTCATATCCTCCCTCAGGATAGCCACTGTGTCAAACTGGGGTTTGTTGTTTATGAACTGTACCAACAGCAAGTCAGTGAATGGTTGCTTCCTTCCCCCTGCTGTTGCAAATGGCTCTTTGTGTGTGATGGATGGGCAATATAAGAGCCATTTTCCCCTTTGCACTCCTCACTACTTGTAATCCAAACACATTTGAGACTGATGGTTTTCAAATGGTAGTAGGTAATCAGACAGACAGACAGAAATGAATAATGCATGGAAATATGTCTGGGTATCATTGGGCTGATGATGTCAGAATGAGCCAAAGTACTCTTGTTGGAATAAAAAAAAACATGCAGCTTGGCTCTAGCCCCCCATCTGAAAGCAAAATATAAATCTCCAGTCAGTCTAAAAACATGCTGTTTACAGTTCCATGCAAATCTATTCCTACCCAATCAGCTTTTTCACTTTTCTTCACACTACAGCCACAGACCTCTGCGTATTTATTGGGATTTTATGTGGTAGATCATCACAAAGTAAGGCAGAAACAAATCCAGAAAGTGTGGCATGCATTTGTGATCAGTCCCCCTGAGTCGATGCATTGCAGAACCACCTTTCACTGCATTTAACCCCTGCCAGTCTTTTGGGGTTTGTCTCTACCAGCTTTGAACATCTAGAGATGACAGTTTAACCAGTTCTTTGCAAAACGTCTCAAGCTCAGTTGGATTGGATGGAGAGTATCTGTGAACAGCAGTTTTCAAGTCTTACTCCAGATTCTGATTGTGGCCTTAACTCTGGACTTTGACTAGACTATTCTAATGTACAAATTTAATCTAACCTAGGCTTGGTTTGTTGTCCTGTTGGAAGGTGAACCTCTGCCACAGTCTCAAGTCTTGTTCTTAGCATGACGCTGCCACCTCCACTTACTCTACTCTCTACTTTGTGTTGGTCTATCACATTCAATACAAAGAACATACCCTGATGTTTGCAGCTGTCTTGTGAAAAGGTTTAAGGCAGGGATTACCAACATGGTGCCCAGGTAGCCCTCAAGGACCATAGCAAAACCCTCCAGTGAGCTGCGTTTAAAATGCCATTTTATTCAGTTGCTCTTTCTTTTTAATCATACTTGTATTTACATATATTCAAAAATGACAAAATCATTTAAAACATATTTATATTGCGTAAAGTTAAGGTGAGCTTGGACTCTTGTAATTCAAAGGTCAGTTCTGGTAGCCCTTCGATTGACTTGGTACCAATGAAGTAGCTCTCAGTTTCAAAAAGGTTGGTGACCCCTGGTTTAAGGGGTATGGACACTTTCAATGACGCTGTGTATGGAGCAGTGGAACGCTGAAGAGGAAAAAGTAACCATCATTATCAGTCTCTTCCCAGCAAATCGTAAGCTCGAGAGGAAAGATGAAAGTAAATTCTTCCATCATTTCACTTTGCCCCAGCAGTATAGACACATTGACAGCAAAACAGAGACAATTGAGATTGATGTGACTGCAGAGATGCACAGAGAGCACAGCACATAACTAAGCAGCCAGTAGCAAAACACTCTCTTCTCTGCAGAAGCTCGCAGAGAACAGTTAGGGACAACTGGCCTCAAGAGTGGAAATATAAGAATATCCACACTCAGAACTGTGAAGAGGGCTGAAGTTCAACAATGTCAACCATTTTAAGCCAGTGGTTCTCAAGCTTTTTTCGGTGGTGCCCACCTTTGAAGAATGAAAAATTTGCAGATCCCCAGCATCTCATAAATTAAACTTTTATTGTTCTCTCTCTCAATGGAGTGAAGCTGTTGATCTTAAGATCACTCATAATCGTCATGATCGTGTTTACATTTTATAACAGTTAAATCAATTTATAACAATACCGGTTTCTCATAACTGGCGGTTTTCAACATTGCCACATTTTATAAACTATACAATACTAAAAATAGTATAAAACGTTTTTAATCTGACACGTATATGCGGACAAAACAAAGGATGAAACAACAATGTTCCCAGCCGGTGGACACAGGACGTTCCTTCTCTGGAAAAACTGCTCGCATTACTTTTAGCTAGCCATGAAACTCATCATGAATAAAATACAAAGACCTAAAATAGACTTTTTAGGTGTCTACCAAAACTAATACTAATTCCATAGACAAACTACATAAAGTTTTTTCAGGGGTTTATTAATATGATTCATCCACAAACATTCATTGCTTTGATACCCCAATGCAGTGAAGCTGTTGCTCTGAGGATTGCCCAGAATCCCTTGCTACTCTTACCATTGATCACCAGTACAGACCAAACAGCAGATGGTGCTGTTGTCCCATTTAGCAGGACTTATCTATAGTGTCCCCACCGACCTGTTTTAATTGTGATACACCTACCTTCACCTGGCCAGCCAGATTCATAATGAGTAGCACTCTCCGTTCTGCACATTATGAATTTGGGACTACTCCTATGAAGCCGTTTGGGGAAAGGACGGACATTAAGCAGAACTCTCTGAGCTGATCGGACGAAGTGACACCTAGTGCCTGCCTTCCAATGGTTGGTTTTTGCCAATCACGGTATTAAAGTAAAACATAAGCAGCAGGGGCTATGAGAAACCACAAAAGGTAAGCTAGTCAAGGCATTTCTTGCTGTTCTACTTTCAAAGATGAAATTGTGGATTCTTACAAAACAGATGTGATAGCAGCAGCTACGCATGCGTCCTTCTGCACTGTCATGTTTATTTTGCCTCAGCAGCACTCGCTTTTGTCGCACTGGTATGTCCCACCTTCCAAAAAAAGTTAAAAAAACAAAACAACTGGATTGTTTTCCGAAGTTTGAAGACGTTTCGCTTCCCATCCAGAAAGCTTTCTCAATTCAAAAGTCTGAGAAAGCTTTCTTGATGAGAAGCGAAACGTCTTCAAACTTCGGGAAAAAGTTTTTTTTTTACTTTTTTTGGAATGATCATGACCTGGATGACTGAGAATCTTCACCAGCATATGTCCCGCCTTAAACCACAATACTGCAACGTGATTTGCCCAAACTGTTTTTGGTTCGAACACAAACGGAAAGCCGGAGCAGTACAAGATGGATTCTCGTGTGCTTGTGAACCCACAAATAACGCGGAAATTCAGCTTTCAGGCAAGGTTACACCTACACCTAATTTTCTGCATAAAAAAGGCAAGGCTGTTCCCATGCTTCCCCTTTCATGCCTAAACCACCAAAATTGCTTTTTAGTTCTGATTTTAGTGTTTGATTTTATACCCATCCATCCATTCCTCCCTCCCAGATGTAACAGGTCCAGACCCTACAGAACCCTACAGATCCTTCACTCCAGCTCCTACTGGGGTTTTTACAGCTAAGATGGGACCGATTGTTCCTCCAGTGAGGTCAGGTTCTGCTTTGAGCCTAGAAAACCTCCACAAGAATGCATGCTAATCATTTTATAGATCGTACCATATTTTTAGTAAGGTAATTTCCTATTAGTTTATTCTTGAGTTATTTTTTAATGTATATAAATTTAGTTCTCCTAAATTAGTGGTAGTCTTTCCCCTTGTTTAGTTGTTCCTTTGTGTCTTAGTTCAGCCCCCTTTGTGTTAATTAGTCTCTTCCCATCAGCTTCCCTGCTTTTATTCCGCTTTCTCCATCTCTTTTGATTAGCACATTTTGTTTCTTTGTGATTTTCCATCCCTACCTCAGTATTTAAACTCCTTTTTCCATTGTTCCTTGCAGGATTATTCTGTTCCACTGCCCAATCCTCTGTCTTTGCTCCTGTAAGCTTTCTGTTTTATTATTAAAATCTAAAAGAAAAAAAATCTTATAGTTGCTCATCCTAAGTTTCTATTTTGGTCCAACTCACAGCTTACAAAAATGGCTTTGGAAAAAGGTACAGATACAAAATAGGTCCAAACGTTGTTTGAGAAATCTGGGAGATTGAATTTGAAATGGAAAATGTAAAACAAAACTTTGATATTGTCAGGGATCAGTTACTCCTGCTTCACCATGGACAGTTCCGGATCATTCCACTCTGCTCAGTCCCACTCCAAGCCTGATCTGTTTCACCTGCTGCTCTAGTTATCCTGGACTCAATACACCTGCCAGCTCTCCTATATAAACTCCCTCAGTCTGTTCCCCACTGCTGGTCCGTCTTCAATCTTCAGATGCCCTCAGTCTACGTGTGTTCCTTGTCCTCCGTCTGCCAAGCATCTGCTCCCTCACCAGCTCCGCCGTCCAGCTCCAGCCATCTTCACACTTCTGCTCCAGTATGGTATAGTTTCCTGGTTTTTTCACCCACTGCTCAAACCCTGCAATAAAGACTCTTTAATTGTGGCTCTGTGTGTGGCTGAATTCGGGTTCAATCCACAAAACCCTGACAGATATATTTATCGATTTTAATGATTTTCAAATCATTCACAAATTAAAATTTGTGTGATCACCTGATTCTGTGGAGGTATGACAAACTAACTTTGTCATACCTCCACAGACTCCTTGAGTGAGTCGCAAGGAAATCACAGAGTCAAGTAGGGGTATTGATCCAATTATTATGAATACAAACATAAATACTGATTTTTGAGCTTTGAACAGCTAATTGTAAGAGTAGCAAGGGATTCTGGGTAATCCTCAGAGCAACGGCTTCACTGAATTGGGGTAACGTAGCTATGAATGCCTGTGGATGAATAATATTAATAAGCTCCTGAAAAAAAAAAACAAGACTCAATGTAACTGTAGTTTGTCTTTAAAATTAGTGTCTCAACATTATTTTTGGGGGACACCTAAAGGTCTATTTTAGGTCTCTGTATTTTATTGATGATGAGTTTCATTGGCAGCTAAAAGTAACGCGAGCAGTCTTTTCAGAGAGAGAATGTGCTGTGACCACCGAACATTGTTGTTTCATCCTTTGTTTTGACTGCAGATACGATACGTGGCACAGTAGCCCAAAAGAAATATGTCTTGTAAATTACTACTAGCATTAACTGTATTTTCACAACCTAAGGCCAGTCTGATCTCTAAAAGTGACAGCTGAGCATTTAACCATATTTAACTGTGGTATCAAAGAGAATTCAGTTTCATAAATAACCTTAAAACCAGTGGATCAAAGGCTCAGGTGAATTTTCACAACATGCATACAGAAACTAATCTTTCTTGGCAGGACTCTGACATACAGGTGCTGCAATCACGTTTTCCAGAGTGTTACATGATGACAAGTCCTCTCCATTTTTATCTGAGCCTCAATGCATTTCACCTCTCTTCCTGAATTAGCTGTCAGGGCTCTGCGGTATCCTCCTCAATGCTTCTTCGGGTAGATCAAATGACTGAATTAGGCCTTACCTTTAAAGATAATTGCCTAATTGGACTCTTTTTATGTGCTGTCGGTAGCTGAGGACCCGAGAAAGGCTCTGATAACTCTGTAATTACGTGGATAAGGCAGATATATACGCATTAGCAGCAGGGTGGTGAAGAATGAGATGACAGCCTTGTGCTCTTTCTGTGTCCACACTCCCTACTTGGACTTTGACGTGTGGATGAAATTGCCACTTTCATTGCAATTAAATGAAAATGTTGCTGTCTGAATGAGTACACGATGGGATTTTTGAATGCAGCAGGCTGAAGATGTCTAAATTCAGCTATGGTAGCTTTGGTGTGGCTTGGCTGTCACTATCACTTGCAAAAATGTGTTTGTCATCCTACAGCTACAAACCTTAATGTATTTTATTCAGATTTCATGTGATAAACAAACAATCTGGGGCATAATTGTAATGTGGAAGGAAAATGATACATAGTTTTTAGTTTTAGTCTTTAACAACAAAAGTCTAAAAAGTGTCAAACTCTTTACACTGTAATGTTCTGTTGTGGTTTTGGTTATTTTCAGTTAGTCGACTTTTCTGTTTTCGGATTTATTTCTGTGTTGTGTCGTTTTGTATTGGATTTATTCTTAACCGGTATTAGTCTTTATTTCAGCTAGTGTTTGTCCAGTCTTTGTCTTGCTTTTTTCCTTAGGTTTAGTCAGTGTGCTCCGTTTATTATTTCCACCTGTGTTGGTTAGTTAGTCCCGCCCTGCTCTTTTGTTCCGGTCATCTATTTAAGCCCGCTTTAGTTTTTGGTTTGTTGTCAGGACGTCTCGTGTTACCCCATGTCTAAGTTCCCCGGTAAGAGTACTTCTCCTTGTCTGTTTTTGTTTTGCCTGCCTGTCCGTTTGCCCGTTTAACCTTCGGTTCGTCTGCTTTTGGAGTCTGCCTTGTTTTGTTGCCTGAAGCCACTTCTTTTGTCCCCTGAACCTTTTTGTTAATAAACCCCTTTTTCAAGCTACAGCTCTGTGTCCGGCTAACATTTGGGTTCTCCTTATACAATTCATTACATTACGTCCTGACCAACATGAACCCAAAGCCGACACGTTATCTCCTTTCTGGAGGAGCTAAGCTAACTCAGCCCGGCGCATCACTAACCTCCCACTCTCAAAGCTGTTCTTCACTGGACTTACCCTGTCAGTCCGTCTCATCGCCGTTCATCCCGGATCCGAACCTTTTTCTGGAGGTCGACGCCGAGATGATCTGGGAGCTCCGTCCCGACTTATCCCCTGAGTCGGTCCCGTTTCCTCCTCCTGACGCGGAGGCGAATGAATCTTCGCGGGCAGTTCTGTCCCGTCGGGAGGAACCGGCATCCCCGCTAGGCCCGCCGTCTCGCCGCCGAAGGAGGAAGCGCTCGTCTGCCGGCCCCCCATCCAGCAATGGCGGGCAGCCGCCCGATGAGTCAGTCCGGCCTCACCCGGCTGCCGAGTCCCTGGCTCGACCCACTTCCGGTCCAGCAGACAGGAGTTCCTCGCTTCCCGGAGTTGAGAGGCCTACAGCTCCCCCTGCTGGCGTCCGTGACTCGGAGTATCTGACACTGGAAAATAAAATAAGAACTTTCGCCCCCATCATCAAACGTCTCAGGGAGGCTCTACTAATTCATTATTCACAGGAGTTGGAGAAAAAATTAAAGGAGGTTGAGGGACATTACAGGTCAGCCCTCCGGTCATTTTACAGACGACCAAAGTCTGTCCCCGAGGGTCTGGAAGACGCCTCGGCCCCTGAGTCTGTCCCCGAGGGTCTGGAAGACGCCTCGGCCCCTGAGACTGTCCCCGAGGGTCTGGAAGACGCCTCGGCCCCTGAGTCTGTCCCCGAGGGTCTGGAAGACGCCTCGGCCCCTGAGTCTGTCCCCGAGGGTCTGGAAGAAGCCTCGGCCCCTGAGTCTGTCCCCGAGGGTCTGGAAGACGCCTCGGCCCCTGAGACTGTCCCCGAGGGTCTGGAAGACGCCTCGGCCCCTGAGTCTGTCCCCGAGGCTCTGGAAGACGCCTCGGCCCCTGACTCAGCCCCCGAGGGTCTGGAAGACGCCTCGGCCCCTGACTCAGCCCCCGAGGGTCCGGCGGACGTCTCGGTCCCTGAACCTGTTCCCCAGGGCCAGGACGGGGCTCTGGAGGATCTGCCTCTGCCCAAGTTTCCAGAGGGGATTCTGGAGGACCCGCCTCTGCTCAAGTCTCGTGACGCGTCGACCCAGGAGGGTCCGTCGCAGACGTCCGACGTGGGAACCCAGGGGGGTCCGTCGTTGACGTCCGACGTGGGAACCCAGGGGGGTCCGGCGCTGACGTGCGACGTTGGAACCCAGAGTGGTCCATCGCGGACCTGCGACGTTGGAACCCAGGGGGATCCTTCGCTCTTCGGTCATCCAGGACCTCAGAAGGGGATGCAACAACCGGGACCCCCTGGAGACCTAGAGCCTCATGGTGTTCTTTACAAGTCCAGACCCCAGATAGCCCTCATGGACAGTCAGCTCTGGGAGAGACTTTATTGGACGTCCCTTTCTGAGACCCTCCAGGAGTTGATTCTGAGACTCCTGGTGGCTAAGGGTCTGACTTTGGTGCCTGAAGCCTGTAGCCCGGGGTCTCCTGGAACCTGCAGCCCGGGGTCTCCTGAAGCCTGTAGTCCTGTGCCCACCTCAGCAGCCTGTAGCCAGGCCCCCACTTTAGCAGCCTGTAGCCAGGCCCCCACGTTAACTGCCTGTAGCCAGGCATTCCCTTCAGTCGCCTGTAGTCAGGCTCCTCCTTCAGTCGCCTATAGCCAGGCTTCCCCTTCAGTCGCCTGTAGCCAGGCTTCCCCTTCAGTCGCCTGTAGCCAGGCTTCCCCTCCAGTCGCCTGTAGCCAGGCTTCCCCTCCAGTCGCCTGTAGCCAGGCTTCCCCTCCAGTCGCCTGTAGCCAGGCTTCCCCTCCAGTCGCCTGTAGCCAGGCTTCCCCTCCAGTCGCCTGTAGCCAGGCTTCCCCTCCAGTCGCCTGTAGCCAGGCTTCCCCTCCAGTCGCCTGTAGCCAGGCTTCCCCTCCAGTCGCCTGTAGCCAGGCTCCCCCTTCGGTCGCCTGTAGTCAGGCTCCTTCATCTGTCGCCTGTAGTCAGGCTCCTTCGTCTGTCGCCTGTAGTCAGGCTCCTTCGTCTGTCGCCTGTAGTCAGGCTCCTTCGTCTGTCGCCTGTAGTCAGGCTCCCCCTTCGGTCGCCTGTAGTCAGGCTCCCCCTTCGGTCGCCTGTAGTCAGGCTCCCCCTTCGGTCGCCTGTAGTCAGGCTCCCCCTTCGGTCGCCTGTAGTCAGGCTCCCCCTTCGGTCGCCTGTAGTCAGGCTCCCCCTTCGGTCGCCTGTAGTCAGGCTCCCCCTTCGGTCGCCTGTAGTCAGGCTCCCCCTTCGGTCGCCTGTAGTCAGGCTCCCCCTTCGGTCGCCTGTAGTCAGGCTCCCCCTTCGGTCGCCTGTAGTCAGGCTCCCCCTTCGGTCGCCTGTAGTCAGGCTCCCCCTTCGGTCGCCTGTAACCAGGCTCCTTCGTCCGTCGCCTGTAACCAGGCTCCTTCGTTCGTCGCCTGTAACCAGGCTCCTTCGTTCGTCGCCTGTAGCCAGGCTCCTTTTTCAGTCGCCTGTAGCCAGGCTCCCGCACCGGGAACCAGTGACCAGGCGCCGCCGCCTGTAGTCGCTAACCAGGCGCCGCCGTCTGTAGCCGCTAACCAGGCGCCGCCGCCTGTAGCCATTAACACGGCGCCGCCGCCTGTAGCCACTAACCAGGCGCCGCCGCCTGTAGCCACTAACCAGACGCCGCCGCCTGCAGTCATTAACACGGCGCCGCCGCCTGTAGCCACTAATACGGCGCCGCCTCCCGTAGTCTTTAGTCTGACGCCTTCCCTACCCTGTAGTCCGGCGCCGGATTCTGTCTTCTCTCTCTCCAGACCTCGCCGCCGGCCTCCTAGATTCCTGCTCCGCCGCCGGCCTCCTAGATTCTTGCTCCGCCGCCGGTCTCCGAGGTTCCTGCTCCGTAGACGGCCTCCTGGACGTCCGCCGGAGAGCCTAGCATGCCGGGGCCGTCCGCCAGAGAACCTGTCACGCCGGGGTCGTCTGCTAGAGAACCTGTCACGCCGGGGCTATTTGCCGGAGAACCTGTCACGTCTGGTCCGTCCGCCAGGACGACCGCCGGAGAACCTGTCACGCCGGGGCAGTCCGCCGGAGAACCTGTCACGTCTGGGCCGTCCGCCGGGACGACCGCCGGAGAACCTGTCACGTCTGGGCCGTCCGCCGGGACGACCGCCGGAGAACCTGTCACGTCTGGGCCGTCCGCCGGGACGACCGCCGGAGAACCTGTCACGTCTGGGCCGTCCGCCGGGACGACCGCCGGAGAACCTGTCACGTCTGGGCCGTCCGCCGGGACGTCCGCCGGAGAACCTGTCACGCCGGGGCCGTCCGCCGGAGAGCCTCTCACGCAGGGGCCCCCCGCCGGGAAGACCGCCAGACTTCCTGATTCGCTGGGGTCGTCCGCCGGGAAGACCGCCGGACTCTCTGTTGGGGGAACTGTTTTGGAGATTTTCTGTTAGTTTGGATTCGCCCGATGTGGGTTGTTTTCTGTTTTGGACTCTTGTTTTGGTTGTTTTGTTTTTTTTTTTCCTGACCCTCCTGCCTGTAGCCCCCTCCACCCGCCCGGTCAGACTTTTATTTAGTTTCTTTGTAGAGACGTAAGGGCGTCTAGAATCCGCCCTTGAGGGGGGGGCTCTAAAATGTTCTGTTGTGGTTTTGGTTATTTTCAGTTAGTCGACTTTTCTGTTTTCGGATTTATTTCTGTGTTGTGTCGTTTTGTATTGGATTTATTCTTAACCGGTATTAGTCTTTATTTCAGCTAGTGTTTGTCCAGTCTTTGTCTTGCTTTTTTCCTTAGGTTTAGTCAGTGTGCTCCGTTTATTATTTCCACCTGTGTTGGTTAGTTAGTCCCGCCCTGCTCTTTTGTTCCGGTCATCTATTTAAGCCCGCTTTAGTTTTTGGTTTGTTGTCAGGACGTCTCGTGTTACCCCATGTCTAAGTTCCCCGGTAAGAGTACTTCTCCTTGTCTGTTTTTGTTTTGCCTGCCTGTCCGTTTGCCCGTTTAACCTTCGGTTCGTCTGCTTTTGGAGTCTGCCTTGTTTTGTTGCCTGAAGCCACTTCTTTTGTCCCCTGAACCTTTTTGTTAATAAACCCCTTTTTCAAGCTACAGCTCTGTGTCCGGCTAACATTTGGGTTCTCCTTATACAATTCATTACATACACTTTGTAGAACCACCTTTTATTGCAATTAAAGCTGCCTACCTTTTGGGATATGTCTTTGCACATCTGCAAATTGAAACTTCTGCCCATTCTTCTTTGCAAAATAGCTCAAGCTCAGCCAGACTGGATTATGATTATGGAACATATTCATAAAGATTATGTTTTCCCTTTCTTCTGTGAAAGGACAACTTCATCTCTTCTAAAAAGAAATCTTTTATCTAAAAAATGTATGAAAAAAACGCGAGTCAGAATCTTGGTCAGCGCCTTTCTGCAAGAAGTTCTCCCCCACGAATGTGTCTACGTACTCCAGCTTCCTCTCACAGTCTAAAAATATGCGTTACCTGGTCTCTCAAAACTACCCCGAGGTGTAAGTGTGAGTGTGTGCATGGTTTGTCCCGTGTGCTGCCTTGTGACGTACTAGTGACCTGTCCAGGGTGTAACCGCCTCCATCCAATGATAGCTACAGAAATGCACTAGCCAGGATTTAATTTCGGTGTACGTTCCCCCACATTTTTGCTGTTTCCCCTGTATGGGCTGGGCCTAATTGTAAATGGTTCTTTCAGTAGTGTTCTGTCAATTATGGCGTGCATGAGTTATAGTTTTCCTGTAAACAGATTCCCCCACCCGAGCTGTGGGTATCCACAGCTCCTCTAGAGTTATTATGGGCTTCTGGTCTGCTTCTCAGGTTAATGCTTTCCTGAAACAACTGAGATTAAATTACACACAGGTGAACTCTATTTGTTTATTAATTTACTTCTAATGACAGTCATCATCTTTATTTGTCATTGCAACTTTTCTACAATCCAATTAAATGTGGTCTCTGCTTTTAACCCATCCCTTAGGGAGCAGTGGGCTGCCACTGAGTGGCGCCCAGGGAGCATTTTTGGTCTGAGGGTCTTGCTCAGGGACCCAGAGTGGCCTTCTGTGGGATTCGAACCGGGGAGCTTGTAGCCTTTCCAGGACACAGACATCCTGCTCTAACCACTAGAAGACCACTCCTCATATACGAGTCCTCATATAGAAGACAGAAAAACAGATACTACACTTGATCTTGGTCAAAAGGCCAATAACCCATGTGTTTTGAATGCAATTGCTTGCACTGGGTTTTATTTAGGGATATAAGAGTTAAGTGCGCTAAATACAAGTGGTACACTTTCAAGATTTTTATAAAAAGATACATCTGGAGATGCACTACTTTATGCTAGTCTATCCCATGATATCCCAGATAGATACATTGTATTTCCACTGCCCTTTTTGCCGTTTCCGGTCATAAAAGGCGGAGGAGCACAATTAACTAGCACACCTACCTCCTTGGCTCTCCTTGGTAGAGCGTCTGGATACAAAATGTCAGATAAAGTCCTCTCCGGTAGGATATTTAAGGTGGTAACGTCACTTACGTGGCACCGGCTTTCATGTGAGCCTTTTTTCCTGCCTTTTCCTGCCTGTCAATATAACAGAGAGCAGCAGAGATGTGCTTCGGAGGGGAGGGAACAGCAAGAGAGGTAAATACAGTTATGGTCTGAGGTGAATAACAGTAGGATGTCAAAGGGAAGAAGGAGGACCTGGAGTGGGGAAGTGTAAGGGAGGGAAGCTAAGAGTATGTTGAGGAAAGGAGGAAGATTAGTTTTGGTCTGGTGGCGACAGATCATAAAAACGCGAAGGGGAGGAGAGAGGAGATGAAAAAGAGAGAAGGGTGGGAGGATTAGTGCCACTTCAGGAATGACAGAGCGTGGGGGGAGTGAGAGAAATAAGAGTGGGTCGGGAAATGGGAGGAATCCTGGGAGTTTAGTTAAGATTAGTTTTGCTTCAGGGAGCGGGGATTGAATGAGGAAGGGGAGAGAGTTGGGTGATCTGGTTGGCGTCAGGAAAACAAAACCTCTTATCAATCAATTGTTGACAGAATGAGCCCCAGAGCAATCTCTCCTTCATTCCCCTCCTGTCCCCTGGGTGGTGTAAATCTACTGGGCACCACAGGCAGAACAGGTTTTATACCTGATGTTCTGGTGCGAAAAGTTTAAATTAGCCACTTCAAATAAAAGAAATCTACAACCAACGTTTTCTCCTCCAACTCCATAATGGGCTGACATTTATAGAACAGTCCTGACAGCAGTCTGTTTGTTTTAGACCTTCATGGTTCTCAGATGATGAATTCTAATGATTTTATTGATTTTTCTGACCTTTGTTTATTGCACTGTCACAAATAAAGCATTTTCCTTACAAAAACTGTTGGGGGTTTTGGATCTCTGTGTTCTGTTTAACGCTCTGATGTGATTATTGTTTTTGCCTTCCTGGTTCCTGTTTTTCCCTGTAGTATTTTAATCGCTCGGTCTTGTTATTCATGGTTAATGTTTAATGACCACTCACCTTCCCAGTCTTCAGTTTTTCTATGATTCTGTTGCCTTCTGTTCTGTTGACAAGGTTTCCTTTATTTATTTTAATTCAGTTTAGTTATGTTTCAGCAATTCAACACAAATGCCATAACACGGTGCTTTACAACACCAACAGGCCCAAATAAAATTCATTAATCCACTCGTATTGTAACTTGACTCTCGCCAGATGGATGTAGTTCCGCTGAGCTCCACACATCCATCCAGGATCGCTCCATTGGAGATGTATTTCAGAAGGAGGAGCCTTATCAAAAATCCTTGCATATGATTGGATAAACCACTTGTCCATCATCTTTACTGATGTGCTACAAGCTCTTGCCAAACCTGGTCGGAAGAAGGGCAAAACCATTGTTTCCACTAACAAAAGCCTTCAAAGCCGTTCTCTGGTGTTCTTTTAAAGAATTAATATTTGGTAGACTGGACAACACTGATGAAATCGCAACATCAATGGTACCGCTTGCTTCCTCGCTGCAAGCCGCCATTGTTGTCTGAATGAAAACAGCTTCTGTTGGATGTGAGGAGCAGTGTGGAACTCGGTGGAATGACATCCATCTGGCGAAAGTCAGGTTACCTGTATAGTCCAACACAGATCAAATTATATAGTCCCAATCACAACATAGCAGAATCAAATGAAGTTGATCGTTTAATCCCAATGTGGTAAAATAAACTAAAATCTATTTAACTAACCAAACCTTGCCAGTGGATCGAACTGCTGAATGTGCAGCAATCTGGGTTAGTCTCTCGCAGTTCAAAACAGACATTTACATACTGCGTGAAGGACAAAAATCTTTTTTTTCTCACTCTTAACATTTGCAGTTTTGGGTAAATTATTATGAAGATGTTTTTTTTCTGCTTGCTATATTCAGGAATAGTGTGAGGTTTGCATGAAGGGCAAAAATCTTTTTCCTCACTGTGCCTGTGCAAACGCTGAGTTATCCGGGTCATCGCAACAGAAAACAGGCTTAAATCAGAGGTAACCGGTGTCGATAGGTGTCGAAACATTTTCAGAAAGAACTGAATGAAAGTTTTTTCCTCACTATTTGACTTTAAATCAGACTAAACATTTCCAGTTTCAGGTAAGTTAATATGAAGATGCTGAATTGCCAAATTGCTAAATTCAAGAATAATGTGAGGTATATTTTTTAATTATAGAATTCCTATACATCTTAGTCTTTGGTAGAACTGCCCTTTAAACTACATGATTTGCATGAATTATTTGGCTTTCTTTGCACAAGCTTCAATCCTGGATTTTTGGCCCATTTCTTCAGACAGAACCGGTGTTACTGAGTCAAGTTTTTAAGCCGCCTTGCTTCCAAACACCTCTTGTTTAAGGACCCAGGGCTTTTTAATTGTGATGGCTAAGCGTTTGTTGTTTGTTGTTCCTAGGCTACTTTGCAACTGCTTTGGCTGTATACTTGGGGTCAAATGTAATTTTTGAAGACCTGTTTGTGCACCAAGCTTTAACTTCCTGCTGGTGTCTTGAGATGTTGCTTAAAATTTTCCATATCATTTTATTTTCTCATAATGCCATTTAAATTGCAAAACGGACTGATTTAAATGTTTGCACAGTTTACATCCCCGGACAAAAATAAATGCAATTTGTTTCTACTTATTGCCTCTACAAGACTTCTCATAAACACGCTGTCATCTCTAGAAATGTCTTCATCCAAACAAAACAGCGGAAAATCCTCCACAATCCTACAGCACCTCTACCAGCCTCGGATGTGGCATTGTGATGCTGCAACAAAAATACAGCAAAAGAAGAGAAGAAGGCATTGAGCATGGTGTGTAATGAATGGTGTGGAGCAGAACCCGGAATTCAGCCAAAACAATGTTTTTCCTTTTGCTGGATTTTATTGAAGGGCAAATGAACAAAAACCGGATCCAAAAAGGGGGTAAGGCAGACATCCAATACTCTTGACAGGAACAGAACTGGGCAGAATAAACAGAAGCAGGTTAACCAAAACAGGATCAAGGTGCTGGGGCTCTTACCGAAACAAACGAGGAGGAACAGACGCGTGGGTATGAAGTGTGATGAACCGACGGGGAGCAGAGAACTAAGGCAGGTTTAAATAGGCGGATAGACAGGTGAGCGGAGGGAAACTAATCAAGGACAGGTGGGAGTGATTAAGGGAGCAGACAGGACACTAGAAAATAAACCTAAGACAAAACCGAACAAACCAAGCACAGAACTAAAAACAGAGCAAAAACAGGGACCAGATAACTAACACAATAAAGGGGCTAAACCAGAATCCAAAAACGGAAATAAACCCAAAGGCGGAAAGAGCTACTTAACAAAATAATAAACATAAACCAGAACAGAACGTGACAGAGCCCCTCCCTCAAGGACGGATTCCAGACATCCTTCGAACCGAAAATAAAACAGATTAGACCGGGTGGGTGGAGGGGGTTACAGGACGGAGGGACACAGTCCATACAAAACAAGCCGACACGGCGAACAGATGAAACAAAATCCAAAAATGACCAATCAAAACCTGAACCAAAAACAACCCAGACAGGGTGAACTAACAACTAACAGAAAAGTCTCAAAAAACAGTGTTTTAGAACAAAAAGTCTGGCGGACATCCCTGAGGACGGCCCCGGCGTGTCAGGTTCTCCGGCGGACGTCCCGGAGCACGGCGGCAGACCGGAGCTTCAAAAGGTAGAAGGCGATGCCAGACCCCCGGCGACCGTCGACGGAGCCGAACCCTCAGAGGCCAACGGCGGAACAGAGCCCCCAGAAGCCGCAGACGGAGTAGGACCCTTGGAGACTGACGGCCAGGGAGGACCCGGAGGCGGACGGCCAGCAAAGACCCTCAGAGGCGGAATCTGAAAAAGAAAACCTCCTGGCTGTGCCGAACTGTAGGCTACAGGCGACGCCGGGCTAAAGGCTTCAGGAGGCGCTAGACTACAGGCTTCGGGCAGGGCCTGACTACAGGCTTCGGGCAGGGCCTGAGTACAGAAAACAAGTGCCGCCTGGCTGCCAACTACAAGAGGCCCTGGGCTAAAGGCTACAGGAGGCCCTGGGCTACAGGCGTCTGGTAAGGGAGCCAAAACAGGATCAAGGGCTGGGGCTCTTACCGAAACAAACGAGGAGGAACAGACGCGTGGGTATGAAGTGTGATGAACCGACGGGGAGCAGAGAACTAAGGCAGGTTTAAATAGGCGGATAGACAGGTGAGCGGAGGGAAACTAATCAAGGACAGGTGGGAGTGATTAAGGGAGCAGACAGGCACTAGAAAATAAACCTAAGACAAAACCGAACAAACAAAGCACAGAACTAAAAACAGAGCAAAAACAGGGACCAGATAACTAACACAATAAAGGGGCTAAACCAGAATCCAAAAACGGAAATAAACCCAAAGGCGGAAAGAGCTACTTAACCAAATAATAAACATAAACCAGAACAGAACGTGACATGGTGGGGGTATGACATTAACCTTTAAAAACGTTCTACCGCCACATGGCCGTCATATGCCACCTTTGAAAAGTCCTTATTCAGCGAGGAGCCACAGCGATGCATTACAACTTGAACACATACTTGGGCAACATTTATGTGCCGGATGAGCTTCCTAAAGCTACCAGGATTCAAACTCAGGTCCCTCATATCAAACTTAGGTCGCTACTATTAGATTCAAAAGAATTTAGTCAATCACATCCGCTTTGCAAGAAAGTACTTAATTCACATTGTGTGATAAATATAGATGTACAAATAGAGGCATCTGAACACAGAGGAACATCAGACTTGACAACCAATCATTAATTAACCAATTAAGTTCCCAGTTAACTGCATATCTAATTAAAGGTGTTGCTGACCGTGTTGCCTGTGCTCACAGCTGTTGTGCACAGTTACAGTCTACTTTTTAACACCCTACTAATCTGCTTTTGGGCATTGCAGGAAGGAAATTCAAGTAATATTTTTTTAAAAGTCCATATTTTAGTATAGAATGAGCCACAATCATAAGAAAAAGAAGGCCTCCATGAATGTAAATACAGCTACAAGGTTTAATGATACAGAAAACCAACTTTAGCTGCAATAAGTTAAAGTCTGACTTTATCACTTTCTTACATACTGGTGGAGGAACATTGACCGACTCTTCTGCGCATCATTGCTTCAGTTCATTTACATTTGCAGGTGTTCATTTGTGCATAACTCTAAAGAAACCTGGAGTAATTTGGTGTTTTGACTCAATCATCAGCCCTCCACCACCGTGCTTGGCTGTTGGCATAGGGTATCTTTGCCGATATGCTGGTTTTGGATTTTTACTAAACTTGGTTCGTCTTTGGCCTCACCTGCCCAAAAGACATTGTTTCCAAAGTCTTGTAGTTCATTCAGGTGCAGCCTTGCAAAACCAAGCCATGTTGCCATATTCTTTTTGCAGAGCAGCCTCTCCTGGAAACCGTTCCAAACAAGTCCAAACTATAAATTGTTTGGATTGATGGGCAACATCCGCTGCTTCTCCAAGGTGATGTCTTTCCTCTTGGCATTGCGTTGATACACACCTGCAAACTTCAAGAAACTGTCAAAATTCTTACTTTGAATCAAGATCGTAAGATTAGTGCTACCTGGCTTTTACTTTCCCTCCAAAAGCCTGTAGAAGTGTCCAGTGTACTTAGTTTTCACAGGGCTACAGTCAGTCACTGAATGCTTCTTTTCCCCACAGCTCTATAAATGCAAATGCTGCTAAAATATAGTATCTCCAAGCAAGACGGTATAATAGTGTAGACAAACGTGTTATAAAATATTGATCCAACTTACACTCTTGCCTTTGCATCCATTTCTATTTAATTGAAGTTGTGCACTTTCATGAGGACACACTGCTCATAGAGAACTGATATGGAATTTAAAGTCCTAGAATATCTGTGCGGTGTCCCACATTTTGTTATACAAAGACTCAAAAACTACTAACTTTTTGCTTTATTTTCATGGGCATTTGTGATGTGATGACCAGAAGATGTTTAAGTATACATGAGGTAGGATAACACCTCCTAGCTCTGGGTAAAAACTTAATGTTGACACAGTGCGACTTGCTCCAGACTTTCAAAAATAAAACAAACAAAAAACATTATGGGTTTTATGAAATTCAGCGTAGGTAATTTATAAAACATTTCTTTTACTGTTTGGAAGAAGTTTTAGGAAACAAATCTATGACTGTTTCACAGGTTGTACAGCATACACACACGTACACCATTCAGCCACATCTAGAAGAAATTTTAATAAGATTATTAATCATTCTCACAGCTATGCAAATCTATCTGGAAGGGCTGACCCCCAGTTTGGCAGCCAATGTCATGCATTAATTTTCTGTCTGCTTATAGAACAGTGAGTAAACAGACTGTAACGGACCCTCTTCAGTTCATTCAAACTTTCCTTTTTTTTCTGAGACTGCTTACTCCATTTGTCAAATACAAGAATCTAGACTGCAGCACATGAATTGGGACCGGCATGCGCAGATGTTTAATTTTTTCAACTAACAAACGTTTGCTTGTTATGTTTTGTGCTTTATTTAGTGGTTTGAAGGGACAATGGCATAATTTTTACAACTTTTATTCAATGCTGAGAAATATGTCAAAAAGGCAAGACCCTCAAATTTGCACTAGAAATTGCCACAGAGAGATCACGTTACATATGAAACAAGCACAACGGTCATCTGAGAAGAAAGTAGCTCAAACATGAGTTCATAAAGTCAAAATGTATATGGCAATATGGCAGAACTATAAGTCTATATTCATGTAGTTTTGACACAGCATGTTGTTTTAAGCTTCACATTGTTGTGCCATTACAAACGGTTTTAAGCTATTTAATGTTTAATAAATAACTCTCGATCTGTTAGGTATTGTCCGGTGAATATCAGCCCAAGCAGCTGATATCAGGACAATAGTTGGAAGGGTGATTCGAGCACTGGCGATCTTTTAACAGCTAACTCGGCACACATGTAGAACAAGGAGTGACAACTTCTCTTCTTGTTCAAGAATTTATTAACAGAAATAAATTAACATCCAGAGAACATCACTATAGAATGCTGTTTATCTGAATTAACACTATATGTCAATCAACAAATCCTCTACTAGGCTAGAGAAACTTAACTACACTACTAAGCAAAATTAAGATAAAAAGAAGCGAAGGAACTATGTGCACACAAAAGAAACCAAAAAACAATTGAATAAAAATAGTTAAAAACCATCATCAGGATGATTCAGTGAATCCTGGTTTGCTGAAGATCCAAGTTAGAGAACCAAAGTTCATCTTAAAGAATGTGGAATAAGATCAAATTCGCTTAACTAATTTAGAAAAACATTTGGTATGTTCCACCCATGGATAATGCAAATCCTGAGTTAAAACGAAACGTTATTTGAGAAAATAATACTTTTAATGATTTGCTCAGTTATTTCTCTGAAACAAAAACAAACATTATGTTTAAAATGAACCATAGTTACGTTTAGTAGGTGGTAGCACTAATGTTACCCGGGAAGCTAATAGGGCTATGCTAGCAGACATTCGGCGCTAAGACTTTTAAGCTCGATTTGGTCGTAATGAGCAAACCAGACAACACAAACATTAATGTCCCATCGGTGTATAAAACCCTTATGCAAATTAAGTTTTTTATAACAGTAAATCACACCCGAACACGTCAGCAAAGCTTTGTTTCAAGAACGCAGAAGCTTGCCTATAATTTCCAGGTATTTTTACTATGTCAAACCTTAACAAAACCTTCCCTGCTCATTTCTCTGTGCCAGACCTCTGCCGTTGTCTCTGGTTGTGGCGACGAGGGATCCGGTTGCAGTGAATTACTCCAAACTAGCGCTGGTTATCTGAGCAGCGAGCAGGTGGCTAGCTCGAAGGGGGTCGTTTGGGAAGCCAGGCCTGGGCGAGCTGTACGCGGTTCCCTGGCAGCGTGTGGACCTCTGCGCTGCAGAAGCGTTTCTTTAGGCTTCCAGTGAGGCTGTGCACAGGTGTGGAGGGGGCGTCCCAACATTTAGGCACTGTCCAGCTGCAGGGAAACTTTCTCATGTGCTCTCGGCTCAGCTTCCTGCAAAAACTGAGGAAAATTACGAAGCAGGTTTCTGTAAAGGCTGGTTTCTTACTCCGGCTTCTGATTACGCAGAAGACAGACTGCAGACTTAGCTCCATCCCCAATTGAGCACGTTTGTGGGTATCCACACTCTGCTGTGAACTTTAAACTTACAGTCTGTTTTTATTCCACATGACGAATGCACAGCAACATGCAATAAATTGGATTGGACCCTGAAATACTGATGTACAATCTGTTCATCGTCAGACACAGAAAAAAATGAATCACTGGTACAGCTAATCATTGCAAGCAGAAGTATTCAGAAAGAAAGTTTTGCACAGCAGGGATAGTTATGAGTTTAACTTTATCTTTTATCAAGAAAACTATTTTGGGTTTACTACGAAAGGCAAAGTCACTCCATATACGATAATGAGAGTGTTACATGCTTGTCATACTGGTTGAGCGGCCAAAGAGGTTGGACTCAAACGGCAGCAATCAACACAAGCCCAGCTCGGGTAACAGCAACAGGCGATTTGACGATCAAGGAACAAAAAAAAAAAAAACGGAACTTAAATACAATCAAGATGAAAGGAAATTATGACAACTCCACCCCCATAATTATTTGTGTCCTGTCCCAGAACCAATAACAAATCTTCAACTTAAAGCTCTGGTGACACTGAACGAGTTTAAAGCATTGTTGAAATCATTGCAGTCTACCACGTATGTGTGCAAGTGTTTGACAGACGTTTCTTTCTTGTAAAAGAGATTGTTTATCTTGGTGGGACTAATGTGGTTAAATAAAGGCTAAATAAAGTGCAATAAAATAAAATGTGGACTTAGCAGGGAACTATTTGTCTGTGCACAGCTTCTGGGAGCCTGCACAGTGGTGCAGTTGGTAGCAGAGTGGCCTTGCAGCAAGAAGGTCCTGCATGGCCTCTGCATGGAGTTTGCATGGTCTCCCTGTGGGTTCTCTCCGGGTCTCCGGCTTGCAGTCCAAAAGCATGACTCTTAGGTTAATTAGTCTTTCAATATTGTCCTTGGATGTGCATGTGTGCGCGCATGGTTGTTGTGTCTCAGTGTTGCCCTGTGATGGACTGGTGACCTGTCTAGGGTGTGCACCGCTTCTCTCCCAATGACCGCTAGAGACAGGAACCAGCCCTCCCAGGGACCCTTCACGATAAGTGGGTTTAGATAATGGATGGACCCCCGCTGGGGATGCAAGTCTTTACAAGGAAACAGTGAACTTCAGTATCTTAGTTCAGTAAAACATTTTGCTTTATCTTATTGCAGATAGAACAATCATCTGCTAAAATGCTAAAACGTCAACAATTATTGTCTATTAACATTTTTAAAGAGAGAATGCCAAGAAGAGGCATTTAAACTGAGTGGAAGACTCACCGAGACACATGCATTGCTACGCTGCACGTAAACATGATAAACCAGTCGAAAACCCAGTTGGTGTATCGTTATTTAATGTGTTTTACATATGTGTTTTGGCTAACAAACTATTAGGTATCTGAAATATAAATGTAACAAAGAGCTACACAGAATCCTTTTTTTGTCCATGTTTTAAAATTGCTATAAAAAACCCTGCAAAAACTGATTATAATTTATTAATATTTCATACTTTCATGAGTTTTAGTTTTTTTTTCAGGATGAAAAATACAATATCTGCCTTTCAAAGGTGTTTAAAAAAAATATAACTCCCTGTCTTACTTTCCAAGGAGTAAGAACATTTTGCAAAGATAAACATTTGTGGTCTCTGGTGGTATGGTAGGGTAAAAAAACTACCAAGATTTCTTCCCTGAGTTATCATGCCAGCCGTTTGCACAGTAGCCAAAAACAAATATCAGTGTTTAATGAGAATAAACACAATTGCTGGATCATATGTTTGCCTAATCAACTTTCCTGGATAAAACCCATTATACGAAAATGTTGCGGCAACAGATGCCTCCTATTTTTCTGTGCCAACATTTACATGCAGTCAGAACCACGTTTGCCAGGTGAATGTTTACGTGAAGCTGCGGATATTTACTCCGAGGTGGCCTGACGGGAAGCGACGGGGCTGAAAGGAAAAAGGAGCAAGCGAAGAAAACATGTCTACGGCTGGCCTAATAACAGGACCGACTGTCAGTGCCAGTGGGCTCAGCTGTGGACAGCGGCCAGCAGCGGTTCTGGGGGGAACATTGTTAAAAGGGAGCAGTACTGTCAGATCTGGATATTCTCTGAAAGTGAACACGAGGTCACGGGGTGCACGGTTAACATGAGCAAGAAGGGGATAACAAGTCCTGT
Organism: Fundulus diaphanus; assembly: GCA_037039145.1. NCBI lineage: Eukaryota > Metazoa > Chordata > Actinopteri > Cyprinodontiformes > Fundulidae > Fundulus > Fundulus diaphanus. The sequence goes on from CM073135.1 coordinate 37,356,650, forward strand.
GCTTTGTACAGATTGACTCTGAAGACTGTCCCAATGTGAATATCAAACCTCTGCCGTGACAAATAGGCAAAGAGGGCGAGGAATGGAGCGGCGGGTGAGAGTTGTGAAGAGAGGGGGAACATGAGTGGAGTGATGGAAAGAGGTTGCTGTGGGGGAGAGAATGCGAGGCAGATGGAGAGAGGTGACGGCGCAGAGACAGAGGGGGGGGGAGACGGAGACGGAGAGGAGAATGGTTTGTGTTTAATTAGTGGCCCTGGAGAGAGTCTTGGTTTAGCCAAGACAGAACATGGGATGTTCTCTAATTGGCCCTGCTTTGTGGTGAGCGAGGGGAGCAAAAACGAGAGGAGACGGACACAAGAGGAAGGTGAAGAAACAGGGGAGAAAACTGACTGGACTTCTGTCTCCTTGCTTTTGTCCACAGAGGTTTAAAACCTTAGCATCAGCCTTCATTATAGTGTATTTGTGCTAAACAACAAAGATGTGGAATTAATTAGCTTGGATAAATATTTTGACTTTATAAATTACCCTCCCTCTTGTCTTAGTGTTGAATGTGGTTATTCCATTTAATTATTTGCACAGAGACAAGAAGCTAAATTTCTCTCTTTTTGCAGTACAATTAAAAAACACATAGAACTTGTAGACTGTATAGTGGTGTGGTGATTAGATTAGTTGCCTTATAGCAATAAGGAATGACTGGTTTAATTCACATCTTGTCAGCCTTTCTGACGTTTTGCCATCTGCTCTCGTTTCCTCCCACAGCCACGAAGCAAGTTTGTTTGGTCAACTGGTGATTGTTAGTAGTTCCAGGCATGAATCCGTGTCTGTTTCTGGGTTGACTGGTGTCCTAACGGTATACTCATTTTAAGCATCAATATGACATTTATTTTGGGCTTTTAGCGATTTATTGGAATGAGTTTGCATAATTGAATTTACAGAACATGCCTACAACTTTGATTATATATGTTTTTCTTTTCTTTTGTGAGTCAAACACCAAATAGGACAACATATGAGGAAGGTTCAGCTAGCATACCCCCCCCCCCCCCCCCCCCCAACTCAGTAGTTTGCAGTGATTACACCTGCGAGTGACTTTGGGCAAGTCTCTTTGAGCTTTCCACATCTTGCCACTGGGATTTTTGCCCATTCCTCAAGGAAAAACTGCTCCAGCTCCTTCATGGGGAGCCCAGCTTTATTTAACTCTGGAACTCTCTCCCCCCTAACTCCAACACCCTCTACCAGGTAAAGTCTAAACTCAAAACCAACCTGTTCAAAAGTGCATACTCTCTGTGTTTGCCAGTTCACTGTATTATTAAATGTACTGTATTAATATTAAAGTTAGAGATCCAGCGGCTTCTGTAATTCCTAATTTTCGTAGTCCCTGCCACAGGGCTCGAGTCATTCTGCTGGAAGTGTGTATCTAGTTCCTGCCGGTGGCTTTGCCTCTTTTACCACCTGCCATATAGGGGTGGGCGATATATCAAGTATACTCGATGTATCTCAAGTTTTCCTCGGCGCGATGGTTAAAATTATTTTATCGCGACCATCGAGTGTAAATTTTCATGGCAAGATTGAGCCGCTGTATTTAATTCACTGTGAGTTTAGTTTTTCCCACATGCTGTGAACGCATCACTCGCTCCTCCTCCAAACCAGAAAGTGCTCAACGAACCCGTGCGCTTACTTACGTTGACTAGACAGCGAGAACTATGGCGACAGCATTTCAGGCAGTAGTTTGGTTTTCATAAGAAGGATGTCGAACAAAATGCGGTAATTTGCAAAACATGCCGTAACACCATTGCCACAAAAGGTAGCAGTAGCACAAATTTGTTCCACCTAAAAAGTCATCCAGTGCAAAATGAAGACTCTTGTAAACTCCGCGTGTCGCCCCCCCCCCCCCCCCCCCACACACACACACAGAAGGAAACTTTAATTAAATCAGCCGTAAAACTGTTGAAACTGGCGTCTTCTTTTGCTAAATCCCATATGACAGAAAAAAACGTTTGTTTAAAATTTCCCAGCACCTAAAGAGCAACGGAAATATTTTTGAGATGCTCTGAATATGTAGCTGCGACTGGTCAGTTGATTTTATAGTCACAATACAAGCTTTTGTTTTTGGGATTGTCACATTTCTATTATACAAATTTTTATGTCTTAAGCACAAAAGAGCACCTTTTAATTCAGGTGTATTTTGTGTCAGATTTTTCCTTGGTGTTCCTTTTGGCCGCTGGGATGTTCTGTTTTTAAGGTCAAGTGTTGACCATGAAAGAGCTTTAATGTGACAATATTGTAATTTGTGAAAAGCTTCTATGTGCAGCTGTGGTTAAAAAATGGCTAAAATAAAACATTTTAAATTCATTTTTATTTTGCAATCAATTTTTCAAACAAAAAAAAGAAAATTGACACGTTAATTTGAGATATATCAATGCAACTTTAGGCACTATGTGGCTAAAACCATTTGTTATACGAGGTTATTTGAATATATCGTGATATATATCGTGTATCGTGATATAGCCCAAAGATATCGCGATATTAGATTTTCTTCATATCCCCCACCCCTACTGCAATACTCCCTAAAACGCAGCTTCATATTCCTCCACCGATGATGAACCCACATTGTAGGCAGCGACGTGAGAGTTCACAGTGTTACAGTTTCATTCACCGATGGCTTCAGGTTAGCAAATGCTGTCGCTGCTGTTTTTAAAACCGTATTATCCACCAGTTTCCCAAACAAATCCCACAACCGCTTCGTCCCCAGCGGAACACATGCGGAACGTATCCCAGTCTGCTTCACAGTGCTAAACATCACTGACATACTAGAAGTACGTTTTATTTTTAAGCCATGCTGATTTTAATGAACTACTCTGCACTTCTAATTTATTTTCTTACGAAACTGTGCATCACTGCAAGTCTCGGCCAGGACACTCTTACAAAGAGACTGTAAATCTCCAGGTTAAATGAGTTGGTGAAGGAAATACATTTTAAAATGTAACTACAATCTGCGGTAGACAGGCGACCTGTGCAGGGTGTACCCCGCCTCTCGCCCATTGACAGCTGGAGATAGGCACCAGCACGCCTCGTGACCCCACAAGGGATAGATGTGTTAGAAAATGGATGGATGGATGTAACTATAATGTATTTGAAATGCAACCTCAAGAAAAACTTTCTTCAAACAACCAAGCTACGCAGGGGTTGAGGTCTGTGGTCTCCTCCACAGCCAGGAGGTAGTTTCCACATTGAGGGGAGTACACGAAGAGGTCTGATCATTATTCAATGGCATGCAGATCCTTCATAGTATGTTTTAGTTTTTACGTGAAATCCTTTATGCTGCAGCCGTAGTCCTAATTTGAGCACACTTAGCCATGCTTAGAAATGCTCTGTTAAAACACCACCTTCTATGACGTCTCTGAGGAACGTACACGGAAAGTAAAAGCTGGTTTGCTGTAAGGGTTTATTTAATACACTTAAAAGATTTACAACAAAATAGCAAAACAAACTGAAAACCTGACTGTGACATTTTGTTTTATGGAGGGCAAACTATACGTTGAGTGACTTACATGTCATTAACCAGAGTAAACATTTGATGAGAGATTGCAGAAGTGGAACAAGAGGGTAAACCTTTTACACCCCACAGACACTTCCTCGGGACTGAGAAAGTTGATCTGGATTAAAACCTCTAACTTTTCAAATCAAAGTAAGCACTGCTGGGAGAAACAACTAATTTGTCCCGGCATGTTTCTAAATGACGGGGTTTTTAATGGGAAGGTGACCTCTTTTTAAAGGAAACCAACTGAGACAACTAAAACTTGCAACAAATAGGATGCCAGTGTGTGGTACACTAAATGCCCCTGAGCGATTACCCTCGTAGACAGAAGGGCAATGGATGTGACCAAATTGCCTGGAACAAAGGGAAGCTACAGAGAGAGAAGGCACCAGCTTTTGTTCTTTCAGAGGCAAAAATAAAGAGCTCAAGGTCTGTGTAGACAGATGTGAGTTCTTTCAAGTGGTTTGGATTGTGCTCAGTCAAAGACATCATCGCTGCTCTTCTTATTCTGCGTTTAGAGTCAGTCCAGCCCAGATTGCAGAGCCTCTGGGCTCCCAGGTGTAAGCCTGACTTCCAACCCTCCCCCTTTGTTTAATAATTGTCTACAACACCTAATTTTTACCTGTCTTCTGGGTTGGAAGGTAAGTTCTTAATTGGTCAGTTTGTTCCAAAGCAGTTTAAAGAATAAATATTATTACTGTAACTAATTTGAATGAAATAATGGCATCTCAGTATATTAAAATCTCTCTCCTAAGCAGGAACTTTGCCACAAGACTCATTCATCAAGCTATGCAAATTAAACGTCTGTGAAAAAAAGAGTAAATTACATACATTTAAACTTTTTCTTAGCTTTTCATGACTCTTACAGGCTACAACCACATATGTACATAACCGCTGCAGGTTTCCTTCTTGAATTACCGAATTAAACTATATCCAGATATCACCTTCAAAACAGTCTACACGTTTTTGTGATTTTCTTAAAGGGTCTTTAGAATTTTTCATCAAGGGACCCATTATGGTAATTTTAAACATTTTGTACTGTTAAATACATTAGGAATTATGTATGTTTCTAAAAAAATATATACATTCAGTAATATTAGAGATTTGGGGGAGATTGATCCTCATTCTCGATAAAGCCAAACTCCATGTAACTGTTGTCATACTTCCTAATTTTAGCTGATTTGGCTTTTACCATACTTTATGAAGTGGATAGAGTTAAATATTTATCCATTGTGTTATTTAGCTCAACCCCGACACATCCTCACCAGTGCCTCCTCATAACCGACAACAAGCGGTTCACGGACCCCCAACCCGTGGTTCGCGGACCCCCGCGGGTCCGGGGATCCCAGTTTGAGGGCTGCTGCTTTAAAGTGTTAAGTTTTAGTTGGACCCGATAAAGAAACCCGATAAAATCCGCCCTCGTCCGATTGTAGCCAAATTTGAGCATTATAAACAAAAAGTGTTTGTTAAAAGCTATGGCCGCGAATTGAGAGGAACGGATTTCAGTGTTAATGACCAGTTTCCTAAGGAAATCCTAGACCGTAGGCGAGTGTTATTTCCAATCAGGAAAAAATACATTAATGATGGCGTCAGAGCTAACGTTGCAGTCGACAAACTTTATATCAATGGTCAGTTGTTCAGGGATCAGAAGATCACTCCTTGGCTTTATTAGATGCACAAATGGTGGATTTATAGCTTGTCACGCTTGAAAAGAAAAAAAAAGTGTTTGGAACACGGTGATAAAAAAATAAATAAACGCACAGCTCAAGAGGACGCTTGCACGGTATGGTTGCTAGTCACGGTTGGGTACACGAGGCATGGGTGATGGTTATTTCTCTTTCATCTTTTCTCACTCTTTGCACTTTCTTAATTCTCTGTCTTTCTTTATATTATTCATCTGCTCCTCTCCTGCTGACCAGGAAATCACAAGCACGTCAGATGATGCTACCTGGGTCTTTGTATAACTATTCTTCTGAAGACATGCGCTTTTCAACTTCTCACTTTCACCTATGATGAATGTAAAGTTTGTGTCATGGAATGTGCATGGAGCAGGCACCAGGGAAAAACAGCTAAAGATCTCTAACCATCTTACAAGATTAAAGGCAGATGTTGTCTTATTGCAAGAAACCCATAAATCAGATACAACTGTAAGTGATCTTAACTCACCTGAGTTCCCCAATGTGTTTGCTGCCTGCTATAACTCTAGACAGAGAGGAGTAGCAATTTTAATCCACAAAAACGTTAGTTTTAAAATATTAGATAAAATTATTGATCCCGAAGGTAGATTCATATTAATTAAAATATCTATTCATAACCAGAAGTTATGTATTGTTAGTGTATATGGTCCAAATGTTGATGAACCCTCATTCTTCCACAAACTCTTCCATGCACTTTCAAAACACGGGGATTGTTCTCTAATTATTGGGGGTGACCTCAACTTTGGTCTAAATGAGGAAATAGACAGGCTGAATACAACAGGGACTCAGCGCAGTTGGCAGTCATTAAATATAGTCAAACAATATATGAGTGATTTTGGTCTTTGCGATGCATGGCGTTCTCTTCATCCTATTAGTAAAGAATACACTTTTTTTTCAAATGTTCACCACTCGTATTCTCGTTTGGACTATTTCTTAATCAGCAGTTCGCTGCTGTCGGACGTTTCAGATGCTGTAATTCATCCTATCGCTATTAGTGATCATGCTCCTGTTACTTTAACCCTAACAAATAAAAAAATAACCCCACAAAACAAGAGCTGGAGATTTAATACATCGTTGCTTAAAGATGAAGATTTTAATAAATTTTTCAAAGAAGAGTGGGCTTCATACTTAGAACACAATGATCTGCCAGGCACTTCAGCATCTATACTTTGGGAAGCAGGGAAAGCAGTGATGAGAGGTAAAATAATTTCATTCTCATCTCACAAAAAGAAGTTGGAAAACAAGAAGATTCAGGAATTAGAAGAAAAACTTAAGTTACTAGAAAATTCCCTGGAAGAGGGAAAGTTGGGAAAAATCCGTAAAATAAAACTAGAATTAAACCAGTATATTGAAAAGCAAAACAAATTTCTAACAGAAAAACTTCGATTAGAAAATTTTGAACATGGCAATAAGTCAGGAAGCTTCTTAGCTAATCAGTTAAAAATAAATAAAGAGAAAACGACTATATTTGCAGTTACAGATTCCAATGGGAATACATTACATGATCCAGAATGTATAAATAACACCTTCCGTGATTTCTACAAAACTTTATACACATCACAGATAAATCCATCAGACAATGTCATCAAGCAGTTTCTGGATAAAATTACACTTCCTAAACTATCAGATAACCAAAGAACGACACTGGACTCACCGCTGACAACAGTTGAAGTTCAGGAAGCTTTAACAAGCATGCCCAATAAAAAGGCTCCAGGTCCAGACGGATTCCCTACTGAGTTTTATAAGGAGTTCTGGAGTATTCTGGCACCAACGTTTCACAGAATGTTGCAAGAAATTCAGGAAAATGGCAGATTTCCAGCTAATATGAACTCTGCCACCATCAGTCTTCTGCTTAAGCCAGGCAAAGATCCTATGTTGCCCACCAGCTATCGTCCCATATCCTTAATCAACGTGGATATTAAAGTAATATGTAAAGCTTTTGCAAAACGATTAGATAAAGTCACTCCTTTCATAATCCACCCAGACCAAACTGGTTTTATCAGAGGAAGGCAGTCATCCACAAATACACGCAGATTACTTAATTTAATAGATTATTCCTACAGTACAAATAATAAAACTATTATAATGTCTTTAGATGCAGAAAAAGCATTTGATAGAGTAAACTGGAATTTTTTATTCGCTACTCTGCATAAATTTGGTTTTGGCAATTTTTTTATAAATTGGTTAAAAATTTTATACAGCTCTCCTACAGCCTGTGTCAGGACAAATAATCAAACATCTTCCAGCTTTTGTCTCCAGAGGGGCACTAGGCAAGGATGCCCACTTTCCCCCTCACTTTTTGCCATTTTTATTGAACCTCTAGCAGCAACAATTAGACAAACAAAGGTTATTAAAGGTATAAAATGCATGAATATAGAGCATAAGATTAGTCTTTATGCTGATGATGTATTACTCTATCTTCAGCACTCAAACTCTTCCCTTTCTCAAGTAATTAGATTACTAGAATCCTTCTCAAAGGTTTCTGATTACTCTATAAACTGGTCTAAATCTACGGTACTGCCAATTAATTGCTCTTTCCAAAACCCCCTAGATTTACATTTGCGCTCAGGAAACATCACATATTTGGGTATCACTGTGTCGTCTAAACTTGCAGATTTAGTAAAATCTAATCACATCCCACTTTTAAAAAAGATAGAAGATGACCTGGATAGATGGAAATCGCTTCCAATTTCACTCATGGGTAGAGTAGCTTCAATTAAAATGATGGTCTTACCTAGAATTAATTACTTATTTTCAATGATCCCCAATAAACCATCATCTGACTGGTTTAAATCTCTAGACTCTTCAATCTCTAAATTTCTTTGGAAAGATAAACCGCCCCGTATCAGCTTAAAGACGCTACAGAAAACTAAAGACAGAGGGGGACTAGATTTGCCTAACTTCCATAAGTACTACTTGGCAAATAGACTACAATATATCACTAAATGGATAAAGCAAAATCCTTTAGACGAGCCCTGGATAGATATAGAACAGAAAATATGCAATAATATCATGATTTCAGATTTGCCGTTTATTAGCTCAAATATAAAACGGCATACATGCTTTAAAAATATCAATATCAGCTCTACTCTGACAGCATGGTGGGAGTTTCTTAAAATGACAAAGTCGTCACTTATCCCATACAGTCGTACACCCATCTGGAACAACCCTGACATCCTACAAAATAATAATATGATAAACTTTACATACTGGAAGAACAAAGGTATTGAATATCTGGAACATTTACTTGATGGAACCGAGTTCATCAATTTTTCCAAACTAAATATGCAATATGGCATTAGTAAAAATATATTTTTGGAATATGAACAACTTAAATCTATAATTAGAAAAAAATTTAAGCATATTAAAGGTGGTTTACAAATTCCAAGTAATATATTAGAGTTCCTAGATTTAAACCCCCCCAAACTACTGTCTAAATCATACAGGACACTGACTAAAATAGATGATTCAATATCTCTTCCTATTACGAAATGGGAAGAGGATCTATCAGTCAACTTTGAACAAGACTTCTGGGCTCAGACATGTCTAAGAACTTTCAAATTGACTAGTAACACCAACTTACAACTAATACAATACAAAATCCTTCACAGAGTACACTACACAGGACAAAGATTATTCAAGATGGGTCTGGCACAATCTAATATCTGTCCACACTGCATAGGCAATCATCCTGATAATTATATTCATGCGTTATGGTTATGCACACCAGTCCAGAGGTTCTGGACACAGATATGTAAGGACTTATCAAAGTGCTTGAGCTGTAAAATTACACCTTCCCCATCAGTTTGCTTGCTTGGTAATTTTGAGGAAAGTCCTCTGGGGAATAAAATAGTTTACATGGTTTTCACTGCACTATGTATCGCAAAGAAAACTATCCTCATGAATTGGAAAAGTAAGGAGAATCTCAGTATCAATCAATATAGAGATCTTTTGTTGGATCATATTAATCTTGAGACAGCATCTGCATCAACATCTGTTCGATCTCTTTGGGCTCCTTTGATTAGCACTATCACTTAGTGGAATGGGGGGCGGTGGGTTGCTTCCTGCAGGGCGCAGTGGCTGGGTGGAGGGGTTCCTGGGACTCTGGGGGCACTTGGAGTGGGGCGCTTGGTGGGTCTGACTCCAGGGTCTGTTGCCCCCGTCTGGGAGGAGTTTGGGAGGCCTACGGGTGGCCCACAGCGGCCGCTTGCGGCGCTCTTGGGGAGCTACGCGGGGACGGACGTGGGTTACTGACCTGGTAGCTGTGCTGTCGCTGGGTGGGTCCTGGGTGGGTCTGGGGGCCTGGGGTCCCTGGGGCGCGCCGCCCTCGGGCGGGGGCCCCGGCGGGGCCTCGGGGGTTCCGGTTCCGGGGGGTGTGCCGCTTGGGGTCTGGGCCGGCGTGTGCCCGGGTGTCCGCCCCTGCACGGGGCCTCTGGAGCGCTGGGGGTCCTCAGGGCCTGTTGAGCTGGTAGGGGGGCATGGTCATTAACATCTCAGGGCAGATGCTCTTCCCCTTCTTTGGGTTGGCATTCTGCTAGTGGGGGGAGGGGAGGGAGGGGGAGTAGTGACTTATCCAGCCTGGATGTCTAGTGTCGAATGTATGGTGAGATGTTTGAATGTTAGTGTTGGGGAGGGTTTAAATCTACGGGTGGTGTGTGGGGGGGGGGTTTGGTGGACGTTCTGGTGGGCTTGTGTCCGGCCCCCTGTCCCGGTCCTGGTCCGTGTAGTCTCCCGGTGCGGGTCTCACCTGGGGGGTGGGGTTTGGGATGGCTCGTGCGGGCTGGCTGGCCAGGGTCCCCCATCTTATTAATTTATTTATTTAATTATATATTATTATTATTATTATTATTATTATTATTATTATTATTATTATTAATAATTTTTTTTTTTTGGGGGGGGGTTAAATACAGTAGGCATGGGGGGTGGGCTGGGGGAGGTAGAGGTGTTGGTCCTGGTGGGTGGTTGGCTGGCGGGCCCTGCGGCCTCTCCCCGGCCCCCGGGCTATGGTGGTGCCGCTGCAGGGGCCCCTTTCTCCGGGTGGGGCTTTCGGGGAGCGGGGGTGCCTATTGGAGTCAGTAGGGGAGCTGGCTCCCTGGGTTGGCTCCCCAGTCCTTTGCTCCCCATCCCCGGACTCCTCCCTCTGCCTGCTCCATCACGCCGCCACACATGTAGGTCCTTGGGGAGAGGGCGTTACTGGAGGTTGCCACCTTTTGGTGACGTCCCTCTCCCCAATTTTATCATGCCTTTTAGACACTTTCACTCCAAACATTTTCACAACGCACATCCATGTAGGCCACGATATGGGGGGGGTGGGGGGGAAGACGTCTGGGGGGGGGCTTATGTTGTGTGAGCCTCGCCCCGGGCGGCTCCCTTCACCCCCTCTCGCATTTAGACATTGAGGGTTCTTCTGGGTAGTTGCTTGGAGGGGGGGCGCTGGCACCAGCTCCCTTCTGGAGGGGGGGTGGGCTGTGCCGTGCACCCCCTTCGGTGCTCCCAGTTTTAAACACACCTGAGAACAACATGCAACAACACAACATCTGAGCGGGCGTAGGGAGGATCGGGGGTCTTTTGCACACCCCCGATCTCCGATCGCGGCACGGAGTCTGGGGCCTGGAGGAGGTGCGGGCCACTGGGTACGGGGTCTTGGCGGGGGGCTGTTGCGGCTGGCCGGCGGCTTACCGGATCTGGGGCTGGCGCCTCTGCTCTCCCCAGGAAGGGATGGGGGGCAGGGGAGGCTAGGGTAAGGTCGGGGTGGGAGGGGGTTTATTAGGTATATAGTGGGTGATGGGGGGCTCTGGTCGGATGGCCCGAGCGGGTCGTGTCGGCCCCCCCTCTTTAGGGCGCCTGGTCCGGGGGGCGCCTGGTCCGGGGGCGGGGCCGGGGGTCGGGCACAGGCAGTCGTATTGTTGAATTGTGGTGACCCCCCCCCCCCCACTTGGGTTTTTTGGATGTGAATGCTATGTGGGAATGTGTGTAAAGCGTCCTTTTTTTAATTTATTTTATTATTTATTTTATTTATTTATTTATTTATTTTTTTTGGTGTCTGTGTGTGGCGAGTGGGGCACAAGGGAGGGATGGTGTGAATGAGTTTTTTTTTTCCCAGGTTCGGGTCCGGTCCGCTCCCTCTCCCAAGATCATCTCAAGTCTCCGCTAGGTGCGGAGCCCATCCCCCCACGTCCTGCCCTCCTCCACTGCGTTGGCGGGCGCCTTGGCCCTCTGGTGCGTTGACGGTCCTCGGGTTTGGGGCGGGTTCCCGGGTGGGCGCCGGCCCATTCCCGGCGGTGGCTTCGCGGGGCCTGGCCCCCCGGGGGGCGGCCGGGGCCCCTGCCGCGGGGGCGGGGCGACCTGGGGCCTCTGGCCCCCGGGGCTCATGGCCGGGACCACTTCAGCGGGGCCGGCTGCCGGCGGAGCCCACGGGCTCGTCCCCGCGGCTCTTGGGGGCGTCGGCATTGCGGTGGCTGGGGGATTTCCTCGGGGTCGTCTCTCCTCTTTCCTCGGGGGGGTTGTACATTTCCTGTGAGGGCCCCTCTCGGGCGCACTGCTTTGGGGGCCCCTTTGGGAGTCCGGGGTTATGGGTCCCTTGACCCCTGCCTCTGTGCTCGGGGAAGGTGGGTCTTCGGTTCTCCACAATCACTATCAAGCCATTTCCTTCTGGATAATTTTCACCTAAACTAGTGCACTCTCACAATCTCCCACAGGTGCTGGGTCCCAGGTATTAAATGTTCACTTATATACAGAAAGGCTATAATTTATTTACTTTCTTTTACCTTTTTTTTTTTTTTAGGTATCACATTACACATGTCAGCTTAAATAATAATACATATGATTTAGCAATGGTATCAAGGTGTTACACGATTGTATCTGTTGCTTTATGTCTGTTGGTTGTGCTGTTCTTTTTGTGTCTCTTTCCAGGTGATGGAGCAGACAGAGGAAGTTTTATCATTCTCTTCCTTTTATCTCTTCTTTCTTTCACCTCTTCTTTCTCTTTTTTTTTTTCTCTTCTTGTTTTTCTTTTACTCTCCTACTTTCCCATTGTAGTGTCCATATAATTTGAAATTCTCCCTGCAGGAATCACAATAAAGCTATTTACACGCACAAATCAAGCGGAGCATTATGGCGAAAGCTGTTTGCTCCACTTGTGAAAGTAAAATCTGTCGAGCTCTATTTGGCATTAAGATATCAATTTTTATTGCCACATTGCTAGACAGGACACTGGAAAAAAAAAAAAAAAAAAAAAAAAAAAAAGTTTTAGTTGGACCTTAAAGTCTTTTTGCACTTTTCTGTGCCAGTCCTTGCAGCTAACAATGACGTCATATTGTGCAGTTGGTGCCTAAAAAGCTATTTATAGCATATGAACAATATTTGAAAGTCATGTTTTTAAGAACTAGGAAGAAAATCTAGTATCCTATAGCGATCCTATAGTGAGCATTGCCATACTACCTATTTGCCACTGTAGCATGCGCATTTTATCACCAGATTAGCCAGATTTCCTTGGATGTTTCGAATATAGAAAAGAAATACCTTTATTGTGCCACAATGGGGTGTGACAATGGCAAGAACATGTAGACATGATACACCAGAATTACACACTTTAAAGTTAGGTTGTAAAGCAGAAGAGAATGAACGTAACAGAAAAGGAAAAATACTCCACAATTATTAATTGATAATATGGCATATTCTTGTAAAAATGCATACATTGTGTAAAAAAATGCAATATTCACGGTAAAAAGAGGAATATCAAGAATCTTTATTGTCATCTTGTGTTACCATTGTGATTTTTTTTATGTGGATATGTGGAAATGTTATATGTGGAAAACCTGCATGCCACATGCTGCCATACAGCATTGATGCAGCTGTGACTCAAATGTCTTAGCAGCAGCTCTATAATAGGGGCTGGACTCCTGAAGAATATTTTGGACCAGTTCATGCTCCCAACTTTGTGGAATCAGGTTGGGGATGACCTCTTCAAGTACACAAAGCAAGGTCCTTTAATACATGGGTTTGATGTCAGCGACATTGACTGGCCTGCTCGGAGTCCTGATAGAACTTTTTTTAATGAAGTAGCGCAGTGGCTGTGAGCCAGGCCCTCTCATCCAGCATCACTGTCTGACCTCACCAATGCACATCTAGAAGAATAGTCAGATACACATCCCTAAAGGTTGATTAGAGCCTTCCCAGAAGAGATGAAGCTGTTACAGACGCACAAGGGTGAGCTGACATCATAATAAAGCCCTTGGTATGCTGGAGAAACAAAAGGATGTTTATATTAGATTGTGTTATCAGCTCTGCACTTTGCCAAGTGCATCCAGAATAACTCTGATTGGTGGACAGACTAGACCTGGGGTCTGCAGCTTTTCCAATCCAAAGAGACATTTTGACCCCTGTCCAGGAAACTAAAACTCGTTTAAAGATGCAAATGCTACAAAATCTTTTTTGTAAAAGACAATTCATAATTTTAGATAAATATCTACCATAGGATATTTGTTGTCATTTTTAAGGAACTTGTTTTTCTAGTGTTACAGTTAAAAAATTAGATGGATACATTTTCTTTTATGGCATGTTGATATTTGTGGAAAGTTATGTCAATAAAAATAAATCAGTTTCCAACCTAATTACAAGAAAATATATGTATAATAAAAAAAACAACTTAATTGGTTCTTTATCATTTTTAACCAAAGGTATTGAGAGGCAATGTGGTGGGTCCAAAGAGATGTGTCAGCTTGGATAATTCAAAATTTATCAAATAATGTCAGCCAGATTTTGTTGTCTGTGCACACAAACAGTGGATGACGCTTTCCCATTAAAACAACTTCCCTGAGGTTCCTGATGTCCAGGGAGCACTTTTGGGATCGTTGAAAGAAGCCATTCCTGACTGAACCCAAAATAAAGGTAAGGTTTTATACAAAAAAAAGAATAATATCAGCCATAAAATATCACTAAAATATCATATTTTTCCACAGTTTTGACTTAAAAGCGGCTTGGTTCAAAATGCAGTGCAGTGACAAAAATTGCACGATCTCCTTAAAGAATCCACTCATGTTGACATTTCACAGGAACATGTTCACGTGGCTTTTCAGCAAAGGGTCAAGGAGAAACTTGGTTGCCATGACACACAGCAGAGAGGAAAGCTCTGAGGATATGAATAAGAGAGCAGGAGAGATGGATGAGGGGAGTGTGGAGAGGCAGGATAGAGACAGAGATGGATGGAGTGAAGAGTCTGCCTGTACAGGGGCAACGCCACGGAGAGAATTCACAGATGCGCAGAGGAGATCTGGGAGACGCTTTGGAAAAATGACAAGTCAAGAAGTTGCGGTAGGCGGGGATAATGAACAGAGACACAGAGGAGGAGTGTGTTTGTGTGCAAAAAGGGAGAAACGGGGGGGGGGGCCAAAAATGAGACTTGCGAGAGAGATGAGTGCATTGATCGAGGTGAATTAAGAGACTAAAACAAAAAGATATACAAAAATGAAGAGATTCAGTAATTAGAGCCTAACAGAGGAAGAAAACTTCCAGAAACAAATCAGTGCCAGCTCAGCAAGTTCTTCTCCATCCACCCTATTTAGGACAGTGGCATCATTCTTAGCTCAGCCCAAATCAATTCTTTTGACGGCATATTGGTGATCAATCAAAGTGCCAGGACGGGATTGATCACGCTCCGTCAAATGTGACATAAACAAGGCCTCAGGATCAATATTATGTTAGTGTATTCAGTCCAAGACAAACACCCTGTATCTCAATTAAGTGCTCATTCTGAAAGCATATACACTGATAAAGGAGTTGTTTAAGCACACCTACGAAGCGTCAGAGTGAAAGATGGTGTTGTCAGAGAATCCACCGGGAACAAAAAAGAAAAAGATTTACAGCTCCATGCAAAAGTATTCATACCGCATTAACCATTAAACGTAAGTATAGTTGTCTTTGTTTTTTACATTACGGAGCAACACAAAGTAGGGCTTAATTTTCAAGACAAAGGGAAATGAAAAACGGGTTTTTCACAAAAGAAAATTTGAAAAGGGTACATTTTTATTTAGTCCTGAGCTACATTTTGCTGCAGTTACAACTGCAAGATTTTCAGGATACGTTTCTAACGTATTTTCACATCTATAGAATAAAATTTCTACCCCTGCCTTCTTGCAAAATTCCTCTAGCTCAGTCAGATTGGATGGAGAGCTTCTGTGAAATTTCGAGTCTTGCTACCGATTCTCAGTTGGATTTAGGTCTGGACTTTCAACGGGCCATTCTAATGAATATTGTTGAAGTAAACCATTCTAATTTAGCTCTGGAAGTATGGAGCAGCTTTGTTTATTTAACATTTTAAACTTATACGAGTAACACCCTAAGTGCTGCACAGCAATAGTATGGGACAACAATGATCAGTGGCGCGAGGGTGCTGTCCCCATCAAAATCCCAGAAAAAAACAAAGCCATAGACAAGGTGAACATACATTTCAAAATAAAAGGTAATTATTACATCTGTTCACTTATAAAATGTGTCTGGCTTTTGATCTTTCAGCATTCCCATTCCATTTTGGGCTTATTTTGTTGTGGAAGCCAAAGTACAGACTGTCAATTGTGAAGGGCTCCGTTCAAATGAGTGTGTATGTATGTTCCTAAACGTCCTGCTGGTCTCTAATTCTTCACTGGGCGCAGCTCTCTGCACTTGTAGTCAATCAGCACTTTTTACGTCAATCCTCAACCAATCTGATCAATCCATGTCTCCTGTCAATCAAAAGCCCCTTTCACACTTACAGCCTTGCCCAGTAATTTACTGGAATTATATTGAGTAAGGGTTAATAGTGAATAAAACCAGAACTAATTTATCGGGTAAAACTGACCCGGTAATTTATCAGGTCAAGACCTAGTATCATACCTGTTAATTTACCGGGACCGCTCTAGTGTGAATAAAGCCGTTACATTCCTTGGTTAGGCACAGGTTAAAGCTGTACCCCTTGTATTACTGCCACCTGCAGGGGATATTAGGTAGATCCATTCCACCTTTGCTGGGTTAAGTGTGAAACGAGCTGACCCGGGAATTTACTGGGACTAATTTGCATAATTTGCACAAATTCTTCAGGAATGTAGTCCCAGTAAAGTACTGGGATTTATGTGTGGAAGGGGCTAAAGTCACACCTATGGCAGCCTAAATTTACTGGGGGAAATGTCATTTAAATATAGACATGCACATGGAAGAGACAGACAACAATGAAAACAAGACGAGAAACAGAAAATTTGTTAATTTATTTGCAATATCATTTCATGAGGCTTTTGCTGCATGAAAAAAGCGAATAAAAGAATTTGGGCTAGACCGACCAGACTTAAAAATCCAGCAGTAAGCAAGTGATTGTGGATGTACTGTATGTTCAAGTAGAGTTTATTTATGTGTTGTGATTTTTGGCCTATAGTGAGCCCCCCCCCCCCTCCCCTCCCCAATCTTTTATCACCTTCCGCCACTGTCTGATGGCGTGTAGCACTGTGTCCTGGTGGACGGTGAACCTACGCCCCTGTCTCAGTTCTTTTGCAGCCCCTACCTGTTATTTCTTCCAGGATTGGCCTGCATTAAGCTCCATCCAACTTCCAATCCACTCTGACCAGCTTCCCTGTCCCTGCTGAAGAAAAGCATCTCCACTGCCCAATGCTGTCTTTACCGTAGCTTACCATAGGGTGGTGTGTTCAAGGTCATGTTCAGTGTTAGTCTTCTGTAAAGGCCAGATTTGTAGAATGCATTACTAATTGTCTTCCGGTCAGGTTTCCCTGCTCAACACATCTGACAGCTGACATCTGCATTAATGCAGACTCTGGTATTATTGGACCTCAGTGAGGTATTCAATACTTATGACCATAATATATTACTGGAGCAACTGAAAAACTGGGTGGGGTTAAAACCAACCCCAGACTAAAACTAGTCTGTTTTAGTCAGGCTTAATTTACTAATAGGTGACTTAAGATTGTATTTAGGAGTCTCAGAGTAAAGGCGGCTGAACACAAATGCCTGTTACATTTTTCATATTTTGTATTTAAAAGAAACAAAAAGAGAAACCTTAACTGATGAGTTATACATTGTTCTTCCACTTCAATGTAATGCACTATCCCTTGTTAGTGTATGACAAATATACTCATAAAATACCCCCAAATTTGTGCTTTAAAGGGTATAAATACTTCACCAAGATGTTGTATGCCTGTTTAAACGTATATTGAACTTAAATAGGCCCCATGCTGAAGAGGCAGGCAGCAGAAGAGCAGGATGTGCCTTTTCTGAGTTAAAGTTAATAACGCCACAGTGAAACAATCACATAGTGCTGAGTTACAAGAGGTTCCTTAATTACAGGTAGGAGATAATTATGCTAACTTAGAACTTATGCTTACTGCTCAGATGTTACCACATAATGAGACAGAATGGAGCAAGAGTCATAAAGCTGGAGCGTTTAAGGCAAAGTATTACACACCTCCATGCTGAGGTCAGCCCAGATACAGATCCAGACTTTAAAAAAAGTATGTTAAAGTGCTGAGGATTCTGCTGAATATTAGATCCAAACGAAGCTTAAAGATCAATGCATTCAACGTGAGGGATGAAACGATTCCGTCTAATGGAGAACGACTCATGTGATACATTTTAAAAATAACTCTCCTTCCCATTATGGGTAACCCGTCCTGAACCCTTGTACTGGCTGTGTTGGCAATTAAACGATAATGCCTTCAGGAGATAATTCCAGAAAGAGACCCTGCGCTCAAAGCACAGATGCTTCTATCTCTGCTAAATGATATTATGGCTGACCTCGGGTGCTTCTTGCTGCAGCGTTGGGAGCCTTTGGAGCTGTAAGACACCATTATGATATTGAGCTGCTCATAGCCCCCCCCCCCCCTTTCTCCTGCCACGATTTGAACACAAACCAAATATACTCGTCCTTCCTCAAAGCCATTTGTTGCAGCGCTTTGATTTCCAGGAATCAAAACCCCCAAGGGACATAGCATTATGGCTAAATTGGCCAAATTGCCAAAACTGAATGTTCCAATCACGATTAAGTGACTAATTGAGGCAAATAAGCAGATAAACAAAGGAAGGGACAAAGCTGAGGAAAAACTGCCTTCCACTCTTAAGAAAAAAACAACTCCTGCACATGTTTTTGTAACCTAGCTTAGACCAACACCTGCACCTCGCTTCCGTTAGCATGAGTACACCATTTAAAGTTTACTTACAGACAGTTTATGTTATATTTCCTTATGTAAGCTTTTTTTGACATGAAAGGTATATTAATTTGGAATCTATTTGAAAGTTTTTGTTCAAGGTGGAATGATGATTCACATAGCAACTTGAATGAATTGCACAAAAACAAGAACTGAATTTATTATGGATTTCACATGGTCCTAGTTATACATACAGGTTCCAATACATATATCCCCCCCGCTAATATTTGGTAAAATGTCAAGTTACCAAGTTACCAAATTACCAAAGTACCATGACGACTTATTCTGTGCAGCCAGCCTGCTCCCGACCAG
This sequence comes from Fundulus diaphanus, assembly GCA_037039145.1. Classification (NCBI taxonomy): domain Eukaryota; kingdom Metazoa; phylum Chordata; class Actinopteri; order Cyprinodontiformes; family Fundulidae; genus Fundulus; species Fundulus diaphanus. The sequence goes on from CM073135.1 coordinate 37,375,375, forward strand.
GGGAACAGCCAGGCTTAGTTAATCCTGGTACCTTCTATGTTCAGTTCTTGGTCTCACTGATCAGAAACCAAATGAGTTTAGTCAGGGATTCTGTTTCCTTATGTATCAGAGGCATCTTACAACCAGAGGTATTGTTATATATGGAAGACGCACTGAGGCAGGTAGATCAGTGCGTGCATTTAAAAGCAGGCAGCATTCAGAGTGACATTACGCTGGCTTACCCTTGTTACAACGGCAAAGAGGATCAGAACCTTTGAGGGAGTGACATAGACGAGGCATGCATGTCTACCGGCTTTCTGTCATTAGGTTGGCCTGCTACTGTTTCCGTGTTTAATTTCTTTGTGTCTTAGTGTTTGTTTTATTTTAATTTATTTATTTCTTTGACAATCTTAGGTCTCAGCACAGGTGCGGGACTGGAACTGTGCTCTCCGGGAGACCGATGCTTGTTTTTTTTAGTGTTCAAGAGACTAGCTGGAGGGGAGTTTTACTTAATTGTTGTGCACACTAGGGTCTGGCGTGAGTGAGTCTGAGTTGGGGATCACTTGGGAGTTTTTATTTTGTTGTTTTCCTCCCAGGTATTCCAACTTTTATTAGAAAGGTTTTAACAAGCTCTAAGTGCTTCTCAGGGCCAGCATAGTTCCCAGTTTTATTTTCAATCCCTTTTGTCATTATAATTTATATCTTTCTAATTGTGTCTGTTAAAACCCGGTGGATAAACCTGCTTTTAGGTTTCAGGCCAATGTGTCTAAAATTGTTAATTCAATAAAATGTATCTAAACAGAAAGCTATGCCTCTGTTCCTACTCACAAACTTATCTGTGTGAAAGTTGGTAGAAATAAAACTAGATGTTCTCTTACCACCACTTATAATCAACGGTATTGGTACCACGGGTCACACTTACCTGTGTTTTTTTTTTCTTTTATCAGCCTGCATTAAAATGCGACTGATACATACTGGTATTCAGTCGAGTACTATAACTATATTAAAATTATGATGGTAGCCTACCATTATTAACTTTATAATTATCTATGTGGGCATTGTTACCCTTTATCTGTGTTTTTGAAGACTGCTGTTGTTCTGAGTTTGACAGAAAGGCCTTTAAACTATTGCATGTGTTGAGCGAATTAGAATGGCTTATGAAGAAGCAAAGGTGTTGTCAATAAACTCCGGTGCTACACCAATTTCTTTGAAATTCTGCGTCTCTAGGGGGTGCTGTTTTGCTGATTCCTCCATTTCCTCTCAAATGCACAAAATACCATAAGCCTTAGTGACCTAACAACTGTTAATGGAAAGAATATTATGTTATTTGATATATTTTTATTATGAATAGGTAAATTCATTGCATATTAGATATCCTACATTAACTTATTTCAATATTTTTTGGAGTCTATGCTTAGTGTTTTAAACGCAAACAATATTTGTATTAATTATTAAAGCAGTTATTAAAATCTGATATGAGGGGCAAATGCTGTCTACTGAAAAAGTTGAATCCCTCTATACTGCGTCAGGAGTTATGGTTCAGCGAAACAACGCCCTCTAGAGTCAGAATCGGATAGATCAGAGAAAATGGTTTATCTTTTTTTTTTTTTTTTGCAACGTAAGTAGCTCCAAACAAATGTGTTTTCCTTTATAACAGCAGCAGTGCTTCCTTTCTTGAGTATAATTTGCTTCAGTTTCTCATATGGCTCCATCAAAAGATGTTGCTTGTTTGGTTTGAAGACTGGTGCTCGCAACTCATCCATTGTAGCAACAGTGAATCTGTGATTGACCTCATTGTCTTTTGTAGACAGCTGGTGATGCACACTTAGCTGGATTACTTACCCCTGTCTTAATTTAGTCACGTTTCCTGAGCCTGGATTGGGTTTTGTGAAGCAGATAAAGCCAGGATGCGCCAATCACGCTATGTGAAGCCTGGCTTAAGCGCTTATCTTGGAGTTTCAAATTTGGCTTTTGTGAAATAGTCCTCTGGTTTGTTAGCTGTCTGTTTAAAACAAAAGAATGTCAACTGATTTATCCTGCAAAATCTATGCAATTTACATTTTCTGGCATCCTCTGAGTTGTGAAATGTACAAATATAGACCCTAGAAAAGCTCCTTACCAAGTGTTAAAACAAAAGTCTGTGTCATTTTCCTTCTACATTTTATCACACATGTGCATCTTTTTGACATGGTGCGTTTTTGACACCCCAACTTACAGGTGTTTATTCGCATTGTATGTGTTTGCACACAGTTTACAAAGTTACAAAAATCTGGGCTGCAAATGTTCAGACAAAATGAGAGGGGACAAAAAATTACATTACACAGGCCCTGTGGTTGGACACACTTTGAAGCCATAAACTTATTTTCAAGTTTGTCCCACCAGCGCAGCTACAAAAAAACAAAAACAGGGCAAAACCTAAACTCACAGCTGCTTCTCTGATTAATGCTTTCATTGTCTCACCTGAGAGGGAGCCACACACATCAAGTTTTAGCTGTGCAGCCAAAAAAAATCTGGCCTCTCTCCAGATCTCCTGTTTTCTGTTTGACCAAAATTATTATCTCTGACAGAAAAATAAAACTGCACATCACCCTGAAGACACCATCCCCACAGTAAAACATGACTGTGCTATTGATATGCTTTCCTTCAGAAAGAAAGCTGATCAGAGGTGATGGGAATATGGATGGACATAAGTATGGGGCAATCCTGGGAGAAAAGACATGAGGCTGAGGCAGAAGTTGTCCTTTCAGCAGGACCTCAATGTCAAAAACGCACCTCAACAATGATCCCAAGCTGAGAAGCTAAACCTTCAACAAAATAACTGAAATGGGAGATAGGATTTAATGTGTTGTGAAATCCAATCCAAGTGCAGATCTGAAAAAAAGTGTTAGTTGATTAAACAATGACCGAGCTCTACAGAACTTGCATTGTAATTTGCAATATTTAATATGACATTCCTTGTGTAGCCTGTAGTTTAACATTAAGCCATTGAGCTGTTATTCAATTAGATATTTCCAGCCCAATAAAGATGACAATAGAGGGAGAAGACTGTTTCCTTGTGCTTCAGGCCTCTGTCGCTTCATTGCTCCTACACCCTACAAGTCACCACTCCATCACAGAGCGAGAGGGGGGAACGGACAGCCTTGCCAGGAGCTAACGGATCAGCAGAGCGAGCAAGTGAGGAAGAGTCAGGTGTGAAAGAGGGAAAACACACACAAAGTTGCCCCTCTCTTCGGTTACCTCCATCACCCTGCCTGTATTTTCTTCATCCCTGTGACTCACTTCATGGACCTTTGGCTCCGTGACCCCTGTGTCGGCTGCCATTTCTAAGCCCTGCCCTGTCACTTTCCGCACTGCTCACATGCAGCCCACACCGGAGGGTCAAGTGTTGCCAGGAGACCTTGAACCTCGCGCCATTGTTGTGGGATGGAGCGGATCCTGTGACGGACTGAATGTGACAGTTGAGTGGCCGACCTTTAGTCCAGAGACAGCCATTGGGAAAGGGGATCCACAGTTGCTGCACCTATGCACAGAAAAATCCCTAAAAAAGCAACAGAAACAGATATTTGTCAGCTTGCAATTATGAAAGGAAACGCTGCCTTACAGCGGCACACAAAGAGAAAAAGAACAAACTCAACTTCGTACAGCTTCCAAGTTAGAAAGCACAAGAATCTCATATCTTTTGACTTGAATATTTTACAGTATTTTACTACATTGTTTGTAGTTTAGTCTTCTAAAAAAAGATGTAAGAAGGGCGTCAGCTTCTTTATGACTAAAAATCTAAACCTTTTATATTTTATTTGGAGGAGAACATATTCACTATTAATGGATAATTTGGAATCCTTCAGACATAAATAAGATAGAGCTAATCAATTGTTTTAAATGGAAAACCCTTGCAAAGTAGCAGGACTGCTGTTAGAGATATTTTGGTTTATTTTTAACCTCAGTTGCTTTTGGTTTGTAATGGTATATATTTATGATTTATTTGTGACTGATTCCTGATTGGTAAGACACTTTCAGAAATGTTCCATTAGTTCAAATATTTCTGAAGAATAATGGCATGATTCAGCATCCTTTTGCATTCCCTTATATTCAGAATGATGCACATTTTGAATGCCTGTGTTCCACAAAAATCTGTGTCCAGTTTAAATATTAACTTAAAGTGTTGCATTAAAGATTTAATTACTTCATAGTTGATTTTTGGATTTTAAAACACTGCTTTTGTCACGATCCACCTGAGTTATGTTTTGAGTTTCATCTGTGTTTTCATTTTGAAGATCCCTCTTCTGTGTTCATTATTATTAGTATGGTCTTGCCTTATATGTTCTTTGTACTTTTGGATTATTTCTGTCAGATACATCCCTGAGTTTCTTTCTGATTTTCCACTCTTCTTTCTGCTTCACTATGCCAGCTGCTCCACATCTCCCCTGATTGCTCTGTCTTCTTTATGCCTCAACTGCAACTCATTCCCTATGATTAGCTCTTCTAGTTTGCCTGTCATTTCGCTGCCTTGCCTCTAGATATACTGTATCTATCTATACATAGATATATGTCCACAATCACCAGTTCCCTTTGCTCTCCACTGAATTTTTCTGTAGTCTCTGCTGCTTCATGTTTCCCCCCCGACTCCCAATGCTTCTGTTCTCACCATTGTGAGAACCAGTTTTGCTATAACTTATTTTTTATTTTATCATTAAACTACATTGAAACAGATTTTGCCTGCTTTGTGTTCCACCAGCGCAGCTAAAAAAAAAACATGATGCTGGAATCTCAGGTGGCAAACTGTGTCAAAACTTGTTGAGGTGGGTATGGAAATGTATGAGACTGGAGGTAAAATGTCTAATGTTTTTGTTGAGTTAAGGCTAAAGAAGTCACTGAGGCATCGTTTACCATCAACTCACCTTCCAGACTTCACTTTCTCATCCTAAATCACTTTCATTTTTGATCACTGTTAGTGTGAAAGTATCTGTCTTTGCTTATAAGATTTCAGTTTTAAGAGGGAATTTCAGGCTTTTGCCCGAGAGAACAGATGGTAATGTTAATTAAATTAATCACTCTATGGTAAGAAAAAAACGATCACAAATTTACTTTGGCCAGCAACAACAGAAGGACTCCTGGGGTCCGTTCTTCGTACGTCGCTAACTCAGTTAGCAGGATTTCATTGTTGACGATTTGGCATGATCTTGGATCCTTTGGTTCTTCGAAAGACATCCTGCACTTGTTGTCATAGCAACATGTGCGCCAGTTTAAGCCTGCTCGAGAGCAGGCTTATTTCATGTAAACAAGATTAGATCACGGCTGTATAAGCGGAGGAGATAGGGAAGTCTGTCGTAGCCACGTCCATTTTTACGACTGCAACCTGTTGCGGAAGGTGCAAGAATAATTTCAGAGTTTTTCGAATTAATCGCGTATTGCGCAATAGTCCTTTAGCGCAGCGCGACAGTGATTTCTTGGTGGCTGTTATAAACAGACAAACAAATCATTTAACAGTGGCTTTTAAAGAGGAAAAAGTGGTGTTGGAGCCATAAATCTAAAATATTTAAGTTATTTGTATGATGGTTTGCTTTTTATTTTTATCCTATTCAGTAAGAAGATTTGTTCGGGCCATTTTATTGTGAAGTTTAGTTTACTTTGAAAGGCTTGCTTCCTGTCGAGCCGTATATTGTATTAGAAAAAACTATGGATGGATTATCTAGCCACGGAGCAATACAGTTTTACCATGTAAACTGTGGATGACTTGGAAAAGGAAAATTTTCATTTTTTAAGGATAAAGATTTTTTTTGTTAAAATTCCCAGTTTGCACATGTCCTTTACTTCCCGTGTCTAAGGAATGACACTAAAATTTGGATCTCTTGACATAACAAGTGCCTTTTTAAAATAAAGTATAATAATTAAAGGCTATCATTTTGTAGAATATTCTTGTATTTCACTTTTACTTGTCCCCATCTTCTAGTGGGTCCTGTGGAGGCTCTGACATAAAAGAACAAAGTAAATATGAAATTATTAAAATGCAAAAATTCATACTGTAGAAAGTGATAGAAACATCTACCATGGACAGTATTTACACATTAATTTGTCTGCTGCTTTTTGCCAGCCCTCTCTCCTGGCTTTAACAGATTTTGAGGTGTTTTAATTAATGACTCAAATTCAGCATAACCTTCCATTAAAAGCTCTTGTTCTGCTTGGGAGAAAAGCTGTGGGCGTTCTTTGGCCATGCTGAACAGCCAATAGCAACGTTGCTGATCAATGTTTCTCCTATCGATACATTTCCCCTTTTAAACAAATGCATGAACGCGCAGTTGTCTCAGATAACTCAATCCAGCGATACTAATCCTAAACAACAGGTGTGTTCGAAGAACCCAATTAGCCGGATCATGATTAGCCGGATGAAATCATCTTGGATGTGTCATTTGATCTTGGATGTTTTAAGCAACGTACGAAGAACGGACCCCTGACCTGATTCACTACAGGATTAACAGACTACTCCAACCAAATAAAAAAAATTGTTTGCATATAGCATCTCTCTATGCTGGTGTGGTTCCCCAGGCATTTTAAGGAAGCATTCTGCATACATTTATGGGATAAGTCCCCCATGTATATGTAAATCTATGTTAATTACAGCAAAAGAAAAAGCCGCCCAATTCTTAAAGACTGCCACTGTTTAAGACACACAATTAGTGTGAAAGTGTACTGTCTCTAAGAAATTGGTGATAATTCTGATGCAAATGAAACAGCCTATTTGGCCTCTCACCAGAAAAAGGAACCCTGAAAATGCAAAAAAATGGTACGATGTTGCAACAGATCATGCTTCACATCCAGGAGCTTCTTGGAGGTTCCTTCATTTTCTTATATGCCTGCATCCCTTGGAGACTAAAAAGGCTTTCACACTGCTTTGTACAGACCACAGTTTAAAATGATCTGGGGCAAGTGTGAAAGCTTATCTGTTCTCTGGTGCCAACCAAGCAAAAAAGATAGGTTTCAATATGCTTGCAAGTGAACTCTGGTGTGCTTGCCGTACAATTGGAAAGCAAATGGACTATCCAGCAAACCAAGCAGAGGAAGAGAAAGCTCTTAAACACACAATTTACCAACATAAATGTGATTTCAAAACTTTCAAATTCTCACTTGGTAACCTGTGATGGTCTCTTGCTTTGAACCATATTGTTTGGTACTGCTGCATTCATCTCATGTATTTAGAGCAGCATTCTGGATAGCCTGCTGCCTTGCTGCTCATACTGGGGAGTTTCTTATGATAGCGCTCCAAACAAGCAGCTGTTATAACTGCTTGACCTTTTCCAAGAAAACCAAACCAAACCAAAAGAAGGTGTGAAATTTGTCAGACTCCCCCAGGCCATCCTGGAGGTAAAGTACCTTTCAAGATTGCCATAGAATATTATGTGTCAGCATATTTTCAGTCTTTTTTTGTGAATGCAGCCCTGACCATAAAGACTAAAGACCAAGTGGCCATTTTCAGAACCCTGATTTTTGTCAGCGTCAGCCATTCATATATATATATATATATATATATATATATATATATATATATATATATATATATATATATATATATATATATATATATATAAATGGGATGGGCAAGGACACATAGGTAGCCACATCTATGGTCTCTTATGATTTATTGCAGCAAACTGGGAGGGCAGTGGTGTTTGAAATTATTCTGTTTTTAAAGGTTGATTTGCATTGTTTTTAATATGATCGTTTTAGCCGAACTGTGATTTATGAACTGTTGTTACTATTGGATATTTATTTATTATTTTACTGAAACTCCTGTTACTAGTGATTGAATATGTTGTACAATACAGCTGATCCTTGTATCCAAGGCGCATTTCTCTCGAGGGAGACTAATTAAGATACTTTGACTTGACTTTGGTATGTATATATATATATATATATATATATATATATATATATATATATATATATATATATTAAAGTACTTGAAAAATACCTTAGATTTGTAGAAAAAATTAAATCCTAAAGTGTTAACCTCAACAACAACAAAAAAAAAACAACAAAAAAAAAAAAGAAAAAAGAAGAAATGTCAGCACAGAATTGTAACTGTAACACCAGAACTTCACTTTGGTGGACATCAAAGATTTTTTCTGTTTCTATCCTATTGTAAAACCTACAACCTGTCATGTATTATGTTGTTGAAGGTCCCTAATGCAGGCAGGGTAACGAAACAATGTTGGTGGGAATATTTCCCACCAACATAAGTCCAGAAACCTAGAAAAGGTGTTGAAAACATTAGTGCCGTCTGGTTTGTGGATCAGTGGTTTTATGTACTAAACTTTGAGCCAATAGTTGGTTCGGCACAGCAGTGATGAGCAACATTAACTATTGTTTGGAGCTGGATCAAGCCATTCAGAACAGATGCTAGCTCCCTATAACTAGACATTTATGAATCTGTGCTCCTTTAAGTAGCATGTGAAGCTACGTTAATTGAAAAGGTGAACAAAGATGCATGTTGTAGCCTGTTAAACTTGAGAACCAATTTGAAGAAATTCTCATGGTCTAATGTCTAATGCCACACCTCATAATTATTCACCATTACTTTTGATGTAAAGTCACTTTTTACATTTAGGTTTTCTCAGTTAATTCTCTAAAATGTATTGTTAGGAAATTGCCCTGTATCCACTTTCCTTTTCTTCCCGTTTTGTGACTTTGGCCACAGGATTTGTCTTGCAGTGTTTATTTAAGCTGTTTCATGGCCGTTGCACCCGGCTCTGACCTTGACTAGCCAACAACCTCCTCCTTCCTCCATCTCTTTTGGACAAACTTTGTGACTCTCTCTATTCCTCTCCAAGCTTTCCTCTAAGTTCATGTTCACTTCTTCACCACTCTATTGTTTTTCTCTCTAACTCTTCCTCCTTCTTCTCGCACTTTCTGTGGGCATTCTCAGATTCATAGTAGCTTTAAAGATTTTGGTCACTGTTCCATCCTGCAAAAGCCAGGAAAAACTATATTTGAACTGTTACGTACAAAGACACAGAGTTGGTAAACAAAGCGTAGAGTTTTTAGATGGATGTTTTCTTCTGTGATCGTAAAAACCTAAAGAGGGCAAGTTACGTTTGAAAAGTGCAGGTTCAAGATGTGACATTTTAGACAATAATTGACAATAATTCACCTGCTTGGAACATCAAATTAATTTTAAGTGAAAACTTGAGCTTGGAAGCCACACTATTGTCTCTTGGAGCTGAACAAATAGCCGTTTTACAATATACTGCTGTAGTTTCATTCTAACATAGACATCTAACATAGACAAATTAAGTTTCTTTAGGGTAAAAAACATTTACCTGTCGTCTCACTCTGCATGTGATCATGTGAGCAAAATTTTAATATTAAAGCCTCAGTGTGTAAAATTTACACACTGGCGCACCAACTAGTGGTGTGGTAAATTAATTACAAACACACTCACTGTTAGGCTTGTAATAACTACTACAGGAGCCGCGGAGTGTCAAAATATGTGGCAATGCCAACATGTCCTCCATGTATTTGGTACCAAGCTACCGCTATTAGCTTTTAGCTATACGGTCATTGTGTGAAATGGTTTTTGGCACTGTTAAGTCTGCTTGTTTTTTTCTAAAGTTGCTTGTAAATTCCGTGAGTCGTGGATTTTTAGGCTCCTTTCTGAACGTGCTGTCACTTATTTGGGGTCTAAAATTAGCGAGTTTAAACGCGAGTAAAGAGACCCGCTCGCACTGCAGTGCTGGCTGATATCACTCTGCCCCTCCGTGTACACACATACTCCCTGAGAGGGAGAGGGAGACAGGACGAACAAACTAGCCGTCTCTGACAGGGTAGTTGCTGGACTACACTACCCTGTTTCTAATATGATGCCAAGATAAACTTCACTGTTATATTGAATCAACTTACCTGTCCAGCAGAAAGCCTGCAACCTCTGCATTCGTTTTGAATCCCCACTCCCTCATGAATTATCTCCACCTGGTAATAATAGCTACATCAATATAGACTATAGTTTTCTCCCAGTTATTACTTGCTTACTTTCTTTTCCCTCTCGCTGAGCGAAGAGTATGGATAGTCTTCGATTTCAACAGACAATGGCACATAGAATGATCTATGGTTGCCTTTGCTTCTTTTTTACTCCTCCTCCACTGACAGCATTTCTTCATATAGGAGACAGATAGGTAAAATGCATATAGTTGACAAGTTTGTCCCCTTTTTGCTACTGATATCAGAAATGACGAAACAACATGGCGTCTCCCAGTTGGTATACCTCCACCTATGTATTTATAAACTATTAATTCTAAGCAATTACAACACTTTAATTTTTGATGTGCTGTTGTTAAACCTTTCCTGATTATGTATTTATAAAAGCCATAGTTGATTTTTGCCAATTAAAAGCCAAATTAGTTGCACACTGTCTCTTTAACAACATGTGGATGAATTTAACCACGGTATTAAAAAAATGCGTGTGTTAAATCAGGAATGTTTTCTAGTAAGTAATTGTAGTATATGTGTATTATCAGGTCACATGTTAATACAAATCCATGGCTGTCTTGCCAGGGAGCAGCTTTAAACTGGCAGCTCCATTCAAACTTGCAAAGGCTCAGAATTGTGCTCTGTGATTCTCTTGCGGAAATGAAGTAATTTTGTTTAACAACCAATTCCCAATGTCGCACTCATGTTTGGTAGGACTGCTATCTCCGCTTTATAGGCGTTCCTAATAAAAAAGACTCTCTGGGTGGTATTCAAATATCATCAACCTTCCACCACCCACCAACAGAGACACACATGCATGCATTCTTACACCTCCAGAGTTCACGCTCTGCCTCAATCATACAGCTCAAACACTTCTCAAGTTTTAGAGAATCATTTGTACTTTGGATGTCCCTTTCTTTCAACAGTCGTTTCTCTCCTTCTGGCCCATTACACTATCAATGGCAGTAATAAATTATGTTCTGTTTCACAGGACTCCATGGACCTGGCTCCTTTCCTCATTTTTCCTCCTGGGAGCCTCTTGATGTTATGGGAGCTGAGGCCTGTTGACTGCTTCACCACCCATTCTTTTATAATGTGTTACCTACCCCACTGGTTCCACCCTCCCATCTTTATCATTGGTTAATATGTATTCTTCTATACCCAGTACAACCTAAAACTGAAAGATAAAAAAATACATGAAAAAGAGCTGAGAATATCATGCAAGATACAACATTAAAACTAAAACACAGAACATGGACAGCAGATGTCCATCAGCATAAATTCCAAAAAAACTTGCTGTCAAAATTATTATTCTTCATTTTTAAAATCAGGAACATAGTCTCAAGAATATTAAATAAACTGTGAAACAACAAAATGAAAAATCAGTAAATGGATTATAAACAATTGCATGACCTTAGGGGAACACACAGCAGTAGTGTGGCAAAAAGATTAACAGACGCACATCAAGCGTTACCTTTAACATACAGTTCATTGAGGCCAGATTGACCAGATGGTGCTCATTTGAGTGAGAAATAATGTTTGTAAAAAAAGAAAATAAAAAAGATGAGCGTTAGCTTTGCGTCAAACATTTTTACGCACATTCACTGTTGCCTATATGTGTTGCCCTTTATTTTATCACTCCAGATAACGCATTTTGGTCCATTACCCTTAACTGGTTAGCTGTCGCCTTTAGCAAGTCAAATAGTAGTTAAGTAATTAAATGTAGCATAGTTCAAGTTGTCCAGCATATTGTGGGCAACAGCTATTATTAGAAACATAACCTGCAAAGAACTGTTACATTAAACAAGCTAATAGGCTAATACAATAGCTAAATAAAGCTAAATGCTAGTAAGCTAGATCAAAGTGGGCAACTGTTAGCCAGCCAACAGATCAAAGTAATTAAGTGCTAGTTAGCTAAGTAAAAATAGCCAAGTCTTACTTGTTTTTCAAACTAACAATAATAGAATAGCTGAAGAGAACATGTGTGTGCTAGCTAGGTAAGGGCAGGCAACTACTACGGGCCCACGTGGCCAGTAATCTCAGTGCTTTGACTTGTATGATGTGAAAGGACAAAGCGATCCATTATAAGGTGTTCAAGGATATACTTTTATTGCAGTGGTATAAACTAAAAGGGGTTGCAATGACTGTCTTGAACATAACATTTATTTTTTCTTACTTTAGTTTGACTTTGGTGTAATGTTGGTTTTACAAATGTGATTTGGGTTCTGCTTTAAGTTGTAGTTGTTGTCTTATTTGGGTAATTAAAACTTCCTATATTCAAATTCCTTCTATTCCTAGTTGCCATTTCTTTCAGTACCTTTGGCATCATGTTCAGTTTAGTTATTGTGTATATGATCCTGCTGTTCTCTTTATGTTTGTCCTTTCTCTACTCAGCCCCTTGGTTTATCTTCCCTCAGCTCTTTTATATTCAGATAATCAGTCTGACCTGTTCCCACTTCTCCCAGCATATATGCTCTTTCTTTCGTTTATTCCTTGTCAGAATCTCCTTTGTTACTTCATACTCCTATGCTTTTAGTTTCCCTTGAGCTTGCTATGTTTTATTTTTTATTTTTTGTTAGCTTTGTTCTCTGTTCATGTAACAAACTGTTTAAATAAATCTTTGCATCCTTCTATAGACCTTTCTTGCTAACCTCCTGTGGGAGCCTGGGTCCTACAACACAAAAACACCTAGACAGGAGCATATGCAATGTTTCATTTACTAATATGAAATATCTCCAAGTGTCATAACAATGGTACTAAACGATGAAAATCCCAAAGTTTGCTTGTTTTCTCATAAAACAGCAAACCTCAACACACAAAGATAAACATTTCACTTGATAATGAGAAAACTAACTTGGTTATCTTTACTAGTAAACACATGAGCTTGAAATAAATCAAAACTATAAAATGCGTGCAGAGTCTTTCTTAGCTTCCCTGGGAGAATTTGAATAACATTTCAGATTTATGAAACAAATTCTGAATATTATGTACTGATTCTGTGAAGATATATACTGGAAAATACAGTAGATGTCCTCTTAAATAATGAAAACTCCTGGTTGTGCAGGTTCATTAAGCACTTTAGTAAGCCACAAACATTGCCATCTCTGCCCTGCACTAAACGTTACCATGGTTACTAATGCTAATAATGCACCGTTAATTGGGAGCTGACTATGTTTACCTGTTTACACACATGCAGGGCTGATTTTATCCAGCTCTACAGAAACGGAAAAAAAAAACACTCTCATCAGTGGCAGCAGTTTGAGACACTGTCAGAGTGAATATAGCTTCAGAAGCACAGCAGGGTGGGCCTGGGAAGAAAAACAAAGCAGAAAACATGTATTGTTGAAGGTAAGTTGCATTTCCTCATGCTGTCAGAATCTTACGCATGTCTGTTGTGACACAATCAGATGCCGCTGCCAGCAATTTGTAATACTGGCAGAGAAAAGGGAAGATTGCTGTTTTTACCTGTTTGTGTACCATGCAGGTGTCCTGAGGATATCTGCATTTTCACCATAGGATAAATGTCTTCACAGAAGGGACGACATCACGAGAGTAACCCCGGAGTATAATTTTTTTCACATCTTTGTGCTCGGCTGTCTGAATCCCTGTGTTTGTTCTGTAAAATGGATTATTTTATAGATCTGCAAACAAGTTACTCTATAATTCACAGACAAAAACAGAGGCTACTTATGGCCATGCACATCAACAATGATTGAAGCAATTAAAAAAACTATTTTGATCTTTATTAATGTTTGTAAATAATATCATGATCTGTCTCATAGGCTACATTCACAAACGGGACCCAAATCCGATCTTTGTGCCCATATGCGACCCGTAGACCTATTTGTCTTTTTCATGGCAGTGTGAACGGCCCAATTTTGATCCTTTCACCCAAAAAACGATTTAGATTTATGCCACTTCCATATGTGGAACCAAATTGGGTATAAATATTTTTCAAAGCATCTGCAGTCTGAACAGTCATGTCGAATTCCATGCGTCTTTTATGTCACTGTCCTGGCTCTCACTACACATCCACACAGATTTATCTACAGTAGCAGCAGACATGACGCCTAAAAACCATTGTTATTAGCTGTGTTGCTTCCTTCTTACCTTTCCTCTTCTTGTTATGATATAGTCTTGTTGTTGTTATGATATAGTAAACAGTGCGCGGCTGTGTGACGTATCCCTCTGTTATCTGCGCATGCCGCTTGCTTTGGGGTCTTGAACTTTTCAGATCGAAGTCTAATGCCGGTTGCATTTAATTAGCAGTATCAATGACCATGCAAAAAAAGAAAAAAAATCTGATTTCAGCAAAAAAATCAAAGATGGAGCATCAAGATCTGCAGTGTGAACATAGCCAAAATCTAGCAATATTCTGACCAAGGCATGCATTATTTTCTTCTCTTTGAACATTTTTGGAGAATATTTCTGTATATTTTTTAGATTAAAGCTTATTCACCATCAGAAGATTAGTTACAAATAATATGGGATTATATTTATTAATAACTACACTCACGAGTACTTCCGCTGGATTTAATAGGATAAAAAGAAATAAAAGAAAGATAAAAACTAAGACAAGCACTTATTCAACAATAACCCTAACCCTAACCTCATTCTTCTAGGAAAAATAAACCAAAATTCAACTGGTTATTTATCATGATCAAAACTTTTAGCAAGAGTTCAGGTCTCTGAAGAGTTTAAATAAAGGGGTTTACAGGCTAGAATCCTGAGTCTGTCAGACCCAACCTCAATTTGAGATGGAGAGTTTGGGGGGTTTAAAACAACCGTTTATATTTCTGCCTCTCACACCAGAACAGTCTAACAGGAGGGAAAAATTTTTTTTAGGAGGGCCATGGAGTAGCTGGGCCTACTAACTCCATTGTGGACATTGGCTGATGCAGCTCCCACAGTCCCATTTCTCAGCTTGGCAGCAATTAAATCAATTTCAACAGCTGTAGTTTCAGCTAAAAAGGTCAGTCAGACTGAAATGCTGCTGGGTCTGGTTTAGTTTGTTGGATATCCTATTTGGTTGGACACAAAGGACAGAAAGAAAATCTTAAAGAGAGATACTGAGTGACTTCACTCCAAATTTTACACTAAAACAACAAAGTTATCAGTGCAAAACAAAACATTTATCTTAGTAGAATCTTAAAAGGTGGACATTGGTTTTGACTTGGCCAGACAAAACATATTGCTGGTTCAGTTCTAATGTTTTTTGTGTCAGTCTCAGAACACTTTGGGATCCAGCAGCTCCTCCTTAAAGGAGACGTCACAAGGGCCTAATCAACCAATAAGAGTTGGATTTTTGCAATTGTGTGGTGAAGTCACATTAGTCTGCCAATAAGAAATAAATGTTTCTACACATATTTTTATCCCATTTGTTGGACAAGAAAGGAATGCATGAAAACAATATTTCCTTACAGCAGTGTAACCATTGCAGAGATGAAAGACACGCTCACTTTAAGAGTTACTAATTACCGTATTTTCCCAACTATAAGCCGCTACTTTTTCCCCATGCTTCGAACCATGCGGTTTATAATGTGGTGCGGCTTTTCTGTGGATTTTTCGTAACCCACCAGGGGGCGCTTCAGCAGAAAGTTAAAAAAAAACGAGACGGGTGGGAAGTCAAAGTTGGAAATCAAAGAAGAAGATAGCGCTAATTTTTATTTAGCACTTGGAAGCAGCAGGCACAACGAAGAATTTTGTTCAAAACCATTCCCACTCATCGTGGAAACCACACGAAGAAGTTCGTATGATGCCGCTTTTAAGTTGAAGGCCATCGATCTGGCAGTACAGGAAAGAAATAGAGCTGCCGCACGTAAACTTGACGTGAAGGAATCCATGGTTCGGCGCTGGAGACGGCAGCGGAAAGAACTCATTCAGTGTAAAAAAAACTAGAAAGGCTTTCAGAGGACATAAAAGCAGATGGCCTGAACTTGAAAATGTTCTTGAGGACTGGGTTAACACTCAGAGAGCAGGTGGCCGAGTTGTATCCACCGTGCAAATCCGGTGTAGTGCGCAATTCTGTTCCCCCGTGAAAATCTGTTCCCCCTGTGTCGGGAGCGCGCTTTGCAGCCGTTTTCACGGCGCTTCTAATTGATTTCTCGGTAAAACAACTCCTATAATCATGTCAAGGTTGTAACATTGAGTTTAATCGGCAGCTGTTTGCAAAATTGTAAAATAAAAATAAATAAATAAAATAAATCAGCGGCTTTTACCCCGGTGCGGCTTTTATATGTACTTCTCTATTTTTTTAAAAAAACTTAGTGGGTGCGGCTTATATAGAGATGAGCTCTATAGTCGGGAAAATACGGTAATTGGTATTTTCAGTCAACTAATCCTGAATCACTTTTAAACCTTTCTATTTTTTAAATGAGCAAAATAAGATAATTAATATAAGAGAGGCATAACACATTGAGGTCATAAAAACATGCATGTCTCGAAGACATAGGATGCTATTCGTTTTGGGATAAGAGGTTGTTGGGTCTAATTCTCAGAGTCCAGCAAGGGCTTGTTGAAGGGCCTTGCTGAAAGTGTTTAAACGTGTGTGAAAGTTCAGGATTGGTTTGGTCATCACAACCGAACATGCAACCAAACACTTAAAGCACAGAAACCCTTAGTTTGCCTAAATAAATTTGGTTTCTAAAAAAATTAACCCACAGTTAAATCTAAACTGTGAGTCTCTTACAGTCCTCTTCATCTGCAATATCTGGCATTACTTTTGTCTGTTTTCGCCCTCTGTCTTAATTGCCTTGTCTTTCACACATGCCACTGTCTCTGTCTCCACCTCTGTTGTCCCTCTTGGACATCATCTCTCTTTACCTGACCAGATGGTTTCAGTGGCTCCTCTGAGTCTTAATTATTCCATCAATTACTGGGGGAAAATGTGCAATTAAATTGGACAGTTATTCTGTGCTGTGTGGGTCCATATTTATTAGGCTTCCACCTGATTTCAGGAGCTTGGGGGGATTTTGCAAGGTGCCGTGCCATCTTTCTATCACCTTTAGGTATGTTAGAGGGACATCTAGGGAATTAGGACATTTTTACCTCTCCCTCTTTCAGGATTGTAGCTAATGAATGAAAAAGTACTCTGAGCATGTGGATGGAAACTTTCAGATTAGATGCCATCTCTCTGAATTGCTTGGTGCTGAACAGCTAGCTTTGCTAATGAAACAAAAGCCCCTTTCATCTTATTCAGATTTTGTTCTTTGTAGATCCATTGATCTATTTTCCCAGTGTGCCAGTGCCACTCTGATTCTGTGTCCATTTCTGACTCTGCAGCAACTGAAAGAGAATATTTACACGGGAATTAGTTTCTCAAATAACATAGTGTGGGGCGACCAGGCACTCGTGTCCTGCATTAATCCATCGAAATACTGTCCTAACCCAAACCTTCAGATTTACGACTCCCTCTGCTCTTCATTACAAGGCCTTAATCCTGACAGGAAACTCCCAGCGAAGGGGCGGTAAGGAGACACACAAACAACTGGAAATCTACTTATTTATGAAAAATCCCAAAGCAAATGCTAGATATTCAATGTGTGGGGGAGGCTGACAACTAGGGGAATGTGTGGGGACTGAAGAAAGGGTAAGATGGTAACAATAAGTACTATAAGTGAGGCATCTAGGACTGCAATATATAATTTGACCTATGCACAAGTATGATGTACAAGCAGCAATTAAAATGAATTTGTTTCCTGCGTAATGACACACAAACACAGCCGTGGAGTAAAAAGGGATGAGGAGAAGAGGATCCTTCACTGCTAAGGAAAAAAAAAGAGAATCAAGAGGAATGCAATGTAAGAGGAAAGGAGTAAGAAGAGGATGGGGAAGAGATGAGCCAAATGAAACAAGAGAAGTGGGAGGAAGAGGAAGGAAGAAAAGGAATAAGAGTGAAAGATTAATGGGGAGAAGATGGAATTGGAGGATGATGGTGGAATAGAGTGAATGGCCCGTGGTTTCACCCTAATTCGTCCAAACCATTGAGGGCTGTGATGCTAAGAGGGCTTGTTCACAGCAGGCAGCTGCAAGCAAGTCACTTTGAAACCTATTTTACATTTTCACATATTCTCTCTGTCATCTGTTCTCCCTTGCTTTAATTTGTTCAGGATTCTCTCATATTATGAACTGTTTATTCTGTTTTTGGTTTGTGAATGTGAGAAATGACAGCAGGTAGAGAGGAAGACAGCTTTTAAAGCCACAAATTGTAAAAGCACAGTCATATTCAATAAATTAGAAGATTCATCTGAGGCTTGTTTGTCAGATAAAAAACCAAAAACAAAAAAAAAACACAACCTTTAAGCTGATATTAAACATATGTTTCATCAAGCCCCCATTCTTGCATGAAAAATGTTGCTTTTTTTATTGGTCAGATGCAATCTTCTAATCTTAAATGCTGTGTTTTTATTGGCTAGTGGTGGTAAGGTACAAAACAAAATAATTAACAGAAAAAAAGGCTTTAAAACATCATCAGTCTGTGTTACTCTATATAATGAATTAAGTTGCTGAAATAAACTTTTCAATAATATTTGAAGTTATTGAATTAATAGTATTAATACTACACATAGTGAATACTGGCACAAAAGTCAATAGGCTACATGCAAAATAAAACTCATGCAGGAAAGAAGTGTTAATATAATAACTATTAAATGCTATTATTAAAGAAACATCCTTTATAGCCAAGTTTGAAAACAGTTGACACAAAAATCATAAAATATTCTATGACTTAAATGAATTTGAGGAAGTGGTTTGCTTCAGTTAACAAGCTAATGGCTAATTAATTAGATAAAAGTGAAAGTCACATTTGGCAACTAACAAGCAGTGCTCAATGGGCTGGTTAAACAAGTTAAATCAGTAAATTCATATTTAGGGAATGTCTGAGAAATTAAGAAAGGACTGACACATCAAAAGAATCAATAATTAAACAGTTATTTTCAATAACTTGGAATATTATTAAAAATTTATTTACTTTAGTAACTCAATTTACTAAGTGAAACACATTATATAGGTTCATTACACACAGATTGTTTCTAAGAATTTATTTCCCTAACCTCTTATAACCCATAAAGCTAATTAAAATGCAACAATTAAGATTAGAATACTACATCAGAGCAATATAAAAATAATTAAAATACATAAGATAAGAAATTCCTTTATCGTCCCACATTGGGGAAAGTTTGGCATGACAAAAGAGAGAGAGTTAGATTAGTAACGAAAAAATAAGCTAAGCCAATCTAGAGTGAGTTTTAAAGCAACACAGAATGAACTAATCAGAAAGGCTAAAATAAAAGCAAAAATAAAACCAGAGTAAGTATTGCACAATTATTGATAACATGGCATATTCGTTTAAAAATTGGAATATTCAAGTTAAACAGAGGGGGAAAAAACAGCAGCCAATTTACACAACAATGTGAGAAAAATACGCAATATGCAGGACTGCACAAGCAATAGCCAGAGTAGCTGGGTAATAATAATAATTGATGGTTTATTAAAAAGTATGTGTCATACCTGCTTAAAGGCTGCTATGTTCAAAAGGTGCATTTAATCAAACCTTACTGGAATGCATATTAAAATAAATCTATCTATCTATCTATCTATCTATCTATCTATCTATCTATCTATCTATCTATCTATCTATCTATCTATCTATCTATCTATCTATCTATCTATCTATCTATCTATCTATCTATCTATCTATCTGCACCGTTGGAAATCTAAACCTGTGTTGTAAGCCAATCTTAATGCATATTAACTAGCTGAGGAAAAACAAAAGGGTTTATTTGCATTTTGAGCCCACTGAACAGTTCCTAAAGGCGTTTGTTTTGTCTTTGTTGTTGAGTTCAGTCTCATAACAGTGATTGACAGATTGACAGGACTACATTTTGTCACTTCACGGCGAAGTCAAACATTAAGTTCCTAGCATCAATCCACTGGCGTTCAATAATGAAGTACAGCGGGGAAAATGTATCCCAAAGTGATAATTCCCTTTTAATGGGAGGCAAGAGGAACAACAGGGACGCTTATCAGCCACATGATGTAATGTTTACCGGCTTTTTAATTAATTATGAAAATTAGCTGAAGCAGTAGGCAAACTGAGAAGTGAAATCAGATCTTTACGCTTATCTCAGGCTTGCAGCTTTCACAGTACGCTATTTGAATGACATCTCAGGCAGAACACACACAATCCCACTCACCACCCCTCACAATACCACACACAAGTATACACAGGACGTGGAGACAATTATAAAAGCATTAAGAGATGAACAAAAACTACATAAGAAAGCTTTTAAAGGTTACATTTTAAAATGAGCTCACATAAACTCAGCAAAAAACAATCACTATAATTTATTGGTTTTGTAGTTGCAAAGGCTTGAATAAATTTAGATAGTCTACTTTTATCCTGGAACAATGACAGAGTTCACCTCATTAAATTCATCTGTCAAGATGGACGACGAACGCAATCTTGCCTGATCTATATTTGTAAGCATTGATCTGGAGAAAAAGGTGAAGCAAATACGTACAGTGTAACACAAACAAGCAATTACTCCAGTGGCAGACGTGACATTTCTGTGCTGTTGGTTTATTCAAAAAATTTTGTTTCCTTTGTGCTTTGTTTCTCATCAGCAGATGCTTCAGTTGTCAAGGTAATTTTTACACAGAGGAGAGAAAAAAAAACATTGTTGAGAATTCAAGACTTACATTTTAATTTACAAAACAACCAACTCCAAGACAGAAATGACAATGTCTGAATACATCCGACTGCTAGTTGGTGCCTGTTAGATAACAGGGAACGTTCATAGATATTCATTGGGCTATAATGTAAACCGAGCAATGAAGATAAAATTTGCTTAGATTGCAGCAAATGTTCATTGACAATTTCTCCTTTGAAGCAGGAGATAAGTTCAGCCTTTCATTATTATCATTAGGCTGCATAAAGAGATATTAATAAACTTGAGGTGTTGGAAAATTGACAAGACTTGACTGTTTACAGAGAAGATGGGACTTCCTGGCTCGTCTGGTGTAACCGTAGCCTTGAATAAAAAGGGTTACCAGGTTTATGCCAAACTGGGTTGTTTTCTGCCAGGCATGTGCATGTTCTACCTGAGCTTTTGGGTATAATTATTTCCACTCAGTCCAATTACATTGGAAGGGCCCAGTGCGCAACAGACATCATTTTTACAGCTAAGTCAAGGATATCTTCGGCTAACATAATCAGCATTCATAAATAGCTGAGCGTTTTTAAGACAAAGGGATTAGCGGTGTAAATCATGCTTAAATATCCAGCTTTTCCATCATCACTTTCAAAGCTGTTAGAGGACGTTTATTTCATCTGAAATCTGAACGTCTTAGAATCTTTTTCCCCACTTTTCAATCAGCAGCATTTTAGTAAGAGAAAAAAAACAACAACTTAAAACCCAGAAAATTCTGATCTATAACATTTTAGCTGCTTAAATCCTAAATGTAATGTGGTGTGATGCGCTACAAAATGTTTGCACTAAATTTAGCCTAAGCAAATGTTTTCCTAGTTCCTCCACAGCGATGTAAAAAATTCCCCGACAAAAAACAACCAAACAAAAAAACACCAAGTATTAAACAGAAGTGATTACAGTTGTTGCCCCCAAGGGTGGCACAACCAGTTGTTGGGTTTGCGGGGCCATTAATTTTTCACACAGGTCCAGGCTGGTTTAGATAGCCATTTTCCTTAATGAATAAAATCATCATCAAACAACTATGTTCTGTATTTATTAATTTATTTTATCTTGGTTAGAGGTTGCAATTTGTTTAATCTGAAACATTTGCAGTACATGTGAGAGAAAAACAAAAAAACGAAAGAATTCCGACAGTCCAACCTGATCCAGCTTTATTTATAAAGCGCTTTAAAACACCAAACAGGACCAAAGTAAAGTGCCATACATAGAAAAAGAACACCAAAATTTATTTAAAAAAAAAGAAGTAAAAAATAAGAATGGCATATGTACTGTATTATAAAAATCACTAAGAAACATAAAACAGGAGACAAATACTTCAACATATATCATATCATCAACATTAATGTTTTTGTTGTGTTAAATAATTATTTATGGCCCAGCTGGGAAATTTGTTGCAATTGACACATTGCACATTAACTCTGGTTTGTGCGCGGGTATCCAAAGAGGTTCTCACTAGACTCTCCAAACTGACTTAAGTGATAAAACCTCACTGAACTAATAAGACGTGCAGATACAAAGGCTATATACTGGACTTTAAATAATTAAACACTAGTGAACACAGGTATTACCAAAGTATTGTCCTTCCTCCTGGGTGGCATGCAGACCTGTAAACAAGCTCTTGAATTAGGTTTTTGTTATTTTTCAAGCAGAGTTTCTCCCCGCAGTCAGGAAGCAGATAACAAGCAAAGTCCAATGTTCCACCTTGAACGACAACCTACCTTATTTCCAACGTCTCGGCTTGTTTTAGGGTAAAGGATATTTTTGGAAAAGAGAGGAGCTGAACTGCCAAGTTTCATCCTCCTCCTCCCACCGGACTGGACAAGTGTTGCAAAACAGAAACTTGGGCAAGATTTTCTTGCCTTACGACTTTTAATCAAATCAAGGGCACTAAGAAACCTTAGGCAAAAGAAAAGGGGCATTGCTCAATTTCCTCAATACAGCACCGATAGGACTGGGCTCTATTGGACGTGTAAATGCAGACAGCTGGGACAGATGAATGGACCCTGGCGTTTTCTTAAAGCAAAATAACTCTGGACTGGCTTCAACACAGAGAGGGAGCTGCATTCAGTCTTTTCCTCTCACTTCTTTGTTTATCAATAATAAAAGGGACACGCTTTTCCTGTCAGGTGCAATAAATTCCAGTTTGGGTCCACGAGGGGGTCTTTTACTTTCTCTTCTTTGGAGAGCTTTCTTTTTAATCCATCCACAGTGGCTTTTTATTGCAGGTAAAATGTTGTAAATCTTAATTTTTATAGTCTGAATCTCAGCCGGGGGTCTACATTTAAATATAAACACTGCTTAACATCTGATTTATTAAACATGTGTGGGAAAAACACAACATAAATGAATGAATTAAACATGAAGACTTAACCTTAACCAGTCATTTATTTGCTTTAACAGTCTTGTGAGATGGCGTAAACTTTTCAGTTCTCATCTCAGTGGATTTTTTACATGTTTAAAGTAGAATTTACCGTGGATCCTTTGCTGCTGGTTTAATCTACATAAATCCTCTGTGGCTGTACCATTTCAGCATAGTGCATGTATACACATCGTAGCCGAGGTGGCCTCAACATGAATTTTTCTGTATGTTGCCTCGAGGGTTTCCCCGGAGAGTAGATTTCCGTAACTATATTTGTTGCAGAAATCAGAACAGAGCTGGGGAAAACAAAGAACAAATCAGTAAGCAGAAAAAGAGGAAATATATGAGAGAAGAAGGGAAAAATGAGCTAGAAGCAATTAAACTGGAAGAATGAACTGCTTAGTTTCCAAAGTGGCCGGATAAGTTTTACTGGAGGCCATGTGTTAGCACCATCACTCCTGAGGACAGACATTGGTCAAAGCAAATACTTTTTCCAGAGCATGCATTTGTTTATGGACTGTAGCGTGGGTTTGCTCACTGCTGGGAGGTGAGGTGACAGCGCAAAATGAAAAATGTATATGCACAACATTTGTTCACCAAAATAGCTCAATGTACTGGCACTGAAGATTCTGCAAGTTTTTTGAAAGCTAACATTTTGTTTTTCCATGAATAAGGTATTATGTGTTTAACAAATTAAAGTATGAATGCTAATTCTATGAAAAGGTATGAAAACCCTGAGAGAAAAAGCACTATATCACTTGATTTACAGGCTAATAATTATTCCTACTGCTGCTAAAATTATGGATATAGCAGTTTTGATTTTACATTTAATATTTATTGTTACTTGGATTTTCATACTTAGAGGCGCAAAAATAAAAGAATCAAGAATAAGTCAGTGCACTTATTAAGAATATCATCATCTGTTTGCTGTTCTGCTCTTTACAGAGTAACAAATCCAAGAAGCTGATATCAGCTGGTTAATTTATTGGGCTGTCTGCTCAGTTAGCCAGCCTACATTGTGCTGCGGTATTTTTAAACAGTGTTGCCTTAATTAGAAGAATGGGTGGCTTTCCAATAGTTTCTACTCTATATAGGGCCACAAATATTTCTCAACAGCAGACATCGTCTTTTATGTAAGGAAGAGAAAAGTGGCTATCAGAAACAGGTGGGGGAGGAGCAATGATGAGATACTTTATGCTACATAAACATAAACTGTAACCCTCTGTAGGAATATGTGTTGGAAAATGATTGCAGTTTCGAAATGTTACCTTGTTAAATCCTTGTCATGAGCTGACTCACATATACAGAGCAAAACATCCCAGAAAAGACAGTGGGTTAATTCCATACTGTAGAAGTGTGTCCACATTCCTCCTCTGCATCATGTCAGCCAACTCTTCAGCTTTTCCTGTCATAGTCCCAACATTCAAAGTCCCTACTCTCAGCACATAGTGTTACGACAGGAGAGGAGACCCAGAATTCAAGCCAGACATGGTATTTCTTTAAAAAGGTCTATTGATAAAGACCTGAAAGCAAAACTCTGCAGGAGCAAGCTGGTAATCAGGCAGTAAAAAGAAATGGCTTAAGGCTGCTTTATGCTTGACGCATGTATGCTCCGTTCACAAATCAAACGTGCGGACACAACGTCTGCATCATTTTAATACTACATGCAGTCTTTTCTCCGAAGTAACACTATTCTTCTAGACTCTAGAGGGCAGCGTTGTGCTCCTATGCCAAGTTTACTATACCCCACTACTCGTAAAAGTAGAAAACACAGTTGTTTTCAACATTTTAAAGCCTCTTCATTTCTTCCAAGAGTGACAATGATTTCTGTCCAGGAATTTTAACATGGTGGGGCATGGTAACAAAAATGACATATGATCTTGCGGATTCGTCAAGCATAAACCAGGCTTAACTCTTTGCAGAGGTGACAGGCAGGATGACTGAGGCTTGATCAGAGTCTGGGGGACAGGTTCATGCACGGTAAAGCAGAGACAGGCTGACAAAAACCAGGGGAAAAGTAAAGCTCATGGTACTAATCCAGGTCCAGAAATCAAAAGGGTGTCATCCTTGATAGTACGTTGTCCTTCTCCTCTCACATTGACAACCTTACTCGCTCTGCTTACTTTCACTTACGCAGTATCAATCGCCTTCGCCCTTCTCTCTCCCCTGGTTCCACCTGTACTCTTGTCCATAGTCTTGTCACGTCCCACAACGATTACTGTAACTCTCTTCTTTTCGGTCTTCGTCAAAAATCCCTTCACAACCTTCAGGCAGTGCAAAACTCAGCAGCTCGCATCATTTCTAGAACCCCCTCTTTTCATCACATCACCCCAGTTCTGCAGCAGCTCCACTGGCTACCTGTCAAGTTCACAATTCAGTTCAAAATCCTCCTACTTACTTTTAACGTTATTCACAATTTTTCCCCTCCATATCTCTCTGATTTACTTCAAATTTCTACTCCCTCTTCTACCACTCACCTCGTTGTTCCTTCCGCCCGTCTTAGCACCATGGGGAGCAGAGCTTTTTCTTGGTCTGCGCCCACACTCTGGAATTCACTGCAATACCGAGTCTTCATCCTTGTTCAAATCAAAACTCAAAACCCACATGTTCAAGATTGCCTTTTCATTATGATTTTCTGTTTCTTCCCTGTGTGTACTTCGTGTTGTTTCTTTTAATTATGACGGTGTTGCATTTACCACTTATTGTTTTTACCTGTACAGTAGGGCTGGACGATAATTCAATAACAATATATATCGATCGATAGACGTGTGGCGCGATAGGAAAAAAAGGGTCGATAAAACTTCGATATAGAGACAGTTTTCCTTCCTTCCTTTCAGCCTATCATATTAGTTGATACTACAGTCACTGCTTCCTCTCGACCAATCGTAATCGCGGACCCAGGCACGCCATCACAAAGCGCCGCCCTGTCAAACCACAACACACAGCACTTGAATATGTCGCAGCAAGGAGCGGCGGAGGAAATTGTGCCAAAATGGGGTTTTACTAGTTCGCCAGTCTGACAGAAATAAACTAGCCTGGGTGCCATTCCGAACTTAGTCCCGCCCACAATGTTTTTGGTCGGGAAGTTCGGTCTGGCATTGCTCAATACTAGCACGAGTATGCTCGCCCAATATCTGGCGGGCCAATCAAATTGTCAGGGCGGGCTTTATACGATGATGGACAGATGATCAACAGTAACGTAATCAACCACGTCACCAAAGCGCGCTTGGGTTGAATTCGTTTCGTGAAAGATGCAACTGAAATAGGCATCACGGCGATGCAACTCGGCGTGAACGACGAGGTGGATATAGCCAGCGGTCGTTGCCAGCTCCTTTTCGGAAGCCCGGAATCCTGGCTGCTGAACAACAAGTGGAGGGACATGCTAGGCTCCGATGTTTTTCAAGCCAACGTTATGGGTATCGTCGTGGACGAAGTTCATCTAACTTACAAATGGTAAGAGATCATCTGACTGTCTGACTTAGTAAATAACTCGCAATGTCGTGATATGAATCCCATGTTGTAAACATAGTAGGTAACGTTGTACGTTGGCTAATTCAGACTATTCAACTATGCGTCGCTTAACATACGTCACACAATCTGTTGCTCTTATTGGTTGTAGGTCTATCCAATTGAGTGCAGAGGAATTTTTTTTCCTGGTTCGTTCGAAACACGCCCCATAATCACAGCTCTATGGAGCAGTATCAGACTCAAATTCTGACTAGAATTGAGTATGACCATGTCAGGCTAGAAATAAACCACAGTGATTTGTAAAATTTGCAAGGAACCGGTAAAAACAAAGTCTGGTAACGCAACCAACTTGTTTCATCACGTAAGCCACTCACACCCGCAGCAGCGCGAGCTGTGTCAGCCCCGCGCCGCTCCGCGTCGTCGGAGGAATCTTATGGAAGTTCTTCCAAAACAAAGCAGGTATAGCAGCTAAACTGGGCTCCCTTCTTTGTGATAAAATGACAAAGCGTCCGAGCGACATAAGGACATCACGCATGCAGTAACATGCTTCATAGTGATGGATATGCTGCTGTTGTCTGCAGTTGAAAAACCTGGCTTCAAATAATTACCTGCCACTCTTGATCCGCGATATAAAGTTCCGGGCCGCAAGTTTTTCTCTAACAGCGCTCCCTAAATTGTGCAACGACTGCAAGGAATCAGTGCAAAATGAGCTGCAATCTGTGTCTTCCCACGCCACAGCCTCGGACCTCAGCCCTGCATCAGCCTCTCAATTGACTATATAGACAGAGAATGGAACCTGAGGAGTAACTAGTGTACTATTCCCACCTAAATAGGCTATTTTATTTATTTATTTGATATATTTATTTTGGTCATTTTACTGGTCACTTTAGTTTATTCTTTGTCAGTATTTAATAACATCACCCAGGTCTCTTAAGTTGAGTTATCTTTCTTTAAAAAATCAGTTATGGGTAAAAATGTTGGTTAAATAAGGATTTTATTGAGATTTAGTGTTTATGTGTTCTTTATTAAAAGTCATTTAGCAATATCATAAGAGCCAGGTTTTAATTTTTTTTGATAATCATCGATATCAATCAATATGCATTTTTTTTTATCGATAAGCTTTTTTTCAATATTGTCCAGCCCTACTGTACAGTGTCCTTGAGTGTTTTGAAAGGCGCTTGAACTAAAATGTATTATTATTATTATGTCCGACAAGGGCAATGCAATGCAAGACAAGGAAAGGGAAAACAAAGAACGTGAAACGAGGTCTTAACAAGGTAATCAGGCATGAACGAACATTAGACATCTACTAATAAAGGTTTTTAACAACCTGCTGCTGTGCTGCTTCTTCTTCTTCTTCTTCTTCTTCTATAGCGTTTTCTGGCAGTTTACAAACTTTATGTATTACCGCCATCAACTGGACGGAGCTGTAATTCACAAATTAATTTTTCCTATATATCTTTAAATCTTAAAATAACTTAATTATATACACTCACACACACATACATACTAAATCCTCTCTGCTAATTTTGTATCTTTTAAATATTTAATAAGTGCTTGAATTATATTATGTGCTTGATGCTTCCCTAATAAATTAACCATAGTTACAGAACTCCCCATTACCCTTTCGCTGTGCTGCTGTTTGCGCTGGGCTTATAAAAACCAGTCCACAGGTGTGGAGAATGAGCTTAATTGCAGCTGAGCGGAGAGTCAAGCTCGCAGGTGTGATCCATGAGCTTGATTTCAACGGAGCAGGGAAGTATAGCAGACAGCAGGCACAGAATCATGACACCTAGCCTCTTGCCTTTCCTCGTTTGTCTCTGCCTACGGACACGTCTTCCTCCTCTTCTTTTTGCTTCAAGGCTCAAGTAACAACAGAATCATAAATGTTCTTCTGGTAGCTGTTTCATTAATATGTCTCTTAGTTATTATTGTTTTTGTATATGCATCAGGGCCAATAACCACAAAGAAACCAAACTTGCATGTTGGGCTCAGCTGGGTCGTGGGAGTCGAGTGGCAGTTGCTCTGGCCATAATTAATCCTCTGGTCCACATGGTGTCTATGGAGTCAAGCCACTGTTATTCATCTGTAACCCATTGAGACCCCTCGTAGAGTTCCCCCATTTGGTCTCTTGACATGAAATCATGGTCTTATTGTTTAGAGCTGGCATCTTATCTGCAGCCTTGTCAGGACAGTTATAGAGAAACCAGAAAGAGAGGAGAAAGGAAATATATTTTCTCTCGCTTTCCAAAGAAAAATTAAAAGTAATAGAGCACAGCCTCAGCTCTCAGCCCAGACAGTCCAGGTTAATGTAAACTGTCATGTACTTGACTGTGGATTAGATTTTTTTTCCCCTCTCTCTGAAAGTCTGAGATGACACCTCGATGAAACATGCTGTGCTGATATCAAACCTTGCAGTATGCACGTCAGATATGCTGTATGTAGAGAGACGCATTTTAGAGATTTACAGTCTGAAGTGGGTGTTTAGGCTCCTTCTAATCCCACCAATGCTTGCAAAGAGTATTACATGATTTGTGTGACTGTGAAGGAGAGATTGGCAGAAAAGAGACATGCAGGGACAGTGAAAGACTCTTGGGTACAGTGCGTTAGACACCATTATGCTCCAGCAGAATGGTCTTGATGGTTTCAAAGCCACAACAGCAAATGACACTCTCTGTTACCTACGCTCCATTGTAAATTTATTCAAAACTCTTGAATCTGTCAAATTTTTTTTTACAAATAAAAATTTACTGAAAGCTGTGATGTGCATTTGTGTTCACAGACCTTGATGGCTGATAAGGAGATCATGCAATCATTTGATTCAGGTGTGGTGCAGCAGAGACACATCTAAAACACACAGGACAGTGGGTGCTGAGGACTAGGATTGAAGACCTCTGGTTTAGATCATATTATATTCATGTGTTACAAAGACTTGACGTTCTCTGATTCAAAATCTGTGGCAAGGCTTAAAAAATAATTGTCACATACATTCTCGATCCAGTCTGACTGAATTCAAGCTAATTTAATGGGCAAAAATGTCAGTCTGTAGTTGTGTAAAGCTGATGGAGACATGTCCCAAAAGGCGGATCTATAAAGTAGTTACTCAGGGGGGCTAAATACAAATGTATGCCAACCTTCATATATATATATATATATATATATATATGAAAAGTGTGGCCTAACCCTAAGTTCAACCACTCTTGAATTTATGTTAAAAACATAGACACCATTAACACACAACTGTGCCGAAGTAGACAAAGAAAAAAAAAACGTCACACATACAGGCTTCCCAAAATGTGCAGTCAGGCAACCAAACAGCACAAACACAAGATCAATCTTCCATTTACGTTAGCAACACAGCAACCGCATGTTGTGTTACCAACTGCCTCCCAACATGAGTTTTAAATCAAATTTAATCTAAAAATTTCTCTCTCCACGCAAGAACAACTATTGTGATATAATGTTCCTATTATTTCTAAAAACTACCCACCTAAAGTATTTTTAATTTGACAGCGTGTGCTCGCCCTGAGCCCACCGCACTGTTCTGTTCCTTTTCTACATTAGGGTTTTCATTGTTTACTGTAAATTATGCGATTCTGTCCTGTTTTCCTCCTCATGGAAATTATGGGCCCCAAAAAACTACTTTATCAATACCTTATAGATTACATAGTTAGCTCTGAAACACCTGCTTTACTGAGTTGTAGGAGCACGAAGTAGGCTGCTGATGCTGATTGCTGTGTGATGCACAACTGAGTGAGGGCGAAGCCAATGTTTATTTTGTTCTTTTTTTTTTTGGTGATTTATCGTCCTGGGTGGGTCTCCATTTACTTGGGCGGGGGCGCCCCAAGTACAGTAGAGTCTATCTATGGGAAACACTGTTTTTATATATACTGTATATATAATTGCAAATTATGACTAATTTCCTTTTGCCTTTCCTCTACTTCAGAATCATGTGTTGTTCAATCAGATAAATCCCTATAAGATCATTTTAAGTGTGTTGCTGTAACATGACATTTTTACAAGGCACTGTATCCAGACTCACTGACAGCGTAATCACTATCCCGCAGCCAGAGGGCAATTGTATATAGTGCTGCAGCTCTCTGTACAGTATGTGAAGCACGTTCCCCTACAGAAAAAATGACCTCTTCGTTCCACGTTCATGCTCACCTTTTGTCTTAACCAGCCCAACATTATCACCAACCTGCCTGCTGCAGTGAAGGTGTGCTGTGACTGATTTCACACAGACAGGATCGAAGCACCGGGAAAGCGGCTTGCAGTAACAAAAAAAGAAAAGAAAAGAAAAAAGACCGAACAGCAGCCTGGTAAAACCACAGACCAATCACATAATTGTAGAGCCCTGAGGAATACAACCTGCTGTCTGCTTGTATTTGACGAAAAATAAATTAGTTTGAGGCTCCCTCGTTTTATTCTCTTCATCTGCAGAGTTTAGAGTCTCTGTCTTCCAGTCTGCTTTTTTTTACATTTCAGTGCCCGGCCTTTCCCAGCGTTCTCCACCTTCATCTCTCCCTTCACTGAAATAACCAGCTGCGTTCTGGTAAATGGTGGCCCAGTTTGTCTCCCCAAACCCTCCCCCTCCTCTTCCTCCCCCGTGCTCCCACTGGTGAAATTACCAGTTGGTTACTATAGAGACGTGTTTATAAATGCAGTTTATGACTCCCTTTTTGCCCCTTTTCTTCCTGCATTTACCTCCTCATTTTCCACACACACATTGTGCCTTCACCTCTAAACTGACATCTTTCCATTTTTGTGTGATATCTCCTTCATTTGTCCTCTATAGACCAATTCTATTGCACCTTTTCTTTGAAAAGATCTTGTTATTTCATTAATTTTGTTGTTAAGCGGCTTAAATGTTGATCTCTACAGTTTTTCCATTGAATTAATGCATTATCCCAAGAGTTAGCACAGGGCTTTCATCATTTTCTAGTTGTCTTTGTCTTTGATGATAAGTTGTAGGGCTTTTCTTTATGATAATGTACTTGTATAAGACATGCCATATTTCATTGTTTGCAAAGCTCTCTTGTACCTATGTGGCCACAGAGGTAATCTAAAGAAAATAAAAGCTGTGGGTTGTCTTTCTGCCCCCTCCTGAAAGTCTAATGGAGAGCTGATTCATGCACGCTTCTACTCGAGAAGACAATGGGCGTTCAGGCATTTCTGTGGCACTCAGAGAAGAGTGCTGCTGAGGCTACAGTTTTCTTCCTACTGGGTTCAGGTGTGGAGGGGAGCTAATGCACAACAAAAGGTTTCTGTGCTTACGCAAAGACCAGCCTACCACAACTCAAGCTGCGAGCAAAGCACTTAGGTCCGGTTTGAATCTACAAAACTGTAAAAGCATTAAAAATGCTGTCAGAAACTACTGTGAAGAAATATTGAGTCATCTGTTCGTGTATATTTTACATCTATGGAGCTTTACTTATGATCTTGAAGCTATAGTTGCTAATCTTGTTCAGAAACACCTTTTGTTATACTGGGTAAAATAGTCATTCCATCTTGAAAGTAGTTAATACATTATGTATTCACAAAAAGGAGGTTAAAAAAGTGTTCTCTGTGGGAGCTGCAGGCTGGTAAAAATTCTAAACAATCCAGGGCTTTCGGTCCGAAGGGCATAGATTTGTCATTGTTTTGTTCCTGCTCTCAACCCCCCTCTGTCCCTCGTTCCAGGGGAATCGCCTTATCTATTGGTTGTCCCAATCATTCTGACGTGCCAATGTAACTCCAGTGTCCATGGTCTCTTTCCTTCCTAGTTTCCGCTTGCTGGCCGTGCAAGCACACTTCTAGTGTGTATGTATTGTTATGGAAATATATGATTATTTCTTATATTAATCAGGCATTTTGATGGAAAACAATAAGAGTTACCTTTTAATCCCTAAACTGTGTCTTGGAAGTTTACAGAAGATGGGGGTTAGCTCTGAGGGATAACATGCACCACTCACAGGGTGATTGTTTTTAAGGTCTGAAAGCTATTTTATGGTTCTTGAGGTCATCTGGGTTGACCCTTGATAGGACATTTGGATGCTAAATCAGCCTTGTTTCACGAAGACTCTTAGGAGAACAGAAATCCTTTGTTTCGGAGCAGATAGGACCTGGAGCCTCAATGTCTGGGCCCACACCCCCCCAAACTAATTGGGAGGGGCTGGTCAGTCTTTTAAAAGATATGTCGGGTAGTGTAAAGCAGACCAATCGCTTGCAGCACCATGAGGTAGGATGTCAGGTAAATATACTAAATGAGGTGTTATGGAGCTTCTAAGTGTTTTTTGTCTCCAATTGGAAGCAATTCCAATTGTAATAAACATGGCATGTTTTAAATGTTTGTCTCTGATAATTTGTTTCTCCTTTGCTGCCAAATCTTCGAACCGGGGGAGACGGGCCGTGGTAAATGGAACAGGAACAAGCCCAAATCTTAACAGTATCCGGTTAGCTTGATGGCTAGGTTATCTTAGCAGCTAGTTTAGCAGTTAGCTTTGATCTTAGCCGTTCATTGTAGCGCCGCTGTTCTCACCATAGACTTTGAACATGGCTGAGAGTTGCAAGAAGCAAACCGTGTTCATGAACTTTGGACCATTGAGAGACAGTCAAGTCCTTTCTCTCCCTAACCCTGGTTATCACTGTTGCTTGTGCATCTTTATCTGCTGCACATTTTCCACTAAACTTTCAATTAATATGCTGAAGGACGGCTCTCTGTCAACAAGCTTCTTTAGCACTGACGTTGTCTGGCTGACTGCTCTTGTGGAAGGTTTCAGTGGCTGTCTGCTGTCCTAATAAGAACAAAACAAATCATTTCTGTATTTAAAATCCTTTTATTCCTGGTTTTATTGTACTATTCTAACTGTTGGGGCAACTGAATTGTTATTTTTTATTAGCTGTAAGCCCTTTAATCCTCAAAATGAACAAAAAAGGCTTAAAATGTATCACTGTGTATTGAATAGGAATAAAACATGAGTTTAAATTTCGGAATTGGATTACTGAAATAAATTAATGTTACTTTAGTGAGATCCACCTTTAAGAGACTGTGGATTTTTATAGCTAATTGTGGGTTTGAAGCGTCCTTTATTTCAGGTTACCTGCTGTAAAGACACACACAAAAAAAGAACCATTGGCATAATGTTGCAGCTCTGGCTCAGGTGTTATAATGAGTGGTAGGTAGGTACACAACCACATTTAACCCATAAAACTAGTTTTATTCTTGCCAGACTTCTCCCTAAATCTCTTTTTTGTTCAAAACATCCGTCTTTAGTGCAGGT
This sequence comes from Fundulus diaphanus, assembly GCA_037039145.1. Classification (NCBI taxonomy): domain Eukaryota; kingdom Metazoa; phylum Chordata; class Actinopteri; order Cyprinodontiformes; family Fundulidae; genus Fundulus; species Fundulus diaphanus. Next base: position 37,409,112 of record CM073135.1, read on the forward strand.
GAGATGTGCTAAAAGCAAGAGAAGGGGTATTTCCTTTCCTTCAGTCAAACGCAACACACAGTTTGTGATTCTTCTCTCTCTCTCTGTTCTTCGAGGATTTTAAAAGAAGGAACTATTTACATTTGTTTCCAAGCTGAATTTCTATCACACCTCTGGCATGCTCATAGAAGGGTATCCACATTAAATATTCATGTGGAATGTTAATAGCAAACAAATGCATTGTTTACCAGGTTGTAGTGAGATCTGATGTGTTTTTCTTTAGACTGTGACAGATGTTGTTCACCTATTTTCTGTCCAGTATTTATACATGACAGCATATTGTGGTGCTTGTGTTTAAAAAAAACAAAACAAAAACAAGGAATGTGGATAAATGGAAGACAAAAGTAGAGGTGCCTGGTGTATAGAAATACTATTTTTAGCAGATGGACAGAAACGAAAAGTTATATTATTCATAAGAAAAAAAGTCAATGAAAAACTTGACACTGCATCTTATCGATGCATCACTTTTTAGCTCACCACCTGCCGTAGGAATCATCTTGATGGTGCTAAAATACCGTTTTATGCATTTCCAACTTTTATAATAATTTTTTTAAATAAACTAACACAAAATAAACAGGAAGAAGACTAGCTGCTGATAAAGTATCCAAAGATTGTAAATTCTCTCTGATCCACCTTTTCCCAGGTTTGTAGCTGACGATAGCTGTATTCATCTGTGTCAGAAATCAAGGAATTTATAGAAAACCTGCTGTTGTATGGCAGCCTCGCCTCTGTCAGTCTGCCCCAGGGCAGCTGTGGCCACAAACATAGCTCACCACCGTCAGGGTGTGAATGTGAGTGTGAATAACTGACTGTAGTGTAAAGCCATTTACCATTTACCAAGAGATGATGCTACATTTGGACCATTGAACTCCAGCATCAGTGGATAACATAATGGTCACCCAAGATTAAAATTGCATTTGTAAAGTAAAGACCTGGAATATGTAGGGATTTATGCAGCGATGGCAAGGAGGTCAGGATAAATGCTGTTTAAAACTCAGTAACATGGAGATCCAATACTTCGGAACCATGAGATTTAAATGCTGACTGGGGTCGCCATGCCTGGCTATAAAACTCCACAGCAGTAACACAAACTGGTCGTCTGGCAGCATCCAGGTTGACTTTTGATTTCCACCCCAGTTCTGACCAGGTGCTGTACTTTAAATAAGAATATCAGTAAAGCAGGAAGACAAAGCAGGGAAAGAAAGAGCAGCAATGATGTGAGTTAACAGGCCACAACCAAATATATATCATGGAAGGAACATGGCAATGAAAGGTCTTTTACTGACAGAGTACAGATAAATATTGTGAAACAACGCATTTTTGTACCTTACAAACCTCATGCTCACAAACAACCCCCCGGGCATTGTGTCCTCTTCCCTCAGCAGTTGGTTATTTATTCCCTTAAACCACCGATACCAAAAATTTTACAGGTTTTATAAGGACAAACAAACCCCTATAGAAAGCCTGAAAACCTGTTGGTCAAGACCACATTAAAGTATCATGAGAATCCTTGAAAGGAAATATTATTCTTGTATGTTTGACAAATCTGCTCTAAATAGGACTAAGATCTACCAACACAATAGATAATCGGCCTGGAATACCAAGCAGGCAACTGATTAGAAGTCCGTCTGAGTTGGCCATTAAGCGTGTTTGGAAGGATAAAGCTCGTTTGTGTGATTATATCTGCCTGTTTGTGCATCTGCCTGCATCATGTCTCCGATTTTCTGCCACTTGTCATTTTGCCTCCTTTCCAAGAAGACACATTGGCACGCTGGAGAGAGCCTGTCTAACACCAGCGCTGGTGATATTATACCGTACACGACAGCGGGACGAGCTGCCGTGACATTGATGACACACGCGTGTCACCCCTCCGCTGCATCTCTGCATGCAGCTCCGTGTGGGCCTCTGGTTGTATTTTTTCCCCCCACTGCCTTCTCTCCTTCTGGGATTTGATGAGGTGCAGTAATATATAAGAAATGACTTGGTGGCAACTCATCTAATATGATTTGTGTAGGAGCTCATAAAACCTGGCCAGGCGTAACTTTAAAAGAATGGAATTGGAGGGCCGTGCAGATTCAGCTGCCTCTGTCGCATTGCAGGCATCGTAAATGTGTTTAAAATCCGGTTCTGGGATTATCTGGGAATTTCTATCAGAGCTAATGACATCCACATCATTTTCTCATAAAATGTGTACGTGAACAGTGTGTCTGAGCCACTTTTTACACGCACATCTCTACCTCAGAACGTTGCTTTCGGTCTGTGGAGAGGCAATGAGGCGTCTGCCTCCCCTCCGCCTCGCTCCTGCGGTGACTCTGGAAATAAATAATAAACACATTTAATTAAAATGAAAATGCGCTGCATTTCTGTGTTAATCCTAATTTATTCGCTTTAATTGAGCCTCCATTTGCGTTGTCAATGCTTGGCAGAAGTGTTAATAAATATGCCATTGTCTGTATGCCGTGAAGCATTTAGCATAGCAAATTCTAATATACGGCAGTCCTTCACCTGACTAATCAGCAGGAGGAAAAAAAACTCCTCAGGGTCATAAACTTAAAGAATGCAGCAGTCACACGCAAATACACAAGAAACAATTAATACGTGACTAGAGGTTCATCAACAAGACGGCGAAACTTCAAACTTACACAATGAGGGTCCTTAGGGCTAAAAGTGAGTGAATTCAGCAAAAGATTCATTTAGAAAAACAAACTTGTAATTTTAGTAAGGATCCTTTTACATGAATGTATTTCAAGCATTTAAAAAAAAGCATGAAAATCAATTCTACTTAGAAATCCACTGATATTTCCAGGCTGTTTTTTTTCTCCCTAAGAACAATAAATTAGAAAAACATATGCATCAGATTCTATAATGTAGGTAATTGGTAAAAAAAAAAATCCAACACCAAATAAAGTAATTAAAGATTTTTCTCTTCTATGCATAAAAGCATCTGTCCCCAAACTTTATCTGAGTTCCCAAAAGCCTGGCCTGTTTAGTTTAACCTTAATTTTATCCTCTAAAAAGCTTACTAAAGGAATGCAACATTAGTTTACATCAAGATAAAATATCACTATACTGTAATATACTGTTTACACTGATATCAGTGGTCAGCTACTCTGCTGTGAAACATAATGAGCATATTTTCACTGCCACAACCTGTCTTTCTTTTTCTTTTCCATTCCAAAATAAAATTGGAGGCTCCTCTGAAGTTCATAAATCTTGAATTTATGCTTAATGCCCAATTGCTGTGAGTGCATCGAACCAAATGAATTATATTCTTTGTTTGTTCACACAGTCTCGGCCAATAAGGATGATTATATTTCTGATGTGCAATTTTATTTATCCTTATATCCAGATGTTTCGTCATCTGTTAGGTCTATGCTTTCTTACACGGATGATTAAACACTGTTAGCGGATGTGTCAGAGTTTCATATGCTTAAATCAAAAACTGAGATTTTTATCATTAAAAGCACGTGCCAAGAATATTGGACCATCCATCCATCCATCCATCCATCCATCCATCCATCCATCCATCCATCCATCCATCCATCCATCCATCCATCCATCCATCCATCCATCCATCCATCCATCCATCCATCCATCCATCCATCCATCCATCCATCCATCCATCCATCCATCCATCCAATACCTGCACCCTAGTTAAATTATGAGTGATCAAACACATTTTTGGTTCAAATGGGTAAAATTTAACACCCACTTAAATAGAACATGTCTGACAACATGAAGTAGGCTAAAAGCAAAATATCAATCTAAAGAAATCAGAAACAATGTACGCATGGATCTGTGAGGCTCCCCGGAAGCTCGAAATGAGTCTCAACACCCCTCGGGGAAACCCCTTTCTTAATTTAATAATGATCACATTTGTAAGGCTGAAGATAAAAAATAAAATTTTAATGTTTGTGTAATTTGGTATTTTGAATAATTATTTTGTATTCATAGTTCGTTTTTGTTTTGTACGTGCACTTGAGCACACATTTGTAGGTAACCTGAAGTTATGCCCAAAATGTTTTTTAGGGTTTACAAATCAATTACAAAGCTACACACAAACATTATTACACAGTTTACAAATCAAGTATTATTTACAAGCAGATATATTGAGTCTTTTTTTCTCTCTCCATAAGTGGCTACCAGATTTTTCCAAATGCACATAATGAAGTCATCCAGCAGGTCACAAAAGAGCCCAGAACAACATCTAAAGCACCGCAGGCCTAACTTAGTGAACAAAGGGGTTAATTATTCAACAATAGGAAAGAGACTGGGCAAAAATGAGCATCAACGGGAGAATTTCAAGGCGTGTTTGACCTGTTACATCTGATGTCAACCTCACACAGCATTTCAGAAGAAGAACATCAAGAAAGATTTTTGCTCTTTAGCAGACCCTGGAGAAGAATGTGCTGCCGTCAGTTCGTGACCTTGAGCTCCATTTAACAAAGGTTATACAGCAGGACAATGATCTGAAACAAAGCAGCAAGTGTACCTCCTAATGGCTCAAAGAAATCACACTACAGTGTAGGTTCTGAAGTAACCTAGTAGCCAGAGTTTCGAGTTAAATCTGATTAAGATGCTGTGGCATCAACTTAAAAACCCTATCTTGCTTCAAAAACCTCCTATAATTTCCGAAATAAAACTTTTCTGAAAATTTATGCGCAAAATTTTATCTGCTAATATGTAAAAGACTCGTTACCAATTTTGTAACGTACACACTCAGTGGCAGTTATTGCTGCCATTGATTGGCACAACCAATTATACTGGTTTTACGGAGAAATTCCCTTTTTCGAATTGGGCCAGGTTGATTCAAATAGCTTTTTTCTCTTTATAAATGAATTCCTAATCTTAAGTGCTTTAGTAGAAGGCTACTGGACTTTTTTTTTCTTTCTGGGAGACATTTGAATGTTTAAACTCTCTGGATGAGAGTGAGTGACTGAGAATCTACACCAGCAAAATGAAACCCTAATTTAAACATCATCTCTGTAACCTTGAACCTTACTTTTTCGCAGCACTGTAGCTTTATGATAAGACAGACACACATTCTCTTTGCAATAATGAAGCGATGTCTACCTGTATACACCTGTAAAAATGTGGCTTTGTTGTTTTGTTGCATTATGAAATCCTTGCATTAACAGAAATGTGGTAATATATTCTAACATTTTTCCAGCCGGTACTAATGAAACCTGTTAACATCATACATCTCTGAATGCAACCTATAAACTCACATTCTTTTTCAGATGCATCAGGACACATTATTGCAGCTCTTTTTCGCTCCACGTTTTGCACAAAATGATGAAAAGATCTTAGTTTTTCTCGAGGCAAGAATAATCTTTTTTTTTAGTAGCAGTTTAATTGCATCTTAAAAGTCTACTTCTTCTGCGTCTTTCACCGTTCTTGAACTATGCCCCTTCGTCTGTCGTCAAACCAGCGTGGAAGTAAACTCTCTCCTCTCCTCTGTGTCTCCCTTTCTCATTAGTGGAGTTTTCCCTTCATTACCCTAATGTCATAATTTTCTTTTGAGAAAATGTAATTGGGTCTTTGCTTGTCAGCGATTGTCTCGGTATTTGCCGCATGTAAAATCAAGTGAGAGTGAATTTGCACCCCGGGCGTATTTGAGCTGTCTCTCAGCGTCCCACTTGGTGAATTCAGAGCATGAGAGAAAACGTTGAATATGGGCACGCTTCTATCAATCCTCTTTCTCTGTAACCCTCAATGTCCCCACCCCCCCCCTAAATATTACTCAGTCTGATGCAGCCAAGCAAAACATCACACCTCGTCCATTCATAACAGCACCTATTTGCAGTATCTGATTAGACTCCTTGTGTCTTCTAGGGGGGGAAAGCATATACCGGCAATATATTTAAAGTACCGCTGTCCTCCTCAGTGTGGCCCCAGGCGAGGCATCTGCACACATCTGCAGCGTGCAAAAACATCCCCTGTTGCCTCGTTATCTTCTCCAGAGCTACTAAGTGATTTATTTACCTGCACGCCACACGTCGCTCAGGCAAAAGGACGAGGGCCGTTAAGGGAGAGAAAATGCGGTAAAGGAGCTGGAGACGGAGGGAGAGGATAGGCATCAGCAAGACTAAAGGTGATGAGGAACAGAAAGGAGGAGGCAATGAGCAAACGAGGGCTGAGACGATGATAACAGGCTGGCGATGAAGGGGAGCAGGTGGAAAGACACGTTCAGTCGCCATTTACAGACTGACACAGCCGATGAAGGTCCGTTTGGCAGCGAGGAGTAGAAATTGAAAACAACACGTCTGGGACTCGGTGATGCCGTTGTGCCTTGTGCGTCACCCTCAATCAGGGGATTTTTATTTGGCTAAAATAAAATCCATGCAAACCCCAAGGATGTCACTTCTCATTCATTTCGAGCCTGTCATCAGTAAGAAGACATCAGCAGCTGAGGGACATCAGGTGGCGGGAGACGAAAGGTATTAGTCAACTGAAAGTGGCTGTCCTGTGTTGCTGCTTGTGTTTGAGTCCATGCAGCCAGTTACATTTCCAGGGGGCTAATTTAATAAATGCTGAAGGAATACTTTAGTTGGATTCATGAAAAAAACTTGGTTTCAAAAAGTGTTGGGGTCCTCATGCTACCAAGCTTACCGAGCATTGACAACAGACCAGTTTGTACGGGACCATATGAAGGCATTCAATACGCCAGTAAACAACATGCAGCAAAGGTGAAGGTCACATAAAGATGATATTTTATTAGATTCTATTATAGATGTGGTGAATGAAGGACAGAACAGTTTCCCCTCAGCTGTAGGTTTACTAAGAACCAAAAAAGAGCCTTATATCCCCCCCCCCCCCCCCCCCCCACGCAATGATAATTGTAAACATTGCTTTTGGTTGCTTTGTTTGTTGTTTATTTCTCTTTTACCTGAAAGTAAATCTGTTGGGCTTTCTTCGGTAGTATGAAATCAATTCTGAGCGCTACACCACCAGACAGGATGAACCTTAGATATACAAGTGCACTCTCACAAACACCCACAGGTGCTTGGATCCAGGTGCTTACAGATTCACCTCCATACAGATAAACCCTATAATTAGCATTGGCTGCCACTAAATGCATCTTGTATTAAATAATACTGCATGTTTTTGATGTTCTTTTTATATCTCTTTCTGCAGGTGTAGAAGCAGACTTCGAAGATTTTATCTTGTTTTCTTTTTTTCTTTAGCTCTATTTTTGTCACTTTTTCTCCCTTTTAACGTTTTGCTTCATCTTTTGTCTTCTTTTCTTTCCCTTTTACCTTTCCATTTCTGTGTCCAGTTAAACAAAAGAAGAAGAAGAAAAAAGAAAATAGTCAACTCAGTTATCGCTTTTTTGATGAAACACAGCCCCGATCCATTGGTGTTCATGTTGATTATCATCTGTGTCTTCACTCTGATCATTTTCTTGTTAAGTCTTGCCTTATATAAGTTCTATTCTCTGTTGGTTATTGTTAGTATGGTCTTGCTATATAAGTTCCTTTCCTTAGGCTCTTCATTGTTTGGTTAGCTTAGTTTAGTTTATGTTTTTCAGTGTTATTTGTGATCCTTTTGCATTTAGATTGTTTCCCGATCTCTGACGGACCGGTTTTGTTTGTTCCTCACCAGATCCTCCTGTTGCAATGCCATTTGTTCCCTCACGTTTTAGTCCAGTTCTCTATCAGTGCTCCACGCTCCGTTCTCCTTCGGCCAGCCTGTAAGTTTGGTATTTTTACGTCCTTCATTCATAACCATTTCAAATCACCATGCTGTTCCCAAGTACCTGTCTGCATGTTGGTCCAGCCCTTGCCTCACGAAAAAATGACAGACATGTGCCCTCTGTGGTACATCCCAAAGGATGTAACCACATTTGGTATTATTTTATAAGTAATTGTTTTAATGCTACTTAGTAAATGTTCCTTTATGACATAAATGAATATTAGAATTATGATTGCATACTTCACAGAAGTAGTCTTGGCTAAATAATGTAGAGGAGCAGAACCTTTGGCACTATGTAGTCCCCCAACCCTCTCCCCTGGTTGCCTAGTTTGGAGCAATTTCCACTCCTGCTCATATGCAGTTCTGGACAAAGATGAGTGCTGCTGTTCTTCTTCTTAATCTCCCACACGACATATATTTTGCAGACATTCTCTTTGTTACCGCGGACCAAGAGCCGTAGCTCCACTATTTCTGCCAAAAATTATTGCTCTGACTGCATTTCACAGCTTTCAGTATTGTTGCTGCTCAGGATGTTTTTCGTTAATACTGATCACTTTCATCCCCTGCAGTAAAATTTAGCTGTTACTCCCCTCACCTTCCAGTGTTCATAAAATGATAAGATTGTACAAGCAACAGCTTCCAGCAACAACAGATCTTTCATTAATGGCCCTTTTCTTCGCAGAACAGTTTGTGAAAACATGTTTTTTTTTTTTTTTAATTTACTGTTTTTCGAAGCTAAAGGTAGCTCTCACACATGGGGAACTTCTGCCTCACTCACAGAGAGCTTATTATGATTGACAGCAAATAGAGCCTGAGTTTTGTATTCTTACTCAACACACTGGGATGCCTGCACATGCATACAACAATATAAAACTTGTTCAGGTAGCAAATGAAAGATAAATATATATACTGTTTACATTTCCTCTTGCGCCCACTCTTCTAGTATGGCCCTGGGCTGGTGCCTATATTGCTAATATCAATAACCATGTGACTGTTTATGGTTGTCTTATAAATAAAGGTATCCTCAATTGTAAAAAAACACAATAACAATCGCTAAAGAAGTTGCATATTATTAAGTGTACTTCAGTTTTTGTGGTTGTACATTGAAAAGCAGACGTCCTTGGACTACAACAAACTAATAAACCTAAAAGCCTTTTGGTTTAAAAGTTCAATATTCAGCTCAAAAACCTCTTTGATGCCTTCATGTATTTACTTCATGGAGCGTGCCCAAGGCCAGAGACACATTCAGTAACGGGGACACGTTCAGGAATGCAGTCGGCTCCATTGTGGGTCACATTTTTTGCCATTGTACAGTTGCTTGAAAAAACACCAAAACACTCAGATGCAGAACTTTGGAATTTGTGGGAAATTGACAGGACACAGGATTTTTCCCCACGTGCAAAAAGGCTTGTTTGGACTTTATGAACAAACAGGAGAATAGTGGGAATAATTACATAACAGTATTATGCAAAGACATTAGAAAGGCAAACCCCAAAGGTAAATTCAAATAAATCTTCCTTCAAATTGTTTGCTGTCAAGTCTGAGTTTTAACTAGCTTCTGAACATCAGCTGTAGCATCAGAGCAGATACAACTGGTGGCCTGGAGCAATTGCAAGGTTGTGGGTTCAATTACTGAAAAAGCGATATATAAGTTCAGTCCATTTACCATTTGCTAGACCCTACGACCCTCCATGAAGTGTGTGCTTGGATAAGGTGCACAAAGTTTCAGTGTGCAGGTTACAAGCATGCAAAAACTGGAGAATTAGGACACTATGGGGTACTTCATCAAAACTGGCTAAAATTTTTTTAAAATTGCCACAAGCAATTGTTTTATGGAGAATAAAGCGCAGGAACCGAAATTTGAGAAGATCGGGCATAGTAGAGCGAGTATTGCCATGGAAAAAAAAAAAAATAAAATAAATAATATTGTTAAAAGATATAACCAAAATAGGTCTAAAATGACTAAAAATATATTATGTTGTGTACCTTCAATCAATGATAGCAGCTTGTTGTGACTTTGTTTTGTTACAGAAAAAAGTAAAAATAATAAAAGAAATGTGATATTTTTTCATAAATATTTGTTTATTGTGTAACAGCTTGTGTGGTTAAAAATCAACGTCGCAGACGGGAAGCATAACTGGTTGCTGACTTTTTCAGAAACACAGTCACTTTCAAATAAGACAAATAGACATGCAAATATTTTCAGATTTATATATATTTATAAATCTGAAAGCAGAGCAAACAGAGGGTGTCACTAAACAGAACAGATACCTAAAGGTATACTGGACGATCTTTTTTTGGCTTCAAGCTCTGGGGGGATATACTTATCTTTGGTCGTCCCACATGCCAATCATTGTGACGGGCTCGCGTGAAGCCAATGTGCGTACACGGTCCTTGCTAGTTTCCTCTTGCTGCGCATGTGCCCTTTTAGTGTTTAGGTATCCAGTGAGCTTTGGTCCCAGCCATTCATTGTAGCTCCACTGCTCTCATCGTATACTTTGAAAATGGCTGAGAGTCGCAGGAAGCGAACCGTCTTACAAGTTTATGAGAAGAAGAATAAGACCAGAGTGTATTTGGGAGATTCTTTCACGCGATTTCCCTAAGTAGCGGAAGAGCTGATAAGGTGGTGTTGCGCATGCACAAAAAGGGACTTTTCTTACCTACATTTCCAGAAACAAAATCATCTGCTTTACCTTTAACTCATGTTTCAGATCTGTCTCTATCTAACCCTGCCCTGCCTGCACCCCTTACACCAATGAACAGACTGAAAAATATTGAACAAATGAACAGTCCCATGACAACCCAAGCCTAATAACACAACAGTGTCTCTCAGGAGCGCCCTTTGGGTTGCTGCACTATGTTATGTGTTGCAACATTGTTTTGAAGAGAAACATTTGAGTTTACCATGTCAGCCATAATGCTTTTTTGTATTAGCTGCAACTTTGCTGTCTACTAGTTTTTAACCTAAGGGTAGTAATTTGAAATGGAAACACCGTTATAGGTTTCTGTTATCACCTATGTGAACAGAAAAAAGTAAAACTGCCACATGTTTTGGCTGCTAAAGGACATGAGGCTCATGCATTTTCCTTTCATTTGTGTTTATTTTGAACGACAACATGGTGTAAAAAAGTGTATACATATTTTACTCATGTTTCTTTTTCCAGTTTTACATAAAAGATTTTCAACACTTGACCTCTTTCTTTGAATTTCACATTTGGGTTCTGCCTATTACATTTCAGGTTTGGTGCAGTAAAATAAAACAATTTAATAGGTAGCAGATCATTGCAATGCTTTTTTTTTTTTTACATCATGACTTCAATTGTTGAATGTATGGCCCCAGAGCTGTTGGTCTTCAGTAACTGTGGCCTTAACCCTGGTCAAGAAAGATTACATAACTAGGTGCCGTTCTATTGGTAAAAAAGGGTTGTAGGAAATAATCACAGGGAGCATGCCAATAATGTTGATTGTGTTATTGTGAACAGTTATTTACTAAAACAATATTTCATTCCACATTAAATAAATGAACTCACATCGACAGTTGAATTTTTACGTTTTTACACATACTTACCAAAGAGTTACAAAATAAAAGTATAAATACAACCATCGTTCTTTTAATACATTGCAGATTTTTAGATTCCACCCTTACTGAGTCAGCACTCTTAAAATCAAACTTAATGCAAACTTCCTTTTAACAGACACTTGTCACAAACGTGAAGCCTGCAACTTTCCAGTGGAAAAGGGATAGACCTCGATTAACCACCAGAACTGTGACGGCTCTATAGCAGGCAGTATGCTTGAAAGCAAACGCTGGTTTGCCAAGGTCAGCCCTGGGGTGCTCGCCGATATCAATGCCTGTGAGGCAGCACTTTTATCCACAGCCAAGACTCCCGCTGCTCCCTCGAGCTCTGCCTCTCCTCGCTGTGCCACCTCCCCTTGTCCCCTCTGGATCTGCAGGCTTAACTAAGTCAACCGTGTAAGCACATCTCTCCCACCACTGGAATCAGCCTCCGTCGGGGCCCCTGCTTGCTTCGCCACACAGCGCGCTTAGGGCACGCACCGCCAATTTCCACTAGAAGCCAGACAGACGTTCATGGAGTATTCCCCCCACACAAGCACCCTCCTGTGCTCTGAGAGACCTTTCCCACCTCAGCATGTTGGTTTCAACCCAGAGGTTCACTGCCATTTATACCACAAGACGAGTGGCAATTCAAGGCAATTCTTCCACAATCCACTAACTCCAGTTTGTTTCATTTTAGGGAGGGAAAACTTGTCCGACCCTATCAGGGATTTTAGAGCTGGAGTGCTGAATGGACCCTCTTAATGTCAACGTCGAGAAAAATGGGAAATCTCTCAATTTGGCATGGGCCGCGCCGTGGCAGGAAGGCGAAAACGTGATGGAGTGGGAAGGTTTTAAGCGGCAGGAAACCTGGTGACCTTTCTCTGTTTTCTGACGCCTTGACTCGATTGCCCTTTTGAAAATGCTAATTCCAAACGGTCCTCCAAGAAGGCCCTTGGAGTGCCAAATAAAAGGCTGAAAAAAGACCACTAGCTTGGTGTGTTACGTGGATACAGTCGTTGTTTAAGCAACCTGTATAATGGGATACAGGCCAAACTAATTTCTCTGCATGTTTAAGCAGCGTCAAACTACTTCAAGGACTCTGACAAAGAAAAACGTCCATTCCATCCTAAAGTTTGAAAGGGCCAATCTTAAATACATGAATTTGTTGTATCAGATGGGACAGTATTTATAACCCCTTCCTCATTTTGTCACATTACAAATAAAAACTTAAATGTATTTTGTTCGGATTTTACATGCCGGACCAACACATTGTTGTACAGAATAGTTAAATACAAGTTCTTCTTCAAATAGAAATCTGAAAAGTGCTGTGCATTTGTGTTCAATGCCCTCCCCCAAGGAAATGCTACAACCACCTATCACTGCAGTTACTCCTGTTGGGTTATGTCTCTAACATATTTTCACATCTACTGATGGCAATTTGGGGCCATTCTTCTTTACAAAACATCTCAAACTCACTCAGATTGGATGGAAAGAGTCTGTGATCATCAGATTTTCATCTCTTGTTACAGATTTACCATTTCTGGACTTTTTCACAGAGCCATTGAAAAATATGGATAAACTTTGATCTAAACCAATTTGTTGTAGCTCTGGCTGTATGTTTAGTGTTGCTGACCTGCTGGAAGGGAAACCTCTACCTCAGCCTCCAGTTTTTTCAGCCCCTAACAGGTTTTCTCCCAGGATTATCCAAGGCAAGGCAAATTTATTTGTATAGCACATTTCAGTACAGAGACAATGCAAAGTGCTTTACATGATTAAAATATAGGAAAATAAAACATAATAAAAGCAAGTAGGAATAAAATGTAGAAACAAAATAGAACATGGGAGAATAGAAACTAAAAGCAAACATTAAGCTTAGGAAAACAGGATATGCTGCCACCACCATGTTTTACAATGAAGGTAGTACTGTAATGGTGATGAAATTGCCAGGTCCCCCCCCCCCCCCTCCACCCTCGTAAGCATTTTCATGTAGGCCAATAAAATTTTGTTACCGTATTTCCCTATGTTATTGAAAATTAGACTGTAAGAGATGCCTTGATTATTGCGTCATGCTGGACTATTTATGGCTTTCTTCATGCCTCTCTTCTAAAGAGACCAGATTTGTTGAGTGTATGACTAATAGTTGTCCAGTCAACAGATTCTGCACACTGAACAGTCGATCTTTGTAGCTGATCCAGAGTCACCACAAGCCTCTTGGCTGCTCAGATAAATACTCTCCCTGCCCAGCTTATCAGTGTTGGGGGACGGCTGTGAGTTTTATAAACTAACTAACTCTGGTTTAAACTTCTCCCCAACACTATTCCTGACCTGCCTGCTACATTTGTTGGTCTTCATGATTTATTTGGTCACAGATGTTTCCTGAAAAACCTCAGAGGTTTTTCACAGACCTTCACAGAACAGCTGGATTTATGCTGAAATTGAACCACACACGGGTCGAGTGTAAGTCATATGTAGGTGACCTAATTATAGAATAAAGCCTATTTAAGATTTTCGTTCCCACTTTCTCCTGTAAACCTAACTTTGTCTTTTTTATATTAATTGACCTATTAGAAACTCAATTTGACCAGTAGTCAATGTGCAGACTTGTGCACACAGTTTGAAAAGTAATTAATTAATTAGTAGGAGTGCATAACATGTCATGGATTATGAGTATTACGTCCGTTGGTTTTAGGTTGTTTGAAAAAATATTTATGACATTCATATTCCCTTTATTCAGTTCATCACTGAAATTTTTTTTATCACTGTCAAATGCTTTTACCCTACCATCACCTTTTCCGATAGATAATTCAAAATTTTCAAGTCTAGAAAATATCTAATGACTATGATTTTGGTGTCAGCTTCAAGAGCTTTTCCTAAATGAATGACATGTAGGTGATAATCCATTGCAATCATTAAGAAAAGCTGTGAAATATAAACTCTTAGGTAAGTAATATGCAACATATTAAGCTTCACCTTTCATAAAAGGCTGGGAACCAGTGCACAACTTTGGAAACTGACAACCAGTTTTTAAATGTTGGAAGACCTCACCTAAAAACATTTGTAAAGGTTTTAGGTGTATAGGACATGGAGGGAACGATGGCTCTATTTTCAAGGAATGGCCACCTGACTATGAGGTCAGTTGGTTGAGCTGGAATTTTAGGGGTAAAGGGATGCTATACAAAAATGTATGCAAAACACTTTCTTATATTTATTCATAAAATTGTTGGAAACCAGACCATAATTTTTCTTCACTATCACAAGCCTGCACTACCTTATATGTATCTACCAAATAAAATCCCAATCAAACACAGAAATTTGTAGTTGTAACTCGTCAAAATATGAAAGAAAAAAATTCAATTAGTATGAGTACTTTTTCCAAATGTACTAAAAGTCTGCATTTTAGGAGGGATCTTCTTTTTTTGTTGCACCTGTCCAATCATGCAAACGGCTCAGTTTCTTGAGCTCTACAAGTACACACGAAGAGCAGCTTAATTATTTGCAATTTCCTTCATTCAATGGGCCGCAGAGGTGTGCAAAAAGCAATGGAAAGCATAATTATCTTAATGGAAGACTGAGATGCATGCCCTTTGTAACACAAGCACCTCTTAACAGCCAAATCAATAGCACACTACGGCTGTGCCCTCAGCACAGGAGTGGATCACCCCCATCTCCACCATTGAGCACTGATGATCATAATAAGCAGCTTTGATGCGATTCACATCACCACAAATAATGAGGCAGCCTCGTCCTGGAAAACACTATATTAGCTTTCAGCTTCTCTCTCACAGCAAAGTTCAGTGTAAATGCAGCTTAACAAGTTTTTCTTCAAGCCTCTCCAGGGCACTGAATCCAAGTCATTTACTTCCTTCTATCTCTTCGCTTCCCTTGTATGTTGAGTGGCATTTTTCAGAAGATTAATTAACAATCATCGCTTCATGAAGAACTCAGTTTGGCAGTGTGATAGGAGCAGAAATAGAACAGAATCTGATGGCTGTGTTGCAGAACCCCCCGCCCCCTCCCCCCAGCAGTTGTAAGATGGTTGCCATGCATGTGGAAAGATATAGAGCCTTTGTCCAGGCTATACACATTGCCTTACAAAAATATCCATACCTTTTCACATGTTATCACGTTAAAACCACAAACTTCAATGTATTTTTTTTTTGGGTTGTCATGTCATAGACAAACACAAAGTAGTGTACAAACTATGAAGTGGAAGGACAATAATACATGTTTTTTTTTCTCAAAATGACGCACAAAAATTTGAAAATGTAAAATATTTTAGGGCTCATTTACAAAAATAGTCCTGTGCAACCAGTTGCAGTCAATGTCACCAAGCAGACTGGGGATAAAAATGTGTAGCAACCAAAAGCAAGGTTAGGTTATAAAAGCCTGCAGCAAGGAAAGCATTAATCAAAGAAGCAGCCAAGAGGCCCATGGTAACTCTGGAAGAGCTGCAGTGATCCAGTGCTCAGGTGGGAGATTCTGATAACATCTGCCATTTCTGGAGGAGTGGCAAAAAGAAAGCTACACAAAGTGACAAACATGTTAGCCATCATGAGGAACAAAGTGTTTTTGTGATTATTCAATTAGGCAAAAGGTGATCAAAAGGGTGGGAACCTTTGATGTAATTGAAACAGCAAACGTGGACAAAGTTGCTCTTCTCAGATGAGAACAAAATAATATTTTCTGGACAAAATGCTAAATGCTATGTGTGGTAAACAATTTATGGTGGTGGCAGCAGCATACTGTGGGAATACTGAGAAACCCTCTAACAACACAAATCATTAGAGGTAGCAAAGACCAGGACATAAGCCAGGGGTGAAAGTTCACTTTACAGTATGAGAAAAAATCTAAACATCCAGCCAAGGCTTGAATGAAGTGGTTTAGATCAAAGCATTTTTGTGTGAAAAATGGTCCAGACCCAAATCCCACTGAGAATATGTAGTAACACTTGAAAATTGAGGTTCACAGATCCTGCCTATCACATCTGAATGAGTTTCAGCTACTTTTAGGTTCAGTTTCAAAATTTGCAGAGCTGGTAGGGACATACCTCAAAACACCTGTAGCTATAATGCGGTACCGCGCGCGAGCTATTTTTAGAAACACAACGTCACGATGACGTCACATCACGTGGTACGCAGTAGGGCAAACTCCCAAACCGCCGCTGTTTTGCTGTGGAAGAGACGTGCGTTAGCCTAGGTTTTACTCGGTAAACGACTGCTTTTTCCAACATCTAAGACCATGGTTTATAAACATTGTTGCTATGGGACGTGCAACAGCGACTCGAGGTACGCGGATCGGCCGCATATGAAGGATGTTTTCTTCATTAATTTCCCGAAACTCAAGAGTGCCAAGGAGAGGTGTGTGCGTTGGGTACACTTGTGCGGGCGGCCTACACAACATTTCAACCCGGAAAAAGTTACCAAATTCACCTACATATGTAGCAAGCATTTTGTCGGTGGAAAGGGTGATGATAGCATATAGGCTAGCATGTTAGCAGGCGCTAACATGGTACCCTGCTACCGGGATAGCTTACTCAAAAACAAACGCCCTGAATCTCTTAAGCGAAAGATTCTGAGATGTGAACAATCGTTTTGTAGCTACCTATTGGCAAGATATACAGATTCCTGGACGTTGATTGCAAACAAACAAAAAAGGCCGACGTGAACGGAGCACGGTGGAAATCATAACAAAGGCATGAACGCCGAGCAGGGAAAAAAACAAAGCTTACCGTTGAATCAACTCGGCCCGTCTTCCGTTTTTTTTTGAGCCCTCGACACTCAAGCCACCGTTTCAGCTGAAGGTTGGTGTGCTCTTCCACAGTGCAACCAGTAAACCGTGCGCCTGGGACATCGTCTTGGGTAAGTTTAATGGCTGCAAAGTCGGTCATATCGCTGGTTCTGTTGCGCTTGTAATGGCTGGTTTGTATGTGCGTTCTACGACTGTTTGCCCTACCGGTGCGGCAAAAGGGGCGTTACTCTTAAGGCCGTGACGTCACGTGCGCGGTACCGCATTTGCTGCAAAAGGTGTTTCTAAACACTACTATGCACTTTTGGGTGGTAGTGCATATAAAATCCCAATAAAACCCATAGAACAGGGGTCTGCAACGTTTACAACCTAAATGCTGCTTGACCTTTTGAAAAAAGACAACTTATAACTTTTAACAAATATCTACTATTGGAAATGTATTATCATTCATAAATAACCCACATTTTATTTATATTTTTCTGGTTTTTGAACAAAGAAAAACAAAACTTTTAGAAAAAGAGGATGGATATATATATATATATATATATATATATATATATATATATATATATATATATATATATATATATATATAGAGCAACGATTCACAGCACATGTCATCTAGAGCCACTTAGGCACTTATTCAAATTTTACAGTTTGGTCAAAAAGTTTCCTATCTAAGGAAGCCCAGTAGATTGTATCAAGTCTTCACAAGCAACATTGTCTCCTCCAGAAAAGCTTAGCGCCACAGTGAACAGTCGTCTGCATTGTCGATGGCTTTGCAGCAATCCCTCATACTGAGCATGCATGAAGCGACAGTGGAGAGGAAAACCTCCAGCAGAACCAGGCTTAGTGTGAATGGTCATCTGCCTTGACCGCTTGGGGGTTAGAGAAAACAGAGCAGAGACACAAAATCACAGAAGCACACATTGATCCAGCAATTCTTTCTATGTTATATGGTAATAGCGGATGATCTGTCTCCCCTGGATGACCTCACAGCTAACAGAACACCAGACCAGGTGTACCTACTATGAAGAAGAAAAAGACAGAGAACTAAAAGTTAAAAGTTGAAAAAACGACAAATTGGAGAACAGTAGGAGAACTCGGCAGAGTGAGAAAAATAGACCCTGATGTCCCCCAGCAGCCTAAGTCAATAGAAGCATAACTATAGAGATAACTCAGGGTAATCTAAGCCACTGTAACTAGAAGCTTTGTCAAAAAGGAAAGTTTTAAGCCTAGTCTTAAAAGTAGACAAGGTGTCCGATAGCTAAAGGACCTTCCTCCCATTCTACTTTTAGAGACTCTAGGAACCACCAGTAGACTTTCAGTCTGAGAGCAAAGTGCTCTGTTAGGAACATGGATAAATGACAGCATTATCCGATAAAGATCTACTATAACGAAACCTTCTTTTGGGGGTGGAGAACTCAGTTAAATTGAACTCAAAGGTTGTTAAAACGGTCAGATAGGACAGGGTTGTGAGGAAATACTGTTAATTTTTTGCAATCAATGCCATCTGTCAGCACAAGGTCCAAAGTATGAAGGCAAGAGGCTGTTGGTTTATGCACATTTTGAGCAAAACCAATTGAATCTAGGATAGCTTTAATGGCTACATTAAGGTTATCACATTCAGTGTCAACATGAATGATGAATCCCCCACTATAATAACCATGTCAGTGTTTATCACCAAATCAGATAAGAAGTCTGAAAACTGATCTAAGAACTGAGAGTAAGGGCCCGACTGAAAGATGGTTGCTACTCCTCCTCCTTGTCCTGAAGTTCTGGGAATGTGGAAATTTAAATAATTAAAGGGAGTTGACTCATTTATACTAATGTAGTCCTCTTGTAGCCAGGTTTCTGTGAGACAAAATAAATCCATCTGATTATCAGAAATCAATTCATTAACTAAAAAAGTCTTTGGAGGGAGAGACCTTTATATTTAATAAACCACATTTTATTTCTTTATTCAAGTGGTATTGATTTTTATGAGCTTTTTATGATTTGCTCCTTTTAGATCCATTTTTAATCTGTTTAGTTTTGTCCATAGGAAAGAATCGTCTCAATAGGGTAATGGGTGGGTAACAGCACAGAAGCTGCAGAGAGGTGTGTTAAAATACGGCTCTGCTTCCTGGTCTGGACCCTCGGTTGTCAGCATTTAGGAGAACTAATAAATCCAGCTAGATTCCAAGAAAGAAGAGCTGCACCATCCAAAGTGGGATGGATGCCATTTCTCCGTATCAGACCAGGCTTTCCCCAGAAAGTTCGCCAGTTATCAATGTAGCCCTCGTTGTTTTCAGGTATAAACATGGTCTAAAAAATGTGTCCCAGTGACAAGAAAAATGTATATAAAAATATCACTGGTACTTTTAGTATCATTTAGTTGTGGAAATTCAATGCAATAATAAAAACAAAACAACGACGGAAAAACTGCAAAATACGGAGGAATAAGGAGGATGAAGAAAAAATAATTAGGAGGAAGAAATCAAACAACTTTTGAACAATTAGATTTTTTTTTCAGATTTTTGTTTATTTATTTGCCAATTAAAATGTGAAAATAGAGCTATTATTTTGTTGCTGGTAAATTTTCTAATACAGTTATTTCTGTCATTATTTAATTCCAGATGGTGTAAGTTATTTTTATCCTTGTGTCTGAAGTGTATTTAACTTCTCTTTATAACCACACAGAGAAGGCACCTTTCTCTATCACAAGTTATAGTCTTCTTAAAGTTAACAGTTTCACTTACGTCACCCTAGTAATGAGACAAAATGTGAAAACTTTCAAATGAGTTTAAATGATATATCGTAACCGCATGAGAAGCCGTGTCAGCAGGGTGTCTCTGAGCTATTAACAAGAAGCACTGATTTCATTGGACCCTAACTCCTCCTTACCAGAGTCCTGACTAACAATCCTCCGAGGAGGCGCCCCGTCTCTGTACGAGAGCTTACTGCAAAGCAGACTGCATGGCTAGCTAAAATGGCTCAGAGCATCAGTTGATTCCCCTTAGGCTCATAACAACGCTCACATTTAACGGAAGAGCATTTTTATGGCAGGCGTTCTATACAGCATCCATGTGAATATTGATAGTACTACGTCTATCTGCAAGATTCATCCTAACATGCGATAAGTGTTGGAACAAATGGTGCAGGACCCCCTGATTTATGGACAATCTGTTAGCTGAATGGAGTTTGTTTCCTTCCAAGCACAGCAGCCATTACTACGGCCGTATAATTGAAGTGAAGGCACTTAATGCTAGAGAGTAGATGTATTTTGATTGGTCATAGTCAGCTGCAGGTAGTTTGTAATATGTCCCACATTTTTCAAGTGATAGCTTTTATAATTCCCAATTAACATTATGAAATATTTGCTGAACACATCAAGACGAAGGCTTCTTTTGTAAATTTCTCTGCAGAGACACCTTTCTCTGGGAGCTATAACTCCCTTGTTTATCTCTTTTCTGCCCCATTTGGGTCGTTTTTAAGCTTAAGCCTTGAGACAGGGGACTTATAATAAACAGCAGCCAATCACAGATTGTGTGCAAGGGGACCATAAACAAAGCTGTCCCTTCAAATTGGCGTTACTTACAAATTCATGCTTTGTCAGCAGAAGATGGACTTTCACATAAAAATCTGTCGATACAGCAGCCTCCCGTTGAGGTGTGGTTGTAATTATGTTTGGAACGATCTGTAAATTACGTTTTATTTGTCTGATTTATTGCTTTGTGCCGTCAATACCCACTGTTTTATTTTTTTCTCCCTCTCTTGAACACTGGTACTGCTTTACGGTGAAGTGAAAACGGCTGTGTAACCCAACAGAGGCTATTTTCCTTTAATAGATCATTAGTGTGTTAGTAATAATAAAGCTGAA
Source organism: Fundulus diaphanus (assembly GCA_037039145.1). Lineage (NCBI taxonomy): Eukaryota > Metazoa > Chordata > Actinopteri > Cyprinodontiformes > Fundulidae > Fundulus > Fundulus diaphanus. The sequence continues at coordinate 37,430,012 of CM073135.1, forward strand.
AACAGCTCAGAGTGTTCAAGGTTCTAAGGTCTAACTTGTCCAACATATTTATCCTGACTGAAAGAAATAGATGACCATTTTGACTCCAGGTTTGAATCTTATAGAGAATCTGTGGAGGGAACTAAAGATTAGGGTTTTGGGATGGAGGCCTTCCATCCTTAAAGACTTCAAACATGCAAAAAGATGGGTTTGATTGCAAAAATCTCAACAAAGATTTTTCAACTGCAATTATTTCATAAAACAAAAATAAAAACAGACAAAACAGGTTTCGTTTAACATTTTAATTGTCTTTAGACCTGTCTCATTTCCTTTCAGAAAAAAATCTTTTATAAATGAAAATACTTTTAAATCTAAATCTGCCAGGGGTGTGAGTAATTTAGGGCCTCGCTGTACATTTCCGATGTAATTAGTAAAATTGCCCTTTAGACTGTATAACGTTTTTCCAAACTTTTGGGAAAATGTCATGGTTTGTGCCTGGTCCACCATGTCCACCTGCTCTACTGTAATTAGCATGATGATTTGCACCTGCGATGGCCTCCTGCTCTGCTCCAATTGGCTTCATGCTTTGCACCTGTTGCTGCTACAATGACTAAAGTCTCTCGCCACTGCCAGGTTGAAACCAGCTCTGTACTGCAGAAGTTCCCCACCTGCAGCAAGTTTTTTTTATATCTAAATAAACCTTTTTAAACACAACTCTTTGTCTTATTTGCTTTTCAGGTACTCAGTCTGTTTCCTGACATAAAAATCTGAAAGAAGTGTGACTTGCACCTGTATTTGGCCCTTTATATTTAAACACGAAACATTTAATGCAATTAACTGCATCCAGAGAGGTGTAGCAGGTGTAACAGTCCAAACTGTGCAATTTCTGTGGTTTATTAGAGAACATCAGTGAACAAGGGTCATCATGAATACCAAGGAACACAGTGGACATGTCAGAGGCAAAGTTTAAAACGGGAATAAACAGAATTAGGTTATAAAACAATATCCCAAGCTCTGACCATCTCACCTCACATCTAACCCTAACATCTGTTCAGTCCATTACCTGAAAACTGAAAGAGAATTGCACAAAAGCAGAAAGACATGAACATCCACCCAAAAATGACAAGCTGACAAAGAAACATTGAAAGTCTTCTCCCTGCTATTTTTCACCACAAGACAAATTGAAATGTACAGGATCAAATAAAAATTATCACACATCTAAGATTTAGACCAGTTTGGACAAATTTAGACACGTCAAAAAAAAGAACATTTTTAGCCACATGGTTAAAAACCTTCGTCTTTATATATATAGAGAGTGATATGCCGGAAGGACAAAACCTATGTTGCTCCCACGGTGACCTGTGATATCTTTTCATTACAGTCCACACTTTTTTAAAGTCTACGTGCTCGTGTGTTTTGTTGAAAATAAGTCAAGTTTTGGGGAAACTTTAAAGAACAGTGAGAACATACAGAAACCAACCACTGTCCGTCCCGATGCCCAGGTCGCACCCCTCTGTCTCCAGTGATGAGTCCAGTTCAGCGATCACTTTACAAATCCATGTTACACAGAGAAGCAGGCTGCTAGCATATCTGCATGCTTTAACAATCCGTCCTGTTATCCCTGGAATGAGCGTAAATTAGGATGGGGAGTGACACTGAGCTGCACTGGCAGGAAAAAGCTGTCAGCTCTTAACTTTCATGGCTAACGGTTGTGCTGTCCTGTAAATTCATTTACAATCCATTCATTTAGTCTCAATATGATAAACGACGAAGTACAATTATCATTCTCAGTCCGTTTAAGTTAGATTTATAGACTTACTGTAAATACAACCGCTGCTCCAGAAGACCCTGTGCTGTTTGGTTACATTAGCATGCGTTGATAAAAAAAAAATTATAATTTAAAAAATAATGAAGTCCCTAAACATGAAGAAATTATGGAAAATATATTTATCTACTAAACACAAAATGGTCTTCACAGCCTACATAAAAAATGGTATGCTCGGGTGTTTGGCTGCTCAGATGAGGGCTTTTAAAAGAACTGTGGTATACTGTAATCCCCAGTTTTTTTATGCTCAACACAACTAAAATGCAAAAGAGCAGCAAAATTAGGGCAAATTGAGTAAAATCTGATTTGTAGAATCACAACAAAACTTGCATATAAGCCTAAAACCAGTTCTACAAAGGGAAATATTATAGTGGATTCCTCACACAAACTGCTTTCACCAGTTATGCAGCACATCTTCTCCACCTGCACATATGAATTATGTAAAAGCCATGTGATTTTGACCCCTCACCCCACTCAGCCTTGATATCTTTGTCTCTGCTGTTGCTATATTTTACCATACAGAAGCACTTATCAAGAGTCACAAACTGCTTTCTGTGGCAAAATAATCATTGTAATGTGTAAATGAAATGAAATTGTAATTTAGAAGGAGAAGATTGTCAGTTTTACAAATCTTGTGTATTTGTGCTCTTAGAAAACGCCATACATGGCTTTGTGAGTGCTGTTTCATACATTCTTTGTCTGAAAACACTCCTACATAAAATGAAAAAGGAGAAATAACAGAATATATTGCTCCAAGATTCCTCAAATATATTTAGAAGATGCTTGAAGGCATCTAACACAAGTTTCACTTTCGTTTAAGACTGTGATTCTGCTGCTTCTACTCACACACTGTGTTTTATGTTTAGGAAAAAAGACTTTTGTTCATGCAAAAAGTACACCTCTCTTAAATAACAAAAAACAAGACTGTAAAGACTTGAATATTATGTTCAAAATGTTTTTTTTTTAGAGTTGGATGGTTGAGTTTTATGTGTTTGTGCTTTTGATCTTGTTTTTTTTTGTATTTATGGTGTGTTTTTCTCTGCTAACCCTCGTGGTTTGTCAGGCTGTCTGTTGTCAGACTTCTACAGTTTCTTTATTGGCACATATTCTTCCCTATTTAATTTATTTTATCTTATTTTATTTTTTGATTTTTGTTAATTGTGGTTACATGTCCTGTTTGTGAATAAAGACTTACATTTTATTCTATGGCTGCCTTGAGTTCTGGATATCTGGTCTCTAATTCATACGTTTGATCTTATAACACAGACATGTTTAAATGCTGAAATAAAACAGGCTTGCTAACACTGAATAAAAATAACTACTGTTACGCTGACTTAAAAATACGATGTTCGATAACCTTGTTATTGTCAGATGTCTGAGAATCCTTACCTGGATATCCTTGTCTGGATACTAAAAATTTTAAAAAGTTTAAGAACTCCTACAAAAAAAAAAGTCAAAGCAGAAAAAGGTCAATGCAGAGAAAACTAACAAGTCAACAAATTCATACTGCATGTGATGCAATTATAATCTTTATTCTGCCACAACGTGCATCAAAACCCCTGGAGTAAACATTGTACTCAGAGTGATGCACGCGCCATTTATTCTCAACAAATCTCCATCCCATTAGTTTGGTAAACACTCTTTCTCTCATATTTCAAAGCTGTCTTGGAAAACTTTATAATATTAGGTGTCTTATGTTGTAATGGAGGTGGGCCAAGCCAAAACCTCTCCAACACGTGCCTTTGAATCTAGCCATATCTGCACTTTGTAGCATGGTATTATATTGCCTCGAGTATGGCAGCTAACTGAGTTGGGAGTCTGGACGAACTCAGTACAACTAATGCAGTGAAAACAAGTGTAAGCGATACATTTTTGGTCAAATCAGCGTATTCCTCAAAGTTCTAGCATGTGCTGATGACGTTTGGACCACAATATGAGGAGTAGTTAAGTTACCCTCTGCTTTACTACATCACAAAAGCAACAGGAACTGCATCGCCGAAAAGAATCCAAACTAAAAAAGACGTTTGCAGAGTCTTATTTCCTGTCAGCTTTCTAGCTTTTCCCTCCCTTCGGTCTGGTCTTGATAGAGTGCTGGAGACTGGGTTTTATAACACAAAGAATAGAACAGCATGAGTCAGTAACCAGGCAGAAATCTGCAGCGTTCACTGACCTCGTGACAAACATTTGGCGAGGAGGACAATAGGAAATCCTTTCAATACATTCGGGTAGAGCGCTTTACTCAACATACTTCCTGGCCACGATTGTCGATGGTTGTTGGGGATTATAGGTAACAAATCAGGAATCCCTTACAGATCAGTAAGTGGCTCGCAGACAGGCAACATGAGCGAACACAAATTCCCTGTTATTCCCTGTTATTGTCATTTTACTGACTTAATAACACTCCCCGAATGGCAGAAGATTTCACTTAGCATTTCATCACAGTGCCTGCACACGCCTCTAACGAGGAGCCGCAGAGGTGGAACTGCGCTGGCAGAGAGAAGTGAGCTTGGCAGAGTGAATCAGAGTCAAAAGGCAGCGTTAGTCACTGCCGTCTCTCGCCCAGGGGCTGGCCATACCCTGCACATATAAGCCCAATAATACACTCCAAGAGCAGTTATTATTAGCGTAGCAACTACTTTGTGGTAATGGCTAGTACAGAGCATGCATCTCAAACACAGAGATCAATGTATGATGAATTGTTATTCCTTACCTGTATGTAAACAAAGAACGTTGCGCTGTCAGAATGATAATCCCCGAACGCTGCCTCAGTCGTCCGCCCGGCCATCCTTCATCCAAAAACACACAGCTTACTAAACTTACTGCGTCCTCACAGTGACAGCTATTTTCTGCCTCCTCTGTAAATGTTAGGTCGAAAGTTCACTTTGAAATAATGGAGCATGTGACCTTTTTTTTCGCCACCAGCCGAAGATATTGCTCCTGAGAAATTGGAGCATTTTTGATGAGAGGGAGGCACAGAGGAGGAGCAAGGCCCTGAGGGAGAAGGAGAAATGTCACAATCACTGCCGGAGCGCAGCCTGGCATGGACATCAACCTTTCGCTGGGTGTGTGTGTCTGTGCTTGTGGGAAAAAAAGGGCAATTTTGGATGAAATTAGGGAAAAAACTATTTAGAAAAAGATGATGGGAAAGGGAATAAATTAAAAAGGATCAGTTTCCATCCCGATGTAAATTAACAGTCTGATCCTTTGGATGTTTATGGTTTGACAGAGAGGAGGGTACAATGTAGTGTGCAATCTAATATCAAAATTGTTTCGAAGCAAACAACTACTTCATTCCAGCATCTGATATGTAATAATTGTGTTCAATCTAGAGAATATTAAGCTGCACAAATTTATGGTTAATTGACCTCCATGCAGCCATTGTCTTCTCTGACTGTGACCTGTAAAAGATCCAGAAGGGAAACCCAGACATCCCTCGGCGCACCAACCCTCTCCAGCTCATTTTGGGAGATCCTGAGGTATTCTAAGGCCTCAAGGGATAAACGGTTTCCCTCACAGTTTCTGGGTCTCATCCGGGGTCTCCTTCCAGAGGGGTGTGCCCGGAACACCCCTCTGGAAATTAAGAACTGCCCAGCAAGCATCCTGATGAAATGAAACCACCTTAGTGTAGCTAAGTCTTCTTTATTTTCCAAAATTAGGCAAATCTTGATTTGTGAGATTATGCGTCAGAACTAAATAAAACTGTGTTGTAATGCTAAAAAGAGTTCTGCTCCTTGATCCTGTTATGCATCCACAGACTGCAGTATCTCAGTGCAATGAATGGCTGGATGCCCAGAAGGGCTGTACTCAGGATTTCCGTCATGGATCCAACCGATGTTTAGGTCACTCAGCCCTTGGCTTTGGATCAGTCCCAGCTCGGGATGCTCAGGCTGGCTGTCATCAGGTCAGTATGTCAGGTCTGACCATCTTGCACAAGTGGCCGCCTCCAGAGCTGCATGAGCTGACTGACCTAATTAGCAGCTTGAATAATTGCCCTCCCATCCAGCGCCCCTGATTTGGATGCAGGAAGTGGATGTATTTTAAAACTTTTGCTAGAGTCTGAAAAGGAGTGACAAGAATCTGTAATGCTAGGATAAAATGACACTGCATGAAAGGAATTCTAAAGAAAATAATGTTGAGTCAAAAAATATTTCATTATTATATACGGCCGGGCTGTAACAAGAGAAAGATGTCTCATCGTGGGGTTTCATTCTTACTTTGGGACCCAAAGTAATTCTGATAAAACCCAATGTTTGGGTTTTATTAATTTGTGGGACAAGGAGCATTAATGAGTTTAAAAGCTGTAAAAAGAATCAAACTGAAGTTTAAATAATGATATAATCATCCATCAGTCCTTTAATCTGATGAAAATAAATATCTTCTTGGGCAAAGTCATCCTTGCCAACCATGATTTATTTATGGCCAATTTTCATCTAAATGAGATGATAATTCTCCAAATACTACTGTAGAAACTTTCTCTGAGATTTTGAAATGTGATTATTTGAAATTGCATTATAATCGGATCAAAATGGATTCTGTTTAAATGCACCAAATGTGAACAAGAAGGTTATAATTGAAATCAGCTGACCCGATTAAAAATGGCTTCATTTTTTATTTTTTGCTAATAAACACAGTTATGACTTTTTGATACTATAATTTTGCCCTTAACAAATCAAAGGAACTGAAGTGAATCAACTTAAAAGGTCTGCCAGGGCAGGGGTGTGAATAGTTTGGGGCTTAATTGTATGTGAACTTCTGAATTTGATGGAAATTACAACAACAATCTCTCTTTTCTTATTCTAGCATTTAGTAAACGCAACACATTTTAATTGTAGATGAAACAGAACAAATATGTTTTGTGTGGCTTCATCTCAGACAGTAAGGGAACAAACAGGGATAGTATGTGTCTATATAGCCGTCAAAATATTTTCAAGTAGGACAGATCAACAACTTTAGTTGATAAATGTTGTGATTATATTTCTGTATTTTAATAAGTAGCAATTCTTCTAATCGTGACATTGATTAGCTTTCTTAATCATTACTCCTTAAATAAACATTCATTTAAATTAGATGCAGCTATTCTTTCGTGTGTTATGAAAGGATCATTACATTTGTCACTATATCAACATCCTGTTGGTAAAAAAATTCATTATTCTATTTTGGTGTGTGAATGCAGTGGGAAAAAAACCTCTTTCCTGTCATAGCCATGACAATAAATCTGCTTCTTTTTTGTTTGCTCATCACACACAGGCTGCTCAAGTCTTGTTTTTTCCCCCTCTCCATCCTGCTCAATATTTCATGCCACTGTAAGTGCATCTATTCTCATCGTTCCCCTTGCCCTACCACCTCCCGACTGTCAAAACATAATTTTCTGTCATCCCTATCCACTATCTGAACCCTGTGTGTGCTTCTTGGTCTTTCAGTCTCTCTTATCATTCATCATACGCCGACTTATGGGGTGCTAAATAACCTAAAGGTTTAGAATGTTTGAAATAGTCTTTTGTTAAAACTAGGAATCCCTTTTTGCACCAAAAAGCTCAAAACTGACATTTCTATTATGTCAGCATGAGATTCCAACGCTTGAACGTGCTAAAACTAAACACTTGGCTTATTTGAGATGCTTCTTGATCAGTTTGGACAACAAGCTAAAACAATGTTGGATGTTTGGTATGAGGAATTGCTGCAATGTCCACTACTAAATGCAAGCGACTGTCTTCTATTGCTACATGCTCATTCAGGAAAAAGAGAATGCTGTACGTCAATCTGCTGGGTTCTTTCTGTTACTCTTTGCATGTGCAAGTGACGCATCACTTTGTGGGTGCAAGGTCTGGTCCATTTTAGATGCAAAGTGAACATCTTTAAACAAGACTGTTCACATTCTGCATTAAGATCCAGCCTCAGTGATAACACCTCAGTGTATATGAACATGTAGCTAAATCAAAAAATGCTCTGCCAATACCATCAGCATGTTAACTAATGGGTTTTAATAAAGCCACCTGCGCTATAGTATTACTTTGGTTCGTATTCATCTGAGTTGCTGAGACAATTAGTCTACAAATTGCTAGTTAAATCTAATAATGCAACTTAATAGATGACATATGAAAAACCTTAAGATGCATAAAGGGTCTCAGAGTTTACAAAGCTCTATTACAGTGCAAATCCAATATTCTAACTCATAAACCCCAATGGCAGTGCAGCAGTTAAACGCACAGAAGTTGTATCTTCAGAATAATCCCATAGAGGTGTTACATTAGCCACGGTTAGATTTCTGGACCGGATTGAAACGTGTTTGGATAGAAAAAGAAAAAAAAATCTGAAAGCATCGTTTATATGGGCACAAAAATCAATCAATCCAATCATGATGTACATTTACATGCACCAGGTTTATTCAGAACAAAATCACTTTGACATGCGCAGACAGAAAATGTCCCTAAAAACACAGCAAAAGGTTTACTTCCATCTGTTCTGCAAAAAGTGGAAGTGTGCTATTAATAAACAAGGAAAATTAAGAACACAAACACACATGCATCCATATATATATATATATATATATATATATATATATATATATATATATATATATATATATATATATATATATATATATATATATATATATATATAAACAAACTGCTCTCGCACCTACCCCTCATACTCCTGAGCAGGGTGGGTGGCTCTCCATTTCTCAAGCTCGGGTCCTCTACCAGGGGTCTGGGAGCTTCAGGGTTCTTCTTAGGATCTCAGCTGTTCCTAAGATTGTGCTCTTCTGGACTGAGATGTCTGATGTTTCTCCAGGTATCTGTTGGAGCCACTTCTCCAGAGTGGGGGTTCCTGCCCTCCAGTTTCTCATGCTCTTTTTTTCCAATGTTTCCATCTTTTGGGATGGCCACACCGATCACAACGGCTGTCCTCTGCTGCTTATCAGTGATCCGGTTGCTTGGCCATTACCATTTTGTCTGTTTGTATCTGGAAGTCCCACAGGATCTTAACTCTGTCATTCTCCACCACCTTGGGAGGTGACTCCCATTTTGACCTGGGAGTCTCCAGTTGGTATTCAGAACAGATGTTTCTGTACACTATACCAGCCACTTGGTTATGGTGTTCCATGTATTCCTTCCCTGCTAGTATCTTACATCCTGCTGTGAGATGCTGGACAGTTTCTGGGGCCTCTTTGCACAGCCTGCACGTGGGATCTCGCCTGGTATGGTAGATCTGGGCCTCAATTGCTCTGGTGCTCAAGGCCTGCTCCTGTGCTGCCATGATCAGAGCTTCAGGGCTGTCCTTCAGTCCAGCCCTCTCTAGCCATTGGTAGGACTTGGTCATATCAGGCACTTCAATCTGTCGGTGCTACATCCCATACAGGGCTTTTTCCTCCCATGATGGTTCTTTTAGTTCCTTTTCTTCCAGCTTCCATTGTTTGAAACATTCACTGAGCACTTCTTTGCTTGGGGCCATCTTCCTGATATATTCTTGGAGCTTGGACATTTAATCTTCAATGGTGGCTCTGATGCTCACTAGGCCTCTGCCTCATTCTTTGCTCGTAGTGTATAGCCTATGGATACTGGATTTGTGGTGGAATCCACCATGCACGGTGAATAGCTTTTGTGTTTTAACATCAGTGGAATGTATTTCCCCCTTGGTCCAAGTTATTACCCCAGCAGGGTATCTGATTACTGGTAAGATATAGCTGTTGATTGCCGGGACCTTGTTCTTGCCATTGAGCTGACTTCTAAGAACTTGTCATACTTGTTACAGGTATTTGGCTGTTGCTGCTTTCCTTGTGGCTTCTTCATGGTTGCCATTTGCCTGTAGTATTCCAAGGTACTTATAGCTCTCTTCAACATCTGCTATTCTCCCTTTAGGGAGTGCGATCCCCTCTGTGTGGATTACCTTCCCTCTCTTTGTCACCATCCGGCCACATTTCTCCAGCCCGAATGACAGTCCTATGTCCCTGCAGCAGATCCTGGTGGTGTGGATCAGGGAGTCAATGTCTCGCTCACTAAAGCGTACAGCTTTATGCCATCCATGTACAGGAGGTGGCTGATAGTGGCGCCATTTCTGAGTTGGTATCCATAGCCAGACTTGTTGATTATTTGGCTGAAGGGGTTCAGGCCTATGCAGAGCAGCATGTTCTGTGAAAAAGCAATTCTCTCTGAACCTAATCACTTATTGTGCCACCCTCAGCAGCCACAACTGCCACCTTTGTGATAGCTGATAGTAATTCTTTTACTCTCCTTTGCAGAATTTCTTTGTTTTATTTCAGCCACATTGTATGGTTTCCAAGCATGAATCGCCTATTTAAGGTCACGCCACAGCATCTCAGTCAAAAATGTCTGTATCTTGACATGGCCTCTCCAAAAACTTCACTTTGTTTTGCGTTTTTGAGTTATCCAGGTGCGGGCTCACTGATGTGCTTTGGATCATTGTCCTACATAACTCGAGTGCGCTTGAGCACACAAACTAAAGGTCACAAAGTGATAGACCAACATTGTCCTTCAGGATTTTCTGGTACAGAGCGGAGTTTATGGTTACATCAATTATGGCAAATTGCTCAGTCCCTGAAGCAGCAAGGCAGCCACAGACCATCACACTACCACCACCACCACGTTAGACTGCTGTTATTTTTCTAAAATTCTGTGTTAGATTTACTCAAACTGCAATGGGAGCGTCCCAATACCTTCCAAAGTATCCCACTTTAGTCTCGTTAGTCCACAGAATATCTATTCAACCGTTTTAGGGATTATGAAGATCTTCTTTTAAAGATTTTGCAGTCTTAGTGGCCTTTTTTTCCCGTAGTTCACAGAGGATGGAGTGAATGTAAGAGAAACACAGCAAAGGTCCTGAGGTCGGGGGTCAAACCCTGAACAGCTATGTCAAAGACAAATAGCCTCTAAATATAGTGTTTTGGATGATGTTTAGGGATTATTTGCGACCTGCTGGATTAGTTGTCTAATTTTCTTTATAAAATGATTTTGGTAAACCAGTGACTCCTGGGAATTTTCTGTTCAACGTTTTGTCCGTTTGTGGATAATGACTCTAAGAATCACTAACAGAGTCCCAACAGTCTAAAAATAGCATTGCTACCCTTTCAAGGCCAATAGATATCTTTGTATTTCTCATCTGTTCTTGAATCTCTCTAGATCGGGACGCAATGTGTTGCATTTCTACAGCCTACTTAATTTTGTCAGAAAGGTTCAATTTCAGTGAATTATTGATTCTACGGGTCCGTGTTCATTCCGGCTCGGGTGTGGCTAGGGAAAATGAACCAAAAAAAGAATGTGGTTAATCCCAGTTTATTAATGACAGGGGGTTTAAAACCCTTTTCTCATAAGGCGAACTTAGTAAGAATTTCATCACATAAAGTTAACTGAGAGCGTCATATGATAAATTTCTCAGTGAAGAAAAAACAGCAATGAAGTAAGACATTTTGCTTGGCTTTTTTCAAAAGGCAAGCAAAATGTGTATTGATGTGTATTGATGTAGTAATCCACGTCTGTTTACTCCAGGGCTTTGAACCGGTTCAAGGAACGAAAACGAAAACCGGGAACTTTTTGTATTTTACAGGGAACAGAAACGAAACCGGAAACGTTATTATTTTTTATGTTCTGGAACTGGAACACTTATTTAAAAATAATGGTAACCGGTTAATACCAGTTTTATTTCGTTCCTCAAAGTTTTCGTTGCCTAATTAACTAAAAAATATATATATTTTTTTTCCTGCGCACGTTACCATGACGGCTCAGGTTCACTTCCTGTGTGACATCACATCACACATTCGCTGACTGAATGGAGCGAGAGCGGTGTCTCCACTAGAGCTACACATCTTAAATAAGAGGTAAATTACGATCAGTGACGGACTGGACAGTCTGGCATTCGGCATGATCGTCGGGTGTGCGCGGTCCCTTCCACCCTGTTCATTGTAGGCCTACATTATCTCTCGGCCCACTAATAAGCCAAATGCAGGGTTTCCCGCAGCGCTGTCTTGGCGAGGCGGCCGCCTCTCCAAACTCACGCTACCGCCTCGCCAACATTCCAAAAAAAAAAACACAAAAAAAACCAAACAAACAAACAAACGAACTCGATTTGCTGCATATTTATTTGACTTTAACACGCGTTTTTTTGTTGCTGCTTTCGCGCGTGCATATACTGAATGGCAGGGAAAAAACACATGGATACGCCCCCCCCCCCTCGGTCCGCGCAAAACTTGTCGTCTCCCCCCCCCCAACGCACCTCCTCGCCTAAGCAAATTCCTGCGGGAAACACTGAAATGCCTCTTGGTTCAGTTTTCATGCATATTAACGTTAGAGTTCAACACCAATGGGGCTACAAACTTGCGTGTTATTTCCGTGCATGTGAAGTTATATCTGTGTGTTGCGGGCACGTGCACCCGCGTGCGTGCGCGTCCCCATGTGGGCCGCTGGTTGGTGAAAATGCCAGGGCCGTTTTTTAATCCCAGTCCGTCACTGATTACGATCCATCGTTAAGTAAAACGCTCATTCCAAACAGCTGACAGGAACGAAATTAACCGTTCCGGGAACAGTATTTTTTTGTTCTAACCGGTTCGGGAACGTCAATTTATTGGTGGAACTCATAACCAGAAACGTTATAATTCCGTTTCTGTTCGGAACGAACCGATTGGGGAAAAAAATCGGTTCAAAGCCCTGGTTTACTCACACTTTATTCTTCTCTCTTCCACTAAACACCCTGGCTTTTGTCTTCTACAACCTTTAATCAAAAGGTTTATTCCCTCTTAATGTAAAACCCTCATCCCTTTCTATCAATGCAGAGGAACATTGCTCTTGATTGCTTGGCACATACCAATATCCCTGACTTATATATTTGCAATCACATCAATGGACACAAAGACAGAATCCCCATGACAGACCAACCTGACTCCCCTTGGCACCGCAGCATTAAAGATGCCTCTGCGTCTCCTTCTCCATATTCCGTTCCCATGCTTCTTTTGTTCTTTCTGTCTTCTGTTAACTTCTACATGCTTCTTTTGTTTCTCCATTTTCTTTCTATTTCCTCATACAATGAACGTTTGCCTCCAGGTTTTTACCTGGTTCGTCTTTCTATCACTGTAAGATTCTTTTTTTTTTTTGCATCCTTTTGCCGTTTCCTTTACTTTTTCACACTTGCATGGATGCGTTGAAGTTCAGATTGCTGGAAAACGTAATCTTCAAGCAGATATAGAAGGAAAGGAAAGGGGGATGAAAGGTGTGCTTATGTCTCTGAGGAGGAGAAGAAGCCCTGAGATAGGTGAATTTTGTCATGTTTTTCACTTTACAATCACAAACTTTAATGTGCTTGAACTCCTTGTACAGTAATCTGCTTATCCAGCATGTCATTTATACGTCTTGGTAGGTTTGCAATTTCGCAATGCTCTTTCTGTTTTCATAGTACGGACTGAACAGAGCTCTATGAGAGGCTCAAGAGTTGAGATTTATATTTATATCCTAAATCTTCTTTAAACTTCACAGAAGAGGTAAATAACTGACTGACTTCCGAACTAATTTTTGGGGGGTATCAGATTAAAAGGGGTTGAATACAAATGCTTGCACGTTTTATATTTTTATGTGTAAAAAAAGTTATATTTTCGTTTCTTCTTTCCACGTCTCAGTAATATCTTTCTTTGTTTTGTTTATGGGTTAAAATCCTAACTGAACGCAATAAAGTTCACGTTACAACATGACCAAATGGGGAATGGGTGGTATAGGTACTGTTTGCATTTATTTACTTTATTTTTATGCATTGGTAAATTTAAATGTGATCTGCTTGTGAACTAAATTGAATTCTGTTGTTATTTTTTGCAGCACTTACTTTATATTCAAAGTTTGACATTTCACTAGATCAACTGATTAATCAGTGAAATCGCTGTTTGCTGACATCGCCACTGGACACTAAGCTCAATCACACCACCCTCATTTAAACCCATTAACACTAAAACCTGAGAGAACTCCAAAATGAGACACAGGGAAGCGGTGAACAGATGCGAGTTGGAAAATCAGTGAGGATGGCGACAGAAGCCTAGAGGAAAAATAAAGAAATCCCAGAGAAGAAGAAACCAGCACATTTTTTCTGCTGCAGGAATATTGCTTACAACGGTAATGAAGTAGGACGAAGAAGGAGATCGATATTTAGCCAACAAGGATATATGAAGGTGTCGAGGCTGATTGATGAGAACAAATTATCTGAATAATCAATATGCCCATAGCTAGTGTTCATGAATTAATCACAAACAGATCCACGGTCAAGGTAACGAGTCGGGTTGGTACAGCTCTAACCAGTGCCTGTAGCAAAATACAAAGCGTGGCTCTGCAGAGGCTGCAGGAAGCAATAAGCATGCACAGGCATGGTGTCACGTGTTGCAAACTCCAAAGAACAAATGTGTTCAATAACTTATGACACTCAGAAAGCACATCATAAATATGCATTTGGACCTCTGCTGCTTGAGATGGGATCTGGAAACATATTAAATGTCATTTCCTATATTCTCATCTCACTTTTATTGGCAACTGTGTGGTCGGCATACGCAACAGGAAGACTGAGATAATCGGGTTATGAAGAAGTGTGGGATTGATGCTCCATATATGCAATGCTTTCCTCCTGAGCAAGAGGCGACAAAAGGATGACAAATGGAGGAAAGGGATGCAGTGGAGCTGCACAGATAGGTGTTGGGACAGTGAGAGATGTGGATGGGGTGGGGGTGGGGGCTCATTTCATCTGCCCCTTTCGCTCTAGTCACCACAGCAACATGCCTGGAGGGCACCCGGGAGAGGTATCTTCGCCGACAAAAACAACAGAGAGGCGTAGACTGAGTGAGAGCAAACGGCAGCAAAGTAGTCACACTAAAATGAACGAGAGCTGCAAAAGTGGGAACTATGCTACAGCCACAAACTTCAAAGAACTATATTTTATTGGGATTTTATGTGAGAGACCAACACAAAGTGGTGCGTAATGGTGAAATGGTTTTCACAACATTTTACAAAGTAAAATCTGAAAAAGTGTGGCGAACATTTGTATTCAACTGCCCTGAGTCAATACTTTGTCCCTATCGCTACCAGCTTTGCATATCTGGAAACCAAAATTGTTGCTTATTTTTTGTAAACTAGCTCAAACTCAGTCTTTTTGGTCTGCACTTTGCCTTTGCCATTCTAACGCATTAATAGGGTTTGCGTAAAAACCTTTCTATTGTAACGCTGGCTCTGCTTAGGGTCATTGCCATGCTGGAACTCCTCAGTCTTTTCCAGCCTCTAACAGGTTTTCCCTTAACCCCGAGCAGCTTCTCTGGCCTTTCTGAAGATTAGCATACCCACAGCATGATGGTACCACCACCATCATGTTTCCCAGCGTGGATGGCGTGTTTGTGGTGATGTGTAGTCTTAGTTTTCAGCCTCACAAAGCATTTTGCATATGGGCCAAAAAGTTAAACTGCTGTCTCATTTGTCTGAAGCATCTTCTTCTGTGTTTTCTGTTTTGTCTCTGTTTGTTGCCAATTATGGCTTGTGGGAAACTCTAAATAAGACTTCTTGTGGTAGTCTTTCAGTGATGGCGCTTTGCTTGTGATTATTCCATGGAGTAAGGACCTGTGGAGTATGTCCTTCATACTGGACCTCTGCAGCTCCTCCAGAGTTACCATGGGCCTTTTGGCTGCTTCTCTCCTTAATGCTGTTTTTCCCAGTCTGTCAGTTTATTTTAACAACCATGTCTTGGTGGAGTTGCAGTTGTGCCTGAGGCCTACTCTTTCCATTTTTAGATGATGGATTGAACAGGGCTCTCTCTGTAAGATGCTAAACGCTTGGGATGTTGTTTTATAACCTAACCCTGCTTTAAACATCTCCATCTCTTAAATTTCTCTGAAACAAGTGAATACTGTTCACTAATTAGGTGACTTCTAAAGGGAGTTATATTTTATCTATGGATATCAGAGTACAGGGGGCCAACTTTCTAGATTATCTGTAAAAAGAATTTTTAAAATCCTGTACTATTTTTCATTTAATTTCAAACTTGTAGACTACGTTGTGTGGCAGGGTTAGATAAAGTCCAATAAAAAAAGTTTGGTTGCAACATAACAAAACGGGAAAAGGGGCCTTTCCAGAAGAAATATGTTTAATAAAGAATAATTGTCTGAATCACTCCACTGAAGTTTAACCAACAGTTTCCAGGTTTATGGGTGTGACTGTCTCTAGCATCCCCTTGAAAACGACCACGGTAAGGCTCAGAATTAGCAGAGTTAATCAAACCGAGGCTAATTTCATATTTGAAGTGAGCTGAACTGTTAATATAGCGGGTCGCTGTTAGAATAGATAGAGTGGCTAAACTACCAACGGCAAAATTAAACAGGTTAATTAAAGGCTCCAAATTTTCGTACCCCCCGCCAATCCTCCAAGTCCATATTCTACATTAAACACACACACACACACACACACACACACACACACACACACACACACACACACACACACACACACACACACACACACACACACACACACACACACACACACACACACACACGCACACACACACACAATTACTTTACCACATTTGGTATCATTACATGTCCAATGGCACCCTGCAAAGAATATTATTTTCCCCAAATATCCATGTGAAATTAATCCTAACAAACCCCGACCTTCAATTTTGACTGTACTTACGAATTTGGTTCTCTATTTTTCTAAACACATAAAAAATATATTAAGAAGAAGAAATCTGGCACAAATACAAATCGCTGGAGCTCCAAATGTTTTTAGCAAATCCATTCAGTTGCCTTCACTAGAGTTTTTGTTGCAGTAGTTGCAAAGATCTGTAGGTGCCTTCAAACCAAACTCCAACACACACACACACACACACACACACACACACACACACACACACACACACACACACACACACACACACACACACACATATATATATTTATATATATATACATATATGTGTGTGTGTGTGTGTGTGTGTGTGTGTGTGTGTGTATATATAATGCAGTCATATTGAATAAATGAGAATGTAGCAACATGTGATGGTTTTAGGTTTTCATTTTCATGCCCAAAGTAATACCTTAAAGTGGCATAGCCACGTTATTTGACTCTTTAACATGTATACGTCAATAGCTCACACTGGTTGCATACAAAGTTTTTAATGAAAGATTTTCACGTCCTGCTGGCGAATTAGTTATCTTAGTGTTTAAGCTTTGTTTTTGCTCAATTTGTTCGTAAATAAAGCCTTTTTGTTTATTTACGATATTAACAGAAGTACGTAGCAGGGGTTAAAACAAGGAAGCAACTAACAGCTATTAGCATCTCGCAGCAAAACAAAGAATTAAGATCCAAGATTCAGTGAAAAAAACGCAAAAGAAAGTTGATTGGAGTGAGTAAATGTTCTGATATGAGGCTGTTAAAGTTTTTGCAGCTTGGTTTATTTAATTAACGGTTGGTCTTCGATCACACTGAGCTGCTGCTTTACTGTGAGGCATTGTAGAGGGTCAGGCTCGGTCTGGCAATACTGTCGCTAGATGTCACCACTTCTGTTTATATTTCTTAATCGCGCCCGAGAGCAAATTATTTTTCGGCTCAAAGAAGATCATCAAAACACTATCAAGCAGGAGGCTTGGTGTATATAACCTTATTTTATCATGATAAAATGCTTTTTTATAAGCATATATTACGTGGCTATATACTTTTAAGAGTAAAATAAGTCAAATGAAGAGTGGTATTGCATTTGGACAGCCAATTCAGACATCAGTGCATAACGCAAAGTCCTCCTTAGAAGAAACTAGTGATAATCAAGTCTAGCCCAAATGTGAATTCAATTTGCCCAGTGAGGAGGCAGAAATCAGTAAAAATCTTGTTGCAGTAGCTAGATGACCTAACTGATTAGCACCTTACCCAGGGATATAGAAGAGTTCTGTGATGAGCGCAGTTTGCCTGTAATTCACCACAGTGGTAAACATAAAGCTGTGAAAAAAACCCTGTAATTTAAAACACGAACATGCTGGCACTTACAGATAGATCTGCTTTGGTTCTGACCACGATTGTGATGCATGGCATGCACTTTTTTCTCTCAGACAACTTTGTCAGCAGTGGGAAGACTAACTCTGCTGTTCTAACGGACACAATCGTGAAAATTAGTGCACCCTAAAATACCTTTTTTTGTAAAAAAAAAAGAATTAAAAAAATACACATACACGTATCAGATAAAAATACACATACACGTATCAGATAAACACCATTGGACAAACATCAATTAGCATCTTGAAAGAGTTCTGCCCTGTTTAAACCTTAGACGTTTGGTGTTGTCCTGACTGATGAAGTAAGGGGGAACATCATTGAAAGAGCCAAAAGATCAGTCAGATGCTAGGGCAGCCCACAATAAGTAAAACATGCAATACACAATATCATTGGGGAATGTTATGATAATGATATGACTTGTAATAAAAAAATAATAAATATATGTTAATTATTTCCTTTGGGTTCAATGCAAACATAGACCCCAGATAGTATCTCGTCTACCAAACCACTGGAATTTTTTTAAAATAATTTTTACATCTCAACAACATGTTTTTATTTAAAATAGTTGCGTCTGGCTGACATTTGCTTTTCTGGTGTTAAAAGAACGTCATGCTTGCAAAGTGTCCAGGTGATTTGGGATACTTTGCTCTAAAAGGCCTTATCTACCTCGCCATCATTGAATCCATGATTAACACATTTTAAATTGTTGTTGATGCTTAAAAATATGATATTTGCTCTTTGAAAAAGGGTTCTGTAATTATTCTTTGCGCAGTTTGGGATCAAAAGTTAATAAAACACAAAAGTATTTCTGAATATTTCTGGCTGACTTTAGCACAAAAACCCTTCTTTGGATGTCTGAAAAATGCCTCAGAAGTGTGAATGTGACAAGCATTGTGACATTGCTGGGTTTGTGTCTGAATCCAATAAGAAGCATCACTTTTACCCAGCATCATGTCTTTTTTCTCCTATAATTTGTCACCAGCTTCTGTATCAATAATGTTCTTTTTTCTTCTGACAGTTGACAAGCATTTGAACAGCATGTCAATGTGTAACTACAGCATAATGATTAAACCTTTGGATAATGAGCCAGAGAGGATTTTAGTCTTAAATTCACTTCTTCCAGCTTAGTCGCAAAGTAAACAGCATCAGACAAGGCCTGTTCTGCATTTTAAAGATATATTCTCATTCACCAAGTCATGAAAGGATTTTTTTCTGATCTAACAAAAGGAGAAAGGCTGTAATTAGTATGTTTGTCTAGATGCACTAAATCTGGTAGAGCCTCAAAATTACTGGAAGTTATTAAATGAGTGAATTTTCCTCTTTATGTATGGCTGAATTGACATGATAATAAGGGAAGATACCTGTACCAGTTCATATGTTCACTGAATATTAAAAATAATCATGTGTGTGACAGTGCCAAAGGCACAACATTTGTTCTGGACCAGGAAAATATGCCACATTGTGGCCAAATTACCCAACGTTTGGGTAATTTGGAGTAATTACTGTATTGGTTTCATGTCACATTCTTAGGATCCTGGCACAGAGGACATCTCTTGTATGAATGGACCGTTACCAGTAAAGTTACTAGCTGGCCTTATCAAAATATGTTCAAACTCCGTTTAGATTTAAGCCTGTTTTGACCTGTAAAATATCCAGTGCTGAACAGTTTTTCAAGTAAATTGACATTTAAATGTGATAAAAGTCTACATTTTCAAAAGGACATTTTAAAGTATGAATGCGTTTGGTCACATTAAAAGAGTGGGGGTCAAAATGACTTAATATGACAGGAAACGGCTCACTTCTGTTAAACACAATAGTTTTACGTATGCTATTTCTACCTTAACAGAGCAGTTTTCCTTGGAACCCCGTGACCCTATCAATGTGTTCTGTTGAGAAGCTAAAATCTCTTTTACAGCAACATCAACAAACATGAAAGAAATCTGCCCATTAAACACTTTCTCAAAAGAGGATTTACTGCAAAAGCAGTATATATAGTTGAAAACCCCCAGAACTTTGGTGTTAATAAATTGTCCACAATGAAAAGTCTTGTAATGCTAAGTTATGTGATGAGTCATGCTGGCTAATATTTAAAAGGGTGGATCTCTGCATATGAACTATAACTTGATCAATTACTTTACCTGGGAAAGAAGCAGCTAAACAAAGTAGCACTGAGCCAGGGGTACCTTCTATCCCAAAGAGTAAACAGGGTAATTGCAGCAATAGCTTGGTCTATGGCTTTCTTTAGGAACGACACAGCTCCTACCCTTTGGGAGTGCTCTCTCTAGCTGCCCAGCTTCCTCATCTGGGGGAGCCCCTCTCCTCCTGGTCTTACAAAAAAAACCTCACCCCTCTGTTCTCTGGCATATGAGGGTCGCTTTCATGATCAGGGCCTGGCGGGGTTGGCAGGCTGCTGGGGGGCTCCATTCCATGACCCTTTCGGCTTCTGTCTCAGGCTCTCCCCTGCTCTCCTCTATGCTGGTAGCACTCTGCACCCATCATTGAGCACAATTCATGTAAGGCCCACATCACATATTTTGCATATTCACACACACACACTTAACACCCATAATAAAATAGCTGTGTTGCCCTGTAGTTCTCTGCATCATTATCAACAGTTTTGTTCCATATCATTGCTGCTGGTGTTGTTGAGTTTTGTCTCTTTGTGTAGTGATTCCTGTCTGTTCCTGCCTGTGACTCTGCTGCTGCGTCACTCCCAGCTTACTGAGACTCACCAGTAATTAAGTCTGAGTGATTACACCTGCGATAGCACTGATTACTGGGGACTATTGCACCTGGCTGGAGCAATATATATTCCTTGCTCTCACAGTGTGTAAGCGCCAGATTCTTGAAAGCCATAGTGTGAGCAGACCATCCAGCGTTCCATATTCTGATCTCCTATGTTTGACCTGTCTCGTTCCTGTTTTGCTCCTCCCTGCCTTGCCCCTGTCGGATACTCCTGTTGGCTTCTGATCTTTGCACACTGACCTCCTGCCTTGCCTGTTGACCAAGCCTGCCTACCTCTGCCCCTGTCTGGACTCTCATGATCATCCGTAACAAAACAAGCCTGGACCTCGGACCAGCCTCCTGTCTCTGCCCCGCTTGGATACCTCTGCATGTTGTGTGTGCTGTCCGTTACAGATTATCTCGCCTGGACCTCTGATTACCCTCTTGTCAAGCCCTTCTGGAAACTGCTCTGTGGACTGATTACCTGTGCATGATCCCTGAACCTTCTACAACTATCCTGCTAGCTTCCACCCTGGCTAGCATCTCCATGGCCCGAATCAGTCACCTGGTGATTTGGGTCCTCGAGACTGAGCCAACTGGATCAATCTTCAGAGCCAGGGAGATACTGAGTATCTCCTGGCCCCTAACCTCATTCTCCTCCTCTTTGCAGTGATTCAGTTTTGGTTACCAGTCAGTTCCTGTTCCAGCTACACCAGTTTCTCAATAAACGTTTTTATATGCTTAACTCTTGTGTCGTCTGAATTATTGGGTCTCCAGATTCTGAGGGTGAATTGTAACACTTTGCAGGAGTTTGTGGCTCTCTTTCCTTGTTTTTCCCATGGTAGCCGTAGGAGATTTTTTTTAAATGTTCTACTTGTGTCTCTGTTTTCTCTCTCTTTCTCTTAAGATGCATTCACATTGGCGCCAAAATGTTGCCACTTTTAATTGCTGTAGCTCGCCTGACATTATCGCCAGCCGTTCGCACGGCCGCC
Source organism: Fundulus diaphanus (assembly GCA_037039145.1). NCBI lineage: Eukaryota > Metazoa > Chordata > Actinopteri > Cyprinodontiformes > Fundulidae > Fundulus > Fundulus diaphanus. The sequence continues at coordinate 37,451,542 of CM073135.1, forward strand.
GACAAGCCACAAATACAGCAGTACAATTCCGCTATCTAGTGACATTTTCACTTCCCTGTCACTCCAGCCTCGCCACTCACTCTTCTCCAGGCTTGCACCATTCTGGACTTGTCTTGGTGGAAATATTTCATTGAGTCATACAACTCAAGACCACTACAACCGGTTTTTCTTCCATGTTGGATGAGAACTGCTTCCTCTCCGCCACAGTCCTTCACCACACTTCACAGCCACATTCAGTTCCTGATTGTCGCGGTGCAACAAGACAAGTTCAGCTTTTTCAACTCCAACAACTGCCGCTTTGCATCCATCGCAGTTGTCGTGTCACTCTGGCTTCACTGTAATCACCAAAATCATGCATTTTGCGTTGCCAGAATATTCTCTGTGACTTTTCGTAGCGTTGCTTACCATCACATCGCTCCCGTGTGGCACCTATGCATAGAAATATCATGTAAATCTGTCGCTCGGAAAGAAAAAGAACTGGCAATGGTAGCAACAGCTTCATCCAGGAAAGCAGCTGTTAAAAGTAAAAACATTAACTCTGGTGTACTTTCAATGGGAAAGATAAACAAAGACTATATCCAAAGGTACTGGAAGGCTCCATCAATGAGAGACACAAAGGTATGTGCCTAACTTAAAAGTAAAGTCCAGCCAGCAGGTCTGTAAAGCTTGGAACTCCACAGTACTCCAGACAAATTCAGCTGAACACAGAGTTACGTCAAAAAAGGGTTTATTGAAAAAGGAAAAACGTACCAGGAGATGCAGGTGGAGCCAGTCTTGAGCCGACGCAGGTGGAGCACGTACACAAACTGAAAAAAACCATGGCAGCAGTGCAAGAGTGAGGTGATGTGATGAGATATGCTGTGACGATCTAGCAGCGAGTGGGTCAATGAGGCAGGTACATGAAGGCAGGTGAACAGGTGAGCAGAGTTGGAACTAATTAGTGACAGATGGAACTGGTGTGGGCAGATGACTGGTGACTGAGAAGTGGACTGAGGTAATAGGAGGCCTTTTTGTGGCCGAGAGGTGACAGAGCTGAAACTTCAAGTCCAGAAAAGTTCAAAAGAAACAAAAACCTAAATCATGACAAAAAGTACTTTTTGAATAATACAAATATTGTGATTTTCACCAAAATCCAAAAAACTTTGTTAGTGAGTTTATCATTTTTTATATATATATATATATATATATATATATATATATATATATATATATATATATATATATATATATATATATATATATATATATATATATATATATATATATAAATAAAGCTGATGAATGATATCGCCTGGCACACTGGGTACAACAGTGACAGAACAGCTCTGATGCCATTACTAATTGATGAGTGGTGCATTACAGGCTTTTATCAGTCTTGTGAAACGCAGGACCAAAAATCCTCTTCATTTTAAATGTAACCACTGATCTGTATTCTTACTGGGACGCCTTGGGAAACCTGTTACAAATAATTAGGTCGAGAAAATAAATGTCTTTATTTTTGCAAAATTTATGCCATATGTTTTTGTTTTTGTTTTGAACGAGGTAATTCTTTTTCACATATAGTCCATGCACACACCGTGCATGAGATGAGGGGGCGTGTCGGCTGAGTAGACTGACATGTGCGCGCTTCTCTGCCATCAGAGGGCGGGTTTGTGTCGTTGTGTGCGCAGCGTGTGGCTGCTGCTGCTGCGGCTTCTGGTGAGAGAAGTGCCAGGTACCCCCAAAATACCTCCCAGCATAGATCCAGCTGCTTGGATGCGACTTTATCAGCTATAAACGGTAGTAGATGTGGCTGCCTGTTTTCAGCCTGTTTTGTCTTTTTTTTTTTAACCAGCGGGTTTAAATCAAAACTGAGCTTGGAAACACAAGGAGAGACTTAAAAGTACGCAGAATTGGCTCCAGTAAAGATGCCTCAACGGGTTCTCTCGTCGCGATGGGGTTTGAATTAAGGAACACGTAGCCTCACAGAAGTCGCTGAAGTTGAAGACGCGCTCCTGGCCGCTGGGATGTTGTGAACGACGCGTCGTTTGGGACAGAAGGAGCCAAAAAAAAGAAGAAGAGGAGAAAAAAAAGGAAAGAGGTGGAAGCAGGCAGGTTTGGGCCAGCACCCGGAGGGATTATGGCTCTTGTAACGTTTTCTCTCAGCCTCATCACCCTGGCGCTTACAAACTTGCCCATTTCGAGAGCCAGCAGCCGGCATGCGGTGTATTGGAACAGCTCGAACCTGCAGTAAGTAGCTCTCTCTGCGGCTCTGAACGCAGTCCTGTCCGCGCTGCTCGCTGCTGGTGCGCACCTGTGCTGCAAACTCTGTGCAAGATTGTGGTTGACAACCAGAGGAATGTGTTTTATAACAATAAAATAAAGCTTAACAGAAAAAAAAATCTCTTACACTTACAAAAACCTTTTGGTAAGAAGACATGAAAGCGATTATTAAAAAATACAACAGCTAGATCATAAAAATGCAACAGAAAAGAAAACATAACTAGACAGGAGCGCACATTTGTTGCCAAATCAATAAAGTCTTAAGAGATTTTCTAACAATATTAAGATCGGTAATACATTTCAAAAGAGCCGGTACTGTGTTCCCGGTTCCTCCTCATTTGACACATAAAGCTGTCTGCAGGCTTATATCTGGACACATCCGCAAGAACGTTAATAGAAAAGCTAAAACGTAAAAGGTCCGAAAATGCTTCCTTGTGGGGTTCCTGTTTCAGGCTTTCTGTGATCAATTTCAACACAAAAATATGATTACAACGTTACCACTCAAAACAGCTCTGGTAGATCTGTATTCTTCATAGTCACCACTCAATCAGTTTAAAGAAGGAACACTTAAAGTGACTTCTTTTTTTATTTCTGCTCATTTTGGTAATTAAGCTAATAAAAACTCAAAAGTTTAACAGAAAAATAAATAAAAATAAAGTTAATGAAAACAGCCAACACAGTGATCAGGACTTCCGATTTGTCCAGCTGTCGGTCTCATCAGAAATGTCAATGAGTAGGACTTAAAACTCGAGGGCACATTTGTTGCTGAACCAACCTAATCCTAGATCTGCAAACAATATTGACATTTTCTATAGATTTCAAAAAATAGGTAATGTGTGTTAGAGTATTCTCCCTTTGACAGACAAAGCTATCTGAGGGCTGAGATCAGGACATAAGTCTGGAATATCATCAACAGCTACACTGAAAAGGATGGCCACTTAAATGGTTCCTTTGTGAAATTCCTGTTTTTTTTTAAGGAAATGACCCAGTGTTATCAGTTACAATGCACTTCACCCTTCTGAATATAAACAAACAAAATAAAGAAATAAAGTAAAATGAAATATTCTTTAAGTATATCCCTTGTGATATGTAAGCTAAAAAGACGGTACTTAAAATGGAATTGCTGCTTATTTATTTTGGGGAAAAGACTAGATGTTATTAATCACAGAACAGTGTTTCCTACTGTTTAGACCTTAATTTGTAGAAACGATTCAGATTGTTGAATAATTGATGTTAAAACCATTTAAATCCTTACCTTTTTTCTTGTGATGTCCTTACTAGCGAGCCGCTTTTTATTGCCCATCCTTCTTTTCGCAGATAAGCCTTAACATTATGACCACTGACATGTGATAAGAAAAACACTGTTGGTCTCGTCATCACAGCACTTTGTAGTTAGTGGGATAATTAAGGCAGTGAGTGATATATTGTCTTTAAAGGTGATGATTTCTGATGATTTTAGTGAGTATGACCAGGGCTATATTGTGATAGCTATATGACTGGATAGGGTTGTCTCCAAAAATACAGCTCCTTGTTAGATGTTTCGAGTCTATAGTCAGTATCCTCTACAGGGGTCACCAGCCTTATTGAAACTGAGAGCTACTTCATCAGTACTGTGTCATACGAAGAGCTACCTGACTACAAGAGTCCAAAGTCACTTTAACTTTACGTAATATAAATATGTTTTAATGCGTTTGTCATTTTTAAATCTATGTAAATACAAGTATGATTAAAAAGGAAGAGCACCTGAATAAAATTGCATTTTAAATGCAGCTACTGGAGGGTGGTGCTATTTCTTTGAACAGGCTTGAGGGCACCACATATGGTCCTGGGGAGCTACCTGGTGCCCACGGGCACCATGTTGGTGACCCATGATCTACTAAAAGTGATCTAAGGAACTAACTGTGGTGAATCAGCGATAGGTTCAAAGGTGGTTAAGGCTCATTTATGTGGCTTGGTGTATAAAGGATGGTCAGTGTGCTCTGATCCAAAAGAACATCTCCTGAAGCGCAGATTGCCAAAGAAACTAATGCTGGTTCTAGGAGAAAGGTGCCACAGTACAAAATGCTTAGCAGATATTTGCATATTTTAGTCGGGGTTTATGTCATGTCACAGCGCTGAAACAGCTCTTCTCAAGGTGTGCAATGATTTACTTTTAACTGCTGAGTCTGGAGCTGCATCTGTTTTAATTTTTCTTGATCCCACTGCTGCTTTTGACACTGTGGAACATGGTATTTAATTATACATTATTAAATGGTTGGAGCCCTACTTGTTTGACAGACATTTTTCTGTCCAACCTGGATAATAATCATTCATAGGGGCCCCACATAAGCATGGAGTTCCTCAAGGCTCCACTTTAGGCCCTATTTGATCAATTATCTCGTTACTTGCAATCACTGGGGTCCATTTTTGAAAAATACTGTGTCATTTCATTTTTATGCAGATGACATCCAAGATGTACTTACCTTTAAAATCCGATGGAAACCCATAGCTAGAGAATTTGCAGAAGTCTTTACAGGATGTTAAAACATGGATGAAGCTGATCTTCCTCTGCTTGAGTGAAAATAAAACAGAGGTCATTGTATTTGGGAAACCTGACCTGCTGACAGGATGCAGCAGCGCCGGTGGCCCATTATACTAATCTGATGGTCCTTTTATTAGGAATCTTGGGGTTATCTTTGGCAGTAAATTCAAATCTGACAGGTCAGCTACATCTCTTAACTTCTGGATTGGACTCCCACTATCTGTGAAGTCTGCCAGAACTCTTGATGAATTTAAATCTGTTTAAAAAACTTGTCTTTCTACATTGTCTTTTAACTCTAGAGTAAAACCACTAGGCCATTATTTGACTTTTATTTTATTGTGTTGTTATCGTTTACTACTTTTATCATTATGGTTCTAGCTTGTATTTTTATTTACCTGTACAGCAATATGGGTGCTTTATGGTACGTTGGAATGCTTTATGAATAATATTTGTTTATTTGATATCGATTTGATAAGAAGCCGTATACCTTCAGACGACTACGGGTGGAAACGGTATGCAGTAAGGCATCTGTCAATGGGAAGAATGGCTTGGGAATGAATTTGACGAGCACAGCAACATGTTCCAGTTAGCCTCCAGATACCCCAGATCTCAGTCCAATCAAACTCCTGTAAGATATGATAATATCTTGGTACCAGATGCCACTATGGTGAAGTCTATGCCTTGTTGGGTCAGAGTTGTTCTTGTAGCAGAAGGGAGACTGTGCTCTATTAGGTGATGATAGAGTGGGAGTAGTGGCTTTTGTCCTGGAGGTTCTGGGTTTGACTCTGATAGAATGCTACACTGGGTCTCTGAGCAAGACCCTTAGACCCATAATGCTCCACGGGTGCCGCACAGCGGCAGCCCACTGCTCCCTAAAGGATGGTTTAAATGGAGGAGACACATTTTAATGGAATGTATGTTGTAATGACAAACATTATTATACATATCTGCTGTGAAGACTAATTTTGAATGACCTGCAAGTTCCTTTAGTTGATGTGTTATCAAGAACTAAAGGGTACCTAAACTTCCAGAACCTATAATCCTTGCCACACTTGCAGCATGCAGACATGATTCCTGCCTATTATTACACTCCGGCAGAGGTCCATTTGTTAGGTCAGGTAAGCCTCAACAGAGCCTGCTTTCTGTATCTATCTGTATAAAATATGGTTTGCTGTGGGTCAGGGATGGGTGTGGAATTCTGTGCCTTTCTTTTCTCATTAGCCAGCAGTGAATCCATCTTTTTTTGCATTTTTTTTTACCGCGCACTCTCCCCCCCCCCACTACCACTTCTCCATCCGTGCTCCTCGTCTGTCTATTTGTATTCACCTCAGATGCAGGTCTCTCCTATATCTCTTCTCTCTATCGCATACTTGGTTATTTCTTCCCTCCCTTACTTTTCTGAGGTGTCTCGCCAGCTTTTCTGTCCCCTTCAATTACCTTTCTTCATTGTCTCATTATGTCGCCCCTCAGCATCTGCTCCTTGTCCCTCGTTCATTTCCTGACAGGACTCACGGCCAATGATTGGAATTAGAGACGGTGGAAAACTTGAGACGGTGACTCAAAATTCGAGACGAATAGTGGCACAAATGGCTATAAAACTTAATCGAAACAGTCAATGGCGGATGCTGCGGAACTTTTACTAGTTAATTTATGCTAAAGTATAAATTTAAGATTTATGACTGCAGTAAATCCCATCTGTATGACAGGAATGGTAATAAACCTTGACGAAGTTGCATGTAAATGCTGTAAAAGTGCACAGATTTTGAGTGCTGTAATCAATATTAGTACTCCTTATCAATGTCAGTGAAGGCTTTTGGCAAATTCCCCCCACTAAAATGATTTTCTCAACGTGAGGCTAGCTCATTTGTCAGCCTTCAATTGACATTTATGTGTTAGGGTGACAAATATGTGCGTATATTATTAAACTCAATATTGCATGTGTGAAAGAGAGAGACAGAGTGGAAGGAAAACAGAGGGAGGCAAGACGCAGGTGTTCGTCTGCATGCCTGCATGTGCACAAAACCCCCTCCTTTCCTCCCAGTGAGATACAAATCTCTAAAATAATGCAAAACCTGACCCAGTTCGCAGGTAGCAGAGAAATCCACCGAGGCCATGGCAAGAATACCGATGGCCGTCAGGCTTCAAAAAGGCCTTAAAGCTTTCTCCACAGCTCCGTCCTAGGCCTCACTCGTTTGGGAAAGGGGGCTCCCTTTGTCATCCAGACCTCGTTACAGAGACAAGCCCAGGAGAGAAAAAGTAAGAAATAAAAGTGGTGATACACAGCCAGAAAGCAGAAGCCTTTAGGGCCAAACTCTGGTTGAAGCTATAATGTTTTACCCGTGAGCACAGCATTCAGTGCAGACGGTTACAGCACAGCTGCGAGAAATGGGATCACTTTAACAGCAAGCTGTTTGCTCAAAAGCCGTGAAAATGTCATTTTATGATATTTTAGCTATAGGATGTCTTTTGTGTCTTTTCAAGTTAAAGATCTGCTGACACCCTGGTGATAGAACATTAGTTTGGAAGCTCTGAAGGTCATATAATCTCAACACCACTGAAAAATTAATTCATCTATGTACATAAATATGTTGTAGTGGATGGGAAAAAAAATGAATACAGCTAAGATTAAATCTCTATTCTTGTTCATGTTTAACTTGAAGCTAATGCTATTACTGCAGCACAGCTAAAGGAAACTCAAAAACATTACAGTAGTTAGTACCTTTAAAGGGGGGTTGTTAATATTTACCCATTGTGATTATGTTGTGAGTGGGTTTGCTGGTTTTCAGTATGTATGTTTCTGAGGACAGCAAACAAAGAAAGCTACAAATAAAATAACAAGAAAAGGAGATTTACTGTAATACCTGTTTGGTTTATATACCCATCAGAGACCACAAAGACACAACCATTGTGTTGAATTCCTCAGGACAAAACCCTCTTTTTGGTTCAGATTTTTTGTTTTGAGTTGCCAGTTACCAGACCTGCACATCCTCCCCACCTAGGCTGTTGTTAAAACTTTGTATTTGCGAGTGCAACGCTACATTCCAGCTGACCTAAACATATACAGTACATGGTAGTGGCTTCATCATGCTATGGGATGCTTAACTTCAGTGAATGCTACTTTGGACAGCCAGAGCTATCATCTGAAAGTAGAATGGGTAATGAACAGCTGCAAACCTACCAAAACATGGTCATTCTGAGCTGACGGCTGGAGCAAGGACCACTGTATTCAGAAAACCAGCTAATGTCCCTTTTTCTATTAGTACCAATTCAGAGCGGTGCTTTTTCAGCTTTTAGTACCTGCTTTAATGTGGTTCCAAGTACAGTGAGTCGGCCCGAAGACCCCATGTCAGAAGGCTATACGTCTCTGATTTGCTGCTGTTTGCATAACTAGAGCCACTCCAAAATAAGAACCAGACCCGATATATTTAATAACATACTGAAAGAAGAGTGAAGTCCCCAAATCAATATCATGGTCCAACGCATAGGCGCATGCAGTTTTGTGCTTGGCAGCTGATGAAAAATGTTACGCGTTGGACCCTCGCCGTCGCCTTGCTATGTCAATCACACCCACGGGGGTGTGCTACTCAGTTGTAATGGAAACCCACCTGTGTAGAACTGAATCAAGCAGACTCGTACCATATTCAATCAATGTGTCACCTTGGAAAAAGTTAGGAATGTTTCTTTGTAGGAGCTACAGAGATTCACAGCTCAGGTGGAACCAGTGCTCGACATGTACTCAGCTAATCTGGGCTTAACAGAAGTCAGCTATTGTTGAAAGAAAACACCATAAGAAGATCAGTTTGCAGTTTGCCATATAAACCATGCAGGGGACACATAAAACAGGTTGAAGAAGATGCTTTGATCAGATGACAGAAAAATCACACTATAGCCCACGTGCACTTTGCATAGAGGAAAAACCAACACTGCACGCCAGCCTGAATACAACCTGATGATGGCAAAGCGTGGTGTTGGCAACATGCTGTGGGGGTGATTGTCTTCAGCAGGGACAGGGAAGCAGACCAGATTTGATGGAAAGATGAATGGAGCTAAATACAGAACAATCCTGGAAGAAAACACGAGGCTGCAAAAGACCTGATGTTGTGGTGGAGGTTCATCTTCCAGTAGCAACTTCCATTCAGAATTTGTAGCAAGACTTGAACAAGCTGTTCAGAAATGCTGGTTATTCAATCTGACTAAGCTCTAGCTAGTTTCCTGAGGATAATGAGCAAAGATGTCAGTCTCTAGATGTACAAAGCTGTCAGAGCCATACCCCAAACGACTTAGTTCTATAATTGCAACAAAAAGTAGTTCTACAAAGCGTTGACTGAAAAATGCACACCACACACTTAAGATTTTTACTTGCATTGTCTATGCTTTGCCTATCACACAAATTCAACTCTAGAAAATATGATGTTGGTGGTTAAAATGTGACAAAATGTGCAAAACATTCAAGAGGTATAAACATTTTTCTAAGGCAGTGTACATATATGTTCTGCAAGCGCTGAATTTGTGCAAATTTTATCATTGCTTCCCTTGGAAAAAAATGTCTTCCCCTTCGCCAATGATAACCTGCATGCTGTTTGGATTTTCAGAGCTGTTAGAAAGTAAACAACATCAAACAACTGATTACAGGTTTTTCTACTGCCTTGGACAATTCCAAACAAGATATCTCGATTATTGTAACCCAGAGAAACGCCTCGGAGCTCTTTGATCATCGCCCAAGTCTGTCACTACCAGGCCTCCCCCCCCCCCCCCGACTAGAAAGTGTTGGTCTCAGCTTCTGCTCTCAGCAGTGTGCCCGGCCAGCTCGTTACAGATGTCCCTGCTAATGGCTGACTAAGGCAGGAAAAAACACACACACAGGCCATTAAATCATCTCGCTTCTGAGGCAATCTGCCAATTAGAGGGGGGAGATGCGTAACATCTTGGGAGTGCGCGGGAGCAGCGGTGCACTGCAGTAGCCTCGCCTACTCACAAGCAGTGTCCCCTGCTCCTGCCACTTCCTCCCATCAGGTGCTTGGCCTCTCTAGATACACGGGGGCACATCTCTGTAATTGGGCACCCCGTGTCAGCATGATGGAAACAGGAGACCAGCCTTCATTTAATCTACTACTCCTTCCATAAGTCACGCAGTGTCCCTACTAATGCTCGGCCGAACACCGAAGCACAAAGAAAATGTGCCACACATCTCTTTGCTAAATTACTATTCACTTGCCCACTCAGCAACTGGAAGGCGATCTTTTTAGCTATTTGCGGCTGGTCCTGAGTGATTTACAGCTCTGTGTGTTTCATTCTGCACATTATAACCCTGATTTGGACCTGAAATGGTGTCTGTCAGGTCCACAGCTCGCTTGATGAAAACAACCCAAGTCCCGACACACCATATCTAGTGCTAAATTATCACCTTGACAAATGGCTTCCCCTAAAGTGCTAGGGATTTAGGCTTTGTGATCAATGTTTAGTGGAGGTGCTGTCTTTATAAACAGGCTCGTTAACAGGCATACGGGTATATCTTGGAGGTTTGACCAAGCGGTAGCTGGAGGTGGTTTCCCTTGGGTGAGGGAGAAGCAGAGAAAACTTGAGCTGCAGTGCAGCAAACTATTAACAAGAAGCAACAGGAAGTTAAGCCATATTGTGGGGAATGTACAATGAAAACTTGTAAAAAGTGTTTTACAGTGTATAAAGCAAAGAGGTTGCCATGCTTCCTTTTGTTTTCTTTAGCAGAACATTGATTGAGTTGGATAAAAGTCAGAAAGGCAGAACAAACAGCACTTGTTTTATTTTTTTCCCCCACAAACAGAAGTTGAGTTATTTGGCCAAATGGGCTGGAGCAGCTGTTTTCTGAGCAGATCATACCCACAGGAGTTGATCCGTGTTAATGTGGACACCGGCTGGGTCAATCATGTGGACCGGCGCTCGGAGACAATACCTTCAGCCATCCGCTTGCCCCTCATACCCCGCACAGCTCGGAACAGACGGTACAAGCAGATTTAGAACCTGATTACATGGACGTATGTCCGCCTGCAGCTCTGTCTCTGGGCGCTCTGCGATTTTGCATACAAATGCATCCCATTCATTGGCATTTAATGTCTCTCACTGTCATTGTACGACACAGGCATCTCAAACAGCCCTAGATATTGCAAGGCTCTGAATCAATTGTCAAGTCTTTCGCTGTATAGTGAGTCAGCCATTTTGTGCTGATGTTTAATGCCCAGGTAATCTTTTAAATTTGTATCTCAGTGCAGTACAGCAATGCACACTCTACATCTTTCAAAGATAATCATAACGCGGGGCTTAAGTTGTCAGAGTAGGGATAGGTGATATGTATAAAAATATCTTTGAGGTTTCTTTTAACAGTTAAAAATCAATTGTGATTTTATGATTGATATTTCCCTATGTAAAAACACAATCATAAAGACAACCCTGTTTTTCTGAGCATTTACGCCAAGTGGCATTTATAAATAAAGATTAGTACATCGAATTAAATATTTTTTTCAAAAGAAGGTTCACATATTGATGTCTAAATCACTGTCTTTTCCAGGCATAAAGAAGATTAATTACAGGTAAATGCCTTGTTTCACCCATTTAACAAAGGATGTCAACATAAACCTGTATTTAATATTCAGCGCTTGGCAGTGGTAGAGTGGGCACCTCTTATACAGAGCATATTACTCCTGGATGGAGGCATCAGTGGGTTTAATTCCCAAACTTGGAACCTTTGCTTCATGCACTATAATGAAGTGCAAAAAGGCCCCTACTAGAAGAAAAATCTTAATAATAATAATAATAATAATAATAATTGGCTTTATTTTTCATTGCAACTTTTGTCCATTCCAATGAAAATTGTCCTCTGTATTTAACCCATCTATTAGGGAGAAGCACCATGTGAGGCTAAGGTCTTGCTCAGGGACCCAGCATTGCAGAATGTGAGACTCAAACCAGGGAACATTTTGGTTTGATCAGGATGCTTGCCGATAGGCCCCCACTCTCCCTAAATCCAACTGATAAAAAATGTGGTGACCAAACCCTATGAGCGCTGATGTTACCTCCTTTGGCTGAAATAGCTCTCGTGAGATGCTTTTGGCAGTGATCTAAGGAAAGTTTGCTCCACTCCTCACTTTTATTTGTAAGATATTTAAGAGCTTGTTTTTGCAATTTCTAGTCATCCCATTGCATCTTGTCTACAGGCTTTGACTTGGTCTGGGACTTTCCGTTTCTTAGTTCTTAGCCAGTCCTTGTTGAATAATGTTCTTTGGACATATGGACACACCAGTAAATTAACCAAGTCCAGGTGTCTCGTGTACGAAGCAGTGCGCAGTTCTTATACTAAACATTGGTGGTTGGGAGAAATCCTGAAACTTGCGGCACACATTACATTTAGATGTACGAAACCGTGCATAGATGGGTAGCCGCATGCTTTGCCTTGTTAATTCTCAATTTGCATGGAGTTGAACGTACCCGCATGTGTACCTAAGGCCGCTCTGTCCTCGCCCCTAATTACATATGCAAATCAGTAAAATACGCAAAAGTGACTCGACAAGCGTCCAAATAACCATGGCGACGGAGCTGTCAGACAGTCACAGAGAGTTTAAGAGATATTTGTAGTGAATTACAGCAACCCAACAGCCTATGGTGCAACATCAGTGAATCATTAAAGAAACTGGCTGAAAATATAAAGTTTGTCTGATCGTACTCGTTTTCTTCTGTTTCAGACGGCCCTGTCTAGCTGCTGCATTGAGCTTGATTATAGCTTAATGCTGATCGTTGTAATTTACTCATTGTAATGCCGTGAATGTGCCTCTAATACTTCGATGAGGAAGTCTATCCCCACATACGCTTTGTGAAGTATTTAAAATCTTTAAGATGAATCACGATGTTACATAAAAAATAAATGAGTCAGCCATCGCGCACAGAGCCTGCTCTTATTTCGTTCCAGACACAACTATTATAGTGAGAATAATTATAATTATTATAATAATGTAGCGGAATCCTAAATTGAGCAGGATTACAGCAATATGAGTGCAGTCTTAGCTCTGATTACATTTGGAAATTGGTCCTTGCTGAAAATGAGAGCCACCGTTTAGGGGAATTTTATGTATCTGAACAACACGGAGATTTTCCCAGGGGGCAGGCTTGGGACGGCTCAGGGATGTTAACTACGCGACCTTTCAGTCAACTCCCGCTGAAAAGCTCCGGTTTCAAAGACCGTAGCGGAGTTAGAACTTGAAATGGCACTGACGACGCACAATTGCTCCTGGTTTCCCTCCGTAATGCAGGGTCCAGTTCAAAAACTGGGCAATCTGAACCGGTTAATAGGCCACTCGTCATGAGTCGCCATTAGGACCCCTGAAAACATGCTCCCTCCACATTTTTCCATCGACGACATCCTCCAGCAGCGCCAATGCTGCCACTATTCCTTAGTTACACACAATTTTATGCAGCTATCTATGGACATATGTGGTTGTCTCCACCTTAGGAATCATCACACCTGTTTTGTTCCTACTTTTCAACAGTTGCCTACAAAAGTATCATTAAAGTGGTATAATATGAGTATAATATGATCTGATCTGCACTGATGTGAATGTCAAAAGTGAATACCAATTATCTTTCTAGGTTGTCCTTCCACATAATTCATATTCTCCAATGGGGTACCGCGCACGTGACGTCACCGCCTCAAGAGCAACGCCCCTTTTGCCGCTTAGGTAGGACAAACCGATAGAGAACGCACGCAGAAACCAGCAACAGAACCAGCGATATGACCGACTTTGCAGCCAATAAACTTTCCCAAAACGATGTCCCAGGCGCACGGTTTACTGGTCCCACTGTCGAAGAACACACCAACCTTCAGCTCAAACGATGGCTTGAGTGTCGAGGGCTTAAAAAGACCGGAAAACGGGCCCAGTCGATCGAATGGTAAGCTTTGTTTTTTTTTTCCTGCGCGGCGGTCATGCCGTCGTCGGCCGTTTTTTTTGTTTGTAATCACCGTCCAGGGATCGGTATATGTTTAATGTTTGTCTCATTTGAAATGTTTTTGAGTAGGCTATCCTGGTAGCAGGGTATCATGTTAGCGCCTGCTACCATGATAGCCTATATGCTATCATGGTAGCAGGCGCTTCATTACTAACATGTCGGCCACCAAAATACTCTTACCTGTTCACTACTTGATGTCGCTGGAATTGGGTCAGGATGTTCTTCGGTTGTGCCCTTTCCTCCGACAAAATCCTTGCTACATATGTAGGCCGACCGCACCGATGGATCAAGCGCACACATTTCTCCTTGGCACTCTTGAATTTCGGGAAAGTAATGAAGAAAACATTCTTCATATGCGGCCGATCAGCGTACCTCGAGTCGCTGTTGCACGTTCCATGGCAACAATGTTTATAAACCATGGTCTTAGATTTTGGAAAAAGCAGTCTTTTAAACGAGTACAACCAAGGCTAACGCACGTCTCTTCCACAGCAAAACAGCGGCGGGTTTGGGAGTTTGTCCTACTGCTTACCACTTGATGTGACGTCATCGTGACGTTACGTTTCTAAAAATAGCTCGCTCGCGGTACCCCATTAGATTACACCATCAACCAAACAGTTGTAAGGGGAGCAGTCAGACATGCTGTATCGACTCAAACAGGAGACAGATGCAGCTGAAGCCGCGGAGCGCTAATAACGTTCCTGTATCGCGGCAGTCACCAGGTTACAGCCTTTGGTCAGCTTGGCCTCGCCTCTCCGACATCCTGCAACACAAACACTTCCACTAGCCAGAAAACCCTAATATTGATTTGTAACGGAGTGTTACGCCAAGAAGAGAGATGTGGATGTTGGGGGGGGGGGGGGGGGCGTGTTTGAGCTGCATATCATGACTGCATCCAACCCTTTTACTGAGGAGGGACATTTAGCCTGACAAAACAACAAGTGGATGTTATTTTTTAATAAAATTCTTTGGAGAATTCACATATGCATCAATATCATTACATGAAATGGTTTCTACAGTGACGTCGTGGCACCTTTAAACCATAATATGCTAATCCTAGTCTTAACATGCAGATTTCTCTGCTCAGAAGTTGGAATTTCCAAATTTCAAGATGGAAAACCTACTACACCTCCTGAAGTAGGAAAATCCGACAACCTCAAAATCCAATATGGCATCCACACATATTACACACACTCATATGGGCACTAATAAACTGTTTATTTGTATTTTCAGAGCTTGCATCTCATTAAATCAAGAACACATTATATTGTATTTCATCTGTGGAACTTTGTTTCTTTATTGTTAAATGAGTGCAAATTACAGAAATACATAGTTATAAACTAGTTATGCTAACAGTAGTTAGCCTGGTTTTTATGAAGAACGTTGAGCAAATTCCACTAGTTTTCCAATTTTCAACTGGAGCGCAATTAAGCCCAGATCCAAGTTCAAACCTTTGAGACAAAATGATTGCGTTTAGAGTTAGTTTGTCTATAGAAATGTTAGCATGCTAACTATAATGCTATCGTGCTAATGTTAATGTCCAGCTTAACTAGATCTAACCACCTTTAGTTTAGTTTTTCAGTCTGTTGCTCTTCATCTCTGCTTTTAGTGACACAAGTTGATGGTGAAACTCTGAGAGTATGTTTAATGGTTTGTATGGATCTAAGAGTGGGTGAGCAGATCAATACATTTATATGGAATGGGAAGGTGAATGGACCCCGAGCAAAACATAACACAACCACGTTGCTTTCTGAGCAACAATCAATCAAGGGGACGTCAGTTAATCAATTTCTAAAGGCATTTTTAATTTGATTTTGCGGTGTCAGTAAATTGCCATGTATTATTTGGAACTTGGGTCGGGAAGCTTGGATCAAGCGTTGCCTAGGATCGACATGCTTGTGAATTGATTATTAAGGGCTTGTCAGTCACTGCTCTGGGTTTGGGGTTCCTTGGAGACCACAAAGTCTGTTTGCTCCAAACTAGTTCTTGGTAGTGCTAGAGCCTCTGCTTCATGAAAAAAAATAAGGTTTAAAAAATATTGGGGAATGCTTAAATGAAAGAGATATATCTTTGAACTAAATGTGACTTCTGAACAACAGTAAAACGAATTAAAATTCATTTTTCATAACTGGTAGGGATTCCCCTCTTTCCTCCTACTCTTCAGCCAAACTCTTCATGTATATTTTATAGTGAGCATTAGCTCAGCTGCAGATCTCTTGCTAGCTGCATTTCCCACTTCCAAACTGAACATTTCTCTTGAAGGTAAACACATTCATACAAGTCACTGCTTCCCACACTCAGTGTATTAGGTTTACATAAACATAAATATATAATGTTTACCCTGTTTAACCTTAGTTTAAATAAGACTAGATCATGAAAAAACATATTCACCTGTCACACTGCCCTGAATAAAATTAACGTTTGTGGTGACTGTAGTTACCATGATTACCCAAGTGAAACTATGTGGCAAGATTCTACTTTAAACTATTATTCCTAGTTGCCTTATTTTGACATCTAAAAAAAGTTAATTGATCTAATTTGCCTTGCCTTGCCTAATTAGTCATGCCCCGGAGTTTGCATGTCATTGTTGTTTTATAACATCGAATGATGATTTATCCAAACAAGCCTTATCTTATTTAGAAAAGTAATTCCTTCTTAAACCTAATAACTGTTAGTGCCACACTTGGCAGCGACAATTACCATCATGAGTGCGATAAATGGCAATAAGTCTGTTATGTGACAGTATAGACATTTTGACCCATTTTCAATGTAGCATGTTCTTTTAGTTTGACCACATCAGTGTTTTTTTGGGGGGATTTAAGCCAAGGCTTTGACTAGGCCACCCCCTAACCTTCAGTTTTCTTTTTGAGTATTATAGAGGTGAACTTGCTGGTGTGCTTCGGATCGTGGTTTTACTGCATAACTCAAGTGCACTTAAGCATAAGGTAATGAAATGATGGCTAGACGTTCTCCTTCAGGCTTTTCTGAGAGAGCAGGGTTCCTTGTTTCATCAATTACAGTAAATCTTCCAAGTCCCGAAGAAGCAAAACAGCCCCAGACCATCACATTAGCAGCACCATCCTTTCGTGTCAGTACAATGTACTTTTTCTAAAATGCTGTTTCTTACTCCAGATCTAATGCATGTCTTCAAAAAAGTTCTCCTTCTAGCTCATTAGTCTACAGATTATTTTTCCAAAAGTCAAGATGTTTTTCCAAAAAGCGAGACTGGACTTTTTGTCGTTTTTGATAAGCAGGTATTTTTGCCCTGGACGTCTCACATGGGTGCCATTTTTATCCAGTCTCTTTATTAGCATTGAATCATGACCACTCACTTTGACTGAAGCAAGTGAGGCCTGCGATACTTTAGATATTGTTCTGCATTCTTCGTTCACTCATGGGAATGTTCACCACTGCTCCATGTTTTCTCCATTTTGGTTTGCTGGAGTCCCTAAACCTTAGAAATGGCTTTGTGAACAACTTTGTTTCTTTGTTGTTTGTTTGTCTGTTCTTGAAGTCTTTGAAACCAGGGCATGCTTGTTGCTTTTTGAGGCCATATAGCCTACTTCATGTTGTCTGACAGGTTCTTTTTGAACAATGCATTTTTTCTGCACGTCTGGCAGTAAACCAGTATGGGTGTGACTGGTAAAACTAAACTTAATAACATTTATTTCATGATTTAACTTTTTTTTTTTTTTTTTTTTTACATAGGACTAACTTGTTTTGGATTATTTTTCTCTCTCGTCTAATGAAATCATAATTTGAAAGATGCTTTTTGTATCAGATAATCTCTGTTTAACATGAAACTTTTAAGGGTGCAAAAATAAAGCAATAACTGAAAACATCTGTAATGGAGAAAATACTTTGAATGCAACATCAAAAAGTGATGCTACTGCTACTTTTATGTTAATTATAGGTTGTAAATGGTCCATATATATATATATATATATATATATATATATATATATATATATATATTACAATTTCAGTAGGCAAACCAATTCTTTGTAAGTTATTACATTATGGAACCATATGGAAATTCCTTAGCTTTTATTGCTAGTCATGGCATGATTCAGTCTCCTTTTTAAGTGTTTCTGTCTTAATCCTCCCTGGTCTCCATCTGATGTGCTTTGAGCTTGCAGGAATATAAAGAACTGACTGGTTTTGTGGGTCATTATAAACTGTCCATAGGCTCTGATGGAAAGCTTTCCAAGTACTCATCCAAGAGCTAACCCAGGTATGAGAGCCCAAAAAAAGCAAGTCAGCCCATCAAAAGACATTAGCATTTCCACTCTCGATGGTCATGAAAACTGCGACTAACTGGCAGTGGGAACCCACAGGAGATAGTCCTGATCCCAGACAGGTGGAACCAATTTCAGACTCAATGATTTGAATGCAAATGCTTCCTACAAAAAGAGGGCCTTCCAACTTCTAAATGGTGGCTCCACAGTACATTTTTCTGGGAGTCTGCACCACAGCAGCCCCGTTACCCACTGGGAAATTACATTGCTGCTATGATGAAAATGGCTGCCATGTTGGAAAAAGATCAAAGGTGTTGATAGCGGGACGGTCACTGGCTGAAGTTTGATTATTTGGGAAATTGGTCTTTTTATGGTACATTGGGTGGAAAAACGATCTGGCAGCCACAGCGCCTGCTGAAAATAAATATATCTGTTTTTTTTATTAAAGCAGAAGGTCTCCTCCGAGCTGCGACTGCAGAGGTGGTGTTTGGCACCAACTGGTGCACCCGGAGTTAACAGCATCCCTTCATATAAAAGCAGTAGGAGAGGATACAAGTTTGTGCTCTGTCATATCTTGTTCTGTGTTCGTACCCTTCAGGTGTTGAGCCGTGACAGGTCTGCGCTCTAATGCCCTCGGCTGCTATAAAACAGAGGCATTACGAGAAGTGGGAACTGTCCTCACCGCTTAGTGGACTATCCGGCTCCACTTTTCCTTTCATGGGAGGGCAGTTTTTGATACACACAGTCCCAATAATTAGATATTGTTTGACAATTGAGATTTTTCCTTTTGAAGATGTAATTATGTGAAGGTCTGAGAGCTTCTGGCAGCCATCGTCCCTGTAATAGGAATATTTGAAGAAAATGGAAATCTCTCTAATTTGACCCTTCAGCAACAGCAGGAGCAGCCTTTAATGAGTTAATATGCCTGCTTCTTTGTTTTTTTTAAGGAGACATTTCAATCCTCTTCAACTGAAGCGGTTATCAAAGTCTTCAAAGCTTGGATGTTTGATGCAGTTGAAATTTGCAGAACATTTCCTGCAGGCAAAAATAAAAGTGAAATTGTTATGTGGAACATTTGGAGATATTAAAGCTCATCCCTGGAGAATTCACTGTATCCGTACGGTATGATCCATTGAATTGAGCAGGCATTTAAGGGAAAAGTGCACACTGTTATGTTAGTGTTCCTCTAAGAGTTGCTGTTGTATTTATGTTTACCTGTGTTAAATTATTTTAGATTTCAGAAAATACTCCATATCATAACCCAGAGGTCACGGATTAGCGGACCAGGGTCCAGATCCGGACCCAGCTGCTACCTAATCCGGACCCAACCTGATTTAAAACATTTATATATTACTGCATGTTGTCCAACGACAGTGTCTAACTCAGGGGTTATAGTTCTCCGTCGCTGCGACGGATTTCCGTCATTTGGAAATTGAGCGCAAAAAGTCCCGTCTAGACTTTTTATTCAAGGTTTTGCACTGAAACTGCTCTCAACCAATCAAACCTGGCAGAGGCGGGACATTAGCCAATCAGAAAGAGAGCAGGGCGGGTCTTTCCAAAGCAGACATTGCCAGTCTGAGGTTTATCCGTGTTCATCATTTTAACTTTTGGGAGAGCATTTTAAACTGGCCACAGATGGTATGAATGAAAGTAGCGGTGGTCAAAGGTTTTCTTTGGATTTATGCAAACCAGCAGATCAGAAAGTTCAGCAGATCTGACAGCGACTTCCCTCGGTAAGCGTCAATCTGCTCCTGCAGTTAATTAATGAATTATTTCCACCTGTGGCCATGTCGTCTGTCAGCGTTTATTCCCTCGCTGATAAACGCGGCGACCAACCAGGGATCTCCTCGTGATTCGCTATTATGTTATATTTAAACACAAAGAAGGGTAACGCGCTAGCTCAGGCTAATTTAGCATGACCCTTGAAGAAGAAGAGTCGGACTGTGAAACAATGTGCCGCATTTGACTGGGTTCGATTCGGAAAAAGTAAAAAACAAAAAAACAAAACAAAAACCCTGCACTGTTCTGAAACAAAGAAGGCAGAGCTGTATCTGCTGTCGGTATGCAGCAGTGATCACCTGATGAGCTGCTGTGCTCCAGGACACTAAATAAAATGACAAGGATTTTGATGCTTACAGATTGTTAAGAAAACTACATCAAAAAGATAAAACAAATAAACTGCAGCTACAACATGGACTGGAGAACATGTTCTAACTGGGTGAGGCCAGAGAAAGGCGATTCTCAGAGAGTTTTTTTATGAAGTTAAAGTGGAGCGCGGACACAGGGTTCATCCTGGACAGGTCTCCAGTCACTGGGCTAAAATATAACCATATTATTAAACTTCAAAAAAGTTAAATCATGCCTTTTTATAAACTGTAATGATTAATTGGTGAACAATAACGGGCAAAGCAGAGACTGATTATTGTCATGTGCAATCTGTGTCAAATTAAAATGTATTATGTCATGATAGTGTTGGTGATGTGTCTGCATTTCCAAGGCTGTGGTGGCCTTGTATGATCATAAAATTAGTTTATATTGAATGTGACAGGGAGCCAGTGGAGTTGATGTACAGGAGTGAAGTAGATGATGTAATGATGAAGCTGCTGTCCTCTGAATCAGCTGCACTTTATGGAGGGTTTCTGGAGGACAGGGAGGAAAGGGAGCTGGGATTGTAAAGTGGACTGTAGACCAGTTTGTCAAAAGTGTGAAGGAAGAATTTGCTGCTGCAGAGATGAAAGTAACCCAGATGATGATGTGGATGTGGAAAGTGATGAAGAGGCTGTCCAGGATGACGCAAAGGCTTTAAAGCTGAAAGGTGGCAGAGATACAGGAATTTTCAATGGATATTTTAAAAGTATCAGATTGACTTTGCACACTAAGCAAGTGAGCCAACTAATGCGGCATGATGTCCACGCCCCGGGAATATATGGGCTTGCGAGAAAATGTTTTATATGGCAAAGCCCTCCGGAGCGTTCCCAAACATATCCGCTTGTTCATACATACGGAGAAAATAGCTGATTTAAAGGCGCAGAACGAATGAGCACCTTGATATGTGCTTTAGGTTGGCTTTGTTGCCAATCAAACCCAGGTTTAAAATCCTTGCAGGGCAGCCTAAAGCTCACGTCTATCATTAAGCCATAAAAAAGAAATTAAAAAAAGTTCAGTTATTTTATAAAAGATGTGAAAGTCAAGAAATTGTCTATATACCAAACTGTGAAAGATTGTGGTTCTCTATTTCAAAAAGCACTTTGGATTTTAAAATAGAAAAACGTTCTATTTTTATGTTATTTTTTTGTTTAAAAAGTCAATGTATAAGGTGGATGCATAAACATTTTATTCAGTGTTAAATACTGTTTAAAGTAACGGATTGTAATAAAAAATGTGTCCGGACCTTTACTGGTTGTTGATTTTCTTTATTCGGACCCCGCTGATTTTTAATTAGTGACCCCTGTCATAACCCATCAAAGTTAATCTATAGAATAAATTTTTACCATTCAGTAATCAAGTCACACTTTTATCACCTTCTTCTGTTAGCTAAAGTTAAGTCTTTTTAAACCGTGCTGGTCTTGAGAAGGCTGTACACGCTTTTATCAGCTCAAGAATTGATTACTGTAGTGCTCCTTTATGTCAGTGTCTCTCAGTCGTCCCTCAACAGGATTCAATTGGGCCATATTTTGTTTTTTTTCTAAAGCTCTTAATGGTCTGGGCCCTACATTTCTGATTTATTGAGTTTTTGCATGCGTGGAAGATCCCTGAAGTCATCATCCCAGCTCTTCTCTAATCTTTGAGCACTAAATATAAATATTAAGGTCTCAGTTGATGCACCCAGACCCTGGAGCCAGCTCCCTCTGGATCTCTAGTAGGTAAGAAAGTAAAACTTTATTTATATAGCTCCTCTCAAGATAAGAATCACAATGTTCTTTGCAACAGAAGTTAAGAAAAAATACACAAGACAAAAGCAGATTAAAAATATATAAGTTTTTAGCTGGCCATTAAAAGAAACGACCGAGTCTGCTGACCTCAGAGTCCAAGGAAGGGCGTTGCAGAGTCTTGGAGCCACAGAAGAGAAATCTCTGTCTCGTTTAGTTTTCCATATTTTTCATGGGGGACAATCAGTAGGTCCTGATCAATGGTCCTCGGAGCCCTGCTCTGCTCAATCACTGACCAAGACCTTTTCAAATCCAAACCTAAGACATTTTTATTCAGGAAGGCTTTTAATACTCAGTATCACTGTGACATTTGTTCTAGATTCCTAACTTTTATCTATTCTTTTAATTTTTTTCTGTTTAATTTGTTATATCTGTTTCTAAATGACTGTGATGGACTGGTGACCTGTCCAGGGGGTACCCATCCTCTTGCTCCCCTCCTCTCAATGATTTTCAATAATCATTGGAAAAATCTTTGCTGTCAAACTTGAGAGATATCAAACGCTTCTGATGCTTACTGACCAGCGTTGTGCATATTTCCATTGGTATTTTCGTGATTTATCTTTGTTGTTGACCTCTCATTATTTCAGGTTGGCCTTCTTGCCATCACCCTAATCAGCAGCTCCCTTTACAAATTCCCTGTTAGATTCAAGTTGAGAGACTCTGACTGGGTCGCTCCAAAAGGTTAATATTACTTCCAGTCAGAAGAAACATGTTGGTTAAAATAAAAGCTCAATTTGAAACCTAATTCTGCCCAGAGTATAAATAACTTTGGGCTTAACTCCAGAGGCAATATTCCACCCTAAAATAATTAGAAGAAATAAGCTTATCATAAAGCATATAAAAGGAAACAATCTAATAAGAAAACCCAATGGAAGTTAGGCTTATGTAGATGTGTGTACCTTGGATATTATTAAATGCAAACAACTAGACACCATAAACAGAACATCTCAAAAGATTTAGTTTCACAAAAAAAAAACATTTTCCATGTCTTCCTTTACATTTTTCTTTTGTGAGAGAGATGGACTGAAGTACAGTTTCATCATAAATAATCCTTACCTTAGACCCGTATCAAAGAAAAAAATGAACAGGTTTGGTATTAAACAGTGAATGCGGCACTTTATTTTTCTTCTGTTATGGTTTAGTAAAAATCTATATTCTGAAAGGCAGTTTTGACAGAGAGAAGAGATAAAGTAGCACTAATAGTGAAGTATGCAAGGATTAAAAACATAAGTGTTGACTAAAAAGAGGTACTGAATGATCAAACCTTAAACTCCATTTCATAAAAATAAAAAGGATAAATTAAGGCTGTTTTCAACATCAACCAACTTCCATTGTATTAAAATCAGGTTCATATTAAACGTTTGGCAACTTAATCCATATTCACATTTATATTATTACAATTATGACACATTTGAAAGATTTCTGAATCTATAAACAAAACTGAATTAGGCAATTAACCTAAATAATCTTTGAGTTGTCTCATCTTAGCAGGAACTTTTCTTTTTCTACTAGATCTAAAGTCCGGTGAAGCCATCCAAAGTGATCTGGACAAAGAGACCTTACCTATAGGTGAAAGGTCAGATTGAGGTGTGTGAGTTAAATGCTAGCCCAAGTCAGGGTTATAACACAACATTAAAATGCAATTAGAATTAATATTTGGCATATTGTAACAGACATCTAACTGGTTTTTCTAATTTCCTTTTCCATTAAACTGGAGAAATGAGGAGGGCTTGAAACCGTACGGATGGAAGATTGTGTGAGAAAGTAATCTCATCTTGTCTCATGTCAGACAGTACTGTCAACTTATTAAACTCAGTTTCCAGCTCCAGTCTGTCATTGACTCAGCTCCGTTCGATTTCTGCTGGAGTCGCCTTGCTTTTTTTTCTATCCAATTATCGAGGCAGGTTTCTGCCAGAATTAAACATCATTTTCAGTTTCAGATGTTGGGTTAAAGTATCAGTTTTACAGAAGACCAGTGCTTTTTCTTTTTTAACCCAAGGAGCTATCATTTCATGTCAAACTGTTGGACAAACCATCCACCTCTGCAGAGTAGACACATTAAAATGTCCTGATCAAGACCCTTTAAGAGAAGCTCCTCAGTGAGACCAACAAAGCTTAGGAATCCTTGATTTGCTTCCCAGTCTTAATAACCATTTTCTTTCCTAAAAGTGTTGATGGATGAGAACTCAATCTATAAAACTTGACGTATTCCCAAATATCCGGAACTATTCAAATTCAAAATAGGTGGCACTGTAATAATTAAGTCGTCATGATAATCTAAAATACATAATTTAATTACTTTTCCCTGAAAACCAATTTTTTCATAAATATTTTTGCAAACACAAAGAGGAGCTCCTTTTTAAGTCTCTTTAGGCTGTTCATTAATCAGCCACTCGAACTGGCCACGTCCCACAACAGCGTGTGATTGCTTAGCAAAAGGCAATCAAAAAGAAAAAGTGTAACCTCGTATAATCAATTTTAATTAAAGCAAAAGAATATGTTTCCCCTTTTGGCTACTAAAAATAATACTATCCATAACATTTTTTTTCATTATTTGGATTTGAGGAGACAGGCACTCGGTTAAAATAAGAGCCACCAATAACAATTATTTACTAAAAAGGTTTCTTTATTTTAAAAATTGGAAATTAAATCATTGTTTAATTGTTAACAGTGAGATCAACTCTGATATAAGGAGTAGTCAGTACTTCAAGTTTGAAAGCATTTTTATGTTTAACTAAATACACATAGTGGAATTTGGCAAAGAAATTGGAATATAATAGCAGTGTATTAAGTAAATATGCACTTTTGTACAAAAGAAAACAATTTGACTATGATCCAGCTTTAAAAAAAAATCTTTTCACAAGTGCAGTAATCCTGACAGAACTGGTGTAACTCAGTCAGCTTTGCAGGCAACCTTGCTCCCACTCACCTTTTCAGCTCTGCACACACATTTTCTGTAGGACTGAGATCAGGGCTTTGTGATGACTTCTCCAAAAACACTGACTTTGTTGTCAACATGATGTTGCCACCCACTGTACACCTCAGCTGAGTCGTTATTCCTGGCTTTGGGAGCTTCCACCTTTTTCCTCAAAGTGAACAACATTTTTATAATGGCCAAACACGATAGCTGTGGTTTCCCCAGACCACCAGACATGTTCCCAAAACCTAAGATTTTTGTGTCTGAGTGCATTTGCAAACCGCAGTATGGCTTTTTATTTTGTTTTTGAGTAACGTCTTCCCACTGTCTACATCCTCACCGAGTGGCTGTGCTGCCCATGTTGGTATAGGACACGTTTCACTGTGGCTAAGCTCACCCCAGCTTCAGGCGGCATAATAAAATGTTTTGCTTCTGTTCTTGGGTTCGTACGCACATTATGCACCGAAGCGCGTTCCCCTCTGGGACGCAACACCTTCCTGAATGGTATGATGGCTGTATATTCCAATGGTGTTTGTAGTTGAGTATAATTGTTTGATCAGATGGACATAGGAATTCTGGCACCTGGGAATTTTACCTGCGGATGAACCACAGCTGTGCTATTCCTGATATCTTAGGCGATTTTATTTTTCCATGCAGCACAGCTCCAGGGTTTCCTCCATATACCTCAATGCCATCAACATCACGGCCTTCCCACAGAATTTTAAAGGCATTATAATCTTTTGTGTATGTACATTTGAGAATTGCAGGAATGTGATAAAAATCTTTCTTAATATTTTGGTATTTAGCGGACAGACAAAAATGGTATTCCTAACTGACCTGAAATGAGAGAAATGTCAAATTAATGTGTAGTGAGGAAAATGGTTTACAGTGTATGTGAACATCAGCTTTCGTCTGTGTATAGCACCAATTCACAACAAATGGCATCTCAAGGCACCTTGTTTTACACACAAGTCAAATTTGCGTTAAAGAACCATATAATCGAATCAGTCTTAAATTAATCCAGTACATACATTCCCGTTTACTCCAGTTTATAACACACTGCAGTCAAATTCAGTTTATAGTGGCAAGCCTTACAAAGTTGTCTGTTTTAGTAAGTCCCGTTGATTTTATCCAGTTGGAAACTTTGCACCAGTCGCTCATACTGACCAAGCATGTGGCGACTGTGCAAAGGAATGAGCAAGGTGCATGAATTTAATGGCAGCTGTAGTGTTCACTCCATTAAGGCTGACAGGAAAATTTTTATTGGTATGAAACATTTACATGGTATAGAAAAGCAGAACAATATGAAGGGATTCTGTATTATGTTTATCAGCGCTGTAACAGAATCAGCTGGGAGAGGAAAAGTTGCAGTGATGTTTTTGCAAAGTCATGCTTGCATGCCCCCCCCCCCCCCCCACCCCCACACACACTTACATAATCTACTGTATAATCTGCAGTCAGCAGATCAGAACGTAACACGGAGATTTTGCACTCCTTCCTTTTCATCCGCTGCTCCACATCTTCCTCCTCATCATTTAAACAAGTCTCGTGTTGGTCCGCATCAAAAATCTATCCGGGAATTCAATCGCTGCCTTGATGTGTAAATTCGGTTATGGTTAATACATGAGCTACGGCGCATGCATAATCATGTCTCTCTGCTCCAATATGGATTTTTCCCCCCCTCCCCTCTTCCCAGAGTTATCAGTCATTGACGATATGGGACACGTGACGGCATCCTCCGTCAGTGGAGGTATAGGAGGAGAATCCTTTCCCCTTCCTCTCCTCCACTTGTGGGTGGTAGTTCGAATAGAAATAGCTCTACAGTGCAGCTTGTTATTTATATATGGGGCTTGCAGTGGGATGATTTTGAACGGTATTGGTGAATAGATGGAGAGCAGCATATTTCTACGGGCTGCATTAGGAAGCAATGCTGCTTCCTTATGTTCGAAGGCTGTGTAAGGCACAGTTTTCGACACTAAATGCTGCAAAAAAAAAACAAGATTTGGTTAAGATGACTTTATCTGCATTGCTTAGTGGAACTGTTTAGTGCAGCACAAGCCTGTGTCTAGACTGGTGCGTAAAACGGGTAAAAGCAAAGAGAAGAGCCCAGCTCCTCGCCATGCTGTGTGTGGGTGTATAGAATATCAATGCCCTGCTGTGCTTTCACTCCTGTGTTTGTCTGGCTGCTGTTTGTTGGCATTTAAAGTATTTCCATGTCTCATTGTTAGTCTAGGTCAGAGCGTTTATGCGCGAGCACTGCACGATTGTTTGATTGATTGTCTGTAAAAGCGGAGTAACGATTCTGTCTGTGCATCTTGGAACTTCCTGTCTCTTTTGGGCTGCCCGTGCAGGGTTTCAGCAGCTTTCTGCAGCAGCAGCCCTCCGTGACTTCCTGCCGTGTTGTTTGAAGTGTTTTTTGCTCAGCCTTCTGTTCCTGCCTCGTTCTCACCTTGCATGGAGTCAATGGGAAGTCCCAGAAGACTGCTTCGCTCAACCGCATTGCCGTGCGTGGGTGGAGAATGGGCCCTGCCGCCCATTTACCTCCATTTCCTTTATCACTCATCAGCGCTGCAACTGAAAGAGGGAATCACATATGTCGTCTCATTATTTAGAAAACCCTTTGTCTGTTGCACACAATGCTGGTTCTTCCATTAGTGTTGCTCTGGGCAAGCCCCTCCTGTGCTCCCTTTTTGTGTTCAGTTACCTTTGTTTAAAAAAAAAAAAGTAATCAGTGTAGAATAGGGCTGGACGATAATTCAATAACAATATATATCGATCAATAGACGTGTGGCGCAATAGGAAAAAAAAGGGTTGATAAAACTTCGATAGACAGTTTTCCTTCCTTCCTTTCAGCCTATCATATTAGGTGATGCTACAGTCACCGCTTCCTCTCAACCAATCGTAATCGCGGACCCAGGCACGCCGTCACAAAGCGCCGCCCTCTCAAACCACAACACACAGCATGTGAATATGTCGCAGCAAGGAGAGGCTGAGGAAATTGTCCCAAAATGGGGTTTTAATAGTTCACCAGTCTGACAGAAATAAACCAGTGATTTGTAAAACTTGCAAGGAACCGGTAAAAACAAAGTCTGGTAACGCAACCAACTTGTTTCATCACGTAAGCCGCTCACACGCGCAGCAGCGCGAGCCCATTCAGCCCCGCGCGACTCCGCGTCGTCGGAGGAATCTTATGGAACTTCTTCCAAAACAAAGCAGGTATAGCAGCTAAACTAAACTGGGCTCCCTTCTTTGTGATAAAATGACAAAGCGTCCAAGCGACATAAGGACATCACGCATGCAGTAAAATGCTTCATAGTGGTGGATATGCTGCTGTTGTCTGCAGTTGAAAAACCTGGCTTCAAACAACTACTTGCCACTCTTGATCCGCGATATAAAGTTCCGGGCCGCAAGTTTTTCTCTAACAGCGCTCCCTAAATTGTGCAACGAGTGCAGGGAATCAGTGCAAAATCAGCTGCAATTTGTGTCTTCACACGCCACAACCTCGGACCTCAGCCCTGCATCAGCCTCTCAATTGACTATATAGACAGAGAATGAAACCTGAGGAGTAACTAGTGTACTATTCCCACCTAAATAGGCTATTCTATTTATTTATTTATTTGTTATATTTATTTTGGTCATTTTACTGGTCACTTTAGTTTATTCTTTGTCAGTATTTAATAACATCACCCAGGTCTCTTAAGTTATTTGTCTTTAAAAAATCAGTTATGGGTAAAAATATTGGTTAAATAAGGATTTAATTGAGATTTAGTGTTTGTGTGTTCTTTATTAAAAGTAAGTCATTTAGCAATATCATAAGAGCCAGGTTTTAAATCTTTTTGATAATTATCGATATCGATCAATATGCATTTTTTTTATCGATATGCTTTTTTTCTATATCATCCAGCCCTAGTGTAGAATAATGCAGTCGAGGTTTACCAGCGTATATAGTCTGATAGACTGATAGTCCTACAAGGCTTTAAAATGTTGCTTCGGGGGGTTTACGTATAGAAGGAAGGTTTCGTGACTTTTAAACTGTGTTTAAATATGGTGCAAATGTGGCCCGCCAGGAAAGCTGATTGATGCTTTATAGATTAATTTAAATCTTCGTAAAACAGAAACACAACATATTTATCTGTCATTTACCCTGCTTTTTGTATTATTATTTTTTGCTTTAATTTTAACTTTATAGTAAACAGGAAAGCAAACATTCAGTGACATTTCGAGGCTAGGTTGTAGTCAGGGTCCACCAACCTACAGCTTGTGTTAACAAAAAACAGAGTGTCCCATTACCAGCTTTTGTGCTAAGCCACAATAAAAAGATTTCTAGACCAAACTAGAAAGTAGTTGACCCAAAGGAAATAAGGCAGTTGTGTGCCCCTATTTTAAAAAAGGCTAACGTTCATTTTTTTTAAATAATTTGGATCTATAGCGATTTAGTGATCCTTTTCTTATAAGAATCAGCGTGCTTTGTTTGTTTCATTTAAATGTTTCATTTTTAGTTTGTGAGGCCCACAAATACTTTCAACTTGATTATGTTCCACTTGGTAAAAAGTGTGGACACCGCTGATCTAAGTGTTTTTAACCAGGCCTGATCAATTGCAGTCCTGATTTCTCAAAAAGAAAAAAAAATCCTTCAGTGTATCACTAATTTGTCATCTTGGTTCAGAAAACAGCCTGAGCTGCAGTGGTCAGACGTACTTTCTCAGTCCTTACACCGTGTATCACACAGGGTGGTGACAAGGTGATTAGATACGCAAACAAGTAATAAAAACATATTAGACTATTCACAGAAAACTGTTTTTTATTCATTTTCTTTTCTTTTCAAGCTCGTTTGCTACCCATTCTTAATGTTAGGCAAGGCAAGGCAAATTTATTTATATAGCACAATTCAGTACAGAGACAATGCAAAGTGCTTTACATGATTAAAATATAGGAATAAAAGCAAGTAATTAATATGCATTCACAGACCTGCATATACTTGTTTTTCCCCTGATTTGAGGTTCTGCTTGAGATGGTCAAGTATTAGTATGCTGTGATCAACTACAAACCTCATGAGTCAAAATGTGGATATTGAAATTGGCCAGTTTCCTATTGATCGGCCCAATTTACTGATCGACAGGTTTAGTTTTGATGCGTTCATCAAAGCATCAAAACTAAGAACTCCCACCATCTACGGTCTACACATTAATTAATAACAAACATTTTGATGCACTTTCTTTGGTGAAATAAAAATAAGATGAAGGTTGGGTACATAATTGTTTGATACAAAATATTTAAAATATTTTCATTTTATTTCAGATTCAAAACTCATCTCTCCATTAAAGAACACAGCTTTACCTTTATATTATTTAATTGGGATCATAATAATTGGAATATAATGGAACTCGTCCAAAGTAAAATCACCACCTCTGCATTGTTACATCCCTTGCCATGATTCAGGGAAGCAATGAACACTGTCAAAAGGAATTTATCCCCAGATACCTGAAAACCTTCACTAATGTTTAGCTCCTATAACTCACTTGGAATTGAAAGCTTAGCGATTAAAATCAAGCTGTTTCTGTTCTGTTATCCTTTGTGTGTATATATATATATATATATATATATATATATATATATATATATATATATATATATATATATATATATATATAAAAGGAGGCTGGCCTGGAAACTGTGAATTAAATAGTTGACAAATGTTTTGTAACTGTTGCATAATGTATCTTGAAGAAAGGCAGACATTTGGGTTACCTAGAGGAGTAAAATCCCTGGAGTTACATAGCAGAGCTGAAAAACAGCAATGTAAGTTGACAGTTATATTTAATGTTTCTGGTCTATTTTTCACAATTCATGTAGGTCCAAGGTTTGTATGAAAATGGATTTAAAATGGTCTCAAGAAGTAATAACTCTTGCTTACTGAAGCACAGAACAAGGCATTTGAGCCATTGGAATGGGATGAAGGCAATTTTGAAACCCCAACTTCTTAGACATTGGCAAAACATGATGGTACAGACCAACTGTACATGGGCATTGCTTTTTTGTGCAATTTTAAAAACAACAACATGAAAGCATCTGCGATTTTCCTTGCAGCCTGTTTGTAAGCGTAAGTATGTCTTTCATTATAAGGTAAGGAGGAGATAGGGTGGTTACGATGAATAGATTTGCTTTTGCTGCACTTAAAGGGATTCTATGCCACTTCCCAGGAGGAAGAGGTAATAAAAAAAGGAAAACGCTGCGACGAAAAAAAGATAAACCAAAAGGGGAGAGAAATAAAACGAGGCTGGTGGAGGAAAATGCTCAAAAAAGTAGAGATGTGGGAGGGTGATACAGTATAAAGCTGTGCTGAGATGTGAAGGCAGAGAAAGAGCGTGGAAGTGGGTAGCACTCGCAAAGGGGGGAAGGGGATATATTCATATAAAGAGAGGTGGAGTGTGTATGGAGAATATTAATTGTGTGGGAGTAAGATCTATCTCTGTCTGTCCGTCTGTTCGTCCGTTAGGCTAAATTTTACTTAACCAAATTTAAGCCCACTCACCTTTTTTTTTTTTGCTTCTGTGACAGGACTCTGAAATCCTTCTCAGTGCTTGTCATCTTCGCCGGGATCTATGGTACAAAGGAGCAGGGAGGGAATTACCGATGTGTGTGCGTGTATGGGGCTGAGAGGGGGAAAAAAAGAGGGGGAAGGAGAAGAGTAGCGAATATGTAACATACCTACCCTAAGATACAAATGACCAAAACAGGGCGAAGAACGGGGGCCTGTCACGAAGAAGGGAACCAACGGAGAACGAGGAAGCATGGGAAATTATTCACATGGCAAAGAACAAGCATCTAGGGGAACCGTAGGCTACGACGGCAGGGAGAACAGCCGGAGAAGCACGTTGTTAAGAGTTAAATGATGTAGTCAAGGGAATAACACATGCAGCCTGGGGTTGTTGTGTGTTATTGGAATAGCGAGGGTAACACACACAAAGCAACTTCAAAAGATGGATTCTCCCAAGGGGGAAGAGGCCTAATACTGGGAGTCTTATTCCCTGGAAGCCCGACTGCTGGCAGAAACACTGTGGTTCTGATTTAAATAAATGGAAGGTTGGTAATAATGCATTTTTTTCCTGACTGGGAGTTATAACACAGGAAACAAATCATTTGAGAGTTTTAGAGAAAGTTCTACTTTTGGCAATTATCTTCAGAGTCTTAAATGTGTAACAACTTCTGATTTGGCATTTGCAAATTACAAAGCATTTTGTAATCGCTCACTAGGAGGCTTCAATTTCACTAATGGGTCTGAACTTTCAATTAAGTTAAAGGTTCCATCAGGCTCGATATTAAGTTATGATGTATATAACTTTCGGTACTTTTAATGCTACCTCAGATTTCTCCGATAATAATGACACAAAGGCGATGGACAGTATTACTTATGGCTTTTTCTGGTGTCTTACTACTGCGTGTAATACAGGTTGCTACAATGATTTCTGATTGGTTATAACGCCTAAATATCTTAGGTAAAAGATGCAACAGGCAGGTTTTCTTTTTTTATTGAATGTGGTTATTATTTCTTGGTAATTGTCAAGAACTACAATCTGGAACAACTTCTGATTTGGCATTTACAAATTACAAGGCATTCTGTAAACGGCTAGGAAGCTTTGATTTTACTAATTGGATGTATTGTAGTACAGCACTTTGCTTTTTGCTTTTACACCATGACAGTCGGGCAAGAAAGGCTTGTTATGGTGTCTTTTTGCTGCATATAAGTTAGGAATTTCAAGAATTTCTAATATAGTATAATAATAATAATAATAATAATATAATATTCTTCATTATTAACATGACAGATGCAATACACAATACAGTCCTTTTTTCCTTTGTGGGACATTATAGTTGTTATTGCTCTGTAATTAATATTGAGACATAAAATCCGAAACAACTCTAATTTTACTTAGACTATGCACTTTCAATCAAACTACAGGTTCTCTCAGCCTTGATTCTAACCTCCAGTGTTTGCTATATTGAGGTAAATTGGCGCCAAAGAAATGATGTCGTTTCAAACTCCTACTCATACTTATACCAGTAATACCCCACATGACGGTATTATGTCACCATGGTCTTAATATAATATGAAGGATTACACCACCGAGGCATACCGCATTACTTGTGTAATCTAAGACACTTCAACACTATGATGTAGTATATCGTCAGTATAATCAGAAGCACCTCATCACCGTGATGTACAGTGATACGACATTGTGGTTATCTACATCCGTTATCTATGGGTATATCCATCTACACAAACACATACTACTCTACCATGTTACCCTATTCCTGGAAAGACTTGTTTTTTTTCCTACATCAGGCTTTTTATTAGCCTGGCCAGCCAGACCGACTTATGCCGTGTGTATTCAATACACAGCTTGTCCGTCTAGGCAGGCTCAGACTCTCTGGTCTAACCCTGTAATTCCACATCCTCTGCTTCTGTACGTGTCCGCTCCGTTCTCCGTGAGTCCGTGAAAAGCAAAGCCTGCTACATCCGCGGTTACGCCGTCTAGCTCCGCCCCGAAGTTTCTTGGAGCCTGAGGAGAGCATGTGTGATCTTGCAAGAGGATTACCACGTTTCAAATTTAATGTTGAAAAGACAAATCTGCTTCCTTATATGGTGCAAAAAGAGTGGTTTTATTTAAATAAAACAGTTAATTTTATTGCAATTTTTTTTTTATTAATTTGAGGTTATTGATCTCTATTTACACCATTTAAATTTGACAAACTGGAGGTTGTTAACGTTCTTTTTCCTCTTTGCTATGATTGTAATTGGGGAACTTGACCCGACCAGAGCCAGACGGAACGGAGCAGAAAATTGGAGTTGTCAGTATTTTGATGGTGAACGATGGAGAGCGTCTCCGCTGACGTTCAGAGTACTCACAGAGAATGCGGAACCGTTCTCATTAATTAAAATAACAACGTAGTTGCTCCGTCGGTCGGGACGTGCACGTATGTGAACGGAGCAGTCATGGAGGATGTGGAATCTGGGGGTACAACTTACTGCACCAATCACAGCACAGGAGGCGGGATGCTACGATGCGTCGCTCCTAGCACCAGAACTACCCAAAATGCAGCAGTGCTTTTCTGTAACCATAACAATCAAGATGGCGGCCACAATGGAGCAATGTTTTAAAGATGCCCTTTATGTCCTGAATGAGCTGGATATATCTTTAAAACCTCAACAACTGGCTGCTCTAAGCACTAAAACAGAGCATGTCACTTGGAGTTTGCATCACCTTTGTAGTTATCTGATTGGATCGAACCTTTTTCCGCTGACCCTATAAGTCCTGCCTTTGAAATCGGGCTGTACCCGCTGCTTTCAGTCTGGCTTTCCAGGCCAGCTTTTATGGCATTTTAAAGGGTTACAATGTATTTTTAATCTTTAGCTGTAATAGACTGTTTTTTCATTACAGTAAAAAGGGAATTAAACGATAAATGAATTAATAGGCTAAAACTAAACAGTTTATGTCGTTACAAAATCAAGATGTCTGTCCATCCATGAATTCTACAGCGTTCGATACATGTCTAGCCCTTACCGAGGTAATTTCACCATACTTTCTCTGACCAACTTTAATGAAAGACTTACATTTATTGCTGATTGTGACCTGGGAGGTCACAGCTAGTAAACTCACTTTGAATTCTTGTTCAATGAGCCGTTGCTGTGATGTAGTAACAGTTACTGCATCTTGTTAGCACCCCAGATACAGTAAATCATGACGGGGGGCTAATGATTGGCGATTTCTGTTAACTTACTAATGTTTTCTTAATTGGTGGGAAACTGAACCAATGAGGCAATTTCTGGTCAGGCAGCATTTTAATGAATTCAAGTACAGAGAAACAGTGCATTGTTATCGGAATGAGCTATTCTCTTTCCAAACTGTTGTCAAGGTGGTGTTAAGAAAGCATTGTCTTAGCGGTGGTGGTGTTCAGGGTTTTGCATTATCTTCCTCTTTTGACTTCCATAAATTTCAGTTACTGAATCTAATTTGTCAGGTTTATCCTATTTATTTCTTTGTGCAAAAAAATACGCATTCACAGCAGTGATATTGTAACATGTACAGATTCAGTCTTCTCAACAGGGGTGAAAGAACTAAAAAACAGTGATGTGAAGAACTAAAGATATATTTTTAGATGGAATACAGTATACGTTCACACACCATCTCTCTGTGTTGTTCTCCAGTCTCTTGTTTAGAAAGCTGGGCCGGCCTCGTGTGCATGTGCGCCCATGTGAATAAGTGTCACTCAGGGCTTAGCCCCTCCCTGCCCATAAAATGCCACCATCAGAGCGTAGGTGCAAAATGGCAAAGAGTACGCCCAGCGTATCAAAGCGCTCTCTTGCTAACTGCATTAGAAAGTGATGAGTTGGTTACTTCTTCATTAGACACGTTCCTCCGAAACGTGATGGGGTTTTGCTGTGTATTTCACCTTTGCAAACATGCACATATGGGGCGACGGGTGAGAAGAGGGGGAAAGGGGGAATGTTGCAGCTGGAGTAGAGGTAGAGAGAGGCGTGAACAGACAGTGCCCAACAGCTCCCCTAGTGGTGAAATTCTGATTATTGATCCTCTAAGCAATTCAGACTTTCATGTTATATTTTCGGGCTGCACAATGGACCAGTTGGTGGTGTTGCCTTGCAGAAACAGGTACCCATTCCAAAATCCACCATGGGTCTTTCTGTATTGAATTTGCATGGTCTCCTTTTGCTTTTGTGGGTTCTTTCTGGGTACTCTGGCTTCCTCCTGCAGTGCAAAAGCATAGCTGTAAAGTTAATTTGTCTCTCTCAATTTTCCTTAAGTATGAGTGTGTGCATGCACACTTGTGTGTCCTGAATCTCTTCTTTAGTGATGCTCTAGTGACCTTTCTAGGGAGTACCCAACACCCACCCTATGCCTGCTGGAGATGGGCACCAGCCCCCGCACCATCCTGCAAGCATAAATAGGTATAGACAATGAATGGATTGATGTTGTGTTATCCCCTAGAGTAGGGGACCTGATGTCCCTGATGGGGACGTCAGGACAAAGAAGTAGCGTGCCACAACAGCCATTAAGGTACCTAGTCGCACTGGTGTTAATGTTGCAGATGAATAGCCGAGTACGCCAACCACCGTCCCCCCTACTCCCCTGCCTTGTCAGTGTTGTGTACTGTCACTCCCCACCCCCCAACAGCTAAATACAGCTGTCAATAACCACTATGAAACTTACTATTTGCAGTATATATAAGCATATTTTATAGCAGTGGAGTTACAGTTGAAAACATTATATCCACCGGCACTGGGACAAATTTCAGTAATGCTGAGCTCCACCTTTCCATGTTGTGCACTGCTGCTCAGATGAAGGAAAAAAGGCTACTGCACTTTTCCTTCACTGAAAAACAAGTCAAATTCTGCCCGCAGATTGCCCAGCTATGCAACTAACCATCTCGTTATTCTTGTTGCATTATACGTAGCAGAAATGCAAAAGGTAATGATGAAAACACCCAAGAACTACTACTAAATATAGTGGGTGTTTATTTTTATCATTTATCCCTATGTATTAAAATTAAAATAACAGTAAATATATTTTATAGGCCACAATGTTACAGGTATACTAATACTAATCATGTAGTAGTAGGACTAATTAATCTTTTTATTTAAATTAATAAAATAAATTTAAAGTTTTTGTGTGAACCTTTTAAAATTTGATGTTTTTTATTTGCTTTTCTTTTTTATACCACAGGTTGTTATGCTGTAGAATTTCATATCAGCTCACCCCTGTAGCTTGTAGCATTGTAAAACATTTACAGTTGATTCTTTTTTTTTAGTGTAAATAAAATACTGATAAAAGCTTCTCTCTAATATTAGTTATCATGTCAATGAGTACAAGAACTTTCAAATCCCATTGACTTTCTGACCTGCATCTGAAACCCAGCTCAGTGGGACGTGATTCCATGACCCAAAATTTGACCAAAGTAATAAAAATTGTTATTTTACTTTGTTTTTCTTTCCCTTTGAATTTTTTCTACTTATTCAAATGCCTCATAACAACTATCTGAATTCATGTTCTGTTCTGAGACATTGGCCGTGCTATTCTTACATCAGCATATCTCAGTGTTTAATTTATATTATGTGCAACATTTTTGTTCCCTGGGAGTAGCTTGGTTTTTGATGTGGAGGCAGATGGCTATAAAGCATGTCTGGCTTTGATGTGAAAGACCACAGTTTGACTCCTGAAACAAATCTGTAATTAGCAGAGCAGAAGAGTCCAGCTAAAGGGTTGTGAGTCTTTGATAAAGAAGAAATCCCATTTCTTTGGTCAACATTTACTCCCACAGTACCCGTGGGCAGGGTAGTAGTCTGGTAATTTCTCAAGTGGCTGAGTTTAAAATGTAGTAGAGAGCTGGTTTTTACTGTTTTTTTGCAACTGTGTTCTCTTGTGATTACAGGTTGCTGTTCTAACAGATACATCAAAGAGCTTAAATGAAACAGAGTCTTACCTGCCAGTCTTAACCTTGGGTGTGAAACTGGAGGGAGGAATTACATTATAGCATCGTACACTCATTCTGAGAGAGGCTTTCCCAGCTCAGCAGTCGTCTTCAACACTTTAACTCAGAATCTTTTTCTGGGTGATTACTATCCTGAATGTACAGATCCTACCGACAATTGATTTTTTTTATCAAAATTTATCAAAATTTACCCCATGTGGAACAGTAGAAACACTCAAAAGAATTAGGTTTATCCTCCGATTACTTTTAAGATCTTGTTTAATACATGATAAAAAAAAAAGAGTTCGGTGTTCAAGTTCAGTGTTTTTTGCGTTAAAAAAAAATGAAGTTGTTTGGGACTTTTTGTTTCAGGTTTTTAATTAAGAAAATTAAACAATATCGGGTCATCTAAAAGAGGCATAAATATGTAATTCTTCTGACTCAACGTTTGGTGAACAAGCTTGTCCAGTGTTGATTCAAACTAAATAATAAATAAAACATTTTTTTTAAATAAAATAGTTACTTTTTTATCTTAACTCTCCTCTACCACGTCCTCACTCATGGTTCAGTCAAACCATGTCGTCTTCATAGGAGTCCAAAATGTTATCTTTGTTTATGCGTCTCTTGTCTGGAACAACTCAAATGGACTCTTTCTTTGCAGGGTTCCTACAGAGTCTGGAACAGTATGGATAATTTTTAATCCAGTATGAAATTAAGTTTAGACCACTATCCCCCATGTGACTGATATCATAGAACCACCTAATTTGTGTGTGTGTGTGTGTGTGTGTGTGTGTGTGTGTGGTGGGGGGTGTTAGTTAATATTAACTGTATTCTATAAGCAGATCATAGACAACTTGTTGAAATCCCTTGTTGTCGAAGCAGGTGCAAATTAATGCAAAGGTGCAAGAAAACATCCCGCTACAGATGGCTCTGTTTCATTTCTGAAAAAGTCAGGGAAGAAACATTCAACACTACACAGGTATGATATGGCAAACAGGTGATATGACCAGAACCCAGTGTGATCCAAGGCTAAATACTAAAAACAGCCTCTACCTTAATAGTCCCTCTATGTTTCTTAAATGAAAAAGCTTTCTGACGAAATGCAGTGTTTGCCTCATGTTTGAGTCACAGGTAGATGATTATTCTCAACATTGTTATAGTTTTTTCCTTTTTTTAAAAAAAAAAATAAAGAGCACATGTAGTCCCCCTATAAAATTGTCACAAAATCTAGTTGCAAACATTTACCTCCATATATTTCATAGGTTTTCTGAAATATGCTGGTGTAAATTTTCCTTGTCATATAATTTAAGCAGAAATTGTCCGTAAGATGGGAGACAAACCCTTGCCTGCTCGATTTTTGAACCCTAACTCATAAGAAGGTGTCTCTAAAAATGGCATCGCCTCACTATGGGAGCCGATTGGTCCGCCACTTATTGTTGTTGGTGATAATAACATGACGGCAATAAAGCTGAAACCGTTTAGAATGATATCGACCCACAGTCTGTGTTTTCATTTGCTGACAGCAATGTGCACACAATTCACCTTGCTGATCAAAATTATTATACAACCCTCACTGTTTCCCTACCTCGTTGCTCTGTGGCTGTCAGATTGAGTCGTGATAAGCTCATCAGTTGACCATATGAGGGCAAGCACCTTCTCTTTGGTGCTCACGCGTGAAATGTTAGACTGTCAAAAAAAATAATAACCCAGAAAGTGAAGGGGTAAAGATAATATCTCCTAAAACAGTGCTTAAAGTGAAGGTAGGTGGTCATAAAAAGGCTCTCTGGGTGTTTTTTTGGAGAGACACCAGCAGAAAATTGTGCCAAACACTCGGCCAGCTTTTCCGTAATAAATATACTGTACTTGGACCCATGCTCAGATATAGTCTCATTTATCCTTAAATCATTCAGCTTACCTTCTAATGTGTCCGTTCAATCTTTAAGTGCAGCAAAATTATTATTTGATGCTATCCTGGTGGTGAAATCAAACAAAAATAAAGACTTCTAGCTGCTGAAGATGTGTCTTGTTTTAACTATTACCCTTTTAGACAATTTCCCTACTTTCCTCAGAGGAATAATTGTTTTCAAAGCTTTAATTGAATGCCCCCTCCCCCAGTTGTACACAGACTGTCTTATAGTGGATTGGTGCATTCTAACAGTATTTGTTAAATGCTTTCAGCCTAAACCAAAATCCTAAAAAAAACCCCCAAAAAACGGAATTATGTTTCTGGCACAATGAACTTTGAAGTATGAGTTTAAATGGGAAATTTAAGCCATTTAGGGTGAAACCAAATGCTAAAATATCTGTTTGCAAATATTAAAAGCATGATATTTTTCTTTTTGCTATTTTTTCTAAGCAAATGCCTACAGTTAAAAACAACTTTCCCCAGCACCCTTCATTGCTCTTAGAAAACCCGCTTCTCTTTTATTTCCATCTTGACTCCGGGTCCAAATCTGTCCCTTTTTAGATGCTCTGTAATGTCCTCTCGTGGGCAGGAAAAAAAATTACAAAATTAAATGTACATCATGTGCTACTTCTCAATTATCTGCTTTTATTTTGAAAGTAACTGCTGTCCTTTCTGTATTTGGGTAGAATCAACACTTTCCTATGAACTGATGTCTGCTCATGCTGAAAAGAGATGGACTGATGCAGATTGTGGAGTTTTCAACAATACGTAGACTCCCTAAGAGCTGCACAGAGTATCCTCATTGCAAGATCAGTTTACTCTTTGATAATAATTTAAGACTGTTTGGAATAGAGTAGTTGTTGGTTGTGATTTCCAGTTGTAAATACACACTTTGACCTGTTGGATGGAGTCACAATGCACTAAATACTCACACCTTACCAGTGTCACATTTTGATAAGGGCCACTTGGGCAGGAACCCAGGGTTGCAGAGTAAGAGGGGGTGCAAAAGTCCCAGATAAAGAAATGTAATTTATCAGATGCAACTTACACATGTTTTCTGTTTCTTTTACACTTATTTGTTGCTGAAAATATGGAGACACTTTTACATGGGTCATGCATTTTATCCTGACCCCACAATTTGGATGATATCCTCCACCTTGACTGGCTATGGGAGAGCAGAAGGAGGGACTGGTCCAGTGAGCCGTTCATGCAAAAAACACCACTGCCCCTTACAGAGATGATGCAGCGTTGGAAACACTGATAGTTGAGTTTCCTAATGTTATGCAGGTCTGCTCTGAAGTGAAAGGCAAAGTGGCTCTGTTTTTGTAGAAAAAACTGCTCTTGTCAGGGATTCCTGCCTAAATCAACAAGATCAGACCAAACGTACAGTCAAAACACATGTTCTGATGCATTTGATTTGCTAAAAGATCCTTAATAAGTGTAACAACGTTTAAAGTTTATTTGAATGCAGTCAGTGTCAACAACAATCATAGTTACTCATGAGCCCCTTTGGGAAAATGATTTGCCCAGGTCTTGTCATAGAACCATAAGCGTTAAATACAAACTTAAAGGAGATAATTTAAAACACTGGTAATGTGGTCAGAACACACAAAATAAAATCTGTTTCAATGTGCTACATTAAAACTGAAAAGATAAATACATTTGAAAAGAAGGTATTAGCTTAATATAATTTGGTCTTAATCAATAATGCCAATTAAATTAATGTTTCTTTAGTGTATGACTTTGCCAAAATAAAGCATGACTGGTGTTTGCTTTGCTTCGTTTTGCACTGATAAGATGTGTACATTTTGAGTGAAATGGACATGCTTTCCTCTTAAAGTGTCTTGAGATGAATTCTTGTGGATTTGCTCTATTGAAATAGCTGGAATTAAGAAAACCTTTAAGTGCGAACCTATTCAAGCGAACTGTTAATTGCTTCATGCTGAATGTTTTTTTTTTCTGTGAAAAAACATGAAGGTTTTAGGTCATTTATAGGCAGAACTTTGGTAAATTCCAAAGATTACAAACTTCCCGGTGCTACGTGTGTTTAAAAAAGGAGCTGCGAAGCTCTCAAATTGGAAATAAGTGTTAAACTGTATTTCATTTTACAGTGCAAATGTCCTCAAATACATGTTGAGTAATCACGGCAATTTGATTAAAGTTTTGATTGGAAGGAAGCATTTGAATGCTGTTAAGTTAACAGTAATGTGCTTTTATAAAACATCTAATCAGAATTAAAATAAAAAAAAAGTTGTGGCACAATCAGAATAACATAATGTCTAATCAAAGAAGAAAGGAGGTGCACACACGGGGATGCGCTCAGACAAAAACACACACACACACGCACATTGAGAAAAGCCGCTAACTTTGATTCCTCTCTGCAACGCTCCGCAGGTGTGGTCCGCTCCTCCTGCGCCGGCTATTAGCTCAGAATATCATTGGTATTCCTTCCCCGCTCCTGAGTAGCCCACAGTTTTTTTTCCCCCTTCTTACTTGACAGAGGACCGTAGGTTAAACGCCGGGGGGAGCGCTTCATCACGACTAGATCTGATCCAATTAAATACAGATTTAATCAGCCCCGCGGTCGCTGAGTGAATACGCAATGCGATCGGGCCGACGGTGACCGGAGGCCCAGCGGTGACAGCGTGGGTTTGCCATTCTGATTCCATCCCCAGGCTGGGAGATTGGCTTAGTGGGTGAGGAGGCACCTTGATCCTATCTGACCTGTCAGCTGAGCACATCCTTGTATCTGCAGACGGGTTCGAGATCCATTTTTTAATAACTTGTTGGAGCTGGGGCCTTAATTGTCTGCGGCGCCCCTTATTCTGATGACCTCTAACCCGCTGATTTACTGTGATGAGATGCAAAGGTGATTCGCGGGAGATTCATGAGATTTCCCTCCGATGCAAAACACTCGATTAATTACTGGTTTATGGGCTGGATTATTTCCGAGGCGGGCGGCGACGGTCTGTTTGCTGCGGTGTTTACCAGTCGCTGTATGGAAAGCGGGGAGAAATTGATTGTGGAGTAAAGATTTTACCGTGCAGGGGAAGCAGTCCTGTGATATGAAGTAAAGCTCCCGAGTGCCCCATCAAAGTCCACTGTAACTGCTGTGTCACCTTCAGAAATCCAGGGGAGGATTGTACACGGGAGCTGTAGCAGAGCCTACTAATGAGAAGTTATTGGGGAAGAGGTTTGCTCTTTAGCATAGCTCCACGTCCGGGGTCATTTTAGTCCTGACGTGAGTCTTAATTACGGATCTTATTATGTGTCTGGATGTTGGAGTGAAAAATAGGCTGTCTGACTGTCACTCCAATGTGTAACATAAATAAATGGCCGCCTCGGCTTGCTGCGACCCACACAATGCAAACACGACACACCGCAGCTCTAAGAGCGCTGTTTATTGTCTGAGCCAAATCCAGCCTGGCAAGCAGCTTGCTCTGGCTGGCGAATTTAACAAGGAATGGTTTTGAGGGGGTGGCGAGGTTTACCTCTTCCACAATGCCAGTTACTCAATGCAAACAAGGTTCCCCGTTGCCTGTCTCTTTAATGTTTAGACTGGGGAGCTTTGTAATATATGGTCATCCCTGTGTGTCGTAAATGCATAAAGTGTGTTTTGTGACTTTTAATGAAAATTCATTGAATGAAATGAGAAAAATTCTTTACATTGCTCAAACACACAAAATAACCCTTTTTATAGATGGTGTTCATAATCACTGGAAATGCCTGAAGCTTCTTTAAGATATTTTCAAGGTGTGGATAAGTGTGGAAACACAAAATACAGTACATAATATTACACTTACGTTTTCACACATCCCATTGTCTAAAGCAGGCATGCACAAAATGCAGCCTGGGGGCCATTTGTGGCCCTTGTACTGATTTTGGGATGCCCCCCCCCCCCCAAGCTGCATTTCAAGAAAGATTTGGCCCACCAGCAAAGGTGGCTGATGCAGATGAAAGCTTTTAGTTTTTAATTAGGGCAAAATTATTACAGAAAAGTTC
Source organism: Fundulus diaphanus (assembly GCA_037039145.1). Classification (NCBI taxonomy): domain Eukaryota; kingdom Metazoa; phylum Chordata; class Actinopteri; order Cyprinodontiformes; family Fundulidae; genus Fundulus; species Fundulus diaphanus. The sequence continues at coordinate 37,494,770 of CM073135.1, forward strand.
AAATCCTACAATTAAAAATGTTGGGTACAGCACAAAGTATTCATGTTTTAATAAACACACTTAACATTCGCTTCAATTTCATAGTAACATCTATCCAATGATATTTAATTACTCAAATGCAGAATTTGGTGCATTAAAATCTGCTTTGAATTCAGTTATTAAAATTGGCCAATTACAGCAAGTGTTTTCAAAGAACAACTGATCCAAACACTGTTCTTATATTGCTAGACCAAAAGAGTTCAGTTTATTATTGTTAAAGAGTCAAATTAAATTATTTAAAATAATTTGCAAACCAGATGACCATCTTTTAATACGACAAATGAGTAAAACCCTTTTTTTACCTTTGGATCTACAATGATTTATGCATTAATTTCCTACAGAAAATCTGACTAATTAATTTATTTAAAATTATCATATTTTGTAGAGAAGGTAAAGTTTTTTTGTTTGAACATTATTTTATAAATTTTTTGGCCCTCGAGTTCCTTTGACTTGACAATTTTGGCCCGTATACTGAAAAGTTTGGACACCCCTGGTCTAAAGGTTCAATCTTTCTGTCCGTCCATCTATTCATCCAGTCGTTGATCCAGCCATGATTTTTTTTCCAGGTTTTATACCTGGGAAAAAAATCAGCCATACATTTGTGTCAGCCATACATTTGTGGCATATTTGTACATTACAATGGACCAAAATGTCATTTTCCATTTTAGAGAATATTTAAGAACCCTGCATAGAGTTTTTATAAACCAGACCTGGAGAGGTGTGAATTAGTTACTTGTTTTTTTTTTTAAATGCTTTTAATATCTGGCACCGGGATCTTTCACTTCTTCCCCATCTCAGGTCAGTAGTCTATTATTACGGCTCGTGTTCTGGGATGACGCTCGTCATTTATTATTTCCACGTGTAAATGAGACGAAGAGATGAGCTTTATCAGACTGTGCGCTCCTTCAGGATGGCCTCCGCTCGACGCTGCTGTGGTTTGACATCTCAAACAGAGTCATGTTTGAAGTGCTCGGTTGGATGCCTGCGCTGTCTGCAAGGGGATGACAGTCACTACGCTTCTTCAGATTATGGAGAGCCCCCCCACCTCCCACCTCCTGTAAGTTGCTTCTTTTGTATTTGCATACCGAACAAACAGGAAATTGTGTTCATTTGTATGCAAATGTGTTTGTCCCTAAGGCTGGGATTTTGAATTAAAAGTTTTACCGTCCCATTAATTCCAAATTACACTCTAGCACTGACATCGCCTCCTCCGCTTGACGTGGGGGTGTTCGACTCGCCGTCCAAACGCATCTCAGTCGGTTTGGGCTGTTTAGTTTGCCATCTGCGATTGGAATTTGGATTTAATCTGGTCCGCTGATTTGCAGATTGATCGTCTGCACAACGTCGCAATCTCTTCTTAATTGTCTCTGGAAAATATGCAAAGATTTTTGCGTGATTGATATTTGAAAGTACTACTAGAGACAGACGTGAGGAGGCCTTGAAGTGGCTGACTGACAAAGTTGTGGGAAGCACGGTGAAACAAAGCGCGGGCTGAAGGCCGTGCACGGTGCCGATGTAGCACACCTCATAAGCCCAGCTCATTACCTAGCACCTTATGAAAAATGCATGCCCCTAGCAGTGACGTGTGGCATGTATGGCCTGATGCTGACAGTCAAGGTAATGTGAAAAATGTACATGTGCACATCTGCTTCTCCAAAACGGCCTTGTCTTCTAATAATACTGCAGACAGAGCAGCAGGTTTATGTGAATTAAGTCATTTGATGAATTGCTTGTAGTGATTTGTCGATGGATATTGACAAACTGATGAAACAACAGCATGAAAGATAGCAGTTCCAATAATGACAAAAAAAGTATTTTTGCTAGAGAAAATCCTCAGTTTTAAAATTTTACTTTAACTTAGTTTGTGTTTTAGCATTTCATCGTCAAGACGTAAACATAGAAAACTGGGGATAGCTACTCAGGTTAATTGGTTGCTGACCAAAACCATCTGGATTTGGGCTTAACTGGTCAGTTGACCAATCAAAATAAGAAAAACAACCAAAGAATACATCATAGCTAAATAGCCACATGATGTTAGTAACAGTTCACAACTCAGTGACAAGCACACAGGGGCAAATCCAAGATGTAAACTCAACCTTTATTCCCAGAAGGCTGGGACACAAACAGATAGTCCACAATCCAGAGAGGGTAGTCAAAAGGTCAGGTAAGGGTAAGCTATCTGTAAATCAGAGGAACAAGAATAAAGGCTGGGAATGCAGACAGAAGTCAAGAAAACTAGCAAAGACGGGAGGGAACCTGTTGGCTTAAATATAAGACAAGTGATTACGAAACCAGGTGCAAGAAAAAGACCAGAATCAGGAAGACACCTGAGGAAACAAAGGAATAAGGTAACCAAAGTACCAGAACAGTCTTGACACCTGGCATCGTGGACGTGGTCACTATTTAAAAGGACTTCTGACATCTTTAGCAAATGTTTTTTAAAGCAGCTGACAGCAAATCCATCAAGTTTTTCTTGTAAACTGATGTAAAAACACTCCTGTCAAGGCTGCCTTCACCTAGGACCCGACGGCCACTGTCGGTGCCAGGCATCTCGCCCTGCACATCCAGTCAGAAAGTACCTAAACTAAAGAGCCTAAACTCTGGAGACTCAACAATAGTTCAGTGTGATAGGGGTGCAGCAGTATTGGTACCAAAAATGGTGTTTCCCTTCAGGTGTAATTCAACGGTGCATTTCTGTACGGCTCGTACATGGGAATTTGTATAAAAAAAAAAAAAAAAAAAAGGAATTTGTGTAAGTCAACACATATCCAAAATCATTTAGTCTTTTATTTATTTTTGAACGTCAGCACAGTGTTTTTAAAAAGTTCTAAGCAACAACCCTTACCATTTTCAGGTGGTTTATTGTTGTATAATGATTTTATTAATTGAGTAAATCAAATGAAATGCAAATTTTAGTAAAACAATAATAAAACCTATTTATTGTCAGGAAATAAGGCAGCACAGGGGCACTGATGGTAGTCATGAGTTTTGGTGAACACAAAGGATCCCACCGTACCAATGTTCAGTTATTGCTGATATTCAGTTGTTATTAATTTATATCATGGGTCATACATTAATAGATGTGTTATTCTGTGGGTAACCCAGTTTTATTGTTACATTAGGAATATAATGGAAATAATTAGAAAAATTAATCGTCTTATAGACGAAGGTAACCTTTTGTGTAGGACCACCTCTTAAAATGAATGTGTAAAACGGATTAGGTCAGTGAAAAACACAACGCCCAACAATGCTGTTCACACTGAATTATGCATAGGGCACGTCTTGTAACCATGCAGACTTTTGGCAGCATTCTGAGGTGTGTGTGTGTGTGTGTGTGTGTGTGTGTGTGTGTGTGTGTGTGTGTGTGTGTGTGTGTGTGTGTGCGATGAGCCTGGGAGGACACATCATTTTTGACTCCTGAGCAAAAGCGTTAAAGTGCTCAGATGCCGGTTTTGCTAATAAAAAGAGGATATAGTTTTTATGTCTTTTCAAAGACTTTAAGCAGGTTCTTTTTTATTGATGTTCTCTTAAAGCTCCAATCTGAGTTAAGCTCTCATCTCTCGACCTCAGTCACCCACAACCGTGACACTATTGTCTTCTGGCTAGACTATCCAATTCGAAATAAAAAGCAACATTTTAACGTGACTTGCAACTGACAGGCATACAATCCTCAATCATGTCAAGGCATATGCATGACATGACGTTCCCACATTTTATAACTTATAGTGGAAAATGTCCCAGTTTCACGCTATTAGCACAAAAATTCAAATAAAAGATGATACATGATGTAAAAGTTTTCATTTACAGCAGCTTCGGAGCCAACTTGTAACTTGATAACTGTAGTTTTAATCAATGCAAACCAAAAAAGGTCAATTCTCCGCCAGAGCTGCTTGACCTTATTTAAAACAGACAATAATTTATTTCCACGGATAGTTTGACAGGTGTGCGAGCTCATCTGAACTCTGGTGCAGACAAAAAAACAAACAAAAAAAAAAAAAAACTCAACTGTGGTCCATCTGAAAATGTACTTGCTTTCAAGTGAACCCTGGTGAGGTTTCGATCACAGTAGGAATCAACCAGACTGATCTAAAAAGGTATAAATCCTCACTCGGGTCTGTTTAACCACAGCAGCGCGTCATTCTCTCGTCCTCTCTTTCCTGGCTTTAGTACTGCAGCATTCATCTCAGTGAAACAGAGCAACATGGGTACATCCCACTGCCTTGCTCTTGCTGCTGCTCTTACTCGCCAGCTTCTTTTGATAGTTCCCCAACACGGCAGCTGTAATTGGGTTGATCTACTTTCAAACGTGCATTGCTAAAGTGAACCAAATCAAAACAAGTTGTGAAATCTTTCAGCATTCCTGGCTCAATTAAACCGAGTCCAGTAGACAAGAATGATAGGTGGAGCTCCTTTAGTTTTCTTCACCACAAACTACACAGAGACTGCACATATTTATAGGAGACAATTTTGTCTCATAAGCAAGGAATCATAGAAGTGTAGTGCACAGCAATAGCTGTGTGCAGGATTTTCTCTGGCATCTTTTTAAAAAGACTTTAAATCGTTAGAATGATGTGATAAAAAACATGTTGACTGACCTATACCCAATCAGGTCACACAGTACGCATGTCTTATTTAACATGTTATGAATTTCAAATTCTTAACTTCAGTCTTTGTTTCAGTTATGGATTTGTTGTCCACTCCTGAGCTGCATATTGGGTGGAGGATAGATCCAAGATTACAGCATTACCTTTAAAAACATAATTTTCTGTTATGTTTATATGTTTCAATTGAGATGAACCAGCGGTCACAAGATCATCCTTTAGCTCTACCAATATTAGCTGAGCGAGTTTTTAAATTTCACTTTCCATCAGTGGCGGTGGGGCTGGTACCGGTCCCCAGTGGCCATTTGAAAACAGGCAGAGTACATCCTGGACAGGCTGCCAGTCCATTACAGAACAACACAGACATTTATAGGACAAACGACTCATACCTAAGGGCAGTTTAGATACCTGGAGAGAATGATCAAACTTCATGCAGAAAGATCCCAGCCAGGGATTCAAACCCAGGACCTTCTTGCTGCAAGGCAACAGCACTACCAGCAGTTCCTTCCTGTAGCCTGATGCTGCATTTACAAAACTGTCATATAGTTGAGTGCAACTGAAAAACACATTGGGACTTGATCGGTAATGAATTATGATGGGTCTCAATTTAGCAACCTAATTTTGACTTTTTGTTGTAGATTTCAAATAATGCAGTAAATTATGTGATTTTTTTTAAACTAGGTTCTGGAGTTTTAGCTTTCACTTACTGTGTTGCAGCCAGTAGATAAGACAAAGTGTATATTGTTTGAAGGAATGAGTATTGCTCCCATTTTTTTTATTAGAAGACAACCCACAACTGGTTTTCTAAATTCAACATCTTCTGGTTCCTTTTTCTCCTAAGTGGAAAACCAAAAAGAACTATCCAATGAATAAATAAGCAAGCCATTAAAATAAGGCATTTTTAATGCTTAGCAATTTCCCTGCGTCGACCAGTACTGAATTAGTGGTGCTAACACAAACTGTAGTAATTGTCATACTTAATCTTTGCAAAACAGCACCATATTCAGAACAACCACTTAACTTAATTTTCTAGCACATTTCACACAGAAATGTCAAAATTTATGTGTCAAAAACAGATGGAAATGAAATTGTTTTGCACCTAAATAAGCCCCAATTTTTAACACCCAGAGAATAATTGCTCTCTTTCCATTAGCAGGACTTGGATCCACACTTTCTGATCAGCCCACATCCAACCCCTCTGTACAAATAAAAAATGTAATACTGACATTTAAATTTTAATTTAAAAATACATTTAGTCAATGCCATTTTCATTAACCTTTCTGCATTACTGGAAGCATTTGTTAGATTGTTGCCTTTACAAATATTTTACAGCGATTGGATGCTGTGAAACAAACATTTATTCTCTTTTTTGTAGCCTTTTGGAAAGGTTATAAATTCTGAAAGTTGAGTATCAGTGCTTGTGTGAAAAAAAACAACAACAGAACGACTCATTCTTTACTTATTTCGACACTGTTTAGAATTTTTGATTTTATATTTTTCTTCCTCGTATTTCTTATTAATGCATTCCAAAGGTAAATAATAACTCATCCTAGATTTAAAAAATTGCCTCCTTGCACAGACATGGTCTTCATTCACCGAGTTTATATTAGCCTGCCATCTTTGAGCCTGACTTGCTAATTTCAAACACTGACTTTATTTCTTAATGTTATTCCCAGATTTTTTTTTACAACTGTTCTCTAATTTAACTTGGGTTTAATCCTTTTTACACCAAACCACAAAACCGTCATCGTCAGGCACTTTACAAGACAAATGAGTTCAATTCATATACAGTTATATGCAAATAAATTCAGCCAGAACTCATTTGATTTCAACTAATTCCTTGCAGACCACACAGATTCAAATGTAATTACAGCAATTCAGTTCCTATTTGTATTCTGTTGATCACATAGATCCAATTAGAGGAAAGTTTTCTAAAGAATCCAGCAGAGTGCATTGATTCTTCAGCTCCATTTATGCCATCATCCTGAGAAAGCACAGCACACTATTCAGCACGGCATCAGCCAATAAGAGATATGCAGCAAATGTGGTTTTCTGATGTGAATTTGATACACCCTGTTTATCCCCGTTCATCCAACACAATCACAATTTAAATATCAGTCTTATTTAACTACATTGAAAATAAAGGAGATGGAAGTAACATTCCCAATAAACAATTGGTCCTCTCCATCAACAATGTCTTTGTCAAGTTTTTCTCCTTTCAAACCTAGAGGTACGGTCCAGAACTACTTCAGTGCAGTGCGTAGCCCGTGTTTACTTCCTGGTTCTTAAGCCAATCATATGAAAGCTCCCAGGGTTGCAAATACAGAATGCAGCATTTTGGTGTTTTATGACAAAAGTATTCGCACAACGGCTTACTTGGGCTGAATCGTCTTCACTCGTCATCTTGAATTTAGCTGCACAGCCTCCTAATCTTTCTTGAGGGGCTTGTTTTGTGTGTTGTTCCGATTTGAAACACTAGGTGCAACCCGACAACCATGTGGGGTAAGGATTTTCATCTTCCCTGGGCTTTGATGTACAAGTAAACAGAGCAGACCTGCAGGTTTTTGTTGGTTTCTTTAAATTTAAATGTGTCTTCAGCCACATTCCCCTTTATTACATGTCTATTTGTAAGCGATAGAAAATAATCCACTGATTAATACGCACTAGCAGTAAGCCACAGGTTAACCTTTGTCTGATTGAAGGTGCGGCAGCAAACAAGTAGGCATGTTTGGACACATCCAAACTTCCAAATGACATGTTTGGTGTGTGGTTATCGTAATAGACAACAAAAATAAGAAATTTTGCTAAACTGGCAACCAGTCAATCAAAAATGCAGCACAGCCAGGAATAAGGTGGATAATTATTTGCTCTTGATCATTTCTTTACAATGCTGAATGCCAGGAAAAACGTATAGGACCTTAAATTAGAGAGAACGTCTTTAAAAACTGTCCCAATAAAGTTTGCAGCTGTTTCTAAGGCTTTACCCTTCAACAGATGGGGAAAGGTGGTTGCTGGTCATATCACTCCATCATTTCATACTTGTAGTTTTGGCTTGTTCCTAGTCTACTTTTCTAGGTGAAAAGCTGAGCAATCTTCCACAGGATACTTGTTCTGTCTATACGTCATTCATCATACTCGCTATGACAACTTACGGTTTTAACAAATTTTTCTATTATCTGTTTGTAGATTGTAGATATGTAGAAATGTTACCCCCTTGAATAAGATCTTCCAGCAGTTCCCTCAGAGTGATTTTGGTTTAGTCCGTGAAATCTTCAAAAAGATTGTGTATTCAGTTTTGCTTTAGGATTTGTTGGATAATTGTTTGTCTCCAAGATAGATAAACTTTCTATCATTATTTAAATACATGTAGGAAATACTGTGGTGTGTGCCTTAGCTATAAAATAAAAGCTTGGGGAAAAATGCATGGGTACAAAATGGTGCTATAAATTGGATAAGGGAGAAAATTCAACCCGAATGCAGTAAAGAAAACTAACATGCAACAGCTATTGAAGTAAAAAATATGACCAAGTTTGAATTTTGTTGCTTTTGTTTAATGTAGTTATCTTTGTTTGAACTAAATGACGAATGGACTGAACTGATACATAGTGATTTTCTAGTCATACAGACCGCATAAGGGGGACATTTACCCAATCGTACTCACAAATGTACACATCGGTAAACAACTTTGACTTAAGTGTCTTCCCCAGGAGCACATCTACAAGTGACAGCAGGAAGATGAAATCGAACCTTCAATTTTTCAGATTGTAAGATGAATACTCTTCCCACTGAGCCACAGTCATTTTGATAAAAATTTTTATCAAATATTTCTGGCTCCCCGTTCCTATCTTTATGCCTTTGAATCACCTGTCATAGCACCCATTGTAATCTTTGAAAATTTTTTGTTGCCACAAGACATTACAAACCATTTCCTTTTGAGTGCTTGGAGGGAAATTAGCAGCTGAAACCCACATTTGGTCTGAAGGAAACCCCCAGTGGTTCTGAGGTCGTGAGAAAAGAGGAGCCAGAAGAAGGTGGCATAAAAAGAACCAGCAGCATTATCACAGCCCCCAGTATGGACTCTATACCCACCAGTGTTTAGCTTTGAATCGAGAGAATTGAATTAGACTGACTTGTCTTTAAAGGTTTCGACAATCTAGCTGCCAAAGGCTTTCTGTCTGAGAGCCAGTGAGGGTCAGCAGGACCGCCTGAGACGGCAACAGCCCTCAGTCACAGCCACTCAGAGAAACACTGGAGGAGAGAGACGAGCACAGCTTGGCAGCTCCACTGGAGTCTGATAAGCTTTAATGGCACTGCCACAATCATTCACACCACGACACACACACACACACACACACACACACACACACACACACACACACACACACACACACACACACACACACAGAGCTTGAGCAGCCTTGTGGGGAAAAATTTTCCGGACCCAGGATAAATTTGCAATAGCAGGGAGTCTCTATTTACCAGTAATTGCATTTCTCTGCCCTCTTTTAGCCCAAAACTTCAAAAATGTTCTGTGCCTCAGGAAGTCGAAGGTGGCTCGGGAGACAGCAGTCGAACATGTTGTCGGCCTCACATGGTGCTCCGCCGCCAGTTGACAGCTTATAGGGCCAATCTGTACCACGCATGAATGCAAGCTGTACGCGGTACATAACCTGTCAGACAAACACGCTGTATCATCTGCACTTCCTGAAAGCCTGTTCGTCCAAAACAAAATATATTTAACCAGTTCGTGTCTGTCAGCGCCACACAATTACTTAAAAGATCCTTTACTCACCGTCACTGATACGTTGCTGTGAAAAACATCTTTCTCATCAAAGATTTCTTCTGTTTTTGCCTTTTTTTGTTGTCAGACTCAAGTTTCAGATCATGAAACACATTTTAATATCAGCCAAATATAACCTTAATAGAAACAAGAAGCAGTTTTCAGGTGTGAATTTCATTCATTGAGGGGCAAAAAGCTATCCAAACAGACCTTGTCCTGCAGGAAAAAGTAATTGCACCCTAAAACTGCGTCCTCCTTGATGGCGACTACTACCATCAGGCGTTTGTGACAACTGGCAATAAATCCTTCACAAAGCTGTGCAGGAATCTGCACCCACTGTTCTGTGGAGACTCATTTGAACTCTGCCACCTCTGGAAGGTTTTTGACCATGCGTGTTCAAAGTCATGCCACTTCATCTCTGTCAGATGTCAGTGCTAACTTCAACTAGTCCTGATGCAGCGCAATAATCCTTTCATGATTTAGTTTTTAGTTTTGTTTTATGGACTTTCTGGACTAGTTTCCCTCAAGTCCATTCCACTCTGCTCATTCACACTCTGCTCCACTCCTCCCAGCCACCAGACGCCTTAATTGGTTCCACCTGCTGCCAGCACTAATCAGTCTCACCTGGATCACCTGTCACTCCCCCTACATACACCTGCCTCATTCTTTCACCCGCTGCCAGAACATCTCGTCTTGTCCCGTCGCCTGCGTGTATGGTTCCTCGGTATCTTCTCGACTGTTTATTCCCTGGGCCTGCTCACGCCCCCTCCTCTCTAGTTGATTTAACCAGTACTCGCGTGCACCACCTGGTTAAGGTCACTCCTGGATTCTTCGTGTTTCAATTCTACTGTCTATGGTTGGAGGAAACAGAACAGAAGAGCACAGAAATGCGGCTCCATTCTGTCACGTTTCAAAGTTTTCCCTTAGACCAAAACTGAGGCGAATAACCAAAATGTCAATTTTCCCCTTTTTCAAGACGAGTCAAACTTTCATTGTGCTCATTATTCTTTTTTTTTTGACTGTACAGTAAGGTTTAAAATGGCAAAAAAAACAACCAAATGAAAAACTCATACCAGATCCCATCTGCACTGACTTAATGGCTGGGGTGGAACATAACTAGTTACATTTGCTCACATTACTGCAATTAAGTACAATTTGTGGGTACTTTGTACCTTTTAAGCAGTTTACAAAAACTGAACTTGATTCAAATGATGGGACTTAAGTATTTTACTCAGTTATATTTGAAAACACTTCCATTACTGAGTGAAAGAAAGAATAAATAAACAAAATAAAAATACCCCGGAAGCAATGGCAGTGATTCATCGGCTGCCTTCGAGGTCAAAGTCATCAGATCCTAACACGGAGGCTAGCAAAAACACATCAAGTTGAAGCTGTCCACCAAGAAAAGAAAGAATGTATACTGAGTAATGTTGAAGATTTAGCTGAAAAACTGATTTTCATTTACAAAAGTGCATTCAGTCTCAATGAGGCAATTAGAACCGTCATCTAGTTTATTTGAACTATTTGACCAGTTGAGTACAGTGGGATGGTCTTTATTAAAGCTGAACATAATACCTCCAAAATATTCATAATGTCATGTGTTGACATGTTTTATTTTTATGTAGTATTTTCATTTATAAAGGTGTTCCTTTAATTACCGTAAAAACAGTTTGAGGCCAATATATTCTCTTTTCCTTCGTGAAATGCACAAGAAGCTCTTTCTACTGCTCATAAAAAGCAAGTTTTAAATAAAGTCAATTTCTAATGAGGTACTCTTTACTTTTATTTGAGTAACATTTTACACTGGTAACTTTACTTGTATTTAATTAATATTTTATCAATTTAACTGTACTTCTACTTGCATACATTACATTATTTTGGTACTCTACACCTCTGCTTAATGGTAGAAAGAGGGTTAAAAAGTGATCGCAATTGCATAGCATATATTAACTGCTGAAGAAGAGAAATCATGGAAAATGGACATTGTGACTTTTATTTCTATATATACACACACATATATATATATATATATATATATATATATATATATATATATATATATATATATATATATATATATATAAAAAAGTCACAGTGTCCATTTTCTATGAATTTTCTTATATATTATATGAACTTGATTTAAAACTACTTCTAGTTAAAGGTGACCTGGCACCACCCTGGCTAAATTCTTTCAGATACAAACTCTTTTTGCTCATAATTTATTTAACTAGTTCGATGTTCACACGCCCTCATCTGATCTAGATCTTAGCGACGTAAATGCCAAGCTCAAAGAAAATGGTTGTGACCTTGTTATAACAGAAAATAAAAAGTGAAATTAATGTGGAATAATTGCTGCTGCCGCTATTGTATCAATAAGAAAATGTTTCACTAACCTTTATTATATAGAAGCATTTCTCACAAATGGTGTTACCAGTGATTTTGGTTTTCGTTGGCCCCATTTTACGTAGCAGGCTTCTTTTTCTTGTGAACATTCGGCTGAGAGGATCAATACCACCTGTCTGACTGGTTACTGGCTGGCTGCCAGTTTGCTTAGGTTTGCACAAAGACTGAAAACAAGATGAAACGGCTACAGCAGTGTGTCTCTGTCAATAGAAAACGGGTGGGCTCACTGTAAAGCTGCAGAATGGATCGTGGGATTATAAGGTTGTGTGAAAAAGATGCACAGAGAGAAATGTGTTTAACAAGTTTGTTCTGTTTTTACAACGGTCACTCCTGATTAGACCTCTGATGAAATGATGACCTTGAACAAAAATATGGTAAAAAAAGTATTATAGTGTTTATATTATATTATAGTTACAAAAATATAACAAAACCATAATTACATTGCTATTATTCAAACACTGACATGCAACCCCTATAGTATTACTTAATTGTATGATACCTAGACATTACATTTGTAGAAATGTCTATTAATATATTAATTGACAGATTTGAATATAACGTAATCTTTATACTTGACCAGCAACCTTTTTCTGTCAGGAATAATGTAAACATTTTTGAGCGGCTGCGCCAGAGTCCCGACTTTCATCATCAAAATAGATGATGAAGTCTTTGAGAGTAGAAACAGAAAAAGCTTGTCAGCATTTATAGAAGGTGTGTGATTGTTTTAATGCACCTCATGATTTTTCTATTGACTTTTGAGCGGCGTAAAAACAATGTTTGACGAGCTGCTTTTAAAATTCAAATTGAATTTTAAAAAATGTCAGATTTTTCAAACCGATGCCCCTTTTTGCATACTTTTACCTTTTGAGACACGGCCTTCATATTTCCTTTTAGAAAGAGACCTCTGGGCCGAGTTAAAAATATACTGCTCAAAAAACTAAAGGGAACACTTGGAGTTACTTTGTGTTAAGCGTTCCCTTTATTTTTTTGAGCAGTATATTTTTAACTCAGGATATGAATAATTTCGTGATTACCTTTCGGAAAAACAGGTAAAAGCCGAGGACATAAAGGGGTTGTTCTTTCTCTTTTTGCAAGAGTGCTTTTAAGAGGGGTTCAGAAAACAATGCACTCAGAAGCATCATCTGTGGAGAGCAAATGCTGTGCAGCCTGCTATCAAGTGGAGCAGACTGCTGCATTGCATATGACTCAAAATGTCCATCTGCCCCCCATTATGTGAACAACAGGGTTTTGTGATTTCTTTTTGCTGCTTTCAGCATTGTGTTTAAAACAGACTCGCATATCTCTGTTCTTTTGGGAGCTCTCGCCACATAAACATGCAGGAGGGGGCACTTAAAAAACTAACAGGGAGGCAGCCTCGGTGCAACAGGTAATTATGTGCAAAAGAATGAACAACCGTGTGGGGTGCAAATTGTATTGTGGGAGGCCTCCACGGGACAGAGTGGTTTCGACTGGAGAGGCGGCCGTTTTTCTCTGTGCACATCGTCCATTGTTTTGCGCGGTGAGTGGCAGGGGGCAGTGTCACCGGATCGACACGTTTGACCGTGGGTGTATCTGTTCGGCAGAGAAGATGATAAAGCCTGTGAATGGGACCGCGGGTTTAGCGGTAATTCTTAACTCCATTTAAGAATGACATGGGTTATGAGGAGAAAGGCCGCCACCACCCGTCACAACCTGCAAAACAGCAGACAGGGCACAGAAAAAAGAACAAAACATCTGCCTGTCAGCCCTCTTCTCTTCCTAATTGTTCTATGCACATTCATTGGATTATTGGTTTGATTCTGCTTCATAATCACTGCTCATTGTTCCCGCTCATGGTTTCCTTGCTCAATTTGTTTGTTTGTCTTCGCCCTTTCGCAACACAAATGTTTCCCTTGTCACACCAACCGTGCGATTTCTGTTCAAGGCAGCCGAGTTAAAATTAATTTAAGGAGCGCAGGGAGGAAGAAAAGCAGGATGAAAGAACGAAGAGGCACCTGCAGACACGAGAAACAATAAACCGAATTAGGGAATGCAAAATTAGGACTGTTTTAGTTTCAGGCTTTACGGGCATTGTTTTAACCTGCGCACCTCACCTAAAATGATGGATTACTCACATAGGGAGAAATTACCATAAATTAGGCAAGTTTTAATTTATCGGTCCGGCTGCTGAATATGGCGACTATTCATCTAAGGACTAAGCCTCCCTATCATTTTCAGATGCCCAGCTTTTATCGTCTGAGATATATTTGATAATCCCAGGTCGAAGCTTTATCCTCATCTGTTAAGATTAAGATCCTGAACCCTATAATCCTCTGATCTCCTATTCATCACAGCTGCTACATCTTACATTATATAACAGCAGTTTGCAGTTTTGAACATGATATCTATTCTCACTTTGTCAGCCAAGTATGTCACAGTGAATTAAGGAGTTTTTAACTACAGCGCAAAAAACCCCCCAAATCTATCATTGTGAGGATAAAATTGAATGAAACTTCACTCTAGTGTGCCCGTCACACTATTGAGAGCATGGCTTTCGTTTCAATAACTTAGAAAGGCACGAGGCCGTGTTAAACGCTAAAACTGGCATGCAACCCATTGAATGCCCGTTTTAACAATTAAAATCTTCTATTTGTGAAAGAAAATGGCAGAAAAAGTATTTTTGTTCCATTCGTCAACATTTACAGGTTAACGTGTCCCTTGCAGGCATAAAACCAGAACATAGAAACTACACTACTTTTGAATAACTTTAAAAGTTCTAGTTTGGACACTGCCCACTTCAATGTGCATTATGTCCCAATGTTACAAATACAGGAAGTTATAAAGTGCAGAAATTGTGCTTTATCGAAAAGTCAGATGAATTCTACTTATCCAAAGCTAAAAATGTTTCGGAGCTGCATTTGCAACTGCATGTCAAAACTCTTAAATGCTAAACGGAAAGCCATCTCTTAAGGACTAAGGAGAGGTGGTAAACATTGTTATGATTGTTGGGCCAATAGTGTCTTATAACTTCATGTTCCTGCTGGACAATTGAAAATTTTAAGTAACCAGTAAAAATGAATGCTCATTACAATGTTATTTTTAATTTCATTTATTTTTTGAGAGATCAAATTAAGGAAAATCTGTAAGCTTGAAAAATCATGTAATGATAAAATGGTAATTAGTGGCAGTATTTTAAACCAGAAACCATAAGAAATGACTCAAGGTACATCTCAGTAAATTGGAATTTGGATTCTGATGAGGCACGTTTGTCAGCTTAAAAGTACCTCTCTAAAATAACAACCTTTAAACGGGTAATAAGTATGCTTTTCATTCAATCCGAATTTCTGTTCATTTCTGAAGGTATATTTAAAAAAGGCTAAATGGTAGATAGTGAAATGATTAGATTCTGTGTGATAAATGCTATTGCTGATAAATCAAAAAAGTGACAAGAGCTGTGATAATAAAAAGCAGGAATTGGCGGCTGAAGTAACTCTTGCTGCAGTAGCATTAAGTAATGTAGGATTGCCCTTCCCCTACTTGTGGCGGCAACCTGGAAGCCAACCAGCTGGAATGAAAAAGGTTGCTATACTGTTCCCTCACTTAGGAAGACAAATTTGACTGCAAATGTTAACGGTCTCAACCAAAAGTTAGCGTGGAAGTTTATCACTCGTATTAACCGCTTAACCAGCAACGGGTCACCGGTGACCCATCAGAACGTAACCAACTGTGTTGATCCAAGGTTTCGCCAGAGCTAATGTTATTCACCGTAGCTCAATTTTGAAAACCCTCCCTCCTCCTGTTTTGAGGTACGTTGCTCGGACCAGTCACTTTAGACGCTCATTGCGACATGTGGAGATTTTAGCCAGTGAGATTACCGTCAGGTCTATGTATCGCTTGTAGGGCAGGACACTTAAAGCTCCATAGCACCAGCGTGCGTAAAGCTCATCCGGTTGCTGCTCTCAGTGCATCCTTGTGTGTGAAAGTCAGCTTTTGGTGTTAGACGTACAGGAAATGTGTGTAAAGCTTCTGGGAAGACCCAATAACAACAGAAGAGGTGCTGGAGTTTGTCACAGGAGTGACAATGATTTTTCTGATTACTTATCAGAAAAGTTGTGGAGAGCGCCTAGACTTACCTACAGAAAAACAGGTCTAGAATAGTTATTTTTTATTATATTGCATTCAAATTTTAACCTGTCACGCAAAAATACTTATCTTTTTTGGCTCCCTTATTTTTCAACTAGAATGTCCTTGCATCAGCCTGCAGCTGCATGTCGAAGACAGAAACAAGAAAAAGAAAAGTGGACAATTTGTGTGTATTCCAACTTCAATAACTAAGAACTGGTTACCTGAACACCATAATTGACCTCTTAGTTTGTACAGATAACACTTTATATTTTTAGAGATACCAAGCTTTTGCCTCTACTCCAAACAGTTCAAGAGCAGCATCTAATTTAATTTGGGTACATTTATTTTATGCCTTTTTGGAATTTTGGAGGCGGCAGTTGTTTTTAAACTACAGTAGGTAAGCTATAAGCGACATGTTTGCTAATTAAAAAGCTAAAATTGGTTTATTTTGATACTCTATTAAAAGCAAAATGTCAAAAGGGGATAATAATTTTTTTTTAATTATGCCCATCTTTAAATCACCTGAGGCCTCATTTATAAAGCTTGTGTACGCACAAGACGGGGCCTGAAACTTGCGTACATCACTTTCCATGCAAAAATGTGCGGTCCTCATTTTGGAAATTGGTGGCACAGATGTTAAAGTGGTGAGTGGAGATGATCACAACGGTGATCAGATTAACAGATTAACAGATAAATTGTGACAAGGTGTGAGGCAATTACTGTAACTGCTGTAAACAGTCAAATACACTTAATGCTGCACAGCGGATGCATTGGCACTTCTGGGGGACCTTGCAAATTAGGAAGGAACGCTGTTTCAAGGATCAAAAATGTCCTAGCCAATCGTGATGAATGGCCAATATGCCGCTTTAGACTCCGAGCATTGCATACTACTATAATTTACAACGGAAAGTGGCTACACCCCCCAGGTCATGGGTCCTACCCGCTCTACAAACCCCAGAGAAGGTGCTTGTTAGTACTGCTCACAACATGTGGACAACATCTGTGCTTTTACCTCTCATTTACACATTTATTAAACTCCTCTCTTTCAAATGTTTTCTCAGTTTATTTGTTTTTTTTTACTCCATGGTTGCCATTTCACCATGAAAAAAACCAAAACGATTAGCCGACTCATTTAAATATACATTAACATTCTTGAGGTGCATTACATTGACCATTTGTGGTTGAATCTGGGCGTGTAGAGGGCAGAACAGGAGGAGGAACCTAGTACGCAAACACTGAGGTACATCCGTGAGCTATAAGGAAAAGTATGTGCTGGTTTTTTACATGGTTTTATAAATCACAATTTTTTTTGCCGTATGCCATTTTCGTTTTTTTGGTGTACGTAAACTTTTAGTAATCAACGTTTTATAAATGAGACCCCTGAGCTGTATTTTAGCAGTACCGTTACATAGGTTTTTATTTCTGAACATCATCATCATCATCATCATCATCATCATCATCATCATCATCATTAAAAAAAAGAAAAGAAAAAAACGTTTAACTTTTAAAATTATAGAAATCATCTGTAAGAGTAATTTGGCTGTGCTTACCTGAGCAATGTTCTGTTCATAAGAAACCTCTTTTCTGCAAATCCTGTAAACCACAGGCTGAAGCAAGACTCACTTCTTGAATCTTGTACATGCACTTGGTGTTGACGTTTAACTTTTGATTATCAAAGCATGGACCTTGAATTTGTATCCCCACATAAGAACACAACGTTTATGTAATAGCCTGACCACGCGTTGGGCACACAGCAGACAACGAGGTCTGCTCTCTGAGGAAAATCTGGTCTTCCTCTGGAGATATTGAGAGCGCCTTTAATGTTTCAGCATTGTCCACTTTCAGTGTAAGTTCATCCGTCAAAAGACAAGATTTGTCATCACCAAACATGTCTGTGCACAACACTGACTACACCACCGTATTCCCAGCGTGGATAAGTGTGTGTTTCGTGAAGTGTAACCTCCACACAATAACATTTGTCCATCCCTCTCTATGGTGGGCTGTTGTGTGTTGCTGGGCAGCGAGGAAGGAGACAAATCAAACCAATTTTACACTGAGGTCTTCTAACTTCCAGATCAACATGAGCCTTAAACTGCTGCCAACTGGCTGAAACTTTCAGCAATTCCCTCCCATCTCAGGCTTTGTCGAGATTTTGTATCGGTAATGACTGAACACTTTGAATTGAGCCAAATGCCCCTATGAGGCCAGAGAACACTGACTCATGTTGCTCGCACACATTAATAATGCATTATAGCATGTTACACGGGATAATTAACTCTGCTGTTAAATGCAAGCTGAGTCCAAAGTGCCATTCTGCCAGGATGTTGTTGCCGAGAGTGAGAAAGCAGCGAATGATCAGTGAGCCATCCATCTTTGTTGTGAATGATTATAGGCTTCACACTTTTCGTTTGATTTGCAATTTGTTTCATCATTATGTCAGCGAGTGGTGCTACAATTAGATGGATATTAATCAGCTGTGCTGTAATTATCCAGAGAGAACTTTATTTACAAAATTTTACAATGTTTGTTTCTAAATCATAATGTCTGCTCCGATAAATTAAAACATTTCTTTTGATTTTTCCCTTTTTTCCATTAATTCTAAGAGAGCCTTTTGCATTGATTAAATTGCTCAAGCTTATTTCTGTTCAATAATGATAAAATTTTCTTAATTGTTTCCATGAATGTATTCCCTTCATGTTTTAAAATTGTGTGAACTTTATCTAATTTAGTCTTTTGGCATCTGTGATTATGCAAATGTGTAATGTGACAATAAATAACAGACAAAGTTTGATTTTCCAGACTTTTTTCCTTTGTCCATTTTCTAAAGCACAAAATCTACTAATGCTGCTATCTGTTTTACGTTGATTCATATAACCTTGATATGCCTTATCTCTGCTTTGCCACATTGCATGTTGAATTTAAGTTTAGCCAATAATATTTAGATGTTCCCCTCCTGAAAACACACTCATTCAAAAATTAAATAAAGGGCCATTTTTTTATTAATGTACAAATGGTGTTTTTTAAAAATATGTCTAGGAGACTTAATTCCTCATTTGACAAGTCAAAGAGTTCAGGATGCTCGATATAAAGCAAGTAGGTCTACAAAAGCAATGGCCTTATTCTGCCATCTGAAAATCAGAATTTAATTCCAGTGAACCTAAATAAAAAAAGACTGGACTACTATTCAAGCGGGTTTGAAATTAATGCTTTGCACTGATATGCTGTTTATTAAAGGGGGCAGTTGCAAAATCCACTTTTTTAGCCCTTTGATGCATTTTGTTGTGTACTTGGAGTCTCTAGGAGTGCAGAAAATATAGTCTGTCCAGGAGCTGCATAGATGTCCTTATTTTTCTGTTTGTGTCATATTTTTCAAGCCGTTCAGTTTTCTCTGTTTTCTATTACGTTTTTTTGAACAGTTATGTCACAATATTTGCTGCGGAGCTGCTAAACAAGGTCATGAACTTCCAGCTTACCAGTCTCACGAATCCGCTATTTTTATTTTTATGTATTTTTTGGGGTTTCTTTACTCTCATTTTTATTTTTCTGAGCTATTTTGTAGTCCAAGCTCAAGGATGCCGAAGCTACAAGTGAATAAATCAAAAATGTTTATTGCACCTTCCCCTAGCATACTACAAAAATGTAAAGTAAAGTGGATTCTCTGAGACCTGGAGGGTGGCGGGGTGTGGGGTGCCTCCTTTAGATTTAAAAAGACAGCACCAAAACGAGTTTGTCTCAAACACGCCTCAGAACAGGGGTAAGAAACATGGGAGTAAAAAAAATGATAAAAAATTCAGACCAAAGCATTGCATCTCCACTTTACATAAGCCACAAATGAATGATTTCATTGTCAAAAGGAGTAACTGAAAAACATGCTATGTCCCCTTTAAAAAAATTCAGAACAAAATCTAGAAATTTGACATAAGAACAGTATGCTGGGGCCTGAACTTAGGAAGGGACTCCGGTACAGATAATATAAATGCCTGGATAGTGGACAGATCAGGCCCTGCCAAGAAGAAGAAATTAATTAATCAGAAGATAAACATGCTTTTGTGTGATTATTTAATTCACATATACATCAAATAAGAATAAATACTGATAGTTTTACACCGTCACCTTACATCACAAAAATAATAAACAAAACCTTGTGAACCTGCTTGTTTGACCTCCCAAAGTGTTGAAGCTTGACTAAAATTGGGTAAAATGTAATTAAGTGAAATTATTCTTCTGAAGATAAAATCTAGTAAGTCATTTTAAGGAGTCCTTTCAGTTCATCGTGTATCATGCTGTTTTGGTTTCTTAATTAGCTGAAACATAGAAGAGAAAAGCATTTGGCCTTAAAAGTGCAACCAATCTCCACAGCATGACTCAGTTGTTTATGTGCTTTAGTCATTTTGTACGTCTTAGCTCATTTTCTGCTGTATCCTTGGGCTGCGAGGGAAGTGTTGTCTCCCTCAGTCTCTCCCTGTAAGGTAAATAATCCATGTTGCATCGGCTGCACATTGCAAATAGACTGATTCCGACTGTGATCTGCATTGTGCCGGCCTTAATCTAACCAGCGTAATAACCTAATTGATCACTTACATGTAGCTGGAATCGTTCAGAGGTTTCTGCTCTAATTTACGTTAGCCATGCTTGAGTCGCCTCTAACACAGCTTTTCTTTTTTTCCATCCCTCCTTCCTCTCTTGTTCTTTTTGCTCTCCATCTATCCCCGGCGGTTCTGGTCCACTGCTCTCCCTCCATCTCCCTGGGCTCTTTATTGACTGTTGAGCGCGAGGCGGTGTTAAACCAGCATCGATGTAATAGTAGGCATTAGCCCTTCGAACTGCCCTTAATCTGCCTGTAATAAACTCACATTTATTTTGCTGACTTGCAAACATCCAGCATGTGAATGGAGATCCGTTTGACGGGTGAGCAGAGAGAGACGGAGCCGGTTCCTGTAAGGCCTGGGCCGGTTTGAGATTTCAAACTTGTGGTATATTTGGGTAAAAACACCACAGTATAATGATATTTAAACAAAAAAATCCAAACTGAGCTTTTTTAACATGCCGTATTACCTTTTATTGAAACCAGAAAAGCAGCAATTATTGTGACATAAAATTGATTATCACAGCTAAAATAATGTTACATATGTAGTTTTAGTTATTTTAATTTTGATACATAAACTTCACCATACTGACCAGACTTTGTTTATAAATTTATGAAAAACTATATTACTTCAAGTCTCCCCTAGAAAGAAAAAAAGCCAATGTCAGTGTTTTTTTTATTGGTTTTGTCATTTTAGTAATTGATTATTTAATCGAACAGTTAGGTCCAGATTTTGATTTTAAATGTATGTTCTTATGAGAAGGACATCTCTCGTAAGACAATAAAACAGTAAATAAAAGGAGTAGTGGCTTTTGGGGGACATTCTTTAGCTTTCTTTTTTGCTATTACAATAATGAATCCTTTTTATACTGGCCAAACAGGCTTTTTACCATGTTTCCACTGGTATCTTCACGATGTACCTCTGGTGGTGAGCTCACTGTCATTAATCGTGGAAGGCCTTCATACCATGAATCTAATCTTTAGCTGTTTCCTCATCAGATTTTAGCCGGGGCTCTGATGAAAAGAGACACTCCAATAATATTGCTTCCACTCAAAAGAAACTGGGTGGTCAAATTAAAATTTTATTTTAACCCAGAATCTGCTAGGAGTGTAAATGATTCTTGGCTTAACTGTTTACCATTTAGCCTCGCAAAAGCAAAACAAACTTTTACAAGAGGGATTTTCTTTGTGTTTTTATGCACTTTTTTCTTTAGTGACATTTACTTGTATTCCTTATTTTGGCATAGATTTTCTGGCAACGACAACAAAAAAAATGCATCGAAGGGGATTAGAAACTGAAAAGGTTACTTGTTTCAAATCAGTACCTTCTTAAATCCTCGGTATATCCTGATGCCAATAACAAGAACATGTTAGTTGCTACATGAGCAGCCATCGTCACGGGGGGTATCAAGGCTGGTGTGAATCCTGTCACACTCCTGTGTGCTGTATCAGAAGCATGCCTGAGACTTTCCTTTAATTGGAATGTAATTGGAGAAGCACCATTGATCATGAATCACATTCGCTTGGGCTCCCTCCTTGTTGAACTTGGGGCTCTTCTGTTTTCCGCTCACTGACTCTATTCCTCTCTGTATACACCACCTCCTCCTCTTCCTTCCATAAGGAGAGTGTCAGTCATGTGCAGTGGAGCGAAACATAGGAACAAGGCCCCCTACTGGGTCCAGAGCACGTGGGTCAATGTACGTCTGGGGCCCGAGCCACAGGAAACAAGGAAAAAGCCCAGAAGGGAGGAGTGGAGATTAAGAGAAAGAGAGCAGCTTTGAGATGTGGAATAATTTGTAGTAGCTTGTGCGCTCTATTGCTCCATTTCATCCAGCATTTAGTTAAACGAGATTTGTTTTCTTTTTGCCTTTTGTTTTGTGGAATATCTGGGCGAAGTCAATTTACTGCCTCATTTGTCAAATGCTGGAGTACGTCGGTGACATCTCTGCAGTTCTGGGGAGCGGGCAGTAGCTTTCTGTATCAGCTGGAGTGTAGATGGGAATGAGTCCGCCAGAGATTGCATGCGTACCGTCTTAAACGGGGACTGGAAAACAATAAAAAACTAAGGGCACTGGCACATCACTTTGGTGCCAGATTGATTCTTAAACGGTACAGGGCAGTGTGAGAGAGGAGGTTGGAGGGAGATAAAGAGAAAATGGAGGAAAAGAGGTCTGGATTGAAAGCCACAGATGGTATCTTGCAGGGCTAAAAGATTTTTTTTATTGATGCAGTAGATTGAAGGAGACCACTACTTACCAGGTAAAAGCCACTTCAAAAGGTCACCGACTGGAAAATGACAGCATTTAAACTCAATGTAGGAGAGCAGGATGGTGACTTTCTGACCAATTTGATGGCTGATGGTCAAGTCCCAGCTGTTTCTTATTATTAGGAGAACATTTTAAACTAACACTAGTTGGCCCAAAGTAACAGTGCTTTGCTTTCTTAGTGGTGGAAGCTGTGGAAGAGGTGTATAGTATGTCGATTGCTGTTTGCCCATCCATGCATTGTCTTCTGTCCATCTGAGATCCGGTGGCAGAGGTCCAGAAAGGAAACCCAGACATCCCTATCCCAAGACATTCCCAGATCAGCAGTAATATTTAGTCCTCACAGCAAGCTCCCGGAGCTGCTTCTCGGTCTCCTCCCAGTAAAACCTTGAAAACCTTTGGCTGGTTTGGACCACCTGTTGTCTTCAGTGCTGCCATAGTTTATCAAAAAACAAGATGTGAGAAACATTCCTCAGAGTTCAGACCAGGCTCATTGTGAGACATAAAGATATACTGGGGCACAAAGTGCAACAGTAGCGACCTGTACCAGGTTCCGTTTCTCTGCTCCTTGTCATTGTCTGGCTCGTGCTTATACAGACACTGGTAAAGGTAAAAAATGCAAAGATATTCTCATGAATGAAGGAGACGATCTATTTAAATAAACTCGTACCAAATAACTTTGTCAAGGTATTAACATGCGGAGCAAAAGAAAGAGAGATGTTGCTGGAACTAGAGCGGGGCTGAGGATTCTTCATTTGGCATTAATGAGACATAAAGTGTTGTCATGAAAAAGTGATCCCATTGAAGAGACGGAGAGAAAAATGAAGACCCGAAAGAGCAACAATAACCGGCGAGGGGACGAGAAGCAAATAATTGATGGGAAGCTGCGGCGGAAGAATGAACGGGAGCAAACAGCAAGCCGAACCTCAGCAATCAGGAAGACAAACAGAACGCGGTGATGAATATAGAGCTGCAAATGAGAGCAAATGGGCAGTGAGGAGATGAAGTCATGGCGGTGAGAGATGAAGTGGAAGCTAGGGGGAGGTTGGTGTCAGGGTGAGAAGAGATGGAGGGGAGGGAATGGGGGAGTAAAATGGAACAAGCAAAAAGGGGGGAGGTTGTTGTTTTAAGATCAGTACGGATGAGTGCGCCACCCCCCCCCCCCCCCGCCTCTCTGGGGAGGAAGCCCATCGACTCCACTTGTCTGTCACTCCACTCGTTTATGCCTCGTTCTGAGGGAGAAGGTAAAGGGCGCCGAGTTGTTGGTGTGTGCGCTTTGGGCTTCAGGTTGCTCGTGTGGAAATGGGGGCAATTTGGAAAATAAGTGTAGTGCTCTTTTCATCACCAAATGAGTTACCCTTCCTTTCATTATGCTGCTTTTCTTCCCTCAGATTCAGTTTTTTTTTTCCCTTTCAGATAATCTTTTCACCGTTGCTCGTTCTTCTCTTATTTGTGGAAGGGGTATTCTCATGATTGTTTTTCTGCTCTTTCTCGATGAGTCCTAAAGTTTGATTGAAATAATTGCTTTCGTATTCTCTAAAACAGGGGATGGTTTTGAGAGAGGGAACAAAATGTGGTCTTCAAGCAGGGTTGCAGCACAACAGCTACAATGCTGAAAAAACACAATAATCATTTACAATCAGACAGAGTTGGAAATGATGAAGAACATGGCTAACTTCTTTGTCTAAAATTTTTGCAGATTTTCAGTTTGCACCTCCTCACATATAAAGACAGAAAAAAACATTTTCAGATATGTCAGACAGACAGTTTGATTTCTGATTGAATAATCAGCATAAATCAGTTTGAGCTATACAGAGACAGTATTTACGCCTCTTGTTTTCAGACTTGCATACAACGAAAAATTGAGGTTTGCAAAAACATTCTTCCTTTTTTTTATCCAAAGGGGCGGCAAAACACTTTTACTTTTCAAAATGTCCTTTACCACTTTTTTTTTTTGCTCTCATGGTGACAAAGCTTTCTTTACGATTTTGTATCTTTGCCAGCGTTTGTGATTTTACAAGATCGTTGTAAAATGGCAAAAGTTATGGATGTGGATTGATAGATAGATTGAATCAAAACGGGCAGATGGAACATCTTACGGATTTGTTTATGCATATTTGTTTTGCTACTTCTGCTGTGTTTTCTTGCCGTCTTGTCATTTTCTTCTATCCAACGTGTCCGAAATAAAGTAATTCGATGGATGGATGGATGGATGGATGGATGGATGGATGGAGAACTAAATCACAACATATCTCTGAGAAGGCAGCACCGATATATACTCTAATTTATAAAACTTACTTAAAAGAGTTGAAAACCCTGTAAAGGAGCAGAGGCTGCACGTACACAGACATATGCATATACAGTGCCTTCGCTTATTCCTGTATTTTTCACCAGCCAAACTGATAAAGGAAGGGAGGGCTCCATGTCTATTAACAGTAAAAGTGGAGGTCACCTTTGGTTGTTTCTACTTAGTATTCTTTTAGAAATAAAACTTGGAAGAAGCAAGTACAGTAAAGATTTTATTAATAAGGAAATTGCACTGAATTTTTCACCTGCTCAAAGCCTCTTAGCTCATTCCTGCTAAATGCAGCCATAAAGTTACAATGTTCCTTCATAAAAAGGAGGACAGAGATAAATTCTAAACAGACTGGGATTGTAATTGCTTTATGAATGGAGCTGCATGCATGGCTGCAGAATTTCAGTCAGTGCATGCTAAAGCAGCAAATACAAATAGGTCCTAATAGATACGAAGGGACTAATGTCTTTTTGAGTGTAAACAAAGATAATGGTGCGTGATTTTTGACGCTGTGAAAAATCTATGGCTGGTTTGGACCACCTGTTGTCCATGGATCTTCTATACAAGAGAAATAAAAGTTTATGTGGACATTTTTGGCAACATTTTCATTTTTTCCTTTAACAAGACTTATAGTAACATACCTTTGAAAGAATATCAGGTTCTGCTTAAGATTTGTGGTATTTTCCCATCTATTATCTATTTTCCGTTGTTGCCCTCATTACACTCGGTTTTTCTTTTGAATGAATCAAATTTAAAGTATTTCCATAGATCCTTTCGTAATTTCCGACCACCAAGCTCATTTGTAAAACGTGGCCCAGCTGTCATGGTCCATCAATGAATTGGTAAACTCATGGTGGGGGTGGCCGTGACTACATGGAGAAGCATTCCTGCTACTTTTCAGCTTTTGGCTGACTGTTTACATGCACAAAATGTGGAAATGTCATGCGTTTCAATGCCTGATAGACCATACACTGACATTTTAGTCTAGTCTTGTCTTGTCAACGAAGACGTCTTATCATGTTTTAGTCATTAATGAGCATGAGTATTCAATTAAAACCTTTGTGGAACAAATGCACTGCCACCGATTTGGTCCAGATTTGCTGCATTTATAGTCAAAGATGTGGATCTATAAAATCTGAGGCTTCTCCTAGGTTTTCAAAAGGGTTTTCGTGGTGTTTTGTGATGTTGATCTAGAAAGACGTTTGGTTGAGGCTTAAAAAATTTGTCTTTGTTCATTCACAAATAAATCAGCCATAGTGGTTCCACTGGGAACATTTTATTTTATGTCTTACTATTACACAGGTACCAAACGTTTGCATTTAGACTTTAAAGCTGTGAAGCTTTACTTGATTTATATCACGTAGGTACTTCTAGGAAGAAATTGCTCCTAAAACCTTTAGGGCTTCACAGGTTTTAAAAGGCAAAATGAAAGCACATTTATTGGGGAAATTGGGGCAGGAGTTAGGAGTTCGCCTTGAGACTGGTTTGAACCTTCGCTCCAATCGTCTTAGTCGTTGTATCCTTGGTCAAGACACTTCACCAGCTTTGCCTGCTGTTGGTGGTCAGACGGTCTGGTGGCACCTACTATTTGGCAACCTTGTTCTTGTCAGTCCACATCAGGGCAGCTGTGGCTACAATATAGCTTACCACCATCAGCGTGTGAATGTGTAACTGAATGGGTGAATGTGTAAAGGAACTGATAAAGCGCTGTACAATTATAGGCCATTTACCATATGTGGTGTGTATTTAACCAAACACAATCACAGACACTGAAGCACAGAGAAACCGTACAGTGATGTCAGTTCCTCATCTCATTTATATAAAGTTCAAAATCTGCATCCGTGCATCCCAATTCTCTCTATCCTGGAAGTTATGAAGAACATAACTTTGATGTTTTGCTGAATAACTTGAGAACAGTTCAGGTTTTTGAAGTGCTTCTTATTGTTTGTTAAAATAAACAACAAAACACCATGTTCCACCGTAGATGGTATTTAGAGTCAGTCTTTTTTCTCTGTGGTTGTGAGTAATGGAATTACTTTAAAGCCAGCATTAGTGTAACAGAAGTCTGGAAAATCAAGGGATAACTAAAGCTTTAGATAAAATGCACACACACACACACACACACACACACACACACACGCACACGCACGCGCGCACACACACGGGCTGTGTCTGATATGACATTTGGTCAAAACTCTTTTCTAATCAATTGTTGCATTAACTTATTTTTTGACTTGAGAGTTAAAAAAATAATGCAAATAGTTAACGTGATATTTTTAAATCCCCTAATAGATATATAGTCTAATCATACTCTGTCTGTAAAATCAGAAAAGCTAATAAATATACCTTTTAATACTGAATGACTCACCTATAACATAAATTATCATGATTAAATTCAATTATTAGTTTAATGTGCAGCAAATTGAGTAATGCAAGCAATAAGTCATTTCTGCCCTATAACAAATAGGTTACAACATGTCAAATTCTGTGTTTTAAATTAATTTTGACGCGTAGGCTTCACAATGGATGGAAAAGCTTAGCAGACAATTATTAATCTTCAATGATAATATCAAAAGGTTTCAACTACCTTTGTTAAGTCTTGACTTGAAGTGTAGTTTGATTTATCTTGGTCCAGTTTCACTACCCAACCCAGACCCATTTACTGCCAAACACATAGAATCAATTCAGTTTAATAGGACCTGTCTGACAACATCAACATGCGTACCTCCATTTAAAGAAATAAAAAGACAGATGCAAAACGAAGCTGTTGGCATCTCTCAGTCTAAAGGGGGTTGCAAAGCCTTTACTAAGGCGTTTGGATTCCAGTGAACCACAATGAGAACCGATGTCCACAAATGGAGAAAGCATGGAGCAGCGGTGAACCTTCCCATGAGTGGCCAAGCCTAGCAGAATTACTCTTGGTCACAAAAGGTCGCAAAATAACCCAAAATATTATCTCAAGCACTGTAAGTGTTAGCTACTTCAGTCAAAGTCCTAAAATATGTCCTAAGGTGTGTGTTCTATTATGTCTCTTGTGAAAAATAACACAGTATTTAAAAAAAAGACAATACCTATGGTCAAACATGGGGGTGGTGGTGTGATAGTCTGGGGATGCTAGGTTTCATCAGGACCTGGTTGACTCGCCATGACCGATGCTCTCTTTCAGAAAA
This sequence comes from Fundulus diaphanus, assembly GCA_037039145.1. NCBI lineage: Eukaryota > Metazoa > Chordata > Actinopteri > Cyprinodontiformes > Fundulidae > Fundulus > Fundulus diaphanus. Next base: position 37,523,012 of record CM073135.1, read on the forward strand.
TCCTGAAGGAGAGTGTCCGACTCTCAATGACCCACAAGACGCCAGAGAGGGCTCCTCTGAACGGCTAAAAAGGACCCAAAATTACGGTTTTAGAGTGGCTTAGTCACATCCACCCTTAATTCTCAATGAGATGTTATGGAATGACCTTAATCGTGCTTGAAAATCCTCCAATGTGGCTGAATTAAAACAATTCTGCAAAGAAATTACCCCACAGAGATAAAATACTCATTAGCAGTAACCCCAAATTCTTGATGGCAGTTTTTGTGACCAAGGGTCACATGATGATGCCACCCTTGGTTATTAGGTGATGTTATTAGATGATGTTAATAGGTTTTGGGGGCAATTACAATTTCACATGGGGCCAGGGTTGGTTTAGATCGCATTTAACTTTAAGAAATGAAAAAAAACTCTTGTTTTTATTCGGTCTATCTTGGTAATAAAATTGGTTTGAACAACTTCAACATTTAAGATTTATTAAACAAAATAATTCTGCAAGGAGGCATGAACCTTTTTCATACCATTGTGTTTATTTACAGAAAAACACAGTCAGTGATGTCTGCCCTAACCGTCAAGATACCCAGTAAGGCCAAAATGTAATACAGGAACTGTGACTGGAATAACAACATGTCAAAGGTTAAATTTCCATTGCTTATAATTTGATTCGTGGTGTGATTATCTGGCAGAAGCCAGACAAAGTTACCATTGTTTTCCCAGTTGTGCAGGCCTGTCATCCTGAGTGTGTGTGTGTGTGTGTGTGTGTGTGTGTGTGTGTCTGTTCAGGCCTGTTACCATGAAGGTTATCAGGCCAGCACACAAACCAGACCAGAGGTGTTGGGGAGGCTCCCTGCAGATTATGAGGCATGAGTATGCAGCACCAGGTGCTTATTTTTACCGGCGGTTCGTGTGTCTGTTTACCCGCCGCTCTCGCTGCGTTGTTTGTGTGCGCTCGTGTGCAGAACCTCCCAGCAGGAGCAGCCAAAGAGCGTTCCTCTAATGTCATCCTGTGGCCGTCCTCCAGCTAAAAGCCAGCGGCTTTCTCTCCTCCTCCCTCAATGTCACCTTTCCTCCCTTCACTTTTTACCTTCTCTCTTCCTCTGCTGCCTTCTCCTCCCCTGCCTCCCTTCCCTCGCTCTCTCTGTTTGTCATTTTTCATCATCTGTGTGTGTTAGCTAATCTCCATCTTCTCGCTGCTCTCTGTCTCAATTCATCATCCCTTACTTGGGTCCTGCGATGAAGGTTACCGAGTCGCTGATAGAGAGGAGAGGAGGAATAGATGATCATAAAGACTGACAAGGATGCAACGAGGGATTTAACCTCTATTCTCTTTTCTTGCCTCTTATTTCTGCCTTTGTTTCTTTTTTCTTTGCCTCCATCTCTTTATGTTTCACCTCAACTCCTGCACCTCCCCCTGATCTCTGCCCTTCTGTCTGGTTCCTCCTGATGACATGTCTCATCTCTCCCTCCCAGCCTACCTGTACTTGTCGAACCCAACAGAGACACTTCCCAGAAATGAAATCTGTTTATTTCTATCATAGCGACTTGAGAAAGTATTCATACCCCTCTTTTTCAAATTTTGTGACGTTACAACCGCAAACTTCAATAGGATTTATTATTTATACACGTTATGTATTAGCCCAGGTAGTGCATATGTTTTAAAGGGGGAAAAAAATGATCAGTACTAATGAGTTCCACCTTTCCCTGCAGTTACAGCTGTAATTGTTTTGATTTATGTCTCATCAACATTGAACATGTACACATGGGCCAAAATGGCTTTGAAATAGCTCAAGCTGAGACAGTAGTATGGAAAGCATGGCAGAAAAGCAGTTTTACCAGAGATTTAGGTCTGCACTTTGATCGGACTATTGGCTGCATGTTTAGGGCTGATGTCCTACCGAAAGGTGAAGCTCTGCCCCTGTCTTGTGTTTTTTGTAACCTTTGCCCCATGACTGCATTTGCCTTGATCGGACTTAACTTCAGTTCTGATCAGCTTTCCCCGCGCTGCAGAAGAACATAAATCCCACAGTATGATGCTGCCACGACCATGTGTTTTATGTTAGTTTTCTCCACACAGTGTTTTGGATCTTAAGCAAATATTTCACATTTTGTCTAATCTAACCAGCTGAAACCTGACTTTCCTTCAAAAGATTCTTGCTTTTTGCCTCTCTGACATTGAGGCAACATTTGTGGAGCAGACGAACAGTTGTTCTGTCAACAGATTCTCTTAACTGAGCTCTGGATCTCCACAGTTCTTCCTCCAGCTTCCTGGCTGTTGCTCTGAACGATGCTCTCCTTGCTTGGCCTGTCACTTTAGGTGAATAGCCCTGTTTTGGTACGTTTGCAGTTTTGTCATATTTGTGGTCCTCATGATGTTGCTGATCTTCTTTTTTAAACCTCTGAAGCCTTTGCAGAACAGCTGGAATCATACTAAGATTGTGTTACACGCAGATGGACTCTGATTAATTATTAGTTGACATTTAAATGTGATTGATTGTGCTGGATTTTATTTAAGACCATCAGAGAAAAGAGGGTAAAAAAAACAAGCATGCTGCTCTTTTCAGAGTTTTTCCTTGTAAAACAAATGGGGATTTAAAAAAAAATGTGTATACTTTTCCTTTACCTGACCAATATGCACCAAAGCTGGTTTATCGCATACAATCTTAATAGAACACATTAGAGTTTTTGTTTGTACTGCGACAAAATGTGAGAAAGTTAAATTTTCTCTGTACATGCAGAATAATGTGTGGCAGAAAAGTCATACTAATAATTATGGTGAAACATGGCATTGACACTATCATGCATTGGGAGACCTTGTTTTATTCTTAGCAGGGACAAAGTTGATGGCAAGATGGCTGACAGGAATAATGGGGCATTCCTGGAAGAAAACCTGTTAGAGGCTTCAAAAGACACGAGACTAGGTTGGAAGTTCACCTTCAAGCAGGATGGAGACGTACAGCCAGAACTGTGATGGGACCGTTTAGATTGAACCTTATTCCTACGCTGAAGTGGCCTGGTTAAAGCACGCACGTAAATTAGATTGAGAATCTAAATTGATTTTCACACATGCTCTTCATCCAACCATGACTGACCTGGAACTGATGTATTTTGCAGTGGAGAATGGATAGTAATTATAATCACTAGATGTTCAGAGCTAGAAGCAAATGTGCTGTCACCACATTTTTATGACTTTTTTTCGTTTGTTAAAAACATTTTCAAGAAAAGTTACAGTTTAACTTTCCAACTGGACATGATGTTGTGTTGCTGTATTGCACAGAATCTATTTGAACTACATTGCAGATTGTGTTTGGGGCATGAAGAAATGTGAAAATGATCTAGGGGTGTGGAAAATGTTACATGGCTCCGTAAAAGAAAGCCAATTAGATATTTGAACTTGTTTCATTTAGCTAATTCTGTTCACATCACCATGATTTGTCCCATATCAATACTCAGACACATGTATGCACACATGCACATGGCTCAGTATATTAGGTTTGTTTGAGTTTCCTATCTCCACGCTCATAAGGTCACATTCAGAGCTCCTGCATGCCTCGCTACACAGGACGGCTGCATTAGGCGCTCTGCCTGTCTGTATCTGAAATTCTAATCACCGCACACAGACATTATTATTCAGTCAGGGCTTCTACTGGCTGTCTGTGTAACCTCTTAAGCTTTGGACTAAAGTTTCAGTGAAACCGTGCAGGCTGGAGTCCATTTTATAGCACCCATATTTCTGTTGCATATTGATAAAGCCAATCTGTCAGTGACTTTCACTTCACTCTGCTCTGTCTTTGCCACTGGTGTCCCTCGCATTCACAGTGCATTCACTGAAACTGTTCCTTTTGTCGCCAGCTATTTATGCATTACACATCTCCTCCTAATAATCTGTCTTCTCATCTTTCAATTTTCTCTCCTTTTGCTGCCGTCCGTCTCTACATCCCTTTCTTCTGCCTCGCTTAAAGCGGTTCACCTCTCCACTATCTCTGTGCCAGGGCACACTACCCCCGTTCAACACAATTCTTATCTCACCCTCTATATTCCTTCATCACATTTTTTTTTTTTATTCCCTATCTTTGCCCGGCTACCTCTCGCCACATCCTTGCTCCATGCACCCTCCGTTCTCTTGCCCCCCCCCCCCCCCCCCCACCTTTTTTGGGTGAAATTAAACCCCGTCAACTCAAGTCTGGCCTGACCACGTCTCCCACCGAGGTTCAACAGCGCAGACCTCAAGAAAACAGACCTTGGGAGAAAAAAAAGGAGATAAACATTATCAAAACTGCAGTGGGCTCACTGAATCATGGGTAGTGTGTGTATTTTTACACCATCCCCACGCCCTGCTCCACCCATTCTGTCTACTCTCGCCTCCCCTCGCCGGTTTTCTCCCCTGCTTTTTCCCCCTCTGTCTCCTCCTCAGACAGACACTGTCACAGCCTTGACAGTGAGGAGAGTCTGCAGTGATTAACACTGATTAAAGTGGTTAACGAGTCTCCTTTTCGTTCTGCTGATTTGAAGGTGTGTGCATTCAGCGCGTGTGCTTAGCTGTGAGGGATCGTGTGTTTGTGTTCAACATGTGTCCATAAAGCTGTCACTCATTTCTGCAGGGTGTTACAGAAGAAAAGCCCAGCTGTGGGTGCTTAACACTGGAGGTGTAGGTGTTTAATTGGATTTTATAAAGCCAAATATCTGTGTTACAGCTATACAGTATGTTACAGGGGATGTTCTGGTGCATGTGAGGATAACAAATGAATCTAGACACCCTTGGTTTGCATTCCAGCTGCTACAGTTTGAACGCAGACATATTTACTGAGAACCAAATGGCCAATGTGTAAAATAGTTTAAGCATGAAAACACTGAACGTTTCATAGAGTTTCATTAAGTGCAATCTCAGTATGCACATTGGGGTTGATATGAGACCACAGCTCCAGAGTACCATATATTACATCAAATAACACGGTGATCCAATTGCTTTTATTTTAGAAAAAAAGCAGCCATCATTCCCACCGCTGCAGAAAACCATACTGTGGACGTTGGTAAAAAGGAGATGGCAGGTGAGAATAGAGTCTCAGGTTGTTACTTCAGAATGTCCAACACAAACTGAACCCCAGCCAAAAACCTGTCCACACTCCCCTTTGCTACCTAACTCCTCCCACCTAATCTGACTGTTCTAGTGAGAGATGCTTCTCTCTAGTGCCACCCCACAGATTGAATAAAATTATCTTACCTTTGTGTGATATATTGCATCATCCATTGCATTAATAGATGTGAGACCAGTGACATATGTTGCAATCCAGATCAAGCTCCCATTTTTACAGGGGTCATCATCTTGCAGGCTGACAAAATCTAAGGAATCCACCACATGTGCAGCCGCTAGCATGTCGATGGCAAGCAGGTCTAAAATCCCTTTGTCCACCGTCAGATTTTGGGCTCTAAGTGAACTGTCGCTCCCCAACAGGAGTTGCAGAATTTTCCTCTACTTGCCATTCATCCTCGGGCCGAACGAAAACTTTGTTTCCCATAGCATAACGGATGAAGAACTGAAAACAGACAATCAGCCGGCAGCTAGCTGCTGCTCTTCCTACAGTGAATTCGTAGTAAGCTGACAGTGAACCTAATGCCGAAATTCCCAGACATGCACGGATATGCGCACAACAGACAGGTACAAGTGGATTGTTAGTTAATGGAAGCTAAACATTCATCAAATGCAGTGACGTGCGGTAGAGTTCATAGCTGGTGAGGCACTGACGTCATCAGAGTCAGATTTACAAATATATACACTCTACAGAGTAGACTCGTTGCAAAGTGCTGAAGGAGACTGATTGAGCCAAATCAATTCACCAAGATACATGGAAAAAATATTGATTCTTTGATGAAAAAAATAAAACTAAATTATTTGTCATTTGATTGATAACAGTTTATGAGTTATGATGGATTTCTGCATTTGTAACACAATTTAAAAATATAACACACATTACGCACATTTCATTACAAAAACAAAACATGAATAAGTATCGCTGTCTTACCTCTACTTATAATTTAAGTCCATGCGGTGCTCTTTCTGAACAAAAATATCATCATTTTCCGGTAAAAGTTCTCTTTATCTTCTTCAGATTTAAAACTCTCTTAGTCTCAGTGGAGCTCACTGCCAGGGAGGAAAGCCTTCCCTGATCAGTCCTGTTCCAGCTGTATGTTTAGTCTTTTTAGTGCTTTACTTGTTTAGCATAAGTCACTAATAATACATCCATAACTTGCTGTGACTCTACAGTTTTGGGATCACGAGCATTGCTGCTTCGGCGCCCCCTGCCGAGAGGCCAGGGAACTGCCGGCCTCACCTACAACCAGTTCTTTGCCGTTTATGATCGCCCAGCAGCACGAAAACATGTTACCTGCGCACAGTTTGATGACCAAAATACAATTCGTAATCCACATATATTAAATTATGGAAAATCAGGTCATAACTGTTTGAACAATTGAATTTATGATCTAGAGACAGGAAGATACATTCACGGTATGGAAGCCAGCGCAGTTAACATGGGATTGCGCAATCCCAGGGGAGGCCAAGCTCGCTGCGGCCTCACCGGCTTCGCTATCAAGCGCCACCAAGGATTTACATGAAAAATAGCGAAAAGTCTGTGATTTTAAATAGAATATGATAAAAAAAATGAGGAAATTAGATAAAAAAAGAACTTTTATTACAAATGAATGAGTGAATCACAATTTATATTATGTTATCATTATTATATATTTTCTTTCTTTCCATGATGACAAGTGAGGCCTGGCCTCACTTGCCTCCCCTTACTGCATGTCACTGATCAAATGATTTCCAGAGTTAGTGAAACAGCTAATCCACTAAACAAAAATGTGCGCCACTATTACACCGGGCTCACATTTACTACAGGATATCTGCGCCACAAGGAACCCAAAGTCATTAAAGTCAGTGTGTACACTGATAGTAGCCACGGTGCGGTGCGGGTCCGGATACCGAGGCTATGCGGCACTGCGAAAAATTCTGCACGTTTTTCATTTTTGACATCGCAGCGGTCCCGTGTCAAGCAGCAGGAATTTTTGCCGTTTTTTTTGCTGCAATTTTTTTTAACTCACGTTATACTTTAGTGATAACTATGTAAACTCCTGAAAAACTGGCAGTATACGTTTTTGTTTGTTACAGGGTCCTCCTATTTAGTCTTGCCTACCATTTGAAGACCTAAGCAGCATCAACAATAGTAACACCAAGGTATAACCAGCTGCTACAACAACATTCAGCCAGTTTTTTTATGTGAAGAAGTGTTGTCAAAAACATTTCTAAGAAATTAACCACGAATTACTGAATTTGTGAAAAGTGGAGTTCTGCAAACTTAAAAAATATGTATAATCTAAGTTTACAAAAATATTATATTCCTATTCCCCAGGCTTGTTGTTTACTATATAAACCAAGGTCTCCTTGAAAAAAAAATGTGTGTGGAAGTATAAGCAATCAATCTGGTTGTGCAGCAGGTAGATCCAGGTGTGCACGAGCGGGCTGGCTCAGCCTTCTACGAGGAGCCCCAGGAGCCCAAAGAGCAGTAACCCTCCCAACTGAGGGAGTTCAAGCTGAGTGAGCCTCTGAGGCACACAGATTCACACTGGACATGGCTGCCTGAGCCATAAGAACAACTCCATGAATTATGAAAGCGCACAAGCCCATTGCTGGGAAGAGATGGAGGTAGAGATAACGACATGTTGTAGATAGAAAGATGGTGTAGGGCAAGCAGAAAGGTAGAAGATGCACTGGTGCAGGAAGAGGGGGAGATAAAAATTGCATGTGTAATGGAGTAAGAGGGGGTTTGGTTTAGAGGGAGGGATGGAGGAAGCACGGGTGTGCGGCGCGCTTGTCTTTGTGTGTCTGTAAAAAAACCTGCAGAGTGTTTTCACCAAATCTAACCAGCTGCATGAAGAATGGCCAAGTAAGCCGTTGGCATCAGACCCATCACTCGATGAAAAAAGGCAACATTTTCACACAGACATCATAACTCACCCCACGCAGGCTTTGTTCCAGCTTCTTCAAACAGTTTTCATTGTGGAGGTGTGACAGCACGCCAGGCGGGGGATCTTCTGCCCACCATCTCTAAACCCTAGTTAAAAAACAAAAAACGAGGCAGAGATGAGGGATTTTTTTCCCGTCTCTTTTTCTTTTGCACCAATTATCTAATGTGTGATCTGTGTGCCTGGCTGCCTGTCATGCTCAGACGCCGGTTTATTCTGTCTTTTAATCTTTCCAGTAATCTTTTTGCCACTGCTGAGCCGGTGTCACCGCAGTGAAGTCGAAGACAAGGCAATTCCATTAGGAGATGGCATGAGGCAGCATTCATTAATGGCCCCTGCCAGATGCTGCGCTTCACATGAAATGAAGGCATGGGGATATTTGAATTTTATTTGATTCCTCGGGATAATGCATTGCGCCTCATCACAACGTTGTTACAGAGATGGGGTTCCGGTTTTCAGAAATGAGGGACTGTGGATGTTTAACGAAGCGGTGGTGTCCTTTTTCTGAGCCAGTGATAATGCTTTTTACTTGCACATAATACAAATTTAAGATCTACGCAATCAGATATTGTAGCTGAAATCCAATCACAGTTTTTTTTTTTTTTTTGTAGAGACAGGGCTCCTGCCCAAGCCTGGAAAATATGAATTTTCCATTTAAAATTTTACAAATCTGGATAAATATGAAAAAATGTATATTTCCAGCCTCAAAAGGCCAAAACACATTGGATTTATCCAACTGTTTTCAATCTGATCCACTTTCTTTCAAACGCACAGGCTTCAACTAGAGCACTGCAAAAACGGAATTATAAATAAGTAAAATGTTCTTAAAATTGGTGCATTTGTCCTTGATTTGAGCAAGTAAATAAGATGATTTGCCAATGTAATAGGATTTTTGCACTTAAAATAGGAACAACTCATTTCCATCATCTTATTTCAAGTGCAGGATGTCTAGTTATCTTATTTTAGGGGTCAAAATACTCATTCCATTGGCAGATAATCTTATTTACATGCCCAAATCAAGGACAAATACACTAACTTTAAGAACATTTTACTTATTTTTAGATCCGTTTTTGCAGTGAGGTTCCCTTTATGGAACACCGGATTTTTTGTTACGATTTTCAGAGTCAATTGAAGGGGAGAAAATAATCTTTTGAGACGGCTAGATGATCCATCTGTTACAATCCTCCTGTATCACTGTTAATCTTAGATGATCTACAACAACAATGGTTTTCATATCATTCCTAAATTGCTTTTTAATCAGTATTGTTTAATTTTTTTCCATAAAGTTTTTTTATTTCTTTTTTTTATCTAGTGATTTTGTGATCTTCTCGGCTTATTGTATCGTGTTTTTAATCTTATCTCCAACTTTATTTTGACATTTTACAAGCAATACTTTGGCCAGTAGCTATTGTAGCTTGATGTATTGGCATCTTGCTACAACTAAAACCTGAATTTATCATGACACACATAATCTCTTATTTTCAGGTCAAGATTTGGTATCTTGATACGAAAAAGGGGAAAATTGGTCACAACATAACAAGCATGAGATCTTTTATCAAGACAACATGATACAGTTCTTGCTACAAAATCATGTGTGGACAATGTCCACACATGGAATTACAGTGAGAATTATCCCAAGATATATAACTTGAGATCCCGTCATCTTGAGATAATCAAATCGATGACAAAACCAATTCAGTCCGGCGGCTAGCTCGAAGGAAACGCCTCGTGAACCCTGGGATGCGTTTACATGAGCTCCAAAGGACTGCGCTCGGGCTGTGGAGACGGGGACCTCTGCACGGCCTCCTCAACGTTGTTGTGTTCGTTCTCTGGAGGCTACAGCATACTCAGCCCAATCTGTTGCAGGAAACCGCTCCACGCTCCCTCGTCTCAGCTTTCCTGCAACAGTTAGCCTGGCCGGCACTGCAAATGTTCGTGGCTGTCCGAAACCAATTCGGACCCAGGTGGCTGTTTCTCCGGTGTGAACCACTGGTCACGAGGGCTCACAGGCAAAGAGGAAGATGTGAAAAAGGCGGATTAGCTTTGTTGCGGTGCTGGCACCCCCTGCTGTGATGGGCAGTCCCCTGGGGGCCTGTAAAAGTCTCACATTTCAGTAGCTTTAAACTTTGTCTGATTTTTCCTCATGGTTTGATTGCACAACAAAATCCTGAAGCAAGACAAGGGAGCAGGCTGGTGACAGCAACAAGATCTCCCACTGACTGATTAAGCCCAGAACTATTTATGCAGAGGTGACTTGTGTGTTTATGTGAGTGTGAGAGAGGGAGAGGATGAAACATTGCAAGGACTCTGTTCAGCCTTACTGTTCCCTGCTGAAAGGCTTGCTCTCTCTTACTGTCTACTAGCCTGAATTAAACACAAACGTGTCTTGATAGGTCCTGCAAGATAGTTTCCTTTAGGGCTAGACGATATAGAAAAAAAGGCATATCGATAAAATAGAAATCATATTGATCGATATCGATAATTATCAACAAATGCAAAACAACCATTTTTGTGGCCTTAGGATTGCGTCTCTGCTATTCGCAGAAGACGTGGTCCTGTTGGGTTCATCAGGGCGTGATCTACAGCTCTCACTAGAGCGGTTTGCAGCCGAGTATGAAGCGACCGGGATGAGAATCAGTGCCTCCAAATCTGAGACCATGGTCTTGAGCTGGAAAAGGGTAGAGTGCCTCCTCCGGGTTGGGGAGGATGTGCTGCCCCTAGTGGAGGAGTTTAAGTACCTTGGGGAGATGGAGCGGGAGATCGACAGGCGGATTGGTGCGGCGTCTGCTGTGAAGCGGGCGCTGTACCGATCTGTTGTGGTGAAGAGAGAGCTGAGCCAAAAGGCAAAGCTCTCGATTTACCGGTCGATCTACGTTCCTACCCTCATCTATGGTCACGAGCTTTGGTTCATGACCGAAAGAACGAGATCCCGGATACAAGCGGCCGAAATGAGTTTTCTCCGTAGTGTGTCTGGGCTCTCCCTTAGAGATAGGGTGAGGAGCTCAGTCATCCGGGGAGGACTCAGAGTAGAGCCGCTGCTCCTCCACGTCGAGAGGAGCCAGTTAAGGTGGCTCGTGCATCTGGTTAGGATGCCTCCTGGACGCCTCCCTGGTGAGGTGTTCCGGGCACGTCCCACCGGGAGGAGACCCAGAGGAAGACCCAGGACACGCTAGAGGGACTATGTCTCCCGGCTGGCCTGGGAACGCCTTGGGATTCCCCCGGAGGAGCTGGCCCAAGTGGCTGGAGAGAGGGACGTCTGGGCCTCCCTACTGAAGCTGCTACCCCCGCGACCCGACCCCGGATAAGCGGAAGACGATGTATAGATGGATGGATGGATGGATGGGCAAAATAAATATTTTAAGTGCAGCCCTGGGCATTGTATGCTGTTGTTTAGCGACCTCTTTTTAGATACAGATACACACTGAATTGAAACTCAACCCTTTATTCAACCAACTTTTTACCAAAGCTGCACGTTTTTAAAAAAGAAAGCATGCTCTTTGCACTCTTTGAAGGGGCAGAGTTTGGTGACGCCCTGGGTTTGAGTTTGTGATTGGTTGGCAGGATGTAATGACTAATATAAGCTTACATTATATATACGTTATATATAGCATTCTAGCCTATAATGTATATATATATTATATACATTATAGGCTAGAATGCAAAAGGAAGGAAAACTCTTATTCTATTGAACTTTTTATTGACCCTTTTTTTCTATCATCGATATATGTCTAGTGATCGATATATATTGTTATTGAATTATCGTCCAGCCCTAGTTTCCTTCAACATATCTTCTTACAACTTCATCCTCTGCCCTTATATTTAAACACCCCTTGTTACTAAAAAAATGCTAAGTTTCACTCAGTCTTTTTCAGTAAAGAGATTTCTTGTTTTCACAACCTTACTGTGTTTTCAAAGACCAGCAAATGATCAGGCTTTTACGTTTCAGTCTGGTCAGGGCCGATCAAGCTGAAACTCATCTGATTCTGCTCACCAGACACATTCTTGGTCCATTTTTACAAAAATGACTTATTTTACATTCCCATTCCCACTGCTCCCAGTCCTCCCAGTTTCTCTCCCTGACACCATGTCGATTGCCCCAGGAGCTGTGTTGCCACACACCTTCGTGGAGAAATAAACATGCAGCCAGATGCCTCATATCAAACGGCTGCAGAATACCTTTTCCTTTCGGTCCGCGGTTACATAAGTGCCTCCTGCATATGTACCAGCAACTTTCACAGTTCATAGCCTTGGGGGATTGAGAGCGATGTTAGGCTGAGCAGAGTAACACAAAACTTAGCGAGATGGGAACATGGAACAATCAGAGGAGAGAAACCATGCAGGTGAAAGGATAGAGAGCCGTGAAGGAGAGTGCGAAAAGTGTGCAGCATGCAGCCAGTCAATTATTCAGAAGAGAAAGGGTCTGTTGCATCCTGGGAGCAGCTTTCAACTTGTCTGCCTGGCATCACCTGCTAATGGGCCACAGATTGACATGCTACCTGAGCAGACTCCCCTCACCCTCGCTCCCTTCAATGACTCTCTTCTCATCTGGACAGGCTCTTATCAGTGCTCTCTGGTGGCACATGTAAATAATTACTCCATGACCGCTGTGGCGTGCAAGCTGGAGGGCTGTTTGCACAAAGAAGCGGAGATAGATTTTAAAAGAATCATACAGTGTTTTTGATAAAATCAGCTTTCTAAATTTCTCAGCTGATGGTTGGCTTTAATTAGTCCAACAGATCAACCTAGCAAGTTTTTAAACACATTTAGACATCACTTTGTGGACAAAGAACACGATTATTTGCATAAATTAACACAAGTTTAATGATGAGCTAAGGAAGACTTTAGGTTTTACATAGTACAGTAAATTACTTTCCAAACTAACACAAACTAAAGAAAATTTGGAATCCAGACAGATGTCAAAATCAAAGGATAGAAATTTAATAGTGAAGTTATGGATTAGAAGGTGTTTTCTTATAAGTGTGAGTTTTCATGATGTGTTTGGTGCTATGTCAAATGATGAGACTTAATGATGAGACTTAATGATGAGACTTTCACAAGCCATCAAGTCTTGTTATATTTAGGAATGGCCAAGATGCAACATTAAAACTGCCTGAAACAGCCGCAGAGATATATTGTTTGGACCACAGACATAAAGATTAATTTGTAGAATATTAAAGTTTGGAAAAGCTAATAGAAAAAAAACTAAACCAAACTAACAGGAGTAGTTTATGTGACATTTGGTTTATATATTATTCATGCATTTTCTTTGGGTATCTAATATTATACTCGTATTAGTGGACATTAGGGGTTTTTCCTCATATTGATCCTTTGATTCACATCAGACCAATTAAGAGTGTTTGTTACCAAAAAGCTCAACAGGCTCATCTGACTAAATCACACAATTCCAGTTAAAGTCCCAGGACAATTTAGAAAACTCAGTGTGTTTGTGTTTGTCGTTGTAGATCAGAAATGCTTCCTGAACATCTCTATGATGTCTAAATGTTGCTATGGAGACAATATAACCCCATGATGCAGCTCTATGCAGCAGTGAGCCCTACCATCCACCGTGATGTATGTGGTGACAAGTTAAACTTAGGTGTTTGGTTTTTTTCAACTACAGTTTAAACTTTTTCTCAATTCTGACTGCAAATTTAGGCAGATTTAAGCAAAAAATAAATAAATCAAAATAAAAAAACATTTTACTAATTTGATTTTCAACTGTTTCCTGATTTATGGAGAGTTGGCATTTATTTTTGTTGGTCTTTCCCATTTTGAGAGTTCCTTAGAAAACTGGGTTTCTGTGCTATGGAAAATTGAGACCCTTGGAGAACAGCAAGTCATATCTTACTATTAAGAGTTTAGTAGACACTCTAGCCAACATAAATAAAGCACTGGTTATTTTGTAAAGATAATTTTCTCTTAACATAAGATTATTTCCCCACTGAATAAATGTTATGTAATTAAATTTGGGATTTTTCTAAATCTTTTGATGATTATGAGGCTGAAATGCAATATTAGCCTTTTATTAGCCTTTTTAAACAGATATTTACCAAAGATGCCAAAATGGTTCCTGTGTGTGGCTGTTTAAAATGTTAATACAGTAATCATGACAGTTATAATAATGAATTAATATGATGAACTATGGTGATGAGTGAATGTGTCCATGCTTTTTTAAAGTGTGTGCATTTAACTTAATGCTAGAGGAGTTTTGTAACTACACTGCCTTGCAAAAGTATTCACCCCCCTCCCCCATTGTCGTCCTGGAAGGGTCTCTGGTCTCAAATCACAAGCTGGCTGAGGTTTCGCTCAAGAATATGCTTGTATTTAGCACCATCCGTCTTTCGCTCGACTCAGACCAGTTTCCCAGTCCATGATGTTGAAAAACATCTCCACAGCGTGATCCTGCCACCACCATATGGATGGTGTTGTTGGGGTGATGGGATGTGTTGGGTTTGCACCAGACATAACAATTTCCTTGGTGGCTAAAATGTTCAGTTTTAGTGTTGTCTGACCAGAGCACCTTCCTCCATACATTTGGGAAGTCAGCCATATCCCTTTTGGCAAACACAAAACATGCCTTCTTATTTTTAATACTAAGCAACGCTAATATTTTTTATAAGCCCACCCTGACTTGTACTTCTCAACAACTTTGTCCCTGGAGAGCTCCCTGGTCTTCGTGGTGTGCCGCCTCTTGCTTAGGGGTACTGCAGCCTTTGGGTAAAGGTGTGTTTATACTGACAGGTCATGTGACACTTAGATTGCACACAGGTGGACTTCATTCAACTAATTATGTGACTTTAGAAAGTAATTGGATGCACCAGGACTTTTTAGAGTCTTCATAGCAAACAAGGTGGATACATATGCGAATGACAATTAGCAGTTTTTAATTTATTTATTAATTTATTCTTTCTTATATGTCTTCTCTTTTTCACTTGGACTACATTGTGTTGGAATGTAACAAAATAGGTTTAAAGCCAAGAGGGGTGAATACTTTTGCCAAGCACAGTCTATCAAACCTTGCAACTTCTGGGTCCAGTAGTTAAAATAACTGATTTATTCTGCTTCCATTAGGCTGGTGCTGTCTGAAAGTGGTCAGGTCTAAATCTGACCCAGAAGTATTTTTCCTTCATCTTACTTTCCACTTTCCCCGTTCTGCTTCTCTCCCCCCCATTTGTTCTCTTTGCTCTTTATTTTCTTGTGCTCCCTCAGAAGGTAGTATGTGTGCCAACCCTGAGAAAGAGCTTAAAAAATGAGGTTTTTCGAAATGAACTCCCCACCGTGGTCAGCTTCCTGAGAGAGCAGCCGAAGCCCTCATACACTGAACTTCAAAGCATGCATACTAAACTTCATACAGATAACATAAGTGCCACTGTTGCTCTCAGCAGACTTACCTCTGTGCACACTCTTTACATACATTTTCTCAACTCCTATTGGTGCCTTAATTTGTTCTTCTGCTCGATCTTTGATGCCTAATGTTTCTCTAGTTTTTTTACTATATGCATGAATGCCAAGATGTTTTATGTACAGCCTTTTCAGTCCTTTTCTTGAGTTTGCGGTCTCTCCTTTTGCGAGACAGCTGGAGATTGGCAGGATAAATACTTTGTTTTTTGGACGTGGCCGGGTGGACCAGCGTGAGCTGCCTGGCACAGTCGCTGTGGGTGTGTACTGTGAAGAATTCATCTTGATGGCGCTGTCTATTGTCTGTCACAGCTCCTCTTGCTGTGTTGCTCTCTGTTTACTTTGCTGTCTATTTTGGTTCTCTTTCTCTCTAAAGTCAACGTCTTGTACTGCAGTTTCAATTCACAATGAACAAAATAGAAAATGAACAGTCGTCCCTAGAAAAACACAAAATAGAAAGTGCTGAAACATCTGTCACAACTCAAAAACACTGTATGCAAACAGAATTTTACTTTGGCTTGCTTGGTGAGCAGCTGGTTAGAGCTGAATGAGATTACTGATTGCTATTTAAAGTCCTTTGTTGAGTTGTCCGCATAATTCATCATTGTTAGTATGTTGGGTTCATTTATTCTGAACATGATTAGAAAAAAGTAAACAAAAGAAAAAAAATAACATCAATTATTAACCACATACTGTATATAATCAACACAGATTTCACACTATTTACTGTATAACAACTCAATACTGAAGGAAGAAGTATAAATCCAATATATTCTGTCACAGTACCTCAAAGTAAGTCTGTTCATTGTCTGATCATGGTGGTGGATAATAATGTTGACGATAATATTACCTAATATATATTTTAGAGGGTTTGGTCAATCACAGCTTTGCTGCCAGTTCTTTCACCCCCTTTTTCAAATAGGACAACACTTGTCTTATAAGACATTTTACAAGGCTGGAACTTACAGAGAGAGGGATCTTTGACATTTTCTTTCTACACTATCCAGAGTCACGGGTTCTCTCTTATGCTCTCTTTACTTCAGCTGACCAGACAGGTTTTCTATTGTATAAGATTTAGGTCAGGGGACTGAGATGGCTATTGAAGAAGCTTAATTTTGTATCTGTGGAACCATTTCAGTACTGATTTGATCATATATTTGGATCATTATTCAACCAAAAGCAAAATGGTGATAGTAACTATCCATTTTTAGTTTTCTAAAGGCAGGGGATTTTTTTACCTCCTACTGCATGAATTTATTCACAGTTATGTAATGAAATACATCATTTTTGTGTTTACTGTCAAAAAGATTCTAATTTAAATAGAGATTGTTAATTTAAAAACACCAGAAAAATCAAAATCAGCAACTTTGCAAAGTTAGGCATAATTCACATAGCATGTTTACAAACTATTCTTGGTATGTGTTAAAAATGCATCAATGGGCATTAGTGCATTTGTTCTAGATAATGGAGATATATCACCTTGGTTGTGTGGCGTCAGTAGTCTCCAAGGGGCTGTGTTTGGATTTCAAAAATCCAAACACAGATCTGTTCAAACAGGTTTTGACCTCACCCTCTTTTCTGGTTCAATTCACAGTGGGTCAGACTTTTCTTTATCACCCAAGTAAAAAAGTTGAGCATTTTAAATTTGCTGTAGCTAATGTGAGTGGAAAATGGTCTGCAATTCTTGTGTGTTTCTATCTAAAAATCAGTGTGGATTCTTGCAAAGCTTTTTTTAGTTCTTCAAAAGGGGACATCCGGGATAAAATGTTCGGAAACATAACCTTAGATTGTAGATGTGGCTGAGTTGAGTCAACAGCAGTTTTAGTGACTGGCCAGGAGGATAAATAATTCCCAAATGTACTATTACGATTGAGGGGGAATGTGAGGATACTGTTACTTCAATGGCCATCCATGAATGATCACTTTATATGTAAATACTGCTTAAACAACTGTACTAAAGCTACATTTTCAATTTGTCTGTAACATGGTAGTGAAAAGATTTTTTTTTAAATAGAAGGCTCTCATTGTGAAAGGTTGAGAAGGGAATATCAATCATGAAATCAGCGTACATTCAAGCATTCATGCACATAATCAAATCCTCCACCCCTCCCTTGTGTTTGGCAAGAAAATAATCATCTGTCCATCCTGCTGAATTTCGGCAACAAGCCACCTTCTGTTTCATTTATCATTTTAAAAAACCAGTTGCATTTCCCTCCTGTATTCAGCCCCCCTGAAAATTAATCACTCTTGTCTTTGTTTTTTGCCAGCTGCCTCACCAGCAACTCCAAATGGCTCTGATGAACTCCCAAAAACTTTAATTATTACAATCCCATTTCAATCCCAGAATAGTCATTTTAAACTCTTACCAATTTATTATTAAGTCTATTAGGTTGTGTATTAGCGCAGGATCTTTACAGGAAAACAAATGATTCGGACTTTGTATGATACCTATGATCTGACTCTGTGCTGCAAAGAAGATAATAGTGAAGAAGCTGATGAGAGGGATCAAGAATTTAATAGGGAGGTACAATTAGACCTGCACCTTCAAAGAGATGGATGCCTTTTATATCTGCATGTCGCAGGGTATAATCACAGCAATAACTCAGCAGGTAACTTCACTAATAAGGACTGTCCGTGAGTATGAAGCGGCGTGTAATGCAATACAACCACCAAGGGTTTCTGTCTGCTGTTATTAGGCGAGAAGGAATTCCCATTTTACATCCATTCATTGTCTATACCAGCTTATCCTAGAAGGGTCACGGGATATGGGGCCCATTTCCATCTGGGCAAGAGGTGTGATATTCCCTGGACATCTTGCCAGACCATCACAGGGACACATAGACAAACACTCATGCACACAACCACTCCTAAAGGCAATTTAGTAAAGACCAATCAACTTTACAGTAAATACAAACTCCACTCAAGCCAGGATTCAAACCCAGCGCCTTATTGCTGCAAGGCACGGAGCTAACAGTTGCCCACCATGCAGCCCTTATTCCCATTGTGCTTTTCAAATTTAGTATGTTGTTTAATTGACAGTTTTTTGTGGTATTATTTAGTAGTAATGAGTAACCAATATGTTTCCCACCATGAATCATCATTTTGATAAACAAAATAATTTGTATAGAAAGTGTGATCCACAATTCACTGTTGGATAGACTGTAACTCTTCTAAACTTATTTATAAAATTTAAGGCGGCGTGCAAATTGCACAACAGGAATAATGGTTCTTTTTCTCACTTACTGCTGTTCACAAACACAGGAGATGTGACCTTTCACTCAAGGGAACTGCTTTCCTTCAAGGCCCTTTAAAATATTTTTAACAACCCTTTTAGATTTGCCAAAACAACCTCATCTCACTCTGATGGTGTCTTCAGTATAGGGTAGTTCATTGTTATTGTTTTGATGCGGGTTTTTCGCGCATGCGCGCCGGATTGGTAGGCAAAAGGCGAACACAATGGCAGACGCAAACAGCGAAACTGACGAGTTCTCCACGTATTTTTCTTCTTTAGATCGCGTATTACAAGATCGTTTTAAGAGTAAGTTGATGGTTGATGGTATCAGGTTGCCAGATCCACACAGCAAAAGCCTGAAGGGACGGAGCCAGTCTGTGAAATGCTGGCCAAGTGTCCGTACCGCGACATACAGCTGCCTTATACTTCGGTAAAGTTAGAAAGATATTCACAGATTCGGCTTTTCCGGATCAATACCTCATTGGCGGATGATTTATTCTACAAAACAGACACCTCTCTGTAACCACAGCAAGGCAGACAGTGAGCTGCAACCATAGTTTCCTCAAAACGAGTCTCCCACCGCGCAGGGAGAATTACATTGGACCCAGGCCAGTACAGACAAGAGAGCATGGAAGCATGAAACCACTGGACCCGCCCGGTAGGTTAAAAAAAAATGTTCACTACAGATTATTTTGGTGTTTTTGTCTTGTTAAAATGGGTGGGGCTGTCGGCGACATTGCAGCGTAAACACAGAGCGGCTGCTGCTCCAGGCAGCCAGAGAAGCCGCTTCTGCTGGTAGAAGCGGTAGCAGCAGCAGAAGCGGCTTCTCCGGCCCCTGTAGCGATCGCCACCTCCCCTCCGCCGCTATTTAAGTAGAACAATGACTAGAGCAGAATTAAGTTGTATTTACCGGAGATGAAGTGTAGGCTGCAAATTCTATCGTAGTCTGATGTCTCCCCCAGTCCATTGGTAGTGTCTGCCTGCGCTCTTTTGAAAATATCCATTTCTTTCTTCGGTAAACGACAGAAACGTACATCCAACGATTTGGAATGCCTCTCTGTGTGCAACCGGGAGCACAACATGTCGTAGGCATTGTTTAGATTCCAAAAATAAACTAACTAAAAGTACGCTCTAAATCACCCGTTTTGTCATGTAGTAGACGAGAGCAGCTGTGCTTTTTGCCTACCCCGCGGACGCGGATGTAGCGCTGACATCACGCGTGACGTCACGCGTGAACTACCCTATTCCTTGCATGAATGTTATTATGACGCAAAGGGTCTTATAGAAAAGATCTAATTTTATGTTTTCATCTAAAAGAATAATCCTATGATTTAAACCTTGATCGTGAAACAGTTTCAACCTGGAAATAACTTTTATTCCACAATGCACATTTCTTTCTTCTCTCTTTCTGTAATTTAAGGTTGTGTACAGAAAATAGGACATTCTCTCCTTCTGATTGGCTGACTAGGGAGACACAGCCATACATTTCCGAATTAAGGTTCTGATTGGCTGATCAGGTCTTTCTGACGACTCCTTCCCCTGAAATATGCCAGCACCTGGTGAAGTTAAGCTCTGAGTCACAGCAGAGAAAAATACAACAGCAACAAAAAAGCCCAGCAAAATTGACAGATTTGATTGAAATTAGTTATTTATTCCCTTTCATCGTGTATTTTATTGTTTATAGAAACACCTAATTGTTTAATGCAGGGGTCACCAACCTTTTTGAAACTGAGAGCTACTTCATTGGCGTTGTGTCATATGAAGGGCTACCTGTACTGACCTTTGAACTAGAAAAGTCAGAGCTCATCTTAACTTTCTGTAAAATAAACACATTTTTCATGCTTTGTTATAGATATTGTTGTCTTTAAAACTATATAAATGCAAGTGTGATTAAACGAAGAGTAGCAGAATAAAATTAAGTTTTAGATGCAGCTCAATGGGGGGGTTGTGCCATTTTAGAACAGGCTCGTGGGCACCACATGTGGTCCTCGGGGGCACCAGGTTGGTGACCCCTAAAGCCTTAGCCAATCTGCTGTGCCTGTCACTTATTAGGCGTTTAGATATCTAAAAATTAAGAATATTACACAAGGTTTAAATCTGCATAATACACTTTATTTTCAGTTATTTATTGTGTAACATTCCTGCAAAATGTCATTTTATTTTTCCTCCACACGGCCCATATTTTCAATGTCACTCTGTTTTTTATTTCCCCCTTTCATGTCCAATTGGATTCTGCAGCGATCCAAAGCAAAACATAATTCAAACATTTACAACTTTGGCCTAACAAACCAGTTTCTCCCTCGTGCAACAGAGAGCAACCTTGATGCTGGTTCGACCATTGGGGCTTCTCCCACTTTTCCCACAAACTTAAAAGCAGAATTGTGAGAACCACAGGTGCAAAAACCCAGGTTCAATGAGAAAGGACATAAAATCCAGGCCACAGTAAGGCATCCTGTTTCTTCTGGTGTCGCAGTTTTTCTGATGTTGAGTAAATTAACGTGTCTGGGTTTAAATGCATATGATTTTTTATAACATTTTTTATTTGTTTTCCTCTCCAGGTTTTTCCCTTTGAATGAATATCAGGTATTAAAGCTCCAGGATGTAAAATACGTTTGTTAAACTCCAACTAAACATTTCATAGAAGTTAAACGCTCAAGCTACTTTGATGATATTTTATAATTCTTGCTGTCTGACAACATATGTGTTTTTACAGTGTATGTTGATACCTGTACTTTTAATTCTATGTCCAGCTGTGAAGCTGATTAAAAATCCAAATGAGCCGTTCCTTATATTTGCAAATGCTGATCAGGTTATTTTGACATTTTGATGTGTTTTTCACCATGTCTGTACTTTTGTCTTTGCCGTATGGGTTGTTTGTAAGAAAAATGTTATGCAACCTTCAAATCTTCTGAGGGATTTGGATAAAACAATAACACACAGATGCTCTCTGAAAACATTCCTGCTGTGATAAAAGCAAATATAAAACGCCTTCTGTACTCTGGTAGATTTATTCTATGCAGGAAGTTTAGCTGAAGAAAAACCGGTGTTTAATATTTAATTTGTCTTCTGTATTTCTGTCTGATATTTAAACTTATTCTGTCTAAGTCTAGTAAGTAAACCACATCATAATGCATGTATTATTAAAAAAGAGATGTCAATTCATATTTCCTTCAAATAGACTGACTGTAGCTCATATTTCTTTGCTTGTGATTAAATGAGAGGATGAAGTTACTAAAATTGTTGATCTTGTTTGTTTATTTAGTCATTTTCACATCTACAATTCAATCAAACATCTGAAGGTGTCTGTTTGCATCCGTTTGATCAGGCCTCGCTATAGCCAAGCTGCATTTACCTAAGATTTTTAGTTTTCACTGACAAGAAGCAAAAACGGGCCGAATTTCACCTTAGCTGTTATTTCATATGGCAGACATCAAGCTGTTTCCTTGAATCTAGATTTAATTGTATTTTGTCTTTTCTTTCTAAACTGAATATTACATGCTGTATTTGTACACTTACTCTTATGATTTGTACATTAAATAAACCAAAAGTTGCATTTAATTGGAACCTGCATCATGTCGCAGGTACCTATTAACCTACTTATGTTTAGTATGTAGTCGTCTCTTTCTCACATGAAAGACCCATGTGACAGATGAGTATTGTGAACACCTACTGGCAACTTCTTGTGATTTTGAGTTCTCATTTGACAAACTGACTCTGAATGAGTTTTTTTAAGTGATTTCCAATTGAAAACATTCGTAAAATCATCAAAGTCTAGACTACTTAAGTAGAGTAATTTCTTTTTTCTTTCAGTTGTGACTAAATTATTTTTAAGACATTTGATGACTGACTGAATGAGGGTTAGTGGTTAAATAATTAAAGGTTTTAAAATGAAAACTAGAGAAATGTCCATTCAGACCAGATCTTTCTATTGCAGACTATAGATCTTTTAGAGCAGGGGTCACTAATTAAAAATCAGCGGGGTCCGAATAAAGAAAATCAACAACCAGTAAAGGTCCGGACACATTTGTAATTACAATCCGTTACTTCAAACAGTATTTAACACTGAAATAAAATGTTTATGCATCCACCTTGTACATTGACTTTTTAAACAAAAAAATAACATAAAAATAGAACGTTTTTCTATTTTAAAATCCAAAGTGCTTTTTGAAATAGAGAACCACAATCTTTCACAGTTTGGTATATAGACAATTTCTTGACTTTCACATCTTTTATAAAACACCTGAACTTTTTTTAATTTCTTTTTTATGGCTTAATGATAGAAGTGAGCTTTAGGCTGCCCTGCAAGGATTTTAAACCTGGGTTTGATTGGCAACAAAGCCAACCTCAAGCACATATCAAGGTGCTCATTCGTTCTGCGCCTTTAAATCAGCTATTTTCTCCGTATGTATGAGCAAGCGGATATGTTTGGGAACATGTGCTGTGCTTCATATCGTAGTGACGCCTTATGTTGCTGCTTTTAATGAGAGCGACTGAACAATCGCTGAACAAATGAGACACTTCACTTTTCTTTCACCAGGGCATGCCGCCTGTTCCAGCAGTATTCCACTCTGCTCTCTTTTTCTCTGCGTCTTCTCATTGTTTCTCACCGCCCGGCTTGCCACAGGTTTGCCTGCTGTGTCTAAAAAGTAGCCAGCAGCAGCAACCCTGACTGACACAGCTCATTGGCTAATTTGCATCACGTGCATCCTGGTGCCTGACGCTCCGGAGGGCTTTGCCATATAAACAAGAGAAGCGGCGCAAGTGAAGTTAGCACAGGGGTTGAAGCAAAAATAATGTTTGACTGAAAAAAAATTCTCGCCAGCCCATATATTCCCGGGCCGTGGACATCATGCCGCATTAGTTGGCTCACTTGCTTAGTGTGCAAAGTCAACCAAATCTGGTACTTTTAAAATATCCATTGAAAATTCCTGTATCTCTGCCACCTTTCAGCTTTAGAGCCTTTGCGTCATCCTGGACAGCCTCTCCATCACTTTCCACATCCACATCATCATCTGGGTTACTTTCATCTCTGCAGCATCAAGTTCTTCCTTCACACTGTTGACAAACTGGTCCACAGTCCACTTTACAATCCCAGCTCCCTTTCCTCCGGAAAACCTCCATAAAGTGCAGCTGATTCAGAGGACAGCAGCTTCATCATTACATCATCTACTTCACTCCTGTACATTAACTCCACTGGCTCCCTGTCACATTCAATATAAACCAATTTTATGATCATACAAGGCCAAACACAGCCTTGGAAATGCAGGACACATCACCAACACTATCATGACATAATACATTTTAATTTGACACAGATTGCACATGACAATAATCAGTCTCTGCTTTGCCCGTTATTGTTCACCAATTAATCATTACAGTTTATAAAAAAGGCATGATTTAACTTTTTTGAAGTTTAATAAAATTGTTATATTTTAGCCCAGTGACTGGAGACCTGTCCAGGATGAACCCTGTGTCCGCGCTCCACTTTAACTTCATAAAAAAACTCTCTGAGAATCGCCTTTCTCTGGCCTCACCCAGTTAGAACCCGTTCTCCAGTCAATGTTGTAGCTGCAGTTTATTTGTTTTATCTTTTTGATGTAGTTTTCTTAACAATCTGTAAGCATCAAAATCCTTGTCATTTTATTTAGTGTCCTGGAGCGCAGCTGCTCATCAGGTGATCACTGCTGCATACCGACAGCCGATGCAGCTCCGCCTTCTTTGTTTCAGAACAGTGCGGTTTTTTTTTTTTTTTTTTTTTTTTACTTTTTCCGAATCAAACTCAGTCAAATGCCGACTCTTGTTCTTCAAGGGTCACGCTAAATTAGCCTGAGCTAGCGCGTTACTCTTCTTTGTGTTTTAAATAAAACATAATAGCGAATCACGAGGAGATCCCTAGTTGGTCGCCGCGTTTATCAGCGAGGGAATAAACGCTGACAGACGACATGGCCACAGGTGGAAATAATTCATTGATTAACTGCAAGAGCAGAGACAGAAACACTTACCGAGGGAAATTGTTGTCAGCTGTTCTCTCTGCTGAACTTTCTGACCTGCTGGTTTGCATTAATCCAAAGAAAACCTTTGACCATCGCAACTTTCATTCATACCATCTGTGGCCAGTTGTTCTTCCAAAAGTTAAAATGATGAACACCGATAAAACTCAGACTGGCCATGTCCGCTTTGCAAAGACCCGCCCTACTCTCTTTCTGATTGGTTAATGTCCCGGCTCTGACAGGTTTGATTGGTTAAGAGCAGCTTCTTTTTAAAATCTTGAACAAAAAGTCTAGACGGGACTTTTTGCGCTCAATTTCCAAATGACAGAAATCTGTAGCAGCAACGGAGAACTTTAACCCCTGAGTTAGACACTGTCGTTGGACAACATGCAGTAATATATAAATGTTTTAAGTCAGGTTGGGTCCGGATTAGCCAGGAGGTGGGTCCGGATCCGGACCCTGGTCCGCTAATCCGTGACCTCTGTTTTAGAGGGACAGGAAAAGTCGTAGAAAATGAAACATGTAGAACTCTTCTTTTTTTACGCATAACAATGTAAATATGCTACTTTCATTTTGACAAAACGGCTTGTATTTTGGTGGCTGCTGTCCTGTGGTCGTGCTAAAAGTAGAATCTGAAAGAGACTGTGGAGTTTTTAACGATAAATGGACTTGTAAGTACGGGCTGGGCAATATATTATCACTGGAATATTAATAATATTGATACGGACGATTTGAAATGCATTATTTTCTATAAAATGTACAGACTTTGCATGGTAATAGTTAAGCCTGTTGGATGGAGTCGCACTTCATTGGATGCTCCCACCTGACACAGACCATAGAGCCCAGGATCCAATCCATGAGACAGGGCTTGGCAGTGACCAGGAGAATAGCTTTTGCCTGACGGCACTGCGTTAAGCGTGAGGTTTGGTAGAGCTAGGATTATGGTGTCGGGCTGTTCTTCAAGGTCTCAAGGACTTTGTTCCAATGAAATGAACTTTTAATAGTTTAGCATACCAAGGCATTTTGGGCAACTTCATGATCCCAAGGGTTGTGGAATCATGAAGTTGGGGATGCCCTCTTCCTGTTCCAACATGGCTGCACACCAGTGCACAAAGCCACGTCCATAATTACATGAATGAGTGTGTTTGGTGTGGGAAAACCTGACTAGCATACAAGAAACATCCTGACAGCAACCCGAGAGAACAACTTTGGGTCGAATCAGGACTGAGATTGCGAGCTAGGACTTCTCGTCCTACATGTCGTCTAACCTCGGAGATGTGCTTCTGGAAGAAGAATAATGTCTAAATGTCTCGTAAACACACTATTAAACTCGTAAAACTTATTCCCAGAAGAGTTGGACGGGCTGAAGAGAAGGGATTAAGAATAGGGTGGAACTTGAGTTCATAGGAGTGTGAAGGAAGGTGAGCGAAAACTTCTGGTTACATTATGCATTTGCTGAAGGTAAAGGGCCTCTGGTTGTTGACAACAGACCTCTTCTTTTTTTAGCTTTTTTTTGAGAATTTTTTTTATCTAAAAGATTATTATTTAAAGTAAGATAATATGACGTTTCTGTTGTATAGTATGCCAGATTTTATTGTTCAATGACTCACGTTACCTGCGGGTGATAAAAATCATATTTAGAATTTATTATATTTTGGAAATATTTAAATTTAGCCTCACCAACAATCAATTACTCATGTGGTCCTTTGAGAATTTTTTATTTTGCCAATGGAAGGATGGATTGATGGATGTATGGATGGATGGCATTCTGTTTATAGACACACTTGCTACAATCAAACATGCACACCCTGGTCTCTCTTAAACCCCCCTCATGAAACAAATCACAAAGCAGCTGAGCTACAGAAAGGGTTCAGCTGCTTTTTCTAAAACGTCCAGTTTTCAGCCATTACGCATGAATTAGTGATAACATTCCCACCCTCCTCCCATAAGAGCAGAGCTCACAGATAATCCACTGGTACTACAGTGATAACGTCTTACAACTGTCAGGGTGGGACTGCAGCGCTGACTGGTTATTGTTTTATTTATGAAACTGTTTCAGTTCACTTTTGTTGGCATGCGGAGCAAATGCCATGACCAGGCAGCATCTCGCACATGTATTAATTACCAGAATGTTTCTTCATCCGAAGGTTTTGGCATTTCAACATTTCTCAGATCACTCCCAGACTGTCTGTGAGCAGTATTGGGAGATTAATCTGGAATCTCAGTGAATAAATGATAAATCCATGATCACTGCAGCGTCTTGAAAAGTATTGGTACTGCATACTTGACTTTTACATAATTTTTGTCACATTAGAAAAACAGAATTCAATTCACAGGATTTCATTTGATAGATCAACTCAAAGTAGTGCTTCACTGGGAAGTGGGAATAAAAAGATGCGTGGTTTTAAATGTTTTAAAAAAACTAACTGTGAATGGGTTGCTTTCATATTCACCGTCTCTGTAACAATACTTTGTAAAACCAACTACACCTCTAAATCTCTGACAGCTTTTCACATCTAGAGACTGATATTTTTTTTATCTTTCTTTTTTTGCAATTATCTCAAACTCAATCAGATTAATTAGAGAACCTCACGATGCTTAATTCTCAGTTGAATTTAGGTCTGGAATTTGACTGGGTCATTCTAATAAATGATTATGTTTCAACCTAAACCGTTCCCTTATAGCTCTGGTCGTTTCATTGGGACCGGTCTCCTGCTGGAAGGTAAACCTCCACCCGAGTCTCAAGGTTATCCACCCTCTAACATGTTTTCTTCAAAGATTGCTCAGCATTTAGCTCTGTCCATCTTCCAATCAACTCCAACTAGCCCCACTGTCCATGCTGAAAAAAGCATCCTCACAGCATGATGCTACCATCCCCTTGTTCCACCATGGTGATGTGAAGGATGAATACTTCTCCCCAGTTCTTTCCCTTCTGATGCAAAGCCTCAAGGACCAGCAGAAAAACCTGCTGTGTCTGCGATGAGGTCAGTCAGTAAACAGAAATCCATAAAATGCTGTCAGTTGGTCAGAAAAGGACAATTCTGTCAAGGTGTCCTTGACTCGGCATTACTTAAGCAGAAATATATACTTTAGTAATAAGTGGGGTCAAACAGATGAAGGCTGCAGCTTTATTGCCCAGATCCTCGCTGCAGTTATTGGTAATGTTAAACATTTATTGCAAAGGATTGTTATAATGAAATTGCACCCGAACGCGTTAAAAGCAGGCAGAAATAAGGACGAGATTTTTTGAGCATTACTAGGAGAGATGGAAGGCATGCAGAGGAAACTTTTATGGTTAAATCCTTAAACAAATAAAAAAAAGGGTTCATCAGTTTTTGTGAGGCCAGAGTGGCTGAAAGGTTATGAAAGAGAAGGATGAATGCCTCCCTGCGGTTTAATAGCGACAGAAGAGGGCTGCAGCGCCGTTCTCCTTTCACAAACTGGCTCAGGACTCGTTTCTACCACAGTCCTCCATTTTGGATCGAAGTGCTGTAAAAACCGGCCCGTTAATTGCAGCATTAACTCAATCAGGTATGACTCACAGGAGCATTGCTTGTGTGTGGATGTGCAGGTGTTGTCTTTTTTGGACGCATGGGCTCGAGTAATGAATTGAGGTGCTGAGGTAAAGAGAAAAAAACAGCAGCGTGTTGCTGGTCCGTGTCGGAGGACTTGATTGTAAGAGACTTAGCGGTGGTAAACAGGGGACTGTGTGTTTGAGCTGTGGCGGTTTGTGAAGCGGGGGTTTATCCTCCTGATGAGGCTGATGTTGATTACCCAGGGGAGAACGTTTTAAGGTCATCGCTGATGGTGTCCAGCTGACCTCATCGTAACAGAGAGAAGATCCTGCAACACTGCATCTTGTAGGAATGCCCCAGAAGCATTCATGCAAGATTTTTATTTTATTTATTTTACATTTATTGGTAGGTTAATCTACTAATTTATTAAGGCAAGCATGTGGATCACTTGTGAAATAAATAAAATCCCAATTCTCTTTGATTTATAGAAGTTGTTTTAATATTTGCTCTGAAGATGTGCAAGCAAATAAAGCAGCAAGGGAAACCCTTTGCAGGTCTAAGAAAGATGCACATAATATTTTCCAAGAAGTCTTGGGGATCATGAAGATGCTTCTCTCTGGTCAGCAGTAGGTTTTACCCAGGATCTCCTCCATGGATGCCATTTTTCCATTCAGGGGGGTGTTCCTTTTGTGACGTTCTTCCCTGAATCGTTGATGTTTCTCCATTTGTGGATAATTGCTCTTGCTGTGTTTGTTGTAGTGACTTTGTTTCTCATCTGTTCCTGAATTACTTTAAATTGGTTTGTGTGTTGCTTTTTCAGATCTAGTCACCCGCTTTATGCTGTCAGACAGCTTCTATTTGATTACGCCTTGGACAAAAAATATTGATGCATAATATTTCTATTCCAATCTGTCAAAGAGATTTTTTTTTTCTGCCGTGGTGCACATGTGGAGAAATTTTCTGACACATCCAGCACTACTTACTCATGACATCCATGAAAAAAACCGGTGGAGAAAATATTGAAACTTAATATTTCTATAACAGCCTTTAAAAGGGTGCCTGTGTGTCGAAAAAGACACAGGTAGAGCACAATTCTGAGGAAGAGGGGAGGGTTAAACCTGATCTTTATCACTACAATGATTAGTGTTGATTTTTTGGAACGATTGGCGTATTTTTCATCACAGGGATTATCTATTTAATGCGGTCGCTCCAAATAATCAGTTTGCAGCACGAGTGTCTACTGTAACCCAACCTCACCGCCGTTATTTATTACTGTCTATATTCTCCAAAGACTCCCTTCTGTGCAGATGTGTAAGATGTAGCAGTGCTATCTTTGTCTCATTCTCATGTTCTCCTCCCTTACTCCATCTCTCCGCCTGTTCCTTTACTCCACCCCCTGCAATCTGCTTCCCCTGGTAGTCCTCACCAGCTTGTGCAGCCTCTACTAACTAGCTGTGCACTCCCACTCGTAGGAAAATGATGATGAGACAGCAAAATCACAGCAGAGACAATGCAGGGCAGAAAGAGAAGGATCTGCAGGAAACGATGCAAGAGAGCCCTCAGTCTTTTTTCAAGCACTTCTACCTCATGAACGTTCCTTCTAGGGGACCATTATGTCTCTTTCTGGACCTTCCTTTCCTTTTCTTGGCTCTTTGTTGTCATCATCATTCAATGCATTTTGCCCCCTCACTGTTCCCTCATCCTCATCCTATCCTAACTTATTAAATCTGCCTCACTCTGCCTTCCCTTAGCTTTTCTTCTCGTGTCTTCTCACCATTGCTCTCTGCCCGGGAACCCTTTTGTTTTGTGCCACTAAGTGGACGGCTTATATAACGGCAAACACCTGAGGGGGGGACTCCTCTCTTCCTCTCACCCACACACCCTGCATCATTTCACTCCATCCTTTCCCTTCACTTTTGTTTTCTCCTGCCTTCTGACTTACATGCACTCTCTGTTTTTTTCCACCCATTCCACTCTGGTGCTGATTATGTTTGAAACAAATGGCCCTCCCGCGGTGGAGGTTTGGGTAGACGAGATGAAGTAATAAGCAAAGCAGCAAGCAGTTATTGCCCGGTTTTAGGTGCACCGCGATTCTAAAAGCAAGTTGGAACAGTTCCACCATACTGTTCTGTTCTTGTGGATTAACTTCCTTTTTTATTTGAATGCCAAACACAGTGAGTAGTTTTATCCAGATGTATTAAACATAGTGTATAGTTATCTCTCTCCCCCACACGGGGCTCCAAGCTGTCAGTCAGCTGTATACGATGAAGAAATCATGTGCATTTTTAGCTGTTTTCTCCATCAAAAACCAGAAAGCTTTTGCAACCTTTCTATTCTTTTTAATATTTAATAATTAGTCTTTAATAATAATCATCATCAGCATCATCTTTACTTGTCACTGCAACTTTGCACGTTCCAATGAAATTTGGCGCCCTGCTTCCTGCTCTAACCACTAGGTAACCTCTCCCCTATTTGCCATGTATGTTCCATTTAGAGTTATTGATTCAGACTCTGAATCAACATTCCCATAGTCTAAATCTTACAGATTTAAATTAAAAGTATGTTTACTTTTAAAATGTTTAACGCTTTAATTGTATTCTGATGTCCTGAACTGTACATACTTTGTCCCAGATATTATGCAAACCATCGCTTTACAAATCTATGTGGAAAATACCTATCGCATACCAAATTCTATTCTTATTCTTCATGTGATAACCTTTACAGTTTTGTTTAATTGGACAAAACAATTGACTAAAGGTCAGTTTCCCTCTTTGCCAATTTTTTACAGATTTTGTTTCACGAAGGACCTTTATTCAAAGTAATGATTTGGAAAATGGGTTAGAGAGATAGAGCGGAAAGACATGCAGGAAAGGTCCCTAGGTTGGGAACTGAACCTCGGACAGCTGCCTTAAGGCCTCTGCGTTTGGGGCACCAACTCTACCACTACGCCACATGCCACTTCAGCACTTTGTCTCTGTTTTGCACATAAATTAGCTCTGATTGTGTACACATGTGATAATATGCAAATATATTTATGATATATAAAAAAATCTTTGAAAGGCTGATGAACCATTTTGAAACATATAAGTTTTCCATATATAATGTGTTCTGTATATAGTGATGGTTCATAATGAGAACCATATGGGCAGTTCCTCAGGGCTGTATTAGAAAGGGGGCACACAATTGTCTTGCAGATTATCTATTTGCAGTCTGTTGGCTGGTGGCGCCCTCAGAATGCTGAGGGGAACTATTTTATAGGCATTTTGCAGGACTGCACTATATTCTGTCCTGCCCGAGAATTTTCTGAAATTCCTACCTTTCTATTGGCTGGGGGCCGTCAAAAAGCACGGGGTTGTAGCCAAGGGTGTCATTAAAAATAACACACACCAACAGTGTCTGATGCTCCAAGGCAACATAAATGTCGCTACTTTCCAAATCCCTTAGCTGCTGCTCTCCTGCGCTGCTTTGGTAACTCTTCTTCTATGGTTTTATTGTAGCACCTTCTCTGGCAAGAAAACAGTTGAATAATATATATATATAGATAGCCGATACTGTGACCCATGGTATATAAGATCCACAGCAAAAAAATATTAACTGCCGATCGATTTCTCACGACAATAAATTGAAACTGTTTAAAAGAGATTGGCCTCTGGGCCCATGGCTAGTTCTGCTCCGGCGTAGCTGGCTGTCAGCGGAGCCCACCGGCTCATCCCCCTAGCTCCTGTGGGCTTTGGTGCTGTGGCTGTTGGGGGATTTCCTGGGGCTTCTCTCTGCTCTTCCCTGGGATGGGGGTGGCAGCTTTCCCTGTGTTGGTCCTTGGATTCAGGTACTTACAGATTCACTTCTATACAGAATACCCCTATTATTATCTTTAGCTGTCACTTTATACATTCCATATTAAATAATACTGTATATTCTTCAGTGATGGTATCAAGGTGTTGGTTGTTTGTACCTGCAATACTTTATTGGTTGGTTTTGCTGTTCTTTTAATATCTCTCTTTGCAGGTTTAGAAGCAGATTCAGAGGATGTTGTATTGCTCTCTCCCTTTCCTCTCCTCTTTTTCTTTCATCTTTTCTCTCTTTTAGCATTTTGTCTCATCTGTTTCCCTCCTTTTTTCTCTTCTACCTTCCCTTTTCAGTGTCCATTGAACACGAAATAGTCCCAGCATAAAATCTAATAAAGCTTATATAAATTTAAGCAATTAAAATTCAAGCGGTGCACTATGGTGAAAGCAGTAAGGCTCCACTTGTGAAAGTAAAATCTGTTGGGCTCTTTTGGCATTAATACAGCAATTCTTAATTCCAGATTGCCAGACAAGACACACACACACACACACACACACACACACACACACACACACACACACACACACACACACACACACACACACACACACACACACACACACACACACACACACACACAAATAATTATTTACTGAATATTACACAGTATAATATATTGATTTTGGTGTGGTAATTGATTTCTTGCTTATTGTAAGATATGCCACCTGGTGGCATAAACAGATTACTGCACAGATCTGGTCTGACACTTGAAAAAGACTGCTCTCCCAGTGTGTTTCCCTTTAGGATTCTGAACGAGGCCTTCATATCCTTTTATTTTTTGTCTCCTAGTGATGAGCTCCTGATGATTCTTGGCTTTTTAATTAGTTTAAAGTATCTTTGTTCTGAGTCTCTCCTCCTGGTTTTTAATTCTGTATTTAATCAGTGGCTCTGAATGCAGTGTTGTTTTAATTTAGCCTGTTAGTTTGCATGTTTGATTTGGGCTGTTTCTGTGGTTGATTTATGTGTTGGTGTTCCATAAATTCAGGACTCTGAGAAATATGCAGAAAGCTCAGCAGACATTCTTTTAGAGTAAAGCGTGGAGCTCTCTTGAAAGGAAAAGTATTCCCTCTTCAAAGTGCTTTTAATAAGTTATGAGACTATTGATTTATGAACATTAATATAACCTAATGTGGTTTTAAGCTTATTAAAAATGTGCTAATAAGCCGCTTTGGTATCCTCTTCTGCTCAGTTAGCATCTTTTTTTCTGGCCTCTTGTAAATGCTCAAGGTGGACTGCCTTTTAATGCCTAACTCACACTTTTATCCACAGTTATTTCAGAAATAGTCAAACACACACTCTCCTCGGATAGTTTCAGCTCTAGTTGAACACTGCTGCCCTCCACAATAAACACTCACTCAAACTTTTTATGCAACACTTGACTCCCTCTAACTTTTTATGCCCCATATCTCGTCGCTGCCCCCCCACCACCACACCTCTTCCACCACGTCCCCCCTCGCCCACCCTCACTAAATATGCTCCCTGCGAAGCGTGGCTGCGTCGTCTCCTCCCTCAGCACTGCGAGACAAAAGTCTGTCATCATCCCACATCTGCAGCAGCGGGGACAGAAAGCACGGATAAGATTAATGGTCGTAAAAGAAGAAGAGTCGTTAAAAAGTAGATAAACATCTGCCTCGGCGTGGGGGTAGACGCATAGAAGGATGAAGATCTGGGAACAAAAGGTGCAATTGTAACGCGTTAGACAGTGAGACATACGGAATGAAAAGCAGAGGTTTATGCCATTTCCTGCCATCGCTTTTTAATTGAACAATCAAAACAGCGGAAACCTAAACGAGTCACGAGTCTGGCAGCGGATGCATTATGGAAAACACAATGATGGATAGTTATGACTGCGTAAGTGCTTTTATAGGAATAAAACAGATGATGTGTATGGAAGAGAAGACAACCGAGAGACAAATATGGTTGCAGAGGGAAGCGCAGAGAAGTTACAGCTGATGTTCAGCACAATATCCCCACCTAATGGTGCAAAGGAGCCATTACGGCGGGTTAGAGTGGGTCACACGTCGCTGCTGCTGAGGACAATTCCCATCTCATCAGCTCACCTGCAGGAGCCTTTGTAATGATTTCTACTTTGTCTAATTACAGACTGTGTAATTTACATAATAGGTGCACTCAGCATTACACACAGTGTAGGTGGCGGCAGTCACAGCACCCTCGCAGCTGTTCAGTGAGGGGCCTAAAGTCAGCTGAGGGGCTCATTTTACCATCGCATCTGCTTGACCACAGAGAAACTCTGCCTACCTGCTGACAACAGGCTCATCCGTCCGTAACGGCTCCCCGAGGAGTTCGCTCCGTGATGGGTACAGCGTGCAGCCTGGCCCCCCGCAGCCAGAACATACATCGCCCCTGACAGGATCTCCTTCTACCTCAATGACTCAGACGTGCTCAGGGCGGGGGGGGGCGGTGGGTGGATAACACCCTGGAAGGCAGATCATCATTCCCAGCATGTCCCTCGGCCCTCGCCAGGACGTATTAAGTAAGAAAACGTGTGTCCCCATGAGCGGACAGAAGTCCGAGCCGCGGTTGTGACATTTTTACAGCCCCCTATCATTTATAGATGCGCATGTTAAGATGTAGCAGTGGGCATAGTAGTCGTCTTGCAATCTGAAGGTTTTGGGTTCAATTCCAGCTTCCCCCGTCACACTTTGGTGCAACCCTGGGCAAGACACTGTAACTCCAAGTTGATTCTCTGTGTATGAATGTGTGACGGAGTGAATGAGGCTCTAGGTTAAAGTGCCCCGAGTGGTCAGTATGACTAGAAAAGCACAAAATAAATTCAGTCCATTTACCATTTAATTAAAAAAAAATGTTTTTTCAGAGGTCTCTACTTCATCAAAATACTTTTCATTGATTTAATTACATTAATACAGGGTTTTCCTTGCCAGCCATATGTTCCACAGTATCTCTTAAAGCATTTTGTCACTTGCAGGTTCTTATCCTGATTTCTTTTTCTAATTTCCAGGCTTCGGAGAGAGGGGTACACCGTGCAAGTCAGCGTCAACGACTACCTGGACATCTACTGCCCGCACTACAACACCACCCAGCGTGGGACGCTGGAGCGCGTGGTGGCCGAGCAGTACATCCTCTACATGGTCAACTACCGGGGCTACTACACCTGCAACCCCCAGATGGGCGTCAAACGCTGGGAGTGCAATCGGCCCCACGCGCCCCACACGCCCATCAAGTTCTCTGAGAAGTTCCAGCGGTACAGCGCCTTCTCGCTGGGCTACGAGTTCACCGTGGGCCAGGAGTACTACTACATCTGTGAGTCACTGGCTCATTGTGATGGATGGAAAAAGCCTGAGGGTGCCGCACATCCAATATCTGTGATCTGAGGCTGTAATTTAGAGCGTCTCTTCACCCACACGTATTGATGGTGTGTGGGTTTTGATAATAGATTGTTCAGGAGTTCAGCCGAGGATACTCAGTTTCCTGGTGCTGTTGTTTGTATACTGCAAAAGTGAACCCACGTCTTGCGCGTTATCAGATGTAGTCTTGATAGGAGCACAAACTTTAATGGATTTTATGTGGAAGACCAACACGGGGAATGCATGTTTTTCAAGGGGACGGAAATGAGACGTGGTTTTAAAATTGGTTTAGGAATTAAGACAGGAAAAAGTGTGCTGTTGATTCATCCCCTTTTACTCTGATACAGCTAAATAAAAGTTTAGTCCAACCTTTTGCCTTCAAACATTACGTAGTCATTAAATGAGTAAATAATGTCAATACAATTAAAGAGATTTTGAGAAGTTTGTTGTAGTAAACGGGATCACGAAGATCAAATAACCCACCAGACAGGTCAAGGAGAAAGCAGGATTAGATTACAGCATAAATCCCAAACTTTGAAGAGCACCGGTCAATCCATCATCTGAAGATGAAGCATATGGCACAGCTGCGTACCTGCCACCACATGGCCGTCCGCCTGCACTGACGAGCTAGGCAAGGAGAGCATTAATCAGAGAAGAAGCCAAGAAGAACGTGGGGGAGGAGCTGCAGAAATTCACTGCTCAGGTGGGAGAATCTGGATAAATATTAGCCGTGCGCTCTAAAGATTTATCTGTTATTGTTGAAAGAAAACCGATAAAGGGAATGCAGATCAATGTCTTGCTGAAGAGCACTGAGACAGTACCGATGAATGTGGCTCTAATGAGGACTCAAAAAGCGAGAAGTTTTGTCCATTTATCATTTAGAGTAGAGCAAGTTCAAAAAGAACTGGGAGCCAGGCTTTTGGACCAGACACTGTTAATCTGCGCTAACAAATACCAATCAACAGGAGAATATTTTTCTATCCACCCTGATGCCGCCAATGTTTAAGCCCTGGGAAGCTGGTCAGAGTTGATGGGAAGATGGATGGAGCTAAATACAGGACATTCCTGGAGGAAAACCTTTAATGGTCTGCAAAAGACCTGAGACCGATGTAGAAGTTCAGCTTCCTGCAGGACCAAGACTCTAAACACTCAAGTTTCAGCGTCTTATTGCTTAAACATTTTTAAAACAATGTTAACTGAGCTTAAATTACGCACAGTCAGACTTGTAAGGTTACTTCTGCAGTGGATTTTATTTAGGGTATCAGAGTAAAGAGAAAAAGCTTTTTCACATTTTAATTTGTAAAAAAAAAAAACGTTTGTAAAGCCACCACAACCGTGCTCTACTTTGTTTTTGTCTATCTCCAAAAAAAATCCCCGTAAAACACGGCAACGTCTGTTAGGGTGATGTGGCCTGCAGAGGGCACAAGGTTGACATATAATGTATGTTTGTCCTCTGTTTTAGCCACGCCCATCCACCACCACGGCCACAGCTGCCTGAGACTGAGGGTCTTTGTCTGCTGCTCCACTGGTGAGACTTCTCTGCTTCCACGCTCCCCTCTCCTCGCGTCTCTTTACGTCCCACAAACACGGAAAAAACAAGGAGGTTGAAAGTTGCAAACAGGGCAAGAAATAAAGGAGATCTAAGAGCCGTGTCTCAGAGAGAGAGGAAGGCTTTTCTGCCTCGCGCTGCCTTGACGAGGTTTTGATGGTGCCGTTTTCTCCCTCAAAGCAGCGCTTCGAGAATGACAGCCTAATGTTATTCTCTTTCTGTGCGCTATTACAGTAATGCTCTGTCTCATTCTGCGACTGACATTCTCTTGTGAAGATGTACAAAAGATGTAGAGGGAGAGAGAAAAAAAAATACATTCAGCCGTGAGAATCAGATCTCTCTCTGCCCTCCCCTCCCTCGGTCACTCCTGCTCCTCGGCTTTCTTCTTGACCGCCCCCTCCGCCTATCTCTCTGTCTCGCTTTCTTCCTCTCTGATGCCTGCTGCTCCGTATAGTGTGAGTGTTATTTTTACCCCGGTAGTCTGCGCTCTCCCCTGCAGGCCTATGATCAGGCAGCGTGGTACAGAAAGCCTCCCTCCTCTCCTCTAACCTTGTCAGCACTAATACATCCCACTCTCGGGCCAGCGTCGTTGCCCGTGTACGGATCACCTTAACACACCCCGGCGTCGCTGCCAATCTGTTGATGCACCTTCATTTGCATCTGCGTTGCTGTGTGCGTTGGTTTAAAGCGTCCGAGGACGTTTCACGTCGGCATATCTCCGCCCTCAATTTGCCCGATGTGTGCCTGCATGGAAAGGTTCATTGCATTCGGTCACATTCACAGCCTGCTATCAAAAGCGTTGTTGACTACCCTTCGTTCTCTCCGTTGCCCAGTTTAACCCTAACGGAGCAGGGCTTCAGGAAAAGCAGAGTTAGCTGCTAGAATGATTGTACCACTGAAAAACATTGCTCTTGTCTGTGCATCGTCAACAGGAACTGAGACACAGATCAAAAAGGGAAAACCACTTTTATTTCAAGGGTTACACATTGTGGGACATAATACGGTGAACAGATTTGGTTGTCTGGACTTTGTGTGGGCCATTGTAACACCTCAAGTCTTTTCTTTATTTAGCAATTTCCCTCTTACCAACCCAAGCACAATTTAAGAGGAATAACTTGATGTCTAAAAAATTTGATCAAATTAATTTTGACGTTGATGTTGAGGCTAAATTTGGACGGCACGTACCTGCCAAAATGTCAGATTTTTAAAGCATGTTTTCCTTTCTGAGTTTCTGTAGAGTTTTATAAAGTCCTAAATGTATGCAGATTTTTTTTACTAGATCTGAGATTTAAAAAAAATCCCGTCTTAAATTTGTGCGTTTGTTAAATTCTTCTTCTTCAGTCTATTCTTTCCGCTTCTGGAACTGGAATTTTGTGTGTTCAAACACTGAAATGAAAAACGTTACGGTTACACAATCCACACCCAAGTCTATCGTCATGGTGTAGTGAACACTTAACAGGGTTTGACGTGAAAACAGGGGTTTTAATTCTTGGCTAGAGGCCATCGGTAGCAATTATGAGGCTTACTGTGTATTCTGCATGATCTGAAGTTGGCATCAAAAAAATTACCAAAGTCTGAAAACAAATCTTAATCGGACAAAGTTCTATTTACTTTGCTTGTAACACTAAGCAGGTCAATTATTATTTATTATTTATTGAAGATAACTTAATGTTTGTGTTTAACGCAGGTGAAAGTCATAATGTTTTTACATTTAATATGATGGGCTAGTTGACACAATGTAGGCAGAAAATATCAGAAATCTTGTTTTTTCCGATGCAAATTCACAAACCTAAGCCACACTCCCATATTTGTTTTCGGGGAAAGAAGCTTTCTTCAACTTCTTCAAACTCAAACTCTTTCTAATTCTACTGTCATGAACTTCAACATTTAACTCCATGCCGGCTGTAAATAACTCCTGTTTTCATAGAGATGGTCACGTTTGCTGATGATCAGCTGACTAAATAAATTTTATTGGCTGCAACCTTCCCTTTTAAATCTTTGGAAAGCAACAAGGTGCGTATGCACTCTTTGTTTCCATTTTATGCAGTCTTTTTAAACAGTTCAATAATATTTAAATGATTTCATAATATGTTTTTATCCATATAATAATAATAATAATAATAATAATACACCCTTTTATGATGCCTTAATACTTAAAACCCTAGAATTGATTGTACTTATTTATTTATTTACTTACCAAGTCAACAAATATACCAACATCTATAATAGCTTTTGGCAGTCTGCATTTAAACCTACTGTAACTCAAATTCTACCTTTTATCATATGGTGTTTTGAGTCTTGTTACTGATTGTAATTTATGGGTGTTCTAGACATATATCTATTATTTTTTATGCTAATTAGCTCAAATAACTACAGTATTTGCTATTGCATCACCAAATAAATATAAATGAGTCGTAACTGGACAACAGCTTGAACAAGACCTTTGTAACTTTAGAGAATCAACATTTCATCTGCAGCAGTGTTCTTTTTTTAGCTGAGGATCAGGGAAGCCAACATGTCCGCCCTGTCAGGTCAGAGCCGAGTTGCAGCAGATTCATGTTATCCAAAGGTCGTATTGTAGTGCAAACAAAGCAGAAGTAAGTCTTACATTCAGCGCTGCTTCTGCTAATTTTACCTAATTTTTTTTAGGTTTAAGCTTTTGTTGCCAGAACAGTAGATATTGCTGTACAGAGGTTTGTCGATGGTATTTAAAGCAGTACTCTTGCTATTTTTGAATAACCTGGTGTCCGGTATAGCTGCAACATTAATCCATGCACGCACACATCGGCAAACCCAAACTGATTTTAATTCCAAGTCTAGACAAACAGTCAAAGTAATGATTTCTGTCCCGTAGTCCCTAAATAAATTCTTTAAATCCTCCAGGCGCAGTCTGGATTTACTGTCCACAATTTCTTAACTGTTTCTCCAATCCACTTTGACTCCACCAAGCTGACCTATTAATGTACACAGATTAATCATGCTGTAAATCTCAGTCCTCTCTCTTTCTGTCTGTCTCTCTCTCTCCCTGTCTCTTCCCATAATTGTTGTTCTCCTCCTCTGCCTCTTCTATCCATCTGTCTGCCTCTCTTGTGTTTCTTCAGCCTCCCAGGCAGATGATGACTCTGATCAAACTTCTCCCGACTACACAGTCAGGCCGAACATCAAGATACACAACATTGGTAAGTGGCCACAAGTCAATGGAAACGATCAGTTCCCATTCCCCTTTGACTGGACATGGGAAACATGTTTTGTGTATATTTTAAGCACTTTAAGACATTTTCTACAAAGCTGCACGAGGCCTGTCTACTGAGGCCTGTAACAAGGTATCTGATTAATAAATCTGGTGCCTTTTTCGCAACAATGGGGGTTGGAGCTGGATTAAGGGGCTATTTCACAGTTTATGAAGAATCTGCAATGCATTTGGTGATCTCTTGCGTAGAAACTGAAATTCTTGGATCATTCAGACCTTAACTGGACTGAGAAATGGTGAAACCTTTTTCAATGCTTTTTTGAGCCCCGCAAGTTGTGAAAATGTGAAATGCCAGAACACTGAGACGAATCAACCTAGACTGAATTATTCAGACTGAGTTAAGATTATGGTGGTTTTCACGCAAGGACTAGCTCTCTGTGTGCAGAGAGGCCTGCTTGGATGCAATGTGTGGTGGGCTGTCCTGTTTGAGTTCCCCATATGATATAGGCTCGCCGTCATCCAGCGAGAGCTTGGACTCGACCTGCTGCTCCTCTTCATTGAGCAGGGACCGTGCCTTGTCTTCCATAGACTTCCATTCATCTTCAAGCCTTTCTATGGCCTAACCCTAACCTTTACCTAACCATAATTTAAACCTAATTGAGACCTTAGTCCTAAATCTAACCCCTAGCCCGGAAAAAAAGAGAGGACTTTTTTTTCAGCCCTCTTACATCAAAGTCCTGACTTTACTAGTAAAATGAGCAGAAATATTTCTTGCTCAGACAAGAACACACACACAAATACACACACACACACACACACACACACACACACACACGCACACACACTAAGTAAAAAAACTTGTAATTTACAAAAATGTAAATGTCAGATGTTTGTTTCTTTTTTTTTTATCTCTGCATGTTTTTTGTGTCTGCAAGTTGCATCATGGCTGCAACTTGGTCTGAAATAAACATGCTGGTACAATTTTATTGCAGTTCTTTAATTGCTAAATTTTGTTTTTAAAGAAACTTTAAAAAAAAAGTGTTTTATGGGCACCTGTTAAGATAACCTTTCTCATTGCCATTACAATACAAAGAAATCCCATTGCGCAATCTTCCAGGTATAGTAGCAATCAATCATACAATAGGAGGGATTATGTATTTCCAGCACTTTGGGGGTTGGTGATCAATGTGTGTGTCTGCTTCACACCTTTTAATAAGTTACGTTTTTGGTACTCGAAAGCTAAGCCTACGGTTGAAACAGGAGAAATATATATATTTTATGTTTTGTGTTACATTAAAAACAGGTACCAAAATAGGTACGTCCTGCTAGGAGGAGACACCAGACTAGAGTCAGAACTCACTGGATGGACTATTGACCTTGGAGCATCTTCATTTCCCCCCGAATCAGTTAGATTTCTGAAAGGTTGAAACTTATTGCATAACGAATAAACCAAAGAAACGTAGATTTAGTTTTTCTATAAGTTTTATTGGGTGAACGGACTTTGGTTAAATCAAGGTCACATAGCTGCATGCAGTAAGTCTTAATTTCTGGTGTTATTGGCAGCAATCATTTATATTAGCAATGTTAACATGATAATTACAATAAATGATGGGAGTGAAAGGAGCCAAACCTCTGAAACCGAATTTGCCTCACTGCTGACCTTATTACACTGTTCATTTGTCACTGTCATTATAAGATTAATTATTTCCTCCATCAGCTGCATTAATTCAGTCATAATGCTGCACACGGTTTCATGACCTCACGTTATCTTACATGAGAATGATCTTAATGAGCTGCACACAGTGAGGCATACAGAACACTTAGGGACACCACAGAAGAAAGTTTTTGCATTTGCACAGTGATCTAAATGGACTAAAAATAAGCATAAAAATTAGTTCGAATGCGTTCAATGTTCAGTTACTAAAGTCCCGGAAGCAGTGGGAGCAACGGTGCTCTTTCCAGAAACCTCTTTCAGCTATTCTTTTTTTTTCCTGTATACAAAAACCCACAAAGAAAATTGAGGTCTTACAAGAAACCAAAGGGTTGTGTTTACCTAAGGAGAGCAAATGTCAGAGAAAGAGTTAGTTGTTCAGCGGAGTGGTTACGTAAACCCTCTATTTTCCTTTGTCTTTTCCCATCCCCATCTCAAACAAAAGCCTTTTGCTGGGAATCATTTAGCATACTTTTTTTTCTGGGGCGCTGTAGGCAGTCTGTGATGAGGGCTAAGAGAGCGTGACCCTCCTGAGATGAAAATCGCAACCAACAGAGACCAACCAAAAGAAGAAAAAAATGCTCAAACCTTAAGCAGCCTCAGCGATTCACAGTTAAAGGAAGGAGGTCAGGACAGAAAAGGAATATAGGAGAGACAAAGAGGAAATCGGTGAGATAAGAGATGGTGGAGAGAAATGCAGCAGTAAACTAAAAAGGACTGATGAAAAATGAAGAAAAAAAACTGAAGAGGAGGCAGAAAAAAAGAGTGCAGAGGAATGGGAAGCAGTAAAAGAAAAACTCAGTGGCGGCTGAATTGCTCAGCAGTAACTCCGTCTCCAGCTTACGTAGAATTTAATACATAAAACACACACACACACACACACACACACACTGGCAGGAAATCATAAAAAATCCTAGCCTCCAGCACTGTGATGCATTCTGCTGAATACATTCGGAGGAGGCTGCACAGATTGATGCACATGCACGGAGCCACACACACAGGATTGTGCTTTACAACAACCCCCAGTGGCTCCACTGACCGCTGGACTCCCACTCTCTGACTCAGCCTCAGGACCAGACCAGCCCACAGCATCCATCGCATATGTTTGCCCTTCTGCCTTCTTTTTTTCCTCTTAAATCATTATCTAACCTTTTGCGTCACATTTTCCTTATTTAACTCAGTGTTTCAAGGATAACATTGCTCTATTACAGCCACAGTGTGATTGTTGTGCTCTTTGAATGGAGTATCTAGAACTGCGGCCACAGCATTAGTAAATATATGCAGATTGTTTATATTATGGTCACAATCTTCACCCTTTATTCATCTTAGCAAGCTTTCCCACTATTGTATTTACATATGGGACTGATTTTACATATTCACCTGAATGTTATGGCAGTGCACAGTTATAGGTTTCCTTGCTAACGAGCTCCCACAGGGAGATTTTCTGATATTTAGAGCATCAACTGTCATTATTTTTATAGTAATGGTTCCTCATTTGATTAGTTTTGGTTTTGGATGGTGTCTCTTTTCCTGAGTCTTCTACTTGATCGCGTTTCCATATGGGGGATTTCGGTTTTCCTGGGCTTTACTTTCACTGGAAGAAGGTCCTGGTCTAAGGGACCAGGACCTTCTTCCCATCCAGAAAAAGCTTTCTGGATGGGAAGCGAAACGTCTTCAAACTTCAGAAAAAGTCCAGTTGTTTTGTTTTTTTACCTTTTCTTGGAATGATCATGACCTGGATGACTGAGAATCTTCACCAGCACATGCAAACCCCATGCAGAAAGACCCAGGGCAAGGGTAGGACTTGAACCCAGGACCTTTTTAGTGCATGGTAACAGTGCCACCCACTGCTCCACTGTACAGCCCTTGACTTCAATTCAATTAAATTTTATTTACATAGCGCCAATTCATGATACATGGCATCTCAAGGCACTTTCCAAAGTCAAATTCAATCAGATTATACAGATTGGTCAAAAAGTTTCCTCTCTAAGGAAACCCAGTAGATTGTATTAAGTCTTGACAAGCAGCATTCACTCCTCCTGAAAGAGCGTAGAGCCACAGGGACAGTCGTCTGCATTGTTGATGGCTTTGCAGCAATCCCTCATACTGAGTAAGCATGAAGCGACAGTGGAAAGAAAAACTCCCCTTTAACAGGGAGGGAAACCTCGAGCAGAACCAGGCTCAATGTGAACGGTCATCTGCCTCGACTGACTGGGGACCAGAGAAGACAGAGCAGAGACACAAAAAGAGACAAAACAAAAGCACAGAAGCTCACATTGATCCAGGAATTATTTCTACATTATATGGTGATAGCGGACGATCTGTCTTTCCTGGATGATGCCACAGCCAACAGAACGCCAAGCCGCGTGTAACTACTATGAAGAAGAACAATGGAGGTTTATGGAGGTTGTAACCCCCCCCCCCCCCCCCCCCCCAAGGTCCCACCTTTTTGTCTCATATTTTGAAACATATTCTTAGTGGACTATGCTGTATCACAACAGAAAACTGACTCCAAACAAAGAGACTTGATTCACAGTGGTGTATGTGGTGATTAAGGGAACATTGTATGGTAACATGTTTCAGAAGTTTTAGTTTTGCACCTTTGCAGATTTTCAGATGCAGAAAACTCTGTAAATTACATGTCAGGAAGAGGGAAAACAAACAAAATCATGTAAACACGGCCTCTTTAGCGAAATTTCACAGTCAGCCCAACTAACCTGGAAGAGAAAAGGAAGGGGAAACAATTAAATACTACTCAGGTTGTCCACTGTAAGCATTCATCACACTTAATCAGTTGTTTGTCGAGAAACTGGTACCATTTGCAGTCTGCATGAGAGCAGCGCTTACAAATCACTTTCAGGAACAGGGCCACTGTTTGTTTGCAGCCTGTCATCTTGTCTAATTTGCTAGCTGTTCTTGCCCTATTAAAAAAAGAACTTCCACATCGCTGCAATTAATGTTGCCGGGTCCAGTGCACAACACAACCCACAGAAATGATTGATGAACTGTGAAATAATTGGATTTGCTATTTTACTCC
This sequence comes from Fundulus diaphanus, assembly GCA_037039145.1. NCBI lineage: Eukaryota > Metazoa > Chordata > Actinopteri > Cyprinodontiformes > Fundulidae > Fundulus > Fundulus diaphanus. Next base: position 37,567,819 of record CM073135.1, read on the forward strand.
CTGCAGTTCAATTCTTCCGGCTTGTTTACGATGCTATTTATGAATAGCAGCAGTGTGTTATTGCTGACCATCTTAGAGAAAAGAAAATCACCATAGTGGTAGTGATTCATTATTGCTGAATTAATCATCTACAGTGTTGGTCGTTCTTACAGATTTCAACAGACATCCAAATCCGAAAATGATGACCTGAGTATATACAAATTGTAGTTTTAAAGTGATGATCTCATTTATTATGAGTATTGTTGTTATGTTATTATTATTAAACCGTTATTCATACAGGTAGTCACACTGGCACAAGTTCTCATTTACAGGAGAGACCTTTATTAAGGGAAAAAGCATTTCAAACCAACCATTGTGAAAATAGAATCATCTCGACAGTTTAATCTTGAAAAAAATACATTGTTTTTGGTTCAGTTTTTTATCCATTCCCAACCGTAGTTACTTTCTTACCTCTTTTATCTATAAAGCACCTAAAAAGTCCCTGTCTGATGGCAAGAGGCATGCCTTAACATAGAGCCAGGTTAGTTTGGATAGCTTTTTTCCCCCTTCTAAAAAACAAGATCATCACCAGAAAACTAAATATAGTATTTACTCAATTTACTGTATCTTTGATGTCATATTGTGTTTGAGGATCATTTAAGTGGAACAACAAAGCAAAATTAAAAAACAAACCCACAGAGTTTTTGCACAGCCAAAGCGTCACGTCACCTCATACATTCCTCCATCCGCTGCAAACTTCTTGCTTACCCAAATAAATAGCAAAGAAAAAGGGAACAAGTATCTTCTGTTTTGTAAAAAAAAAAAAGATGCAATTTAGCGCTATAAGACTTCTAATATGCAGAAATTCTGAACATGTGTCAGAGAGTATTTTATTCAGAAAATGTCTGTATCTGTAAAGCCTCTGAAAGCTGTGATGAGAAGAGCTGAAGCTGTGGTGCTCAGTTTCTGCATTTTGTAATATCCAAACAATAAACATGAGGCCTCTTGAGCTCAATAAACCAAGTTTTTTAAGTGTCGCCGGTTGCAATGCCCATAAAATAGACTGGTGTCTAAGCGATGTTCTGACCAAGCACTCAATCATTCTGAAAGCCTGTTTAAAGTAAACAGCTTCATCAATGTCATCCTAAAACCACATGATAAGCTCTTGTCTGAACTTATTGAATGTATGGGCTTTGCTTTTAAAGAATAAATACGCTTTGAATAACTGAAAGTAGTTCACTTTCATAGATGCTGTGTATGTTACTCCTATGCAGCTGCAGATGCACGTTGCCTGATGCTGTTTATGGCTCACTGTAAATCTACCATCGCCGCAGTGTCGCTGGCAGGAAGATTTATCTGCCCAGACAACCTTTCTCACTTATTGACAGTCCAGAGCTGATGTTTCTCATCTCACTGGAAACGCCTCGGGTGTTTTGCTGTGGACAGAGGAGCTATTCTGAGTGCCTCCTGTTGTTCTGTTGGGCCTCATACAGGCAGGAATGCTCCTGAAAATTGATTTCAGGATCTTAATTTTGGACCGTGGAGACAGGTGTCATACTAAACACCTTTGATAACTTGCAGCAGCCCGAGGCATTCAGCATCCCCCACGTTTGTCTTCAACTGCAAGATTTCTTAAAAGGCAAAGGTTTTAGGAGAGGTGATTACTCCAAGAAACTGGAGCCTGTAAACAAGTCTGTAAGAGTGAGTTCACATGCACCAGAGTATGAACTTTTTTATTTAAAAAAAACATGTGTATACTTTTATCAAATCTTTATTTTCCTGACTGTATGTTTCAGGTCATTGGCCAATGACCCCATATATTCACAACCCTGCTGTTATTAGTATGTACAACCCCCATGAATTAGGTCTTTGGACGGAGAGGTTCAATGAAGAAGGTTGATTTTGTTTGTGTTGAACCATTCATGTGTTAATTTGGCCAACTATTTTTGGTTACCATTCTGCAGAAAGATCCAATGGCAACAAACTTTTACTTTCCTGGGAGAGGTAATCAGATTTAGTTAAAGCGCTCTTATACCGTATAAAGTCCCTGATTCCATCGACTATAACGGGGTTCCTGGGATCTTTGGAAGAGCAGCAGGCTGTCAGCATCACAGACCCTCCACCATACATGACAGTAAAGATGATATACTTCTCTTCATATTCATCCTGTTTTATGGCAGACTCATAAATTATATGCTTTTTTTTTTTTAGCTTCCTTACCTTTCTGCTCAATATCCATGAATGGAAGCTTTTCTGGATGTGATGACTCTCTTATTTCGAACAGTAGCCAAGAGAAATTGGCTTCTTTGTCATGTCATATTTTAACCCAGGAAAACATGAAATCAGCACTGATTAAAATTTTAGACAATGAGTTACTTAAAAAAGTAAAGTATAGAGAACAAAATCTTCAGCTACATTTATTTTGCAGAAGGACGTATTAGGGGCCCCAGTAATTGTGGGAGTTATTTTGTGAGACCAGCAGAGGCCAAAAGGTTTGGAGGGTCTTCATCTCCTGCAGGGGCAGCGTGTTTTTTTTCTGGTTTGCTTAATCTACGTCACGCCTGAGAAACGTTTGTGAAACGGTCCTGCCGTGACCTGTAGACCTAACCTGAGGCTGTGCTGCTTTGAATTCTCTTGTCAGCTTTCACATAGCGTTCTCTATTCCAGATGACGTTGTTGCAACGTCGCGTGAATGTCAGTGTTGGATCTTAAGACAGATGTATGGTGTTCCTTGGGAACAACGGTGACGTGGCCAGCGTCACAGAAACAAAACAAATCTCAATAACATCCTTTCATCTGACATTACTGGGCAGTCAGGGCAGTCCTGTTCTTGTTATCTCTCATCGCCTTGCTTGTTTTTACTTGTAGACTGACAGACGTTGAAAAACTGTTGGTTTGCCAAAGCCTTTGCAACATCAGGGTGACAAAAGGAATCCTATTCCACCTGGTTGACATCAACAAATATTAGAATTTTTGTTATTTTGAGTTGATCCCATTAACATTATATCCCTTTACTTTTCCAAGATTAAAAACTGGGGCATTGTGTAAAATGCAATGATTTTCTACACAGTTTAAAACCTTTACTTACACCACATAGTATTATATAAGAACTTATTGGATATTCTTATCCAACGTACTGTACTCGTAATTTTTCATAACACAGTTGGATTATACTGAAGGGGAAAATGGGATTACAAAAAGATCTTGTTCTAATCTGTGAACACAAGATTTATGTTTGACATCGGCATAGTGATTTTATCACAGGTTGCATGTAAAACCTTTGATCTGACAATGTTTGGATGCTATTCAAATATTTGTGTTTAGATCTATGGATATTTTGTCTCGAAAGACATACCTGACATGTTTCCATCAAAACTTCTAATGTATGTCTTTAGAGACAAAAATTGTGTGTCTAATAAGAAAAGAACTTTAAGACCATATTGTTGACAAACACAATGGACTTCATTGGAACATAAGGATATATGTGTTGCAAATTTCTATAGGTTTCTACTTTGTTTTGTAGAGTTATAGGTTCCTCATTTTGTTTTCTGCTTATACCTGTCGGTTCTGCTTTTCTAGATGGTTCTGGTTAGTTTTCTCCTTTTGTTTTTCCTTTTTAATCTGCCCCTAGTTGTGAAATCACATCCACATCAGTTGCTAACATTCCTCAGTATGCACACATCCTGGTTTCTTTAGTTTCTGTCAGGTTCTGGTATATCTTTAAACCGGGATCCTTTTATTTTAACATGAGTTGGTACATTAGGTCAGATTTTGTCTCATTTGTCATTTGGCAATTATAACACTTAGTAAATAAGTCACAAATCACATATGGGGTTCCTCAAGGGTCCAGATTCAGGACACTTTCATTAATATAGATGTTCTCCATGGCTCAGATTATGGAGTCCAACAACATTTGTAACAATATGTATGCTGATGACACACAACGTTATACACCATATTGCCAAAAGTATCTGCATGCATCCGTTCACAGAAATAAGCACTCATTTGTCATCCCATTCTAAATAAATAGGGTTTACTTTAATGTTGGTTCACTGTATGCATCTATAACAGCCTCCGCCCTTCCCAGAAGGCCTTCCATAAGGTTTAATCAAGTGTTCATGAGAACGTTTCACCACTCTTCAAAAATTAATTTGTGTGGTCAGACACTAATACTGGACAGGAAGGCCTTGCCCGCAGTCGCCATTTTAATTCATTCCAAAGTTGAGAGAAGAATAAGAAAACTGTCATGGTTTAGTGTTAGTTTGTAGTTCACTTAGCTCTCCCTTGCTCAGCTTTAGTCACTCCTCTGGACACTAATTAGTTTTCATTCCCGTCACCTGTCCGGCAACAATTACCCCTGATCTGTTGCCACCTGTGTTCACCTCTTTATAAGACTCACCTCATTCTGTTCTCGTCGCCGGTCCATAGCGTTCACTCCCGCTCAGTCTCTGCCAGTATTCTTGTCAGCTCCGTTTTTGTTACCGTCAGCCGTAAGACTCCTTTCAACCTGGTTTTTGTTACAGTCAGCCTTTAGACTTTTTCCGTCAGCTTTGTTCTCTCCAGTGCTCGTCTCAGATGTTCTGCTCTCCAGTATTCGGCTCTGGTCTCAAGTCATCAGCTCTGACGCTCCGGTCTCAAGTCTTCGGCTCCAGAGTTCCTCCGGGTCAGTCTCTCCACTCGCCTCCTGCCGGCCAACTTCTGCACCCTACACCTCCGTCTGTTGAAAGACTCTAGTCCCATCATCATCCATCTTCCACACTATTCAATAAAACTCATTCCTAAGAACTTGCTCTGTGTGTGCGTGCTGTGTCCGGGTTCATCCTCGAAAAATATATCATAACAAAAACAAGCTTTGTGTTGTAAAATAGAGTGCAACATGTAACTTCACACCAAACAGTTATAAATTTTTTAGTCTAGACTTACAAACTTCATATTTTGTATAAATACCAGATACCGATGTAAGTTTTTAAAGCTGTTTTGACGTGCTTCATCAAAGCTGACCGGTATATATGAAATAATTATCTAGGAGCATATTTTCTTTTTTAAAACAAAACATAGTTTATTTTCCTTTACAGTGCTGTCAGAAAGTATTTTCCCATTTATTGATTAATTTTATTTTTCAAAAAACCCAGTGATTTCCTCTTTGAAGGTAAATAAGGTATCCAAACCAACCTGGCTTTATGTAAATAAATACTTGCCCCTTGAACTTAACAACTGGCAGTGTGATCCTTGGTGATAACAGTTAACATCAAATGTTTGTGATGACAGGCAATGAGTCCTTTATGTCACTGTAAATGCAGAATTGTTTCAGTTCTGCCTCATTTGGTAATCTTGAAGAATGAGCAGCCTTTTTAAAGGTCATGCTGCAGCTTTTCAATGAGATTCAAGTTTCCACTTTAACCAAGCCAATTGATTTAGGAAAAAAAAAGACTATTTTTGTCTGATATTAAATTTGATCTAATCTAAAAATTTAAAAATTGACTAAAAGCCAAAAACACAAGTAATCTATAATGCGGTAAATTCTTTTTACAACCAAGTGGATTTAATGTCAGGGTGATTTTATGTTGGATAAGAGGTGATCGGAGTAAAAAATGAGTTTGTTTTTGTAGCATATGTGATTCCTCAATCATTGAGCAGCAGTTAGCTCAGGTTTATGCAATAACCTGTAATGAGTTGATTTGCTCTGTCTTGTTTGTTTGTCTTATATTTTAGAGGTAATGGGAAGAATTAGTTAGGGAATGAACATGATGAGCCTGTAATCCACTTTTACTGAATATTCCTAAATCCGTTCCCCGAGCTTTTTGTCCGACTCTCCCCTCAAGCCTCAATTTGTGTCAAATCAATGCTAAGGCCATAGTAATTTGGTTTGATTGAAATCCCTCTTGGACAAAAACATCATTAGCCTGAAAAAAGTATCACATAAAAAAACCAACGACTTTGTTTTTTTTTTATTTTCTCTCCCACAGGGAAGGCCATATGTAGCTGATGATAATTGGTAGTTTGTTGATAATTGCTTCATGCCTCTTTTCCTGCATATGTTAAAACCCAATTTGCATGCATCACTCAGCACTTTTAAATTCATAAATTAATGAATTTTGTCCTCTCTTCTTCTTCTTCCTCTTCTCCAGGATTGCTTATTGTCTTTCTGTGTTTCTGTTTTCCAGATGAATTCAACCCTGAAGTTCCCAAGCTGGAAAAGAGCGTGAGCGGGAGCAGCCCGTCGCGTGACCGCCTTCTCTTCACTGTGGCGACGATGCTCGTGTCTGCCCTCCTGTTGTCCTAGCGACCGTCACGGGGAACTTGTTGGACCGCCTCGTCCAAAGGGCTTTGTATCCCACCAAGTTTTTTTTGAAGATGTGAAAGCTAAACGGAGAAAATGAAGAATATGTTCAACAGATAAAAGTCAGAGACAAAGAAAAAAGAAGCGAGGCCTTTTTTGCTGTCATATTTACACCTTTCATGCAGGTGTGGTGACCACATGGAGATTACAACCAATATTCAGAATCCAGTTTTTTTGTGCTGCTCTCATTGGATGCAGATGAGAGTTCTTTCGTAGCATGATAGAGAAAAGAACAGAAAATTTGAAGTGTTACTCTCGTTGGAAGATGAAAGCAAGGTTCTGGGCTAGCTTTGAAGATGGCAACTTTAAACCCTACAGTGGATTTTTTTAAGGCTTTGCTGCATCAAACCGAACTTTGATGTAGTAAAAAAAAAAAAAGACAAGATGGACTTTGGAAACTATAACAAGGCCTTTATATGATCAGTGAGTAATCAAAACGACTGTCATTGTCCTGGACATTGTAGAATGTTTTCATACTGGTGTGTGGTAGCTGCTGGTGATAAAAGCCCGGACAAAAGGGTGAGAATTTATAAGAATATCCACGGGCCTTTCAGTAATCCATTTTCTCCAGACATCAAAAATGCTCTGGCTTTGTGATAGGCACCGATTCAAAGCCTGCTTTTCTTCGAAGGGTACCGAGTGCCCCTCAGAACTAGTCTTTTGTCTGCATTTCCTGCCTTCGCACTGTAACAACCCGAGAAAAATACAGACCCTGGACTAGTAATTTGACGGCACTTAGACGCAGTAGATGTGGCATAGACGTGTGTTTTGTTCCGCCGCATTTACCTGCAGCAATGGGCTTAGAAAAGTTCCAGATGTCAAATCTTAAAAAGAAGAAAAAAAGTCTCCTCGCAGCAATCAGCACCGTTGTTCAGAAACGCCTCTAATTTGCAATTGTTCAGAAACTGTCGGAGGCAACTGGCCCTCTTTTCACTCCCAGATTACCTGTTTTTTTTCCCCTCCACTTCAGGGGCTCACAGCCAATCAGCGCTGATAGCCATTGCAGCAGTCCCAGCTACCACGGAGACCACCCAATACAGTCTGCCAAAGCGTGGCAGGTGCCTGAGCAGAAATTATGCCCACAGTTTCAAACTGTAGTCATACAAGAGTCGACCGAGTATGAACATCCGGACCTTGTGCCATATTGGGAGAGGCATTTTTGTGGAAACATAAAAGTTGTGCAAGAAAGTTCTGGTCCAATGCTTATAGGTAAAGCTGTGTGAAACATGGCCTGTGATGATACTGTGACAGATTAGCCTCACAAGGCTCTTCAGTTTTACAACAGATGGTAAATCAACAACTGGAAACAGAAAAAAACGTAAATGTCATCCACGCATAAATATATAAAGATTTATCCATAGAGTATGTTTAGGGACAGAATTATTCATACCCCTGGAATATTTAGAGTTGTTCATATTAAAATCTTTCAGCGTTCCCATCATGTTTTCTCTGACTGGAAAAAAGTAAAGGTTCTATATCATGCTTTGTTTAAGCCTTTCATCTGCTATAAAATATTTGTTGTTTTCTGGTGCTATTTTTCCAACCCGGAAGAAAGTCGCTTGCCTCCACTATGATACCGTCTGTCCACATTTTGGGTTGTCCCAGAGTCGCTTCAGCATGGTATCACAACAGAGCAGTTTAAGTGCTAAAACAGACACTTCATTTCATCTTTGTGCAGAAATGATCGTGCTCTGCCCTACCAACAACAAAGCTTGTTGGGCATGTTGTTTACTGCAGGGGCAGCGCAGTCAAGGTAGGTACTTCTTGGAGGGAGCGGGTAATGATCGCTTTATGACGCAGACCCGGTCATGGCCGCTCGTTTTCAAGGACAGGGTGGGGGTGCTGCTCAGTGAGCAGAATTCACAAGGATTACTCAGACATGCATAAATCAAGCAAAATACCACTTCAGCCATGATTTTTATGAAGAAATGCCATCGTAAAAAGTTGATTTTGCATGATATAGGCCCTTTAACATGATGGAGTGAATATAAGACTTGAATCTTATAGACATAGGAAGTCTGTGGTGGGGGCTATAGATTAAAGTGATGGAAAGGAAGGCTTCCAACCTCAATCACATACAGCTCATCACCAAAGTTAAATCATCAAAACACCAGGGGAGACGTGCAAAAAGGTGGCAAAGCTGGTACTGACTGTTCATTACTTGCTGCACAATAATCAAGTAGTTATTAATAGAAAAAATTCTCAATACACATCCACACAGACTTCTCCACAACAGTAAGTCCAGTTAAGTAATGTTTATTTGTATAGCCAATTTTCAGCAGCAAGGCAGTTCAAAGTGCTTGACATCATGGAAACATAAAAACACATCATAAACACATCAATCACTGGTTGTAAGACCAGTACAAACATTACATTTTATCAAATGAAAAACATCAATACACATCAAATATGTTGGTCAATGTTCCTGTTATTATGGGTTGAAAGCAACTCTAAACAGGTGGGTTTTCAGTCTTGATTTAAAGGAACTCAGCGTTTCGGTTGATTTGCAGTTTTCTGGACGTTTCTTCCAGATAAGCGGACCATAGGAACTAAATGCTCCTCAGCAACAACAGCTCTTTAATGTATTTTGGAGCTTTTTTGGAGCAGTGATTTATAAACTAACAGAAGTATTTTAAAGTCTATTCTCTGAGCTACAGGGAGCCAGTGTAGGGACTTTAGAACTGGGGGGATGTGCTCTACTTCCTGGTTTTAGTGAGAACACAAGCAGCAGCATTCTGAATCAGCTTCAGTTGTCTGACTGTTTTTTTTTTTTGGGCAGACCTGTGAAGACACCGTTGCAGTAATCAATGCGACTAAAGATAAACGCATGGATTAGTTTATCCAGGTCTTGTTGGGACATCAGTCCTTTAATCCTGGAAATGTTCTTCAGGTGATAGAATGTTAACTTTTTAACTGTCTTTATGTGTCCTTGAAAGTTCAGGTCTGAGTCCGTCACTACACCCAGATTTCGGGCCTGATCACCAGTTTGTAGTTAGAATAACTGAAGCTGTGGGCTGACTCTAGTTCGTTCCTTTTTAGGTCCAAAGATAATAACTTCAGTAAGAGTCACGGCTCCACAAAAAAAAAACATTGCTAATAGCTGTGCTGTTTTCGTCTCACCTTTCTTCTTCTTGCTGTGATGTGGTTGGTTCCCATTGCTCAACAACAGAGACGCTGGTACCGCATTTCTTTCTGTAAACAGTGCGCCACTACGTGTCCCCAATCCATTTAATTACTAGTGTAACGAGCTTTCTTGATTTGTTACCGGTACCACATGAGGTGGAAGGAGACTGGGGTCAGAGCTGGGCTTTTGGGTCATTGCATGGCTCAGCAGGACTGCCAGAAATGCTCAACACTGTGTTACGAGCTTCCAGCAGTGTTGCCAGATCCACTTGTTGTCAGGGACATTGGGCTTGTTCATTTATACCGTTTACAAGGTAGAGGTAAAAGAGCTGGTTGCCTGTTTCTCTCACAATAACTAGTAACACTAGAGTGGCTTCCCGACTCGCATGCACCGATTTTTCTAAATGCTGCGGAAGCTAACTTTTTGGTTAGCTGTGTCCAACACTGTAAAGTACAGCAGTCAAACCATTCTTTTAAATCCTTGTCAGCTTTTTGAATGTTTCCACTGGTATTATGACTTTGGTTAATTAGCTCCAAGTCTCTGAGGTTGGAAGGCCTCCTTCCATCACCTTAATCTTTAGCTCTTTACACACACTATCAGATTCCACTTTGTTAATATTGCTTCCAATCACAAAACAAAGCATCAAAAATAATTTAAACATAAACTTTAGTTTTTTTGTTCAGAAAACCAAGTTTCAGCACAAACTTTTGTTGCTTCCCGAGGAAAACTTGCCACTCACAATATGAATGACGTGCTGATAATGTCTCTGTGGGGCAACAAAGCCAATGCAGCGTCTACTTTTCTGTGTCTGAAGTTAATGGTGGCACCATCATGATTAAAAAAGAACAAAACATAAATAAAATGTGTGAATGTGAATCTTATGAGAAGTTCTTTTATACTGCGTAGGCAAACCTTAATCAAATTACAATGTTGTGCTTTTTTATTTATTTACTTCTCAAATGCTCTTATTTTGAAATTAAAATGTATTTATCTACATAATTTATTAATGTGCATTCTTAGGCCTTTGCTCAATAAGCTATCGTGCCATTTTTTTATCATTTTTTTTCTCAAAACTGTTGGATTTGTACTGCAGTATTTTTGCTTGTTTAGACTAATAGATGTAATTTAGCCGGTCACAAACAGACGGTTCTTTGTTAATAATTCAGTGCAAGCATACACTCAGTAAGCCCAGTCTCATGTAAAAAGATGCAGCTGATAATGTTGCTGAGAAGCATGTCATGAACCAACCGGAAAAGCAAAGACAGAGCTGGTGTCGTTGGATCCTGCATTGTAATGTACATTTGAAAATACACGCAGGGTTCTTGAATGTGTATGAGTGTTTTAGCGTGGGTGTGTTTTTTTTTCTTCTTTTCTTTTACATTTTGGCGTGGGAGTGAACGAGAGGATGTCTTTGTCTGCGCTTATAAAGTACGTGGCATTTAGAAAATTCGTACCCGTTAGCGGAGTCATTTGTAGGATCTGAATATGCAAGCGTGTATGAGGGCGAATGTGCTTTTTAGTCATGTTAGTTTATGTTTAAAGGCGGGTCTGAGACGCCGGCAAAAGCATTTAATTTTACTGAAGACAACCACAAGACGTGTTTACGTTTGACAAGAATGAATAAACTGTAAATTAAACTAAGAATGATCAAAATGATGCCAATTAAAATCTTTTTTCAAACTTGTTTTAGTCTTTATTTTTCAGTCTAAATCAAACTATCTTGTCCCTGTAGAAACATTACCTGAAAGTGAAGTTGATAACACTTTAAATGTATTCACTAATCTCATGCTAAACACATGACATTTGTATTACTTTTTCAGCTTTTAAATCGATGCGCTTACGTTGCTGATTGCCAGAAGGTGTGACCACCTTTTTATAAGCAGGAACTTTGGCTCTTTGCCTGTCTGGAGCATACAGGTCTGTGTTAACACAATGCAGAGATAGAAATGCATCAGCAATCTTACTGAAGCAAATTTGGCTGCCCATCAGTCTGGGAAGTCCTGAAAGAGTTCCTTCCATAATTTGGAAATCTTTCAGAGACAGTGTTCACTGAAGAAAAAATGTCATGTCTGTTGCTGGTCTTCTTCCCAGGAGTGGATGTCCCAGCAAATTCTCCACAAGGTAAGACCCAGCAATATTTAGAGAAATTGCAAAAGGAAAGAAAATTCAGAGGTCAGACTCTAAACATATCAAGCTTGTTATTGTGCCTTGCAAATGTATTTATTGAGACTTTATGTGATAAGCCAGTGGTTCTCCAACTTTTTCTGTTGCGTCCCCCTTTGTCCAATGAAAAAAGTTTAGGGCCCCCACCCCAAAATCTCTCTGGAAGTACATCACATTACTTTTACATAGCTGTGAACCTCATCATCAATGAAATACAGACCTAAAATAGACTAGCTATAATAATATCAAAACACTAATATCAAAGTTTGTCCACATTACATTGCTACATTACTTCAATGCAGTGAAGCGCTTGCTCTGAGGATTACCCAGAATCCATTGCTATTCATGCTACTGTCTGCATGTACAGACAGCAGATGGTGCTCTACTTGTACCTTTTGGACCAAAAAAGGGCACGGCTATTCTCACTCTCCTGCTGTCATGCCTACAGGCTTCCTTTAGAGGGTGTGTACCACAGTTTGAGAACCACTGTGATAGACCAATAAAAATGTAGTCAATTTCTGTAAACTGGAGGGAAACTGATTCATGTTTTTCAAAGTTTTTTACTAAACAAAAAACTTGGGGGGGAAAAAAACGTCAAATTTGATGGATGGAATCAAATCCAGGGCGTTGATAAATAATTATTCAGTAAAACTGAGTGGAAGTAAAATGTGAGTCCATCTCCTTAACGGCAGAAGCTTGGTACAGACGGGGTCATAGAAACAATACAGCAATGTGACAAGTCGACCCAAGTCCCTCTACAACGATATGAAAGAATTGCAAAGTCAGAAACAAGTATTTTCAATTATTTTTTTTAATAAAACTAAAACTGGATTATAAGAAATTAGATTTTTCATTTAACTTCCAGTAATTCTGTAATAAAACCCCACCATGGTTCTGCTCTCACATCTGTTCCTCTTCCTCAAGACTCTCCTTTTTTGGATACACCAGCTTTAAACAGAGGTATAAACACTTATGTTGGCCACAAATGATCACTTTTTTCTCGTGGCCCAGCTATAGAGCCTCTCACTTCAATGTAATAAACAGCCCCTGCCATGAAGCATAATCACAGCGTGGAGTGGAGGCAGAATCCCCGCTCCACGTTTCCTCATTCGGCCGCTCTGTATGAAAGAAGAAAAAAACAAAAAACACCTGGAAGCCATTCATGTCTCTGCAAATTTGCCACTCCACATCACTCTCCTTTGCCCCCTCACCACTGCCGGCTTCTTTCTGATCTTCCTACACAGCAGAGAGAGGAGGTGACAATGTGAGGGACACGTCTCAAAAGCTCTAATGTCCATGTCAAAAAGGGACAAAAGGGGGCAGTGGAGATTTTTACTTTGATGTTGCACATCAGACCCAGAATCACTTGTGAAAGGAAAAGGAAGTAGAAACGATTGAAAAGAGTGCTTTATGTGTGAAATATATGTACTGGTTAAGGCTTCCTATTCACTCTGGCTTTTGCTCATTTTATCTGACAGACCGATAATTGCAGAATATCACAGAAGATCTCAGCTTACAGTCCCTAAACGTTTTAAAAGGTCTGGGCTTGCACACAAGTTGACAGCATGAAACCGTATAAGTGTTTTAGCTGCTGCTCCTGGGCATGAGCTGACAGCATATAGTACAATAAAGCCTATAGTTGACCAGATAATTTCAGGGACAATTGGCCTTATCTGTTGTTGGCTCCAAGGAGATTCCAATTTAAAAGAAGTAGGGCTATTATAATAACTTTAATTTCTGTCTGGAAAAGTATACAGTTAACGTTTGCCTGAATTGAATAAGAGAATCTAGTCTTTTAGAAAAGGGATTTAAATAATTCCCGTGTCTCCACAAATAGCTGACATGGAGCTTAATGTGTTGAAGAAAAAATAAAGTAGCTTACAAATGTATTCACTCCCACTGAGGTTTGTCTCATTTCATCACGATATAACTACAAACTTTAGTGTGTTTTCTTGGGAGTCTGTGTGATAGACCACCAAGTAGCACATAATGGTGAAGAGGAAGGAAATTATCATGTTACGATCTTGGATTTCTGTTTTCTTGTGTGGATGTTTTGGTAACTTTCTTTCTTTGGTTTTACCACTTTCAGGTCTCTTTATTAGATGTTGCCTTATTAATTTATTTCCTTTGTGCTTAGTCTTTTGGTTTATTCTTTTTGTTGCTGTTGTTGCAGTTGAATGGTTTCTTGTTTATTTGTCCCCCAGATTCCCCAGGCCAGCTCTATCTTTGTTGCAGGGTTACTGCAATCAAGCTCATTCAGCCCACCTGTGCCATCCAGTTTTACCAATGCCACTCAGCTGTGTCACCCACTACTTAAACTCACTGGTTCTCATTTCCTGTTGCTGGCCTCTTTTGTTTGCCTGCCTTTTCCAGGTCCGTTACCTCCGTTCACTGCCAGCTCCTGTGCTTCCTGGTTGTTTTTATTTGCTGTTAACTCAGCCTATATCGAGTTCTGCTCCGCTTGTGAGCTTTTTTCTGACTGAAAAATGACAAATTAATGACTTCTCACATATTTTACACATAGACCTGAAAAGTGTTGCATGGTTGTGTTTCTGTTCCCCTTTAGACTGCTGTCTCTAAATAAATCCATCGCAACCAAATGCCTTGAGAGGTCACCTTTTTTTATGAGGACCAAGGATTTGGTTTAAACACCTCAAAGAGCCCTGTTCAGTCGATTATCTGATGATCAAGGAGAGCATTAATTGGTGATGCAGCCAAGAGGCTCATTTTAACGCTGAGTAATCATAACTTGCTACACTCTGTGACATCATCTGGGTGCCTCAAGTCAGAGGTAACCTGGAACATGTCCACAGAGACCACGATAGAGTGAAAACTACCGATTTAAAAAGCGAGTTTAAAAAGAGACAAAAGTGTTTAGCTTATAAAAATAGTTTGGTACTAAATTGTCTTTCCTTACAATCATTTTACTCTGGAACTAGTGAGCGACAATGCATTTTGATACCTTACTCAACTAGTAATGCCCTCTTGAAAACATCTCTGCATGCATCCTCCTATCTTGAAGCGCCTTAACTCTGGAGCTAAGGAAAAGATTCCATTAGCATGAGACGATGGCCTTTCTTCTGTTTGGAAACGCACTGATGTTTTCTGAATCATGTATTGTGAGATAAGCCATCTGTGGCACGGGGCAGGTCCGTGCTGCTAAGGAGAAATTCCCCTGACGAGCTGCGCCGTCTGGCTCCAGCAGCGAAACAGATGCCTCCTCCTCAGAAGACGTGTTATAACTCAGGACATCAGTGAGACAATCACTGAGAATAGTGTCACATTCAAGCACTGGTTGTAAGCTTTCGTTTCAAAGATGAGAGCCATAAAACTGAATTGTGGCTCATTCAAGAAACAGATGCCTTTGGCAAAAACAATTTTGTTCCTACTTTCTCATCTCAGCCGCACACTGGGTTTTGCCTTTTCTGCGCTCTGTTAATGGAAGTAAACAAAAAACTCAGTCCCTTATTTGAAGCCCTGCAGTTTATGTCTATTATGTTTTATGATGAAACTATATCAGTGAAATATCCAATAAACTACCTAATCTGACTCCATTATCTGTTTAGCAGGGTAAACGGAGGACATATCCTGCATTAAGTGTCCCCTTCAGGTCCAACATCAGTATTTTAATGGAAATCAATTACAGGCTTTGTCACTTTAATACGACATATAACGTCCATTAGTCATTACTTTGGTTACTTTGATTAAATCAATATGTGCCACAGTCTCATTTTTGTTCATGGATGAGTTTCTACTCTAAAGTAGACACCGACACACTTTGTTCAGAAAGAATTTCTTTGAATAGATGATAATAACTCATCAGGCATTTTATTAGGCACACCTGTCCATGTGCTTGTGAACACAAATAACTAATCAGCTAATCACATGGCCGCAACGTTTAGGCATGTATATGTGTTGAGGTTCAAACCGAGCACCAGAATGGGGGAAAAAGGGGATTATCGTTACTTTGAATCTAGCCTGAATGACCAACTGCCTGTCGGTACCAAACAAGCTAGTTTGAGCATTTTGAAAGCTGCTGATCTATGTGCTTTGAGGAGCAACTGTCTTTTCTGAGAATGGTCCAAAAAAGGGAAAATACCCAGTTTTATGAACTCAGGAGAGAATGGGAAATTTGGTTTGAGAGGAAAGAAAGGCAACAGCAGCTCAAATGACCACTTATCCTTATCCATGCTGTACTGAGTACTGTCCTGTAATCCACAACACATTGAACCTTGAAACCGATGGGGTACAACTCACAGAGGCTTCGACGATAAGATGTTAGGTTCAGAATTTGATTTAGATATGACGGCACTGATCCATCCTGCCTATTATCAGGGCTTCAGGTTACTGCTGATGCTGCTCTTAGTTTCTATCAAGGACTTTTTAAACACCACAGCCTCCTTGAGTGTTGTTGTGAATCATAGCCCTCCCTTTATGACCACAATGTACTCTCTTCTGATCTCTGCTTCCCGCAGGATAATGCATCATGCCACAAAAGATCATCTCAAACTGGTTAGTTTTATATTTTACTTTATTTTTTTTCCACATGGCATTCAGGCATACCCTACAACGAAGCTGGTTGCCTACATGTGCCGGGACCAATTTTCTTTACCAAAAGAATATCTCAAGACGTTATTCTAATTGTGTCATTGACTTTATAAAATTCATGCTCGATCCAGCATGAAAGTAGTCAGGCCACATTGATGTAACATTAACCTGTGTTTATATGACCTTTAACTATTGGGAATATCTGTGTGTCAGTGCGTGGGTGGGCGTAGGCCTATGTATAGAAAGGAGTGTGTTTGTGTTAAGCGTTCTGTATGTGTGCAAGTTTGTCTTACAATGCTGCGGGGGGAGGTGCACTATCGTAAGAGTGGCGAGAACGGTAGACGGCCTGCAACACACAGCAACCAAGAGCAGCAAAGGACAGGTGGAGTTGAGTCGAGAAGGCTGCAGCAGTTCCAAGCAGAGAGACACAAGGCATCACCCCATAGCAGCCATACACTCTCCACCGAGGTAAGTTGTAAGTGAAGCATAAGGGCAGCAAAGCCGCAGCCCAAAAACGCACAAGGGGAAATGTTGGTCATAGCACCCCCTGGATTTAACCACATCACCATCTCCAGCCAGGCAGACCAAGCCTGAAGTCCCAGTGTCCACACCATCCTCTGGCAGCAAGATCACCCAGCACCAAGCAGGCACCAGCTCATCATGGCAACCTGAGCTTGGAAGGACCAAGGTTGGGAGGGCTAATTATCATGCCACCTAGTGAGCTATCCCCTGAGAGGTCAAGAGGGAGGGATGCCCACCAGAGCCCAACGTAGCCCCATGGCCCACGGTCGGCCACACACAGCCCTCTGAGCCATAGGCCAGCAGATGGAAACCTAACACTCCAGAGTGTGGCCTGAGCTCCCACACAAGCAACACAACACCCAGAGGAGTAGCCCCAACTGGTTTCTTGAAGATGACAATGAGTCCACTGTACTCTAATGGCCCCCAGAGGAGCCAGACCTCCATCCAATAGACCACCTTTGGGATGTGGTGGAATGGGAGATTTGCATCATGGACGAATAGCTGACAAATCTGTAGCATCTGAAATGCTGAATATATGCCACAAAGAGTTAATCCGGTTTTGAATGCAACCAGGTGTCCAACCCTGTACCTAATCGAGTGGCTAATGAGTATATCTCCAGAGAAGAGTGGATTAATGATTGTCACATTTCTACCAATATACTTCACAACTTTCTTTTCTTGTCACGTGATGTCTGCTTTCTCCATTTTATGTTTGCATATTTTTAGTCAGGGTCGTAGGTTACCTATCTCTAGCGTTGCATGAAATGCATCCTGGACATTCACACCTAAGAGAAAAATCAGTCTCCTAGTAATATAAATGTTTTTTGACTGTCGGAGAAAACTGGGTCACCAAGGAGAAACCCCTGCATGCAAACTTCACACAGAAAGTATTCCAGCTGAGATTTGAACCAAGGACGTTCTTGCTACGAGGAGAAAGCCCTAACCACTGCTCCAAGATGCTAAAAGCTTTGAAAAGGTCCCATCTGAGGCATCTGTATTCAGAATAATAATCAAACCCTTTGCATACCGAACACTGGGCTGCATGCATATGAAATTATGTACAAATGGGACAATTTTTTGGGGTATTTTACACTTTCTGAAAGGGAGGAAGAAGACAGCCAATGTTAAACAGTCATGGAGTTATCTTACCTTCATTGTGGCTACATCATAAAGTACACTAAAATTATCTGTTAAACAAAATTGATACATCCATTGGCACCTGAATTTGTGAAGATCTTACACATTTATTTTGTAAAGATTCAGAGCTCTGCTCCTTTTTTAAAGGGCCGCCCTCGCTGGTTATTGAAAACCCAGCTTTTCTGAGGATGTGTGGATTATATTTGAAAGCACTTGGGTGATAAATCGTGTACAGTAAACATACATTCATGAATTTATTGTGCAAAAAAATCTGGTTTTAGTTTAGCATGCTGTCTTTTTAAATGTGCACACATTTCCTTCAGCAACACTGTCAAACAGAAAACATAATCACCATAGAGAGGTCTCTTTTTGGAAACATGTTGGCAGACGACAGATCTGTGCAGAACTGCACCCAGTTAAACGGGCAGCTTAACAGCTTTCCACCCATAGATGTCAGCAAACCTTTCTTTTGCTGCAGCTGTAAAATGCACAAATGGTTTCATCCAGCCCATCACAGAGCCAGTATGCACCTGACTCTAAAATATTTACGTGTAAGAGATCATTTCATTAGAACAATGGTGATAAAACTCGTAAAACGTGGTTTATGTATTATGTGATCTTTGTCCTGAAAGGACTTTGCATTTTCATTAAACCATTGTCTATTAGTGCGAGTAAGGCAGTTCAAAGGGAATAACATGTTGAATCAGAAAGTCAGGAAATATTAAGACTTTACACAATGCTGTTGAAAAGGGAACAATAGAATAATACAAATCATTGAATATAATATTGTATACTACAACACCTTTTAAAGGACGAGCAAACCTTCTGTAAGGAGCAAATAATTTACCTAAAACAAGCAGGATTATATTTATTCAGGTGTTATGATGGCATTAAACCTCAGCTCTGCACATAAAGTTATTTCAACCTGGAAAGATTCACACAGACAGAAGAGGCAATTAGAGAGATATATTGATATAAGTCATTAAAAGTTCTTTGGCACTTGGACCCCGGCAGAAGACGTGAAAGCTGCGATTGGCTAAGATCTTGGTTGTTCGTTTAGGATTAGGATTAGAGAGGTCTTCCCCCGGGGTCCGGACACTGTTGGTGGAGGCCAGAGAAGGAAGCCAGGAGAAGCTTGAGAGCACTAAGCGGGAGATGGGGTGATGGGTTGAACCTCAGCTGAAGGGCAGGAGAATCCATGGATGGAAAGCTTTATGAACAGTTTTGAATTAAACAAGCTTTTCCAAATGGCACCATCTACATCTTGTCTAAAACTATGTATTTCTTTCTTTCTTTTTATTTCTTTCCCAAAACCCATTTACACTCATCCACATATATTTCACCATCATACATCATAGTAATAAACTGAATGTCCAAAGCAAGCTTAATGACACATTTAATTAGGCTCTTTCGGTAAGTAAATCCATTATCTGAATGGTTTAATTATAATTTTTTTGCCCCACATATTAGAAAATCTCCAAATTTATTAAGTTTTTTGTTAAATTGTTTTACTGTCCTAGCACACTCTTTCAGTGTATTCGGTACTTATTGAATTAGACTGTAAGTTATACATGGGTTACAGCTGCGGTCATAAGTTTACATCCACTCATAATTAGAATTAACTGATTTTTTGCTTTTACTGATTGATTTGAAGCACTATTATAGTAAATTTTTGACAGACAGCATCAGACATTTATAATTTCTTTTTTAAGGAGAGAATTACATGGACACGTTTGAATTTATTTTTGGATGTTCTCTAATTTCACCCATGTTAATATTTATATGTACAGGATTATGGATTATTCCATCTTATTCATGCAGTGCAACAGTAAAACCCATTGCAAAACTGAGCCACTGCATGATGCTCTCCTTGACAGTGCACTGTTCTTAGGTTAGAAAGACTTACCTACATGTTGGGGCCAAATAACTCAACTTTTGAGGTCCTTGTAGATTAACTTGAACAGCTGATCTTGTGCGTTTGAACAGCAAAGTGTCCCACCACTTTTAAAGCCTATGGCTTTTGAATGTTTTACACCACTGCTGTACTATTAGCTGCTAGGATAAGCGCTGCCACCTAACATTAGATGGCAACCAGGAGGAGCACTGGCTTATACATTAAAGCTAATTCCGATGTTTTTCTGCCTAGAGGATTGCTATGTTAAATAGAAATAAAGAGATCATTAACAGAAATCATTTCTGATGACAAGAGTAAGAAGTCGAATATCGCTCCACTGAGTTTCTCCTCCATTACTGTTACTGTAAAGCGAACGGTACGGGGAGACTACAGAAACAGAGTTTATGTGTAGAGCTAACAGCAACGCTGCATGATACCTGCTGTTGTCTTTTTTGAAAACTCACAGCTGTTCAGGGTGAAAAATACTGATGGCTGTAACTATCTCCAGCGGTCATTGGGAAGGAGGTGCCAGTCCATCACAGGGCAGCACATAGACGCACAGGATAAACAACCATCCACACACACACAACGGAGGGTAATTTGAGATAAGAGGGAAATCTTTATTGTAATTCTCACATTTACAAGGTACAATGAAATTTGGAGGGCCCAATTAACCTAACAGTCATCCTTTTGGGCTGTGGGAGGAAGCAGGAGTACCTGAAGAGAAGCCAGACATGCACAGAGAGAACGTGCAAACTCCTTGCAGAAAGTCCTGGGTTTGAACCCAGGACTTTTGTGCTGCAAGGCAACATCACTGAAAAATAACAAAAGCAAATTCTATACTTTTTCACATGTCAGCATGATTTAGTTTCTGGCACTTTGAGCAACAAGGAAACCGTAAAAATGTGAGTTACATGCCTTCAGTTCACCTGATAGGACAGAGCTGTGTCTCCTATCTTATGGTGCAGGAACCGCATCAAATCCTCTCAAGATTCCGGATTTGATCTGACATTCCTCCAGCTTGGGGTCACCACAAGTCAGCTTTCATCCTCCGCAAACGGAAACTAACCCTGGATGTGGGCTTGATGTGAGAAAGGGTGATGAGATGTTTTGGGATCCAAAATGGCATCATTTAATACCCTTGGAAAAACAGTGTCGGCTCCGGCAACAAAGGCACGGGCAATAAGGGAGGACGATGTGACGGTCCACCTTTGACGTCAGAAAGCTATCAAGGCGGGTTAGCAGCGAGATGCGTCAGTGTTCACTTCAATATATTCAACAGTTGCTGATTTGACTCATGCAGCTCTCAGGGTGAGACACATCTGCAGGGCTGGAAGACATTTTTTTCAGTGGGTCCTTTTGATAGCCCACGAGAACAGCATAAGTCGTATTAAAATGTGGAAAATCTCAAAGTAAAACCCATGTAGGCTCATTGAGATATGCAGCTTTTATGTAAAGGGAGCGTTAGCTTCCTAATTCACTCAACAGCCCACTAATATATGGCGTTTAGACACAGAATTTTCATGTACATGGAGGAAAATGTGAACGTGCATCTTAATTAGAACGATGTTAATCTTCCTAGAGGGCTTCGCTTTTGTGCACATTAATTTGGGCTTTTTCCAATCTTCCTCATGTCAGATGACAGATGTGTTGACAAGCAGAGAAAAACAGAATCAAACACACCACATTTTCTGTCTGGAGCAGCATCTGCAAGCCTGTTTACTGCCTGCGTGTGATCTGAGCTGTTTTATATATTGACGACGGGATGATTTGGAGTGTAACATTGGGTTAGAAGAAACATGATGCTGCAAAAAAAAAAAAAAAACTCCCACCTTTAAAGATGAAGTTGAAAGTATATCAATCAGGTTATGTTAGATTGACTTTCATTATTTCTAAATGTAAAAGAATTTAGAAATATAAGCACAAACTAATATTTGGAAACCATATTCTAATTTAGTGAATATAACTATATAAATGTATGTAAACATATATTTATGTATTCCAAGATAAACTGCATTGTGTATAAGATAAAACATTTAATGAGTTGCACAAAATGTAAATAGTTTTCTGGAGTTTAGTTATAGAAATTTCTTCTTTGACCTAAATCATGAGTTTATCCATTCCTCTTCATATTTACTCATTTTTACGAAATGCCACTCTTTATTCTGTCAGTGAGCTTCTTACAATCTCTCTCCATAATCCGGCTGCATTTCCTCTCGCCCATTTTAGCCCCTTGTTTTAATTTTAACCATTACTTTAACTCGCATTTCCACACTGCTCCCTAATCACCACCCACCCGCTTCTCCTTCCCCTTCCTCTTGCCCTCTAGATTTAGCTGTAATCTGTCATTTCTGGTCATTACATCTGCTCAGCGATCAACAGCTGGGGGCCCACATGCACACGCAAACAGCCATAGATCATGTGTGCGTGTCTGAGTTGTGTAGATGTTGGTGTGCTCACACCCTGAGCATCTGGCCACAACGTAAGCTAAAGAGGAGATGCTCCTTGTTTCAGGAAAATATAAAAAAAAGCAAGTTGTTGTGTAAGTTTCCTCAATTGAAAAAAAAAACGGTATAAAAAGGATAATATTTATTGTCCCCAATTTTGATCTGAGTCATACAAGAATCAATATTTGCTGCTATTAAGTTTTGTTCACATAACCACTGCAAGTTTTAAAGCCCAGTCTTGTGCTCTAAAAATCTTAAGTACAATAAAATAAAAGCATTTGCCAAATACATAAAAGCTTCATACTCATAAAAGCTCATAAAAGCCCTTTAATGTTTTAGATAACGAAACCAATTTAGTAAACACAAAAAGTACTTACAATAAAAAAACTACCCAAACCTATCTAGTGATGTGTAAAAAAGTTATTGTATCAGAAAATGAATAACTAGCATATAGTAATAGTTACTACCTACACTCATAATATCAAGCATAAACAGTCCATTTAAGGTCATTCCACAGCATCTCAACTATTTGAGTCAAAAAGTTGAGTAGGTCACTTTAACCTACTCAGTTACTTGCTGCTGTGCTTTGGATCCTTCTGCATAACCCAGCTGCACCTTAGATGGCTGGATATTCTCATTCAGGTTTTTTTAATTATTATTTTCCATCCATCCATTTTCCAACATGCTTTGTCCCTTGTGGGGTCGCGAGGGGTGCTGGTGCCTATCTCCTTAATTATTATTTTATCTCCTTAATTTTTTTATTATTATTTTTGTTTGAAGAGAACATTAGTACCGGTAAGTGTTTTAGGTCCTGAACACGTGAAGCTACCCCAGACCATCACACAACCACAGACATGTTTAACGTTCTGCTTTTTGTTCATTTTCTAAAATGCTTTGTTCATTTCATACCCAATTTATTAGGATGAGCAACTTCAAAATATAATGTTCCCCGTTTTGTCCTCAGTCTTCAGAATATTTTCACGAAAGTCACGATGTTCACAATTATTTTTGGCAAATGATCAGCGAACCTTTGTGTTGCATTTGGTCCCCAGTGGTCCCCAGTGGTCC
Source organism: Fundulus diaphanus (assembly GCA_037039145.1). Lineage (NCBI taxonomy): Eukaryota > Metazoa > Chordata > Actinopteri > Cyprinodontiformes > Fundulidae > Fundulus > Fundulus diaphanus. The sequence continues at coordinate 37,591,041 of CM073135.1, forward strand.
CCTGTGGTCCTGGAACTCTCCTGTGAAAGCCATTTTGCACTCTTCCATGTTTTCTCCATTTCTGGAAGATGATTCTCTCTGTGGTTCCCCGGAGTCCCACTAGCTTTGGTAGCTGTGTTACCCTTTCGAGACAAACAGAGGTCAGCCACTTGGCTTCTCGTCTGCTCTTAAATTTCTTGTTATCAGGAGGATGGTGTGTCACCATGAGATGTTTTGGCCTATTTCATGTTGTCACACATGTTTTTGTTTTCGGTGATTTCTTGATTCTAAAGGTCTGGCAACAATCACACTTTCTGATCACAGTTAATTCATGACATAACAAGAGGGCCATTTTCTTTTTACATATGGCCAAGTCGATTTTGATTTTCTTTTTTCCTTAATTAATGAAATCATGATTTAAAATCTGTTTTTTTTTGTGCTTACTCTGTTTTATCATAATTTTGCCTCTTGAAGTTTGAGAGCATCACAAGCAGTTCCCTAAATTACCTTGAACAAAAAAGTACTTGGCCATGAGTTATAATCTTTGTTATATGTCTTACATCATAACTGCACGTCCTGAATTTTTAATGCATTTCTGAAGGTAGGCTGAATGTGATCTTAAATTCTGAATCCTATAACCCAATAGTTATGCTTTTTAATATTTAGATGTTTTTTCATAATACTGCCCTTTGGTTTTTGTTCCCATATTCCTCTTTGTCATTTGAGATACAGTAATTTCCAGGGCAGAGCACACAGTATAACCTGTCATTACAGCTTTAGCTATCCACTCTGTTCTAGTTTTAGCACTAAACTGTACTGTAAACTGCTGTCGTATTTTTGTTTTTTTCATTAGAGTTTAATTCTCTATCATGACTTCCTTTATGTCTTTATTTTCCATCCAAGTGACTCATTTTTAGTGTGAAAAACAGGTGAGCACATGCTTGAGCACACCCTCAAAATACAAAACCCAGTATTACTGCAACTTACCACTTTTGTAATAAGACCAAGCCTTTTTCATTTCCGTTGTATTTTTGGGTTTTTCACCTGGTCCTTGCCCAGTTCTTATTCCTTATGATATGGTCTCTTGGATATTTTTTTTTTTTTTTACTTTTACAGTTTTACTGTAACGATGATTTAAAAATCGAGGCTTTGCACCTTTAGTTTCAGTTGTATTAAGATAAGATAATAGTTTTCATCTGCTGGATCAGGTGTCTACAACCTGCAGTTCCAGAGCCACAAGTAGCTCTTTGGCTCTGTGGCTCACTTAATATATAAAATAATGAAATGTTGTCATGTTTTTTTGTTCATTCATTCCTTTGTTTTGTGCCTGCATGAAAAAACACTGGCCCCTTCAGGGGACCCTGGTAAATTTGGTCTAGTACCTCAACTGGTTTTATAGTGACCTGCTAATGGCCTAGTTATTTGATAAAAGTATCCTGAAGCAGAAGCACATCTGAAAGTTGCAGGCCCTCAGAGACTGGAGTTTAAATAGTTAATATAAATATAGTGCTTTTCTAGTTATTGACCACTCAAAGCGCTTTATACTACAACCACATTTGCCCAATTGCACTCATTCATTCGTATACTGATACACAGATCAGGGTCAAGGGCCTTCCTCTGGGGGCGCATCACCATGTGACAAGTTGTGGCTGGAACCGAACCCACAACCTTTTGACTGCAACAGCAACTCCAGTTGAGATCAGTGCCTTAATATTATAAGTTGACTAAAAAGAGAAGGAAATTAACTTGTCAGGGTTCTCCCCCAAATGCAGGACAACATGCAGGAGCAGCATAGCAAGTTGAGGTTTTTAATAAAACTAAAGAAAAAAAAACGTACAGGGTGTAAAACTGGTTTTTAGATAACCGAGAGAGCATTGCTGGATTATCTAAATAACCCACTGATGTCCAATTAAAATTAGCATGTGTTTGATTTGAACATTTAAATGTAGATCTTGTTTTGATGAGCATAAAAAAGAAATAGAGGAAGCTGGATTTGAATTCACCATATCCCAGCTACTAACTCTGCATTTCTACCAGGTGAGCCATCGACACTTGTACAAATATGCAAATGTGATGTTGTTGCAGGGGGATCTATGACTTTCATTTTAAAGCAAAGTTAATCTGTTCCTTATCTGCTATTCTTTTGACATCTCTGAGTTAGAAACCACTGAATCACAGAGCTGCTGCTGCATGTAGCGTAAAGTTATGGTGGGAAATTATAGTTCCTGCTAAACAACAGGCATTTTTTTTATGAAAGCAAACTCAACATTTTCTCTGCTGGTAAATAAAAAGTGTCTCATTGTCAGTAAACTGCAAAGCTCAAATGTTGAACGACAGGTTAAATCGAAATGGATGCCCTTTCCATCGGCTAATATAGTACGGATATGTAGCTACGGTGCCATATGGTGACACCATGTGACACCAGAATTTTCTTATAATTTTTTAAAAATCTTAGTAAAAAAAAATGATTATTTTTCCACTTTTTATATCATTATCACAGCAAAGCAACTAAAAGAAGGATGAAGCTCATGTATGCTGAATCTAGTCATGCTATCTTTGGGTTTAGGATTAAGGGTTTTTGTTCTTGCATAAGAACCTTTAACCATTAGTCTGAGCGTCAACTATTTTTAGAGAAGGGATGTTTTGCTCGCTCTAAACCTTTGCAAATCATCTAGGTCAAATTCACGGCCATGAATTTGACGTAGAGGTTTACATGTGGCCTCAACATTGAAATCAAGTATGCTGCTCACTGCAAAGAAAGAAAAATATCCACATGTGAAAGAAGCTGAATGAGATCGTGCAGCTGATGTTGGTCCAATGATGCATTGTTTGAGAGATTTCTTTCAGTAAGAGGATGTTATTAAAGGTTTGAGGTCAATGAATCTTCACAGTAATATTTGTGCTTTGTTGTGAGCTTCTGTCAAATCCACTTCAGTCAAATGCCTCCTTCAGATGTCGCAAAGTATCCTGACTCACTAGCTTTGGGCATATTTTTTCCTCCAAAAATCACCTTGGTGAATTAAACTCCAAAATGTTTTTCATTTCCTTCCGAGTTAGAAAAACATCCTGTATCATTCTTCTATATTACAAAATGAAACGCAGCCATAAAGACCATAACTTCAGGAAAATATTTAGAGTCTCACAAACAAATTTGTTTACAGGTTGTTATCGTGTTTCAGCAGCTGCTGTGTGCTGGTCTTCAGCAGGCAGCTTTGTTTTATTCTGAAGCATAAATAATCTTTGAAGGCTGAAGCCAAATGTCTGCTTGGGAACACAAAAGAGTTGCGAGCGCCACATTAAACCGGCATCTTGCGGAGCATTAACAGCCCTGATGATGGATGAGATGCAAACTGACAAAATCTAAGTAAAGCTAGGGAGCACAGATACATTTTAAACGCTATAAATGTTTCATTATTTTGCAAGACTAACCATTCTGTATCAAATTCGGGTAGTTGAAGCTGTCCCTCTGATTTCAGACTGGCAACATCTGTATGGTGTTCTTGATATTTACAGAATGTTGCCTGGCCTTGTTACGAGGACATGTTATTCTCCAGCTGGCAGCTCACATTTACAGTAAACCAAACATGACGTGAACACAGCATGACGCCTGGTTGGGAGTCAGCAGAGGTCCAGCCTTTAACAAGCAACACCTGTGCCTAATCAAGCCCCGGCTTTCATATCTCCGAGGTTCTTGGGGAAAAAAGAAAAAAAAAGACGACAGAAAAAAGAATGGTTCCTACTTTATGGCCCACATGCAACACAGTGGTTCATGTGTTAGATTTCAGATGGTAAAACCCAACCAGAGTCTGTCCAAGAGAACTAGGAGGCTCATATTTAAAATATTAGCCTATAAAATCAATGCAGACATTTATTGCTTCTTCTCTAATCTCACACGTAGGGAATATCACTCTGCAGAATCTTTATGGTTTAAAAAATGAAAAAGGGAGTTTATTTACTGTATCTGTCTCCTCAGGATGGCATTACTTAGCACTAATTTTATGAGGAATTATCAGTTACAATGGGTAACAATTATCAGACACAGTTAGTGGCTTTGGCAAGTAGGTACGAACCAGTACTAGATTCTCATGTTGCAATAACATTGGCTATACAGTATTATAACTTTGGTTTCACTGTATTAGCACAACATCAGTAAAATAAACCTAATTGACTGCATCTAATATATTTTTCATCATGCTTTTTATTCAAAGACATAAGCAAAAAATATTAGAACTCACTAAATTTAGCAGCAGTTTTAAAGTGAATGTGCATATTGCTGTTCTGCTTTCTTCATTCCTATTGTTGGTGGTGCTGCTGCAGGATTAATCTTGCTAGTGTCATATCCTTACAGGTTTACAGGTGTGCAGGTTTGCGTGTGGCTTACTTCCTTTGATTACAGGGTGTGACTGGCAGGATGAGCTTAAAGGGGACCGGATCCCCAGAGGCATTTGCCAGATTGTTCTTACCCAGTCCACGGTCTGTTCCAGGACTGCAGTCTTCCTGGAGTCTTCCTGGAGTCAGGATCCCCTCCACTAATCTCTTGACCACTCCTCTGTATCCACTGTCTGGACTTCTCCACATCCCCCCACCATAATTCTCTAGCCTGTACCATTTTCAATGCTGCACAGTCATTTCGATCTTCCCTTCAAAAAATAACATCAGGACCATTACCCATCTGCATCGCTCACCACAACCTGCCAACCTCAGCCTATGTGGGTGTATTCTAACCTGACAACAGCCAGCTGTATTTCGCTCCGCCTAGCTCCACTCACATACATCTGGGACACCGCCATAGAAATTGCCTTTACTGAAGGCTGGGCCTTATCAAAACTCCTTGCATATGATTGGATATGCCACTTGTCTGTCATCTTTATCGACGTGCTATTTCAACCACTCACACCGAAGCTAACCCGTGACGCTGATGAGAGCGACACAGGAAAAAAAAAACTTTTTTTTTTTATGTGTTTGCGGCTCTAGTGGCATGTGTTTTATTGACAGTGAGCTGACAGGAAGAGGGGGAAAGACAGGCGGCAAAGCGCCGCGGGTCGGAGTCGATTCCGGGGCGACCGCGTTGAGGACTAAAGGCCTCCTAACATAGTTCGCGCTAACCGCTAACCGCAAAACAAAACTTGCCAAATCTGGTCGGGAGAAGGGCGAAAAAACATCGTTTCCACCAACAAAAGCCTTCAGAGGCGTTCTCTGATGTTCTTTTAATGAAACAATATTAGGTAGATTGGACAACACGGAAGAAATAGCAGCATTAATGCTAACGCTTGCTTCCTCGACGAGCCGCCATTGCTATCAAAACAGTCTCACGTCATGGTCGCGTCTCCACTACGTCACATCTATGAAACTCCAGCCCTGCGTCCTGATTGGCCAGACCATAAATTTGGTTGGAGAAATCACTCTCTATCGGCGGTGTCCCAGATGTATGTGAGTGGAGCTAGGCGGAGCGACATACAGCTGGCTGTTGTCAGGTTAGGTGTATTCACCTCCACCCTGGAAACTTCACCATCGTGACAACAGTAAGACTTCTACCTCTTCTCCACAATCATCACAAATGAACTAATAGCACTTCTCTCAATAACCACTTACCACTCCCCCTCAATGCGGTAAGAACACGGAAGAAATATTCTGAGTTGTAGATTTGAATGAAATGGTTTGTGGTTTGACAAAACTTCCTCTTTGTTGTTGGTTCTGATAATCACCCACCTGCTGACTTGTCTGAACAGTCATGAACATTTCTTGTGCCGCATGTGGTTGGATCTTTCATCAGGATCTTTTGCTATGAAAATGTTAATGTTTGAACGTGCTATTATTTTGATGGGTGAAAGACTTTAGAGCTGTGTTTTCAATCTCAAATCCTCGAGGGCACGTTCCTGCGACTTTTAGATGTGTCCCTTGTCCCACGCACCTGAATCACGTGGCTGAACTACCTCACTAGCATGCAAGCTACACAGAGCTCCGCTAATGAGCTAATATTCTTTTCCCCAGTCCTGTATGGTGAAATCTTCTCACCCATTTTATAAACATAGATAAGATGTGTTTCAATCTCCAGCTCTCTTCTGCAACTTATATCTCCCGTGTATCAGATTCTGGTTGGTTTGTTCTTAATAGGTCAATAGTCAGAGTCCAAGATGCCTTCCAGAATGAGCCATCTTTGGTACTTCTGGAGCAGTTGGCCCCATGAGATCGCTAGAAGAAATGCAGTTTGTGTGCATCCGTCCTGTTTTCTTTCCATTCCTGCCATCCCAAAAAGAGAGACTTCCTGTGCTCTGAATTCTGATGTTGGGAGATTTTGCCACAACAACTTGTCTTTTCACAGATAGCCGCCGCAGACTGAGCGCAACCTGACAAACTGTGTCTGGCTCTCTGTGAAACCATCTCCAAAGCCGACTTTGTTCAATTATTGTCCAGCCTTGAGAGATGCCGTTGTGCCACACAAGTGGAATTACTTGTGTTATTGGCCACGGTGAGATTCAAGGCTACAAAAGTGGATGATTTATCTCTCGTGGCAACATCAATACAAAAACAGCATTGATATCCCAGTGAGGAATAATACTATGCTTTCTTTTCAGTTCCTCTCTTCTCCTCAATATTATCCCATGAAGCTGCAGTGAAATCTAAATCCCACATTCACAATGTCATCTTATTATCAGAGCTGCAAATAGCATGAACATAAGCAAACAGAATGAGTTCCACAATTTGTAGCTTCAGTCAACATGTATCCATAATGTATATTTTTATTAATAATTTTCCCTCCCTTAGAAACAGCTTAGAAGCTTTTTGAGGCATTCATATGTCGTGCCCCAGAGGCCTTGCCTAGTAATCTTTAACATGACTGTCAGATAAGTCATCTATCGAGATATGATATTCCTTATCACCTCAGTTTGGCTTTGGCATAGCAAGCTCTGAAACGATGTTATCATTTGGCCCATCATTAAAAAAAACACCTTTATTGTGATTCTACCTACCTACCTTCTGTGTATGTTTGAGTCAAACTCAGCAACACAACATGAAAGGATGAACATAGGGGTATCATGTCAGGTTGTTGTTTTTTCAGAGAGATGTTTTTTCTTTCCTTAACCTCTTTCGCTTTGTCCACTAATTGAACCAAATCTCATGCAAGCGCTGACTATAATCAGCCGACTAATTCTGGTAGAGTTTCAGCAGCACCGTAGTTTGGTCATTTTAGGACAGCCGTGGTTTGAAACTTTTACTGTTATGGAGCTGAGCCCAATTGTTTTAGTGCGTGTTCAAAGTTTTTCTTCATGACGTCACGGTTGAGGTTCGTGAAAGAGGATCATACATCACATCAGACTCTAAACAGAAAGGTTTTTCCATTTCCCACAGCTCCTTCTGTGTTATTTTGTGCTTTTCCACCACATCCAGATAAGCTAGGGAAACTCCTCTGATGCCTGTGAGTGTTTTATGTTAGTAGAGCGCATCTTCCAACACCAAATCCCAGCGTTCATATAGTCTAATCTTTGTCGCCATGCATGTTGTTGGTACTCCTTTACCTGTAAGTTGTTATTTCCTTCTGCCAGATTTTTCTCCAGTTTTTGCCTTATTCTTGATAAGTAACGAATACTTTAGGGACAACACGACCAAAAACAACTGTGCAATTCTGAATGATTATAGATGTTAATCTACTGTCATCAACAAAAATACACCTTTTTTAATTTGTAAAAATGCTTGTAAATCCCTAACAACCCATGTTTCTTTCCAACAGAAACATTCATAGAGAGATCCTACTCAAGATGATAAATATTTTTGAAATAAACCAGGAAATGGATTATATAATTGCTGGGTACCAGCCAATATGTTGCCCAGATGTGGGCGGATTTCGTTATCAGTATTTTGGTCTTGAATGTTATTCTTCTTTGTGCTTGTTGTATAATGAACACATTCATCAGGAGGGAGAGGAACAACCTGTATCTTCAATGTGATGGCATAACAATCTAAAGAAAAAACACAAGGAAGACTTTTGAATATATAATTTTTTATCTTTCAGAGGAAGCCACTCCCTGCAAAAAAGAAAAACGCAAACATGGTCAGATGTACTAAACTCTTCCATGTGGAGTTTAGGTTGCTGATTTATGGGAGGGTAGAGTGTGAGATTGATCCACAGATTGGACCTTCATCTGTAGCAATAGGGGGATTGTCTTGGTCAAGATTAAGCTGATTTTGGATGTACCATTCCATCTACGTTTCAACCCTCACCTACGGTCAACAGACATAGGCCACGACTGAAAGAACACAATCCTGGATACAAATAGCTTCCAGCGTAGGAAGAAGTAGCTCGACTCTAGGGATAAGGTGAGAACCTCTGTCATCCATGCTCAGAAGTGGGCCTCTGATCATCTGTACTGGAAGGAATTATCTAAGTAGGTTCACACACTTGATTATACTTTGTGGACATGTCCTTTGAAAGTCCAAGCGTACATGGAAGGAGAACCCAAGGCAAACCAAGGACTCTGTGATTTGACTATATATCACCTGTGACCATAAACCCACTGGGACTTCATAGAAGGAGCTGGAATGTTGGATGGATTCAAGGCTAGTTGATTGATAGTTCAATGGCTATAAACATGATTTGCTACTGGAAGGATGGATGGATCTTTACCATAGCACAATAAAGCAGTGCAATACTACAAATGAGGCTCCAATCTGCCGATTTATCTCCTGCACCATCCTCAAATCACTCATAAATAAGACACCAATATATTTATACTTCCTCGGCTTGAGGCAAAGACTGATCACGAAGCCGGAGGGAGCAATCCACTCTTTTCTGGTTCAGAACCGTGGCCTCAGATTGAGAGAAAGTGACTCTCATTCCAGTTGCTTCACACTTAACTGAGAACAGCTTCAAAACGTGCTGAAGGTGGTGACCTTACCACATCATCTGCAAAAGCTAAAGATGAGACCTCGAGCCTCTAAATTAGACAACCTCCTCTCAATGACAACACCTTGGCAGCTGTGACAGATTCTAACACGCACTGGGAACACGCTTGCTGAGAATGCCCCCAAAAACACCTGTAGGGAGCAGGTCTTAAGTCTTATGCACCAGACAACTAAACTGCCAACTTCACAAGTGTCGAGATGTGGGCCTGCTGTTCCATGGCCAGAATAATAGCCTCACCTAGGGTCATGAGATATGGATCGTGACTGAAAGAATGGAATCCCCAACAAGCCACTGAGACGAGCTTCTGGGTATGGCGTACTGAAGAGCTTCATCATCCAGGGGAGCTTAAAGTGGAGCTGCTGCTGCTCTTCATCATGGGAAGGAAGTCAGCTGAGGTAGATCTGGGATCTCAGGAGGATGGCTCCTGGATTCTTTCCTCTGGACCTTTTCCAGACACTGGAGTGATTTCAGATCTCCCTTCTCACCTGGGAAGGCCTTGAGATTCCCCAGAATTAGCAGGGCAGTCTCTTTAGGGAAAGAGATTCCTTGCTTTCCCTCCTGGACCTAAATGGGTTGATCTGAACTGAATTAGAGTCTTCTCAATATAAGAACTAGACCTGCTTATTCTTTAGAATACATTGTTGTTAGTTTAGCTCTATTTTATAAATTATCTGTCTTCGACCGAAATTGTCAAACTACAAAAAGAAAAATCAGAATTTGCAGATGTTGCTCATTTATTGTTACTGTGATTTAAATAAAAGACTGTCATCCTAGTTCGTTTCCCCTGAAATGACCCAGAAAGCAACCTCACTCCTGCTGAGACGCTGAGGTCCCAGAATGGGCACAGGAGTCTGCTCCGACACTGATGACTTCCAGACACAGCCTCAGTTTATTATCACACTGCTAATTCTGCTTTCCACAACTACACCATTTAGTCTGAGAGGGGTTTTATAATACAGACCTTGGGATGGTAATTTATTGACCTTAGCCCGAGTTTTATCCGAAACCAGCCAGCCTGTGAAGTATTTAGATATTCAGCTCTTTTTTATAAAGACATTTTTCACTACCAATGTCTTATCTCACAGTTGCGTCTGGAAATGAAAGTCATGATTTGGTAACAAAAATTAATTTGTTTCATTCATTAAAACACATCAACAATGACGTGTTTTCACAATTACGGACATCCTTCTCCTTAATAGCTACATTTATTTATAGAAATACATTAAGTAAGCTGTCTCTAGTCATCTAACAGTCTCTGACAATGACCCCACCCTTTCAGCTCTCAGATGTTTGAGTGGTTTCTTGTGTGGACACCCTATTTCAAGTCACCCCAAATCAATCCAAAACGATAAAGATCAGCGTTTTCATCCAGCTCTGGGTTTACTGTCTTGTTGCAGGGTCCAATTCTTCAGTTTATTTATTTATTCTTCTATTAATGGTGTCAAATTTTGGTGTCAAATCGTCTTTATCTACTTTCTCTCTAACAAGCTTCTAGTCTGTTTTTCTAACAGAGCGAACCTTTTCTCTTTGTACGCCTCCCATGAACGTCAAAATTGTGGCGCGTTTTTCTGATCGTACAGGAATGTACTTCCGTCTCAAGAGTAGCATGACCCCTAGGTCATGTGATGCCATTGTTTAGGGTTTTGGATGACTTCTTTTAGCCTTTTGGATTATGCTTTCAGGGTGAACCAGCTTGGATAGCCAGACATGGGCACGTTGACAGTTGTTTTTAAATGTCCTCCACTTGTAGGCTATTTGACTACTCGCCATGCAGTGGAATGACTGGTGTCTCTTTAAATCCCTTATCAGACTCGTAAGCGGCTACAATCGTCTTTCTGAAGGCCTCAGACAGCTGTTTTTTCATCTTATCATGGCATTCACTCACACCAAGCTATACGTATGAGGCTTAAACAGGATATGCCCCTCAAAAATGCTGAGTAATGATGTTCTAATCCTGTCTGATGTGACACACCTAGGCAAGTCACATTTCTGCCATTTAATTGGGAATAAGGGTGGGGGTGCAATAAATTATTTCTCATCAGTAATTGCATTTCTTTAATTACATTTTGTACAGAAAATTTCTAAAGGGATTTTCTTCAATGTTTATGGCTTATTTCTGTTAATCTATTTTTTTCAATGTCATTAAAATACACAACATATACCAGTATGTCTAAATATGTTTTGAAAAGCACACAGTCTGTGTTTTATCGTACGGTGTCCGACATTCTTTCCATGCATATTAAGACCTCTTTCCTGACAACCATGGCTCTAAGCTCAGCCATGTTATGAAACAATGTTGGTTTGGGTTTGTAGCTCATAGTCACTAATACATAAACGTCTGCAGCTGAACGTGGACCCATGCATTAAAAATTAACATTATACAAGCAGATGATGTCGAAGGATTATATCAGAATGAATATGTGAGACGTATATGTGTCAGATGGATCCAGTCTGGAGTAGAGGAGGGAAAATGTGTGCGTGTCTGAGGACAGGAGCCCAGGGCAGTACTTACTCAACAGAATGAAAACAAGTCAGAGCATGGTTACATGGTTCACCTGACCCGGCAGAGCTCTTGCACAATCACTGCTCACTCGAAAATCCCTGTCTTGTTTTTGTAGCACTTTGATATTATCGCATAACGACATATACTTTTCTCATTTCGGTCCAACTTTTAAATGAACATCTGATATCTTTTCTAAAAAGCTTGCACCCAGACTTTTGGTTGTATCATTTCTGGAATTTGTTCTTTGTTTATTTGCTTGTTTATTTTCATAGTATTATATCCATACAGGGATTGAAATTAGTTATTAGATTTGAAAAAAAAAAAAAGAAATTAGAAAGGTTAAAAAGTGTGGCCAAAAGTGGGTTTTTCCCAACAGTCAACATCTGGTGATAACTAATCATTCACTGACAGTTGCCGTGTTTTCATTACTCCTCCAACACCTGGCAAAATGTTTACATAACCTTGCAAGTTCATTTCAAAAGAGGAAGCACCAATATAAGTTTAGTTATTTGGAAATATGTCTCTGGAGAGCCTTACTGACAGTGTGACAATGTGTCTGAAACTAATTTGACCAAAACATTAGTTTTTTTTAATTAGTGCAATCAACCAGACACGGAGAAAGCTGAGTGTTTCTTTATGTCGACTACAGTGATATGAATTTTGAAGTAATGCAGAATACCACAAGATCAACTATCGTATTTTTCGGACTATAAGACGCTCCTAAAATCCTTAAATTCTCTCAAACATTGATGGTGCGTTATAATCCGGAGCACCTTATATATGATTACCGTTGTGCTTACTGACCGATTTTATGTGGTACAATGTGCTCCATAATCTGTCAAAGGGTGTAAGTACGACTTTGGTTAGCATATGGATATACGGAGCATTACAGTACACTGTGTCTCTACCTGATCGCACCGTAACAGGACCCCTGAGCAGTCTACTAGGCTGCCTGACTGTAATGTCTAAACTGGAAGTGCATATATGTAAGGAAGCCCACGGCCAATTTATGCGCTAGCAACAATAAACCTAGTAAAGTTATTCAATATGAAAGTTATGTTTATTTTGGCCTTATGTTAGAAACAGGGCAGTGTAGTCCTACTACTCTGTCCTCCCGACAGAGACGGATAGCTCTCCCTCTCAGGACAGAGCTGTGTAAGGTGACCAGATTTGATTTCTCTAATGAAAACTGGCGACGTCTCTGATTTTGTTAAGTCCAGAATCTCTGCCTGGGGGTTGGTTTGTTTTTCTGAAGTGCATCGCAGACGTTGGGCGGGGAAGGTGCGTTCGGCAAAGCTCGTCTACGTTGAGACAGCAGCAGGACCGGGTAAATACCTCTTGTTGTACTAAATGTTTTTACTCCATCATGATACACTGAAATCGGGGACATTTCCGGGGATGGCTTTTGCCGGGGGCATCTGATCACCCTATTGGAAGTGGGGAGTGATATTACACACTTGGGAAGAATATGCAATGTGCCTTATAATCCGGTGCACCTTATATGTGGACAAAGACACACATAGACACATTCATTCACGTGCGCCTTATAATCCGGTGCGCCTTACGGTCTGAAGAATACAGTATGTTTGAGAGGGAAACTTGTCTGGAAGTTTCTGTTTAGGAAGCCATAATCCCTTTTTCATCCTCTTACCTTCTGATATGTTCTTATAAACACTACTGTTTACATTAAACTACCTGAGATTATTCAACGACAGAAGAATAATATGGTGACTCCTGAAGGCAAGTGCTTGTACTCGGTTTTATTTAGGGGCATCCAAATAAAGGGGCTGAATAACAATACCTGTCACACAAAAGAAAAAAAAGAGAAATTTGTAGCATTTTTCCATCCAATTCCCAATGATGCACTAGTTGGTGTTGATCTCTGAGATGAAATCCCAATAAAATATCCGAGGTTTATGGTAGTTATGTTACAAAATGTGAAAAAAATTCAATATAAATGAATATTTATATTGCCCTATTTACTTTATTTGTTGGCTGAATGTGGAACCATAATGAAATTTTGGTGAGACACCAGCTCAGAATGCACAAGTTCGCACAGAACATGCAGACAACAAAATATAACGTTTTCCAATAGTTGCATGCATAACTGACAGCCTCCCTGAGAACCTAAAAGCATGCAAATAGCCCTTAACATCTGATAAGATTTATGTTCGTAATAGTTTTGGGACCAGTGATTTTGCAAACACAACTGTGTTACTCACATAGGATTTTCCCCACTGAATATGTGTACTCAAATTAAAGGTTGGACTTTCCATTTAATATACTACTGCAATTAAATATGAATTTACTTCAGTTACTTTGTTACAGATTTTTACCAGGGGCTGCATTAAATGCTGTTCGACAAACATAACTACTTGTGGATTTACAACTTTAAAGACCAACTGTAACAAGTTGCCTCACTGGTAAAGGAGCTTGGGCTTGAAACTTGAATGAAATGATTGTTGCTACTGTTAGATGTCTAAAAGTCAATTTAAACCTCTACAAAAGTGGACCAGATTTAGCCAAAAATCTTTGCAATCAATGAACGAGTCCCTCCATTTAGATTTTTGACTGAAAATGGTCAGCAGATTTGTACAAAGCCATTAAAAATCGAGATAAATATATCAATAAGATTACATATTCGAGAAGCAGTGTATGTTTTACTAGATCAGTAAAAATGTAATGCGATGAACAATTTAGGGCAGCAGACTGGACTGAACCTCTTATATCTCCTTATGATCCATGCATTATTGCGTCCTCAAGCCCATTGATAAAATCCAAATTAAACCACTTTATCCTAGACAAGCATTCATATGAATCAGGGCAGCAAGAGGTTGCACACAGACAACCCAGATGTTTTGCTAGTTGTGTATCACAGTACAGATTAGGCGGGGCACTTAAGTAAGAAGATAATGATCTGAAATGGACCAGAGTCGGAGGTCAGAACGTGCTGCTATGTGAGCCGCATTATATTTTCACAGCATTCTGTCTAATTTTATAAATGAATGAGACCTTCGATGTAGGTCAGGAGCAGCCACATTACACAACAACTGCAAGGTTAAGACACTAATCACAGAAATGAAGAACTAATATTTATGATGAGAGGTAAAAACACACATGCATAATTAAATTAATTATTTAAAAAATGGGAATTCCTAAAGAAATATCAGCATTTCATGAGATTGTACAAACATAATTGGGTTTATTTTTATTTGTTGACTGCATATTTTAATTGAATATCTTTCTCCTTTTTAAAGTGTGATTTTAAGACAATCAGAATCCAAAATAGCTGTTATACTATTTCTCATCTTGTATGTTGGCATATTCAAAAAAGGCCTTTTACATGGATCTAAGAATGAAACCCATGTTTTAAACACCCGGTCTTGGCACATTTGAAGTTTCTGTATCTCCTATTCTGCTCCTCTGTGTTTTTCGTTGGTCATGTTTGGCAAGGAAGTAGATAATATATGCCACTGTGTAGTGATTTTTTTTTTTTTACTTTCTTTAGTTTCACCATCTTGTTTTTCATAGTTAGTGATCACCTGATATCCTATCCTGAAGATAGGATATCAGTTACCCAGGTGGCTGCCTTTTCATTTTATAATTAATTAATAAAGGACAAGGTCATCTCCCCTGCTGTATTTGTATCGGGTTATTGTCACATTCAGGTACATTTTATAGCATCAGAGCATTTATGGTGTATTTGCTGCATTTCAGTTGAGACGCCCATGATATAGGATTTTAAATGAGCTAGATTTGGCTGTAAAAGTAAAAATATTTTTTGTTTTTTCAAATACTGTAGTGACTGGGAAGGAGTTCTTTATAGCATTTTTGGGGCAAACTTCTCCCTAATTTAGTCACATTGGAAGGTTTTCCAGCATTAACAGCATGTTTAAGGTCATCTTATGCTACTGCTGTGTCTTGGATCCCGGCCCCAGATTTTTACATGTTTGACTCTTACTTTTCCAGCAAATGCTCGTAAAAGTTCTCCTTTTGTCTTGTCTACCCACAAAATTTTGTTGTCATAAGTCTTGGTGATCATCTATATGTGGCTGTCACTGGCGGTCTGCTGTACTCCTAAAGCTTCAGCAAAAATTAAGGGCCTCGTTTGTCCACTGTTCCTGATTTTCTTCATACGGTTTTTGCTTTTTTAAATACTTTTTGCCTACTTAGTGTTGTTAGACAAGTTCTATTTAAATTATTTATCTGATTTAGAGGAATGGCAGTAATCCGGTCTGGGTGTAGCTAATAAAATTCAACTCAGATTTCCAAAAATATTGGGCGGTCACAGTTAACTCAGGATTTAACACAACTGTGTTTTAACACGAGGTCAGACTGGTTTGGTTAACTTTTTTTCCTCAGTAGAGGAAATAATCTTTTTAAAACTAGATTTATTATTTACTCCAGCTATCTCTGTCTGTTATTATAATTTGTCTGATTATCAGAAACATTAAAGTTTGACTGTAAAAAGCCAATAATCAATCTTTAAGGCAGAAACTTTTTAACAGCACTGTGTGCTACTTTGACCGATACTGTAACAGATGTTGGAACATCTGTTACAGTATCAATATTATATTAAATAATATTGAAAAACAAGGTGGATATTGATTTGTGTTTTGCAATTTTAACACAGACACCAAAACATAAATAAGGTTGTGGTATACAGTTATAAGATACAAAGAAAGATTAAAAAAATGTATTAAGTGGTCATCATGTCACAAAAGTTTAAATTTTTACATTAATGTGCAAAAATGAAATATATGTGGTGTTAAAAACATGCAAAACATTTTTGTGTTTGGTTTTATTCTTTTTACACAACCTCTAAAATGGACCATGTGTTGAAAACCAGAGATTATTTTATTAAAGCTGGTCCCACATTAATGCTTTTCTCATCTGCATGACAAGTTTGCAAAAAATTGCTTGTGTAGTGTGGGTGTGGGTGTGACTGTGTTTAAAAAGTTTATTTTGAAGTTTATTTTGTAGTATGAATAATCATTTTGTCAATACATTTGATCTAGATTAAACTCAGAAACCACTTTGAGTCATAGACCCTGGCGATTCAAAAGTTTCTACATGTATTTTCTGTAAATAATTTTTATAGGGATATAGTTGGAAAAACACAGACACATGATGATGGGGAAGCTCTGGAGAAAATATTACTCATACACAGGTTTTTGTCTGAATCATGCTGATGGGAAGTGATGACAGTAAATTAAATTCTCCCCAGCACATTTTGTGGAACTCATCTACAGAGTATAACATTCACCTTTCTTTTGGTGGAGAGTTAAAGATCAAATGTGACCTTAAATGAAACAGTAGAATAAACTCTATAATTCATTGCAGGTCTAATGGGGTCTTTGGTAGCATAATGGGCATTAATGAATGCTAAACTCTATTCACGTGGCCCAGCCAATGAAGGTCAGCAGACAAATGTTGACCTTAACTACCACTGAAATATTAAATAATGTTGCAGAGTGTCACTAGGCATAATTCTTTTGCAGCTGTGGCATTCATAAATTAGGTTATGGATATATATATATATATATGTCAAAGAAATATTCAGCAAACTCCTAATCAGACAACGTATCGTTAAAGTTTGTAATCAAGGGAAGGTTCTGCTAAAATACATGAAATCTTTTAATAAAGAGAAAGTTTTAATAAGATGATAGAAAATTGGAGATTTATTAAGATAAGATGCAATTAAGATCAAATAACCTAAAGAATTTCATCAAATCCAGCTAACTTTCAAACAAGCAACCAAGACAAAGAGACAATCATGTCTGGAGAAAGAGAGCAGTGGTGAAACATATCAGAGGAGATGACAAGACGGAAGCATGCGAGACAAATATTTGCTATGCTAACGATTTGACTGGATTCTGGGGCCTTAATGAGAAGGATGGAGCAGATGGAGAGAGGCATGGAGCAGACAAGATAAAGGTAGCTGAGAAAATGAAGGATGGGAACAACAAATCAAAAGTTGAAATTGAAACACACAAAGAAGGGGGAACTCTAAAAAAACAGAGCAACTCAACCTGGTTTGATTTCTAACAGGAACCCGATTTATTCTTTAGTGTTCGTGTGTTAGTTTTAGGCTATTTTGTACTGCTTAAATGTTCAGTATTCAGTTCTTTATAAATTATTCTTCAGCTGATGTTTTTGCATTAGTAGTATTGAAAGCAAAAATAGAGAGAGAGAAAAAAACTATACTTAAAAAGATAGTCATGCTGCACAGTTTAAATAATATCGAATGCCATCTTAGACGCCTTTCTTTCGAAAATGGGCTATTATAGCTATCGTACTACTATATAGTTCTTCAGCTTGAGTGACTGGTTGAAGATATGTCGTGTCCAGTCGATTTTTAACAGTCAAAAACTGCTCACCAGACAAGATTTGTCTTGCACTCTCCCCACAAACGACTTTCTCTGTGTAAACATGTTTCTCTTTAAAGAGTCTCCCTCTCCCAGGAGAACGGGTAAGTGAGCATGCATAATCATTACGCTTTCATGTGCTGTCATGTTAATACAGGAGAACGTGTCCTCACTAACCTGTCCTCAGGTGACTTGCCAACACAAACATGTACATGATGAGTATAGAGGTTGAGAGGCGCGAGAAGCCAGGCAGAAAGATGGACTTAGACAATAATAAATTCATGCCAGCGGTAGAACCCAGCCTGCTTTAAAAATATAGCTGTTAGCTCCACTGCTGTAGTGTGCAGATCCATAATGCAGAAATCCCAAAGGGGCAGCACCTGCCATCTCATAGAGGCAGGAACCCACACAGACATGCAGTTTGTAGGGCCAGTGGAGGCTGTTGTAGAGGTGCAGAGTGGGGCCCCTTGAGCTGAAGGTCTTTGTTCTTCTTTCATGGGCTCTGCTTCCCTCTGATGATGGGCTCATTGTTTGAGCTTCCAGTGGACCTGCACCATTCAGGCCTGATGATAAAGCCCCCTTTCACACAACGAACGCAGGGGAAGAAGGAGGGAAAAGAGGAGAAAGGCAGTGATGGAAGTGTGGAAAGGCAAAGGAGATGGGTTGGAGAAATTCAGAAGAAGGCTGGAGAAAGTGATTTTTCATGGAAGAAAGAGTTCTGTAAGCGTGACGTGCGAGATCCTCAGATGCGTGTCTACAAAAAGTCAGTAAAGGAAGAAGAACACTACACTGAGATCAAAAAAAGATTATTTCAATGGGTATGAAAACAAAAAGGATTCTCCCTTCTCTTCAACATGCTGCTGATCAAAGATATGCCCTCAGGTGAACAGAAGGTTGTACCTCTGCAGTAGTTTCCATCTTGTAAAATAACAGACCGTGCTACAAATTCGGCACGTACAACATTATTATTACACAATTCGGAATCTTTTTACAGCATTGCATGAAACTCTGGAAAAAAAGTGCTTTCACTGGACTTTGATAAAATTTTATGCCACCATTAATGAGAGCTCATGGAAGTGTGCAACTCTTGGCTCCAATTTGGCACAAACACTGCTTACATAATCATTTATTTATTGTGTAACCATGCAACTAAACTAAACAGGCCTAATTTTTTCCCCAGAAAATAAGGAAAGAGGAGGAAGAGAGGAAAATAAATGTGACCACTACTGCTGTCATGCAAAACTTGAGGGGATGCTGCAGAGCATGTCACACAGCGCTCGGTCGTAACAGCAGGGTTCTGCCTCGAGGCAGTCTCTGCCCTTTCTCCTCCACAGGATTATAGGGGTGAATGGTGAGCACTCATCGTGGTCATGCATTTCTTTTCCTGGTACGCGGAGAGGAAAAAGTGCAAGCAGGAAGCAGGCTAAGTGGTAAACACTAGCCAAGTACCACAGGAAGACATGGATTGAGGCCACAGGCCATAGCAAGGCGAGTGAAAAGGACGAATGAGGCAGACGTTCTCATCCAACAGTAAAAGATTCAGAGGCTTTTCACTCAGATTAAAGAGCAACAGTACGGAAATCAAACACCCGAGGCATATTAAAGCAGATTAATCCCCTCAATTTAACAAGATCATTTCTTACCAGGAAATTCAATAATGTTGTCTGAAAGATCTAAAATTATTCACCCTCTATATCGAACAAAGTGTGCTATTTTTGGGTAAGGCTTTGCGTTGCGTTGTGTTGTGATGTGATACGTTGCAGCAGTGTTGGTCATCACAAAATAATCTGTACAGCAGCCGTCCAGACTATTGCATGTCAAAGTGCCGTAGCCTGAACCGATTCAGTATGTAGAGAGGCTACTATCTGGCTATATTTAAAACCAAGGTTTATATAAAATGTTTAGCAGAAGTGGAAGGATCATCTGAGATTGAGGTTCACGTTGTTCACTGTAACTGTTGGAGAAAGCTAACAAATGTCTCTGCAAAGACTAAAATAACCAGTGATGATTAGAACACACTGCCAGTAGAAGTTGGGCATGCATTAGTGCACTGGATCAATCGACCATTTCAGAGGTGTTGGGAGAGTTTTAGTTTTTCTGTCATTTTAATCCATTGACTGAACACATTACATGAGTGATGCAGCAAAAAAATAAGTGTCACATCAATGGTATTCTCAATAAATATCATGTAGAGCTAATGGTCTTTCTAATCTGATTTTCATACAAGATGTAGGTAACAACCCAAGTGTACACAATAGCCCCTTTTACTACAAAAGTCTTGGAATTTAAATACCTGGGATTTTTTTACCTTGTTAATAAGGAATCCTGGGTCATTTGTATGCTTTTTTTCCCCCACTTCTCTGGAAGGCTGCAGAAAATCAGTTTAAATCAGCCTGAAAGTATGGGGAGGTTTTGAAGAATACTGCACTACACCTCCACTACAGCAGGTGGCGGTAATAAGAAACCAAGTCCTTGATCACAAAAACTACTGTTAAAAATTAATCTCCTAATAAAGTAGAAAATAACAACAACACACAGGTCTTTAAAAGGTGGGTCAATGGAAATCAGAACACCAAGCTAATCTGAAAGTCCTACTGTTTTGCTATTTTACTTTTATACTATGAAGTGTGGACTCTTTAAATTTAAATTGCTTGGGTAAAAGCGTGTTAAAACATACGGCGGACTTTCAGAATCCCAGGTAATGGCTGAAAGTCGCTGCAATGGAAAAGGGGCAAAAGGAACCAACACAACTTATTCCATACATTTTGTGTGAAAACCCAGAGTGCATTACAGCCATTAACAACTTGAGATATGGTGACCAAAACGTACTTGTTGGCATCCTCAGGAGACATTTTGGGTAGTTAATGGACAATGACCCAAGCATTGAAACTAATTCAGGGTATGAACAGTGACCCATGACCTGAACAGTTTGATCTGACTAAAAAAATGGAACCCCGATACTTCCAACCCATCCTCAAAACCTGTGGTGGTTTTTGCATAAGATTGTTGTCAGGGTGAGTCCTTGCTTATGCTTTTGAGGTTAGGTGTGACTGGACCTCCAACTTATGCAGCTGGGATTGATGCTTCTGGGGGCAGTCCAGTTTATTTCTCCATTATTCTGACTTCCAAGCAGGCTAAAACTATGTGCAATACTAAGGAAGTCTCTAATGTAGCACTATACTAAATACCTAAGTAGCATTTACTATAAATTGTCTAGAAATTTTGAAAATGTATTAAATAATTAGTAGAAAAGTCTTTGTTGGTAATGGTAGCTTTAAGGTATCTCCTGTATAGAGAAACCAGTTACATACAATACTCAGGCGTTATTTTGACATATTCTTCCTATCTCTAAATCTTCAAAGTTCTTCAAACAGTCTTCATGTCTTTGCTCAGATTTTCAGTCGGATTTACGTTGGGCGATCACCCAACGTAAATCTAGCAGGCCAATCTAGCAGCTTAATGTTTTTGTTGACTTAGAGTTGACTTGACTCTGTGAGATCATTGTCTTTCAGAAACATCCACTTAATCTTTAGCAACGGAAGCCGATTTGTTAGGATGAATGTTCAAGTAAATTGCACCATTCATCCGTTTTTTTATCATATGACATCTGCCAGTATCATATGCTGGAAAACAGCCATCCACTACTATGTTTCTGCCTCCAATCTTCACTTTTGATATAATGCTTATTTGGAGCTAAGCTGCTTTTCTTTCACCCAACAGAGTGTGTGCAAAGGCATCAAAAGAGTTCATTTAAGTTTATATTATCAGATTATACATTCCCAGGTTTTAATTGACTGTCAGCAGCCAAATGCTGGCTGTTGACAGTTTATAGAAGTCAAAGTGGAAATGCGAATCTCTTATTTAAAACAACTGTATCTGCTAATTCCAGCTCTTCCCGAAGATCTGTGCAAGTGGACCTTGGGTTTCAAACAACTATTATGATTATTCTATTGTCTCCTCTGTGAGAAACCTGGCAAGAAGTGCACAATTTTGGTTAATTTATGGTGATATTATGCTCTAATCATTTCTGAATTATAGCCCAACCTGTGTCAATTGAAACATTAAGAAATGTAGAAATTGTAACCACACCATCAGTATGTTTTGCAACAATAGGTAGGAGAGAACTTTTGCTTTTACCCATCATGAGATGGCTTTTGCGCAATACCTTTGTAATGATAACCCTTTTATAGGCTTTTGAAGTGTCTTTTGTCCATGTACCTAATTCCTGTATCATTCAATTTGATCACAAATAGATAAAATTGTGGAGTATTTTTTTTTATTTCTTTGTGCATGGGGATCATTTGCGTTGTAAATGATATTTGGTGCAAATTTCATGTCAATATGCCCATTAAATACAGCATATAGGCATTTAGTAGAGAAAAACCTTGGTATGTCAATGCTTATTTTCGCCGCTGTGCGTCACGGACTTATGTCTGCTCTGTGTTTGTACTGTATTATTATTCAGGGGACTGGGACAGATTTAACAGGTAACAGGAGGAGTTCAAGAATTTCTGAGCCCCTAAATGAATGTTTCCATAAATACTCAAACAGGCATTATCAGGAAAAAAAAAATACATATATATATCTGTCAGTCAAACGTGGATAAAAATAACAATTTTGTGAATGGAGAGGGGGTTGCACATCCATGGGTTATGATGTTAATTACAGGCAGAGGCAAATGTGGGAGACAGGAAGCCCAGAAAATGAGTGCAGAGCAAAGCCACAGGCGAGGACAAGGTTTTAGAGGCGACCTGGACGTGTTTAGGAGTTCCTTCAGCACAGCAACAAGCAATAGGACAAAACAACAAGGAAAAAAGACAAGAAATGTTGAGGGGAGAGAAAAAAGGAGGTTATGACTGTGCGGGGGAAAAGCACAAAAACTCTTGGGACTACATTACGGTATTCCACTGAACTTTGTGACACTGGATTTTTAAATGAAGCTTTGAAAAAGACCGGTTCAAAGTATATTTGAATTTAATTAGGAGAACTTCGATGCCAGACAGATTTGCTTCATTTGCTTAAGAGAGATATAGAGCGATGAGGAAAAGAGCACAGCGAGGGATGGAGCAGGAGGGCTGGGTAAAGTACAAATTTGGAACCACACAAGCCAACCACACACTGAAAGACTGTAATTTGGACTTTCCCAGAATAGCCAGAAAAGTAGGGAGAGAGAAGGGATAGAATAACATAAACTCTTTAGCAGCACGCAACTCTCACAACAACAACACACTCTCCCCAGGACACCCGTCAAATCACACATACATGTATGCATATAGAGGTATAAAAATAGCCAGTTTATACCTCCTAAATGGTCTTTAAAAGTCTGCTTAAACTACGTGGACAAGGATTTATGTTGTGAAATGAAAACCTAGGATTTAGTGCAGTGAAAAATCTAGCAATTTATCTAAAGATTTATGCTATAAAGCACAAAAATAAAATCAACATGATATATTTCAACTGCCTTTTAGCTCAGGGTATCCAAAAGGCTAAAAACATGCTGCGAGTTAATCTGTGTAACCAGTCCACCCAGCAATTGGTCCAAAGCTAACTCATCTTTGTTTAATCTGCACTAAAACCAAAGTATAAACACGGCATGTTGTGGTTTACACGGGACTATTTCTTGGACGGTCACAGTGACTTGACTCTGGGCGGTGTGTCACAGTCAAAGCTTTTAGTGTGACTCCAAAGGGAGTTTGAACTGCAGCTGTAAATGTGCCATTATATTAAAGTCCCATTTAAAGAGACCGACCTGTAGTCACAGTGATGCTCCAGTGTTGGTAGGAAAGTGCTGAGAAAAGCAGTCACAAACCGTCAACACCACATGAGGCTAATACGATTTTCCTTGCAGATGGGGAAATCTAAGCAGGTACAAAGAAAATAGCATGCTATTTCAACAGTTCTTTTTCCTATCTCCAGCAGCACACCTAAGGGCTACTTAGGGAGAGGGAGAACATGCAAACTCCATGTAGAAAGACCTTCTTGCTGCAAGACAACAGTGTGACCAACTGCTCCACTGTGCAGCGCACATTGGACAGTTTTTAATCCAATTTTAGAAGTTAAAGCAGTCTTCTTAGATGTTTTTGTTTTTGCTTGATGCTTGTCAATAATCTGGTCCTTCTGAAACAGATTAATATATTTTCAGTGACCACTGGATAAGACTTCTAGCATGCCTGCTTAAGAAAGGAGAAGCTATTCACGGCACCAGTGATTGTTATGTAACTTGTTTCCAGCTGAAACATAATTGTCCATGCAGTTATTATGAAATGGGAGGCTTTTAAAGCTATAGATGGTAATCCTGTTCAGAAACACATTTTGTTATACTCTGCAAAATGGTTCTTCCATCATGAAATTAGCTAATACATTATGTATCCAGAAAACGGAGGTTAAAAAAATCGTTCTCTGTGGGAGCTGTCTGTAAAAACCCTGACAAATCCCTGCTCTTCAAACCGAAGAGCAGGGATTTGTCAGGGTTTTGGTCCTGCTCTCACTCTCCTCTGTCCTTCAAGTTCCAGGGGTATCACAATATCTATTGGCTGTCCCACATGGCAATCATTGTGGCACGCTCACATAACGCCAGTGTCCGTGCTCATTCCTTGTTAGTTTCTGGTTGTTGGCTGCGCATGCGCACTTCTGGTGTTAATGTATCCGGTTAGCCGAGCGGTTAGCCGTTCATTGTAGCTCCACTCACTGATCTCTATTTATTCACTGGATTGCTGATTTGCCCGAAAAACTGAAGTCACTGGCCGCCACCTTGCTACTCCCTACTCTCACAGAACCCCATAGCATTTGGCTGCAACAACAAGCAGTTTTCTGGTTGTGGGAAAACGTTTCACAGGTAATTTTACAGTCAGTGGATGTACTAACAGTATCAAGTACTGAGAAAGTCATGTACATATACATATGCACACACATGTATATATATACATATATATATATATATATATATGTATATATATACACATGTATATTGATTTGGTTGATCGCAGATTTCCTCACAGTGATGCTGCACGGATGAAACAATGGGTGCAAGTATGTGTATACATACTTGTATGTATAGTATATGCAAATTCTCAACAAGAACCGCAACTCTGTATATCATTACATCATTGAAGATATTTTTGTTCATTTGTTTACTGTTACTTTCATTATTATTATTATTATTATTGTTATTATTATTATGCAGAAATGTGTGTGTGCATACACAGGCTGTGTATGTAATGTATAGATATACATGTACACTTGAGTGTGTATTTTGCAAATTTATGTGATTTTTCTAGTGTAGAAACTCAAGCTCTGTGGAGTGCTTCAATTGGTTCATTAATTTAGCTCTATTGTGAATCTATGTCAGATTTAAAGGCTAATGCACAGACACAGCATAAAAGTATATGGCATTTGACAATTTAAAAGTCTTAAGCCCCCCTGAACATGAGAAAATCATCATTGTACGATGCTGTAGCGCACGTATTCCCTAGTTACTGGAGGAAAATAGGGAGTACCAATATGGCGGCTGGTGGCTTCACAGCGATGTGTACTACCAACGGCCAATCAGCAATCCAGTGAATAAATAGAGATCAGTGGCTCCGCTGCACTCACCATAGACTAGAACATGGCTGAGAGAAATAAGACCAGAGTGGATTTGGGAATTTTTATTCGGCTGAGCAGGTAAGACGGTCTTGCATTATTCAAAAAGGGACTTTGAGAAATCAGCAACTATACCTTTAACTGTTTGCTGTGACATTATTTCAGAGGTTGTTCGTGTAAAAGCACTGGTGCCTTGTAGCTAGAAAGTTTTAGGGTCAAATTCCGGCCTGGAGGATTTCTGCATAGAGTTTGCATGGTTTCTCTCAGGGCTTCCTCCCACAGTCCTACAAAATGACTGTTAAGTGAATTGATCTTTCCAAACTGCCCTTAGGTGTGAGCGTGTATATGCATGGTTGTTTGTCCGGTGTGTTGCGCTGTCATAGACTGGTGATCTGTCCAGGGTGTACCCCGCCTCTCACCCAATGACCTCTGGAGATAGCCCCCCCCCCCCCCCCCCCCCCCCCATGACCCTTCACGGATAACCGGGTATAGATAGTGGATGGGTGGATGGATGGATGTTTACATAAATTACAACATAACTAAGATCTTGTTTCTGGATTATTTCCACAGAAAGTTGAGGGTCTATTCTTAAAAGATTTCAGTAAATAAAATTCCCCCTCAGGATTTTTTTGTGCAACTTGCGAAGTCAATGTTTCTCCAAGCCATTTTCCTGTAAATCCGACTTTTTTCGGAAATGCAACACAATACAACTGCACCTCACAGCCCGGCACTGTGGGATGTCATTTAACCTACTATTGGCATTCTTCCCACGACACTAGCCCATGTTCTTGACAGAGACATCACCAGAACAGTCTGTTGTTAAAGAGCTTTTGAATATATGTCATGTATATCTGTGAGATCGACTTGGACAGAAAATCAGTGTAAATATTAAAGAGGTCCTTTCTGTAGGGCTTACAAAGTCTTAGGTTCACCTCTTTTGATTTTTTTTCCCTTCCTCTGCTGTGGTCATTGTTGTTCTTTACTGACACAAATCTGTCTCTGTAACGGATCGCTCCACTTCTACAAGTAACTAATACTTCTGGTTGTGCCTAAAACAGCTGAAACCAATAATCTCATCAGCAGCAGAGGTGCCATGGCTGATTTATGACTTAGCGTTTAACACTTCTACGCAGGCCAGCAAAAGTGCCGCACACAGTGAGCTTGAGATATCCATCTCTGTGGAGGTTACGTCCTCACCAAGTGACTCTCAGCTGCATGTCAGTTGTGGAGACAATGCACAGACATGCATGGCTTCAAGCAGCCGTCTATCAAAACTGTACCGCTTGGGTCCGTGCATTGAGTGTAACTGGAAGCAGATGTTGTGGAAAAGCTCTGCAGGACCTGTCATGCTGTCTAAAACACAAACAGTATGGATTGCAGAGAAGTATAAACAAAGCTCCAGTCATCCCAGCGCTGAAAAAGGTTAAACATCAGCTCTAATATATCAAGCCTTCTCATATCTGGGTTCTGTTCAGCTTTACCTCATTATCATGTGCGAGAGTGTGAGAGAAAATTCAGAGAGCTCCAACAGAGACATGCCTGGTTTCAATTCTGCCGTGACTCAAAAAAGGTGAAGATAAAGACGATAAAGAAGTAACCACTTGTTTAATTTTGATAATTGCTGCCAGGGCACCTTTGGGTGAATGACACAGCTGTATCTGAAATAAGGTTAAAAAAAAAGAAAGAAAATACAGCGGGAAGATTTATGTCTAGTATTCTGGGAAAATGTGCAAGACTTTTACCTCAACAAGGCATGTAGATAAAGACATAGGTTGCAAAGTATTAAAGCAAGACCGCAACAGATAAATGAAAAGTAATCAACAGCTGAACAGAAAAGTTAAAATAAAGGTAACTGAACAACTTTGTCTATCCCTCCATTTCTTTTTATACTTACGAAATGCCTATTGGTTTGCAGGGTACCGGTGTCCCTCTCAACTGGTCAATAAGAGCTTTTATCCTGGAAGGGTCACCAGTCAATCACAGTACAACACAGAGACACGCGGGTTATTCATGTAGGCACACATCTAAAGGTTGTTAACATTTTCCATTTTTTTTTTTTTTAAATCTTTTTGTGTTTTTGTTTTTTGGGTTAGGAGGGCGGTTGGGGGAAGCTGCAGTACCCAGAGAGATCTTTTTTCTTCGAGGAAAAAGTGAAGACGGGGCCACCATGCATCCCAGATGGTTGTCCTTTAGCTGTGCAAACAAAACAACAAAAAAACAAATACATTTTAAAGAAAGGTTTAGGATTTCAGGGAATCCGCTCTTTCCACTCTTTTCTGTCACACAGCTCTAACCGGACCTGGCCTCAACGTTCCTCTCAAAAAGTGGTCAGCTGATCTCAAGGTGTGTCTGTCTGTCGCTTCACAGCCTGCAGGAGCCAAGGCTTGATCAAGGCTTGATCAAGGCTTGACCAGCTCACATGGTGATGTGAGCTGGATCAACCAGCTCACATCACCATGTGAGCTGGTTTTCCCCAAATCTGCGTGAGGTGATCTGCTCTTTATGGACTTTCTTCATCAAGATTGTAGAATTGCTCTTGGTCTGCTCTCTCCACATAGACCAGTTTGCCCTTACAAAGGAACGATGTCCAGGTTTACCAGGATCACTGTGGCGTTCAAAATTCCCCCACCACAGTAAAGAAAAAGAAAAAGTCTAAATTTTTTGGATGGGCGAAAGAATCAATGACAAAAACAAACCAAAAAATTACTAACACATCACAACTTGCTGGGGGGATTTATATTCATTTGTTGCCTGATATTTATAGCTCTTTCCCACTTTTTATCACACTATAATCATGAACTTTATTTTTTTTTAGCATTCTTTAAAAACAAAACAGGAAACAAGAGGGTGCTTTAACATTTTGAGGTAATGATAATCTGCAAAGTGTGAGGTGCATTTGTATTACAACCTTCTGAGTCAATAGCACCGTTGGAGTATTTTTCTGCTAGCCCTGCTCATGTAGTATAAAATTTATATATTTATCATTCTTTGCCTCAACAAGGCAAAGCAACAAGTCCCACCATACGTTTTGCTTAAGCTATTGGCAAAAGACTCAGAGAGGCTTCTTCTCTGAGCCACTCTTCAACATGAGAAATACAAGAGAACATCCCCTTCACTAAATGCAGATACATGTTGATTTTTGTGGGTCAGCCAATGGCTTCTCAACTAAACTTGTTCAAATATACATAGAGAGTAACAATAAAAACTTTAAAACACCTGGATGTGTGACAGAACATGGAAAATTAGGGTTTTATTTTGCTAACATACAAGGAAAGAAAACAAAAAATAAACATCCAAAGCTCATTGTTAGATAGCCCAAGCTCAGAGTCGAGTCTGGGAGTCACCAAGTTGTCGTAACAATTTATTTTAAAGCATTTGTGCATACCACAGATGTAAAAATTGTAGTGGGTGCTGTACATAAGGAATATGAAATGGGCAAAATCCAGCAATCTGGCCGTTTTCTGAAAAGAGGCAAAACACAGACGTGCTACGCGTCGCTGAAAGCCTTCAAAGACCACAGGAGATAATCGCAGTGCATGATCACAGAATTCCCTCTCTGATAAGGCAAAGCACGTAGACATCTTTGAGGCAAGTCAGCAACATTCCTGACATTGACCATGAATTATTATCTAAGCTTATGATCAAGAGACGTCTGCGTGCCTTCGTTGTTTTTCACAAGACACACACTACGAGGAACACGCAAGGACAGAAGAGCTGATAAGACTCTTTTGTCCTTGCATGTTGCGTTTTCAATGGTAAAACCATTGAAAAAGTAACATGTACGTGAACAAAGTGCTTTGAACACACAGAGATAAAGATGAACTTTAACCAGGCAAGAAAGATGAAGATAGATTGAGTATTATGTGGAGATCACAATTCAAAGCAAGCTGCTGTAAACCAAGTTCAAACTTATTGTGCTCTTTTTTTCCCAGCCATTTTTTCCATCATGTTCTCTTTTTTTAATATCGTTCCCGTTTTGCTTCACAGTCAAAACCTGTGACAGCTTTAATACCAGCACTTTCCATCCACTGTTAGACATCCCTGTCGGATGTTTATGGCACATTCCTGCTGCCTCCACAAACCGTACATTCAGGCCTCTTCTGTCTCACAGTGTGAGGAGTTACTATTAGGGCATTATAGTATAGAGGTTGCATTGTATGGCATGTACAAGTGCTTTATAGTTTTTTGAAATCCCCCAGTGTGCCCTGGACTGCACATCCTAAATCTATATAGTAGGGGCATTGTTTTAGTAAGAATTTACAATTTATATTGTTGTAAGAAAGCTTTTGCCTGTTCACAGATTTCTTCGGTTTTTGCTTTTTTATCATGTTTTAATGTTTCAGATCATCAAACTAATATAACAATATTAACTTATAATGGGTAAGGATAACCTGAGCAGATACAAAAGCCACTTTCAGATGCTGCAAGCCAATAACTCAATAGCTGGGTTTCCTGAGATTTTTTTGGAAACTTTTTAACCAGTCTGTCTGTATGATGAGATGTGTTGCCGCTTTAAGAAGAAACTGAAATAACTTGAATCAATTTGAATAATAAACTGGACTTGACTGATTTGTTTTATAACTGGAATCAATTTGAATGTATGAAGTGGAAATGCAATGGTCTTTAGTTTACCCCCATGTTCTCCCTTTTTACCCCTGTTGTGAGGTGCGTCTGAGAGCAACTCGTTTTGGTCTCTTTTAATCCAAAGGAAGGATTTCACACCCCCTAAACAGACCATTCATGCTCGAAAAGCCCCCGATGTGGCTTAATTAGAAAAACTCTGTGAAGATAAGTGGGTCAAAATTCCTCTGAAGCGATGTGAGAGACTTGCCTATACAAATGCTCAGTTATCCGGGTCATCGCAACAGCAAGCAGGCTTAAGTCGGAGGCAACCGGACTTTCGTTCAGTTCTTTTTGAAAACATTTTGACACTTATCCAGGTGACAAAAGCCCCGTTTACACTACCCGTTTTTAACCGTGCCGAGAATGGTCCGAACTCGGTAACTGAGATAACTATCGAGTGTAAAGGCCCGTTTACACTACACTTTTTTAACCGAGCCGAGACCAGTCCGAGCTCGGTAACCGAGATAACTCTTGTGTGTAAACGGTCAGCAGACTGAACCAGACCGCGCTAACCATAACCGGACCGCGCTAACTGCAGACCAGCTCTTGGGTAGGTCTCGGCCTGGTTCTATTTTATCCCGGTTTCTGATAACGAAGAGCGCATGAGCAGACCGCGTCATGCCCTTACAGTCAGCTGACTGTCAGCGGGTTTTCCGGCGTGTCTGGCTGCATGTCCCGATTCACACTCCATTCAGACAAATTTCAGACATTCATAATAATATTAGCTTCCTTACCGTGCCACACGGTTTCCAGTGATGATTCTGCTTAGCAGCGCAATGAACCTCAGCGTCTGTCGTTGTTTCCTGCATCTGTAAATCCTTATTAGACGTTCGTTTGTCTCATCCACTTCCCAAAAAGCCAACTTTCTCAAGTAAATTCACCAATGGTTGCCTTCTTCCCCGGACTCTCCGCAAACACCGAAATATCACAATATCAAGCATAACTTCCTGAATGTTACGGGCGCAGCTGTGTGTGTTTCGCTGCTTCCGCCTTCAATCCCAGAGAGCGGTAGTACCGCAGATCGCCACTAGGGGGCGAGGAGCAACCAAGGAACCGAGATAGCGTTGTGTGTAAACGGTCGTCAGAAACGAGGCTCGGCCTGGTAACTGGACCAAGCTCGGACTGGTCTCGGCATGGCTCGGTTTTTTAGGTGTAGTGTAAACGGGCCTTATATGGGCGCAAACTGAACTGAACCGTGCCAGACACAACCGAACCGCACTAAATCTAATCCAGTTCGATAGTAGGGCTCGGCCCGGTTTTTCAGTGGCTCGGTTCTCTGATAACAAAGAGCGCATGAGCAGAAAGCGTCATCTCCTCACAGTCAGAAATCTCAGACATTCATAAAAACACTAGCTTCCCTACCGTGCCACACGGTTTCCAGTGGTGATTCTGCTTAGCAGTGTGATGAACCTCAGCGTCTGTCGTTGTTTCCTGCATCTGTAAGCCCTGATTAGACTATTGTTTGTCTTATCCACTTCCCAGAAGCCGTCAAGTAAATTTACCAAAGGTTGCCTTCTTTGCCTGATTCTCCGCAAACAACAAAATATCACAATTATAACAACACAACGTCCTGAATGTTACGAGCGCCGCCATTTTTATTTGCTTGATTCCCTCCTTCAATCCTAGAGAGCAGTAGTACCGTAGATCGTCACTAGGAGGCCAGGAACCGTGCTAGCGTGGTGTGTAAATGGTCGAAAGAACCAAGCTCGGCACGGTTAACTGATCTAAGCTCAGTCCGAACTCAGCATGGATCGGTTAAAAGTAAATGGGGCTATAGACTCCAGGATAGGTGTCGAAACGTTTTCAGAAAGAACTGAACTAAAGTCCGGTTGCCTCCGATTTAAGCCTGTTTGCTGATGTTAGAGACTTATTCCCACTTATCGCAAACACTTGATGGCAACTTTTTCTTCCAACAGTGGTGCTAGCCATGTTTTCGTTTTAGGAGTTAATTATTTTTTTTCCCTTAGGGTCAAGATGGTTCACACTGCTGCTTTCATTAATAATTGAAATCATTATCTGAAAAAAGGCATTTTATATTTACTTTGGTTATCTTTGATTTAAAAAACATGTTTGATGATCTTAAATCGTGTGGCAAAAAAAGGGCATCGGGCAACATTATCTGCTAGTTTCTTCATTTACGTCTGGTTTTTAGGTTATCCTCTATAAATGTGAAAGAAATCCTATATCTCAAGATCATATCCAGGAATCAAACGGAGTTCAAAACCCTTTGCTGACAGCATCTATAGTTTTTGTAAAATGTAAGACATGAAAACAGTTACAAAGAGATAAAAAACAAACAGTATAGCGCAGGGGTGGGCAATCCTGGTCCTCGAGGGCCGGCATCCTGCACGTTTTAGTTCTCTCCCTGGTAGTACCAACAACCTTTTCAGCATGTCAGTGTTCTTCTTGGGGCTTCTAACGAGCCATCATTTTATTCAGGTGTGTTAAACCAGGGAGAGAACTAAAACATGCAGGACACCGGCCCTCGAGGACCAGGATTGCCCACCCCTGGTATAGCGGGTAGTGGGGCAGCTTGTTTTGTCATTGTACTCTTTTTCTTAATTGGCTTTTCAACAATAATTGTGTGTTGACTTCACCCAGCAGCAGTCAGATTAGCAGGTTTGTGTAGCTGAAAGGTTTTTTAAAGCCCTGGTTTATACCACAACTGCTGAGTGCTACGGAGACTAACAGTAAAGCATTTTTATAACTAACTCTGGAAGTACTTGATAGTTATTGCTGTAAAAGTGCTGCTGTCAAACAGTTTTCATAGGTCGTTTTAAACATGGTTGTATGTTACACATCCTGAGTGATTTGTGTGCAGCATTAATAAGTGTCCAAATATTTATCTCAGTGATTAAATTTAATCTGGTGTTGGGGATAAGTTAAACAAATAGACATTCAGGATCCAGCCTACTCTGTGTCAGTAACAGGCATCAAACCTCTAATTGTTTAAACTCAGTCATATTTTTTTAATCTTTCATCTACTTGTGACCTCACTGTGGATTACTTTTCCTTTTTTTTAAATGAAGTGGACAACCAGGACTCAAATAATGTCCCTCTAATATCCCACTCTCTTTTTCAAACCAAAATTTACAAAATGTCTTAGTCCGGCACTAAGTAAAAGCATTTGATTGACTTTTTTTTTAATTTATTAACTCTGTTTTAACACAGCAAATGTGAAAATCATTCGATGTACGCCACATTTGTTCCCTGGTAAAGACGTGTAAAATGCCTTATAATAAATTCTTCTTTTATTGTAGAAGCATAAAACCCAACCTTTGATTTGAGTGCATGCGTTCAGCTTGGTAAAAACCTATACTGAGAAACGATTGTCTCTTACACAATCAATGGCGCAACAACAATTAGTACCCCTGCTTCCAACGAAATAGGAACGCACATAGCATTTCACAGGCTCAGAACATTCACAGACAGTTTTTAACCTTTCTTCCTTGCGCAGACTTCATAGATTGTCAAGCTACCATATATGTGCCTGTCTTCAGCTCACCTCACAGGTCTGCCATTAGATTTATGCGGGGTGAACCATTTCAGAGCAGATGTCATCGTCACACTGAAAGACTGCTTGACGATCCATCTTCACTTTTCTGCCAGAGTCTGTCAGACTTTTCTCTAAATGTCCAAGTAATTGAAAGAGGTACGTTTGCCATGTCCTCAGGGCCTTTGAAAAAGAGACAGGCCCACAGCATCACAGAACTTTGGCTGTAGTCTGGAGTGGGAAGTGCTTTTCCAAACATTCGTTCTTTGTTTTAAGATGGACTTAATACTGAAAGCCTCCTGCTCAGCCTACCTCTTACTAAAGCGCTAGAGCACAGCAGCATTTCTTAAACTCTACATATTGGCATTTATGACAGTAGGACAGAAAAGGCTCTTTCCTGGCAAACCATCTAATCATTTCACAGGATACTTGGAGAACCCAGGATGTCTTTCTTGCTGCAGTTTTCTGATACTGACCTTTGGAGATTTTATTTATCTCCCTTACTTCAATGATATGTTCTCATGTCTTTCACGTTTTGTGTCTCATAAACCAGGCCTCGGTGTCACATCCTATATATACATCAGGAATACTACTAATCAGTACTTACTAGACCCCTAGATCAACCTTAAAAAGTGAAGCATACATATAAAATACTTTATTTTTGATAAATCTTAAAGCAGGGGTCACCAACATGGTGCCCACGGGCACCAAGTAGCCCCCGAGGACCACATGTGGTGCCCAAGAGCCTGTTCTATAAAAAAAAAAAATCCACCACCAAAACTTTATTTTACTCTTCTTGTTTAATCACACTTACATTTATATAGATTTAAAAATGACAATTTCTATAACAAAGCATGAAAATTGTATTTATTTTACATACAGTTTTACAGTTAAGGTGAATATTGACTCTTCTAGTTCAAAGGTCAGTGCAGGTAGCCCTTCGTATGACACAACACCAATGAAGTAGCTCTCAGCTTCAAAAAGGTTGGTGACCCCTGTCAAGGTATTGTTAGATGAGCCTGTGACTGTGGCACAGTGGTTTTGTTTACAACATTCCTACTGAATAAACATACTCATATTAAGGGCTGTATTTCTGAAACATTCAAACTGAGATTTTGCGACTGTGACAAAATAGGACGTTATTTTAGGCCTTTTTACACATCTTCCGGGGATGTCACAAAAATGTAGCGGGTCTCTGTATTTGAAATGATCTGCAGCCAACTCAGGGTGTCATCACTTCAGCATCTCCAATTCAGTTAATGTGTGATGAATCATTTCCTGCTTAGACACATCTGAGGCTTCATAATCCCAGAGAGGGCTGGCAAGGCGGCAGCAGAGCTGATCACTGCTGAGATGAGTCAGCCAATCATAGAAAACAAGCATCACCACAAGCTATGTGTCATTTTATTTTCCCCAAACCTTCCTGTCGCAACTCAGCAGCTGTCCCCATATGCTGAAAAGACATTTAGCAAATCTGTAATTATCATCTTTAGCTGGGTTAAAACAAATAACCTAAAGGTACGACATCAGAGATAAACCACAGAGACCAGCCAGATATGGCTTTGATGCAGCTTGGACAGATTTGATTTGAGGTTCGATTTCTTACCGACGCTAAACAAGCTGCAAGGCGCACTCGACATCACAGGAAAAACGTTGGTTGTCAAACCAAGTCAAGGAAATGTGGCTTGATGGCAGTGTTTTCCCAAAATGCATTGTGGACCATTAGCCAAAAAGTTAGCGTAAGAAAAAAAATACGTCTTCTGTTTTGTCTTCCTCTCGGTTTTGCATTTTGACTGTGATTGCGCTTCTGTTGTGATGCCAGCATCAGAGATTGGAGGGGAAACTCAATCTGTTACTAATGCAGGGAGCATGGCATGTTTAACAGTGGAGACATCTGCCCATATTGTTACAGAAAACCCTCCATTTCCATGAGGGACAAGATTCTCGTTTTGTTGATTTGACCGCTCTGTTTTTCCATCTGTGGGGGGAAGTGACATTTTGTGCTAATACAAACTCCCGCACACACAAGCAATTATTTCAGTTCCCAAGGTCATTTTGGTTTTCAATCCAGCAGTGAAGACATATTTGGCAAACACTAAACCAGGCTTGGTTGTGAATAAATCACGCTAATACTGCCCGCTGACATTCACCATCTTTTAGTGGTTTTCTTGGGGCTTTGAGCCAAATGTCCGGGATAATTACATTTGATCCAGAGATCTCCTCATCACACGTTTCTCTTCCCTTTGAAGGAAATAATGAATGTGGGTTGATAAAAGATTGTTATCGCCCAAGCTGAATTTGCTCAGGTGTGTTTGTTCTGCCTGCAGAGCTGCTGCGAGCCATCAACACACCCATCAAACATGCACACAAGCAGACAAGGTAACGCCTTATCACAGAAAAAGCGCACAGATGTTCATGCATATGATTGAGCTCTATCTCTTAAGGGTAAAGTTAATAAGTGCTTAGATCAATTTAAATACCACTCTCACCAAAAGCTTTAATACTGTTAGAAATCTGAAACCATCCAAAAAAAAAAAAAAGAGTTGAAAGCCACTCTTGGAAAAGTGGATTGCATCCAAAGTGTGCTGGAAGGTCATGTTATTTGCATGAGTTCTGATCCAGTCTGTCTGAAATTGACTGTAGGCAACAATCATGCAAAATCAAAACTGACAATTTAATTCAATTTTTTTTTAGAACTCTCATTTCCATCGATTTTAATTTCAATGACTTTCTGCCTCTGGTGCTGCTAAGTGCTTTTAATCTAAATAGTGCATCCGTTGCTATGTCAATAAGGTTTTTTATCAGTTAAATAACACACACACATCCACTAACCATTTCAGGATCTTCTGTGCAAAACTAAGATATGGTCAAGTGGGCTTGACTGCTTTTAACCGTAGTACTACATTGCAGTGAAAATGCACTGCTCTTTTGCTCAACAAAATACTCACCACTTATAAGTTTCAAGACCCTGAAGCTATGTCTAAGATTTTCTCTTATTAATTCCTCCAACATCTTGAGG
The DNA here is from genome assembly GCA_037039145.1 of Fundulus diaphanus. NCBI lineage: Eukaryota > Metazoa > Chordata > Actinopteri > Cyprinodontiformes > Fundulidae > Fundulus > Fundulus diaphanus. The sequence goes on from CM073135.1 coordinate 37,627,509, forward strand.
ATTAAATAGCGTATAAGTGGAGTTGGTGTTATCGCATTTTACAAGACTTCCTGAATGTTGTGGTAGTTCATAACTATGTACAGATTATTTGCCAGTGTGTTGTACAACAGTCCAACAAAGTGCATATCTAAATTTGTCATTATGGACATGATTATTATTTCTGGTGAAAAGGACATTTCAGGTAATAATTTGTCTTCCCAGTACAGTTTTTTTTTGACTGTATTGGATTGACTCATGGATACATAGACTAGAACAAAAAAAAAACTGCAAGTCGGTGGAAAATTTTGGATTATTGGCTGTTAAAAGCTACAAAAAGCTAAAAGGTGATCTGCAGCACAGGAGCACCATGGGGAACTGTACTGGTACTTTTTTTTTTCACCTTCTACACTGCAGACCTTTCCATCAACTCACCAGGCTGCCACCTGCAGAAGTTCTCTGATGACTCTGCAAGTCTCATCACAGATGAAGATGAAACTTTATTCAGAGACTACTTGTCACATTTGGGGTATGTTTCATTTGATCACTGTTTCATTTGTATGTTGAAACAATGACAGCAGAATAATTTTGTGTAATATTTTGTTTTGACCCACTAACTGAACAATAAAGTGTCGACACTCCTCTTTCACTTTTCAACACAAGTAAAACCTCTACTTCCATGTCTAGTTGGCACAACAGCGAATACGGCATATTTGGACCCTCAAACGCTATTACAGACTCATTAATGACTTTGTTGACCATTCAAACACAGTTTGAGTTTGTGTTTGGTCTCCTAGTGACAGTCCGCAGTATTTGTTGCTCAAGATAAACCAAACAATATTTTTTCACGATCCATGAAATGCGATGAGTTGGGCTTTTTGGTGTTTTGTGGCCGTTTATGTTTGGTATCTCACAGTGAGTGTTTTGTTTGGGATTCTGTAATGTGGTCAGCACTCACACGAGAGACAAGCCCAGTGGCGGAGGGCCGGGGGAGGGAGAGTAATGTCTCAGAGCGTGTGAATCCAGCAAATATCCATATTTTGTGTTTAGGTTTGTCAAGAAACAAATGTCTTCACATTTCTAAATGTGTGTGTCTCTGCAGTTCTTGGAAATCTTGTCTTTTTTGTTTCTCTCAGATTTCTATCTGGATGTGTTTGCGTAGCTCTTTGCTATGGGAGAAACCGGGCGAGGGCCTCAGTCTGGAGCGAATGGGCAGACAGACAGATGAACATGCCACAATGTGACCAAAAGAGAGGAAGGCGATGTCAAAACAAGAGGGGACAAGAGGAAGACAGGGCAGGGAGAGCTTGGATGGAGGAGAAAGTGGGGAGAGCCGGGGCCCCTGACCTGACCACACTGACACACTCGGGTCTCTCTGTCCTTGCCAGCTGTGCATTGCGGTCGACTAACAGAGGGCACACTTGCACACACATATACTTATCTACGCATGCTGGCGATGAGGACATACTTGGCCTGGGTGAATGCATGTGAGTTTGGATGCAAAAACCCATCCATGCGTGCTAAAGAGAGCGTAGAAGCAACTAAAGCTCCAACTGTCTGTGTTTGTTTTCTCTCCATCCTTTGTCTCTCTGTGTTCATGTCTCTGAAACTGTATGCACATCTGTGTGTGTCTGTGTGAGCACGTATATTTACATGGCAGCTGGAGTGTGCTGGTGCTCATTTCCATCTGTTTTTCTAACTCAGCCACTTGGGCAGGATATTGGTGCGTAGCGTGTCCCCGCGTACCACTTCATCATCTCAGTCTCTTCTCTGTGTGCCCACATGTGTGTCGCGTCTGCAAGCCATTTGCAATGTCGAGCACAAATGGAGTAATTAGAAATAAGTGCTCAAAGGTGTAACGGTTAGATGTCCCAACCTTCCCCCCCCCCATCAAAGATCCCCTCCCACACTCCATTGCCGCCTCATTGAGGCCACCCTTCCCACCACTAGATTTTGCCAGTTGCCCAACATGCACGTCTCTGCAAATAGAAATGGCCCTGCAAACAGGCAATGTGGGCACGCTGTGTTTTCAGAGAAGGCCATGGCGAGAGCTGACTGGCTCACTAAGTGCTTATTTTTACCATGTGTGCAGTTTCGATGGACTGACAAGAGCTAAAAGGTGCATGAAATACAACACTGGAAGATTCTCTGCTAAATGAAATCTTTTTCTTGCTTCCAAGGAGCAAACATTTGTTTTATCTTGTAAACTTTGAACTTCTTTGTGTTAAGCTTTCTTCTAGACTTTGGTCGTTTTCACTCATTTTCCAACTCATTCTTGTACCGTACTATGACTTTTGCTGCATGTGCTTAAAAAACTAAAAGACTGGTGAAGAGCAGGATTATAGAAGACGTTTTTCACCAAAAACAACCATCTGTCAAATTAACAATATCCTAGACCAGGGATTCCAAAAGTGTGGAAACCGTGGGGGTGTGCGAGCTGTCGCTAGGGGGTGGGCGAGATAAAAAATGTAATGGCGGTCGGATAATCACACAATTACAGTGTTTTTTCCCCACACACAATGAAGATGTGTACATAAACATTTCTTTTGTAAAAGTTAAAATCAAAAACTGTAATGTTAATTAATAAATAAAAATGTATTCACACAAAAAATGTACTTATTTAGAAGAATTCTTCTTCTACGCTTCATTTTAAAATGAAATATAGAAGAAGATATCTTCTTCTACGCATTGTACTGTCTAAGTGCACCTAGCTTGTGGCCTCTACTTTATTCATTCTCACAAATAAAAATAACAAATTTTTTTGTTATTATGTGTGTTCTGGTCATTTGAGCATGATTAAACATGCCGCCTATAACATGGCGTAAAAAAAAGCTTGTTGCACTTATTTAGTTTTGAAGGTGTGGGGGATTGGGGACACAGAAGTGAGGGCGCGGCTAAAAAGGTTTGGAAACCGCTGTCCTAGACCAATGTCTTTAAGAAACATGAAGAAAATCCAGCCAACACGACTTGAGATACATCATCCTTCAGTCAATGATCTACTTTATACCAGGTGTTCAGCTAATAAGATAAGATAAAATAACTCGTTATGATTCACCTTTTCTGTGATAAAATAATATTTTATTTTTGAAAATTCTTTTATTTTTTGGTATTTTCAACCAAAGTGATCAGAGCAAACTTTGTTTATGAGGCTTCTTTTATCAAAGGTCCCAAAGATCCAACCATCCAACCATTGTTCTTCACTTATCTGAGGTCAGGTTTTGAAGATCACAGAGCCAAATGAATCTCCCAGACATTCCTCTACTCAGCAATATTCTCCAGATTTCCAGACAAGAAGGAATATATTGGCCCTCCAGCAACAATCTGAGCCTGCCTCAAGGGTTTCCTTAAAAGTAAGGTGGGGCTCCACATTTTATCTCTAAGACTGGATGTTGCCGCCCTATGGAGGAGACTCAGTTAAGCTACTTTCATCTCATTCTTGTTCTTTCTACCCACATCTCATGACTTTAGGTGAGTTTATGAAGCTTTTTGGCTCTGTTGTTCCTGCACATTTACAAATTTGAGCATGCATCCACGTTACAGCAAACAAAGGTTGAGCTTGTCAATCACTCTCGTGCCACTCTCCACCATTACTCCCGCACGTCAAGTTACATAGATACCTCATCTTGAAGAAAATCTCCCCCCGGCCCTGACTGGCTTGATTAATCCTTTTGGTTTTTTAGAGCCATAGCTTTAGACCTAAAGGGAACAAACATGAAGGATACTCCGGTGCATACAGTAGATTGTATCAAAGTGCCAAAGAGACAAAAGACTTCAGCCCCTGCCAGTAAGCTTGAAAAAGAGGAGGCACCACCCGTCATTGATGTGTTCCGATCGTGAGTGGTGATAATTTTTTGTAGAACTTCATAATTCCTGTTTTTTAGACAACAAACTTGAACTTAGTGATCAGCATTGCTCTGAAATAAAAGATGTAAAAAGAGAAACTCTTAGGACAAACTTGAACAAATCTTCTTCACCAAGGTGACAAGTGTGTTTTTATTTTATTTTTGGAAGTCTCATTTGACACGAAGTGAGAGTTTGTAGGTGTAGCAGAGATTAACAGTTTAATGAAACTGGATCTTTGTCACTTCTAACTTTTTTTGCTCTCTCACCATCATAGTTAAGTACTCAATGTTGTGTCACTTCACCTCTCCAAATAGAATAGATTTCGAATTAAAAGAGGAACACCAAACCAAGCTTTACAGTTGTCCACAATTAAAAACAAAGTATTACATTTCCTTTAAAAAATAGTTTTGTTCTAACAGCATAACTTTGATTTAGTTCTTTATAGTGGCAAATGGCACGACCCTATTTAAGTCAGAAAATGCACGTGTAGATGTTTAAATAGGTTTTTATCAGCCAATATAGTATAGATTTGAGTTTAGTGTCTCTGGTCCGATCTCACCAGTTTATGGCTGTATATGTCAAGGAGTAAAATCTGTGTTTAGGAAGCTAGCAGAGGGGTAGTGGGGTGGGGGAGGGGCTGAGGAGAACCAAGCAGAAGCAGGCAGCAGCAGCAGTGCAAGAAATGCAGGATGCTTTGCAGCTTAAATGGAACACAATTAGTAGGGTTTGCTTGATTGTGTTATTCTAGAGAGTGTGTGTAAAATCAAGCATGATTCAGCAACACTGATCGAGTTGACAGCCCGAACTAGCTTCCAGGCATTGGCAGATTTTTATCATTCAGGCTGAGAGACGTCTGACACTCCTCTAATGCATAACGCTCTCTATTGTCCCCTGTAACTTCTGCTCGACCACGCCTTTGATTCCACAATACCAGGTTTATTCTGGAAGCTCCCACATTAGCAGATCATGGCTTTTGATTGGTGATTCATGAAAGCTGGAGGCAGTTTTATAACAAAACAGTTTTTGTGTTTTTTACATTGTAACCCAATCCTTGTAGGTTTTTACAGTTTCAGTGTGTTGCACTCAGGCAACACTCTCCATGTGTTTGTGGGTGTTTGTCTCCTCTCTTCTAGGAAACAGGCTTTCCTTGGCGAAGCAGACAGCCAGCCAATTCTGATGTAACCTTTGTAACCTCCACCCACCACCACCTCCTCCACCCTTCCTCGCCATCCTGGAAAGGGGCTCGAAACAGATTTTTCCGAGTCTGTAGGAGATAGCACGCAAGCGAGGTTCGGACAACCTCATAAATGCATGGACGCGCACACACTGTGCACATGTTTCAATGTTTGCATGATTGTGGGGACTTCCCAAACAAGTTGATGACATCTCAATCCAGTGCCACCAAGTGCAAAGTTGTCCACACGCCGAGAGGAAAAAAGGAATGGGAAACTGCCTCGCTCCAGCTGAGGTCAGTTTTAGAGGAAAAACCCAAATGTTGAGTGCGCAAAGTGGAAACCTGAAAATATGTGCTTTAATCGCTGTCCTTGCTTTGCCCTCTAGTGATACGTGCTCCAACCCAAGTCAAACAAAGGACGGAGAGGGAATTCAGCACAAACATATTTGCATATGCTCACAGTTCACTCCCGAGTGCAAGCGCTGTACAGAAAATTGATCCAAATAATTGCATCTGCAGGCTAATTAAGATAACGCTTTTTCCACTGGATCTAATCAGTTACACATATAAACAAATCTCCTGCACTGTGCACAGATTTTGTAGATGAACACTCCTTCTTTTGCACACATACACATAACAGTAAACACACTGAGGCCACCATAAATTACAGTCATCCCATCTGGGAGCATTAAGAAGTTGTTAATGAATAGGGTGCTGCAGCAATGGCCACAAGTGGAGCGAGCCAGCTGGAAGAGGGAGGAGCGGCGGATGGAGAGGGGTGGGGGAGTGAGTGGGTGGGTGGGTGGGGGTGCTGGGTGGCATCTGGGTAGCAGATATGCATGCAGTTGTGCAGAGGAGGCTGCGGTAGGAGTGCACGTCTTGAGGGATGAGAAGGATCCAGAAGTTCTGTTTAGAAGCCAGCGGTTTCTGTGACCTGCCTCGTAGGAAATCCACTGAATGGACGTATTGCATGTAAATAATCATAAAAATATCCGCACAGGGTCAAACGTGAGTGCTCACTGTTTAAGCTAAAAGGCTTGACATGGTGTGCCGAGATGAAAAAAACAGATAAACTCAGTCACCCCTCACAGTTTGTACCAAGCTCTGGTACAGAATGAGCTGCAGAGACTAATGACTTCAACCTCTCTTCAGTCTTTTTCAAAAATGTTCGTATTCATCGACATTTTTTACTTTTTGTTTTGACATTACAGCCATAAACTTTAGTCTATTTGATTATGATTTGGTTTGATTAAAAAAAAAACATAATAGTGAACTGGAAGGAAAGTGACATATGCTTTTCTATGTTTTTTGTTTTTTTACAAATGAAAGCATAAAAAGTGTGGCTTGTATATGTATTCAGCCCTTTTTACTCTGTTATACTTAAATAAAACTGAGCACAGTCAGTTGCCTCCAGAAGTGACATAATTATAAGTTTAATCTCACTATAAATCATGTATTTATGCTAAGGCCTCAGAGGTTTGTTAAAGAACAATAATGAACAAACAGCATCAAGAAGGCCAACGGACACTGCAAGGATAAATTTAAAGGGTATGGTTATAAAACAATATCCCAAGCTTGAAACATCTCAAACAGCTCTGCTCAGTCTGTCTTTTAAAAATGGAAAGCGTGTGGCACAAGTATAGCCTATCAAGACTGACAGGCAGGACAAGGAGAGCATTAATCAGAGAATCACCTAAAACATCTGTGACCCAGACATCCACAGCTCAGTTGGAAGAATCTGTCCGCAAAACAACTATCAGTCATGCACTCCACAAATATGGCCTTTATGAAAGAAACACAAGAAGAAAGCCATGATTGAAAGAAAGCCTGACAAGGTCCTGTGTGCGGTTTGCTGCAAGCCATGCAGGAGAGACAGCAAACGTGTGGAATTAAGTCCTGTGGTCGGATGAGATCAAACTGAAACTTTTTAATCCTCATGCAAAACACGGCTTGTAGTGGAAAACTACCATCACTCTAAAGACATCATCTAAAGTGTGAAACATGGTGGTGGCATTATTATGGTATGGAGATGTGTTTTTTCTTTAGCATGGACAGGAAAACTGGTCAGATGGGTTGATGGGAGTATGGCTGGAGCACAACACAGGAGAATAATAGAAAAAAAAATATGTAAAAGGCTGCAATACATTTGAGAAAAGGATGGAGGGCGCCTTCCAACAGGACAACAGCCCTAAATGCACTAATAGAGATACAGTAAAATGATTCAGACCAGAGCACTTTAATGTGTTACAGTGGTCCAGTCAAAGTCCAAACCCGAATCCAATTAAGAATCTATTGCAAGACTTGAAGCTTGATTTTCACAGACTTGTTTTATCAATCTGATTTTATAAAGAAGAATGGGCAAAAAACGTCTTTTGCCCATTCTTCAAAACGTCTTTCAGTTAAAAGTCCTTTTGTGTGAGTTTTTAATTTGACATTTTTTAGATGTTTGAAACCATTTGTTATGTTCTTTCTACTCTAAAACGATACCCTGCTTTTTGTTTGCCTAATGAATTTGCAAAATACGTGAAGTATTTGGTTGCACTGAGACAAAATGTAGAAAAGTTCCCTTTTGTATGGCGATATATCGGGAGGTGTCTGAGGAGGCGTGGCAACAGAAGGTTCGGTTATCTTAAGTGACCTTTTAATACCCCCAAGCCCTTTCACAAAGCCTCTCTGGTGGGCGTCTGAAGTGGACACATGGGCAGTTTACAGAGCAGAAGTGTGCCTCCGATCCGGACAAAAGACACCACCTGTATGCTAATGCGCTGTGAGGCTTTCACAGCGGGGCCGAAGCATGTCGTTCCTTTAGAAAAATCCAGGGGCTGTAAAACAGACGCCAAAAATTGATTCTGAACCCACATTTTTTAGCAAGTAGAAAGCCAAGAAATCGGAGGCAAATGAAGCATAGGGTGCTGTAAAATGGATTTTCTCTCTCGCTCAGAGTGCAAAGGAAAACAAACAATAGCTGCGGTGTGGATGAGTAACTACAGGACTGCAAGAAGAAAGGGCATGGGCAGTAAAATTCATTTCTAATCAGGGTTAAGTAATGAGAAGGAGGGAAAATGGTGGAGTGTGCCACTTCAGATGGGAGGGAGTGGGACGTCTGGGGCGACAGATAGGACCAAAGGCTGTAAAATTCATTTTACCATCCGCTTTCTGAGTAATGGGAAAACCTACATGGCTGAGGGCGAGTTTGGTGTCTTTGTCAGTAAGCAGAAGGAGGCCAAATGAGGCAGTAAAAAATAATTCCTTTAGGTTTTAAATTTGTCCCACAGAGAGCCAGGCGTTTCGCTCGAGGAGCGTGCCGCGGCAGAGGGCCTACTGTTCATATGGAGAAAAGGGTGCAAGGTCAGAGGCCGTAAAAAGTCTTTTTTCTTATTGCTTAAGGTAATAAAGCAGAGTGGTAGCATGTGCCTGTTGAATGGAGGGTGGAGTAATTGCTATTAATCAGATTTCGGAGAGGCACACTCTCACAAAGACGCTGAGTCTCCCCCGCTGCAGCCTAGGACCACACATGCAAACACTTTTGCTCGCTCATACATAAACAGACTTATATAAACACATCTTTAGCATGCGCACAGGCACTCCATTCATGTCACCCGAATTTACCGCTATCTAATAGTCCTGCAGGCTTTTGGTGCAGCGATTATTTTTGTCATGCTGCCATGTTTAAAAGGCCTGGAGCTATCCATTTACAGCACTGTCCCTCGGTTTGTATACTTCCAGCCTTCTGTCTGTGCTGTACATTTTTTCTCAGCATTATTTTCTAGAAGCAATGTTGAGCCATAAAATGCTGTTATATACGCCTCTGTCAGAGGCTGTCCACACATTTAGAAAAACAGATTCTGAAAAGTCACATCAAAGTTGGAAAGCTAAAATGATTTGACTTCCCACCTGGCGGCAGGAGTCTTCATCAAAACCACTGTGGCTGCTGATGTGAACTATCAGCGCTTGTTTACCAGCGATTTCACTTGTACTGTAATTACCATTTGCAGAACATATTGTGTGAAGCCCAGGTATGAGACGGGTCAGAACTATGCTGCTGTTCACCTGCCCTCTTGAACAAGTTTGGATTTAGCTTGAAGACTGGATTCCACTAAGAGGTCTACAGTTGTTTAGTTTAGTTTTATTTATTTGATAGGGACAAGTGTGTGCATTAAATATGTATACACTGCAAAATTTATAGCCACGGCTAATTTGCTCTGTCCGTCCCTAGAAGGGCCTTTAAAAAAATAAAGCGCTGGTTTGTCAGCTATCTAATTCAGGAAGAATAATAAGTAGTAGAGTACACTGAGCATTTTCTACCCCGAAATCAAGTTTCCTACCAGGATATGCCCCCCGAGTCTGGACTGTGACTTGTGTTGCACTCCAGTCACACAAAACCTGTATTGAGACTTGATTTAGACCCTTGGTCTAAATCAAATCACGTTTTGTCACTTTACAACCAAATGTTTCATCAGTTTACTATCGTGTTTCTTCTTCTGATCTCATGCTTTGTGGTCTTCTTTGGCCAGAGGCAACCTACACCGAAATTTAATTCTACTTTCATTTTGTCTTACTGTCATAATCTGGGGTTCTTAGTTTGTTTTTTGGACTATTTGGACTTAACATTCTCACTCCATGCTCCACTCATATCAATCACTTCCCAGCCATCACTCACCTTAATTCATGTGCAGCACTTTGAATGTCTTGTTACAGAAAAGTGCTATATAAATAAACTTACCTTACCTTAATTAGTTCCAACTGCTGCTGCCACTGATCAGACTTACCCGCTCACCTGTCACTCTCCCTACATATAGACCAGTTCATTGTTATTGTTTTGATTCGGGTTTTTCGCGCATGCGCGCTTGACTGGTAGGCAAAAGGCGAACACAATGGCGGACGCAAACAAAGAAAAAGACGAGTTCTCAACGTATTTTTGTTCTTTAGATAACGTATCACAAGATCATTATAAGAGTAAGTTGATGGTTGATGGTATCAGATTGCCAGATCAATACAGCGAAAGCCCAAAGGGATGGAGCGAGTCTGTGAAACGCTGGCCAAGTGTTCCGTACGGCGACATATACAGCTACCTTATAAACACGCCAGGCCAGTACACATGAGAGAGCATGGAAGCCATGAAACCACTGGACGGCTACAATTATTTCATATCGGGACATGTTCAGACATGTTTGTGTAACATACGAAAGCGGAGTCGGACACAGACAGCGCCTCAGCAAAGAGGAACACCCGCCACCGGTAGGTTAAAAAAAAACATTGTTCACAAAGGATTATTTTGGTGTTTTTGTCTTATTAATCCTTTTCACAGACTCATGCCAGAGGGTTTGCATACATTGTACATGTACGTATATTATTACGAAACGAACGTTTACGTCTTGACTTAAGTATATATCCTATTTTTTATTTATATGATTATTTAAGTAGAACAATGACTAGTGCAAATTTAAGTTGTATTTACCGGAGATGAAGTGTACACTGCAAATTCTGTCGTGGTATGATGGCTCCCACAGTCGATTGGGATTGTCTGCCTGCGTCCTTTTCATTGAAATTATCCATTTATTTATTTTTTCTTCGTCCTTCGGTAAACGAAAGAAACGTACATCCTACGATTGGGAATGCCTCTGTGTGCAACCGGGAGCACAACAAGTCGTAGGCATTGTTTAGATTCTTAGAATAAACTAACAGCACGCTCAAATTCACCCGTTTTGTCACGCTGGTAGACGAAAACAGTACTGTTTTTGCCTACCAGCGTGACCCGGATGTAGCGCGGATGTAGCTCGTGACGTCACGTGTGAACTGGTCTATACCTACCTCATCTCGTCTTGTTCCTCTCCCTGCATGTGATTCGTCCTCCAGTACCTCGGCGCTCAGCCTGCTAACCTTTTGTGCCTGTTCTCGCCCTGCCCTGTAGTTGGATTTCTTCTTGTGTGTACCAAGTGGTTCCTGGGGTTCTCTGTGTCTCGCACTGCTTCACTGGGGACTTATCAGCAGCTCCTGGTCGAGTCTGTTGTTACATGCATCATTTGGTCAAGTCAGTCCCAGTCTGCATCGTATGGTCAAGTCTGCTCTTGCCTGCATGGTCTGGTCAAGTCTGCTTCTGCCTTAATCATCTGAGCCAGTCTGTATCTGCCTGCTTCACCTGGTCATCTGCACGGTCCTGCCACTGCCACCCACTCAGCCTGCCTCTGTTGTTTCCTGCCATTACCAGCCATTCATGCTAACCTGTCATTTGCATCATCTTTAATAAATCTTTTAAGAATTAACACTAACTCCGTGTCCGACATGAATATCGGCTTCCCATAGCTTCCAGTCATAACACTTAGAAGTGGAGCTTCGAACTTAGCACCAGAGATGGGGACTCAAGTTTGTTACATGGGCTCGAGTCACGTTTAGGTGAGAAGGAGACTTCAGTCTTGACTTAGGCACTCTTTACACTACAGGTCAAAATGCCCAATGCCGTTTTCTTTTTTGTTGAGATTTAATTTTATTTACTTATTGCATTGTTGTCTACATCAAAATGTAAAAGCAACTGCTATCAGACTCCAATCTGAACTGTCAATAGCCTTGAAGTGTCTAATGCACAGAAGACGTGACATCACACACAGCATGCTGTGTTTAATGAAAGGCTGCCACACATGTCAGCATGTGTGCATCAACTCTCAAGTCATTGAGAAATCAGAGCTGAAAAAAAATATCCTCTGTGTGTTCTGTTGTCTTCTAAAAATACTGTTGTTGAAAAGACTTTTATTGTGAAAGCACCCTTCTCTAGTTAAAGGAATTATAGGATCTCAATGTGATTACATTGTTCTGTAATGAGTCGGAATAAAGAGACAGAGCAGAAGCTTGCAACTCCAAATAAAACATGGTTAGCATGCAGTTTTGTGGAGTAGTTGGCTAAATCTGCATTTTTGATCTGGGCTCGAATCCCAGTTGCAAGTTGTAATTACTTTGGTGACCCCTGAATAAGGGAGCAGCCAAAAAGGACTGATCAATCACAGTGTCCATCAGGCTTGTTTCACCCATTCTTCACATTTGATCTTGCTGCTTCCTGCCTCCTCCAGCACAACATTGTGAGTCACATGCAATGACGTAAAAGTCAGATGAAATGCGTTTGGACCGTACAGACAGAGCTTGCATTAAAAACATCCATCCATCCCTTTTTAATACCCGCTTATCCATGCAGGATCATGGAGGACTTTGTGCCTATCTCCAGCAATCAATGGGCAAGAGGTGGGGTACACCGTGGACAGTTAACCAGTCTATCACAAGGCAACACAGACACAAACAAGATAAACAACCATGCAAGCACACACTCACACCTAAGGGCAATTTAGAAATACCTAACAGTCATGTTTTTGGGCTTTGTAGACAATTATTTGTGAATCTTTCTTTCTAACACTGAGAGAATGCACCATTATCATGGCTGTTCAGATGGTGAAAGAAACCTGGATTGCGCATGGAGGGTCTAGTAGAGTCCATAGCACAAAATGATGCTAAAATTTTGGATCACACAAGATTTGTTTTAAAGCAGACAGTTGAGTAAACTTAGATTCATGAATCATTTCTTGGCCAGGCATTTTCCCTGCACTGCCCGTTTCTGATGGGGTCTTCTCGATTTAGAAAGTTTTCCTGAGGCTTTTGAACCCTGGACATGGGTCACTTTGTGCACTTTCTTGTTCCTAATTAGACGTCAGGACATGTCTCTTTTAGCTCCACTTGTTTCAGTGGACTAATGAGCAAATATGAAGACCTTCTGAGCCCTAAGGAGTGATGGTATTCAGTGTTCCTTTGCAAATTCGGTTATGTTGACTCTGGGATCAGGTGCGGCATGCATCCCCCATGAAAATCTAGATCTTCAAGCCCTGTCATTACAACTTAGCTTTTCTCCTGAGGAAAAGGATGCACAGCTGGCTCCTGTTAGGCTGATAGATCTTTCAGTTAAAAGTCCTTTTGTGTGAGTGAAATATGCTGCTGGGCTGTTTACAGATGGATAGGACTGCAGTTCTCCCTTCCCCTCGGGTCTTGTGTGTGCTGTAATCATGTAAATGGATTTAAGCGTTCTCTTGTAGGTGCTTATTCCCACTGAAGTCTCCATATAGCCTCTCAGGCTGTTGTGTTGTTGTGTCAGGAAAAAGCATGGTATGTAAACAAAGACCCTGGGTGGTCTTCTTTCTCTGGACTCAGACTGCAAGGACGCAAAGTAAAGTAAAGTCGTCTGACAGGAGAAGAGCTCTTTCTTTTCAGCTCGACCTGCCTTGCCGCTCTCCTCTTTTGGTCGCTTGTTTGTGGCTGCTGGAGTCTATGGAGTTGGCCTCATACATATTGAAGGGGCTTTTTGTGGAATCCACCAGTGTGCACTGTTTTCATCCTTGCCTCCTATTTACATTTGAGTGTCAGGCCCTCCTTTATTCCTCTCTGCGTCTGTCTGTCTGTCTCTCTAAGAAGCACTTTCACATTCCGGGATTTGATTTCTGTTTTTCTCAGTCCGATAAAGGCCACCATCCTTTCTCACACCACTCGGCTCTAAATCTTTCTCTCCCTCAATGTTTTCTGGTATTTGTTTTGTAGTTTAATATTCTAGTGAGCTCCTCTCAAAGCCTTTAATTTTCTCTCTCAATTTTCTCCCAACTACAAAGGCTTGTTTTATTTGCTTTGTTTCTGTTGCCACAAAAATTGTTCTTGGGAATTTTATCTTTTACAATTCCTCCATTAGGAGCCTTTCTTTGTGATTTTTCTGCCACATCAACTTGCAAATACTGTATATTGCCAACTGTTGAAATGTGTCACATCACAAAGCTGGGTACATTTTATTGGTATTTAATGTGATAAACTAACACAAAATGCATTCATTCATCATTCTCAAGTGGAAGGAAAATGAAACAGGGTTTTACCAACGTTTTTACTTATTTAAATCTGGAATGTGTGACAGAGATGGCCACCTGTCCAGGGCATACCCCGCCTTTCACCCAATGTGTCCTGGAGATAGGACCCAACCCAAAACGATGGATGGATGGATGGATGGATAAAGTGTGGCGTGAATAGCCCTGAATCAATACTTAGTAGAATCACCTTTTGCTACAATCAAGGCCGCATCCGCAAAAAGATGAACACGGTAAATATTCATAAACGATTAAGAAAGAATATGCGTCCACCCGAGAGGACGCAGCACAGCATATTTGCTGTTATTTGTGAGAGTGAGGGGCATGCAGGTTACAGAGAGGCGAAGCTACAACGTCATCGGTTCAGAAAAGACGGGGCTCGCAAGTATGGAAACACGAAACTGGTGTTTTGAAATGTATCAACTCTAGGACCCGGTTTCCAAATTGTTTATTATCTCCCTAAACACCGGATCCTAAATGACAAAATACGTTTGCAGATACACCTAATCTCGGTTCCACGTGGAAGGGGCTTAAATGTCTTGTTTTGGGTTTTCTCTTCCAGCTTTACACATGAAAAGACTGAAAATTTTGCCTGTTCTCGTTTGCAAAACAGGTCAAACTCAATTGGACTGGATGGAAAACATTTGGAAGCATCACAATTTAAGGCTCACCACAGATTCTTGATTGGATTTAGTTCTGGTGTGTTAGTTTTATGCCTGGCATGCCAATGAATGTTGCACATGTTCAGTGTCACCTTTCTGTTTTCTTCTCTGCTTGCGACAAACCGCAAAGGAAAACAGAATAAACAACAATACTTCTTGTGGGTATCTTCTTTCCAATCTTGCAGGACTAATAGTTGTGCTGTCATCAGATTCTCCCAGCTAAGCTGTGTATCTCTACAGCTCCTCCGGAGTTATCATTTGGCTCATTCTCTGCTTAATGTGCTCCTGTGCCAGCCTGTCGGTTTAGGTGGACAACCATATCTTGGTAGCTTTACAGCTGGGTGCATACTCCATTCCACTGTCAGATGAAGGATTGAGCAGTGCTCTGTGAGATGTTCAGGTTTTCAGACAACACTTTGTGTACTGATGTTCTCTAACAAACCTCTGAGGCATAACAGAACAGTATGATTCATACTTACTTATTAAGTGACTTCTGAGGGCAACTGGTTCCACGACATGTTATCTAGCTGTTATGAAGCTCAGGGGATATCAATACTTTTGCATGGCAATGTATTTCTTTCTCCCTTGGTCCAGTTAGCTCTAAATATCCCCCTGTAGTTCCAGTAATAATCTCTTTCTCACAACTTCCTATTTATGCCGTTTTCTTCCATCTCTTCATTCTCAGTCTTGCATCTTTCTACGCTGGCTCCTTGTGCATTGGTATGTTGCGACTGATCTGAACATCCTATTACATCTTGCACCTCTCCTTCTGTCCTTTTTATCTGTTTCCCATCTACTTCTGTCTCTGCCAGCTGCCTAGTATTCATTTGGCGTCCGTCCCTGCTTCCACTTCTTATCCGCTCTCCATTTCGCCTCAGTCATATTTATGTTTACACATTAGCTCTCTTTTCACCTCGATTCCCAGCTCCCTTCCTCGTTATTAAACTTCCTCGATGCATAAAATGGGGGGGAGCAAACGAGACGGACTTCATTCATTCTCGCTTCTTTCCAGTCTTTCTGCTTGCCCCCAGAGACGCCGCTGCATTGTACATTTGTTTGTCTGCAAGTCGCCTGCAATATCTCAGAACCCACTTACTAGAATGTGGCAGTGTTGGGGAAATGATGTATTGCACTCTAAAATTTCAATTTGCCCAAGGGAGCTAGCCATAATTACAGGTCAGTAAAAGCTACATGTCGACTAATTACCGGTCCAAAGGTCTCCCTGCATCATTTATTGCTGAAATATATTTATTGCCTCATGA
Organism: Fundulus diaphanus; assembly: GCA_037039145.1. Taxonomy (NCBI): domain Eukaryota; kingdom Metazoa; phylum Chordata; class Actinopteri; order Cyprinodontiformes; family Fundulidae; genus Fundulus; species Fundulus diaphanus. The sequence goes on from CM073135.1 coordinate 37,643,305, forward strand.
CGTTATGTGCCTTCTTTCCTTCCTTTATTTTTTCTGCATCACTCTGCCATGCATGTCCCTATTATGCACGTCTTTTTAAAGCTCTTCTCTTACACGCCTCTTCACTTTTCTTTTCATTCTTGGTCCCGTACACTCTTGTTATCGAACACTGTGTTTGCAAATTTTCCTCAAGCCTCCTCCCCCTCATCATGATCCACCTCCCTCTGAGATGCTCTTTGTCTCCTGGTTTTGTTTGCATGGCGGATGTGCAGGCGTTCATGATATTCTTTGTATTGGAAGTATTGTTCACAGTCAATGTTAATAAATGCAGCTGCAAACTCTGTGTGAATGTCAGGTCAGCGATGCCATATGCTCCAGGTTTCTCCAAATTTTGGCTCCGAAAACTGCAAGATATGCATGAATTTAAATGTGGATTAAAGAGAGAGTGGATGACCTTTCACATGGGTGGTTAAGTACTATAAAGGAAAGTTGGAAACATGATATGAAGCTTTTGGATTTGTAAGGAAAAAGGAAGAAAACAAGTATTCTGAGCTAATGCACCTGCAGACATAAACTCAAAATACCTGCCTTGTGTGATTGTTTCCAAGGAAAAATCTCATGGAGGACTTTGCCTTGATTGGGTGAGAGATGGGGGTAACCCTGGACAGGTCAGCAGTCCAACATAGCGACAAACAATCCAACTTAGAATCTTGTTGGTTAGAACTGATGATTGCTGTTTGTAAGTGGAAAAAGAACATCCAGCAGGAAAGAGCTGGAGCAGAATTGCTTTGAGGAATGGCCAAAGCTCCCAGTGGCAACATGTGGCAAGCTCATAGAGACTTGCAGCTGTATTAGTTGCAAAAGTATGCTACAAAGTACTGACTCTGGGGGGGATGAACAGATATGAACACTGATGTTTTCTGTTATTTTGTCTTATTTGTTGTTTGCTACAAGTAGAATGGGAGGCAGATCCTTTAGCTATCAGGCTCCTCTCCTGTGGAACAAAATCCCAGTGTTGGTCCGTGAGGCAGACACCCTGTCTACTTTTAAGACAAGGCTTAAAACTTTCCTTTTTGACAAAGCTTATAGTTAGAGTGGCTCATGTTTCCCTGAGCTACCTCTGTAGTTATGCTGCTATAGGCTTAGGCTACTGGAGGACATCAGGGTCTATTTTTCTCCCTGCCGAGTTTTTCTACTGTTCTCCACCTTGTGTTGTTTGTTGTTATTTCAACTTTTGACTTTTTGTTCTCTCTGTCTGTTTTCTCTTCATAGTAGGTACACCTGGTCTGTCATTCTGTTAGCTGTGACACCATCCAAGGAGGCAGATAATCTGCCATTACCATATAACATAGAAAGGATTCCTGGACCAATGTGTGCTTCTGTGCTTTTTGTGTCTCTGCTCTGTCTTCTCTAACCCCCAGTCGGTCGAGGCAGATGACCGTTCACACTGAGCCTGGTTCTGGTTCTGCCGGAGGTTTTCCTTCCTGTTAAAGGGGAGTTTTCCTCTCCACTGTCGCTTCACGCATGCTCAGTATGAGGGATTGCTGCAAAGCCATCAACAATGCAGACGACTGTCCACTGTGGCTCTACGTTCTTTCAGGAGGAGTGAATGCTGCTTGTCAAGACTTGATGTCATCTGCTGGGTTTCCTTAGATAGGAAACTTTTTGACCAACCTGTGTGATTTGATTGAATTTGACTTTGTAAAGTGCCTTGAGATGACATATGTTGTGAATTGGCACTGTATAAATGAAATTGAATAGAATTCTCCAAAAATATATATATACACATCTTCAAAGTTGTAAACATGTTCTGTGACTGACATGGTGCAAACTCTCAAACAATCCATTTCATTACCAGATTGTGGGACAACAAAACATGAAAATGCCAAGTGGGGTGAACACTTTTGCACAACACTGCACTAAAGACCTAATAAAAGAATCTACGGTAAGCTAACATATTACTGAGGCTCTGACTGAGCTAGAGCTATTTTACAAAGAGGAATGGGTAAAAGTACCTGGATGTGAAAAGTTGACAGACGCATGAACCAAAAAGACCTGAAGCTGCAAATTCAGCAAAACATGGTTCTACAAAAAATCCACTCGGCAGGACTGAACCCAAATGTGTGCCACACTTTTCAGATTATTATTTGTGTGCAGTTGTGAAAACCATTTGTCCTTTTGCTTCCGGTTCACAATTTTACAGCACATTGTTGTGGTCTGCCACATGAAATCGTATTAACATACATTGTAGTATGTGGCTGTAATGTGATAAACTGTAAAAAAGTTTGGTATGAATACTTTTTCAGGGCACTGCACATGCAACCTCCAGATACTTTTAGACTGTTTTGTAGATGTTGAATCCAGCATTTACTGTGTTTTGACTGTGAACTGAGTTGACACACTGCTGGAAACATTAAATACGTGGCTGTATAATCAGCCCGATAATTAACCACAGTTAATTAGGAGGCATCGCTCACTTATTCATGTCTTTGCAGTAATGTTGCTGTTACTTACAGATTGCCTTTAAAATTGCTTCACCTTGTCATCAACTGTCCTTTAAATTAAAGCAAGTCACGACACGTTTCATTACACGCAGCCTTTCAAGACAACAGTGGAAACGCTACCTTTATGAAGCTTTTATCTGAAAAGGGAAGGTAGATCTGTGCAACGCTAATTACAGGAAACACTTCACTTGCATTGTCTGGAAAGAAAGAGCTCTCAGGTTGAGGAACAATTGCAGCAGTGGAGCTGCATTGACTAACAATGGGGCTCGAAGAGGCTAATGTAAGGAGACGCACACTAGACGGAGCACCGCTGGGCTTCTCCTTGATCCACACCAACAGGGTCCACTTATCCAAATACAGTTTTTCTTCTAGGGGAGGGGAACATGACGATAATCTGCCATTAAACCTCTCATTGGTATTCACAGCAAAAGGGACCAAATGCTCTGATGGCTGAGCCGCACCTCGACTAGTGACAGTCGTTATTTGACTGTGGACTGAGGGAAGTAAACAGCAAATTAGTTAGAATCATGCAGCCGTGTCCTCAGATCGGTCGCCGGATCTGCCGTTTGCAGCGGTGGATGTTTTTTTGTTTCATCAAAATTCTGAGTGGGAAAAGGATCATTTTATGTTATGATTTATCTACAGGGAATGTGGTTCCATGACATAACCTAATTACGCTGGTTAAAAGGGTTGAGAAAATAACACGGATCATCACGTTCCCATGCCGACACGAAATGGCTGTCCCTATCATTTTCCTGTATCTCATTTTCATGCCGCAGAAAAGGCTGTGTGCAGATTCTGCCAGGAATTGAGGTGAAAAAGGTTGTGCTTATGAGGGTGTGTGTGTGTGTGTACGCCAGCAAGGATCCATGCATGTGTGTGTGCACATATCTGGACTCAGGAGCAGTTCTCTTAAACTACATCTGTTGAGTCATTTAGAAATCCAGGTTTTTGGATGAAGTTAAGGGTCCTTTCATTTTGAAGTTTTGACATGCTGAAAGCTTCTTTTTTCCCCACCGCAGGTTTTCATTGCGATGCAAATGACAATTATGCTGGCGGTGCCTCTCAGCCCCCTTATCTTTGGATACGGAGCCAGAAAAAAAACAATTGGATTCTGAAAAATTGATCCAGCAGGAGGATGATGAGCGCTCTTCATGAATACAAAACACCGCCTTTTTGGATGACCTGCTTGACATGGAACGATGCACAATTACCGAGCATATATGCCTTTCTGTATTTGCACTGTTAGACCTGAAATGGTTTGTCAGCTTGGGGAGAATTTTAAAATGCAGATTGCCTTCGCTGGCGAGCACTCACCGACGCTGAACACAGAATGTATTATCTGTGGAGTGCAAAGAGCTCGAGTTGGTGACTTTTGCTACAGAAAGCGAGTAATAAAACGGAGCGAGTGGGTTGGTGGATGGGTGGGTTCGTGGAGATCACTGAAAGATCAGGACAAGCAAGCAAAGACTCAAACAGAAGTTAACAGCAGAGGCTGAAAGGTGGCTGGGGCTTTTAATCTTCTGAAAAACCAAAAAAAAAAGGCCTGATGTAACTGCTGTCATATCCACAGGGCTGAGGGGAGGTTTGTGTGCACCTCTCTGATTGCAGGGTGTGGCTGGAAGGTGGAGCTCGTTTGGGCCAATTAGGTGAAGCAGAAAAAGTGGATCCCCTAAGGCAGGTGCCACATTGTTCTTACTCACAGAGTGGCAGGCAGGCCTCAATACTTTGTTGAGATCGAGCTTTCACGTTCCTTCGCTTACCTCTGGTGTTCTCCTTCCTGGAAGAAACTCTTCTCCAGTCCACAGTTCTCCACCTGGTCTCCAGTCCTCCTCGTTCACCAGAGCAGCAGAACTCACCTCTGGATCCCCACTGAAGAATCTCCTTACCGCTCTAGTTGCGCCTCCCTGGATATGCTGCCTGGACCTCTCCACATCCAATCCATTACTCACCTGCCTGTCCACCAACAATCCAACCCTCCGCCATCATCTTCTTATTCCTCCTGGAACAAGAAGACAAACATCATCAGCAACCCACTCCACACACTTCCATTTGTCAACCTCAACCCCTCTGGATATAATCATCCCTCTCTGAGGAACCTCACCGTCTTGGAGAACAATAATTGCTCCATCTTCTTTAAATCCACATAAAAAATAAAACAAACTCCATTTCTTGCAACAACCACCCTCATGTCCGCCTCAGGGACATCGTGGAACCCACTCTCAAGCCTGGAAAAAAAAACATTTATTTTCCTTGTTGTACCTATAAATCTTTTAAACCTTCTTCAATCAACCGTAGTTGTTGCCTGCAGGGATCTCACTAACAAACACCATGACAACTGCATGAAAACAATTAAACTTTCTAATTAATAAATGATTTATGTCAATAGCTAAGCTAAAAGTTTAATTATCTTCTGAAACTGCAGGCTGATGCCTTCTAAATGGACCAAGGTGTTGAGATCACATTGCAGCCACATTTTCTTTTATGCATTCTTAGGATTTTATGTACAAATAAAAACGAATATTTTTGAAAAAGAAAATTACACAAGGGTTTCAACTATTATTTTTTTTTTACAAACAAATCTGTATAGAGCGATGTGCATTAGTATTTAATCCCCTTTAATGCAACCCATCTAAATAAAATCCAGCTTTGAATTTAGGAGACTGAGGTCTTTCTACCACATGAATATACATGGTATACTTAATCATTTTTATTTGCCATTGCAACTTTCTTGTAGATTCCAATAAAAGTTGTCATCTGGGTTTAACCCTTCTCTTTGGGAGCAGTGGATTGTCACTGTGCGGCACCCTGGGAGCATTCTGGGGCTATGGGTCGTGCTCGGGGACCCAGAGTGGCAGTCTGTGGGGTTCAAACTGGGAAACTTGCAGCCTTCCCAGGAAGCAAGTGCCCCTGTTCCAGCCACTAGGCCACCGCTCCCTATTTCCTCTGTCCCCTAAGTGGCTTGTGGCAAACAGCACCTTTCCATAGGGGGCCAATTTGTAGAGTGCAAGACTATCGTCATCGTGTCAATAGATTGTTCCACCTAAACGGGGGAACTCTGCTGCTCCACAGAGATACTGTGAGACTCTTGGCTACTTCTTTGAATAGTGCCCTTTTTGGAGTTTAGGTGCATGGACGTGTCTTTGGGGGGTTTGCAGTCATGCCATACTCTTCCTAGTTTAGGATTGCATGGTGCTCTATGAGATGCTTCGAGTTTGAGATATTGTTTCACAACCTATTCGTCCTTTAAACTTTTGCACAATAATCTCCCTGACTTGCCTGCTGGGTTTCTTGGTCTTCATATTACTGTGTGTTCACTAATGTTCACTCACAAGCCTCCGAGGCCTTCACACAGCAGCTGGATCTATACTGAATTCAAATTAACCAACAGGGGGACTTTATGTACTAATTAGGTGAATTTTGGCTACACTGTGTTATATTTAGAGGTTTCGGAAGTGAAGTGGGCTGAATATAAATGAACAGCACACCAAAACTGAATCATTTTCCTTCCACTTCAAAACATTAATTTGGTTGGTTTATTACATAGAACACACATAGATTACAAAGAGGTTTGTGGTTAGAACTCAAGAAAATGTAAAAGCCTGAAATGCATCAGTATTTTTTGCAAATCACGGTACTTCCGTTTTTTTTAAATATTACATTTACATGACAGCGCGGCCATATCATTCCTCCCATGTCTGCACAGTCCCTCCAACATGTCATTCTTTAGCTCTTCCTGTGAGCCAGCCCTGCAAACAAGCTGCATTTTCAGTTTCAGTTTGTTTACCTCGATACCTTTAAAAGTTTGGCTGCCGAACAGGCTGCAAATACAGCGCTCTGTCAAGCAGATGTAGGCTTAAAAACACCCCACGGGCAAAGCAGTGCACTTCACTGAGCAAGCGGCTCCCTGTCCAGATTATTTATTCAACGATACAGAAAATTAGGTTGATCCAATTTCATCTAAAAGCTTAAATATATATATATATATATATATATATATATATATATATATATATATATATATATATATATAAGATTTAAGCTTTAAAATCTTATATATTTGATTTAAAAGCTTAAATCTTATATATACTTTATATATTTGACAGAGGCCTGTCAGTATTTGGAGGTGTCACAGACAGCCTTTAGGTTGACAATGCACCTTAAGTTAACAAAATATCTCTGCAAATGACAAGCTAGATGTTGCCCGTCCACTATTCAAGCATGGGTGTTGCCCACCAGTGGCTGAAATGGGCTCAAGGGAACAGATCACACAAAAAGTTCAATTAGTGGAATGGGTTGGTTTGTTGTGTACAGTATAATGAAGTGTAAAAAGGATCTTTGACACTAGGCACACCCTTTTCTACAGCGCAAAGGTAATTAACCTTCATGGTAATATTCAAACTGGTTTTATTTCCTCGGGTAAACAGGTTCATATTGTAAATGTTAAGGTCTCTTCACAAGAGGAATCCATGTTAAAGTAGATAAAACAAAAAACTCACTTTACGAGACCAAATGGTCCAATTCATATGCATGATTATTATATGACATCTAAATTCATTTAAAATCAATGCACTTAGTTCAAATACAATCAACTTCCGGAGCTCAATTCAGATCCAATCATATGTAATACCATACATATTGATTAGCTTGTTTGAGACAGATGGTTGAAAAAAAAGTTGTTTTTTACCAAAGAACTTTACTTTGCAGCCATGCCTGATCCTCAGCAAGCATGTGAGGACAGTGGAAAGGAAACAGTAACTTTTAACATGATGAAATAACAAGCAAAATCAGAAAAAAAATAGAAGCATTGGTCCAGGTATCACTTTTTATTGGAAAGATAAAGAATGAACCGAGTTACTGACAGCAGTGGCTTCATTAACTACTTCTTCCAGCCGACAGACGCAGCTAAAGACAGAACTACTAAACCAGAGGTACTTTCTATGGGAAAAAGTAAAGAGAGGACAAAATCAATCCCTCAAACTTTATTTATACAATTTTATACAAATAGCAACACAAATGGTTTTAAAGATTAAAAACAAAACAAACCCATATGATCCCATAAAAACATTATTGTTTACTCTGAATGAATACATGTGGAAGGCACTGAAAAGTTTTTTTTTTTTGTTCTGGAGCATAAAAGGTAACAAAAAGTTACAATGAAAAGTTACAAACAACATAGTGATGTTTTTGAGTAAAACTATGCATAACAACATCGATATGGTGGGAATATGCAGGATACCATCATGTGTTTCAACAAAGGTAGAAAGAGAAACATCTAAACAACGAGTGCTGAGCCAGGGGGACTTTCTGTGAAAAAAACAAAACAAGATCAAATCAAAAAAATCATTTGTCGAGTAAAAAAATCAGCCTCATGGTGTGCAAACCAGCCACGCTCTTAAAAGACACTATTTCATGCACCTCAGTTTGATGGTGTTATTTTTTTAACTAGCTGGCTAAGTGAAGGAGAAGTCAGACAACTTAATTGATAAGAGAAACAATTGCAATTTTTAATTTTATAGTCCTAATAATAATAATGATCAAGTGAGATTATCAGGCAGAAAAAACATCAATGTAAAATATATATGTATAAATAGTGCAACAACATTATTGTGTAAGGTTAAAACTCATAAGTTCTGCTAAAAAGAAATGTTTTTAGTCCTTTTTTTAAAAAGTCCCAATAGTCCATGGTGCTCAACTTAGTTCTGGGGAGTGAGAGGCGATTTGAGCTTTTTTAGCAGAGGGATCATGTTGTAGTGAGAGGGACGAGTAGTTCTTTTAGGTATGGTGGAGCATTTCCATAGATGCATTGGTAGGTGGGAATGAAGACCTTGTAGTTAATACTATTCCTAGTGTTGTACGGTGCTGAAAACACCAATTTATCTTGGGAAAATGTAAATGTTTGCTCATACAAAGATTGCAATGGTTACAAAGTAGTAGTATTGGCTTTGGACCACGTGGTTAGACAGTAAATTATATGCAAAAGGGTATAAGCACTGTTCTCTAACAGCAAGTATTTTGGGGGTGCATATAGAGCTGAAATATTCGCACATGTTTCTTTACAAAACAGCTCAAGCCCTGTCAAATTAGAGAGTGAGCATCTAATATTTTTTAAGTCTGGATTAAGTCAGCTGGATTTAAATCTGGGTTTTGACTGGGCCATTCAAACATAAATATGTTTTGATTAAAAACTAAACTATGACCGTGTTTCACTGTGGGGACTTTCCGTTTTCAGATTATTTATTAATCTCATAAAGATGAGACTTTCGAAACATGGGACGTCCTTTTAACCAGCTCCAGAACTTTTCTCTGACCTGTCTGCTGGGGTTTCTCGGTCTTCATGATGCTCCTTGTTCGATAATGTTCTCTAACATCCATCTAAGGATTTACACAGAGATGACTTTCCATACAGGCAGACTCTGGTTGCTGAGTTGGCGACTTCCACCAGCAGTTGTTGGAACTGGATTTTATATACGGTTATGAGAGTAAAAGGGGTTAAATCCAAATGCATGGCACACTTTTTATTCTATACTGATAAATTACTTTAGAATTATGTACTAGTTTATGTTGTTCTTTTACATCAAATCTTAAAACAAATAGAAGTTTGTAGTTGTAATATGAGTAAATGTGGAAAGTTTTAGTGTAAGTGAACATAACTTTAATCTGGGTTTTGTAAGGAGCTAAATTATTCAAATTACATTATAGATGACAAATAATTCAGAATAGTTTTCTTGTCTGACATGTTTTTGTTTTTTTAAGGTAGATTTAAGTGTCACTTAAGGGGTCAAAGCTCCCCTTTTCACATCCATAATAGTATAATTCATGACAAATATAAAACCTTTATAATAATCTGAATTCAAGGTTTACATTATAATAAAAGCTGTGGTCCAAAGTATCTAAAACAAATCTGCATTTAGCCAGATATCCTCTGCTAATGCTGCATCAAACCCCGAAAGCGCACCAGAGAACTCGGACAGTCCTCTGATTGGTCGGATCTCCCACGGAGGGCGTGTCCTGCGGCTGCGGGGGTTTCACAAAACCAGTCTCCACGGAGCTCACCCTCTCATTCACTACGGTTTTGTTGAGTTCACATGTTCACTCCGAGGTCTTTCTCACTTTTCTTTCCGCGACTCTTCAAGCCTTTTTGGTTTTGAGCGTTCAGACTCCAGGTGCACTTTACCATCAGCTTAGTGGGCTTTTTTTTCTTCCTGCGTCGCTTTTAGTTTTTTTGCACACTTAGTTAGTTGTGTTCCGTGTGTCTCTGCGCTCCACAGCGTCTTCGCTCCAGCATGGATCTAATTTGGATTGCGGGCTTGGCTATGAGCTTCTGCGCCTGGTTTGCCTCGGCGGAGCGGCACAGCGTCTACTGGAACAGCACCAACCCAAAGTAAATATCTGTCTTCATTTTAGCCCTCAGATGCATGCTCAGAAACAAAAAGAAATCAGTTCTCTGTTTAATTGCTAGTTAATAATTCCTGGTGATCGGTGCTCAGAGTGCATGCATGAATAATTGCGACAAGCCTCCTGTGGTTGTTGTGTTGATGAGTTTGAGATGGAGACAACTGGCTGCTGTTGACATGATAATGCCAGACAGTTGGGAGTGTTTCTCCTCTCTCCCTCCCTCCCCTCTTCGCCCACTTTACGGCACTTTCCTTCGTGCTCGGTTATTATTACAGGGCTGTATATCTGTAGGTCATGGCCCAACCTGTTCTCGTTTAATCCGTTTTGCAATCTGGGTGTGCATGTGCTGCAGAGTTACCCACAGCGTGTGTTTGTCTTTGTAAACTGAAAGCTGGGCTGTTACACATTTCCTGCTTTTAAATGGAAACACGACTCGAGTTAAATGAAGGGATTTAATGAGAGCTGCGTGGATTTAAAGCCATTATCCTGACGCTTCTTTTAAATGAAGTCCCAACTCACTGCACACATGGCTAGTGACCCGTTGGACATCACAGACTGGTCAGTTTTTCTATTTCTTTTTTGCTATTGTTGTTGTTGATCAAGATAAATTCTACCCTCTCAAAAACATGTTTCCACAAACCCGTCTCTGATGACATCACAGAAGGCATAAAGCAGCCTATCAGTTATTTTGCATTCATGTGTTTTGTTTTTCTCATTTTGTATGTGTGTTTGTAATAGTGCTCCCCTTCAAAGGTGCTTACTACTGCTCTGTAGGGCTGTGGCATTTGAGCTGTTTGAGAGAACGCTGCATGAAGTTTAGGAAAATCTGGCAACAGTAGAAATGCAAATGACCCGATTTGGCTTTTCTTGGCTGATACTGATCTTTGGTCGTCTCTGATTTTACAATTTTGACCCATTTCCACCTTTTCTCCCTAACAATAACACTTGAGTAGAGATGGCAGGTTTTTTTTCTAACAATTTGGATACACTCATTGCAAGGGGTCTTCACCCCGTGGCTCTGAAGCCGAAAGTGGCTCATTGGACCCTCTACAATGGCTCTTAATAATTCAAAACAAATGCACGTTTTAGCATCTTTTCACTTTTCTCATATAATCATTGAAGTGAATTTGTATAACTGAACAACACTAAAAGTACCAATAATCTTTTTTTAGATCTTGTTGGCTTGCCATTAGGTTTAAAGTTAGTGCTTTTTTTTGTTTTTTTACATCATTTTCCACAAGCCTCAATCTCGCATAGAGGAAAACATATCCTTCCTCTTTGATTTGGCTGGACTGAGGGCCGAAATGTCTCTTCGGACTGTGAAGGTTGCAGAACCCTTCATTAATAGGGAAACGGGTCCGAGTTTTCAGTCTCTGGACAGATTTTGTGTGCATTTCTCAATACTACACATGGACGTAGTTTGTGCAGAGGACCGGCAGGGACTGACTAAAAATAGGCAGTTTTCATTAACAAGGATCTTCAGCCATAATTTCGAGCCAAGACTTAAAAAAAAAAAATGGTGTGGGTATTGCGCTCTGTTAAGATGATTTTCAAGCCCCAATAATGTTGCATCAGTCCTTTCCTCCTCCTAATATGATCCCCCTATTATAAGCCCAATACCTCCAGTTGAGTGCATTTGTCCAGCTTATACATTCTCCACCATTCCTGTCAACATCAGGGGGAAGAAGTAAGAAAAATAATCTCAGCGCACGGCAGTCAGAAAGACAGAAGTTGTTTACATAAACTTAGATAAGTTATTTGAGTTCAGACTGTACTGGCAAGTCGTGCACCTAAGGTGTGAGGTGATACAAGCAGAATATGGCATTTACTCACTTTGTATTGAAAATTTGCAGAAAACAATTGGGGGGTAGCAACAAAACAGGATTTGTTCCAGTCTCCTTTTCACTGTCACAGTTTCTTCAGGCTTCAAGGCCATCTCAGTCAAACTCTGACTGAAACATGCAAGGTTGGATCCCTTAGAACCTTATCTGGCTCAAACTGGGTTCAAAATCCCAGTCAATGAAGACAGGGCGTAATATAAAGAGAATATAACATACAATTATATTAAATTACATGTGAGATTGAAGTATTTCTATGACTGTTTATCTTTATAATTCATGACAGAAATCATTATACAGAAATCAGTTTGCACGGAGATGATAATCGGCCAATTTTTCCTTGATTTTCTATGAATGTTGATCTGCTGGTCAAATACAAAAAAACTTCTGTTTTCTCTTATTGATTGAATGCATCAGGACTAAGAGCTGCCACCATTTCCAGTCTATAAATGCACCACCCAACAGCATGTACTTTAACACTACTGGAATGAGCTGTGCACATTGTGGTGCGCAAACAGGCAAGATTTGTCAGCTTCCTCGTTGTCCTACTCTATCAAAGCACTTGCTATCAATCTATTAAATGTGTTCTAGCAGGAACCGGTCAAAATCTGAATTAGCCTGTTGGTTCTCCAAGAAAGCTGGAAATTGGAATTGGTCAGGAAAACCCTGATCGCTTGGCTGCATCATTAGAGAAAAAACTACCAATACGGAGGACGGTAAACTGATCGCCTAAAGGCAGTGGTACCAAAATGCATGGGTATGAACTGGGGGTTTGTTCCTCCTGTGATGTCATCAAAGCAGATGTAGAAATTTTTTTTCCATCACAGTTTTTTTTTTTTTTTTTACATTGTATTCCTTCTATTTCATTACCTATAGTCATGTTTTGCTGTCAGTTTAAGTTTGTTATTGAATAACTCCACTGGACTGACATCTTAAAGGCAAATGCGACAAAAAAGGCATCTGTTTCACAAATTTCTTTCATTCATGCACATCATTTCAGCTCATAAACCTTTCCACGATTTTTACAGGCTTGACTCACGCCACAGCGTGTTGAAATATCTGTTGCAATATCCTCCCCATCTGACACTGAGCCCTAACCTCAGCATTGAGTCGGTCGGCTGCTCCTTCTCCTAAATCAGGGAATATCTCTCACACGAGCTTCAACGTGGGTCGTCGGGGAGACAGGGGGGCGTTTATATTTCAGGTGACAGGACGAGCAATAATGGTGCACGACAGAGACAGAGGAGGTAACTCAAAGCCTGCCCAGTAGGTCACACTACGTGGGAGAGAGATGGATTGCTCGGGGAGGAGAAATTGGAGCTCAAATCGCCGGGGTTAGGGGGCGGCCGTTTGGAATAAGTGAGGGGGGTCAATTAGAATTAAAGTTGATGATGTCTGGGGTGGAACGGTCTGCAGAAGGTCAGGTTCGTGAAACCGCAAGCAAAGTCCCGCACACACAGACACACACATGGGCAGGCAAGTGCAAACAGAGCGCCCCGCCAGACAATCCCTCAATCACAGCAACCGACACAGTCTAAATCAATCACACTGCAAACACCAAATGTTCTCCCACAACTAACTTTCTCCCCATGAGGGATAAAACTGCATCATTTAACGTTCTCAGAAAGTCCATAATTACAGCAGCAAAGCTTTTCTCTGAAATTCAGAGGAAAGTCAAAGTCCCAGATGGAGAGTTTTTTTTGTTTTTTTTGTCTGCTCCTGCTGTGCAACAACAGTTGTGGCGCTTGCGTACAAACTGGTAATCCGTCTTGTTTGCACTTGCTGTTTTCATCCAAATGACTGTGCTAAACATCTCTTTCTCCTGCTCTAGCCTTAATCCCACGCAGTTTTTAAACTTGTTTTCATTCAGAACGTTTTCTTCTCTTAATCTCCTCGCTGCCTCTCCTGTGACCCGTCACTTGATCCAATGTGTTGATGTCCGTCATTTCTCCCTGGAGGTTCTCCTTCTCCTCCGGGGGGTTTATTAACCCCCACCCCCAGCCCTCCATTTAAAAAAAAAAAAAAAAAAAAAAAAAAAGCCGTCGTTAATCAAATCAATCTCAGATTGATCACTTTGGTCCAGGCGGCTCACGCTCATTTCCTTTTTCACAGCTTGTTTGTTCAGCAGCACACCCTCATGCATATGCACCGTTTTCCTTGTTTTGCGATCGCACCTTGGGGCCTGCTGACTTCCAAGGTCGAGCCTGCTTGAACTTTTAATGACTACTTTGTTTCAGTGGGACTGAAATCTGTTTGCATTTCAACACTTTTGCAATGTTTTCCACCTTTCTTTCAGATTAGCAACAGCTTAATCAGATTTGTTTCCCAGAAAGTGGAGCACAGGTTCTTCCTATCAGCGTGGTTCACTGTGTTTTTTTTATGTAAAAGGGAGTGCCTTTGTGCAGAAGCTTACTCACACCGTGACTCAGGCTCTCTCATACACATTAACTCGGCCAAGCACACACATGTGCCACGCGGTTGTGAAGGTTAACATCCTCCCAGGGGCCCTGTGAGCCCTGAAACGCTAAATCTGAGGCAATAATTTGCTTTTTCACTTTCTTTTCCCACTTTTTCCTGTCTTTTCCCTGCTGGCAAAGCATGAGAAGACCACCAGCTTCACTCCCCTTCTTCTCTTTTTTTTTTTTTTTTTTTTGCTTTGTACCTGTCGGTTCCTCTCTTCACCTCCTCCCCCCGCCTCCTTTTTGGCAGGGTTCTCTTCTCAGCTTGGCTCGGTGACTTTTTTTTTTAACTCTTTCTTTACTCATTCCTGCACTGATTAACTTTATGAGCCCTACATTTTTCAGTGAATCTGCTCTAAGTTTGAATATTTATATGCCTCCCTGTTAAAATAGTCCTATTGTACCATTTATGATTCGCCTGCTTCTGTGAGGTACAGGACGGTTACCGGCATCAAGGTATGCCAAAGTTTAGAATGGGCATGGTTTCAATTCATCAAGAGATTTATGGATCAGAATTTTGTCACAAACCAATTTTTTTGTTGTTGTAAATTTGGATTTCTCTTTAAGAATAATATGGAAGAACAACGTTGAAACAATTTTTTTACCCACACTAGGGTGAGCCATCATTGACCATTTATATCAGAAGCACTAGCACAGCTAGTGTTACAAAAGATGTTTCCTCATATTTAGAACATAAATCCTTATAATATAAGCACTGAGATTTCAAACCGGCTGTGAACATTTCCAAGTCCATCATCTTCAGTGCCAGACATAAATTAAAATCTGCAAAGGATAAAACGGAGCCAATATGGCTCTATTCCATCCAAGCTTCCTGTTACCTGCTGAAAGACTTGCTCTCTCTTGCAGCCTAAACGATCTATAGAAATATCCTGACATGTTGTGAATTGCTTCCCAGATTTCTGCCACCTGATTGGACCATAGGATAAAGCGATGACACCCCTCCCCCATTTTTACAGAGTACTGCTGGTCAGCTGGCTGAAAGAAGGCATCTACACGTTTCCATTGTTTATTTGAAAGACAAATTCAGCCGTTAAATAATATTTGCAGTGGTGAAAAATGTGGCCTTGTTCACGGGCTAATATCAGCATTTTTTTACTTGAATTGCTCTCTAAACAGTAAACTTTAAAGAAGACTTACTTGACAACTACTAAATTATTTGTTTAAATTCTTTTGTTTGGTCTCTGTCAAAATTCAAATAAATAAATCTTAGGAAAACAAAACTCTGTTTTTTTATCATATTTTGCCAGTAGTAGGAATATTTGTTTCTTTTCTGTTTTAAATAAAAGCAATTGGATTATTTTGTACCTTTTTTTTTATTTAAAACTCCTCTGTGAATGCAGTGATGCTGTACAATAGTGGTATTTTTAGTTAGGTTATCAAACCATGAGCATCTCACACCAGTCCATGTTTGGGTTCAATGTGTGCTGTTTTTTAAGCTATGTTTCGGCCCCATGAAGGACTTTCTTGCTATTTAACCAGTCAGTGTGGCTGTTTTGTGATGCGCCCCATACAAATTGGGGAATGGTTTTCACAGTGGACCACAGAAAGAGAATAGTAACTGGTGTGACCAATCGAGGGTCAGAGTTCACCATGTGATGAAGTGGCACAGCCTCTATCAGTCTGTCAGTCATTCTGTCACGGCGGTGGTCCCTGAATGCCACTCTGCTACTCAGGCCGGCGCTCTGCCTCTGGGAAACTCTCACTCTTTCCCCATTGCATTTTTTTTTTGCTCCCCGTTCGCTCCTTTTTGGCCAGCTTTTATCTCAACTTTACAAGCTGTCCCTTTTCAGTCTATTATTTCCTCACCTCTAACTGTAGTTCTCAGAGAAGGGAAAGTATGCTAAGAGGTGTGGAATTTTTTTCCTTCTTGGCACCAAGGTACTTTGCCCTTTCTCTTCACACTTTTTTTTTCTTTTTTGCTCTCAGCCATTTCCC
Organism: Fundulus diaphanus; assembly: GCA_037039145.1. Lineage (NCBI taxonomy): Eukaryota > Metazoa > Chordata > Actinopteri > Cyprinodontiformes > Fundulidae > Fundulus > Fundulus diaphanus. The sequence goes on from CM073135.1 coordinate 37,659,439, forward strand.
TTTAAGCTTCCTCCTTCTACCTTGTCATCGGAAAGCCACTTGAGTCTCTTGTTTTTTTGGACTCCTTCTGGTCTTTTCACCTCTCTGTCTATACGTAGGTGTCCCCTATTGAGTCTTTCTGAACCACTGGAACGAGAAATCCCATGAAATTCGAGAATAATGTTTAGTATTAACGTTAAGTGTTTGTTCTGCTTCTGTAGGTGTATTTGCATGTGTGACTCGGAGATTACGGATAAGATTGGGTTCACCCATTTGGCAAAGAAAGATGAAGCTTTGAATTCAGAGTTATTTCCCTGAAAAAAAAAGGATCCAGGTTTTCCACCTCAGTTCCCGGTCTGGCCCCATACCCTCCCCCCTTCACTGGTCAGCATTCACTTCAGAAAATTCCTAAGTCGATCCATCTCTGTCTGCCCCCTCTCCCCCTCCTACTGCTCTTAATCTGGTGTTGTAATCTGTCTGGTAAATTCAATCTGCAAAAATGCTCGACAAACGGACCGTAATCATGTCTGTATTGTCCTTCCCTCTCCTATTACAACTTTTTCTGAAGGATGTTTTATTGACTGTCCCACATAATGAATCGGGCCAAAGACTTTAAACTTCCTGCAGGCGTGCTGTCGTGTCGCCACCGCTAAAGTCTGCACTCTGTCTCCTCCGTAGTGCTGAGCTTCCTGTTAGCGTGTTTTCCCGGGAAAACTGCGTATCCTGTCTGCACAATAAACAATACGTTTCTCACACACCGACACACGCAATGCTGAAACGTCTGAACGCAGTTGATTAAACTTCCCAGGCCTTTATATGACAACTGTTTGAAGGGTGAGAATATTTAGATTCACGAAGATTAATTGTTTTGTGTCAGATTTGTTTAACAACAAGGATTTGCTTGAATATATATTTGTCTGGATTCACCTGTGTTCAGTCTTACCTCCATGAACCCCTCCACGTCTTTCCTTGCCTGTCCTGATTCCTTTTCCTTATCTACGCACCAGACTTCCCGTTTTCCTTACCCGAGCTGCACTGATTTACAAGAATCATGAAGGAAGTAAAATCTCAGTTACAGTCACAAATTTTTATCTTGATTCATTTTGATTGAGGAAGTTTGCCAAAAACAGTTGGTTATCATCAACAAAACACTACATTGTGTTAGTTTGTGAGGTAAATAAGGGTTGTTTTGTAATTTAGGCTTCTGTCCTGCTTGTTATTGGTCCTGTATGAGAATGGTTGTAACCTACTACAACTGAATGCCTGACAGTAAGAGCTAGAATATTTAGAGACATTTTCCTAAATCTTTGCAGTGCAACAATTAAATCATCTTTTTTTGTCAAAAATTGATTCCTACTATAAATACATTGGCAAAAAGCATGTTCGGAGCTGGGTATATTTGCCTGATTTCGTACCTGCATGCTGACACTTTATACCAAACTAATTACATTTTGTACAAACCAATTAATAAAATATATACATTACCCTTGCATATCAGTTCATTTCTATTCTTGGTAAATTTACCCCTTTGCCATTATGTACCTTCATTTATGTACCAATATATTGACTCTGCTATGCTCATAAAATGGGCACAATTGAAGAATAATTAAACATTTATTAAAGTAGGTTGTTTATCCTAAATAATTGCCTAAATGTCTGAGGAAGCCTCTGATCGTAGACACCTAAGTTATAGATGATAATAGACATATAAGAGAAGTGTAATGAAATATTTTTTTATTTTGGATGAAAATAGTGTTTTGTATGTTTTTTTATTATAAATAGTAGACTTAATGCAAAAATTTAGACATGTATAATTGCCATATTTAATGCAGGTACAAAATGTCTACTAGGTGTGAGATGGGTATCAATTTGAGGTATGGTTGGTGCTAATTGTCCTGTGGAAGATGGGTTAATTTGCCAAAGGAAAATTGGTACCAGCAAAATGTGGTTGGTGCCAAATCTCATTAATGGTTGAGATGGTTGTAAAATGGTCAAAATCTAACAATAATTTAACTTAATCATGTATTATTATCTTCTGAAGACTTTGTATTACACCATTTATATTTTTTTGGATGCTCATTGGGCCATTTTACACTTATGAAATATGAATACTGAAGGAGCCAAAACAAGCATCAGCAACCTCCTGCTACATTTACTGCACATAATTAGTAGAATTTAGAGAATTACTTTAAATCACCTTTTCTCCCTGGGCAGATACAAAGTCTTGTGCTGTCTGTCCAAACCAGTCAAACTGCAAAGCAGCCAAATGGCAAAGGGGTGAAATCACATGTTCTTTAATACACTTTGTTTTGAAATGAGTAAAAATCACATTAAGGTCAGCGGCATGTAAATTAATGCATAAATGGGGAAACAAACTAAAACCATAATTTTCTGTTGAATCTAAAACTGGTACCTCCATCCAGGTAATAAAACTTTTACAAAATCAGAATCTGCAGGTCAAACCTTGAAGGCGAGTAACAGCTCGATTGGTGCATTTCTAATACATGTTTGAAGCTGTAGCAAGCTACCATCTTAGTCTGTATTGTTAGAAAAAAAACATCTAGAAAAAGATTTACATTGTGGACATCAATCAAGCTACTTGGTTGTACAGATATTTGCCTCCTGAGAGATGTGATGTCAGTACTGACCTTTCTGCTCTGGCCTTTTATGAAGTACAAATGGCTTTGAGGCCAGTTTGAGAAAGTTGGAAAGAGCATGTGCATTTATCTGGGCTGCCTCAGTACCAAAGCAGAGGCCAATTACTTTAAAGCTTTGTCATTTCTCTGGGTGGCAAAAGCAACTTGGCCTATTCAGCCAGAAACTCCGCTGGAATAACCAATGATGCAGTGAGCAGACAAAGGTTGAATGGCAGGCAGGCGAAAGCTGATTGAGATGGATGACAAAAAGTCACACAGGGCCACAAAGAGCAAAAAGATGGAATATTATGTTAAGAGGGAGGAGTCGAGAAAGCTCATTGGGCCACATTTAAGCTCAGTACAAACTCTCTTTACACTGCAAATGGCGGGCCAGAGAGAGCCACATACTTGGAATACCACCAGGACAGGTTGTGATTGGTTCAATGAGTTTGAGGTGAGGGGGGGAGGGGTCGGAGTTGACATGAGGATCTGGTTTGCTTATTGAGTGATGAAAGACGGACAGAGAGTGGGAGGGGCCGGCCGGCAGTGATGGATGAATGGATAGACAAAAGTTACAAGAGGAATTTCGAGCCAAAACGCCGAACAGTCGGACTTTTAAGGCTCAATCATTGTATTAGGCAACATGTGTAAAGCTCTTGGAGTAAACTACTCCCTTGTGTCCAATTTTTTTCATTACTCTGTTATCACTTCTCAATCACTGTTTTGCAGCCCCTGAACATCACCAGTGTGTTTTCTTGTAACTCTAAAATTGTAGCAAATAGGAGTAATGCCTGCTCTTGATGTGAGGACAATAGAAGTAGAGCAAAAAAAAAAAAAACCCAAGCTTGCCTGTCTCACACATTACTTTGTCCCTGATTTGGGCCCCACTGTCCACTTTAAGCCCCTGTATTAAGCAGAGTCTGGCCCCGATGAATGGACCACAGCACAAACTCTGCTCCACCCAATAATCCAGGCCTGGATGAGCCGATTAGATGGTCCCACACATTTCGACTCACTCAACCCTGTTTTTGTTCAGGGAAACTTTTGTTCATGTGAGCACAACCCAGGATACCGTAGTTTTATGTTCCCTTGTTAAGACAAAAGCCAATTTTGGTGTCTCTCTTTATAATTTTCAGTGCTTTAAGATGATTTGACAACTGTCCAACCTTTGATCCAGATCGTGGCCTCCTCGCCTCAGAGGTCCGGCATTCCAAAGGGTGATAGAGCAAAGAGATGGGAGGGTGATGGATGGATAAAAGAAGGGTATAGAGGTCGAGTAGAAAGGAAAAAGGAAAACCTGGTAGATTAAAGAGGAGAGATTAGACTCCTGCTCCTACCAATAAATCAAGAATTCCTTTGCATGAGACGAGGAAGAGGGGCCAGAGACGGGCTGTAAGTGTATTTTTCACCAAATTCGTGACCACTTGACATTCCTACTCTGTGCTATCATAGCTGTTCCTTATTGGCGTTCATCCTCCACCTTATCGTAGCTGAAACGCACTCCCAGATTCCTCAGAGCTGGGGAGAAGCAAGAAACACACGCCCTCTCAGACATAAACAATCACACACTTAGATGTATCAGGCCGAGACAGACACGCATGCAAACAATACTCACTGCATGCCTCAGTTCCACAAATCATCCGTAAAGAGGGAAAGCAGCCGCTCCTCCGCGCTGTGACATTTACAGAAGCCCGGTCGTGATTAATAGAAAGCATCCTGGCTTAAACAATTGGAATAAATCAATACAGTCCATTAACAAAGTGACGGGAAGAGTCTGGATGAGGAAAATAACAAGGAACCCCCACGTTGGGTATGAGAGAAAGATTTGTCAGGGGCTGGAAAGCAGAGGTGGCATCGTTTCACTTTGTTAGCTTAACTTTTAAACACGGGAGCCAGAGTCCTGTTTGAAGGGAGTTACTCCAATCAGTTAATTAGGCTGATGGTGTGGAACGTTTCTATGGCGAGGCATTGGACGGAAACAAAAGGCAGTGGGATAATTAAAAACGGTTTGCCATTAATGAAAGGCATTAGCCAGCCTCCCCTGGTGTGCATTCAGACACCGTTCTCCCTGCTAAATGAGCCGCTCCCGTCAGCACCGTCAACAGAGACGGCGTATGAAACGGGCACACTGATAAAGCAAGAAACAGAAACACTTACTGATGGGGAAACTTCAAAAGCTATTCCCAACTGGAGCCCTTTGACCTGCCTCGCCCACTCCTATTCATGTCTCCCGTCTCCCCCGCTCAGACTCTCACCCTAAATGGGCTTGAAAGTGGGGAGCGGGAGGGTATAATTACCCCCCTCCAGGGTGACTTTAATACCCCTTTTTGTGTTTTTAATTGCACCCCCCTTCGACCGTCTTTTGATGAACACATCGGGACCATACCACAACCAGTGGGTAATCAAGGTGTAGGCAGTTTTTTTATTTGTTGGGGGGGGGGGGGGTTGATAGCTGTCAGGGATAACACAGACAAACCTTGCTTGTTCAAATGTGTTATCGATTTAACTGCAATTGAAAGTAACAGCAGGAGGAAAAAAAACACTTCACTTCCAATCTGGTAAACAGAACGCGGCAGGCAAGCGGGAGATAAGCGCTGAGCTTTCTGGACCGTGGCAAAATGATCATTATTGTTCTCCCTCTCCACAAGTTGGCTGTTTTACACTGTTATCAGCGCAGCCCGCTGGAAGTTTCACAAATATACTAAAGAGGCCTTGTATTCAAATGGCGCTGGTGGTTTATCTGGGCATCAGCAGCGAGGGAATGCAGTCAGGCAGAGATTGGTAAACCGATTTAGGGGGAAAGGGGAACCAAAAAGGGGAGTCAGGGGGCCTGGAGCTTGGAGCCACAACGTCTATCCTGTTACCAGGGGGTATCAAGACCTATGGCAACAAACAACCTCTCTGACTAATGAGCGACTGGTGCCTGTGCATTGGCCTGGGCACTTTGATCGTTAGTCACACATATGGACCCTGTCACTGAGACCCCACCAAATGCTATTTGTTACATCCAAAGGGATTTATGAGAAAAAGCAGAATTCACAGAGATAGATCTACCCTGGCTTAACGCCCTGAAGGCTTTTGAGAAGTCACAACTTGTAAGATCTGTGGTAGAGCCAGTTTGCTGATTTTTTTATTTTTTTTTTTTTTCCCCAGCTCTTGAAAGCTTTACCTTACATACATTCACCAGCCACTTTACTAGGTACATATGTTAAAAACAGCTTGCTGAACTTTAAACTGAACATCCGGATGAGGAAGAAAGGGGATTTAAAGTGACTTTGAATGTGTTGTTGATGCCAGATGAGCTGGTTGGAGTGTTTCAGAAACTGCTGACCCACTTTGATTATCAGTTCAATTCAATTTTCTTTATATAGCGCCAATTCACAACTCATGTCATTTCAAGGCACTTTACAAAGTCAAATTCAATCAAATCATACAGATTGGTCAAAAAGTTTCCTATCTAAGGAAACCCAGCAGATGACATCAAGTCTTGACAAGCAGCATTCACTCCTCCTGAAAGAGCGTAGAGCCACAGGGACAGTGGTCTGCATTGTCCATGGCTTTGCAGCAATCCCTCATACTGAGCTAGCATGAAGCGACAGTGGAGAGGAAAACTTCCCTTTAACCAGGAGGAAAAACCTCCAGCAGAACCAGAACCAGGCTCAGTGTGAACGGTCATCTGCCTCGATTGACTGGGGGTTACAGAAGACAGAGCAGAGACACAAATGAGCACAGAAGCACACATTGATCCAGGAATCCTTTCTATGTTATATGGTAATAGTGGATGATCTGTCTCCCCTGGATGATGTCACAGCTAACAGAACGCCAGATCAGGTTTACCTACTGTGAAGAGAAAAATGACAGAGAACAAAAAGTTAAAAGTTGAAATGACAGCAAACAATGCAAAATTGGAGAACAGTAGGAGAACTCAGCATAGTGAGAAAAATAGACAGTGATGTCCTCCAGCAGCCTAAGCCTACTTTCTGATTTACGCAGAATGGTTCAAAAAAAGAGAACAATGGTTGTAGGGAGAAAAATGCCTGGTAAATCTCAAGGCTCAAAAGGGAAATGGTGCTGATTTGGTATGAGGTGATAGAAACGCAGTAGTTGTTCAGATAACCACTCACGCAGAGTACCATGTCCAAATGCACAACATGTTAAACTTCGAAGCACATGCACTAAAAACCCGAGAAAATAACGTTTTACAGTAATGGGTTGGAAAAACTGTGCCTTTTCAGATTAGTCTAAATTTTTGCTGAAACATTCAGAACGACATAAAAGCGTGTTCCAGACAACTCAGGCTGCTGGTGGTGTTATAATGGTATAGGGGATATTTACTAGGCAGAATTTGGGTCCCTAACTAACAACTGAGCAACATTTACAGGTGTATCTCAATAGATTAGAATATATAATTGAAAGGTTAATTTATTTCTGTAACTCACCAAGTGAAACACATTATGTAGATTCATTACACACAAAATTATGTTTTTAAGCCTCTATTTCTGCTAATTGTGATGGGTTTTCAATTAAAGCTAATGGAAACACAATATTTTTATTTATTAGAAGATTAGAATATTAGATCTGATCAATAAATAAAAATCTCTAAATGTATGAAAAGACTTTAATACTTTCTTAACTGAAATTCACTTTTAATATGACAAACAAGCCTCATCGGACCATAAGTATACATTCCAGTTTTCTGAGATGTACCGATAAACACAGCACCCTACCTGACTATAAGTTCTCATCATAGCTATTCCTTTATGACCACAGTGTTCCCATCTTCTATTGGCTACATCCTGCAGGAGAATGTACAATGTCAGAAAGTTTAAATCATCTCTGTAATTGCTTCATTGAGTAAACTTTGCTCCAATTTCTCCACAGTTGCTCAGTCTCTATACACCAGGATATTGCAAAATGAGAGCTTCACATTAGGGGTGTGCAGCAACTGCACGATGCTATTATCTTAATATGACCCAAATTCTACATAAAAGAATGTCGTATTTGTGTTAGAAAAAGAAAAAAGACTGTTTTGGAAACAAAAAAGGGGTCCAGCCTGGTACTAGAAAGATCTACCTAAAGAAATGTGCTTTGAGTGCATTCAAACAGCTGGTTGTCTGCTTTTCCAGCTTTTGAAAGGGAAAAGACTTTACATGTCTTCGCTGCAAAATCAACAAAACTCTATATTCTGCTTGAAAGCTGTTAAAATATTTAGGTCTGTCAAATCTCATCCCTCCTTGGGGATTCCCTTGATACCTCAGAAAAGTAAGAGACTGTAAACCGATCCACATTTCTTAGGGGGATGGGGGCGGTAATCTACCAGGGGAGGAAAAGTGGCTCTGTGTGGGAATGGTGGGTGTAAATATTAGGTAGCTACAGCTTTAGTTTGTTGATAGATGGGAATTAGTGTGAAGTGTGTGCGACTTTGTGTGTGTTGCGAGCGATCAGCTACCGCTCCTGGCTGGTGATGGATGGCTTTAGTTGAGCAAGAGCATTAGCTCTGAAATACCTTTGGTGGCACGTCCCTGGAAATAAACTCATAATATCTCCGAAGGATGTACTCTAGAGGGAGGGAGAATCATAGATTGTTGAGTTAATTGTAGTAAATAAATACTCTTGTGCTCAAGTGGGCTTTTCTGTATTATTACAGTGTGGAGCGGGCTAAAATTCATCTTTTTCTGCGTGGAAAAAAAAGTTTTGGGTAAGACTATCGTATAGAGGGTGGAGGACTGAAGGGAGGGATTCATGGAGGAGAGAGACAGTCTGACTGTCTCTGTGTTTGTAATGAGAGGGAATGTGATGGAAGACATTTGAAGCCTATCAACATGCAGCGTGTTCGTTCATCTTGACTAATGAATGGGTTAAAACATATGTTTCTGTCTCCTATGCAGTTTAGTGTATCTCCACTGTGTTCTACGAGTCACTCATTATATCACGTTCTATATAGAGATGGGGAACGTTCTGAGCGCTACCCGTGTGTGGCTTTATGTCTTAGATATTCTTTGAGTTCTCCTAATTCTATGTTGCATAAATAATTACCAGCAGGATTCCCGAGAATGAACCACAAGTTTGGGATGAAGAGCATTACTTTGTTGTTATTGGGTTTTTTAAAATAAAAACCGCGTGCCTTAATTCAATAATGTCTTAATTTGCACTTCATGACTCTTTATTATGACACAAATCTTACTTTACTCATTAGATATTTCTAATTTTATACTGCATCCATTCACACAAGCATTGGACTGCTGCTGTAACTGCGTCACACACTTTATTATAATTTTTTTTTTTTTTTTAAAGCTGTTAATGCTGAAGATGGCTTTTGATGTTGAATTTTAAAATGTATATTTGACATTTTATTGTTTAGATTTGACATTTTGAAGTTGATGACAGTACATACTTTCATCGTCTGATATCAGCCGGCACTTGTCAGCACATTTATTGTTCTTGGGCATTTTTAAACGATTTTAAAAATTCCAATACTTAACTGTGGATGAAACGTGTTTGGAAGTTAACTGTGGCGTTATCCTAAAGTTAGCAAGCTATTGCTAGCTGGAACTAGAAATCATGATTTCGCTGTTTTGGGGTGAAATCCCAGCTTATTGTTAACATAACCTGTAATTAAAAATAAATTGTATATTAAATTGGATTGTGTCAAACATGTTTATTGTTTAGCTTTTGGCATCAAAGTTTTAAAAACAAGATCTGTACACATATCTGTAGTTTAAGCACGTAACTGGTAAGAGCAATCATTGCTCTAAAAATCTAAAAAATTAGCCCTTCATGTTAATGATCGCATAAGTATAAAGTTAACATGCTATCTGCATGCTGATTTTATGCTCACTTTTACCTGGAGGTAAATTTTCCAAACTTTCTTTAAAACGCTAACATTACACTTTATGCAAATATGATTTTTATTAATTTATAACACTAGCCCAGGCATTGACTGCAGCTGTATCTATATTGCAATCCTAATTATGCAAAAATTATGAATATTAACAATCGGCAACTATTGAATGTAATCCTGTAAAAATATTTATTGGAATTGTAGCTTGTGTGTCATTAATTTAAAGGTTAATACCTGGTTGAATTGTGGTTTATTTCTTATCTTACAGCATACAGTGCAGCGCTGACATAGTTTTACATATGCCAATTTGTACCCTGCCCACTTATCAGTGGTAGAACCAGGGCAATTGATTGGCTCTGGCATTTTCTAAAACGCTATAATTAGATTTTATCGCTGATGTGAGCAAGCCACTGCAGCATCAACATGCTAATGTTAGCATCAGGCTGCAGTGCATTTTGTTATAACTGATGTATCATTACCATACAGTCTAAAGGAACGAATATTTGGTATATTATAGAGTGAGTGAAAAATTACATTTGGAATTTTTACCAACACTACATTAGGGCTCCTTATTGACTTGACTATAGTGAATAAGTGGTTTAAACAAGCTACTTTCTCAGTCTGAGTGCATTTTTCCATTATGCATTCTGATACTCAATCTGTGAGGGTGTTTGTGTGTAGCCTTGCTGCTGTCGATACTCATCTCTTGTCTTGACGGCCCAGCTGACTGCTAATGTTTCTTTGTAAACATCAGTCAACTCCGGGGGGGGATGTGGGATCGATGTGCGCTCTTTGTCAGCTCCTAACCTAGCAGCGGACAACTGCCACCTCACGTTCATCCATATTTATGCGCAGCTTCTCAGCAGATCGCTTTTTCTTGCTGTGTTTTCTCTTTTAATTCCACTTGAACAAACTCATCTTCTCACTCAAACGTTCCCTCTATGTCCCTTCCTCCGTCTCTCATTCTCAGGCTGCTCAGTCTTTCCTCTGATTTCCCTGTTGTACATCTGCCATGAAACCGATCAATATATAATCACAGGTTTTGAGGCTTTTATTTATCACCGCTCCAGTTCTATAACTACGGTTATCAGTCTGATGCCACTGATGTAACCTTCCTCCCCCTGCCTCTTTTCCCCTCCTGCAGGTTTCAGCGAGACGACTATGCCGTGGAGGTGAAGCTCAATGACTACCTGGACATTGTGTGTCCCCACTACCCTCAGGGTGAGGTGCCGCTGGTGGACGCCGAGCGGTATGTGTTGTACATGGTGGAGCGGGAAGATTACGAATCCTGCAAGCCTCAGTCGTACGACCAGATGCGTTGGGAGTGCAGCCATCCGTTTGCCCCTCACGCGCCAGAGAAGTTCTCTGAAAAGTTCCAACGATTCACTCCGTTCACCTTCGGGAAGGAGTTTCGTCAGGGAGAAAGCTACTATTATATCTGTAAGTGTTATGTTTTTTTGCATTTGTTTCTTTTTGTGTCGAAATCATTTTTTTATAAGTTTAAAATGAGGCATGGAATGAAGAAAACTCTGGTCATTCTTCTTATCTTGCATCTTTATTTTACCATAGTGACAATATAATAAACCTGTTTTTCTTATGAGTTCTAAACTCCCATAAACATTTTTAAAACACTGCCAATCTGCCTGCATTCAATCAGAAGATTTCCTGAAGTGTCTGGAAAATTGTGAACTTTGTTTCAAAAATGTCTGAGGTCTGGATATGTATAGAAAATTTGTAAAAAATAAAATAAAGAAATTAAAACAGAATGCACTACAATACTTGCATTTGCCGCCTGTTCCTGGTTCTATTGTCTACAAGTTGCATCCTATCCAGTCTGAAATTTTGGCAGGTCTGCTCTTTGTACGTCGCCGCAAACAGCTTCTGCTAATAACAGATTCTGTAGTATTTTTTTCACTAGATTAAATTGTAAATCTTATACTTTAACCCCAAGGAAACATTAATATAACATATTTTTATTTTGTTAAAAGGTTAACGCAAATTCTAATCTCAGAATGGCTCCAAAAAAGGGTTAAATTAAAGTTAATGTAATTATTCTCAAGCTGAAATCTTGCCCTGATAAGGAGCGTGACTACAACAATCTCTGTGCACCAGCTGGAGTGTAGCGTTCAGCTCTTTGAAGCTTATCGTGTACAGGCTGTTTGGCATAGTTTGTGCAGTGTTCGTCCTGCTAGACTGTGCACAGAGCTCGTGCAATTTTGTCACCCTGGCCATGGCTGTAATTAGAGGAACGGCAGGACAAAACTCACTTTGCCCGGTTGCAGATGGCCTCCCATAGGTTTATTGCCAAGAATTAAAGTGTGTGTGTGCGTGTTTGTAGGCTTGCAAGCATGAAGGTGGATTAAACGGGGAGGATAAGTGCATTAGTCTAGATGTTAATGGCTGTGTTGTTTTCCCATCTTTCTTCCTCTGCAGCCAAGCCTTTGCACCACCACGGCAAAGAGTGTCTCAAGCTCCGGGTGGACGTCATCGCAGCTGATGGTGAGTTCACCTAAATCTCTGATGAAAGGAGACTAGCTGAGAACAGACCAAAGCAGGAGATCTAATTGTGTTTTTCTTTTCACTCAGGCTCCCAGGAGGCCAGAGTGGCCAACAAAGGTACAGGCGGGGGTGGAGTTGGAGCAGGGGGTGGTGCTCACAACCCCTCCAACAGACCTGCAGGTACGTTAACCAATCCTTTAGTGGTACAGTTTTTGCAAAAACTTTCAGACCACTTCAAGTTTTCCACATTTAGTCTGTTTCCAGGACTTTCTACATTAAAAAATCTGAAAAGTGTGGCTTGCATTTGTCGTCTTGCTAAAAGGTGAACCTCTGCGCTATTCTCAAGTCTTTTGCAGCCTCTAAAAAAGAAGACACAGATTCTAGTCAACTCTGATAACTTATTGTAATTCTTTCTAGCTTCTATGTTAGTGCAGGAAAAACAGTATTCGCACTGCATGATGCTGCCAACACCATGTCTAATTGCAAAGGTGATGTGTAAATAGAACTCCTTATGGTTTTCTCATATAGGAAATAATTGAAGATTTGGTTACTGCGCGACTAATAGATCATCTCAACACATTCACCCACTTGAGTTGGGAATACAGCTCCTTCAGAGTTATCATTTACCTTTTAGCATCCTATCTGAGAACCTCTGCAGATTTGCAATACTCTTACCATTTTTGACCTTTATGATGTCGTTTATTTACCAATTATCCAAGAGAAACTTCAGCTGTACTTATGCTGTAATTAAATTAGACACAGGTGAACTCTATTAAACTAATTTAATTGATTAGGTTTTATTTAGGGATAGCGTAGTAAAATGAACTAAATATAAAAACACACCACACTTATGATTTTTGTTTGTGAAAAAGTTGGATCTTTTTATTTCGGCTTCAAAATCATGCAATTAGCTATCACCCACAATCCCAGGAGATTGTATTGACGTTTCTGGTTGGAAACGGACTACGTATAACAAAGTTCAAGTGGTCTGAAAACCTTAAGCACTGTAATTCAGGCCGAGTTTGAGGGAGTTACCGAGGTGTAACTTAACGCATCTCCTTTGTTCTCCATCTTCCAGCAGATGAACCAGTTGCAGTCCTGCCAGATGTCCTAAGCGTCCACTCTGCAGCTGCGGCTACATCGCTCTCGGTCCTGTCATTGCTAGTCCCCTTACTACTTTTGTTACACTGAAAGGAAGTGAAATGACTTACTTTATTCAGGGACTACAGTGAAGACAGTCCGTGGGGTTAGAAACCACTGACTTAAAGCAAAAATATTACACCCAGTGCTGGCCACTGGAAGAACCCTTCAGAACTTGTAAAGTATGGATGAACCCCTCATTGAGCATTTGAGTCAAAATGTTTGTGCTTGGTCTTATTTTCAAGAAGATTACAGTATTTTTTTTTTTATTTTTTTTTTTTTTTTGCAAAACAAGGCCCTCTTTGCATTGTATTTGTCAAGAGGGCTCTACAACAAAACTTTTTGGAGGACACATTCCTTCTGAAACTATGAAGACAAAGAAGATCTCTACGTGGATGAAGAACATTCAAGAGCACAAACAACAACTTGACCATTTAGGGATTGGATATCTGAACTCGAGCCAAAGAACAGCCCACTCTCTCCAACATGTACACTATTCCACCCTTGAGTATTGTGTACTGATTTGTCGTGTTATTATCGTTACTGAGTGTCGTTGATGTCTCATGTGATTTTTTTTTTTTCTTCTAAATGTAGCATTTACACACACAGGAGCTGTTCTCATCACCGCCATCCCTTTGTGGACCATGTGCTCACACACTGTAGCACTACAAGTACGCATACAGTGGCTCCTAGAAGGCCTCACATACCTGTTAAAATGCCAGGTTTTTGATATAAATACTTTTTAAAAACCTTTTCCAAGTGAAATGTGACATTTAGTTTGTACAATTCAACTGAAAAACAAACCAAGAAAAAAGGTAAAACACTGCAACCACCTGGTTGCATACTTGAGCACACTCTTGAACCAAAACTTTGTCGAAGCACATTTTTATTTAATTTCAGCATTTAAACGTGTTTGGTCTGTCCGGATGCCACGTCTTAACTTGGAATTATTTACCCGCTACATCCTGAAAGGTTCTGCAAACCAATCAGATTGTGAGGACATCTATTGCCCTCAGTCCTCTTCAGGTGACATGCCCAGATTCCCTGTTGAATTTATTTCAGGTCTATTGCTAGGCCTTTTCAGAATCTTAACTTTCTTTCCATGAACCCTTTTACTTCGTTAACTTGCGTATAAGCTTGGACTGTGATGCTGAAAGATCAAATCCCAAATCAACTTCCAATCGCTAGAAGACACCTAAAGGTTTTGGGCCGAAACTGTCTGGTTTTTGGAGCTATTTAGAACTTTTTCCACCTTGACAAAAAACCTTTAGCTCAATTTCAAGAAAAGTAACCCCTTAGCATGACACTGCCACTACCATGTTTCATATGGGTATGGTGTACGTTTGATGATGTGGTGTTTTTGTACCAAATATACCTTTTGGGAAGGGTGCCCCAAAAGTTCAAGTTTGGTTTCATCAAACTGAAATGTATTTTCCCAAAAGGTTTTGGGAGATTTAACGATGCCTCAGAGTTTAATTTGGAGGAAAGTACGTCCTGCAACCTTGCTACTTAGTCCAGACGTACAGTATGTCAAACCTTGGTGGAACATGTGGAACCCAACCAGTACTTGTCGGAAAGTCCTGCAGCTCCTTCAGCGTTGCGCTAGGCCTTCCTAACAAGTTTCTGTCTGCTGGCTTTTTTTTTTTTCCAAGTAATTTTGGAGAATTTTCCAGTTTCTGTAATGTTCCTGCTGTCCCATTTTTTTTTTTTCTCAGATTTTTGATGCATGCCTTTGCTGTTACATTTCGTGCGTATACCGCGCCTGATTGATACATTTGTTCAACGACATAATTTTGATCCTCTAAAATTTCTCTCCAAACTGCAGGATGCAAATCAGCAAATATCAAGAAAATCATGAATTCAATTTAAAATGAATGTTCCCTATTTCTACATGCAGGTTTTTGCAGCTAATATTGGAATTTTTCTGAATAAATCTGTCACCCTTTTTGTTGAATTTATGCAGGATAAATACCAGATTATACGTGGAAAAAGTTTTAAATGATTTATCTTGGTCTCTTTTTAACGGGAGGCGTGTAGACCTTTAGGGGCTCCTGTAGTTTGAACACTGACGCACACCGCCAGCCGATGCTGTGTGAACACACTCCATTACACCCTACATAATTTTACATGTACATTCTGTGAAGATAATTTATGACATTTTTTTTGCAGCTCAGAAGTTTTACTGTACATACCTTGTGCTCACTAAATGTAATGTTTACTGATGGCGATGAGTGCTGGGGAACGCATGTGTGTGTGTCTTGAACTGAAAATAAGAGAATGTACTTTAGCTGTGGGGGTTACGATTTGGAAGAGGGTTGAGACAAAATGTTCCTTCTGCCAATAGCAAAAACACTGAGATGACGGTGTGTATTGAGGAGAGGCTGGACTTCTCCGTTAGCTGGGTTAAGCCACTGTACTGGTTAAACTCTCTGACATGAAGGGCTGGTTGAAATTCTTTCTAGGTGTTTAGTTTTAGATCACTTTAACAAAAAAATAAAAAAGTAAAAGCTTATCAATCACCAGTTGTCAGCAGAACAGGACACAGCATCGAACGGAGTTGCTAAGCTCATCTTCACCTGACCAGAAACGACAAAGCACAACAGTGTATGACTACCATCTTTCTTTTTCTTGTTTTTTACCTGAACTCTTGATGCCTAATTTTGTACATGTGTAAGTAAAAGAAGTGTATAATATGTCCATATGTGTATATAAATATAGATTATATAAAAACCGAGTTTGATAAATGTGAAAGATTTTCATGTGAAATAAAAAAAAAAAGATATTTTTGGAAAACCAGACCAGCATTCTTGTGTTTATCTTCTTCAGTAATTGTATTTGTCTGAACAACTGAATTCTTTTACAGCCATTATGTTGCCCAATTGATTTAAAAGCACAAAAAAATCAAAGCCCGAGATGACATTTCTGACGTCATCTCGGGCTTTGGAGTTCCTAACACAAGGAATGCTGCAGCTGAAGCCCATGATACCTGTGTGTGGTGGATTTGAAGCACTGTCTTCAACTATAGTCCACATCTGCCCCCAAACTCTTGAATGGACTTTTCTTAATAGTCACCTTAAAGCTTTTCCACCAAGAAAGAGAATTTTAGTTTTTTATTACTATAAGTCATAACCATCAAAAGTAACAATGATTGAAGTATATCACCCTGTGTTTTGGATTTATGAGTTTGGCTTTTTTTAATTGAATTGCTGAAAATGATCAAAAGAAATTATTGAGTGAAGAGTCAAATGTTCGCCTTGGAAAGAACAATTATACCACTGATGAGTATCTGTTGAAATCATTTGCCTGACAAGCTCTTCATCTTAAGACTTTACTTCAGTGCAAGAACAGTTGTGTGTGATTGGCGTTTGTTCCAGGGCTATTACGTAGGCCTAAAAATAATTTTATAGGCTCTGAACGATCTGATTAGATTTTATTTCTATGAGTGGTTGGTAGCATGCTCTTATTCTGCTAAAATATTACATCTCATTAAAAAAAGGGTTGAAATGGTTTCCAGGAATATTCCAAGTTGGAGCAATATACATTGTTTTCCCTGTGCATGTGTGGGTTCTCTCCAGGTACTATTTAGTTAATTTGTTACTTCAAGTTGCCGTTTGGTGTGGGTTTGTGTGTGTGCGTGCATGCATGTTTTTTTTTAAATTGTCCTGTGTGTTTCTGTGTTGCCTTGTGATACACTCGCTATGTGTCCAAGGTTCACCCAAGCTCTGACCGCTGGAGATCAGCACCCACTTATCTATGACCCTGCACAGATAAGTGGGTGCTGATGACAGAGGGACAGATGGATGGATGCTGAAGGAACTTGATCTGCTACCAGTTAGGAGTCTGTGGATGAAAGTTTGAAGCAAAGTTTGATAAACGAGATAAATTTATCAGCTTTTTATAAGGTGATCTTTCAATCATCTCTTTGATGGAGAGATAAAACCTTTAGATGTAGATGAAGTTATCAAAACACACGTTTACCGTGTGTACCACCTCAGGCATACACAATATGGATCCCCAAATTCTACACACTCTTATTAAAACGGTTTGGGAGATTTTAAAAATCAGATTGTGAAAAGTGCGTTGGAAACTTTTTCCCTAGAACATTTTGGCGGAAACAGGTAAAATATGCAAAGGTACCATAACGTGATTGCATAAGTGTGCATAGCCTTAAACTAATCCTAAAGCATTTTGTCATCTTAAATTCCCGCCTGCTGTAGTAGGGAGTCTAAGTATCCCAAGATAAAGTTAATTTCTTCTTCTATGATATTGCTTACATTTGCTCTTTCGCACACTTTAGCTGTAGGTATTGCTTGCAGAGAGGTTACACATGATCAAAACACTCAAAGGCATCAATTAGGAAAAGGGAAGAATATCAATAACATCAGACACATAACATGATACAGGAACATAGTCACCAAACAGTGTAGAAAATATGGGAAAGTGACATTACAAGTGTTCAGAGCAGCTGCCAAGAACTTGTGATTAATACTAAAGGAATTTCTGAACTACTGGTTGGGTTCTGTATCTGACAACAAGCCCATGTACTCTCCATTTTTCTAGACTGAGAGGTGGAGTAGAAGACAGAATTCCTCTCTTTCAAAGGAAACATCCAGGTGTGGCTAAAATCTGACAAAACCCTGTGGGAGGGATCATGTTTGATAGTCTGATAAAAACCAAGGTTGAAGCTTTAGATCACAATTCCCCAAAGGAGTATTTGACATAAAACCAACCCAGTGCATCGCCAAAAAAAGAACATGCCCACATTGAAACATGGCAGAGGCAGCATCATGCTCTGGACTTGCTTTTTCTTCAGATTAACTTGTGTTTATGTTAAGGGACTTAAGCAGGTGCACAGTTGGTAGAACTATTGAAAGACGTGGGGTCTTTCTGGGTGGAGTTTGTATGTTCTCCTTGTGCATGTGTGGATTCTCTCCGGGTACTCCAGCTTCCTCCCACAATCCAAAAATACGACTGTTGAGTAAAATGATCTCTCCAGATTGCCCTTAGGTGTCAGTTTGTGTGTGCATGGTTGTTTGTCCTGTGAGTCTCTATGTTGCCTTGTGATGGAATGGCCACCTGTCCACGGTGTCCCCATCCCACCACCCAAATCTGCAACAATACAAGGAGAACCTAAAGCTATGTATAGTTTGAAAAAAATATTCAGTTGTCTGTCAGAGACCTGAAAGGGAAGATAGGTTAATTTTTTAGCATCATAGTCCATTCATGCAAACATCCAAAAAAATATATATATTAATTTCACCTGAATAAATGTACATTTTTGGAATAGCCTGGCCACAGTCTAGAGCTAAAGCTGACACTAAATCTGAAGAGGGCTGTGGACAAGAGATGTCCTCACAATTTATTAGAAAAACTTTTAAAAGGTAGTGGGAGCCAAATATTCAATTAACGATGCTGACAGACTCCTTCCGAAAAAGACCTTACACACAGACTGAATTAAAAGGTGACTCAATAAAATCTTTTTTAAAGTTTAAGAGAAGACACTTTTTCTTCAATCAGGTTATTAAAGTTTTTTTATTTTCCTAACGAATCTGTTAGGAGAAAAAGTAAAATTGTCTGTTACACTGAAGATGCTAAGAGTTTTAAAATGATTTCATTGTTCATTAAAAAATATTTTAATACACACACATTCTTGTTTTACTATGTTATGAGGACCTTGCCTTGGCTTCCATTCATTTTCAACCCTTTCTATGGCCTAACCCTGACCCTGACCCTACCCCTGAACCTAACCATTACCAGTGCATCCCTAACCCTAACATAAACTGAATTCAGTCCTAAACCAAACATCAAGCTAAAATAAAAGACAGGACGAGGATTATGTTCTCACTTTGCAACAACTGGCCCTCACTTTGCTGGTAAAATGCAAAAAATGGTTCTCGCAGCAACACCAACAGGAGCACACACACACACACACACACACACACATACATATATATATATATATATATATATATATATATATATATATATATATATATATATATATATATATATATACTGTATATACATGGTGCATTTAAATGAAATAAATTGAACGCGTCACACTCATGAAGACAAGTGGGGCACACCTGTGTGCCTTTAGAATGGCTGGGGGCGGCATATCAGTATAGCTGCTCTAACAATGGCTTTAAAACACTCCTGACAGAAAGACCAGAGGGGCCAAAGTGTTGGTGTGATCAATTAATTACAGCAAGGAGGAAAAGGAGAATGACTTAGTGTGTGGGAACCTCTCAGACTGAAGTTATATCTTCCATCTGTGGAATGATGTAATATGAGCTTTGGCGTTTATCTCAAAGCACAGCCTTCCTAGCGCCGAGAACATGCCTTCAGACTCTTAGTATAACACATGAAAACACAGGAAGAAATCTGAGAAAGTAGTAGTGACACTTAGTTTTCTCCTTGGCTGAGCTCGTCTCGCAGTGTTAGTGGAGCACTCGACCTTTTACAATAACTTTACAAAACCGTGAGGAGCAAACGGATTACCAACCTTCCGTAGCATCAGTATAATTGGGCCGAGCAGGATTACCGCGCCATGTAGAGCACATATTTATCAGCATCCAGCCATGGCACATTGCCCTTGGTTAGACTCCTAATGGGCTGGGGAGTAAATATTCATGACAAAGAAGCAACACTGAAACTTCTCTGCATCATCCTAAATGAAATAAAAACGCAGTTTCTTTGGAATTGGGGGGATTTTAGGTTAAAAAGCTCACAGGAAACCAAACCCATTCCTCCTTCTGATTAGGGCAGAAAGATTTCCAGAGGAGCCAATATCAGAGATAATGGTTTCAACAAACTGATGTGACATGAGGCAAATAAGATCAAGTCTAAGGCAGGCTAAGACTGGCAAAGCTACAGCAACGGGATAAAACAGGGAGATCCAAGCAGTGTTTAGCATAACCTGCATGCACATATGTGCTCTCTCTGTACTTACTCCTCACACACTCACACCTCTCTGTCTCTGAGGGCCAAACACTCTGCTTTTTTTCTGCGAGCTACATGACAAGTCATTGTTCTCCTCCCCTTCCCAGGGGAGCTTTACAGCCATGACAGTAAAACCAGCTGTAGCACCGAAAAACTCCGGTGCCAGTTTAACAACTCCCCCGTGTTTTCAAAGAGGTGCCCATAAATTGTGACGGTCGGACAGGCCCCCTTAACCGCCTGACCCTGGAGGAGGTTCCGCTCAGTAGACGATCATCAGGAGAGAACCATTCTTTTTATTTACGCTCTAGTTCGGTGTACCGGTCTGTGTAAATGTGGACAGCAAGTGTGAAATCTTTTAACGTCGCAGTAAATGTTAGCGGGCTGCCAGGATCAGAACATGAGCAATGGGTTACAAACTGACAAGAAGCTATATAATTTAAAAAGGAAGGAGCAAGACTTTTTTGCAGTTTGACATTGTAAGTTTGGGAATGGCTAGTACAAATAAAGTACGCCGTTTTCAATTTTAGAGTTTTGGTTTTTGTCATTTTCAAGTATCGGGACACACATAACAACAATAAAGATATACAAAAGAAGAACACAGAAGCCATAATGTCAATATTATCATGCTAAATCCACCTATGTAGCCCCTAAATATATTTTGTTGTGTACTTGGAGTCTTTGGGAGTCCAGAAAAGTTGGATTTAGGTGCTGATATTTTTATATCCTGTTTGGGTCATATAACGTCACAGTATTTTCTGCGGTACTGCGAAACAAGGTCATGGACTTCTGGCTTACTAATTTTGTGAATCTGAGTGGAGGAGTCAAAATGTTCAGTTGATGGGTGTATTAACCCACACAATTCATTACACCAACCCCTAGCATACTACAAAAATGGCCGAATGGGTTGCAACCTGGAGCGGGGCGGGTGTGAGGTGCCTCATTTGCATTTAAAGAGACGGTACCAAAACAAGTTGCTCTCAGACGCAGCTCAGAACAGGGGCAAAAGAGGGGCTGTGGGGCTAAATTAACACAGAGCCAAATATTGTATCTGCACTGAAAAGTTTGACCAGAAAGATGAAACTGCATGAAGCCAGAGGAGCCGCAATAGGCGTTGTAATACCTATACCCCGCTGAGTGGAGCAGTAATGCTGCTAGAGAAGTAAAGAAGGAAGAAAAAGGAAGAAGACCTGGGAGAAAACAATGGCTCCATCTGAATGCCTCTACCGTGTAAGGATACTTTAGCCAAAGCAGACTCGCGACTAATTTAGCATAGGAACCTCGTGATGTCCCTTACCGGCATTAAGGAGCTATAAGGAATCCCATCCTTTGCATGACATGACGTATAAGCACAGCCCCACCTCACGGAAATTAACAAAAATGGCTGGAGAGAAGAGAGTGCGCACTTTGTAGTTCATTTTCTGAAGGCGGTGTGCTCGGATTTGACTAGAATCATCTATGTGCGTTTTTGTCACGTAATGACGTCAGAGTTAAGGGGTGTCCAAAATCAGCACAACAGTCCAAAGTTCCTTTCCTACCCACAATAGTGTTCTTACTGTTGACCCCATGACATTCCAAAGGAACTATAATTAGATGTATTCGGATTGGAGCCAGTGAACACAGGAGAGAGGGAAGAGGCGTTTGTGTTCAGACCAACGACAAAGCGGGCTTCACAAATGCAGTAGAGGAGCAATATGTGCTGGTGTAAAATTTACAATAAATTTTTAGTGTCTCAAACACTCCAAAGTTTGTCAAGTGTTGTTTGTGTCAACGCATGCTTTGTTCTCATGAAAAAAATACTGGTTTGTCTTCTTCAGCTTTACTCGAGCATAACACTTTAAACTCCGTCTTATTGCCACAGAGATTACAGTGAAAACGCAAGTTTGCATATACAGGATTTTTTTTTTATTTAAATATTGCAGTGCAATCCGCAAATGTTACATTCATGGTAGCTTGCAAAAGAAAAGTAATAATACCTGTTAAACTTTTATTTAATCACAGCCCCAGACCTCAATGTATTATGATGTGATTTTATGTGATAAACCAACACATAGTAGTGCATTGTGGAAGACAAATGGTGGATATTTTTAAACTTCTGTTACAAATAAATGCATGGCATCCATTTCTATTAAGCACTCATTACTTTCATACCCTTAAATAAATCATGTGTGTAGGCAGTTGGCAATAGTCCGCTAATTAGGGGTCTATTAGAACCAGAAAAAGCTTTATTTGGCCATGATTGTGTAAACCATCAAGGATTTTGGCTTTGATAAATCCAGTTGTTCTTTCAAGGCCTCAGAGGTTTGTAAGAGAAGATTAGTGAAGACCAAGCAACACAGGACAGAGAAAAAGTTCTGCAGAAGTAGCAAACCTACCAAGACATGGCCGTTCACCTAAATGGGCAGGCTGGTCAGGGAGAGAACTAATCAGAGAAGCACTTGATAACTCTGGAGGAGCTTCAGAGATTCAATAATCAGATGACAGAATCTGTCTCCACAAATCTGGTTTTTGCAGTAGAGTGGCAAGAAGTAAGCTGCTGTTGAAGCCAAGTAGGGGACACGCCAAACATGGCACCTCACACTGAAAATGGCCTCCTTATGGAGAAACATGGTGGTGGTTGCATCATGCTGGGGGATGCCGACTGAGCTTGTGGTATTTTGCTTTTCAGATCTTTATTTGTGAAAAACCATTACAAACCATGTGTTCTTTCCTCCACTTCACAATTGTGGACCCCTTCGTTGGTCTGTGACATAACATCCAAACAAAATGCCTTAAGGTTTGTAAGATGTGAAAAAGTTCTAGAGGTTTTGCCGCATTTGCAACAATCCGTAAGGGTTGAGATTTAATCAAACATACCATGGCAGCAAATTAAGGTTTCTAACTTTAATTTAACAACTGACAGAAAAAAAACTACTGACCAGACTTCTCTATGTATCATTTAGGTTGCAACAGAGCCAGTGGTGTGTGTGATAGGGAAACCTGGGAGGCAGCCATGGAAGTTACGTTTTCCAAAACCAGCTGGTCGGTCTCTGAGCGGACTAAAATATGCTATCAGCAGGACACACGACGGCCGGTCCCTGTTCGCCTGCCAGCTTAGGGTTGATCTCGGAAAAGCCCGGACAGTTTGCCTCAGAGGACCTTTGACAGGTCACCTAATGCGTTTGTAGCAGCCATGCTGGCTTGAAAAGAAATCCAGCATCCAGTAACCATCAGAGCAGCTGTTCCACAGTAGCCTGATCCAGGGGTGATTTTTTTTTTTCCCGCCTCGTTTGCGTTGTTTTTATGGGTTGATGGTATTCTGCTCGTGCGGATTAAAGACTAAAAGTGCCTTTCTTTCCTTTCTGTCGCAGCATGTTAAAGCTTCGGATGACGGCGGGGTCAGACGAGCCTGCCGGGAAACGGAGTGCACTGGTTTTGCAGAATAAGCTGGAACCTTTGGGCTAGCGAGGGCAAACTTTGGCCCGCTGCCATGGTTGGGGTGTGGTCTCCCCTTCCCGAAAAAAGTCCTGTCCCCACAGCCAAGGTCATCTGTGTCACTTAGGCTCCCGGTTTGGTTTCCTGTCTGTCTTAGTCACTTACCATGCTTTTTTTTTATTCTATTTTCTGTGCACTTCAGCTCATCTGAGTCTAAGTCACAGAAATATGTTGTCACGCTCACAGTTTCTGTAGCAAATAAATCAAAATCTTGATCTCTCTCAGTTTAAGGCCCTTATTACTGACTCTTACTGCCGTCCTCTCCGTCCAGAGATGGGTTTGAGGTTTTGCTGTGAAACGTGTGGGCGGAGAGAAGGAGTCTTTTCGGAGGACAAAAACGATAACCTATCATTTTTTAGTCATGTTGAGATGGATTTGCTCCCGGCACTGTCACTGAGTGTCTCTAGGAGTGCTTTTTAAGGTCTCAGAGGGGCCATGCAGCGGGCACGAACCAAAGTGCTGCTGCTCTCACCATCAAAAATCCCCCTTGAGGTTGGAGCAGAGGGTGAAGACCGGTCTGTGTTTGTCTTCTTCTGCTGGCCTTTTTATCTGCAAATCAGATCTAGCTGAAGAATGACGAGCCATTTTATCACCTGCACAAAAACATCAATAAGAGGAGTTTAACTCTATCACAAAAGCACATTAACCACGAGAGATCTCAAATGATGTTGCACCCCTATCAGCTAAATTTTGTGGTACAAGGCTGTATTATGTGTGTTATTATCAGTTCCAGGGTATATTTTTAAAACACAGAAATATACTGTTCATTCAAACATTATGAGTGTCTTGGTTGATTAATAAAAGAAATACAACTAATAAAACCGAAACATATGTATGCCTATTCACTGAGTAGAAGTAAAAGCAATGATGAAAACTAAAAACAAACACCAGAACCTTCCTTCTAAAGGTTTTGGGACATCTGGAGCATCCAGAGAAGAAAAGGTGAGCACTGCCATGAGTCGCACCGACAGCGAAGCGGACCAGTCAGACAAAGCGTATTTGTTTCTCATCTGATGGTGTGGGATTCCTGATTCCGCTCAACAACGCTGCCAAGGACAAACGTCTTCCAACAGCCCAGGCACAGTTTGGTGATCTGTGGATTTCCCAGCACAGCACAGCACTGTGTCACAAGGCAGAAAAAGGCTGCCAAGTGGCTCAGAGATCAGGACATTGAAATTCTCCTCTGACCCAGACTGGATGGATAAACATAAGTCAACAAACTGCGGTCAACTCTATATGGAGCTAATTTCAACACTGTCACTTTTTGCATGAATCTGATTTCTTCCCTCAAAATGTTTTACTTTTAAAGCCATAATAACAAATGAAAAAAAAAGGTTTGTTTGAAGGTTTTGCTAATTTATTAGAAGCCAAATAATTACTTGAGCATTTATTTTCTGTTTCTGCACCTTTTGGATTGTTTGTGTTGTAAAATAACAAGAATTTAACAAACGATCCCTTTTTGATACTGAAGAGATTTGAGCTTAATGCCATAATATGCATGTTTTTCTTAGTTTTGTATTTATATATATATACATATATATATATATGTACACACACACATATATATATATATATATATATATATATATATAATTGTTGTTTGTTCTACACAAATTGCCTCGAGCTACGTCAGGTTTGATGTTGAAGAATTCCTTTCATTTCCTCAAGTTTACTTCAACATAAAGTCGCTTGTTTCATGCTGGCCAACAGGGCTAAACAGGAATCAGTGTGGCAGCGGCTTTAAGAAGAAAATTTAAATAAAGAAGTGAGTTTCAGATGCTTTCAAGCAACTTTCTCTCACAAAGAGCAAACCTTTAACCTCCAGGTAACAGATGTTTCCTTTTTTTTTAAATGTTATAACTTATGGGTGAGGGAGGCCACTACATGTCTGCCGCAGATCAAATGCCTTGAAATGTAGCCAAAAAAAAAAAGCGGAAACATCTGAGGTCATTTCTAGTGGCTTTAACAGACATCTCTGTCTCTGTATCTGATTGCATCTACTTTGACGTGCTATTATGAAAATGCAGAATCTGGTTTATGTATTGTATGTTCTAATCATGGAATGAAAGGAAAGTGCACCAGAAAGGCATTTTAACCAGCATGCTCTGAGTATGAGGACTGTAAAATGTTTAGCCTAACATCGTAAATCATTTTGTTTGTGGAAATTAAATGCATTTAAGAGGGAGAATGAGGACAAAGAAAAGCGACTATAGCATCGTTATATGTGGCTACAAGTGAGAACATATCTGGCTAACAAGAGTAGCTTTTAGTGCATTGGCCAGATTAGAAGATTTTCCAGTAAGTAACTGGTTGCCTTTCATCCAGTCTGCTCAAGCAACAGCTTGCAGATTCATGGGGGGACGCGAGAACGTTACGAGGCATGATGGGGCTGCAGCCAAACAGCACAATGGGCAGAGCTGCCAACTCTTTTGCATTTGTTCAAAAGTTATTGGATCTTTTGAAGCTCCATAATGATGCCTTTGGACAGGCGAGGCTTTGTTATTACGCAGCAGGGACTCTGTAAAAATGAGCAAAGGCAGCTTGTTAGGGCTCACACCGAAGACGTGTAGCTGCCAACATCGATTACTTCATGAGTTTCATACTCAGATTCAGTAAACCATGTGATTTTTTTTTTTAAATGGAGAGAGGACATATGCATTAAGAGGAAATAAAACCCATAGCAGTTACCCTTTAAGAAGAACAGTTTTGCATTCCCCACAGTGTGTTGCTAAAACATTGATGTCCTTTGAACTTTTTCACATTTTACCACGTTGCAACTGAAAACCTCAACGTATTTTATTGGGATTTTATAACATAAATCGACACCAAGTAGCACATAATTGTGATGTGGAAAGCAATAGGCATCAACCTGAACCAACAGGCTAGTCAGAGGGCATTATTCAGAGAAGCAGGGAGGTCGACTGAGGAGGGGCTGCGGAGACACAGCTCAGGTTGCAATAACCTGTTGACTGGGCAGTTGTAACCAATACAAATCAGGCCATTTATGTATAAACGGGATAAACAAATCGATTGTTAAGAGTCAGAAAAAGTCCCGCTAGTAGTTCTCCAAGACATGTAGGGGAAACAGCGAACACGTGGAGGAAGGTGCTTCAGTCATGTGTTTTGGCTTCCATACAACAATCTCAAAAAATAAAGAAGTAACGCGAAGCGTGAAATAAGAAGTTTACAACAGGGGGGAAAAAAGATCTGTAAAACAAAATGTGTTTGAAAGGGAGCTAGGAGCAGTGGCTTATCCAGCCCTGCCCTTAAAGCTGATGCTGCCTGTCACCCTGAACTATGGAACATGGCAGTGATGGCATCGTGCTGAGGGGACAATTTTCACCAGCAAGGACACGGAAGTTCGTCAAAGCTGATGGAAACAGGGAGGGAGCTAAATACAGGGAAATCTTTGAAGAAAACAAGTAAAAGGCTGCAAAAGACTTGGCAGACCTGGACAGATGTTCGCCTTCAAGCAGGTCAACGTCAATCAATCTGGGCTACAATGACGATGTTAAAGCGGTAATTGCAGCAAAAGGTGGTTCCACAAAGAATTTAGTTAGGATGACTGAATACTAACCCATGCTTCACTTTTCATGTTTTGATCTTTTTCCCGAGAACCATATGTCCTTTTTCCCTCACTTCACAATTTTGTGCCACGTGGCGTTAACAAAAATATAGCAAATGATCGCAGCCCAAACTATCAGATCCTGCAACCCACAAACAGACACCAACTGAGAAAATAAACTCCCATTTAATTGATTCACAGCAATGCATCGTGGGCACATTTCTGATAGCAAACAAAGGAATGTACACTTCTTTACAGATATAATCTTAGTCCATGTTCTCTGACAAGCATTCAGCTCTTAATACAGAACCAAATTCCACCTTTTTATAAAAAAAGGACAGTATCGGAGCTGAGACAGACTGAACTGCATCCAGGAAATCCTTCTGTGAGCCGTCCAAGTCTTCATTTGTGACCTTTCGATTACAATTACCGGGATATCAGACAAAATGTTGCAAGTTTCGAATGTATTTGGCATATGGGCGGGGTGATACAATCAAAAGTATCCTTAAAGAGAGATGCAGAATAATCACATTATTAAAATGTGCAATATTGCAATAGCAACACAGCAATCTAGCCATCAAATGTAACAAAACTAAGAGCAGGCCCCAAGTTGAGTCGCCTCTAAACTCACCCAGCAGTGTAGACTTTAAGAACTTTTCTTAGTCTAAAAAGAATCTGACACAAATAGATGTACCATGTAGTTCTTCGCCTTAAAAAATGAATATGTTCTGTTTTTTATGCATTAGTCCCTAAGAAAACAAAATCTGACAATGATACTGTCCTCAGAAAACAACAAAAAGGGTGTGGAAGCCTCTACAAAAATAAAAGAAATAATCCAACCAGAGTGTTTCTCTTTTGTGAGTGACTAAAAAAGTATAAATCATACCACGGTGTATATTTTCTTGTTGTACATTATAGTCCTTAGAAAAAAAATTAACCAAACTTTATTTATGACAGGGTTTGTAATGGGATTCAAGAGGGAAAAAAACCAACAAATACTAATATTTGTATTGGCCCTGAAAACCCTTCAAAAAAATAAAAAAGGACATGTTCAAATAACTCTGCTCTGTTTAATGCAATATGTGACGTCATCAGAAGCATGAGAGCAGGGTTGCTTGTTCTCAACGACCGATTTTATTTTGATTAAATAAATATCTCTAAACAAAAATAGCAAAACAGCTACAATAAACTACCACGGCATGTCATGGTATAGCTGAAGGTGAGTTTGATCTTACAGAAAGGTCTGGCTTGTAGCTGTTTTTAAGACTCACCTCCACACAGAAATACTCACTTTAAGATCACTTTCTGGCAGGAAAAAACATTACAGTGACGAGGACTGACTGATGCCTCGTTGTAATTTATGTTCAGATCGAACCTGCCGACTACAAAGACGCTCCAAGATCAACCAGCAGCGACACATTTCAAATATACCCCGCTTTGTAAGTTGCTGTCTCTCAGAGAAATAAAACGCTCGCAGTTCAGTCTCCACAGCTTCAACAAAGCTCCTTATGGTTGTCCTACATCTTTAACCCCTTTCTCCTCAGGTCCTCTTTGGCTTCCTTGATCTGCTCCTGCAGTTCTCTGGCCGCCTCGTCGCAGTCGTTGAAGGTGGCCACCCGGTAGCCCACCGTGGCCAGGGAGTAGCAGCCGAAGGAGACCAGCAGGTAGAGAGGCATGGGCCAGGCCACCTCCCTGTAGGTCCGGGGGAGGCTCAGCTCCAGCGGATCGAAGGCGACCACGGCCCATATAGCGCCCAGCAGCGACGCTCCGAGCAGCCACTGCAGGAGTTTAGTCATGACGGTTGTTTGAGCAACGAAGAGCCTGATGGAGAGACAAACTGTTAGCACCGTAGCGTGGCGACGGGTCGGATTACGTGGATAAAACCAACTTTTTTGGGGCAACAACAAGGAAGCAGGACCAGTAAAACTCGCTCGACAAACACATAAATACAAGTAAAGATAGTTAGAGTGTCAAAATCACTTCCATTCGTTTATATTTAAATAAGAAAAAAGCCCAGTGTGTTTACCTTCTAGCAAACGCCACCTCAGCTCTGCGCAGAATAATGACGTCGCCCTCCGCGACGCCTTATGGGAAATGTGGTGAGAGATGCAGCAGTTCTGAGCGGACCACAAAAAATGATTTTTTTTATCGTTATAGGAACAAGTTAAATATTATGACATGAAACATACACATAAAAATGATAATATAGCGACAAAATGTTAGAATATATATTAGGTTATTGTGATATATTTACACATTTTGAGTTATCTTTTTATGACATTCGTGATTTTATTATAATACTTTTATAAACAAATAGGGCTTGATCGAAAGTTTCAGCTGTTTACTGTCTGTATGGACTGCTGGAAGGACATTATATTATGGAAATTAAGATAAACAGAATTTATTTCTTTGTGTGTTAAGTATCTAATTATTTTTTGAAAACTTTTCTGGTACAATGTCAATCAGAAAGGCCTTTGAGACTGGCGGTCAGACAGATCACTCTGCTGCGTGTAATTTTACCCTGATGTAACATCAACAGCCGCACCCAGTCAGCTGTGAGAGAGAAGACAGCTTGTTTCGACCGTGTCTTAAGCGAGGCATCATCTTCATGATTTACTCAAGCCATTTTCAAGATTAGGTACCATTAGCAAATCTTAAAAGCTCTCCATGAGGGCTAATGTTTTTTTTTCACACGAGAGGAATCCAACAACTTAATCAGGGGTCAGCAGCAGGCTCTATGTTCTTTGATCTGAGTCTCTGCCTGTTCATTCAGGGTGGTAAACTATCCAGGTGCAGAGGGCACAGATTTCTCCAGGGTGGAATCAGGACTTGGAGAAGATATAAACATCATTCAGTGAGCCGGGCAGAGCGACACGCTGAGCAGCCGCTGAGAAATAAACATCATTCTCTGGGGAGAAAAAGGAGAGTTATTCTTAGGACTGGGCTGTTTATGTTTGTCTGCATTAGTGTTAATAGTGTGAGGGACATTCTGAGCTTCTGCCAGAGGGGTAGAGCCTATTTCTTCTGCTTATTCAGGGTCTAGTAGCTAAGACTGGAAAACAGGTTGCATAAAATTTCTAAAAATATTAAGTTGGCACTACAAAGAGTTTATCATTTCTGTGTGTCAGAGTTCAACAAAAGTAGCACAATAGGAAATTACCTTGTTCAATGTTTTTGTAGGCCTTCATTCATCTAATCAGATTTTTAAAATGTTGGAAAAATGAAACAACAAAATCAAAATACCGAGAAACAATCAATAAAAGACACATGCTTTACATACTCCAGAATCAAGGGAAAAGAAACACAAAAGTGAAGCAAAAAGAAAATGCGAGATTAATGCACTAATGATGAAATAAGGTTAAGAATGAAGGTTAGAACCCAGAGGGAATATGGTCCAATTTGGATTTAATTTGCAGTGACGAAAAATAACTTTCTTAAAAAACCACGGCAACTCCTTGATCAGCAATTTCTGTCCAACATCCTGCTTTCTGTCTCCATGGCAAACAAATTTCACATGGATGTCGTAGATACATCCACTACATCCACTACATCCACTGCTTCTTTAGCTTTTAAATCTGATGTAAACCTCAGCCTCCAGATGTAGGTTTTGGACTTTTTCCCAGTGTCCAAGTCGTAAAGGCACAGGTCTGATGATACGGTTGTAAAATCAATCATCAATCACTGGCCAAGACCAAGTTGGCCTGGCACCAAATACATTTGTGGACCACCTTATGCTCAGATATGGTGTTTGTTATTGACACGCCCTGCCTTGTGCTGTTGGGTTTCCTTAGATAGAAAATGTTTTGACCAATCTGTCTGTAAGATTTGATTGAATTTTACTTTGAAGTGCCTTGAGATGACATGCGTTGTGAATTGGTGCTATATAGATAGCGTTGAATTGAACTAAATTGAAACACCCCTCAGATTCCAATCGGGGAGGCCTCCCCTGAAAATAACTGTCCCACTATGATATAGGTAAGATTTTGTGTTTCACAGAACTGTACTTCGGGCTGAAAGGATTATTTTGGATGGTTGAAGTGGAAATACCTAAAGACACATTCAGTCTTTATTTTTAAAGTTACAAGCAGGTGCAATGTCTTGAGTCAACATGCACAAACAGGAGTAAAGACATTGGCTAGAGTAACTTCAAATGAGTGCCTTTAATAATGCGCCCCACCGCCTGGATGATCCAGTGGCCCTGAGTGTCTTCGCTGGGAGACATCTAACAACCTCAGAGAGAAATTCTAGGTCCTGTTTGAACCACCCCCACAAGTTGTCTGAAAGGAATCAGCCTGCTAGTGGACTTCTACGCTTCCAGACAAGACTTTCAGTGAGACGTTTGAAAGTGGGTTGGTTTTATGGTTGAATAAGAACACTACAGTACGTTTGGGATTATCAGCATGTAGGACAGACTCTGAGTTTCAGGCTATTCTCCCTCTATAAGCCTGTTCAGATTCCAGCGCTTTGTCAAAATAAACAAAAGCCTTTACCTTGACTGGAACTGACGGAAATAGTTATTTCTGGGCAAAAGTGTGTAAGACAAAGGTGACTGTCAGCTTTATTTGTGGAAAGATGAAAGAGTTCTTGACACACAGCTAGGCCTAAAATTATGAATACACATGACAGGATCAATTTTAATGGAATCTGACATGTTTCTATTGACTTGAATTAATATTACATTTTGGAGTGACCCAGAAAGGGTCCAGAATTAAATCTGACAGAGAATCTGTGGAGGGAGCTAAAGATTAGGGTGATGGTGGGGAGGTCTTACAACCTCAACGACTAGGAACCCATCACCAAAGATAAGGGGAAACAAGCCAAGATGTTCATCCATTCCAAGGAGATTAATTGTATGGCTAAGACTTTACTATTGATTGTTGAGAAAGGTATGAATAATTTTTGATGCACCACTTTAAATAGAATATAAATGAATGCATATATATATATATGCCATTATGCAATTATTAAATTATTAGATCGCTCCAGCCGTAGATTTTATCTGTTCCATATTAGACTCCAGTGAATGGTCTGCATGAACATTTATCCTTCATTCTCCAGACTAGGATAGCAACAATGATGTCCTTTCCAGATAAGTTACTAAGTAAACTAGAAAAACTAAGTAGATAAAAACCATTCAGAGTTGGAGCATGCATGGAACATTTTTAGCAGGTTTATTCCTCTAATTATTTTACATATTAATACCTGTTTTTGTTAGTGAAGTGGTGGAAAAGGTGGAGAATTAATGTGCACATCCCATCTAATTAGATGGGACGTGGTACATATCACAGTGTCAAGGTGAGCCTCCTCTGCTGCCCTAACAAGATAAATTGAATCCAGGTGGGATCCCCCATGACATACAGCATCATCACATCCATCGCTACGTGTGTTGGGTCCAGGCCGGGCTGCGCGGAGACGAACAGCAGCCTGAGTGTGTGTGACCCTCAGTGGGAACGGCCGGGCTGGCTTTTCTCAGTGCGTCTCCCTGCCAGCTTTTGTTCCGTTCCAGTACTCAGGAAACCTGCGCTCCGGCCGAGAAGGCCTGGCAGACACAACACGACAGCCTGCGAGCGGGAGGGGCCCGAAACTGCGAAAATGAGACAGAGAGAGAGACAAAGAGACATGAAGAGGGAGGCATACAGCAGTAAAACAATACAGGAGATGGGGGGGGGGGGGGATTGTAGAATAAAGGGGCTGATGCAGTGGCAGCTGATTTTTTTTTTTATTAAAAAATAGAGAAACAGGAGGGGAGGGGGGGTCATAGCTGACAGGACAAGAGAGGGAAAGCTGAGAGGAGCAGGAATGAAAAGAAAGGGTGACTGAGTGTGTGCACGAAAGAGGAGAGGCCAGCGGAGCGGACATGGGGAGAGGGTTAGACTTGGGGGGTGAAATCTGGGGATTTGCAGGTGCAGCCTGAACAACAGATGACCTTAATGGTGTATTAAATCCAGCTGTTGCTTATCCACACTTAAATCCCATCCAACACCTTTAGCAGCACCGCAGTGTGCCTGCTCCACCTTTGATTCCCATAGAAATACAATACATCTATAAAAAAAAGAAAACAAAGCAATAAACAGTAGACAAAGCAATCATGGGAAGCATTCTGGGGCCAAGGGTCTTGCTCAGGGACCCAGATTCCAAGCAGGGATAGCAGATAATCAGGGCAAATAGAACAGGATGGAGACTTCTGTTGACTGTATCTCTCTTGATTTGTCAATATTAGGAAAGGGAAAAGTCTTGATAAGAAGGGGTGCTTCCAAATGGTTTTATAAGGGTCAAGATGTGAGTAAATGATAAACGTTTTACTCATGAAATGTAGGGAGCGAGAACTGGTGAGGCACACAAGGAGACCAAGAGCTTACAGTGCTGTTTAGGATAACAATAGAGCTCGGGCTGAAAAACAGGAACCCTCTGTTTCCTGAGCTGGAAACCAAATCTGTGTGTTGTCACCAGATCTGAGTTAGAGGGATCGAGTGTGTGTGTTTTTTTTTTTCGTTTAAAGAGGCAACATCTGAATGAAAAAAAATCACTTGAGAGGTTTTTGTAGATTTGAGTGTAAAACTAAGTTAAAAAGTGATTGAAGATAGGGGTTGGAAAGGTTCCCAGCTCTACTGCTTGGCCCCCAGGAACGCTGCTGCCCATCTTAAAATTACACTCTTACACTGAAATAGTTTATTAGATGCCCTCACAAGAGCAATAAACTGTTCCTCAGACTGCAAGTCAGCTGAATCTGGATTGAGAACCCTCTGCAAGCCCACACACAGCTGATAAATGTCCTCAGCCCTGGATCGCTCACTGACAGCCAGAGTCAGTATGAAATCACTGTGATAATAGCTCTGGGACACATATGCTACTTAGGATCTACTTAATGAAATCTCGGGTTATTCAAAGGTCAGAATGTGGTCAAGTGTGACCAGCAGAGACCACATGAGAGCAGCACTTGTGTTCCCCTCGCTGCCCCCTTTAAAGAAACCCACCTGTTTCATCTGGGAAACAGTGGAGGAATGTGCCCCCTCGTCCTGCTCCTGCTGCTGTTCTAATGAATCTCATCACACAGCCTGTGTTTTCCCCACTAATGCTTTGTTTGTTGACCTTTATGAGACGCCAGTACCCATTATCTTCACGGGTCGGGCAGCTCTGCCCCATGACACAGACCCTTCAACGGCAATCGTGGCCCACAATAAGTGTACATCTGGGTCTGATCAAATCCTTCTTGTCAGTGTAACAGCCTTTAACAATGAGGCGTACACTTCACCATGTCTCCCTCCTTCCTCTATCTGTTCTCTCCACTCACCCCGAAACACAACGTCCTTCAGGATTACTGTTATTGACAGTGAAACTAATTGCCGCATGGCCATGAACGTTCCCCCGGGCCATTTTAAAGTGGACGGCACAGTTTCCTTCCGCATCGAAATCTGCACTGAAGCCTAGAAGAGATATTGATTATAAATGTATTAATATGGGTCATTGCAGTTTGCACAGCAAGGGGCGGATGATGAATGGCTACATGTCTAGACTTAATAAACTGACCTCATCACCCGTTTTCATAATGGATGATGACAGGACGAAAAGGGGGAAATCTGTTTAGCAGTCATGGATGCTCATCGCAATAATGGAAATGATGCACAAAATTCTTAGAGATACAAGTGAATTAAATGTGATTTTTAGCCTTAGAGATGATCAGAAAATAACAAAACGCAACAGTGGTTTTCAGTGCAGGAAAATTAATTGTTCATTTGTCACGCTAACGGAAAAATGTTGATAACGAATGTTTTAAAGGCAAACGTGCAAAACTAAAATCGGAGTGAGGGACATGTTTAAGTTGTCTTTAGTGTTTTATTGCCAAGCCCTTGTTTTATGTTTCCTCCAGATCAGTTTCTGTACAACAAAACAAACTGAATTATTGTTGGTTATGATTACTGATGGATCAGCGGTATGGGTTAAATTAAACTGTAAGACAGCCAGTACAAGTTTAAAATGAGGCTTGATTACGGCCTGTTTTATGTTATTGGCACATAGAGTGAGATCTTAGCTTGCCAGGAATGCTGGCGTATTGAAAATATAATTTTATTTTCATTCTAAAAATTAGAAAAATATGCAATATTGGGGGGGGGGAGATCACGTCTTATTACCTTCTTGAAGGACATGTTTTGGTGCAACCCTATTCTGAATAGTTCTGCAAACGGACCTAGTAACTCTCCTTTTCTTTGACAAAAGTAACTTATCCAGTTGTAATTATTCTTTTCCATGTCTAAGGATCAACTTGTGGTCTGGGAATCAAATGTCAGTGTTCCTGAGTGGTTGGGTGAATATTTGTCAGATTAATCAGGGAAGGTCATGCCAATGGCTTCCTTTTAACATGCTGAGGTGAGTGATTCTCCATCAGCACAAACAGAGGGTTTCCATGGTGTCGCATGAGATCAAGTAATGTTTTTATGTGGTCATTGCTGCAATATTTGAGTATAATTTCTGGAAATGCTGTACCAGTGCCAGACATGCGGTGCACACACAGACACTGAGAAATCCTTCAACATATTCAGAAAATCTGTGGTAGTCTGACTTAGCTGGTGATTAAATGAGTTATTCTACAGCTTTAGCGAGATGATACTAGTGTATTATTCACCAAAGGCAGCATATCTTTCTGTCACTGAAATCCAGATTATAGAAACACAAACATTTTAATGAAAATGATCATTCAAAACAAATCAGCCAAATTATTTTATTTTTTAATAAAATCAACCAAAAGGGATGATCGGTTGTCTCTTGACTGCCTTGAATGCTAGTTGCAGCAGAATACTTGTAACAAAGTACCTAAAACCCAACTACTTGTGGTAGGTGGTTTTTAGGTGTGTTTTAGAGTTACTGTGCGGACCAAATACTATTTATTTCACATTTCACATGTATATCATGGAATAAAATGAATATGATCAGCATTGGATTGATGCTAATGTGTTAAAGGCAAAGGATTTGAGGATTAGGGATTTTTGATGGGACTGGTCAAAGCCAAAAAAGCAGATTTTGACCAACCCAGACAGCC
Source organism: Fundulus diaphanus (assembly GCA_037039145.1). Taxonomy (NCBI): domain Eukaryota; kingdom Metazoa; phylum Chordata; class Actinopteri; order Cyprinodontiformes; family Fundulidae; genus Fundulus; species Fundulus diaphanus. The sequence continues at coordinate 37,695,546 of CM073135.1, forward strand.
GTTTATTGCTAATAGTGATGATCTGGTTGGATTTATGATGTGTGGGCCTGTCTGCGTAGACACAAAACATACTGCATCAACGGTAGACTTGCTCCACCCAAAGGCAACAACTGCGCCACATCCTAACAATTTGGCTCTGTGGTTTTTTTGCCAGCTTCGTGAGGCACTTGGCGACCTTTCACCCCTTTACTGGGAGAGCATCTGTAAGGTGAGGAAGATAAGGCAGCCATAGTGAGCTGCTGAGAGCTATTGACAAGGTAACAGATCCACTTGTCTAGGCCGTAGGCTTTAGAGACATCATTCGGCTTTATTTTTACAGATGAATTACAACTTCCCTTACCTCTCTTCATGTTCTGCATACGGTATCTTACAAAAGCGTTCGCAAGCATTGAGATTTTTCAAACAAAGAGAAAGGATGCAGGCTTTTTAATTTGTATGAGGCTTCCCTCAGTCAATTACAGCTCTAGGTGTTTTGTGGGTTCCCTCTTTTAGCTTTTCACATCTAGAGACTGTTGTTTTTGCCCATCCTTCTATGCAAAATAGTTCAATCTTAGTCAGATTGGATGGAGATCATCATAAATGTTTAAGATTTGCTACACTGCAAAAAGGGAACTTCAGGTAAGTAAAAAAATTGAAATTAGTGTATTTATCTTTGATTTAAGCAGGTAAATAAGATTATCTGCCAATGGAATACGATTTTTGCCCTTTTAATAGCAACAACTCACCTCCATCATCTTATTACAAGTGCAGTATGTCTAATTATCTTATTTTAGGGGTCAAATGCTCATTCCATTGGAAGATAATCTTATTTACCTGCCTAAATTATGGGCAAATACACTAATTTCAAGATAATTTTGCTTATTTTTAGTTCCCTTTTTGCAGTGTATGGATTCTCAGTTGTATTTAGGTCAGGACGTTGACTCAGCCATTCTAATCCATGAATTTGCTTTAACTTAAACCTTCCCATTGTAGGTCCAAGTCTAGGCTCGGGGTTGCGGTCCGCTCTTGAGGTGAACCTCTGCCCAGTTTCGACTCTTTTGCATCCTCCAACAGGTTTTCTTCAAAGATTGCTCCCTTGTTCTTGTCTCTGTAGGTGAAAAGCATTGTGTCATGTTCTCCAGGTGTTTGGGTTTTGGTCTTCTTTTGTGTTGTTTTCAGCATTTTGTTTATTTATTTATTTTTTGTTTATTTATGTCCAAAATGGTCTTGCTGCATTTTATTGCATTTCTGTGTTGTTTTTGTTGTTGTTTTTTGCTATTCAAGGTCTGATTATATTAGTTTATGCTTTTGTGTTCAGTCTCTTAGTTTATTCTAATGCAATGTCATTTTGTGCTATTGGATTTATTTCTCATTGTTCACCGCTGGATTCCTCCATTACTCTCTCCATGATCATTCCTGTTCCCGGCTGTTATTCTACCTGGGCTCCATGACCTGTTCCTCCTGCACTTCCCCTTGTAAGTTTCTTTTTTTTTTTCATCCAGCAGTAATATACGGCAAGACCTTTTATGAACATAAACAACTAGAAAATGCTGAATACATAAACACAAGAGTTTTATAACCTAATCCTATTTTGAACTTCTTAGCAACTTTCTCGCTTACCTGTCTGCTATGGTCCTTGGTCTTCACAATGCTGTTTGTTGACAAATGTTCTCCAACAATCCTGTGAGGTCTTCCAAGAACTGCTGGCATTTAGATTGATAATAAAATACACATATCTGGACCATGCTTACTAATTAGGTGACTCCTGAAGGCAATTGTTGGCCCTGGATTTTAATTAGGCGTGTCCAAGCAAAACAGGTTGATTACATATATCTGCCCACTTTTCAGGATAAAAAAATAAATAAAAAATTAAGAATTTCTTCCACTTTACAATTATGCACCACTTTGTGATAACAATCCAAATAAAATGCACTGAAGACTGTTATTATAGTGTGACCAAATATGAAAAAGGTCATGTGATGTGTATACTTTTGTAACACACCGTACGCTTTATCCATCTGTCTTCCCACTGTCTTCACCATCGCACACATATCATTCAGCGTCTGATGTATGCACAGCTGGTCTTGACAGATCTGTCCTGGAAACCTGTGGGTTTCAGATCCCTTAACGATCCACAGATTTGACTTTCCTTTTCACTCATGGAGGTTTTAACTGTGTAAGGGAATATGGACATCCGACTCAGGGTGTTTGCCCACGGTGGGAAATCGCTCAACATATGGTCCATCCTGATGGACTAAATGGATGTGTCACTTAGTACATGAAGCCCAATACAGAATTATGGTTTTGAATCGTGCAGGCAATGGCTCCACACCTGCTCTCAACATTTGTTACAAAGAATTTTAGGCTGTTAGTCTTCCTAGAATGCTTTTCCACACCTCGGTTTTTATGGGAGCCATAACATTGAACATTAAGTCACTGAGCAGACATGTCTGTGGGGTTAGAACTTCAGGACCAAAAGCTGGATAGCTTGGTCCACCTCACACACAGTTGAGACAAAACAGCGGGATTAATAATGCAAACAGGTGGTTGACTTATTGTGAACGTCTTCTCTGTATTTTGAGTTATTGAACAATGCTGCACATATTCACCAACTCCGCCATGGGAACCAAATCAGAATTACGGTTAGTAATTTTCCTGCTGCGTGCTTTGAGATTGTCATAGGAGACAAATGCATTCAATATGGAAGCCATACAATCACTTTAATTACTTCCCGAAAACCACCAGTCTCCCCCACAAAAAAACACCCCTTGGGTAGTTTAAATGGCTGGCTTTACTGCAAACAGGTGCCTTGTGCACTCCAATAATTTGATATTAAATGCACCTGCAACACTAAAAAACATTACGCAGGGAAATGAGAAACCAACTGTCTCCAACTTCTGTAAAACTGTGGCGGACTAGACCTCCAGAGTCATAAAGTATTTTTCCCTTCCATTTTTTATTTTTATTTTTTACCCTTTTGTTTATTTCTGCCCTCTTGTCATACATAAATGTTTCAGGTCTTCAAACACATTTTAACGTGAGACTAAGATAAAGCAAGAAAATACAAAATTCAGTTCTCAGATTCTGATTATATTAGGAGAAAACAAAGCATTTATGCCCAGAGAAAAAGAAAACGGAAAATAAACGGATGAAAAATGGAAAAACTGCTATCCTTCTGGGCTATTGTTGCCATTTTAAATAGCAAAGTAATGCTACAGACAAGGATCTGCAAGTAACCAAGCAACAACAAGGTAGTGAAAAATAGCAAATTTGACACAAACCGAGTGTGACATCGCACTGCAATGTTATTTTTAAATCCTCATTTCTTTTACTCCGTTTTAACTTTCTCTTTTATTCATTGTGTTTGATTACACTCGCCCTGCGCTTGGGTTCTCACTTCACCTCAACATGACACCAAAACTTGAAAAGAAATTTGCACGTCTGCCCCACTAAAAGGAAGTTGTTGAGTTCCTAAATTATTTTGGGCTCAACTGAAAAAAAAAATTTGTTTATAGGGAATGTTACTTCCATCCCAGATGACAAATGAGAATGATTTAGGTGTATTTTACAGTAAACATCTTACTTATAACTCCTTTAAACCTGTTATCTGTTGCTATTCATGCTCAAAAACTCTGCAATGCAAAGACTCATTGCCAGTTACCACAGACGTTGGGTCTAGATATGGGTGGCACAGTTATTAGGTTTAGAGGGGAATTACCTTTTCACATAGGACCAGATTGGGTCAAATAGATTTTTCCCCAGTACTAATAAATAACATCATCATTTGAAAACCTTTTCACAGCACTGCATTACCTCAGAGGGAAATAAAGATGGGTCAGCTCCTTGCAGATCTTTCTAATCTTCACCTCCAATTTCAACCATGTTGAAATTTATGGTGATTTAAATTTGACATTATCCTACAAACAACCGTCTTGGATGTTTGTGCTTATCCTTATGAGCCACACCACTTTAAAAGATATGTCAGTTATAACAATCTATTATATAATACTTTATTTGAGAACTGTCGCAGTTTTTTTTCCCCCAAACGTGAGACAAAAACCTTCATCAGGCCCACTAGATGTTCTTACACAGTATTATTGCATAACATATGTTAAATGGAGAAAATAAAATGCGCAAATCCAACCGAATAGGCAACACCACTGCTGTGTAAATGTTACACTGAGTTAGGTCTGAGTCTTCACACTCGACTGCAGAGCACTTTGTTACACCATGTGGCCATATGGGCTCTGACACACATTACTGTCACCCCTCATTTATTACAGCAAGGGAAGATGGCCCCCACTCTTGCCACTCAAATCCTCTAGACCAGCATTTAGCTGATTGATTTTTCCCTTTGTACTTCCATACAGATTATCAATGGTATAAAAGCAGGAAGTTGCAAACGATTGATTTCTCCATGGTGAAAGGATGGCAAAGAAAGAGAAGCATAATATTTTTTTTTTTTAGCACTGACCACATCTGGAATAAGAATATCAGGGTAACATTACTGTGTTAAGAGACACAGAAAACATACTGAAAGAAATTAATGCCCATACATGGTTTAAATGTTTAATTTGCAGTGGTGTGTTAAAATATCCGCAGTTTTACAGATTTATTTGGCGTTTTTTTTTTTTTTGTCGCATTGATATCTTTAGGGATCGTCAAACAAACTTTAATATCAGAAAAGGACAACCAGTTGTATAACCCGCCACACCTGAAAAGGTTATTGCTCCCTAAACCTAAATATTTGTAATGACTGAAACAGTGAACCTGATATTCAAACTAGACATGGAGTATGTTTGAAAAGGATGGAGTAGATGACAGACAGGAGATGGCGTTTAGACCGGAGATGGTTGAGCAGGCTGGTGATGGTGATGGCAGGTGGTCGTGGAGAATTGGCATGAGGAAACTGTCTGGTTACTACTGGAATAGAAGATCTGCAGATCCTCAGAGGAACACGGAGGAGGATGACGAGCACACAATCACTGGATATAATCCACAAGGTCTGGCAGGCTACGCAAATAAAAACTGGGCTGCAAACAGGCAGTGCTAATGAGACGTTCTGTCAGGGAGTGTCTGTGGAGGGCAGGTATAAGTAGGCGGAGTGACAGACGAGCTGGGTTGAGTCTGATTACTGCAACAGGTGGAACTAATGAAGGTGACTGATGAGAGTGGAGAAGAGAATGGAGGGAAACAGACCAAAAGAACATAAACAAAAAGCCCCAATCGTGACAAATACTGTATCCGCACAGAGGAGTGTAAAGATGAAACAGCATGAAGCTGGATGAGCTGGGATAGGTGTGGTGACACCTATGCCACACCAGTGAGTAGCGAGGCATAGGTATTACAAGGTAAGCCAACTCCGAAGTCCGCCATTGTTGGAATTTGTGTTAAAGCATGCTCTCAGGCACAAACACGGCAATTTAAAGCCAGTTATGCAGAGGGAGTCTTCGAACTTTCCCACTCTGAGAGCCGGTTTCAAATGTTGCTATGATGGTTTGTCGGATACAGCCAAACCGTTCTTTGTTTGGCCTGGGCCTGAAGCAAGCAGAGCTTTAGATGTTGTTCTGGGTTCTTGTATTACCTCCTGGATGGGCTGTTAATGCACTCATGGAGTGATATTGGTTGGCGGGTCTCTCCTGGGAAGGTTCACCACAGTTCCTTGTTCTATCTTGTAGCACATTATGGCTCTTTCTGTGGTTTGCTGGAGTCTCTAAGTCTTAGAAATTACATTTGTAACTTCTTCCAGACAGAAGAAAATGGCTGTTTCTCGTCTGTTCTTGAATTTATTTGGATTGGAGGATAATGTCTTGCATTTTTGTATCTTTTACCTTTCCTCATGTTGCCAGACAGGTTCTAGTCAAAGGAGCCATAAGTAATACTAACACCCAGTGTTGCAAATTGGAGCAACATATACACATAACCTTCATAGAGAATAGCTATTTCTCAATGGTCCGTTGCTGGTGTGAATCCCCACTGAATTTATACTTACACGTGACGGGTATATCATGTTGTATTCTGTTCTATTTCTAGTCTGATTCTCTTACTGGCTTCCATGTTTCCAGGCTTTTGCTCTTTTGACAAGATAAAATACCAAATGCTGCGCTCTGTTTAGGTAACCCTGGGAACTTTCATATGATTGGCTTAGGAACCAGGATGTAAACACGGGCTACATCTGAACCGAAGTAGTTCCTCTAGGTTTGACAGGAGAAAAACGTGACTAAACTTGTTGATGGAGAGGACCGATTGTTTAACTTTATAGGGAATGTTATTTCCATCCTGGGTGACAAGTGAGAATAATTTTGGTTGATTTTTGCAGTAAATTTCTTACATTTTGGTCCTTCAAGTATTTTTTTTTTTTAGTATTGCTTAAATAGAATTTAAAGTAATTGAGCCTGGGAGAACCTTAGCATAGCTTTAGAAAAAATGCTTAAACATAATGACTCATTTTATCTAAAACATTAACGTGTCATAGACGTGTAAAAACCGAACAAATGTGTAACGGAGGGGTATGTTTTTTCTCACTCGCTTCACAAGCATGCAGCAATGAGTTCTTCTTTTTATTCCTCTGACTGTTTATACTCCAGGCTTTTTATCACAGAGATCCACGATGATGGTTTTGACTCAGCACAGCCCCCCCATAAACAATGTATTCCACCTCGGGGCTATAGAAACCGCATACTCCATTCAGCAACCAGATCAGGCCTTTGGAACATGTGGTTTAGCTTTATGATGTTTAAGACAGTTGGGTTAGCAGATTCCATCGGTTTGCCCTGTGTGTTCACCAGATGGCACCGCGTACCGTCCCGCACAGTTCCCTACGAGCTTCGGATGAAACCCCTCCCCAATCGACTAGCATAAAAAATACACTAAATGATGACCATGAAGATTACGTGTTGGTAATTCCTGCAAAGTCTTTAAAGGGATGCCCATGCTGTGAGCTTTAATACCCGGCAGAAGGGATTATGGAGACCCCTACATGTGGTGTTGTGGCTGCATACCTCCAGTCAGACTAAACCCAATCTGTTACAGATTTGGACTAAAGACGAGAGGTGCAGCAAGCACATGAGGTGGGGGTGGGAAGTGGTACAGTATTCATGCTTGATAGTACATTCCAGGTTTTCTATATCATAGGAAACCAGTGTTGAAACCCGCTTTTCCAAGCGGTATTTTATCTTTGTAAGAACATTAAAGACAAACCTTGGCCTGTGTTGAGGCTTTCTCTCTATTTTTTTCACCGTTTTTATCCTCCCTTTGTGAGTAGGGCAAACCCCAAGTCTCCCTCCAGTTTTCTCCTGAATGTGGGTCCAATTAAGGACATATGTGCATTTTCATACTGAAGCTCATAAAAGGTAAACTCCAGCGATTTACATTACATTTACATAGGAACGCTGAGTGCCTGCATATGTGAGTTGTGCTAATATCGCTATCAAAAGCAGATGGACTTTCACTCTTCATCACTCTTCACCCAGGTCGTTTCATTGAGCAACAGTCTCATAAATGGGAGTGTTGTTTTTTGATATCTGGAGAATTCCTTTCATTTCCCGTCCGGAGAGACCAAACATTTCGACATTTAAAGGAATCTGAAGCATGTTTAAATGCTTTGCTCTGTTTTATACTTGTGATTAGCCAATAGGTGGCATCCTTTGCACCCGAAACAGAGATCAGACAGATCTAGTTTTATTAGGTTAGTGTTTTACAAGCTTTGGATGACTTACTGCTACTACTCAAACCCCCCTTGTTCCAAAGGTTAAACCCTTTCAGGCGGTTAACAAGTTCTGCAGGAGCCTTGTATATACATGTTCATTTAAATCAAGTATTTTACAGCTAAATTAAGCAGTTACAACATTCAAGACTCCAGCCCTCAGAGACTGAAGCTGACCAGACAACTTAGTACTGTGTTGTTCAGTGAACCAGAGGCCTTGTCAGACCAAAATGTTGAGTTCTCCTCCCACCGTTTCTTTGCCTTTTGCTTCCAAGCAGCCAGACTAGATCTCTTAATATGTTCCTAAACGACTGTCGAGATGCAAACAGGCTAACCTCTATAAGATGACAAAAAAGGCAAAAGTAGTTCAGAGAACCATTTGTGTAACATAGGTATACATGGAATACCAACCATAACCGCAGAAGATCAAGAAAGTCTCTTCTCAGCCAAGCACAGGAAACCAAAGCTAGAATTTAAACTGACTCGACAAAATCGGGCAATAAGATTGGAAACAAGTGTCTGGTCCATTGGGTCAGCAGCATCATCTCAGTGGTTGGGTCAATATTTGGTGAAAACAACATAAAAGCAAGGATCCATCCTGCCTTGCACCAAAGGTTCAGGCTGGTGTTGGTGTCATAGTTGGTGTTGATATATTAGTTGGTGTTGATATTTTCTTGTCATACCCCATTAGTTTTATTTAAATATTGCAGCCTACCTCGGTAATGTTCCTAACCACGGCCATCCTTGTATGACCTTGATGACCCATCTTTTCATGGCTACCTCCAGCAGGATAATTAATCATGTCACAAAGCTCAAATAATCCTAAAATGGGTTTTTTTGTACATAACGGTGTGTTCACGATTCTCCAGTGAACTCACCAGGCACCAGATGTCCATCCGATAGTGTCCCTTTGGGCTGCGGTGGACAAGGAGAGTTGCATCATGGATGTTCAGCCGACATCCTGCATCTACTACAACTGGGAGATAAATCCATGTCAAAATGGACCAAAATCTTTAAAGAATGTTTCAGACCTCTAGTTAAATTTGTACGGTGGAAGAAATGTTTTGAAGAAGAAAGGAGGTCCAATCCAGTACCAACAACTTGTTTCTAAAACAAAGTTAATGGTTAGTGTATCTCTGTAAACCAGTTAGTGATCTAACTTTAGTACAAAGCAGGCACTGCAGCTTGCTGTTACTACAGAGCTTAAAAAACACCAAAACGAGGGAGAAGGCAGGTGAAAAATGAAAGCAAACTCAACATGTGGCTTCAATAGTGAAACAGCACATGGTGCCAGAATAGAATAATGTCTTGGCAATCGCTATACAAATCTTTGGCTCTCTGCTTCTTTAAAATATTCCCTAATTTGGTTATTTGTAAGTGTTAGAGAACTCGCTCGCCATTAGACTTTGTATTTAGAAGTTCACTTAGTTGTGCTATTTACCTGGAAAATGACAAGTATGTTCAGGACAGAAAGTGTTGCATAACAGGTTAAAGAAAATCATTTAGATGAGGTTCATAGATTTACTGTGAGAACAGGCAGACACAAAGCTGCAGCTACAGCCTGGCAGAGGCACTTTGTCCGCTTAGCGCATGGTTCAGTGATTTAGGACTGGATTGTTCGCTTGTGACAAATACTGAGAAAATATCGAGGGATGATATAGTATAGACTAATGGCTTTTCATATTTTCCATCACCGATGTGCCTAATGTGTCATTGCCTGCCTTTGTAGCTAAGGCGCAGGTGCTGCAGCCACTATTGTCATTGAACTCTTCACACTCAACCAGGCAAATGACGGGAGAAGGCACTCCAGCAGAGAGTCTTGTTCTATAACATTTTTATAAGGTTTAAATATATCAACAGAGGGATCTTAGACCATTCATCTTTGCTAAATCTCCCCAGATGGTCCAGAGTCCTGGATTCACTCTCATGTTCCCTTCTCTATAGCTCACAGCCCAGAATTTTTCTTTGTGTCTGTAAGCCTGGGGACTCATATGGACATGAAGGAAGGTTGATTTTATGTCTGGCAGACTATTGATGTCTTGATTTGACCACAAAAGTTCGATCATTGTCCTACTGAAAGACAGAATGATGACCCATTTTTCAGAATTTCTGGCAGTGTGTTCACCGGGTTTTATTTAAAATCCCTGGTATTCCTAATGCTCCGTTCAGACCAAACGCGATTTGAGTGCCAAAAAGGGCGTCCAACGCCTCAACTTGGAAACGTGCAGAGAGTTTTTGACACTCTAAGCAAAGTGCGGACAGACCCGTCAGACGCGTGTTGAGAGGAGCTACCCTGATACCGTCGGGAAATATTTACCGTGGCAAAAGTTTTGATAACTTACCTGATATCCCAACTTCATCGCTAATCCTCCTCCAGGCAAGGTCCTTTACTGTCTCTGTAGTGATTGCTCGACTGATCATATAGTAAGATGGACACAAACAGCGACGAGTTTATCCTCCATTGTCGACTTCGGTCCCGTCGGAAAATGCCCCACTATGTCCGTAGCAGAGTGTCTGTGACTGGTTGGCACTCCGCTTCCAGCTGAAGTTCAGCTTTTCCAAATCATCTAAAGTGCTTTGGATCATCTGCTGCTTTGGAACCTCAGACGATTAAAATCTCAAAACGTGCCACACATGACCAGTGAAACGCACCGCAGGACCTCTCGACACTCCTAGATGCGGGCCCAACATAGACTTTGCATGTAAACGAGACTCCCCTGACGCTCAATTCTCGCTCGGTCTGAACGCAGCCTAAGGGTTCAAGATGTCATGCATACCAAGTCATCCGGAAGAGAAAGAGGCCCACAGCAGCACAGATCCCACACCTAAATGGTCATATGGTGCTTTTTCACGTATGTATCCTTTTGTTTTACAGCAAATCCATTTAGAGAGTCAATTGTTAAAATGCAGCTCCATTTAAAGTCTCGCTGGCGTTTGGCAAACTCCACATGTTTACAAGTGTCTCATGGCTGTACTTGTTGACTCAGAAGATGCACCTCTTAGCTGCTGTTCTCTAACAGTAATATTTGCAGATTCTTCAACATCCTGATCATTGTGTGAAAACACGACAAACCTGTCTTCTCATCCAGCCTTGGATGTCACGGTGTTTGTTGTTTTTAAACCTTGAAATCATTGGTCTCACTGTTAATCTGGGCAGGTTTAGGCGAGTAGCTTTTTTGTTTTTTTTCTTGTGGCCATTCTTTATTTTGAAGGTTAGGATTACTGGAATGGTGGGTTCTGTTGTTTTTCCAGTTTTGGCACTGAGCTTTAAAGGTGTGTAAGTGAGCACTATCCCTTTCTATACAAAATCAGGGTGTCGCAATGAGTGCAGCTCAAAATGTAAAGTTCTTCGTCTCAAGTGAAAAAAATTAATTATGTTGGACAGAAATCAAGCTTTAAAACAATTGTGCCGCAATTTGTTCTGAGACCCCCTATATAAGAAATCCACATATGTAACCCATCCAAGAAATTGTAGTTGGTTTTGCAGTGAGGCGACATAAAAAACGTCATCGTGCAATATAGATATCTTTCTCTCTGTAGCTTAGCATTTAAAAGTATTTCCACCTTAAGGTTAATAAAGTTCCACTTTTTCTTCCAAGTCATAATTGTGTATGCTTAAAATACTAAACCAAGAAACAGAAAAAAAAATGTTGTACCTTACTGAAAGCTTTTCTGATGACTTAATTCTTAATAAAATAAATAAAAACATGAATATCCCCACGGTTGTCAAATATTATCACAGCAAAGGGCACCTAGCATGCGTTTCAGAGCTGCAACTGCCAATAACAATACTATTTAATGTCAGTGATTTAATGTTTTCGCTAGGCAAGGCAAGTTTATTTGTATGCCACATTTCAGTAACAAGATAATTCAAAGTGCTATAAATGAACAGAACATAAAAGAAAACATACAGACAAAAGTGCATTGCAGTGGAATAGTAGGTCCAGCTAGGTTGGACTAGAAACTTAATCTAAGGAAGTTTCAGAGAACTACAACAGTTTTTTAAATTGAACATTAACATTCAAAGGCAACTCTAAACAAATAGGTTTTTAGCCTTGATTTAAAGGAACTCAGAGTTTTAGCACTTTTACAGTCTTCTGGGAGTTCTTTTTTCCAGATCAGTGGAACATAGGAACTAAATGCTGCTTCTCCGTGTTTGGTTCTGGGTATGCAGAGTAGACTTGAGCCAGAAGATCTTAGTGGTCTGGAGGGTTGATACACTGACAGCAAGTCTGATGTATTTAGGTGCTAAGACATTCAGTGACTTATGTACAAACAGAAGTATTTTAAAGTCTATTCTCTGTTATACAGGGAGCCAGTGTAAAGACTCTAGAACTGGGGTGATGTGCTCTACTTTCTTAGTCTTGGTGAGTAAAATAAAAACAATTTCACACGTCTGAATGCAGAACATTGCACCAGTCAGCGATGAAGGTTTGGTTTAAACTCAGCTAGATTTGCTAGATATTTTTATTGAACTCGTAGAGCACATTTAGATGTTAAAAGGCTTCCCTCCACAGTGCCTTGCCCCTTTGTGCAGCTCATGCATTCATTTTATTTCAATTCATCTATTCAGGCTTTTGTTTCAATTTGCCAGTTTGCATGGACTGAAGGAGGAAATCTGGAACATACTGTGCTGAATTTGAATAACACTTGTCAAAAATTTTGCTTGCCAAATGCTCATTTCTAATGATCAGTCTTTCCAAATATGAATCCTTTTACCATTCATTTAGGTGGAGGCCAGATTGGGATGGACTTCTCTCTGGTGTATTACTGCCCCCCAGTGGTGAAACTCTTCCTCACGTTAAAGAAGCGGATTGCGATCCATTAAAAATCCACACGCACAAACAAGAAGAAACAGAAAGTGTAATTTAAACAGTTTGACTTTATTCTGTGTTAATTTCCTTCGTTATACGTCAGCAAACACTCTCTCAGCAGGTGAAATGAACTCTGACTTAATCTGCTACTCTTTTCATCACAAGCTTTGCTCATTCATTTACAATAAAGCAAAAAAAAAGTTACTGTCAGCCTGTTGTTCCTGTTATCTGTGAAACAAGACTCTCCTACACACACACACACACACTCTAACATCAGACTCGTGTTTGAAATACGAAACAGCAATGCACAAACAAAACTGTGGAAACTAGTGATTAGCTTTGCAGCAGAGGTATAATTGGAGCCGCTAATTGGCGCAGAGCCTCGTTGTTACACTGTAACCTCTAATTTAACACATTTACATCCCTTAAAACAATAACTTTGGCTGAGAATAAAATGACTAACAGTAGCTGTGGTGAAAAACGGATCTACTTATGGTAACAATAAAATATTTTATGCTTTTTGCTGTAATGCACTTACACAGCCCCTCTCACATCTATTGTCATCCATGACAGACGTTTGTGTAAAATGCCTTAAAATAAATTGACCTTTTGTTGCAGAAGCACAATCTCACTCTTAACATTTCCAAATATTCCAACCATAAATTTGGATACATTAATTGAATAGGAAAATCAATTCAACATTACAAACATTTTCACTGGTGTCTCAGTAATTACTTAAACATAAATGTTTTATTTGACTTGATTTGTTTATGTCCAACTAATCAGAGCGCTCTTATCCAGACATCCGATGAAAAAGCTGTCAAGTAGGACCTGTGATGCTGTGGGACTGTTTCTCTGCTATAGGCTCTGCGAACAATGTTAGAATGCATTACATCATGAACTCATTGAAATACCAGCAGATTCTAAATCGATAAATCTCGTGACCACTATCAGAAAGCTCAAAGCGGGTCATCATGGCGTCATTCAACAGAATAGTGATCCAAAACATGTGAACGCAGAAATTATTCACGAGACCAAATCTTACAATCATTAAAAAAAAAAAAATCTGTAGAGTGAGCTGAAGAGAAAAAAGCATTAGAGAGACTCTCAATGATCTAAAGATCATTGTAAGTCTCTCTAAAAAAAAAAAAAAAAAAACTTGTTTCAAAGATCCCTTTCTGCCATCAATGGGATGCTTGGCTAACCCCTCCATCTGCTAACCCATGATCAATCAAATGTAGGAAGTCACTCAAAGTTTGGGGGTGGGATAAAATGCAGTGGAGTCCCATGCAAAGCATATAAAATGGTGCCTACCCTCAGCAGCAAGCGGGAGGCACTGACTGGTCATGCATAACAGCAAACTGACAGGACACATCCCTGACCCCTCTTTCAATACCGCTCTGGGTAGCCGCCCATATGGCCTCTGTCAAAAATTTACACTGTGTTGTCCAATTAGCAAAACGGTGTTGTGCAAAGCATGGACTGCATGGTTACCATTTAAGGTAATAGACCAGTACTGACTTTGTTAAAAGAAATTTAGCTCACCCAGGTAGGATTGTTCTAAATTGATCATTTCGAGGTTTTGCTTAAAAGTTGAATTTATTTGAAGACATCTGTCCCAGGGGTGCCAATAAGTGTGGAGGGTACTGTATATGAAGTAAAGGCAGACATTAAGGATACAGATGAAGAAAGCCTATACATTATAGAGAAATCTATGTTGCGCTTCTTTTTTTTTTTTTTTCTTTTTTTTTTTTAAACATAAGCCATATAGATGTATATGCAACATAGCCTGGCTACAAGTGCAAGCGTTAAATATATAATTACATACCTAGTGCTGGATTCGCCAGACACTACTTAAGCAAATAACTGTTGCAAAACTGCATGTAACAAAATGTAAGAAACATAATTACATTGCATATTTGTTGCTATAGAAACCTCTTGTTTTATTAAATAAAATGAAATACAAAACAAAGAAATCGCTGAGATGTCTACCTTTTTGCTGTAGCTGAGTAAATACTTGCCAGATACATTCCAGATTACCGCTAGCACGTCTGATCGGAGATCAGTTGTTGTTGTTTAAATTAGAGACACGGGGTTGAATGGTTACCCTCCTGACCGGAGTCTGATCTGCGTTACGATTGGCCACCAGCTCCTGCAGCTGCAGGGCGCCCCCGCCGATGAAACAGAAAGCCGGGCAGACGGGCCCGGAGCAATCCACGTGACCCTCCCAGAGGGGCCGCAGGGAGTGGGCGTCGTAGAAGGTGACGCGCCCTTTCTCAAAGTCAAGGCACACGCCCAGTCTGGGCGGCAGCGGGTAAGTGAGGCCAGTGGGTGAGGAGGGGACGTTGTTGTTGGTGAGGGGGTCTCGATTGTGGTTCCCGTGGTTGTTGTGGTGGTGGTGGTAGCTGTGCTGGGGCAGGTATATCTTTCCCATGCCCATCGTGAGAAAGCAGAAGGGTGGTGCAGAGTCCAGCGCATCCTCTGCCCCGCTGTCGTGGCCGCTGTCTGGATCGTAGCTTTAAAAGAAAAACGGTGATGAATATTTTTTTTAATGTGCATTTCTCAACCACATCTGTATTGCCATGAAAAAGTAATTGCCCCGTATGCCTATACTGGCTTTTTGCACCACACCTTGGCAGCAACAGCTGCCATCAAGCCTTTGTGATAACTAGCAGAGCCTTTTGCGTTGTTGTGGAGGAACTTTGGCCCACTCTTCTTAGAACAATTGTTGGAATTCGGCCATATTGGAGGATTTTCGAGCATGAACAGCTGATTTCGGATCACGCCACGGCATCTTAATTGGATTTAAGCCCAGACTTTGACACTTTGACTAGGCCACTACAAAATGTTCTGTTTTAATTAAGAGTCACGCATAAGTGAACTTGTTAGGGTGCTTTGGATCATGAGCCTTCTGCTTAACCTGAGTGCATTTGATCTTAAGCTCGTGAACCGATGACCAGACCTTCTCCTTCAGGTTTTGCCAGCAGTGAGCAGAATTCATGATTGTTTCAATAAAACCTAATCCTTCAGGTACTGATGCAGCCAAGCAGCTCCCAACCATCCCACTGCCACCACCATGTTGGACTGATTTATTGTGTGGGCATGATGCTTTTTTCTGAAATGTGGCTTGTTTAAGACCGGATGTAACATGACATACACCATCCAAACATGTTCACATTTGTCTCATATCGCAACTGAATATTATAAGTATTTGGGAGCATCAAATGTGTTTTGTTTTTTTTTTGGGGGGGGGTTGTGGTTATTTGATATTTTTGAATTTTTGTTAGGGTTCCTTAACCCGTGGCTCAGGAGAAGCATGTAGCCTTTCAATCCCTGAATTTTGTCTCCTAATAACTTCTTAAATTAACTAAAGTCCTGAGCAGCGTTCTAAAATGTAAAGACAGATTTTCTCATTTCTATGTGCTTCCATGTAATATCTACATGACATTTCCACGACAGGATGAGTAGTTTAGAGCAAATCAATTAGACTTTCCGTTGATCAAAATATTTTTTTAGATTAAGGTTTTTACTTTATAAAATCTAAACAGAGAAAAAAAATAGATTTTTACCACGAAAAACATTAAGTTTACATAGTAGGAATGAGAAGGTATAATAAAACTTGAGAAATGCTATTTTTCAAAGAGGCGTGAGTTTGATACCATGTTTATTTGGTTGGAGGGATTCTTACTGTATTTTATGTTCACTTGGACAAAATTTTCCCTGAGGGGATCGAGGAAGTGATCTTGATTCTGATTAATCTTGAGGGCAACAGTGGCTCTTTGGATTGTAACGGTGAGTGAGGCATGGTTTAGGTTGAGATATGTACCGTAGGAAAACCACTAGGTGTCACACATGAGCAGCTACTCAGCTTACAATATCCATCCATCTACCATCTACAGGATGATTGAGCTCTGAAACTCTGTCTTGTAGGGTTGTACGGGGCTTTCGTGTGTCTCTAGCCGTCATTGGGTGATAGATTAACCCTAAGCAGCTTCCCTGTTACTACTAAGTAAATAAAAAGACCACGGCACAATGGTGCCGCTCCTATTTTTCACAGTCAGCATGATGTGTTTGCTTTACTTACCGAGGACTGGCCATGTCCTGGGGGAGGTGAAACCACTCCTGCAGTTTGGACTCCAACCCAACTCCTACCTGTTTGCCAAGAACAAGATGCAGCAAATGAGCAGTGGAGCCTGTCCCGCTGATAATGTCAGAGGTTATCTAAAATCTAAAAATAAAATGAATAAACCATAAAAATGCATTGCTCGCCATTCATGTATGTATTTTTGATGAACGTTGTTGATCTGACCTAATATATCTTTACTGGATCAACACAGTGGACATGTTCGTCCAACTAAAATCCAACACTGGATGGCTGGACGGACGGACATATCTCTATAATGTCTTTGCGTGATCCATATTTGTCCAGATCTGGGACAAATAAATCAATAAATCCTGTTGTTTTTCACAACCTTTCAGACCAGGAACCCTGGTTGTCATTGTTGGTTGATTTCTGCTTTTAGGAAAGTTCATTAAGCCAAGCGTAATATTTTTTTGCATTAACTCAGCATCTGCCTTAGCTCCCCTTTTTGAATATTTCTCTTTATAAAAACACAAAGCAAACACTTTACATCACATAAAATACTACAATATTACTGCAATGGTTCTCTGCAGTTTAATCTACCTGACTGGCCCAGATGGACAAAATTTCAGTGACGCAGTTAGATCTCACGTGTATTGTTGTTTATTGCTGTTCAACACAGGCTTTAATAAAAAAATGGCCTTGACAACTCTTCAATTGTCTTATAAGCTCATAAACTCTCGTTTAGTGGTGCAACAAAGAGCACAACTAAAATAAACTTGCCTTTACAAGGTAGGATCCAGGCTCAACAGAGCATGCCCAGTAGTGTCTTCCTTGTGTAATGGCTACGTCCCCCACCAGGAGGTCAGACGTGAGGTGGCAGGAAGTGAGGGCGTGGTCGGCGGCCTGCAGCAGGGAGAGACCGGGGACGCTGCGAGCCCCACGCTGCTCTTTGCTGACAACCAGCCGGTCAGCATGGAGACCCCAACGAGAGTCAAGGTAGAAGTTAAGCACTGACAGGGAGGAAAGGGCAGAGAGACGAGGAAGACACAGAGAGATAAGACCGAGAGGCATGAGGGAAGACAGGAAGAAACGTCAGATTTAGATTTGGAAAGTGACCGGAGAATTTTGGGAGATAACAGAAGGAAAGTTGTGCAGCTTTATTGCCAGATAGCAGCAAAAAGAAGAGAGCAGACATGCACCTCCTCCCACCAGCACTGCAAGAGAAAACCACATCTTTACACTGATGACTCAGGGACACAAATAAACAGCAGTTACCACCACACAGCTCCGACAGAAGGAAGCCTGGTTGTTGGAAGGATAGCAGGAAGGAAAAACAGCCAACAAGGGGGCACAGGGAATTCACCAGGCACACAAATCGACCCTTACAAAGCCCCAGATCTGAATCTGATCCATTTGTTAAGCCTCGGGTCTTAACAAAAGGGCAAAACTCATCAGCACTCGGACAGATCTTGGTTTGGGAGATAAAATGGGATGGTCTCGTAACAGCGCATGGCATGGGGGTGCAGAGAGGAATACCAGGGATGAATGCACTTCTTACGTTCTGTGGGTGGCATGTAGGCTGGCAGCGAGGAAGTAGCACAGCTCAAGATGACAAATACAAAGCTGTGAAATGGAAACAAGTAAGGAAATAAAGAGCAAGACAGTGAGGATGTGTCGGTAGTGAGAAGATCATGGCAGAAAATAGAAGGTAGAAATGGAAAAAGAGAAGAAGAGACAATGATTTTTTTGGTATTTCACATTTTACAGCTGTTATGCACCTTGCTGTGCTGTTTGAATAACATTTATGAATTCATAAAAATAACAGCCTGATTAGTTGGAAGAAATAAAAAATACTGTTTTAAAGTTAGTTAAATGTTATTTTTGCCCACCTAATCTCACAATGTTTCAACATGTAGGCAAGGATGCAGAATTAAATCCGGATGTTTTCACACATTGAAGAAAAAGAGACTTTGAATTTTCTTACATCAAATCACACAAAACTTTTCCAGGTCAGCGGGATTAACCAAAATTATTTTAATTTGCTAAATACCAGTATAATGATATTTTTTTAAATTCAGGAGTTTAAATAAAACTAAGATAGAGCGCCTTTAAACAATTTGTGAAAACCCAGGTGATGATGTTTTTGTTTTTTAAGCTTCTGGAGGCCACCTGTGGATGTCTTTTAAGGCAACACCTTTAACCCACTTCTTTCTTGTGTGATATCATAAGAAATTGTGCAAGATACCTGGGACGGAAATATGGACCTCCAGAAGTCAGCTTCATGCTTGGATACAATTTACAGTTACCTGAAGGTGCCGCATTCATTTGTTCCAACAACTATTTAGTTCTAGTATAAACAGTATGGGAATCTCCAGCCATCGTTCTGTTCTGGTCACAGATTCTGTTCAAGGTAACGGGTTCTTTGTCTCAAACATGAAAGCTATTTGGTGCAATCGGTGCATATCTGCCTCAGAATCAAAGCAAAAGATCCTGAAGATTATGGCTGAAGTTGGTAAAAGAGTGTCATTATCCAGAGTAAAAGGACCCAAGTACCGAGATGGGCTGAAAGGCCACTCAGCAAGGAAGAAGCCATTAGAAGCACATTAAAAAGCCAGGTTACAGTTAAAGTAAGGGACAAAGACCTTTATCTTGGAGACACGTCCTGTGGTCTTAAGACACTAAAACTGAAGGTGCTTCTAATGGCTTCTTCCACGCTGAGTGGCATTTCAGCCCATCTCGGTGTTTTGCCATAATGACCAGTGGTACGTTTGAGAGAAAAGAGTGAAGCTTCCAAGCCTGAGAGCAGCCCAGTGGTGTTTTACTACAGGAGGGATTTCACAAAATTAAATAGAAGATGTTTCAACATATAAGCTGGAAAGTTAAAGTTTGGGAACAAGTGTGTCTTCAAAATGGACAAAGGCCCAAACCATGTCACTAAATTAGTAAAGGAGTGGATTAAGGACAACAAAGTCAGTGTGGTGGAGTAGCCATCATATAGTTCTGATTTCAGTCCCACAGATGATTTGTAGGCAGAGCAGAAAAGGTCTGTGGTTTGTCCAGAGGAATGGGCCAAAATGACAGCAAACTGTTCTGAGAAGCTTGTGGAAGAGCACATTTGACATTTGACCCAAGCCACACAGTTTAAAGGTATCTATACCAAATACTTATTAAAATTCAGAATGTGACAAAAGTACAAAAAGATACACTTTATTATTTTGGAATTTAGCAAATTATACCACTAATTTTGATAATCATACCTGACTTAAAATGTCCTGAATTTCCCCCATTGCAGGACAATAAAGAAATCCGTATTCGTAAAACAGGAATAATTTGGTCTGATTTGATTCCAGGCATGGAAAGGACATCATGTAAGTAAATATCTGTTTTCAACTGGTAAGGATTTGTAAATTTTAAATCGGGAAGTTATCACCAAGGTTTTAAGAAAGTTTATGTGCAAAACAAAAAAGGATGGCAAAACCCAATGGCAGTTGTAGCACACACCATTTGCCTCTGAGTAGAGATGAGAAACCTTATCAAGGCGCACCCTTTGCTAGGCGTGCCTCGCTGTGGAACATGAACAAAAGTTGTTTAAACAGCGTAAACAGTATAATCTACCCTTTGTCCTAATTTATGACTACATTTATTGTTTCTGTTTATTGACCCACTAGACTTGTTGAGTTTGCTGAGCTATAAAGTTATGAACAGTTTCTGATTTTACCGCAGTTTTTATTTTTTTAAGAGGAGAGAAACAGAATTTCAACAAACCAACCCTTTCATCTCCATGGACAACATCCTTCAGAGGACATCAGTGACTAAATAGTACAGGTGCAGCTCAGTAAAGATTTTCAAATAGGGAAATCTTTTACTTTAAAGAACTATTACAGAAATAATGATATTTCTATTGTTTATTTTGCTGATATTATCTTACAGGTAATGAAAACCCCAAATTAAGTTCCAAGGAAATCTGACATGTAGACAAGATCAATAAAAAAAAACAGTTTCATACAGAAGTATGGGCCAGTTGAAAAGTATCCACATGTGAAAACCTGACTTTTATCTGACAAGAATACTTTAGAGCTGCGAGTAATAGCCCATCCTTCTGAAGATGCTTCTGATGTCGTCTCTCGTTCAGGGGCGGTTTAACACAAGGATTGTGGCAGTTGTAGCCATTGTCTGAATATCTCTGTGCAGTGGCGTCTCTGGCATAATAAGTTAAGTGGGGCACAAAAACTGAACACCTATTAGTTGACATTCTGACCCAACATTTTTTTGTGATGCATACAACCTGACTTTGATCAATTTTAAATTACACAGATAAATTTGCACAAACCATCAACCTGAAAATGCCATTTTATTCAAGCTAAATGTAATGTAACTTTTATACATAAAATTAAAAATAAAGGCTCACTAATATTGTTCATTTATTGAACAGAAAAGATTCATACAACGCTTTATGGCCGACCACTATCTGGCAGAACGTAAACGTAACGTGTGCCATTCAAGTATTTTGATTGGACAATCCAAGCTTGGGGACAGAGGATTTGTGCCCCACAGCTGTCTGCTGAAAACATGATGGGCATGCTCACTGCGATTTCAGATGTCCATTATTTTAACAAATGTTGGTGGGCCGGCCCCAATATCAAGGCAACTCAAGAGGATTTAGTCTTCTGATCTTGTCAGTATTCTGGCAGACTTAGATATATAGACACAAATGTTTATAACAGAATTTTATTTGTAAGGGCATCTGTCTTTTTACAATATTACTCTATAAAGAACGATCCTGTCCCACTGATTATTGCAAACAGAGCTCCACAGCGACATCTGGTGGGGCCTGGCCCCACTGGCCCCAAATGCAGAGACCACAGAGTCTGTGACTGGTTAATGTGAAAAAACTGGCTTTTGAATGGGTTTAGTCTCAAAAGCCTTTCATGGCTGCTTTTTCTACCACACTTTTTCCCTCCACTAAACTTCCTATTAATTTGCATGGAGACAGCGTTCTATTGATGGTCAGCTTCTGTAATGACTTTCAGTGGCTTAACCTCATAGTGGAAGTTGTCAGTGACTGCTGACTGGACAGCAGTCAAGCCAAAAAAATTATAGTTCTTTACAGGTCTTATTTAAATTTACATAGAAACTGAATGTCGGGTTTTCATTCCCTGTGAGCCATGATCATCTAAATTGACAGGAAAACATGTTTGAAATGTCTCACTCCATGTTTGATGAATCTATATAATAAAAGCTTTATTGTTTGTACTGAATTGCTGAAATGAACAACATTTTCCATGATAGTCAGATGTATTGAATAAACTAAATTGTCTTACATACATTGTGATTTATCAAATAGTTTTTCATCCATCCAATGTTTTCATGAACATCCCTGCATGGAAAAAGCCCATAAGAGGCTCAGACATGACGGTTTTCCCACCTGGTGCAGGTGGGGTGTGCAGGTACACCTCCTCGCTGTACTCCCCGTAACCGGCCTTGTTGCAGCCCCTCACGCGCAGCACGTACACGCTGTCCATCTCCAGCCTGTCGATCACGGCGCTAGTTCCGCTCACTTCATCCAGCCGCTGCCAGCCCCACCTGGCGGTGGCGAGCCCCCCTCTTATCCCTCCCCTGGAGGCTCCTCCGGGGACCACGCCTCGGCGGCGATACTCCACGGAAAAGTGCCAGGCGGGCGCAGACTCCTGAGGCAGCCGCCAGCAGAGGAAGAGCTGGTCATACGCCAGAGAGCGCTGGGTGTCGATCACAGGAGCCAGAGGAGCTGGAACAAGAGCATGTTCAGTGTTCAGGTTTGTTCACTTTTACCGCGTCAATCAAGATAAAGTCATCATAGAACAGATGACTTTTTCTTTGTCCATTTAATTTTCCCATCTGTGGGTCTTTATCCTCTTCCTCTCACAGCTCTCCTCCTTACCCTGGATGAAGTTCAGCTCCGTCAGGAGTTTGAGCTCTTTGGAAACATCCAGCTGGAAGTGTCTGAAGGACGGATCAGCAGCCAAAGTAAAATGCTGGAGATTCTCAATCGCTTTGCTCAGTCTGGTTCAGTTAAAGAGAAAGAAAATACAGCGTAAGAGAAGGAACAGTGTTTATACGATGCTTTCAACGGGAGAGATTAAAGGCAGACATAATGTGGAAAGAGACTGGATAAAAGACAAGGCCACTGCCTTTATACATTTTTATAACTCCTAACAAATCTGTTGAACGGGGCCAAAAATAACTCATTACTTCTCAATGAACACACCACTGCTGAGTTGGTGCAAACTCCAAACTCATTCATTTATATTTAAGACAAATGACAAAAAACGTCTTTTGGGTCAGGATCAGTCAACTGAATCACCAAGCAATATTTGTAAGAAACTATGACTCAGCCTCAGATTAAATAAACATTGGGGGTCATTTAGATTTTGAGATTAATGCATATCTTCAGATTGTTTTTCTCAGCAATAAACTTCTGCGGCTTGTTTATAAAGAGGTCACTAAGGGCAACAGTGAGCCTAAATCAGTCACAACCGCAATGATTTAAAACACACATATCAAATTAATATACAAACAAAAAATGTTTTTTATACAGATTCAAACTATATCAATGATTTTTTTTTATTATATGTGACAAAAAGTAACCTCATTCAATGTGTTTCTTTGTGAATGCGTGAGAAACACTTGGATTGTAAGAAAAATCCCAGATTCATTAGATGAAAAATGTGTCAATCTTAAAATTAGTGCAGGTTTGCCTGCTGCAGAAATGAAAATGGGCAGAGATTAACAAAAGACTGGCCACAGAAAACATGCCAGGGAGCATAGAATCACAGAGTACACCAACAACAAGTACCAGGAGTTACCTGTAATTTAAAAAGGCCTTGTTGAGGATCCTGGTCCAAAACCCGATTTAAAGCATCACCAGTTTGTGCTGTTTTTGGTTTAATTCTGAACTTCAGATCTAAATGTCTTTATTTGTGTCTCATCTGCCCAAAATGTGTTGTTCCAGAAGTCTTGTGATTGATTCAGATGTAACTTTGTAATCCTGCTCAGTGAAATGAGGCTTTCTCTTGACATCCTTCCAAAATAAGCCACAGATGTTCAGCATTTCTCTCAACTGTTTTGTCTCAAACTTTAACATTTAACATGCAAGCAGAGCTCTGTTAAGTCTGGGATGGATCTATTATGTTATTGTCATCTTTCTGGCATTTTATGGTCTGATCTTAAAACTAACCAACTGGGATTCATTTAGAAGAGGCTCAGCAGCTGTCTTGATTATTCAGAGAAATTCATTTTTTTTTACTCTGGAATGATGCAATCATTCCAAAAGAGCTAGTGTTTTCAGTTTTCTGGGATTTATGGTCAGCAATAGGTGCTTCTCACAGAGAATTTCTGATATCTTTCCAGCCTAAAATTGGGGTATACTTTTTGTTGTTGTTGTTGTTGTTTGAGCGCTGCTGCATTTTTTTTGATTGAAGACGAAAAGACCAGATGGGTTTTTCAAGACACACAAGAGCAATCTGAATATATGTATCTAAACATCCAGGGTTTGAGCAAAATGTGCTGCCATAATGTCTGCAAAACTGGTGACGGTAACCACTGTTATGACCTAAATATGCAAATTCGGCTCTGTTTAGTAGTCAGAGAGTAACACCGAAGGCAAAGAAAAGCGAAAACCTGTTGTGAGTTTGGCGAGCGGCCTGCACGAAGCAGGGCTGATCTGTTTCTTTCAGGAGCTCCTGGGTGAAAGCCATGAGCCCCGCATGTTCCATCAGGCCGCGTCTCTCTGCCACCTGAGCGGACAGCGCCTCGCCTCGTTTCTGCCGCGCCGCCTCCAGGGCCTGGGTGAGCGAGGCGTGACGCTCGGCAAGAGCGGCCGTCAGATCCCTGATGCTCTGGGCCAGCTGCTCCCTGGCTGACACGCTGTTGACCTGGTTATAAAAACCACAGAGGAGTTATCTAAAGTGGCTCTCAAACTTAGGTTCCTGATGCAAAAATGATAATTTAAACAAACTGATTAAAATACTTTTTTTAACAGACTGGATGCAATATCAAACTTATCTAAATAACAATGCAAATAGGTAGAACAACAACAATACAATCCATGGTTTTTACAGTGCTTGTAGGGGTTCATAATCACCTGGTGACATGGTGATGTAGAACTGTGTGTCGTCTGCATAGTTATGGTAGCTGATGTTGTTGTTTTATGATCTGAACTAGAGGGAGCATGTATTGAACAGAAGGGAACCCAGGATTGACCCCTGGGGAACCCTACATGTAATTTTTGTCATCTGGGATGTAAAGTTACCTAATGACACAAAAGATTCCCTGTCCTTTAAGTAGGATTTAAACCAGTTGACAGCTGTACCAGAGAGGCCGACCCAGTTCTCCAGGCGCTCTAACAGAATGGAGTGATCGACAGTATCAAATGCTGCACTGAGGTCCAATAGTACCAGCTCTGTGGTTCTTCCACAGTCTGTATTTATATGGATGTCATTAAACACTTGGACAAGGGCGGTCTCTGTACTGTGGTGAGCACGGAAACCTGAATGGAAAACGTCAAACCGGCTGGTCATTGATAAGAATGTGTTTAATTGTTGAAATATAGCTTTTTCAATAATCTTACTGATAAAGGGGAGGTTTGAGATGTGCCTGTAGTTCTGGAGTAGTAGTTTGTCTAAATTGTTCTTTTTTAATCTGTGGTTTAATAATTGCTGTTTTTAGGGACTGGGGGAAAACACCTGACAGAAGGGACGTGTTTATTATCTGAGTCAACTCAGACGCTATGACAGGTAAAACTTTCTTAAAGAAAGCTGTGGGGAGAACATCAAGGCAGCAGGAGGAGGAATTTAGCTGCTGAATGATCTGCTCTAAGCTTTTGTGGTTTATTTGGCTGAATTGGGACATTTTGTCAAGATAAGTTCTAGTTGGAGACAGCTTTGGTTCTGAACTTGATATGGATGTACCAACTGATCCTCTAATCTTTAGGATTTTCTCAGTGAAGATAAGCCAAGTCATTGCAGGCCCTGGTGGAGTGGAGTTCAGAAGCCACGGACACAGGAGGGTTTGTTAACCTTGTCGACTGTGGCAAATAACGCACGAGCATTATTAATGTTTTTGTTGATGATCTCAGAGGAAAGATTCCCTTGTATTTTTCAGTTTTAAGTTATATCTGTAAAGTCTCTCTTTATAGATGTCATAGCCAAACTGGAGTCTGGTCTTTCTCCACCTGCGTTCAGCTTTTCGACCTCTTTTCACTTCTAACTGCTGGAGCATTTCTCCACGGAGATTTTCTCTTCCCAGAAACAACCTTCACTTTAACTGTAACAATGCAGTCGATGTCTAAGACTGAAAGTTATCTTCTAGTTCATCTACTGAGTTACAGCATAAGGTTGAAGTAGCAGAATAAGCTTGGATAAAGCTTTCCTTGGCATTGTCCTTAAAGGTGCGTTTTCTTATGATGTCCCTTTGGCTCAATGAGTCACTGGAAATGATGCTTTCAAAGGTAACAGAAAAGTGATCAGATGGGGCAACATCAGTTACATTGATCTTAGAAATCTTTAGACCCTTAGTGATGATCAAGTCTAAAATATGTTTGTGTGTTGGTTGTTTAACATGTTGAGTTAAACCAAAGTTTCTAAGTGTGTCACACAGTTCTTTTGCACTTCTGTCTTCAGGGTTGTCAACGTGAAAGTTGAAGTCTCCCACAATAATTAAACAGTCATGATCAACACATATCACAGATAGGAGGTCAGACACATGCCACACCTTGCCACCATATTCTGAACAATATCACAGGAAGCTACTCTTGAACATTTTATTGGTTATTTATTTTTGCATTGTTGTGGTGCGTTCACACGGAACACGGTGGAGGCAACGTGTGCGGTCTATTTATATATTATTCCTATGCAAATAGCGCAGTCAGGAGTGGTGAAGCAGCCCGCGAAGAGATCCGCGTGGTTAGAGCAGTGCGGTCGGTACGGTGCGCGCAGAACGAACGAAGGGGTGACTTTTGCTAGAATTCAAAAATCAGAACTTTTCTGTCACATCGCGTTCCAGCAACCAATCAAGATTTTTTTTTTATCAAAATAGGAGAGCTAAAAATTATAAAGGAATGCTCTTTAGATGTTTGTGGGTGGCTTTGAAAAAAGCGGTTTTAATTTAGCCCTTAAAAGGACTGTTAATTCATTGGTCTTCCTCTCGTAGCTCCAGAACTGGACCAGACAGCCACAGCATCTGTGGGCAGATCGGGGTAATCTGTCTGCCGGTCTCTTGCTCTGCTCTCTACTGCTGTTCTCCCGGTGCTTCAGTCTGAGCTCCATGGCGGGCACAACCAGCTGCTGGATCTCTGATCTTCCCGTTTTTATCTCTGTTGTACAGGTGATCCGTCCCCGAAGTTTCGGATACTGGACTCCACAGGAAGCAACCGTGATCCAGCCGTAGCTCATGGACTCACCGAACTGGGAGCATCTCTGGAGGATCTGGTAGACCTGCAGGGACGCCGGCGCCGTTGTTCGGCTTTCCCCATTACATGCAGCACCGTGACTTGCTTGGTAAAATCCCGGTCCGCCGTGTTGAGTTGAACAGACGAGCAGAAACTCTGTGAAACGCGGTGAACCCGATGACGTCGTTTGTGCATGTGAAATACACAGCAGTCAACACCATGCAGTGCAGGCGGAAGTTTTGAGGACACCATGTTCGGTGTGAACGCACCATAAGAACTAATAGGATGTTGGACAAGCTTTTATTTCACATTAAGTTGAGACCAAATGAACTGAAACAAACATAAAGCATGAAAAGGGAGACATTACATTTTTTTTCAGTCAAATTCATGACAACTGTTGTCTAACTTTCTATAACACTTGAAGTTGAACCAAGATATGTCACAAGACGGGAGAAATACACAGCGGCTTTAGCAATGTTATGCAATTTAACTACTAAGTGTTTTGTTCACCTCAGTCTGAGTGATGGCGCTCTCCAGCTGGGTGATCTGAGCCAGAACCGTGTCCTGGCTGGACAGGATGAAGTTCATCTCTTTAGTTATCTTCTCCTTTAAACAAAAACATGGAATAACAAAACACACACACCATTAGGTTACAGTTAAATGCACGGGTTTGTTTTCACTGGTTTTTCATAAAAATCTAATTTGTATCTCTAACTCTTGTGTAATTCCAGGGTTACATTTTTCATGTAACAATTCCAGACTTATATTCAGACTGAACTTCGACAGAGTTGTCAGTCCTTTTCAGTCCTTTAAGAGCAACTGTATATGGCAGATATGTGCACAGTGGGCAAGGTTTTTGGTTGGCACCAGCAAAAACCAGAAACTGAAAGGAAAGACACAAGGAAATGAGAAAGGATAGATGGAGGAAAGGACAAATGGAAGAAAGGAAGGATACAAGGAAGCAAATATGAAAAGGGAAAAGAGGGACCCTAAGAAAGAGAATAATTAAGGATGCAAGGAAAAAGGGACAGAAGAAATGGAAGAAGAAACCAGGCAAAGTAGGTCACAAGGAAGGAAGGAAGGAAGGCCACAAAAAGGAAGAAAGGACACCAGTACAATTAAAGAAGGACAAGAGAAAGAAAGGAGGAAGGAGGCATGGAAAGATGGAGGAAAGGAAAAAAGAAAATTAGGAAAATAAAAAAATAAAAACATAAAGACACTTGGAAAGAATGAAGAAAGGCATAAGGGAGGTATGGGGGGTGGAATGAAGGGTGGACACAAAAAAGGAAGGAGAGATACAACAAAGGAAGGATTCAACATTTATACAATGGGCGGGGGGGGGGTGTTAAAGTATGGAAATAAAAAAAAAAAAAAAAAACTTTTTTTTTTTTTTTTTGCAATACATATCATATCTGGAAAATCCCATCATCATTTTCTCTCAACTGTCTAGGCTGTGGAAGAACCCTGTAATTCAAATTAGCTCCCAAAATCAAAATAGAATTTTCAGCTTGAATAACTGACCTAAAACACTTTTTTAAATTGTATTTTTTACTCCAAAATCACATGAAAGATGATGATGGAAGCACCAGCTTGAATAATACATATCATAAAGTGCAATGCACTTCAGGAAAGATAACTTATTTAAATTTTGTTTCCAATAAAATTGCTTGATCAATAGGTCATCAATAGCTCAGATGTCATTTTTGGAGGTCTATAAAAAGGTTTTCTTTGGTTGTTTTTTACTCATATTTTAGTCCAGTACCTTGCATGTATTAATCAAGACCTCTTTATCAAATTAGGAGAAAGTCTGGCTCATTGGAAGCAAAGCATAAAGAAAATAATCTGCAGTCAAAGCTTTTGCAAAGTGTTGTATAATTGCACAAAACCTTGAGAGCTTGGTAAGCTTGTGCCACCGGGAGGATTTTGTGTCCGGTGTGGATGCGCCGCAGTTTGCAGAGCGGACAGAGCAGCCGCTGGCAGGACCTGCAGTAAAACTGCAGCTTCTCCTGGTCATGCTCCGTGCAGGTCAGAACCTGAGGAAAGGAACACCAAATAAATCTGGGCTAATACCTTATTATATTACCGTATCAACATAAATTAAATGTAATTTTATGTATTACTTGTATTTTTTCTCTGTCTGTCATTAACAATGATTATTAGGCACAGACTTTCTATACACAAAACATTTTGACCTTTCTTTCTGATGTTACTTAATGTTTTGAAAGGTTCTGTGCCTAATTTATATGTGATTAAGTCCGCAGTTCAAGAATTAAGATAATTTGATGGAAACTATTGCTATTTTATATGTTCAAATACATACAACAATTATTTCTAATGATTACATTGCAAAATAGGACCTGTATTTTTTATAAATGGTAAAAAAAATGTTGTCAACAGCTTTTTTACATGCAAGTTTTATAAGTTTTGTACAGTTTAAATATAATAATAGTGCCTTGCAAAGGTATTCACGCCTTTTGAAATCTTTCACATTTTGTTAAATTAAACGTTAATGTTTAAAAGGTAGTTTATGATACACCAACACAAAGTAGTGCAGAAATATTGTTATTGTTCTTTTACAAATAAAAATCTGAAAAGTAAACCCCAAAATCTAGATGCCCAGCAAACGGTCCATCTTAGTGTAATCTCTGCATGACTCTTGCTGTTCTGCAAAGGCCTCAGAGGAGGACGTCATTGAGCAACCAGAATCAGCAAGACCAACGAGCACAGCAGACGGGTTAAGTATAGACTTGTGGGGACATTCAAAGTGGGTTTAGGTGTTAAAACAATGTCCCTAGCTTTAAACATCCAATGATGTACTGTTCAATCCATTGTATGAGAACCAAATCATAGCACAACTAAAAATCTACCAAGATATGGCAAAGGATCAAGGGCAATGAGAGCACTATCCAGAGGAGCCAATAAGTCTGAAGCACCTGGAGAGATCTAGGTGAGGTCTAAAAAACACTGCACATTACCCCCACAGTGAAACATAGTGGTGGCAGTATCATACAATGTGAAAGCAGGTCAATCTTGATTGGGAGATGGGTGGAGCTAAATAAATGGGAATCCTGAAAGAAACCAAGTTAAGAGGCTGCAAAACACTCGAAAGTCCCGTTTGCAAGGCACTATGTGCAGATAAGTGGGTCTAACCTTTGGTCTGAAGTTAAGTGTCGGCTGGATGTGCTCATGTTGTGCTCGCGGTGTTCCCCATGGGTGATAGAGCTTGAAACACTCGTTGCAGAAATTTGACCGGCAGTCAGCACACCCCTTTGTGGCCTCCAGAGTTTGAGGAGGCTTACAGAACTGGCACATCACAGCTACACTGCCCAGGCTCACTGTGTGTCTGTACCTGGTGGAAGAGTGCAAAGAAAGCAAATAAATGAAATAAGAGGGTTGAGGTGAGCCTTCCTTTAATGTCAGACTGAAACCTCAGTCAACTGAGACGGATTGTGTTGTTTTTGTGTTTTGTTCTTTTAAACAATTTAAATCAGACTCTATTAAATGGCAATGCGGATGATGCAGGGACTGAGAATGAAACAAGCAGAGCAGAATATGGGAGAAAGTGAACAGTAAGCTGCCAGACTGTGGAAAGACACAGTCATTAAGTGTAGCCACTGTACAGTATGTTGTAGTGCACACTGTGCAAGATTTTTTCACAGTTCAGCTGTGGCTGAATAATGAGATCTGGACATGATCCCACACCTCCAAGTTTTTTTTTAGGACACGGTTGTTTCATGCTTATCTGGTTGTAAACAAGGTAAGGAATAAAGTCACCATCACTTCATGATCAGTTTGATCATCTTTCATTGCTTTTCAATATTTTTTCCCCGTCTAGTTGATGGATGGATGGACGGATGGTAGGAAGACCTGCAAATGGCATTCCAGACTTTTCCAGACTGTGTAAGACCCCTGTGATAGCTACCTCTCCACGATACGTTCCAACGTGAGATTGCGGAGACAGTCAGTCAGGCCCTTTTCTCCCAGTTCAACGTCCCGACCGCAGGGTACGCAGGGAAACATCATCACCAGAGGAGGACCTTCCTTACGCCGCCGCCCTGGATACGTCCCATGTCCAGGAGACCGCGGCATGGATGGTGAAGGCGGATGGGGGCCTAAAGCCAAGACAGAGATCTAGTTAAACTAGAAAATTATAACGAGTATTTTTCTCCAGCGGACGTCAAGAAAACACTTCCTGCCTGATCGTAGCACGCGGTCAATGGGACGCTGCTCATGTTTGGGAGTGGGCCTGCGTGCTTGGCGAGGTGAACGCGTGTTGGGCGTGGAGGCCGGTGAGTTGGGCTCCGGGGGGAGCTCCGGGGGAGGGTAGCCATTAGCCACCAACACCTCAGAGGCACACATCAGGCAGACGCTGTGCTGGCATGGCAGAACCACGGGCTGCTTGACGATCTCCTTACACACGGGGCAGTGCAACTCGTGCTCCAGACTCTTCATGTTAGACTGCAGGGAGAGAAGGGAAGTTATGGAATATTTAGAAATCAAAGAGATGAAATAGAAAAACTTGGAAATGCAAAAGAGCTCGATGGGAAAAAAAAAAGGAAATATTCGGAACATGCTTTAACTTTAAAGTGTTTTCCTCTCTATGGACAGATCAAGATCAAACCAGGAAGTGTTGAGTTTAGAGGATAAAACTGGCAGATATGTAAAGATGTTGCAGACAGGTGACATAGGCCACCAATCCTGTTAATTATAGATAAAGATCAAACATTAAATATTCAGCCACTGCATTCCTTATATAACAGTAGCCTCCATGGGCATGAGCTGCTTGGACAGAAGTCAGAATATGCTTTATAAGGCTATTAAATTAGCCTTATTGATATTTTACTATTTGTGTAAATGTGATTCATTAGTTACACCAAGATGCAGCTAACTCAGATGAGAGTGTAAATTGTTAAGAAGTATGAACTGCAGCGGCACTATTGCGGGGATGTGATGTAAATCCCAATGTAGGACACAGATACAGTGGGGTTTGGTGTTGATCTTGCACCAACATATTCGGCCCATGAAATCAGGCTGATAAAAGGAGATGTAGAGTGAGAATGCAGCTTCGCTGAAGCACATAAGTTGACAAAAACTGGATAAATGTGCTAACCTAGGTTCAAGAGCCGCGCCACGCCTTAAACGTACCTCTAATTACCCAGCAGTCTGTTCATACTCAGCTTGGCCGTTCAGACCCGTTACTGATCTTATTTCAACCCCAGCCTTCATCCCCACCTCCCTCATCGTATCCCTCATCCCTAACTTCCTCGTCTATCGTTTCTACTTCTGTCATCCTTCATCCCTCATCCCTACTCTCCCTCATTCTCTATTTTTCAACACCTCTCCCCCATCCTTCATCCCTACCACCCTCATCACTCACCCTTCATCACTACCTCCTTCATCCCTACCTACCTCGCCTTGGTCTCTCATCTCTATAGTTTTAATCTCTTATCCCTACCTCCCTCATCCTTGTTATGTCTATTTTCTCCTATCCCTCACACCTGCCTTCTTCATTTCTTATTTTGACCTCCTTCATCTCTGCGTATTTCATTTGTCTGCCTCACTTATCGTGTTTGTTTCTGACCTATCACCCATCACCTTTCTCATGACTACTTCAATCTTCCTTCGTTGCTCATTCCTAATCTTTCCTCTCTTGATTCATCATCCTTCATCTCTCATCTCAACCTCCATCATCCCCCAACTTGACTTATGTCATGGCTCGCCCTCACATCCACTGCAACAGTTTGTTCCTGAGCAACCGTACTTTACCCCCCGCGTCATCATCGCCTTCTATCCTCCATCAACCCTCAGTCTTAACACCTTTTTACCCTCAACACTACTTCCTTCATCATTTCCTATCCCTAAAGCCTTCATCTCTAATCTCCTTTATCCTGCATCAATATTTCTCTCCTTCCTACCTGTCTACCTATGTCATCCTGTATCCTCCTCACAGTTTAACCTGTTTGCTACCGACCCTTCATCTCCTACTATCCTTCATCACTACTGGTGCCATCCCGACTTCCTGTTTCATTTTCCCTCATCCTTTATTCCTTTATTTTCATTGAATGCAACCCTCATCCCTAACTACTTCATCCTCACATCCATTTGACCTATTAGTTCTCCCCTGGGCAGCATCTCCGGGATCTGCATCTAGCCCAGAGAACTGATGGCCTGAGACCAAACCCTGAGTCCTACTCTTCGTCTGACACACCTTAATTTCTCTTCAATAAATGATTTAAACTGTCATTATTGTTGCATGATCCTATGAACAGGCTGTTGCAATAAAACCGTGACTTCAGACTTACAGCTTTTCTCTTATTGCTGGAGATTTTCAGGCTGTATTTTTAGTCCGTATTTGCAGGACACCGTAGCATGTTTTTTGCCTTTTTCTGCATATCAGGGAGACTAGCACTCTCTCTCTCCCTCTCTCTAACATGCTTGATTGGATGCCCTTGACACACAACCTCAACCCAAAAGCAAAACTGTTGCAGGTCTCGCTGCAGCCATCTCACTCACTGTGAATTAACTTCAAGCAGAGGACAAGACTGTCTGAATGTGCTGCACAGGGGAATTTGGTAATTTTGTCACTGCTGTATGATGTGACAGAGGAAAGCAGGACAGCTCATGTCAGCACACCGGAGTGGTCATGGGAAGCGACGCATAATATAGCAGGGCAAGAAAAAAATAACACAGTCGTGCATGTGGACTGATGAAACCAGCATCTTTCTAGGAAGAAATAAGAGCTGCAGACATAATGGCTGCGGATCAATTAACCGTTGCACCTGAAAAGTAAAAAAAAGATCTATGCTAACACATACATTTAAGGAACACAGTTGGAATAAATAAAGGAATAGGAATAATGCACCTTATCCTTCAGGCCACCTTTCTTTTTTTTTTTTTTGCCATTCCCCAATGTCAACTCCGGCCTGTCTGTCACATGCTCCAGCATGCACCTTCCAGGCCACTGCCATGTTTCCCCGCAGGCAACAGATCCCACTGCACACTGGGACCTCTCTGCGTCCTTCTCAAAATGGTCAGTGCGCATTGCTGCTGGTGAGGGCGTTAAAGCAGGCGCATCCTTACCTTCACCTGGAATCTGGGCGCCATTACAGCAGGACTATACGTGCGTATAGCCAGTGTATCTTCCCGCAGGAAGAGAGCGACGTTTCTCTTGGAAAGGAGGGGAGGGGTTTGAGGCGTCACGTCGCCAGGGAGGAGGTGTGAAAAGCCACCATGCAGAAACACACAAACGCAGGTCTGCCTCTTCTATTTCTACTCTACTAAGACGTTTCCATCGCTGCTGAAGCTGTCCGCTTCTCAGGGAGGGAAAGCGTCCATACACAACGTTCGCCCTTTTCCTCAGCAGCAAACTGGAGTCTTGCATCCCGTCTCCATGGAAACAAAAATCCAAGGAGCACCCCCCCTCCCCAAAAAAAAAAAAAAAAAGAAACGGTCTCAGTCACCATTTTATGTCTGTAAATGTGCAAATTTCTGAAAATCATTCTGATCCGCAAAGATCATGCGCCTCCAGAAAAACGCAAATTTAATTGGATAGAACGTCAAGGGGAAAAAATCATTTTCGCCCGTCTTTTAATCTGTGCCCGGCAACTATTCTCTTCAGGTAATTTCCATCGTGCAATCAACACACAAAAACAGCCCGGTTTTCTAATGTATATGTGACAAATCCAAATAAGACCTTAAAGATACTCACGCTGATCCGAGCCAAGGCTTCCATCGCTGATGAGGCTGTTTTCCCATCCATCTCGGCCACATGAAGAAAATAGCTTCCCCCTGCTTTCATCATCTGGGTACGATTAGACACGTATCCAGACCGCAGGTCTTGTCGTGCATGTTGATAACACGAATATGTATATTCAGAATTTATGTCCCTTCGGAGAAAGAAAGCGGCTAATCAACCCTCCGCAAAATACAAAGTTGCGCGTTATTTGTTTCACAAGACACTCAATGTGGATGCGCACGGATAAAAAAAATAAGCCATAACGTCAAAACGTGACGCGTTTAGACGAATAATTAAAAAGAAACATTTACTGCTAGTGTAATATACCCACTCGGAATATTAGCAGGTGCCTGTAGCTTTATTCCTCACCCAGACATCCCGCCCCTCATCAGAAAGCCCCTCCCGCACCGGATGCCTCTATATGATGTGGCACACCGCGGGGAGGTGTGGGGGGTGGGGGGAGCCTGGAGTTACTGGAAGAGAGAGAGAAAATTGCTCAGGTTTGTCAATTTGGCTCTTACGCATGTTGTTTACCGGCAAATTCATATAGGGGTTGGTATTAATTCGAGAACCAATAATAATTAATGAATAACAATTTTAAATCAACCTTCGGGCTCAATAGGAATAAGCCTTCAGAAAGATGAATAATCTCCCCAATTTTTTTTTAGGGTTGTACATGAAGGCAGGGGTCCTGGGCCCCATGATAAAATCACATCAAAAGCTTATATATATATATATATATATATATATATATATATATATATATATATATATATATATATAAATAAATAATATGCATGTATGTATTTAAAGGTTTCTTTTTGAGGAAGCCCTGTCAAGCAGGGCCACTTGGAATTGCCCTAATTCCCCCCGCATTTGAAATTAAATGGAGATGGGTTGTTCCTATTTTAGGTTAAAAAATCTTATTCTATTAGCAGATCATTTAAACTTACCTGCTCAAATCAAGGACAAATACACTAATTTCAAGAGAATGTTATTTACTTTTTAGTTCCCTTTTTGCAGCATAGCACCTTCTTGTGCTGCATCTCAAGAAGGGTTTTCCACTCTTCTACAAAGAGTGGAAAGCTTTGTGCAGGCCCGTATTAAGACAATGTGGTGCCCCTGGGCACTATACCTCAAAGCCCCCCCCCCCCCCTTACCCGTGCTGTCCTCCAGTCAAAAACATCAGACATAAGGGGATTTCTGTAATGTAATTTACTATTTACTAACAAAACGAATAATGCATGGTCTTTCAACAATTTCAAGTAAATAATATAATTTATGAAAAATATATTTTTAAAGCATGTGTCATGTGGTGCCCCCCCCCCCCCCCCCCACCCCCACCCCCACCCATGGTTGGTGCCCCTGGGCACTGGCCCACTGGCCCTTATGGATAATCCGGCCCTGGCTTTGTGGAGTCCACCACATACGATAAAAGACTTTGTGCACAAAAACCCAATTCAGCCTTTTACATGGTAAGGGACAGTGAAGAAAAGTACCGTAAGTAGCTCACATAAAAATTGACAGAAATTTCAAAATCTAATCTACTCTGTTACCTTTCCATTTAAAAGCTATTATGAGGCACTGTACTGTATGTTAAATTATGAACAACTGTTGTGTGTTGGTGTCCCTGATTAGGAGTTCATGGATGAATATTGATCAGAAGAAAACTGCTCCACAAGACAGGTTTTAAAAAAAAAAAAAAAAAAAATTATGTCACATCCTTTGTAATGATCAGAGGCAGGGGACCCAGAATTCAGCCAGACCAGCAGAGGTTTCTTTAAAAAGAAGGATTTTAATAACAGAAATCAAAAACAGAGACAAAATCCAAAAAAAAAAAAACTGTTGTAACAAAAATGGCAGAAAAACAAACGGTCCAGTTGTGCAGGCAGGGCAGGAACAGACAGAACAGGATGGCTCAGGTTACTGGAGACAAGGGGTCAAAAATCCAAAAGCAAATCAAAAACAGAATCTTGCAGAAGGACACTCACCCATAACTCAACAAGACGACCTGGCGCTGATGTCTGGTCTCAACTGTTTATCTGGAGGAGGAAGCAGGTGAAACCGGTCAGAGATGATTGCAACAGGGGTGGAGTAAGGCAGGTGTGCAGAGTGGGTAATTAGACCAGACATCAGTGCAGAGGATCAAAACAAGAAATAAACCAGAAACCAAAGCTAAAAAGCTCACAGGACAAGTGGACAGAAACTACACCAAACTTACTAAGAAACAAAATCACTCTAAGGTAAAAACCTAAAACAGAAAATAAAGCTAAGACTAAAACAAATGACAAAACAGGATAAACTAACAGCAAATAAAAACCCAGACAGGACACAAACTCAAAGCAAGCAGAAAACCTAAAACAGGAGAGGAAAATGACTCAAAAATAAAACCAGAACAGAAACCAGAATATCACATCCTTTGCTGCTTGCTTGTTGAAAGCTATTATTATTCTGGTGATACTCTGGTTCCATTTGATCCAGAAGTCAGAGCTTGGATTGACCAGTTCACCTGGGTTCCAGTTGTCAATCAGTCAGTAATGATATATTTTAGTATTACAAACCGCAGATGTATTTATAGACAAGTACAGCTCAAAAAAGTTAATAATTTTCATAATTTCAGAGAGCGAACCTTTAATTTTATAGATATTCAATACACAAAGTAATATATTTTAAGCTTTTATTTCTTGCATTTTTGATGGTTATGGTTTACAGGTTAAGAAAAACAAAAATCAGCATCTCATAAAATTAGAATATCACATTAGATCAATATCTAATGTGATATTCTAATGTTGTTGTCTAAGGAGGTTTTAATCACAAATGTGAGGCTTCTGAAAAGTAAGACCATTTCTATACTCTCAGTACTTGGTTGGGCCTCGTCTTGCGTAAATTACTGCATCAATGCACCGCGGTGGAGAGGCGATCAGCGTGTGGCACTGCGTAGTTGTATTGAAAGCAAATGTTGCTATGATAGCTGCCTTCAGGTCATCTGCCTTGATGGGTCTGGTGTCTCTCGTCTTCCTCTTGACGACAGCCCATAGATTTCCTGGTCAGTCAAGGACAGGACCACCATGGACATTGAACCAGCCTGTGGTACCTTTGGCAGGGTGGACGGCTGACAACTCCTGCTGGAAAATAAAACCAGCATCTCCATGCAGCTTGTCTGCAGAGGGAAGCATGAAGTGCTCTAGAATTTCCTGGTAGATGGCTTCATTAGCTATGTTTACACGCACAAAATTTCAGGATTGGAGTAAGCAACAATTTTGAGCTCTTTA
The DNA here is from genome assembly GCA_037039145.1 of Fundulus diaphanus. Taxonomy (NCBI): domain Eukaryota; kingdom Metazoa; phylum Chordata; class Actinopteri; order Cyprinodontiformes; family Fundulidae; genus Fundulus; species Fundulus diaphanus. Next base: position 37,733,558 of record CM073135.1, read on the forward strand.
TTTCTTTGAATAGAAAGGTTGTATCAGGAGCCCCAACAGTTTTGCTTTCCAATGGTTTTCTGCATAGACATCATATACGTAGACGCCTCGTTGGGCGCGGGTTCGTACGTCAACGTCACCGCCATATTGTATGTGGCAGAAAGAAGTTAAGCTCTGTTGTAGTGAACGTCGATCAGAAAAGATGCCTCATTCCTGTGCTGCATGGAAATGTACCAACCGTTTTATATATGTATGTATATATAGATATGTGTGTGTGTGTATATATGTATGTGTATAGATGTGTATATATATATTTGTATATATATATATATATATATATATATATATATATATATATATATATATATATATATATATAAAAGTTTAAACTGAGAGAATGTATAATTTTAAGGAAAAAATATGTTATTTCCAAATTTTATGGCGTCAACAAATTCCAAAAAAGTTTTGACATGGCCATTTTTACCACTGTGTGGCATCCCCCCTTCTTCTAACAACACTCAACAGACGTCTGGGGACAGAGGAGACCAGTTTCTCAAGTTTAGAAATAGGAATGCTCTCCCATTCATGTCTAATACAGGCCTCTAACTGTTCAATCATCTTGGGCTTTCTTTGTTGCACCTTCCTCTTTATGATGCGCCAAATGTTCTCTATAGGTGAAAGATCTGGACTGCCGGCTGGTCATTTCAGTACCCGGATCCTTCTCCTAAGTAGCCATGATGTTGTGATTGCTGCAGAATGTGGTCTAGCATTATCTTGTTGAAAAATGCAGGGTCTTCCCTGAAACAGATGACGTCTAGATGGAAGCATATGTTGTTCTAGAACCTGAACATAGGTCTCTGCATTTATGGTGCCTTTCCAGACATGCAAGATGCCCATGCCACAAGCACTCATGCAACCCCATACCATCAGTGATGCAGGTTTCTGAACGGAGCATTGATAACAGCTTGGGTTATCCTTGTCCTCTCTGGTCCGGATGACACGGCGTCCCAGAGTTCCAGAAAGAACTTCAAATCGTGACTCATCTGACCACAGAACAGTCTTCCATTTTGCCTCACTCCATTTTAAATGATCCCTGGCCCAGTGCAAATGGCTGAGCTTGTGGAGCTTGCTTAGAAACGGCTTCCTCTTTGCACTGTAGAGTTTCAGCTGGCAACGGCGGAAGGCACGGCGGATTGTGATCACTGACAATGCTTTCTGGAAGTATTCCTGAGCCCATTCTGTTATTTCCTTGACAGTAGCATTCCTGTTTGAGGTGCAGTGACGTTTAAGGGCCCGGAGATCATGAGCATCCAGTAAAGTTTTACGGCCTTGACCCTTACGCACAGCGATTGTTCCAGATTCTCTGACTCTTTTGATGATGTTATGCACGGTTGATGATGATAACTTAAAAGTCTTTGCTATTTTACGCTGGCCATCACCATTCTGGTATTGCTGCACTATCTTTCTGCGCAACAATGGTGGAATAGGTGATCCTCTTACCATCTTGGCTTCAGAGAGACACTGACACTCTGAGAGGCTCTTTTTAAACCCAATCCTGTTGTCAATTGACCTAATTAGTGTTAGTTGGTCTTCCAGCTGTTCGTTATATGCTCAATATCCTTTTCCCAGCCACTTATTGCTACTTGTCCCAACTTTTTTGGGATCTGTAGACAATGTGAAATTTTGAATCAACTTATTTTTCCTTTAAAATGTTACATTTACTCAGATTAAACTTTTGAGCTGTCATCTATACTCTATTACGAATAAAATATAGACATTTGCCATCTTCACATCATTGCATTCAGTTTTTATTCACAATTTGTTTTTTGGAATCCGGTTTGTAAAAATATTACGAATATAAAGTATGTTCTCAGATTAAACTCCCTCTCCTACTGTTTAAGTGACTCAGACTAACTGCAGATTTGCCACATTCAACATGGCGGACGTTCTGACGCATCCGCAGCATAGGCAGAACCCACCCAACGAGGCGTCTACGTATATGATGTCTATGGTTTTCTGGCACTCACCAACGCAGAAATACATCACATTTACGTCGGGCGCACATGCACACTCGGGTCAGTTTGTAACATTCAGAATAACTTGAGCCTGACAAGTGTTTTTATGCACAGTGATCAGATTATCAAGCGGCATAAACCACCCCTCTCATTCGGAACACAATTTCCTTCCGATTGAGTTAAATCTGATCACAATATTCCGATTGGCTTGTTTACATAACACTTTTTTATTCCGATCGGCCCTTTATTCCAATTACTTTTGTCTATGTAAACGTATCCAGTGACAGCAGGGTGTCTTCTGGACATCTGTCCAGTCAGCAGTCTCCCCATGTTGCCTACTGACCCAGAGTGAGAGACCGTTTGGAAGTGCAGGCAACCTTTACAGGTGTTTTGAGTTAATTAGCTGATTAGGTGTCCCCATCTTCTGAGACACTGAATTTTGGGGTTTTGGTGCTAATCATCCAAAATTATAAGAAAAAAAGACTTGGAATATTTTACTCTTTGTGTAAGGATTCTATATAATATATGAGTTTCACTTTCCAGGATGACTGGCAAAAAATGTTAAACTTTTACGACATATTCAATTTTCTTAAGATGTACCAGTGTGTATATACATAAATGTTGTCCTCATGACCAGTATAATTATTGTTTGCGATCCAAAATAACATCAGTGTTTTTATATCCTTTCAGTGCATTTAGTTGCTTTTGTATTCCCATGTAACAAATGTATTTGTTGTGTTTGTTCTCCTTTTATTTTCTGAATCCATGTTTGCAAATCTTGTCTGCACATGCACATGGGTGTGGCGGATTACCATGCATGCAAATGGTCATTGTCAGCAGGAATTTTGAGCCCTTTAACCTGAGATTAATAATTTCATGAAGGATTGGTACATTTTGAATTCAATTTCAACAATGTAGTAACTCTATTACTTTAATTAAGTTTATTTAAATCAAAGTTGTATTTATTTCTGCCTTAAGAACCACATGAAGCTGCTATAAGAGTTTTGGAAATGAAAAATGTTGGTAAAGGAAAATCAGAATGTAACAGTTGGAGAAAAGAATAACATTGTTTATGAAAGCAAGAAAGAATTTGAACTCTTTGGGTTTACAAAAGGACCTGTCCAGGGTGTACCCCGCCTCTCGCCCGGTGAACGCTGGAGATAGGCACCAGCAACCCCCGCGACCCCATGAGGGATTAAGCGGGTTAGAAAATGGATGGATGGATGGATGGGTTTACAAAAGTTCTTTTTGATGTTTCTTGTAGCTGTCAATCATGAATCAAGAATCCAGAACCATTGAAAGATTTGTTTTAGAAAATGTCTGAGCAGTTCCTTCATTTCCTATCCAGGGAAATTTCACCTCTCTTCCCCGTTTACCTGTAGGCATTAGTCCCAATATCTCTTGCATATTGCAAAAAAAGAACAATACTCGTTCTTCTACTGTTTGGTGCTTGTGTTTTCTAACACGTGAAGTCTTTGTATTTTTCCACATAGTTTGTTGCATGTCAGGAGTTGTGTGTGTCAAACAAAACTCATCTGACCGGCTCTCTCAGACTTTCCACCACTCCCAAACGTACTTTGAAACAAAGCTTCTTCTTTTTTTAGCTCTGAGCTGTGTTTAGATAAGCTTGATTTGTCACACCCAGTAAAAGAAATGCACTATTTGTTGGGAGCCGTTAAAACATCAATTTAATGGACTAAATGTTGAGATGGAAGCTAAATGATAACATGGTTTTCAAACTTCCTACAAATACCAAATATGAAGCATTTGTATTCAGCCCCACTGAGTCAATAATTTGTAGAAATCCCCTTTTTTCTGAAGCCACCACGTCAAGTATTTTAGGTTGCATCTCTAGCAGTTTGCAGATCCAGACTGAAGGTTTTGGAAACAATGCAAATCTGGAAGGAGTGACCTACATATATAATCAACCCTGTTCCTCTGATATCCCTGAATAAAATCCTCAGCAACAATTGTGTTCCTACTGAGTTGCAGCGCTGCTTTTCTGACTAATCCACAGCTCAAGCGAGAGGACCTCAGAAACCTGGACTTTAAGAAAGAGTGAAAGAAAGAAGGCCCTGCTCGGAATAGATAAAAATGTAACACTTTTGATCCATACAAAATCTTATCTGTAGTGTGAAACAAGCACTGCACTCATCACTGAACAAAGCATCTGAACGCTTAAATATAGCAGTGGCAGCATCATGGAGGAGGCACAAGAAATCTGGCCACAACTGGTGCCAAAACTGTGCTAAATGCAGATAAATTCTAAAAGAAAAGCTGTTAGAGGACGTGAAAGATCTGAGACTGGAGCTGCGGTTAAACTTTGAGCAGAAAACTAACCCTAAACATTCAGTGTGAGCTACCACAGGATCAAACATGTGATAGAAAAGAGACGACTGGGTATGAATACTTGACAAGGCATTCTGCTTGTTAAATGATAAAATGTTGTTTGTGTCAGTGATTCTGAGCTGGTAAATCCCTTTTATTCAGAAAAAGAATGTCAAACAGAACATTGTGCAAAACAAAGAAAAAGGTGTGTTGGAACTAAGGAGGGTGCAGCCCTCATTTTATTTAAACCCTCCCAAACAGCACTGAGCTCTCACTGTGGACCCACCTCTGAACCCAGGTAAGATCAAGGATATAACGAAGTGCTGCAAAATTACTCTTATTTTGCAAATTTCAGCTCAAGTAATTTCTACAATTTTGCTTAACAAACAACTTCTGTGATTCAATTCTGACTAATGACTATTAACACTGAGCGGTACTTGTATGCATTCAATTGTTTTAGGTGCACAACTCAAGAAACCTGCTCTACTTCATTTCAGGTACGATATTTGAAACAATTAACAGACCAGATGCAGATTGTTTTTAAAAAGGGATTGTGATTGTTGTGTTTTGTGTCCAGATCTGTATCCTGCCTGAAAATGGACCGGGACATTAGCGCTTTGGAGTTTGCACTGGGTGCTATGTTTGGCGTCTACATGTCAAAGCAAGGCGAGGACGGAAAGCTGAGCAAACAGGCCTTTTTGGAAATGCTTGATGAGGAGTTGCCCTCCTTCAAGGTGATGTGAACCCCTGCAAAGCATCAGTGTAAAAAAAGAAAACAAAACTAATTTGCACAGATTTATGACCTGATTTCTTTAGATATTAAAATATATTTATTAAAAAGATAGCTCATGACTCACTAAGCAAAAAAAAAAGTTATAGCAACCCCTTTTCCAATTTCTGCAGATAACTTCATAATTTGTGAATTTTATTTAGATAATTTAAAGTGTAATATAATCAAATAAATAAACTGTCTCTTGTTTTAATTACTTCTGTAAAGGGGCAAGGCAAAAACCTTGGAGAGGAGATATTCCAAGGTGTAGACAAGAACAAGGATGGATCCGTCGACTTCAAAGAGTTTGCTCTGATGATTGCCGGATATGCAGCCGGGAGCTATGAAACCCTTCAAAAAGTCATGAAGGAAGCTCAGAAGAAAAAATAAGACTGAGCAGCTCAAAACCCATCAAATAAATAAAGCTTATGGTTCTAAATATTTTTGCATGTCTATTTGTTTATTTGTTTTTGTTACTGGAGTTGTAGAAAAGCTGGAAATCAACTTAAAACTGCTTTGGTGGACTTTTAGTAAACACGCCTCTTGTTTGAACTCACTAAAATTAAAAATTCATATAGCATTCAGGCAACTCGGAGTGAAAATGTGCAATGTTTTCAAAAGATATTGTATTTGTTTTGGTGCAATATAAACTGTATATTAGTATTAGGCCAATAAATGAAAAACTGAAGGTACCTTGGTAAACCTACGCACCTTAAATGGAGAAAATGTTGGTAACTTAGAAATGAGCAGTTTAAAATGACTGCATATGAACTTTCACGTGTATTTGTCCCAGCTTGCACCATATCTTGCTTCATCACATTTAACTTAAGTTGCTTATAAGCATGAGTTAAGAATGTTCAGTTTTAGTGTAAACTTAATATAAACCCTAATATGCCACAAAGCATTCATAGACGAAAAAAGCCGTCTTTCAATAAAAAAAAAGCTTACAACGCCAAGAGGGGGATTCAAATTCACAGTCTATGAATGTGAGCAAGCCTTCATAAATTCATATGTCTGACTTTGTATTGCGGGAAATGAACTACAAATAAAGGCTTGTATCATGATAACAGGCGCTTATGCCAGTTAAACTGGCTGAGCAGGAAGCGGCCGTGGCTTGATTACTGCTTCGCACACTCTTGGCATTCTCTTGATGAGCTTCAAGAGGTAGTCACCTGAAATGGTCTTCACTTCACAGGTGTCCCCTGTCAGGTTTAATAAGTGGGATTTCCTGCCTTATAAATGGGGTTGAGACCATCAGTTGTGTTGTGCAGAAGTCAGGTGGATACACAGCTGATAGTCCTACTGAATAGACTGTTAGAATTTGTATTATGGCAAGAAAAAAGCAGCTAAGTAAAGAAAAACGAGTGGCCATCATTACTTTCAGAAATGAAGGTCAGTCAGTCTGAAAAATTGGGAAAACTTTGAAAGTGTCCCCAAGTGCAGTCGCAAAAACCATCAAGCGCTACAAAGAAACTGGCTCACATGAGGACCGCCCCAGGAAAGGAAGACCAAGAGTCACCTCTGCTGTGGAGGATAAATTCATCCTAGTCACCAGCCTCAGAAATCGCAGGTTGACAGCAGCTCAGATTAGAGAGCAGGTCAATGCCACACAGAGTTCTAGCAGCAGACACATCTCTAGAACAACTGTTAAGAGGAGACTGTGTGAATCAGGCCTTCATGGTGAAATAGCTGCTAGGAAACCACTGCTCAGGACAGGCAACAAGCAGAAGAGATTTGCTTGGGCCAAAGAACACAAGGAATGGACATTAGACCAGTGGAAATCTGTGCTTTGGTCTGATGAGTCCAAATTTGAGATCTTTGGTTCCAACCATCGTGTCTTTGTGCGACGCAGAAAAGGTGGATGGATGGACTCTACATGCCTGGTTCCCACCGTGAAGCATGGAGGAGGAGATGTGATGGTGTGGGGGTGCTTTGCTGGTGACACTGTTGGGGATTTATTCAAAATTGAAGGCATACCAGCATGGCTACCACAGCATCTTGCAGCGGCATGCTATTCCATCCGGTTTGCGTTTAGTTGGACCATCATTTATTTTTCAACAGGACAATGACCCCAAACACACCTCCAAGCTGTGTAAGGGCTATTTGACCAAGAAGGAGAGTGATAGGGTGCTGCAAAAGGCAAAAGGGCCAACAAGTGCTAAGCATCTCTGGGAACTCCTTCAAGACTGTTGGAAGACCATTTCAGGTGACTACCTCTTGAAGCTCATCAAGAGAATGCCAAGAGTGTGCGAAGCAGTAATCAAAGCAAAAGGTGGCTACTTTGAAGAACCTAGAATATAAGAGATATATTCAGTTGTTTCACACTTTTTTGTTAAGTATATAATTCCACATGTGTTAATTCAAAGTTTTGATGCCTTCAGTGTGAATCTACAATTTTCATACTCATATACAACATGTATATATATATATATATATATATATATATATATATATATATATATATATATATATATACAGTATATATACTTGGTCCCCCTATGCTCCCTCCCCACCATCATCACCACTGGACTCTAGTAGTTTTACCATTATTCCAGACATGTGCTAAAGATATGTGAATCATTGATTTCCAAATCTACTCCTATCTCTCCAAAATTACATCAAAATTAAATAAATTCATTAGATTAATCATCCCGTGAATTAAGTTTATAAGCTAGTTCAATGCTGGCCCAACTAAAACTGGTGTTGGATAGGGTCAAGCACTATCAGAATTTGCAGTGGTGTTTATTGATTCAACCAAAAAGTGCTTGAGGGCACTTTTACTCATGTGAAGCTCGCCATTTCTGTTTTAATTTACTCTAAAGATGTCAAAATTAAGTATTTGTAATATGGTATTAAAACTGTGTTTACCAAACTGAAACATGCGGCACTCATTAAAATTGCATTGTGTTCATTTTGGATTGAACAAATGAAAAAAAAGGGGGATGAACAACTGGGAAACTTTGTTTCTGGGAGATATCTGTGGCACCTTCAGTGTTGCATCTGGAGTTTGAAGATCCCGAGCACTACCACAAGAGGGCGCTAATTTCCTTAATTAACTCACATCTGCCAAGAAGAATAAACCACATTAGAAGAGGGAATGGAACTGCATCATTAAAGGTCTGTAAATATACTCAACATTCAGGTCCGCTAGAAGTAGTTTTGAACAGGGGGTGATGTGAATTTTTTTTTTTTTTTTTTTTTGGACAAAAGACCTATGAGCCTATAGGCCTAATTAAAATACAATACATAAATAGATTGAGTTTGACTACTTTTTTGTCATATACACTTGAGTGCACGCAACCAAGGGTCTAATGGAGACGTCATCCAAAGCAGCCAACTTGTATTGACTTGTATTGTGCAACTCTGATCTTTCATGCTCGTTACATTTTTAAGTGGCTTTACGGCAATTTGAAAAGCTGACATTTGAAGCTGGATGTTGGCTGGAAGGGCGTGTCTAATCCAATCACGCTGGGTTGTGTTTCGAGTGCAGGGGCTGGGCCTTCCAGTGCAACCATAGACATAATCTAAAGAGTAGACCTCAGATCAACCGCTTTCGCCTATGGGCGCTGACGAGATTTGGGGGCGCCATCTTCGGGAGGTAAAAGCTCTGCTCAGTGTAATAGAGGAGGTGCAAAATCAATTTGAATCAACTATAACTTGCTGAATATTAAACAAATTTTCACATTTTTATGATGAAAACTTTAAAACTATAGTTATTATAACAAAGGGTTCAGTGCATGTAAATATTCTTAGTGGGGTTAAAGGTAAAAGAATATTCTGATAAATGTATGTATGTTGCAAAACACAGCCACTCATACATTTATTACTATATACACAAACACATTTATACAAAAATATATTGTGGGGAGTGGTGGCCCAGAGGTTCTGGGTTCAACTCCCACTGACTGCCACTCTGGGTCCCTGAGCAAGACCCTTATCCCCCGATTGCTCCCCAGGCGCCACACAGTGGCAGCCCACTGCTCCCCAAGGGGATGGGTTAAGATGCAGAAATGAATTTCTCCATTGTGAGATCAATAAAGTTCAATAATTATTATATACATATGCCAAACATAAACAAGGACACACAGACACACACAGACACACACACACACACATATATATATATATATATATATATATATATATATATATATATATATGTGTGTGTGTGTGTGTGTGTGTGTGTGTGTGTATATATATATATATATATATATATATATATATATATATATATATATATATATATATATATATATATACATATATACATATATATAATTATTATTATTTTATTATATAACGATTATTACTGAAAATTAGCCTATTTTGTCGGGAATAACTCTTTTGGCAAAACACTAGCACCAAATATTAACAAGTGTAGTGACTACTTGTCCATGAAAGCCAAAAAACTCAAGTGACCCAAACAAATCAGTTAACTAATTAAACAAATTACAAATAAATAATTGTTTTCTAAGCAACTAAATTTAAACAAAATATTATTACAACAAATAAGCAAGTAAATAAAAATGAACTAAATAAACTAAATTCTAAAACGTAACAAAAATAGAGAAATACCAGAGCAAGCTTGACTAACCCTACACTGTATTGTTGGTGGACAACAATACAGAAAAAGAACATTCTAATCAAAAAATATCTGTTCATCTTAATTGTGAAAGTTATCCCTCGATCCCTGATGACAATAGTCTGTCGATTCAAACAAAAATACGACGCACAGTGCTGTGGCATCCGTCTGTTCAGCTTAAACCAGCAGGTTAGGGTAGCAGGTCGACCACCCCAAGATGGCGGCCGTAATTTCTGCGCCGCGACAGTCAATGCGGGGGCAACTGCTATCAGAGGCGGGCGGACAGTCTCCTCACTCCGGCTGCTCTCCGCTGTCCTGGTTGCTGTACTAGTATTCTTTACTGGTGGTGGTGGTTTCCAAAAAAATCCGAAATGCGTTTCTGTGCCATATTTCCTCCTCGTTTCTGTCTTTAGACTATGTAAATTTACTAGTCTGCTCCCGCGAGCGGATCTTTACTCGGCGACCACTAGCTTGCTTGTAGTTGCCATGACAACGTCACTTCCGTCAAGTTGTGTTGATTAGGCCTCAAAATAATTACATTATAATCCAAATACACGTAATACTAACGTTTTTTTTTTTTTTTTAAAAATCAAAAACATTCCCCCAAAATATTTATAAGAAATTTATAAATTGTGCAAAGTATTTTTAATACATTTTATAAAAATCTCCCTCTCGCCACTAGGGCGTGCTGCAGCACCCCCACTTCCCGCGGCCATGTCCATGGCCGTTAACTTGTTGCCAGGCAACAAGGCAGTGAGTTTACAAAGCGCTCTGGGTAATATAGTTCTTCATTAAAATTATCAAATCGGAGACTTAAACCGATGAAACCTGTATAGATAAAGTAAATAAAAAGATGGGACTCTTGATAAAACATTTTAAATATAAGTTTTTTTCTTTTTAGGTTTTATTCATCATGTTTTAGTTTGTCTTGTGATTTCCCTCCTCAGTAGTAGAGTCCACCCCCCGCCTACCCAGCCTAATGGAACAGTCCACTTTAAGTCTTTGAGCGAGCCTTCCGAACTTGTCTCATTGGAAAGAGTTAAACAATTTAAATTTCTTGGGATGTGGTTTGATGAAAGAATGACATGGGGTGTGCATATTAAGAAAATAATCGATAAATGTAGAAAGGTACTAAATATAATGAGGTGTTTAGTTGGAACAGAGTGGGGAGCTGATAGAAAATCATTAAAAGCAATTTATACTGGGTTAATCAGGTCAGTACTTGACTATGGATGTATAGTCTATAACTCAGCAGCAGATACAAACCTTCATAAGTTAAATATTATTCAACATCAGGCTTTAAGAATATGTACTGGAGCTTTTAAAACATCTTCAACAGCAGCATTACAAGTTGAAATGGGAGAAATGCCTCTTAAAGTTAGAAGGGATCAATTATCATTAAACTACTGGTCAAATTTACAGGGACAAAGGAAGGATCATCCGACATTAGAGGTGCTTAAACCTGGATGGGAAAAGGAAAAGAAACAATTAAAGAGCTTTGGATGGGTAATAAAAAATAAAGTTAATGAAAATAATTTAAATCAGTTAGATATATGTCAGACAGTTCCGTTAACAGCAATACCACCTTGGATACTTCTTGATGCTAAAGATGAACATTATTAGAAAAGAAGGGAAAAGATAAATATCATATTATGAATAAATATATAGTACAAGAACACTTAAATAAATATTATAATTATATACAAATATATACAGATGCATCAAAAAACACAGCTAATAGGGTAGGGATAGCATTTATCATACCACAGTTTCATATTAAGGTAGGAAAAAGGATTAGTGATGGAGTTTCAGTGTATACAGGAGAAATGCTAGCTTTGCTTTTAGCAGTTCAATGGGTGGACGAGGTAAGACCATTAAAATCTATCATTTGCTCAGATTCTAGTTCATCATTAGTCAGTTTGCAAAATAATCAGTCAGACAGTAGACCAGATATATTAATTGAAATACAACAAACGCTTTACAGAATAAATATGATGGGGTTAGTAGTACATTTTGTTTGGGTTCCGGCACATAACGAGATTAAAAGAAATGAAATGGCAGACAGGATGGCTAAGGAGAGTACAAATAAGGTAAGGGTAGATATTAATGTTTTTTTGTTTTTTTTTGTCATGCGGTCCACACTCCATACCAGTTGGTGGCGGTAATGCTCACCTAAACGTTTTTTGCCAACCGCCAATAAAAATCAAGAAGAAGAAGATTCTGTCTTCAAGCAACGCAACGGTCAAGCTGAGATACGTTTCCAAGTTTCTACGCTTCCGTTAAAGTCTATACCACGACGAAAACATGGTAAGAGTAGTTTTAAAGGTTTAAGGAGGGTTTTATTGGAATGTAAGCTTGTAGATTTATTTCAGGAAAGATGAACCGTTGTTCATTGTGTCAAAAACGACAGTTTTAACTCCGCATAAGCGCAGCGAAGAAGATTTTAGTTCAGTAACCGATGTTTCCTGACATCTTTAGGCACAAAAATACTTAGTCAGACTTTATTCAGTAAATTATTGTCGTTCAGCTGCACATTAACGATGCACATTTGAGCTAAATTACGTTGCACTGCTCCCGAGTAGAAAGAGAACCATAAATATCAATACAATATAACATAATTGAAAGTATAACGTATAATAAGGAGAAAATATCGAAATTTTTAGGTTTATCTGGGCTTTTTTCCGAAAACTGCTTTAATATTCACCGTTATTGCGGTTAGTCAGTCTTTGTGCCTTTTTAAAACTGATCTAACGTCTCTTAACGGTTTCAATTCCCGCCGTTGATCCAAACGGTCGCGAGGTAAGTCACGTGATCAGGGAACCCGTTTGAAAACCGCGGAACTCGGAAAACCCAAATGGATTTCCCTTTAACGTTCTGCTGCTGCTTGATTAACACCGGTTCCGTCTCCACCGGTACCCATGTTCTGCCTAAGCAACAACTTTGGACCAGCGGACAGAACCTGCTGACTGAGCTGGTGGCGGGTTTATGGAGACCGTTGACCAATCACAATGTGTTGAGCGCCATGATTGATTGATTGTCGCACAAGTGGAGGAGGTAAAGAAAAGCTTAGTCGGGACCCCCCTAATAAAAATGATCATGGTTTTTATGTTATTCTATAATTTCAGTTTCCCCACTGAGGAACAATAAATCATGATTTTATTCTAGAGAAAGAGGAAATGCAGCCAGGAGCCAATCAGGGCCATGTACGGCTCCAGGTCATTTCAGGCTGAAATGTCCCAAAGTTAGCTGGCAGGGAAAGCACATTTCAGGCCATCTTTGCTAAGAAGTCAATTTTTTTTGTTGCATTTTCTATGCCACCAGCTTAAGAAATCCCTGTCATCTAAAGAAAATCTCATGAAGAATATAAATTCTGCTGCAAATGAAAGAAAAAGAGGGGTTATTTCTGTCCCTGTTCTAGTAAAGATGAACAGCTCAACCTATGTTGTCATGGAAACCACATCATTAGCACACATTAGCTAATTGAAGGATTTTGAAGCATTTTTAGTTATTTTGCAATCATTGTTTTTAAAAACCAGCTGAAAGCCATTTTATTCCACCAGGCTTGTAGGTTGTGATTTTATTGAGCTTCTTTTTATCTCCATCTTTTAACGTTCCCTCCTTCCTCCTCCAGCGTGAGTGCATCTCTGTCCACGTGGACCAGGCGGGCGTCCAGATCGGGAACGCCTGCCGGGAACTCTACTGCCTTGAACACGGGATCCAGCCGGACGGCCAAGTGTCGACCGACACGACCATCGGAGGAGGAGACGACTCGTTCAACACCTTCTTCAGTGAGACCGGGGCGGGGAAGCACGTCCCCAGAGCCGTCTTTGTGGACCTGGAGCCCACCGTCATCGGTGAGTAGTATCTTTTTTGGCCTCAGTCGTAACTGAAGCCAATAAATTGATTAAAACGAGCGTCTCTCCTCAGACGAAGTGCGCAGCGGCACCTACCGGCAGCTGTTCCACCCCGAGCAGCTGATCAGCGGGAAGGAGGATGCCGCTAACAACTACGCCCGGGGACACTAGACCATCGGGAAGGAGATCGTTGACCCGGTTCTGGACAGGATCCGCAAACTGGTGGGTAGACGCGTGTCTGAGGACCATGTTAACTGGTTCTGGTGAGCGTGAGCTGAAAAATGCAGCTGCCTCTGAAGTGGGCTGAGAAACGTTCTGAAGCCTCCATCTTGGTTCCGTCTTCAGGCTGACCAGTGCACAGGGCTTCCTGGTCTTCCACAGCTTCGGTGGAGGAACCGGCTCCGGTTTCACCTCCCTGCTGATGGAGCGCCTGTCCGTGGACTACGGCAAGAAGTCCAAGCTGGAGTTCGCCGTCTACCCGGCGCCTCAGGTGTCCACAGCCGTGGTGGAGCCCTACAACGCCATCCTCACCACCCACACCACCCTGGAGCACTCGGACTGCGCCTTCATGGTGGACAACGAGGCCATCTACGACATCTGCCGCAGGAACCTGGACATCGGCCGTCCCGCCTACACCAGCCTGAACAGGCTGGTCAGCCAGATCGTGTCCTCCATCACCGCGTCTCTGCGCTTCGACGGCGCTCTGAACGTGGACCTGACGGAGTTCCAGACCAACCTGGTGCCGTACCCCCGCATCCACTTCCCCCTGGCCACCTACGCCCCGGTCATCTCCGCCGAGAAGGCGTACCACGAGCAGCTCACCATGGCCGAGATCACCAGCGCCTGCTTCGATTCGGCAAACCAGATGGTAAAGTGCGACCCTCGCCACGGCAAGTACATGGCGTGCTGCCTGCTGTACCGCGGCAACATGGTGCCCAAAGACGTCATCGCCACCATCAAGACCAAACGCAGCATCCAGTTCGTGGACTGGTGTCCCACCGGCTTCAAAAAATATTAAGTCTCCTATGTCGGTCTTTATTGAAGTTTGTCCAACTGAAAGTCTCCTTTGAAGCAGCAGCGCTGTGTAACTTTTAGCCACCAGGGGGCACTGGACCTGCAACTTGCTGGTCTAGCGCCCCTGAAGGCCGCTGGCAGAACTGCAGAGCAGCACATAGACATAATATAAAGAGTCTATGGAGCAGCAGGATGAGAAGTCATGGAGTTATTTAGAAAGACGAGGCCTCGTTCACTTTCTGGATTAAATCCTTGATCAGAACCAGAACTTGTGAAAACTATCTTGTTCCTGTACCACTTATAAAACTAACCAGGACCTTCTAAACCTGTTTTGCAGAGCAGTTTTTGGAGCTTTTAATATTGCATTTGGAAGTAAAAAGACAATAAGTCAAAACTGCCTCGACTGCATGATCCCAACTAACATTTTTCAGAGTATAAGCCGCATTTCTTTTCATAGTATGGCCGATCCTACGACTTGTATATCAAATTTAAATGGTAATTCATTGTGACCAACACGAACCAAGGAGTAAACATTACCGTCTGTAGCCACAAGAGGAAGCTCTAGGCGTGTGAAAACTGTCCTGCTCCTGTGACACTGAAACCTTTATTGAAACATTAACTTATAAACAACAAAGACTGAACACACGTATGTTGTTTTCCTGTTTCAGTCTGCATTCACGCAGCAGAGCGTTGCGTGGTGCAGCTCCAAGGAAACAGAGCACCACAGAACCCTGTTACTGGGCTGACTGTGAAGCTAATAGCAGCTAGCGCTAGCTTAAAGGTCTGTTACAACTTCTCTGATGCACGTGAGCTTTATGTTGCTCTGAAACATCCGTGTCGTACTTTTAGCTTAGCATGTAGCACCGTTATGCTCACGGTCTAATTTCAGCGTCAGCTTGACAACTTTCAGTGTAAGAAATGCGCTGGAAAAAAAATCTGCTGCTTGGAGCTGCTAATTTACTCCATTCGTCCTCCCAGGTATGTTCCACGTTATTCAGCCGGTTGTGGAAGCAGCTGTGTAATTCAATAAATTGGTTTACCAGATTAAATGTCTTGCGTGAAATAAATGTCTAAATAAATGCATATAGTCCGGTGCAACTTTTCCGCTTTATGACACATTTTTGGACTGATGCTACTTAAATTCTGGAGTGACTTGTAGTCCAAAAAATACGGTACTTTTAGCAGCAACAACTCTGAGCACCACGGCGTTTCAATGAAGCTGTGGTTTGGTCTTTGACTAGGCCACCATTTCATGACCCAGTTTGGGAAAAGCTGTATGGATTCTTTAACTGAAGAATCTAAACATCCCCTTGCTGCAAATAAATAAATAAAATCCTAACCTTTGCACCACCGTGCTTTGCAGCTGCTACGGTGTTTAGGCTGATATTCTGTTTGTTTTCCACCCAAAATCAGGGCACTTTGCATGGCCAAATATCTCTCGTTAGGTCTCCTCTGTCCGGACATTGGTCCAGAAGTCTTGTGGTTTATTCAGATGCCGTTTTGCTAAACTAAGCAGTGCTGCCTGTGTCATTACCAGTAATGAGGAAAACAAGAAGTGGACCCACAGGCTGAGTATCATGCAGGAAGACACACATGATGACCCTAGGCTCATGGACTGGAGCAGCTGGATACGGTGGCCAACAGGTGCAAACGAGCAGCAAACGACTAGTGCGCTGTAGACACATGGATGATGCGAACTCCAAAACACAAAAAAACAAGTGCAACACAAAAACTGGAATCTAAAAAAAACTCAGAAGTTTACCGTTTGGTCACACATTTAACCTATTTATAACAGGTTCAGCAAAGGTGGAAACAAAGGTTTGCGCATAAAGATCCTTCAGTATAATTCTTTCTTTAAACTAACTGCATTGAATGAAATCATTTGATAGTAATGAGTAGAAAACATCCACGGAATAAATAGGATGGTGAAATTATGTTATTGAAAGCTAAGACACACCATGGATGATTTGTGTTAAGAAATACTGCTGAATATACATTCATATGTCACATTACTTGCATGTAGTGGTTACAGTGCAGGACTTTAAAGCTAAGAGCTAAGTGATTGTGAGCAGGAATATCGGGTTGTGAAAACGCTTGAAGGAAGTTTTGTGTAAACGAGTTAATGAGGAGCTTGATAAGAACACAAATTTTTTTTTCACTGTTTTTTGTTTTGTTTTGTATTTTGCCGAACCATCTTAAAGAAGCAGCTTATTAAAGGGCAAATGAAAAGTGAGCTGCTGGTTGCTCGAGTTGGGACAACATGGACATTATCACCCAGTCAAATCATCTCCTACACGCAGGGGAACAAGAAGAAGACTGAAGAAGCTGTGGCAGACGGAACCCCAGAACTATGATTAATTATCCTGACACGGAGGAGAGACACGGCTTGTTGGTTTTGGAATAAAATCTAACTCGCCTTTTTGTTCTCTTGTAAATCCCATGCAAACTGTCTTCATGTTTCTTTAAGTTTGTAAGGAAGCCTCCAGGTAAGTGATTGTCTGCATTGGAGCATCCAGTGAGAAACGAAAGAGGGAAGCAGCCAGTCCATCATTTCTTTCATATAAACATCTGTTATTTTAAAATTGTCTCCAAAAAAAACTCCTTTAACAAAGCATTTTTGACTCACAAATCCTTTGCAAAAACATAATGTCGGAGTTAAAGGCTGTCCGAAATCGGCACAGCAATCCAAAGCTCCTTTCCTCTAGTGTTCTTACTGTTGACTCTATGAAACATTTTAAGAATATTGAATTTACTGTTTATTTAAACATATTCTAATAACAGAATAAAACTTTTCTGCCTGTCCCTTCATTTTTCATGCACACCAGTCATCAGTTCCGTGAGTGGGAGTCATCCAAAACTTTTTTATGACACATTAATTTATCTATTAACTGTATATTTTAAAGATATTTTAAATGTATATAACTTAGAAAGAGATATAAAATAATCCAACATTAAATGCTATTACGGTACTTAGGTACATTATATTACTGTAGAGTTTTTGATATTGGTACTTATATAGTGTTTATGTCAGGGCTGGACGATAGAGAAAAAAAGCATATAGGTAAAAAAGAAATCATATTGATCGACATCGATAATTATCAAAAATTCAAAACATTTTAAGTGCAGCCCTGGCCATTTTATTTTATTTTACCTATTTTTAGATACACAACACACAAACACTGAATTCAAACTCAACCCTTTATTCAACCAACTTTTTACCAAAACTACAAGTTTTTAAGAAAGAATGCGTGCTCTCTGACCACTTTGAAGGGGACAAAGCGTTCCTGATTCTGCGTTGTGATTGGTTGGGAGGATGTAATGACTGTAATATTAACTAACATGGCTAGAATGCAAAAGGGAAAAAAAACTGCTATACTGTTGAACTTTTTATTGACCCTTTTTTTCTATCATCGATATACGTCTGTCGGAATGTAATGTTTATCATTTTAAGCTTCACTTTTATTTACCATCATAGAATTTAAAATAAAAAAATTTAAGCAACAAACGTGTGCTGTATTATATTATATTATATTATGTTTAAATCTGACGGTGCTGCATTTTGTGACTCTAGGTACTGTAACGGGCCAGGTCTGGGCCAGATAAGTCTTATTTTTAAATAAAAATTCAGGCTATGAAATGTAGGAGCTCTGCAGCACCTGCAGCCCACCTCTGGCCCAAATCCGTGCTGGTTTCAGCCTGTTGTTAGAAAAGACCCACATCCAGGGCGGTTTTACAGATCCGGGCTCGATGCTGTCCTTAAAGTGATGATCTTGAATATGTAGAAAAAAAGTGTAATTAAATTAAAGAGCTATTTTTGTACAATATCCTGCTGTTGTCTCTTTAGAAGCCAGATCTACTTGGGTAATTCTAACAGGGAAATCCTTGGCTAACTTTGTAAAATACTGCAGGTTTAGTCTTTATGTGAACAGTAAATGCACATCTCTGAAATCAGATCATGATGAATGGACCATGTGAAGCAGAATTGAGATACAAATACTGGACAGACAAAACCGATGTCATCTTTACAAAACCATTTAATCCATCTATGATATATATTTAAAATGCATTTAGAGCTAAAACTCCAGTTAAGCCATAATAATAAAAATGAAAATAATAATAATAACAATAATCCTTTTGTTTTATTTTTAGATTTTGGTTGATAAACATGCAAGTTTCGTAATGAATAAGTTTAAGTTTATCTTGTGATTTCCCTCCACACCCCAGTGGTAAAGATTGGCAAATGGATAGAAAGACAGTTCTCTAGTATTTTCCTTTAACCAAGACAGCAAAACCAGTTTCTTTCACAACAAGGAAAAAAAACTAATGTTAAAGATTTCTTAGCCAGTCAAACTAAAAATCTATTGAAACCTAATTATATATGTGGTCAACTGTATATTTTCTCCTTCTGTTACAATTTTTAATAGATACGTTTTTACTGTTAGCCGAAGAACTGGTACATCTCCATTTGTTTTTGCTTAAAAGAAATTGGGTTATTTTTCATATCATTGTGTTATATACTCCATTTCCACTCAGGATTTTTTTTCTTTTCCCTAATTTTACCTTATAACACATCACATAATGTTATTGAGTTCCCCTCTCATCGGTCTAACTTTTCCAACCTTCCTCCAACTGAGGGGACACACAGGTCACTTTACAATGTTTTAGAAGAAAATCGCCATCAATCCAGATCCCTTCTTGTGAGGCTCTCCCTAATGTGACGAAATAAATAAAATATGTAATCCCACAAGGAAACACATTAAAAAAAGTACCGTGCCATGGCTTGCCAATGTACTTTAGCTTGTTTCTCTTGTTTCCCACCGTAGACTTTTTTCTGGTTTGTCAAAAGTGTAACCATACTAACTGGAGTTACCGATCAAAAATTCAGCCAGAGGCAACTGTGTGAGTTTAACTCTATAGAGTTCCTCTTCTTTACAACATATACACAGAAAACAAAAATAGTAAAGATGCACCAAATAAATTCTAATTTAAATCAATTATGATGTAATCAATCAGATCCCAGCAGACTGGTTTCCTCTTTAGGGAATTTAAATTCAGAAAAATTATATCCTGAAGGCGTATAAAAGGCAGATAATTTGTACCACTTTTCCCAGCCTTTGTAAGTTTTAGAAGAAGTGGCGATGAGACGTGATGCCATATTTTCAACACAAGGGCGCACTGAAATCAAAAGTTTGTTTTACTCGAGTTGCAGGCATGGGTTTTCTCATGACTCTGGTCACATTTTGATGAGTTATTTTTGTTCCTGAATGTCTTCGCTTCATATTCATTCATTTATTTTGTTATGTTGCCGCACTGCATCAAGGAAAATCTTTCCCAAAAAGTTTTTTTTACCATTTTTTTTTCAATTAGGGTTTATTCATGCAGAGGACTTTCACAAAAATATTGGTTAAATACACTTTACAAAACAAAAATTCACTTATAAAGAAAACGATTTGGTCCAAATACAGTCAGAATCAATAAAATCCTTTCCACTCCATGACACTCATATAGACAGATTTAGACTCTCTGTGTAGATATAGTTCTACTGATTGTAATGTCTATTTAGAAAATTAACATTGTGGCAGTTCTTGGCCACAGTATTCATCTCTGATGCAAGAGTCTTTGAATGATGTTTTTGTTGCTGAGATTACACAAAAACATTTCATGCGCATTTTATCCACTTGTCATTCTTAAGCAGGGAAAAAGTGCAAGATTATTTTTATGTTTCAGCTCTACAATGGTGTACACATTCCGTTTTGACTAAATTCAGTGCACTTTTCCTGTCATTAAAATATTGGATTTTAATGCAGTCCCTATTGATTGTACATGTTTAGAAATAAAGAAACATAGTCGAAGGTGCAACGGACATGTTGTATTTTTTTTATCTGCCACTTTGAGCACTCGCTCTCTCTTGCACTTGCTCTGGCCAAGTGCCCATATCATCAAAACACTGCTGGTCATCTCAAACTGGTTTCTTGACTGTATATGACAATGACCTTCACAGTGACCAGAATTAAATCATTCAGTGCATGTTGTGTAAGTTGAGATTCACATCATGAATGTACAGCTGACAAATCAAATCAAATCAATTATCAGACTATGTAGACCCGAGGAACTATCAAGCTTTTTCTTCAGAAAAGGTCATTGAAAACTTTGGGAAATTGCTGCAGCTGCATGAGGAAACTATGCTAACCTTTGGGCAAAGTGAACAGATGCTTTTAACTGTGGAGATTTAGCAAAAATCGTTGATGAAAATTTAAGGGCTTAAAAAAAATGAAACAAACACCCTGACAGAAGGACAGTTTGAGGCAACAGCAAAATGTTTCTTGTCAGCGAACAGGTTGATTTATGACGGCATCTAAACAGCTCCACTCCTCTTATTCTAAAGCCATAGTTACTGACCCCTCCCAGTTGCCTCCTTCTTCATTGTTTCCAGCTGCCTACCATACTAATCATTTGATTACCTTCACCTGCTCTTCATGCTTTTTCTTCCCTTCCTCTGGATGTAAGCCTCCTGCTCATTCTCCCCATTTGTCAGATATTCCATTGTTCTTCACCGTCCTCACACACACACACACACACACACACACACACGACCGCTCTGCTACTCACCCTAAAAATCTGTATAATCTGATCCAATCTGTATAATCTGATTGAATTTGACTTTGTAAAGTGCCTTCAGATGACATGTCTCATGAATTGGCGCTATATAAATAGAATTGAATTGAATACAAACAGGATTGTGAAGTTTGGGAACGACACCAATGGTGAGTAAACCGCCAGCTCGCTTCATAGTCTGTTACATGTTTACAAAGATAGTACTGGTTTCACAGGTTCCTGGTCCGATTGAGATTTATTTACAGGCCCTTACATGCTAATCACTATTTGCACACTTTTCAGCCTCTCAGGGAGTTTTTTTGTCTATGTTTTATACAATTTCACAGTAATTTACATTGTTTTGTAAGGTAGCTGCTATCTGTCTTTTTTTTTTAATTAAACATTTAAAGCTTATCAGATGCTAAGAACTATTTGCACGCTTTTAGCTTCTCAAGAAGTGTTGTTGGTGCATTCAACTATTTGAACATTATGTCTTGTTTGCGTCTGCGCGTCATGTGTGAATTCTGAGCCGGTGTCTCGCCAAAATTTCATCATGCTTACATAATGACAATAAAGATTCTTAAGTCTTGAAGAATGGTCTTCTTTGAGAATCTCCAACAGTCTAAATCTGAAAATGTACCAGTCTGGCATCACTTTCAAGGCCTCATGTAAAGAATACCACACATTAATGGATAACATCGAAAAGGCAGTTAATGAAACCTTACAATTCTTGCTGCATGCGCCACGAGTTGCTGAACCTACAGACCCGAGAGGAACCACAAGGTCACTGAGCCAACCTTTCAAAGATTTAAAAATTAGTAATATAGACTACAACAAATTTGAACAAGTTGCCAAAATCCATCATATTCAGTTTTTGTAGAGCTTGACAGAGATGAAATCTAACAGTTTTTCCGTCTAAAAGTTTTATTGCAAGTTTATCATCCTTGGGGCCTGATGGTTGCTAATGTTACTTGAGAGCAGGAGGCTACACAATCACTTAAATGGGAGAGAATCATAGAATCCATGAAACTATGTGCAGCATGAAACAAATCTCTAATTAGGCCAAATGTCTGTAGGTTTGGTTTTGCCACTCTGCTTACCATTTTAACATTTTTTTTTTCTAATTTTACAAGAGAAACCAAAATATTTAAGTTCTGACACCTTCTCAGTGTGTTGGCCATTGATTTTCAAATTTAAAAAGCAGAACTAGAACTACTGATCCATAGACCGGATCCTTGGAAAAAAAGCAAAGGAAAGTTTTTTTATTTTTTATTAAACATTTAAACCATGTTGTGATGGAATCTGTAAGATATTGTGTTAGCTGTACAGAAGCAGCCATAACCCTGATGTTCTGGTGCTGATAACTGATGGGTGAAAAGGGATTCTGAGACCCTTAACCCACCTCGCCTTTTTCTTTCCAATCTCAGATTAGTGTCAAAATTAGGCCACAAACCTCCTTTTCTAATTTTCCAGAAAGAATCATAACTCTTATTAAATCTTTAATCAGTTGAGATAGTAACTTTGACATCCAATTCCCTGATCATTAACTTCAACTGTATTCCTAGAGATGGATAGAATTAATGTTTGTATCTTTGTTCTTCACATTTGTTTACTTGTATATTTACTTTTTCCGTTTTAATTTAGTTGTCAATCCTAAATAACTCTTAACCCCGAGAACTAAGGAATCAGTCAATCAAGATTTTTTTTTGTAAAGCCCTTTTTGTAAGTCAGATGTGACACAAAATGCTTTGTAAAAGTAAGAAACAGAAGGATAAACATTTAATCTCTAGGCCAACACAGTTAAATGACCAACACGATCAAAGCAAGTAAAAAATGATTAAATAATTATGTATAATAGAACAATGCACATTAAATATAATGAAATCATTCAGTAATGAGTAACTGGATGAATGAAGGAGCCATTATCCGTCAGCGGAACCAAGACTCACAGTTTGAGCAATGATTAAAGGATCTATGGACGACTCCTAAACTTCAGGCTTTATGGATCCCACCCCTTTGCAGTCTGTAGTGTTTACAGTGGATAGAAGAGCCTGACTCACAGCAGCTGGGGCGGTGCCTGAGTATAAAACCTCTGCTGCTTTTTGCTCAGTCCCCTGCACATTTTCTGCCTCTCCTGCGCCGGACACTCCTCACGGTTTCCACACGGTAAGAACAAACTGCACTACTTACAGCGTTGCTCTCTTACATGTGGGGCCTTTCCAGGATTGTCAGGGGATTCATAACATTGTTTCATTCAAGTATGCATGTATTTCTTAGACTTAGACTTTCTTTATTGTCATTTTGTATGTACAGAGTGCATACAGAACGAAATTTCGTTTCCATACAGCTCAGAAAAATTGCAGTAACTCTACAGGATACCTTGTAGTGAATTTCAGTACAGGATACAAATGCAGTAATAAATTGCAGACCGTTACAGGATAAGTTTCAATTGACTTCCGGATAAAGTGCAGCAGTGAACAGTAGGCAGTTGAAATGTAAACAGTTTCAGTGTTAAATCTAAACTAATCCGGTTTTTAAGAACACTCTGGGCTCCTCTTAACTTTCAGAAACTTTTAATGCATATTTTAGAGCCTAAAAGATACACATAAACCCTTATTGAGTGCTTTTTGTTGCCTGTAGGGGTGCATTGTAGGGTGGGGAAAAAAGGGTGTGGTTGTGACTGTTAGCATGTTGCTGTAGTGTCCTCTCTCTGAATCTCACTACTCTGGGCCTCTCATGTGACATCTTGTTAAACTTTTCCACTCAGCCTCCCACACCAATGACACAGTCTCTGTTTTTTTTTTTCTACTTCTCCTTTTTTTTTCAAACTGTTGCTACAACAAAACATCATCAGGATGGAGTTTGAAGAGGTTTTTTTTTTTTTCTCTCTCTCTTTCGACATGAGGCGTTGGTTCCTATCTTGTGGACAACTTAATAACATGCCCTGCATAATAACTGCTTGTGAACTTTACTCATTTGTTTGAAGTGCTGAAAGACAAAGCAAGGAGATACTTTTCAACATTGCATCATAATTAATTTGGGTTACACATTTAGATTAATCTAATCTGAATTAATTTTATGACTTTCTGGGTGATTTACTTCTCTTTACCAAATCAATGATACAGTCCAGAACTTTAGGGAGTTTGCTCTGGTCGGTTTGCTTTGAGTATGGCTGTTTTTCCACTGTGCTGTCTGTAATTTTCATTCAGACCAGCCATGCCTTCAGACCTGGAAACAGCCATGGAGCTGCTCATCGTGGTGTTCCACCGCTACGCCTCTAAGGATGAACACGCCGGGACTCTGAGCCGGCGGGAGCTCAGACAGCTTATGGAGAATGAGCTGTCTAACTTCCTCAAGGTGTGGGAAAGGGTTAAACTTTTTTTTTTTTTTTTTTTTTTTTAATAGCATTTCTAATGAAGTGGAAGAATGTGGCAGATTCTCACTTTTATTTTTTTTTTGTGTTTCACGCAGTCCCAGAAGGACCCTGGTGCCATTGATAAGATCATGAAGGACCTGGACGCCAATGGAGATGGCCAGGTGGACTTTGAGGAGTTTGTTTCTCTGGTTGTTGGACTGTCTGTTGCCTGTGAGCAGTGCTATAAGATGCACAAAGGGCTGAAGACGAAAAAGTAATGAAAGACAGAACGCAACGTCGAGGTTGATAAACCAAAGATTTTTTTTGTAAAGGTTTTTTTTTCATCAATAAATACAATGATTATAATTTTGAACATCCAGAGTCTGGTGTGTCTAATCCTCCTTAAACTACAAGTATTTCCCTTTTTTTATTTTTATATCCTTTCATTCGCATTTTTAAAGCACACTTAATATTGTCATGTTACATATCAAAATGTTCAAGACAATCACTGTTATGCAATATTGGAGGGCCAGTTATAAACTTGAAATTTGAACTCATTTATCTCATGGAAAAGTAGAGAAATCAATGAAAAATGTCCGGAAATATTGATATTGAAGCGCTGGTCCATCGATCATGCTCATACGTTAATTTATATGAACCGTTTCTTTTGGTGGACGGCTAATCTGAATGGCCAGCTGTTGGTACTAGCCAAGGTTACAAGAGGAAGTTATAGAGTGACACAGTATCCTCATCCAAGGTGGATGGAGAGAAACCAAACACACTGTATTGCTCTGTCCAAACATGTTTGACTTTGAGTATGGTGCAAACAAATCGTTTTAAAGTAATCAATTCTGTCTGAGATTGATCAACCATAGTCCAAATTTGACTCAGTATGACTTCTTGAGTCCTTTCTCACTGAGCTCGCCGGCTTTTGGGGAAGAAGCCATCAAGAGGGGCCGATCACCCAGTCAGAGGCGGTCTGGGTATAAGGCGCAAGATGGATCACATTAGACAGCCAATAAGATAAAGAAAAGCTTCTGGTTATGAATTCATAATTCTGAAGTACATTCTTTAGGCTGAGAGAGACCAGAATGTAAACAACTGTTTGCTCCAGAGTTAATGCTGTTCCTTGTCAGAGATTATTTGTTTACATTAAAGCATTTTAGAATTAAAAAAAAGATGCGTTCACATTCGAGGTTTACCACATTAACAAACAATATCTAAGGTTACAACTAATCATGGATTCATTTATTTCCTACACTTCTTGCTGAGCCAAAGAAGACCATTCTTGTTAAAAAAAAAAACATTTTACTAATATAATCAAGGAAGGTAATAAATTCTACATATTGTGAAAATGCTAAGAAACCACATGCAGGAGTTGGAGGTTATACTGGCCAGACCCATGGTGCAGACGCAGGCGTTTTAAAGTGACCTGGGGCAAAGCAGTTATTTCAGTTCAAAGGTTGAATCTAAGGGGTTTGCGTGTACTGCATCTGTAACCTGCGGACACTGCCTTTAATTTAAGTTTTTGACTTGAATAGAGACTAAATTCAAACTGTAACTTTTTTATCTCCTATAAAACTCATTATGCAGCAGGAGTGCCGTTGAGAGCAGGTGGGAAAATGGTATTCCCACCTGTATTCCAAGCCTCCGTGAGTCTGAGAGAAGAAGTGAACTTTGCTTCCTCCCTTCATAAAGCCCTGCTTATTGCTGCCCGGAGGAATCTGCAGAATGTTCCAGGCACAACACACCCTGATGTGAAGTATACCCACTCAGCTTATGTTGCAACTTTCAACATGATGATGCAAAGGACGGACTCAAAGTAACTGGAAGAGTGGGTTGCTTTGATTCATATCGAGGAAACATTTAGGAACAGTGAAGCAATGCAGAAGGAGAGAATCACAAAATAGTCAAGGTTACAGTGTTTCAGTTGTGACTCATGTCTGGTGAAAGAGGAAAAGAGCAGCTCCTCCACTCCCCTCCCCTTTTCTGCCTTTCTGATTCACAACTGAACAATACAATCAGCCTCGCAGCACTTCTTATCAGGCATGTTTCATCAACAAAATTGTTAATGCTCAGAAATGAAGAATTGCATCCTAAATGACAAATTACTGGAGTCACTGTAGGATGTCTGCCCCAGCGGTGACGGTGGAAGCTTAAATCCCTGCCTGAGAGACTAAACTCAGGGGGAAATACCCTATACCCTCATGGGCAGGGCTTTGAGGTTTATCAGTCTTCATGGTAACAGGGGCAAACACTAGTTGCTATGTTATGAGTTGTGCACTTCTAAAAGATCATGTGTTTGCAGAAGTACCACACCCATATCACCCAGAGCTGAGTTTAGAGTTGAGATTTCCAGCTTTGGACAAAGTTTTTCCACGAATCTGTGCTGCTCTGTGGAGGTCTTTTACTGCCTTTCACCAAATCCACATCAGTCCTGGCATTAACAGATTGTAGAGTTGCTGAATCCACATATACAGATAGTATATAACTTAACAGAATAAAAGAGCCATTGTTTATCCACATATTAAGTTTCATTTATTCGGTTGTGTTGCCAGCTTAAAGGATTTTAAAAGCAAAAATGATTACCCTTGCTTCAGCCTCTATTATTGAAATAAGCCTTCAGTTTTACTAATGGAGGGAGTGTACTGTATGAGTTGCAGAGTTCACAAACATTGAGACTTTTTACGCCACACCTGGCTTGGATCCACAAGCAGGAAGCTCCTCATTACAGAAACAATTATTTATTTAATTTTTGTCTACACTAAACTCTTTTTTAATATCTGCTTTCTGGAAACTGTCTGTAACTTAAGAGTTACCTAATAAAAACTGGATTAATTATGATAGTCAGAGAGAAAGTATTCTTGATTATAATGCGAGCACTGCAACAATTACTTGTGTTGTTTCTATGCTGTGTACAATGTGGTTGTATTTTACTGCTAAGTTGTCAAACATGGCAGCTATGAAACAGCTCTGTAATTGTGAACCCTGAGGATTCCCTCTGAATCTATGTAGTTGCCTGATTAACCAACAATTTTTACTAAGAAAATAAATGACACGCTTCAATGTTTTGTAATTAAATGCTTTAGTTTCAAGCTCTAATTTCATTAGAGCTTGAATATTCAGAGTATTATGTATATAAAATTTGATATTGAAATGTTTTAGCGATAAATGTAAAATACATTATTAAATGATAGAATATTTTATTAATTTGTTGCATTTTCTTACAAATATTTTAACGCTGCTAAAATGTTAAAGAATTTTGAAATGTTTTTAATTATGGTGTAATTTTTACATTTTAATTTCAAAGATATATATTGTTAATGCATACTTACTATTAATTAATAAACTTAGATTTATTACTTAATAATGATAAAAAACATTAATAACTGGAAAATTCTGATCATATTTTCATTTAATTAGAATTATTTATAAATCATGAGGAATTATCCAATAACATTTACGGTATTAGCAGTTAAAAGACCTTCACTTGTTAGATCATTATTTCTAGATTGTCTTATTAAATTGCTGCTAAACTATATATATATATATATATATATATATATATATATAATCTATATATGACTTAGACTTAGACATCTTTATTTGTATGCACTCTGTACATACAGAACGAAATTTCATTGCATACAGCTTGTAGATTACAGTATAAAGTGCAGCAGTGATTAATAAGTAAACAATTGAAATGTAAACAATGCAGGAGAAAGAGAACAGTGTGCGATCACGGTGTACAGGAGAATATTTAAAACCATTTGTATGTGCAGAAATGATGGTGCAAAAAGGCATTTGTGCAAAAATGCATTTAGAAACTACAAGTTCGGCAGCATTTGTAATGCTAGATGGAGATGGAGTGATGCAAATGTGGTGCAGGGTCCAGTTTAGAGTTCAGCTGTTCAACAGTCTGATGGCAACAGGGAAAAAGCTTTTGCAGAACCTGGTGGACCTGCAGCGGATGCTGCGGAACCTCTTCCCAGAAGGTCGCAGGGAGAACAATCCATGGTGGGGGTGTGAGGGGTCTTTTATGATGTTACGGGCTCGGGACACACAGCGCTGGGACGGAATGTTCTTAATGGAGGGGAGAGGAGCCCTGATGATCCCTTCTGCTGTCCTCACCACTCTCCTCACGTTCTTCCAGTTGGAGGCATTGCAGTCTCCACACCACACAGAGAGACAGCTGGTCAGAATGCTCTCTATGGTGCTTCTGTAGAAGGTCGTGAGGATGGGTGGGGGTAGGTGGGCTCTCCTCATCCTCCGCAGGAAGTACAGTCGTTTCTGTGCCCTCTTCACCGGTGACATGGTGTTCACAGACCAGCTGAGGTTGTCTGTGATGTGTACCCCCAGAAACTTGGTGCTGCTGACCACCTCAACAGCTGAGCTGTTGATGAGCAGTGGAGCGTGGTCAGGCCGGTTCTTCCTGAAGTCAACGATGATCTCCTTCGTCTTCTCCACGTTCAGGATCAGGCTGTTGTCTCTGCACCAGCCCACCAGCTGCTCCACCTCCTCTCTGTAGTCCTGGTCGTTGTCGTCTCTGATCAGGCCCACTCGTCGGCGGTGTCAAGGCAGAGCACCTCCTCTTCCTGATGGGGAACAGCCTTCACTGCTGGAGTGCTGTTTAGTGCCTCAAACCTCCCAAAGAAGTTATTTAGTCCATTGAGGAAGTCAGCATCAACTTCATATATATATATATATATATATATATATATATATATATATATATATATATATATATATATATATATATATATATATAATATTCAGTGGAACCTCTGTGGGACATAAGCAGTTAATATTTTAAATCAACATTGACATCCTGAAGTGTGTTAACTTTGGCTTTGCATGAAAGACCTGATGCAAGATACTTTTTTGAAGTACAGGTTGGAGCCACTAGATGTCAGTGGAGTACAGATGCAATTTCTGTGTTAACTCAAATGTTTATGGGGTGAAATCTGTGTATAATACATATTTCGGTGTCCATGCATGCTCCTTTCCAACTCTCGTAGATCCAAGTCAGTGACACAAAAACAGAACAAAGATGAAGACAAAGTCTGACTAGTATTTTCCACACAGAAAAGTAATATGAAGCAGTAAACATGATTGTTTAAAATTAGAATCAGTATTTATCTGGATTTTTATTTTTAGAAAAAAGAAGCAGACGTGGTCACTAAGGCATCTTCACACTAACCAATGATGACAAAATGAAAACAGAGCTTGCACACATGCACATAAACAGCGCTCAAACTGAGTCGCCACAGTGTTGATTTATTTATTTATTTTTTGGCTATTTGGTCTGAGTCGTCAAGAGGCAGCTGTAAATTACAAATTCACTTATTTGTAAAGAAGAGCAAAGCCCCACGGGACCTTAACAGTCAGCTTACAGTGAATCACTGTGCCCAGTGTTTTTAATTTAGAGTCACGCGCCTCTAAAGCAAGAAAATAAAACCAGAAACAGCCTTTTGCTTACACAGAACACCAGGAACAATTCACAGTTTAAGTGTTATGTTGTAGTGATTCACAGGACTATTCATTCCTCCTAAACCTTTTCACTTTTTGTCAATTTACAACCACAAACTTCAGTATATTTTATTGGGACTTTATGTGTGTG
Organism: Fundulus diaphanus; assembly: GCA_037039145.1. Lineage (NCBI taxonomy): Eukaryota > Metazoa > Chordata > Actinopteri > Cyprinodontiformes > Fundulidae > Fundulus > Fundulus diaphanus. The sequence goes on from CM073135.1 coordinate 37,763,668, forward strand.
GTTGCCAGAGGTGGGTAGAGTAGCCAGAAATTTTACTCAAGTAAGAGTAGCGATACTTCTTCATAATATTTACTCAAGTAAAAGTAAGAAGTAGAGATCAGTAAAACTACTCCTAGAAGTACATTAGGTTCAAAAGCTTACTCAAGTAAATGTGAGTAAATGTAACTAGTTACTACCACCTCTGGGGGTTGGTACAGTTTAGAAAAGTCTGGAATTTGATTTCAGTGCTGTCCAGGTTGTAATAAGTCTGGAAACGAGACTTTCACCCTTCCTTCCTTCCTTCCTTCTTTCTTTCCTTGTGTCTCTCACTCTTTCCTCCCTTGTGTGCTACTTTTTTTTCCTTTCTTGAATTCTACTAAACTTCCTTCAGTCTTTAGTTCCTTACTTGTGTCCTTTCCTCCTGCTTCTGTTTTTATGGTCCATTTTTTTTCTACTTTTCATTTGTAGAAAATAAATAAATAAAATAATTTCACAGTCATGCACAAGTTTGTGTTGGTTTTTTTCATAAAATCCAATTAAAATGCACGTTAATAAGTTGTAACATAAGAAGATGTAAAACACCAGGGATTTGAATATTTTTTCCAGGCACAACAGAGGGAAAAACCATCAGCTCATCTGGTTGTTTTAACACATAATATTTTCCAAGGAAGTTATTGCAAGTCATCAAAGTTGGTGATAATCCTACAAAAGCACCAATGTATCGGTTTATGTTGAATTTAGTTAGAGCACAGGGACATTAATAACATATCTGTAGCCTAACAGGATCTTATGATGTATTATGCAACCAAAGGAATTTAGTGGGAGAAAATTGTGATTTGAGGATAAAATTTATTTTATGACAGTTGTGTATTTTTCTTCTCTAAGAGAAAACAGCGTATCCTGGATTTTCTCAAAGAAAAGACAACATAAAGTGGACTCGAAGTGATGGGGCCACATAATATTAATTTTTAAATGCTGTGTACCCTCCTTGATAAATTTTAAAAAACATAGATTGTACACTAAACAACAGAGTCCATCTAAAAGATGATGTGGGAAATAAAAAAGTAAGAGGAGCTGAGGAGGAGTGGCTGGAAATGAGAGGAGTGGTCATCCAGGCAAGGATTCAGGGTGTGGTGATGTATAAAGCATCATTCAGAGGCGTTTCTTCATCCCTGCAGCTCTTCAAACACAGATTGCCATCTTCGGATCTCCTAACCTCCCAAACTGGGTGAGTAGAAAGCCGTGTCGTCCTTTTTCTGATTTTCATCTGAGACTTTACTTTAGACTTATTATAAACTATAAAATTAAACTTGAAGTAACAGAAATGTGAACTTAAATAGTTTCAACATGATAAAATATGTTTTATGTTGTGAAATGTTTTTCGATTGTGATATTCAAAATCAAAAATGTACATTTTGTTGCACTTTTTTGAGTTGGGTTAGAAAAAGTTTGTCCCAGATCTTCTATTTATTCACACAAATTCAAATGAAGCAAAAAAAAAAAAAAAAATTTAACTGGAACGCTTGGTCATATTTATGTCCTACAACTACATTTTTCATAATATACAACAATTCAGGGAGAACATTTTGTTTCTTTTTCACACGTAGCCTTGCACACAGTCAACAAACAAAAGGTGGGGAGAATGGAAACACCTGAACTGGTTTTGTGTCCGTTTCCTTCACAATTCCCATCTGCTTGCAAAACCCCTGATGGCCCAGTTTCCTCTGCTAATGATGCTCATGGGAGAAGTCACAATGCAACCACAACTGGTTCTGAAAACCTTCACAGAGCTACCACGGTCCAAGAATTAAACATTAAAAAAACCCACATAATCTCAAAAAAAGGATATGTAACTGATTTTGATTTCTGAACATGCTCACGTGAGGTAATCTACAGAGATGAAGCTGTGACCATAACAACGACTCATGTCACTCGGTTGTGTTAGAGACCAGCGTGACATGAGAGCCGAGGAGCCCAGGTGGAATCCCAGCAGGGGGTATTTTCCTCCAGCTCAGTGGAAAAGCAAAAAGGAAAAACACTGGCACTGAAGGACGTCATCGGGCACCAGCTGAGCAGTTGATGAACAAAAACAACAGCATGTGCATTTTATTAAATAGTTTTACAGATGATATAGATAACTGCCTTGTGATCTCAAAAAATGTGCTGCTTCTTCCTTTTACTCCCCTGTATAACTACTCCCAACTTGTGGTTTATCAGTAATCTTCTTGTTATGGTTCAAAATTTAACCACATGACTAATCTGAACCAGTTTATTTTATCCCAGAAAAGCAAGATTCCAACAAAGCTTATTACTATTCAGTCACACTCTGTTATTTTTATTCTTCTATTCTCTCCTTTTCTTTTATTGTAAACTAGCTGCCATTATGTCTGACATCCAGAAGGCTATGGCCCTCCTCATTACTACTTTCACCAAATACGCCAGCAAGGAGGGAGACAAGCACACCCTGAATAAGGAGGAGCTGAAGGAGCTTCTTCAGAATGAATTCGGAGACCTTCTGTGTGTAAGTGACCTCGGATACATTTATCCACAATGATCTGCTGTTACAGTGCCTTGCAAAGGTTTTCACACCTTTTAGACTTTACTTTCACAAACTGCAATGTGTTTTATGTATTGTGAAGTGGAAGGTATAATAATAAATGGTTTCAGACATTTTATGCAAATAAAATCAGAGAGGTTTGCTGTGCCTTTGTATTCGGTCAACTTTTTCTCCGATACAAATAAAATCCAGTCCAAGCAATTGTCTTTAATGGTCACCAGATTAGTTAACAGAGTTCATCTGTTGTGTGACTCAGTCCCCAGTCTCAATACAGCAGTTCTCTGAGGACCTGGGAGGTTTGTTAGAGAGCATGTCTTGGATAGAGTTGTAGAGAAATTTAAAATGTGGTTAAGCTATGACGCTATGACAAAGACCCTAAACATGACCCAGAGCTACAGTGGCATGCTTTAGATCATTTCCATATTCATATTCATGCAAAATTTGGAAATGGACTTATAGAGGATCTCCCTCCAGTCTCATTGAGCTTGAGCAATTTACAATGAATGACTGATTTAACTTTATTTGTCATTTTATGCATTAAAATAAAAATGAAAACAAGACATTTTCCACCACTGAACAGGAAATGCATAATAAAACCTGAAGAACAGGAAGCAATTTCAGTCTGAAGATGTGCTGGTAGAGGCCTAGCTGAAAAGACTCGAGGTTCTGCCTGTAGCAGCAGGCGGTTCTACTGTACACATGTACTGATTCAGGAGGAGACAAATCCCCCTCATAATTTCTAAGCCGTCTGTTCAACCAAGCATCATTTTTCTTCAACTTCATAGGTATTCGCTGCTTTGTTTTGGCCTGTCACAAAAACACACTGTGGTTGTAAGGTGATAAAATCTAAAACAGTTCAGAGTGTCTGAATAGCAAGGCACTGTTTGTGTAGTTCTGCGCTGACATACTGGTTAGTGTTAGATTTTTACGATAAGGTTTGAAGTGAGAAATGGACTCACACTTTGTTTCTGGCTGCAGAAAGCCAATGACCAGGAGGCAATCGACCGCATCTTCAAGGATTTGGACACAAACAAGAGCAACAGCGTGGACTTCAGTGAGTTTGTCAACCTGATCAGCTGCCTCACTCAGATGTGCCATGAGCACTTTGTTGGGAAAGAATAGGAACCCAAGCGCCACCTTGAGGCTCTCTAAAGGATCACTTTGAATCTGTTATGCAAAAATAAACAGGTTTTTTCCTCTGAAACAACGTATCCGGTGATTTTGTAATGTTTACAGCATGACTCTGAGAGGTACAGAGGTATTTGTGCTACTGTATATCGCTTTAATCTGGGGGTCTTTCTGCACGTACTGATGGAGGATAGAGCATTCATGCATGGTGAGAATATGCAAACAAACAGAGTTTGGCCAGAGTTCAGGTCCTTCTTGCTGCAAGGAGCACCAACAACTGCTCCACTGTGCAGCCCATTGGGTGGCAGTAAAGGACAGTTTAGAATTGGTTACAATTGCTAAAAACTATCTTTGTCATGTGGGATTCTGCAATCTCACATTGGAAAGACAACTAAGAGTGTGCATTGAGCATATACTATCCTTTTTTTCCAATAAAAATGAAAAACAAATGCATCTAATACATTATACATGCAGGACTACAGGACTAGATCTCCAATGTTTAACTCAGACCTCTTGGTGCTTTCCCAGTGGATGCTCCAGAACTCTTGCAATGCCTGATTACTTAATCTAAAAACATCCTCCTTTAGGAACTGGTTTGAAAGACATTTTGTGCAAGTGCTTGTAATGTGATGTAAATTAGATCTTTGAGATAATCCTTCCTGGATGTATTTTGCATAGTATAATTTTCATTCAACTGTATTTATTTATTCTTTTATTCCAATTCCTATGACAGCGATATGATTTAAAGCCATTACTGTAGCATTTTTCTTCCTTAAATATATAGAGCCTCTGGGTCTGTCTAGTCTTATTTCCATACAAATATGACGTCTTGATTAGCTTTCAATTGAAGCCACTTGTAAAATTTTATATATATTGTAATTTCTATTGTTACCAAAATACTGAATGCATTTCTATAAGTATTCAATATCAACTGACTTAAAAGTTCTAAGTAGTAATAATTTTAACTGTCAGGAAAACACAGCTGATCAGTAATTTTTTGGAGCCATTACCTCTTCCAGAAAGATTGTTTAAAGTTGTACCATTATTGAAAAAAAGAAAAAGAAAAAAGTTTACTAAGGATGTTTGCATTGGAACATAATAGTAGACTGTGTCAAAATGTCAGTTGAGTCAAACTATGGATGCATTGGGAATAAAAGGAGTCATGTTCATGTGGCTTGTGACTAATGAGAAAACCACGGTTGTGGCTGATCTTGAAAAGAGATCACCCAATTTACATTGTAATTAATTAAGTCCACTGTAGACATGGCACATCGTTGCAAGACACGACCCAGTTCACTGATTGAATGTTGTATCCAGAGGTGGTTCTTACATGAATGGTGCCCTAGGCAGGTTCCTCATCTTCTATCCCAAACCAATCAAAACAGAGGAAATCATCTGAGATTCTGTTGTTTGACTTTAAACACAAGACTCTCACTGTTTAAAATGACACGACGTGATTTAATACCGTTGTTTCAATATAACCAATTACTGTTTTTTTTTTTTGTTTAGCCCTGATATTAATTTAGGAAACATGGAATGTACCATTTAAACGAGATCAAGTAAATATACTATGCTTATATTATATGTTTACTATACTTATTATAATATATAAATATATGTGAATTCCCTCATTGTGGGACAATAAAGGTATTTCCTATCTTACATTAAATAGAAGAAACTTCTCAAGTTGGAAATTTGACTTTGAAAGTCTGAGGCTCCTCATCAACCCCCTCTCCATATACAACAGCCTTGGGTTGCAATAGCAGCAGTTATACTGACCTAGATTGTGCGTACAAATAAATACTTTAACTTCAAATTAAATCGCTCACAGCGAACGGATATTAGGCAAAATGTATGCATATAAACTTTAGAGGATTAAATAAGGATTAAAGGAAATAATATGTTCATGAATGTGTATGAACAGCCATTTTAAATTCGTGATCATGTTATATTGTACAACCTTCGCTGGTGCTGTAGTGTTTAAATGTAGAAACTGCTGAGACGTGCTCTGCTAATGTTAGTTTGCCTATTGACTGACTCCAGTGACACATTTTAGATTTATCACTTCATCTAAATTACTATTTGGAGTGACCGTGCATGGCTGTTTGTCCCGTGTGTCTTTGTGTTGGCCTGTGATGGACTGGCCACCTGGGCAGGGTGTATCCCAAAGACCACTGGAGAAAGAAACTCACCGTGTAATCCTGTGTAATCTCCAAATTTAAATCTATGGTATCCACAAGTGAACCTGAGATGATAATAAATGCTTTTGTTTTTACACGATCGGATCACTGCAACAGTCTGTTTACTTGTTTTAACAAGAAGGGGCTTGCCTGTGTTCAATTGGTTCGAAATTCTGATGCGAGATTACGGACAGAAGAACTCATATGGGCCTAACTCCCTTTTAAAAGTCGCTGCACTCACTGCTACTCATATTGAGGCGTCGTTTTTAGATTTTTGTCTTAACCTTTAGAGCTTTATATGGTCAGGGTCCTCCCTATATCTCCAATTTGATCCAAATTTATAACTCTCCTCGCAGCTTGAGGTCATCAAATCAAAAAATGTTTGTCGTCCCCCGCATCCTCTTTAGAACTCAAGGATCTTTCCGAGCTGTTGCACCAGACTGTGGAATGCATTGCCTGCTGCTGAGTCCAAACTTGCTCAATGAAGTTTGGACTCTGTGGAGGACTTTAAAAGGCAGTTTAATAAATCTTTATTCTGAGATGCTTTTAGTTAGATTTAAGATTTTAAGATTTTATATGTGATATGCATTTAAAAATGCATATCACATATAAATGCATTTTTACTTGACTTACTTTATATAGTTTATAAATTCCTATATTCTTGTAAACAGTCTGGTTTATACACAAATTAAAAATGGCACAATTTAAAATGTTTCACCGCGTCTTAATAATTTTTTTAAACATTTCAATCGGATTTTTAAATTCTTTTTTTATAGTTCTCTTTCCTTGTATTTTGCCATTATTGTACAGTATAACTGCACTGTATTTTATTTTCATTAATATTGCTTATGTTATGGTACATATTGCTTGTTGATTTTCCTAATTTATTATTCAATTAATGTGTATATTTTGGAACATTAAATAATTACATTTTTATTTTGAAATTTTTGACAAAATACTTATTTAATGACTCGTTTATTTTTTGGATGTTAGCACTGTTGGCCATCCATTATTTAGTTATTTAAAAATAATAATATATTTTTTTTATAAATATATAATTTTGTAACAGAAACAGAAATAAGAGAGTCCAGCGAACAGAAACCCTCCATTATTTTGTAGCTCACATGAGAATCGTTTTCATTCAACAATAAAGGTTTTAAATACAGATTCATTCCATATCATATTTTCTTTATAATCTCGCAAACCTTGAAGCCCGCGCAGAAGAGAAGAGCGCAGTGTTCTGACGCTTCCGGTCGGTCACGTTGTGTTGCTGTGACTCGTGACGTCACCGAGGGGCGTGTCCACACCAACAGAGTCGGTCTGTGTGGAGGAGCTAGCCGAGGGGACAGAGCTCAAGTGTTGTTTTGAATTTGCTGGAAATCGCCCGACTGCGAAAAAAGAGGGGGGATTTCAGAGCCCGTTCAAGAAGAAGATGGCGGATGTTGGAGGCGATGAAAGTCGGCCTGCTCACCCTACGGCGTCCCGCCACCACGGTCCGGTCGTCGGTTCGTCCGCGGGCCAGGACGCAGCGACGGTAACGTCTGGTCCTCGGATAGTGCGGATCGTCAAGTCGGAGTCTGGCTACGGTTTCAACGTTCGCGGTCAGGTCAGCGAAGGAGGGCAGCTCCGGAGCATCAACGGGGAGCTGTACGCTCCCCTTCAGCACGTCAGCGCCGTTCTGCCCGGAGGCGCAGCGGACCGAGCGGGGATAGCGAAGGGGGACCGGATCCTTGAAGTGTAAGTCGGCGTCGGTTCCTCCAGGAAAAAGCTACCGTTGCTAGCTCCTCTGCTTAGCCTGTTTGGGGACGATTTGAAGCATGTGTAACATTTGCGTTGGCTTATAGCTGTAGCCGTGTGACAAAACCGATGAAATACCCGTTATACGAGCATTTTGAGTTAAACGTTTTGTGCAGAAGTAAAAATGACCTAGCCGGAGTGTTAAGCAGCTAACCAGCTTACATAAGTTGGACAACAGCCTGTGCATGTTGATTAGCTGGAGCTAACTAGCTACCCTGGAAGGTTCTGTTTTTAGCTAAGCTGACTGTGCAGTGGCTTTCCCAGCGAGCTGGGAAGGGTTTATTTAAAACAGCAACCCTGTTGACTTGGTGTTGACATTGAGGGAGTTGGGTTTGGACGGCAGGGTCGCTCCTCAGCATCGTGGTTGGGAGCTAGCTGCCTTCATGGGGAGCCGTGTTGTTTACATCTTTTGGACAGTTCAAGTGTTCCCTGCTATTCCCAATGTTATTCCCACTGCTGGGAGACACGGGTTTAAACTTATTTTTCATTTAACCTAGTAGTTTGTTTGTAAGTGGAGATGCAGATATTGCTGTGATTGTTGTAAAAAAAAAAATATATAAGTTGTTTTTATTTACATTTTAGCAAAAAGTGAGGCGTGTAACATTCTTAATAATTGATTAATCAATGAAAAAGTCTGGGCACTGCAGTAATCAAACGCTTCTAATCATTGCTGCAAAGCTTTCTGCACGTCTGCACTGGTATTTTTCACTATTAATCTTGTGCAATGAGCTCCAAGTGTTTGAGGTCGATGCCTCAACCACTTGGATCCTTCTTAGGATCACAGCAGTCTTTAGTTTTCTCCTTATAATCCCATCGGATTCACCTCAGGACTCTGGCTGGGCCACTACAAAGTACTAATATTACTTTCGCTCAGAAGAAAGATGTTAAATTAAAAGATGACTTTAAATTTAAATCTAAGTCTGTCAGGGGGATAAATATATTTGAAACTAGACACAGTTTTATTTTTTTTTGTTACCCCTAGGATTCATAGCTAGGATTCATAGGATCCTAGCTGGATCCTATGAATTTCTAACTTTTCAATTTATCTAAACAGCAAATCTTTGTCAATAAAGCAATTGAATTTTTTTTTCAAATTTCTTGGGCTGGAGAATTAGGATAGATATCACATCGTAATCAGCATTAATAATGTTTTCATTGTAGGTGCCTAAATGACAGAGGGCCTTTTCCAAAACCATGAAAAATATGCAAGTGAAAACTTATCTAATTGCTTTTATTTAATTCTGAAAAGTAACAATAGTTCCAACTGATGCTAAGGTCATAAACCTCATCTATTCTTGACAAATGTAATGAAATTTGTTTGTTTGTGTCATAAGTAAGAATATAACTATTTCTCAAATTATTTTGTAGGTAATTGTGCACAGTTTTTTTATTATTATTATTATTATTTAGCCACGGTACTCTCTGAATAGCAACCCAAAGTATAAACTTATTATTAGTTGGGCTCTGGATAAAGAAGACAGTTGGCACGCAGCTTTTAGCTCGCTAACTGTAGCATAAGAATAATAAAAACGATATTCATGGGGCTGCTTTTGTTTCCATACATGACTGTCAATGTTTTTCGCAACCAGAAATATCCAAACGTCTCTCTGGTAAGTGATGGAAAAGCGTAATAGAGTTCTTTCAATCGACTAAACGGCAGTTTGCAGCAACAGGCCGCGTTGCTCTATGCTCCTTACGGCCAGAGAACACTCTGGTCCTCACTGAGCTTTCTCTGGGCCCTCAGTAAAATCAGAGGTTACATTAGAAACAATATAGTGTAAACGTTTAGGGGTTTTGAAACAGATTTTTTTTATTTTTAAACCTTGGTATACTTTTTTTTTTTTACTGGTGATTAATCCATGCCTGTTTGTTGATGGGGAGACTAATAATGTTGCCAGATTCCCAAGAATTCCTGCAGGGCTGCAAGCCTTGACCCTGATAGCAGGCAAAATGCTGGCAAAAGGTGTGCAACTATATTGTGCCAGTGAACGGCTTCTTAATTTTTTATTGTCGCCCTACGTTTAAAATCAACAATAACCATGAGAGGAGTAAACACGGTCATATACGGAACCTGATCACAAGCTAAACAGGGAATAAGAAAGAACCGAAACAGAAAACAAGGAACACTGGCCTGCTTCAACTTGCTGAGTCATCAGATTGTCTTTTTGTTTTTACACAGCCTTTATGTCTTTGTCTTTTCCATTTAATCACTGGACATCTCGGGTCACATGACAGCACCGTGTGATTGTGTTAACCAGTTTGAGGATGCTGGAACCCAGGAAATAACACATTTTTAGAAACATTGATGTATTTTGTCTGCTTGACTGTGATTTTGCTTTGCTTCTGGCTTTGTAAAAGTAAGAATAGCCATACTGTACCTGCACATTATTTAAAGACCCTAATGATGAGCAGCTACTCTATAAATCGTCATCTGTGACCGTTAGGACCGCTGATCATAAAGTGACACGATTACTTGTTCCCTTATTCTTGTTTTGGTTATTTTTTTTTAAGTTAAAACTTTGCATGTCTTTGCAGTGCATAAACTTTATCAATCACAGACTCGGCCTAGAGTTGGCCATGCTCCACTGCAGTATGTGTGAAGCAGGTGTATAAAAATAAACAAACCCCCCACCCTACTAACCCCAAAACAGAGACCTTAAATTAAAGAGAAACGGGAAGGCAGGGTTAACATGCAAACAATGGTTCCTTTACAAGCTGATACATAAATCAACTGTTATATGATGTAAAATTGCAATAGTTTTTAAGATAAGAAGTTCCTTTATCGTCCCACAATGAGGAAATCCTGGCGTGACGGTGGCAAAGACATAAATAGTTCCTCACAGAGTTCCTCACAATTTCTAGTAATAAAATAAAAAAAAACAAGCTAGTCTAATCTAAGGTTAGTGCTAAAGCAACATAGAATGAGCGTATCAGAAAGACCAAAATAAAAACAAAAACTAAATGCCAGAGTAAGTATGGCATGGGTATTGATAATATGGCATATTCGGGTAAAAGAGATGAAATGTTCAAGTTCAGCAGTGGACAAACAGCAGCCTATTTATAGAGCAGGGGCTAAAGCAAAAATAATCAGTTTGACTGAAAATTTTTTCGAGTCAGCCCATATGTTCCCGGGACCGTGGAAATAATGCCACATTAGTTACCTCACTTGCTTATTGTGCAAAGTCAACTTTAACCAAATCTGGTAGTTTTACAATATGTAATGACCATTCCTGTCTCCGACCCATCTTTCAGCTTCAGAGCCTTAGCCTCATCCTAGACAGCCTCCCATCCTCTCCTTCACTTTTCACATCCAGATCATCACCTGGTTAACTTTCATCTCTGCAGCATCAAGTTCTTCCTTCACACTTTTGCCAAACTGGTCCTCAGTCCACTTTATAATTTCAGCTCCCTTCCCTCCCTGTCCTCCAGAAACCCTCCATAAACTACAACTAATACAAAAGATATCAGCTTGCTTCATTACATCATCTACTTCACACCTGAACATTAACTCCACTGGCTCCCTGTCACATTCAGTATAAATGAATCCTTTGAACATAAAAGGCCAACCACAACCTTGGACAAAGCAGGACACATAAGCAACACTATGATCACATCATACATTTTAATTTAACACAGATCTCATATTACAATAATCAGTCTCTGCTTTGCCCGTTAATTATCACAACTCCTGAGTTTATAAAAAGGCATCACTTAACTATTTTAAAGTGTAATAAAACTGCTAACTTTTAGCCCTGAGACTGGAAACCTGTCCAGGATGGACCCAGTGTCCCCGCCTCTCGCTCACTGACTGCTGGAGAGTCACGAGTGTCCTGGTGCGCAGCGGCTCATGAGGTGGAGCTGCTGCTTTTTGTCTGACAGCCGCTCTGACTGCAGCTCTGCCGTCTTTGGTTCAGAAAAACGCAGGTGGAATTTATTTTATCTTTTTACTTTTTTCCAAATGGGACCCAGTCAAATGCGGAACTGTTGCACATTCAGACCCTTCTTCTTCTTAAAAAAAAAAAAGTGCGTCATGCTAAATTAAATGCCTTGTTGCTGTGGTTCTTCTGTCTTTATACATAAAAAAGAATCTAATTTGTGTCCGATATCCAAGAATCCTAGAGACTGGAACATCTGTGTGAACCACCTTGTAGGTCGGCATCCATTCATATAGTTTAGCCACTGCTACTACTTTAAGTGGCGTAGTGAGAGACCAGCCGGGTCATATTCTACCAGTTGCTAGATGAAACCCTACCCCGTCGTAACAGACGACCAGCAGTGGTCGGTAATCAGTTTTAGATAACGGTTGAGCACTGTCCTCCTATTATGACTGTATCTTCTCTCCCATCGATGTAATTCGTTTGACTAGCTTCTTCGGTCATTCATCCTACACAATCAGACATTTATTAACAGAACCAGAATCCTGCCGTGATAGATTTGTGCACATGCCTTTGCTGTCTATCTTTTTTTTTTTTTATCTTTTTTTCGCTCCCTATATGCGTCCTCCTGTTCCTCGCTGGAAGATTAACGGAGACACCTGATGCCGTCGCCATCTGCTCTCATCAAAGCCACGAAGAGGCAGGCAAAGGGAGGCGTCTTTCAGTACCAAAGGGGAAGCAATAGGGCTGACCTGGTTTACTCCCGTCTCTGTGTTAATCAACGAAGGACAATGCCCCCATATTACACCACGGTGTCACCGCATAATGTCTAGGAGGCATATTTACAGTGCTTCCTTGCATATTTTTTTTAAATGTGCTTCTTTTTTTTTCCTGCCCAAAATAGATTTGAGTGGGATCATCGATATATTTATGGATGGAGTTTGACAAATGAGGCAGTGATCATGAGCTGGTGCACGTGATCTTATTTTGTTGCAGTTCTCCTCCCATATCGAGCCACATTCTGGCTTCGGGTGACATGAATAAACCTGTGGCTCCTCTTAAACGTATGGGGGGGGGGGGGGGGGGGGGAAGACAGCCGCTCTCAGGTTCACATGTAACGGTCTGCGTTGATATGGGTGTCTTCTCCACTTACCTTCTCCTGCTGTCCTCCAGGAATGGGGTGAACGTGGAAGGTGCCACCCATAAGCAGGTGGTGGACCTGATCCGGGCAGCGGAGAAGGAGCTGGTTCTGGGCGTGCTGTCGGTTCCCCCTCAGGACGCTGATGGACTGGAAGGAGGCGAGGACGTCCAGCCTAACTACGACTACAGCGACAAGCAGGCCGTGCCCATTTCCATACCCACATACAAGCACGTGGAGCAGCACTCGGAGAGGTTTGTGGTGAGTAATTCCGACCCCCGTCAGCTCGCCTAAAACGCACGAAAACAGCAATTATCAACGTAGGAAACAGCCACCTTTCTCTAACGCTAGTGTGCATGGGTTTCGATGTGCGACAGGTGTACAACGTGTACATGTCCGGCAGACAGCTGTGCTCAAAACGCTATCGCGAGTTTGCCATCCTGCACCAGAACCTGAAGAGGGAGTTCTCCAACTTCAACTTCCCGAAGCTTCCCGGTAAATGGCCCTTCTCCCTCTCCGAACAGCAGCTGGACGCTCGCCGCAGAGGTCTGGAGGAGTATCTGGAGCGAGGTACGAGCGCACGCAGTCGACCTGCTCCCGTTGGTTATGTTGGGTTCAGTTTTGAAGCTTGAAGCTCAAGCCAAAGAAAAACTACAATCAGAGCATGGGTCATGTTTAGTTTGGATAAAAATGCTTTACTCTGATCCTTTTCCCTCTGTTCTTGTCTCTAGTGTGTTCTGTGCGGGTGATCGGGGAGAGCGACATCATGCAGGAGTTTCTCTCTGAATCAGACGAGGTATGCATGAAATTTATCAGCGACCATCTTAAATCATCAGTCTTCTATAAAGGGGATTATTTTCTGCTTCCCTTATTTTTATTTGTTATCCTGAGAGCCAAATGAAAAAAAAAAACTGAGGGAAATGCACTTTAGGCACTGAGGCATTTTGTGAGCCTTTTTTGAGAAATAGTTTTCAAAGTCAGAATTCAACAGGAATCTGTTATTTTAGATTATTTTAGCAGTAAATATCTAAGGACTGATTGCTCTTCACTCCCTGTATGCAAAACACTGACTATAATCTTCAGTTCACGTGTGTATTTCACATCTTTTATAGATTGACAGTCTAAAACCTCCTCAGAACCGTTCACTTCATACAACAGTTTGGTTCAGGATAGTTGTTTAGACATCAGTCAGAAGTGCCCACAGTTGATGTTTTCAGAATAAAGCACATTTAATCCCACATAAAAAAAAAAACATTGCAGAAATGATGTCTTTTTGTATTTATACCTCTCACATGGGTTTTATGCCGTCTTGAAAACCTGGAAATTTTTGTCATAATTTTCCAGCTCTGAATACGTATCAGGGGGAAAGTAGGTATAGAAGAATGTTTGAGTTCGCAAACTTTTCTATTTTCTATAAGATAATGTAGGGCTGGACGATAATTCAATAACAATATATATCGATCGATAGACGTGTGGCGCGATAGGAAAAAATAGCGTCGATAAAACTTTGATAGACAGTTTTCCTTCCTTCCTTTCAGCCTATCATATTAGTTGATGCTACAGTCACTACTTCCTCTCGACCAATCGTAATCGCGGACCCAGGCACGTCGTCACAAAGCGCCGCCCTCTCAAACCACAACACACAACACGTGAATATGTCGCAGCAAGTAGCGGCGGAGGAAACGGTCCCAAAATGGGGTTTTACTAGTTCACCAGTCTGACAGAAATAAACCACAGTGATTTGTAAAACTTGCAAGGAACCGGTAAAAACAAAGTCTGGTAACGGAACCAACTTGTTTCATCATGTAAGCTGCTGACACCCGCAGCAGCGCGACCTGTGCAGCCCCCGCGCTGCTGCGCGTCTTCTTAGGAATCTTATGGAACTTCTTCCAAAACAAAGCAGGTACAGCAGCTAAACTGGGCTCCCTTCTTTGCGATAAAATGAAAAAGCGTCCAAGTGGCATAAGGACATAACGCATGCAGTAAAATGCTTCATAGTGGTGGATATGCCGCTGTTGTCTGCAGCTGAAAAACCTGGCTTCAAACAATTACTCGCCACTCTTGATCTGCGATATAAAGTTCTGGGCTGCAAGTTTTTCTCTAACAGCGCTCCCTAAATTGTGCAACTAGTGCAGGGAATCAGTGCAAAATGAGCTGCAATCTGTGTCTTCACACGCCACAACCTCGGACCTCAGCCCTGCATCAGCCTCTCTATTATGAAACCTGAGAAGTAACTAGTGTACTATTCCCACCTAAATATGCTATTTTATTTATTTATTTATTTGGTATATTTATTTTGGTCATTTTACTGGTCACTTTAGTTTATTATTTGTCATTATTTAATAACATAACTCAGGTCTCTTAAGTTATTTTTCTTAAAAAAAATTCTGTTATGGTTAAAAAAGTTGGTTAAATAAAGATTTAATTTGAATTCTGTGTTTGTGTTCTTTATTAAAATTAAATCATTTAGCAATATCATAAAATGTCCAGGCAGAGCTGCACATAAAATATGGTTTTAAATATTTTCAATAATTATCGATATCGATCAATATGCATTTTTTTTTATCGATAAGCTTTTTTTCTATATCGTCCAGCCCTAAGATAATGTCAATTTCCAAAAATCTGTGGCTCTTTTCCCCATTGGTTTTGTATCTAAATTACTTCATTTATCTTTGATTTGCAAATCACAACTTGACTTTAGCATTTGAGCCATCAGATTTTTTTGTCCGAGTTTTTTTTTTTTTTGCTGGGGACCCAAACATAAACACACACCCATCACCATCTGTTTTTACTAATATCTATGTACCTTTAGTTTTAATGTAGCACACTTAAAATCCGGGTTATAACTGGACCCGTGGGTCTTAAACTGGCTTAAACTGATCAAAGGTGGTTCAGATGCCAGACAAAGCCTTTAAGCAGCTAAATTTTTCACAAAGAATAGACAGATCGAAGTTTTCAAACTACTGTTTAAACCTCTAATCTTAAACAAACCACCCAAAACAACACTGTGATACAGCCCTTCACCTCCTGGCAACAAGAAGATAACTTCAATCTGGTCTTGTCCCAGGATTTGTGGAACACATATGGTGTAGATAATAAAACCTGTCCAATGTATCAGCACTTTCCAGGTATGGAGAAATCTTGGACTTTGGGTCTAGAAATGAATGTGATTTCTAAACTAAACATGTGCGGGAACCCTTCTATCAGCAACTGAATTTAAAAAACACAGGCAGGTTTTTGCTGTATTACAGATGCGGCTCTGCATCTGCGCTCAACGTTGTTTTGTGCTTCTGTGTGCAGAACTACAATGGAGTCACAGACGTCGAGCTGCGGATAGCGCTGCCCGACAAAACCACCATTTCTGTCAGAGTGCGTAAAAACAGCACGACGGACCAGGTGTACCAGGTGAGGCCAGCCGGGTTTTACTAATGCACCGTGCGCAGCAGGCCGTGCAGCTCACGCTTAAAGTGAACGATGTATCAGATGCTGTCTACTGCGAACTAACTGGGTTCATATTGCTCTTCTTTTTAGGCATTAGTGCTGAAGGTTGGAATGGACAGTATTATGGCAAGCTACTTTGCTCTTTTTGAGGTCATCAACCATTCTTTTGGTGAGAATTTTGTGTTTATCGTAAAGCTTTCCCAGAGTCAGCTCACTACGTGAATGCCAACTTCTAAATATAGCCGCGTTACCTGAGGGCAGGCATGTAATCACGAACCAGGTGTCGTGGTAACCTTGCTGTTATTTATGTTTCATTGAAGTAAACCGCAACTTTCACTCTTTCTCCTTCTCACTGGTCTGGTTGCAGTGAGGAAGCTCGCCCCAAATGAGTTCCCCCACAAGCTTTATGTGCAGAACTACACATCAGCCGTTCCTGGAACGTGCTTAGCGCTCCGCAAATGGTTGTTCAGCATCCAGGAGGAGGAGCTTCTCCGAGACAACCCGCTGGCACTGCATTACTGCTTCCACCAGGTACATTAGCACTGACAAAAAACTTTGTTTGAAACGAAGCGTTTTGAAGATAAAATGAGCTTACTTTTTATGTTTACTACTCAAGCCCCCCGGCAACAGGAGCTTACACTTTGTCACCCTGTTTAAATAAACCATAGGAAAAATTACATGGCGTAAATCACTGACAC
Source organism: Fundulus diaphanus (assembly GCA_037039145.1). Classification (NCBI taxonomy): domain Eukaryota; kingdom Metazoa; phylum Chordata; class Actinopteri; order Cyprinodontiformes; family Fundulidae; genus Fundulus; species Fundulus diaphanus. The sequence continues at coordinate 37,780,461 of CM073135.1, forward strand.
AGAGGTTAATATCTGCATGCTAAGGGCAGCGTACTAGCAGCAAACATCCTGTTGGGACCAGCCCACAACTGTCTGCTGACTGGTGAGGTCATTCTAGACCTGTGAGGTTCAGCGGTGACCCATTAAAAGCTAGCATAAAGCCACCAGAACACACCTTTCTACATCACGCAGGTACTTTGGGTTTAAATTTAGGTTTGACAATGCTTAGAAAGGTTTTGTCATAGAGTTTGTATAGTTTCAAGCTTTTTTTTATTATTATAATGCCAGAGACAGCCAGGGTTTTTTTCAGGTGTATTGTGCGCAAACCCCTCCTCCACTTGTTGCTCCGCTCTTTCTGCCAGATGACTGACACAAGGCTGCTACATTTATTCTTCACTTAAAGGACATTTAGAGACTAGGCAACATATCCGGTCACTGAAATCCCAGACAGTCTTAGCTTGAAAACTAAAGGGATTCAATCAGTTGCTCTCTCTTTTTCTTTTTATTACACTGTTTTCAGTCGTCAAGCTATGAGCATCTGTAAAGCCTCCGACCGTCTCCCCTGAGGAGACAGCCTGACAAATTCACCAGCTATTATCAGCTTGTTATACAGGTGCAAGTAAAAACAATTAGGATTTGATTTCTGTAAACGATTCCTCACAAAATTTAAAAATCACATAAAAAAATTCTTTTTAATTTAGAAATACGATGCCACCCAGAAGTGTGATGATTGAGAGTTGTCCATCAGGTAGTCACTGACATCCTCCATAAAAAGGGTCAGCCAAAGGAAACGTCCACGATAAAGAAGCTGGTTGTTCATGGAGTGCTGTATCAGTTGAAAGTTGAGTGGAAGGAAGAAGTCTGCAAGAAAAAGTGCACAAACAACAGGTTTAACTGCAGTCTTGAGAGTAGAGATCGACCAGTGCAGGTTTATTAAGGCCAACACCGATTATTCTGACATCGGTCTTAACGATACTTGATATGTGCTGCCGATCTTTTTTTTATATATATATATATATATATCAGGGTTCCCACGGGTCCTTGAAATCCTTGAAAGTTTGTGAATCTGAAAAAATAAATTCAAGGCCCTTGAAAGTTCTTGAAAACAGCCAAAAAAACACCTTGTCCTTGAAAGTCCTTGAATTTTTTTGTGGGGTTGAAAGTTCACACGGATGACGACTCGTGTCATTATTTTACTACCACACGATCTTTTAAAATTATGTTGATTCCGCAGACTTTTAATTTGCAAAAGTACGTTCGCTCTTCTTCGTTAGTTGGTAGGCTACGGTTTAGGCCTACGTGCGTCCAATAGGTTACATTCACGCAGTGTTGCCAACTCAGCGACTTTGTCGCTATATTTAGCGACTTTTCAGAGTCAAAGTCAAAAACTAGCTTAATCAAAGATGAAAGTAAGTGAAACAAATTGATATAATTCTGAACATCTCAATGCTGCACTTTTTTCCATAAAATTCCATGAAACGGTAGGCTAATGTACATCTTATATGTAATGTAGTATGGCATAGCCATGTACTGTGGATATAAATGTAGGCTATGAATATGATCAATATCAATGTAGGCTATAAATTAAGTCCACTTTCTTGCATTGCTTCTGACCCAACAACTTCTATGCCGTTTAGTCTTTTATTGAATTTGCATTGTATTAAAATATGATAACCTATTCAGCGGTCACAGTAGGTAAATGCCGCCACGTGTGGTCCTTGAATTTGAGGAAATTGGTCCTGGAAAGTCCTTGAAAGGTCCTTGAATTTGATGTTCACCAAGGTGTGGGAACCATGATATATATATTATTTTTATTTTATTTTTTTGGTCCGATTCTTGAGGCCGATATTCATATTTCTTCCTGTATTTACATGATTAAAAGGACAATGATAAAAAAAATGTTACAAAAGTCTCAAAACTTGATTTTAAACCAGTTAATATTTACAATCAGGGTTTGCCACAGAAAATGGGGGAATCCTGACTGTAGTGGTCTGGTGGCTCGCGGGAGGTGCATGAGGAAGCTAATAAGATAACAACAGCTAGCGCGTTAGCTTAGTTGACCGGGAGGTTTTATTCCAGACGGGAACTTTACTGACTGTTTTACGTTCCTCTCAAACATCTAAGGTAGGCACATGCACAAAGTTAAAATGAGAGCCTGATGAGGGAGAGCCAGGGAAACGCTTGCTTGAAAAGAAATTAAATTGGTGTCAAAGCCAAGCACGACTGCTGCAGGGTTGGAGTTTTTTGGATTTAAACCAAATTACGCTTAATGTCTGAGCCTATAGGTCAAGAGGGTATACTTACGTTATTATGCCATTATCATGTTAGTTGAAAAAGATCTCCAAATGACAATAATATGATTTATCGTAATTAGTTTTAGACAAAATTATCGTCCAGCAAAATTTGTTATCGTGACAGGCCTAATCATGACTCTTATGACAGCGCTTTGCTCGCACTTAATGATCATGTCACAGCAAGAAAAGAGCTTCTTTAGTTCAGCGGGTAGAAGGAGGAGAAATACACTGACCACCGCTGCAGTGTGTGGACATTATTTTAAGTAAGATGCTGTACGCGTAGGGATTAGTAATTATTTCTATGTGGATGCGTAATTCTCCATGGGAACAAACGCACGCTCAGCAGTGGCAGCTCGCCAGCTGGAGATCAGACGTGGGTTTTTAGATGCAGAAACAGACAGAAACCGCTGTTTTCCTCACAGTGAGAAAGAGGCAGACTTTTAAAAAACAGATGCAGCTAAATTAGACCGTTAAGACTGCATCAAAAGTTGAAAACGTACCTTTGTTCTTGGCACCCAGTCTTACAACATTACCATCCGCTGTCTGCCAGGGATGGAGTGGCAATGTATGCGCTTCACGTGATCTCAAGACATGGCTGCCTAATATGTTAATCAATCTGCGTCGGTAAGAAAACGCAAATATATACCGGCCGGCCTCTACTTGAGAAGGTTATAAAATCTATTCAAGAGTTTAAAGCAGATTCTCATGGTGTTAACTGGGGCTGGATCTAGTGCTTTAAAAGCCACGGTGCACCAGGACATGGCCTTCAACTTTCACACTCCCTGTATTAAACCGCTCTTCAACTAGAGACATCAGAAATGTCTTATGTGAAAAATTACTGAACTGTTCTCTTCATATCAAAGTAATTATTTTATTTCTCCATGATCTCAGAGTCTGGAGGAAGAGCGAGAGGTCCGGTCTGAAGTATCCAGTCAACGATGATCTATGGGTCTCATGTTATGCACTGTTGTTTGTCTACTGTTCTTTTTCTTTTTTTTTTTTTTTCTTTTTTTATCAAGTCCAGAATCAATGCAGCTCTCTACCAGGAGATCTGAGAGCACTTCCTGCTCTTCTCTGTGCTGATAAATTTAACTGAGATGCTGGTTTTATTTATCAGCAGGACATGGAACCTGCCCAAAGACCCAAACCTTCCAGTACCTGCTGCTAGAGACCCGGGTATCGCTGTGCTTAGTCGGCCAGCAAACGCTCCTGATTTAAGCCCACTAGAGAATCTGTGGAGTTCTGTCAAGAGGAAAATGTGACACCCGAACCAACAATGCAGACAAGCTGAACGCAGCTACCAAAAAAAAAAAATACCTGGGCGTTCTTAAGAGGCGTGTTATGGAGGCTGATTGCCTCCATAACACGCTGCATTGGTGCAGTAATTCATGCAACAGGAGCTGTGACCCAAACCTGGGTGCAAATCCTGTGCATACTTTTCACTGGGCTGACATTTCGGTCCTAAAATGTAATTTTCTTAATTTTATGAGAAGCTAAACTTTCTGTTTTCATAAACGGTAACCAATAATGATCAAAACGAACAGAAATAAACAGTAGAAATAAATAAGAGCAGTTAGATCATACAGTCTTTTTATACGTCTTTGTTCTAAACTTTTCAGTTAATCAAAATAAAATGCTTTTTTTTTTTTTTACTCATGGTCATCCTAACAAGAATCTCATAGTGGGCTCTGTCTAGTTGGCCAAGTAATACTATTGTTTGCAATGATAAAATGTAGTCAAACTACTACAACAACAAAAAAGCTCAAAACAGTCGGTATCTGTTTGCTTGCTGCTTTTTGCTGACTAGGTACTGGACACTGAGTGTTTTTCCTGTTGAACGTCTAATCATTTATCCCCCGTCTCTTTCTGACCCCCCCCCCCCCCCCCCCCCCCGTCCGTTTAGGCACTGGACGATGTGAAGAAGGGATTCATAAAAATGGAGGACAAATCCTACCAGCTGCAGAAACTGGCAGAGCAGCGCAAGATGGCCACAGTCAGTACCACAAGCCAGTCTTTGTTTATTGGGGGGGGGGGGGGGGCACGACTGCACAGCAAAACACTTCCAGCACAGACACAACACATAAAATGGCCAGAAATCTTTTCACAGTACAGATAACAGCCCCCAGAGGTTTACTGAGACGTACACGTACTGAGCCCGCGTGAATTTTTGTGAATCATTAACTGAGGTTTTGTTTTTGTGTGTCTGAAAACGAACTATAGAGCCTCGTAGGAAGTATTTAAACCAGTTTTTTCACATTTTGTCCCGTTACTGCCGCAAACGCCTTTGTCTTTTTACACGAGCTTGTGAGATAGACCAAAGAGGGTTTGTTTTATTTGCAAAGAAACATCTAAAAATTGCTGTTTGCATTTTTACTTTCCCTTAAACAACTCCCCGTATAACTGCTTTAGCTGTTCACCTTAAATTCAGTCACATAAAATGTGCACGGGGACTTAAGATGATGTATTCAGGGTTTTTGTTGCTAAATTCTGACTTCCTCCTTTCACTTTTGTTTAAACTCTGTTTTTCCCCCCCATCACATTTAATTAAGCCGGTTGCTTGGAATAATATTGACTCCTGTCTGCTGTGCTGCTTGTCAGTACCTGAGCCTGCTGCGGACATGCGAGGGCTATAACGAGGTGGTCTTCCCACACTGCTCCTGTGACTCCAGGAGGAAGGGCCACGTCATCACGGCCATCAGCATCCACCACTTCAAGCTGCACGCGTGCACCGACGACGGCACGCTGGAGGTGAGGATTCGCAGGCGCTATTTTAAATGCAGGACAGCGAAGCAGATCAGGTTCACGGCCTTTTTATGTTTTCTCTCGGCGGCTTTCAGCGAGAACGCTGCTGTGCTGGCTTTTCGTTTATGTGGGATTGCGGCCTCAGCCTGTTCAAGCCTGGGTTCCCAGCGAAGACATTCTCTCAAATGTTGAATCAGAACGTTCGGATAAATGTTTGTTTTTCCATTTCTGTCGTTCTGTCTCCTGCTCAGAACCAGGTGATAGCTTTTGAGTGGGCAGAGATGCAGCGCTGGGACACTGACGAGGAAGGCATGGCTTTCTGCTTCGAGTACGCCAGAGGAGAGAAGAAACCTCGCTGGGTTAAGATTTTCACTCCATATGTAAGTTTGGCTTTACAACTTCTCTGGTTCTGTTTTATTTTGATGTTTCGAGGTTGTTTTTGTTAACTACACGCACATGCCTGAGTGTAAATGTCTAGATATTTACTCGCAGAGGTGATGGATGGATAAATTCTTCAATTTTACAGTGATAAGCTGATGTTATGATGCTTAAACCAGGCCTAATGTCTTTGTGCCAGCATGCACAGACCTCCCCTTGTCTTTCTTCAAATAAGTTTAGCTCCTATCAGACACTCTGAGCCCAAACCAAAGAGTTTTGTAGCTAATTGGCTTACACTGAGCACAATCCATCCAATCAGTCCTCATCGTAATATCACTCAAATTCACGAGTAGCATAGAATTGCTCGGATGTAATAGTTGGCCGGCTAAAATGTTTCAGGTGCCGTACATTTAAATTCTGCTTGTAAGTAATGTCTTCGGCAGCTAGACGGGACCCTCACTGTCCTTTATGTCCTCAGCTGTAGATTTTGGTGACCAAGATCCTAAAACTCAAGGGGGTTCATGGCGCTTTTGTCTTAATAGAAAAGAAAAGGGTAGCAAAGAAAATATAGGTTAATCACAACGAATGAACAGCTGGTATCGAGCATCTGCTGTAAGTTGTGGACCACTGGCATAAAATGTTTAGAAAAAGGTTTGCTGATGTGAAATTTCATTGTTCATTAGCTAAAAAGAGTTTATGTAACACAGCTCATTACTAATACTTTAACGACCTTTATTATTAAATATCTGCCAAATGTTAGCGAGATAGGTGAACAGATGAAGTAGTTTGTTAGTGTTTGCTGGTAAAGTGTGATTACCTTTTATGTGCGACGTAACAAAATAACATATTTTTCCTACATTATTAGGCAAATGGAAGTAATCTGAAGAGAAGAAATTGTCCAATAACAGTTTTCCTTTGATTTATCTTTCTCTCCTCTCAGTTCAACTACATGCATGAATGCTTCGAGCGCGTCTTTTGTGAGCTGAAGTGGAGGAAGCAGGTAACGGACCCCTCCTTTCCTCTGTTGGGAAATGCATGACCGCATGCCAGCTTTGTTCGTCTAAACTTAGCATGTTCTTACATTCTTCTTTGCAGTCTCGCATGTTTTCTTTGGCCGTCGGTTTCAAGAGTCAGCTTTTGATTTTGCTGTTTTTATCTGTTTCAGGTGGAGGAAGAGGCCTCTGATAAAGACAACAAAAACTGCAGCAACAATGGTGAGCAGTTGTCGTGTCTCCGATGCATTTTCAAAGTAAAGTTAATTAGAGAACGGCTTGTTAAAAAGCGCCTCCCCAGCTCAAGGCGCCAGGTTGTTACTGCGAATGAATATGCCGCCTGAGAGCCGCTTTGATCGACGGCAGCCGTCTAGGAACATGAATTATGCAGCGTCGTGTTGGATCAAACCTAAAATGTCAGGGGAAGGGAGAGAATTTCAATCATCAATTGTTTAATTAATTGAAAATAAAACATGCGTGAACAAATAAGAACTGACGGAAATTTGGTAAATTTACCTTTCTGAGAATGAAGGTAGGCTCGTATGTTTGCCAGGCTTATTAAGGACCGTATACAGAGCTTGAGCCACAGACGTAAATGTGTTTTATTGGGATTTTATGTTACAGACAAACACAAAGTAGTAGTGGAGGGAAAATTACTTATGTCGTCTTAACAAAGTTTACAAAAAAAGTGATGCATGCTTTTGCGTGCGGCTGCCTTCACACTTACTAAAATCCAGAGCATCCAGTTGCCCTCAGATGTCATTTAATTAGCAAATAGAGTCCCCTTGTGTGTAATTTAATCCAAGTATAAATCCAGCTGTTCTCTGAAGACCTCAGGGGTTTGTTAGAGAACTTTAGAGAACAAGCGGCATCATGAAGACCAAGGAGCACAGCAGACAGGTCAGGGAGGTAGTTTTGAAGAAGGTGAAACTAGAGTTCAGTCACAAAGCTCTGAGCACGCTTCAGTCCATCGTCTGTAGGGGACAATACATAGAAGGCGCTCTGCTCAGATCAAAACTGGATGAGAAATTATCGTAGCATTTATCCATAACAAAAAAGAGTCTTTGGCTGCTCCCTTATTCAGAGGTCGCCACAGCTGGGCATCAGCTTGGCAGAGTTTTTATGCCGGATGCCCATCCTGACGGGATTTAACCCGAGTCCCCTGCGTTTAAAGACCAGGACTAAACCCGCTATACCATGGAGGGACCATGGTAGCGTTTATCCTTAACATGGAAAGACCTATTGTGATAAGAAGAATTAGACGTTCTATGGTAATAATCACACATTTTAATTGATGATGTTTGCCTATTTATTAGTATTGCTGTTCAAACAATTTTTCACTCCATGTTGCCAAGAATGTTTAAAAACACAATTATTGTGTACAGTGTGTACTACTTAATGTAACTGTTGATGACAGAAGGAACTATCAGAGCATAGTGATACATTTATGCCCAAAAAGATTCTTAACACATTATTTTTTTAATCTGCAGCACAAAAGGTATTTCTAAATATTTTAAGATTATATGTCAATGTAAAGCCCATCCCTGATCACAAGTTGGGTAAAGTTCAGATTTAAGAATCATTTGGCAAGAAAATGCATCAAATGAAACGAGGTTAATAGAAAAAGGTTAATTTTAATTTTGGAAAGCGTGAACCGAGAAGAGGTTAAAGTGTCCTGCAGCGCCCTGGGAGGGCTGTGTGGCGTATTCACACATTAGAGCTGCTATTAGAGGCGGTTTATCTAAGAGATCTGCACACTAGAAGTTAAAACCATTCAGCCAGTCTAAAACTGCATGCAGTTAACCTCACAACCATGTGGACAAGCAACTACAGAAGTATGAATGAGAGCTTTGGCGAAACAGGACAATGATGAGCCTGAGAGTAGCTCAGCTCTCACATGACAAGAGCTGATCTGCTCTCCGTTGTGTTCTTGCTGCTTGGTCAGGAGTCACATGACTTTCACAATAAGATGATCACTCATGACTTGTTGCCTTCCAGAGTACCTGCCTCCTCTGGAGACGCAACAGAAGGGATGGCGCCACCTAGGGGGGGAAATCGCAACGTCCTAAAAAAAAAAAAAAAGGTTAACCTTCACTCAAAGTAGAACTGATCCACTCATCACAGCCACCCACAGAGAGCGCCCATTGACAAACAGAAGAGGTGAGAGTCTGAGGCGAGCCCAGCCCCAGAACAGGAGGAGGTCCCATGGAAAAAGTCACTCCCCAAATAAATCCAAGGACCTGCGGCGGGAGAAGAAAAAGGAAAATCAGTATGAGCCAGCTTTCATGTAATTCACTAGATTTCCTACGTGTGTCTGTTGTTTTTCCTCCATGCATCCGCCCTGTGATGTTTGGCTCAACACTAGAAAAGTCTCACTCAGGTCGACCGCGGCACATTCTCGCCACCGGAGCGCCTCCGTGAAGGAGCCGACCTCTTTGGCCTGCAGCACATGTCTCGAATGGCAAACTGAGCTGAGTTTAAGGAGGGAGGGAGGGGGGGGGGAGGAAGGTAGAACAGAAAATGGTTTCTGTACCTTTAAATCAGTGATAAACACAAGCAAAACCATGTTCTACACTTACACTGATGCTGGACATTAACAGAAGAGAGGTTTTGTTTGTTTTTTTTTGTTTGTTTTTTTTCTTTCTGGTTTCCTGTCTTTGACGGAGAATATAGGCAGCACAAATGTAACAATGAAAATGGATTGTGTTCGTCATTATTTGTATGTTTAACAATCATGCTTCTGATATAAAAATATATATATAGATTAATATAAGAGGAAGTAAAATTTGTTTTCTTGATCTGACAAAATGAAACACTAAACTGCATTCAGGAAGCTCTTACTAATCTCCATCTTTCACCTTGTCCTCCGGTCTAACCCTCACTGCAGAGAGTGACGCCTGTTGGCGCGCAGCCATTAATCTCACCGTATGGATATTTATCCTCATTCCAAGTGATATCTTTATTATTATTTTTTTTTTATTGTAGTGGCAACTTGACAGAGCTGAGTAATTCCGAGGAGGCGGCGTTGACGTCCTCAGCTCCTGAACAAAATATGTCGAGCCAAAGCTTTAATCTTATTGAAATGTCTCACTTTATGCAATGTCAGTTTGTGAATATAAACGCAACAGGATTTATGGGCCTGTGCGCCGAGCTGCGGTTTCCGAGCAGCCACCAGGGAGCAGCAGTGGCTAAGATGGGGAGTTGAAATGGAAATCCTCTCAGCGTGTGATCCCTCTGGGTGTGTAAGCCACCCAAAAGTATCAGTCTCCTGCAGTTTGTCCATTAAGCAAGTCAGGAGGAAAGATGTGTGTGTGTGTGTGTGAGTTAAAGTAGATGTGGATGGAGGTGTGTGTGACTGCAACCACTGCCATCAGCATACAGAGCGATGCAGCTGAGCATCTGCCTGCTCCTGCACATACAGGGATACAGTATTAGATGTGTGCACATAACATTTTACATTTAACTAAGACCTTTCTGAATTTCTGATAAACGGATGATGGTTTATTTATGTGTTTTCTCTCTGTTTGACCTGAGCTGTGTAGAGTAGGTGTACATCTCAAAAACAGCTTCTTCTTCTTCTTCTTCTTTGTTTTTCTGAATGGAGACGGAGTGCATCAATGAGCTGTTTTCACTGCTGTAGGTTTGTTGATCCCACCAAGAGCTGGTGGTTTATCTCAACTAGGCATGGGCCGGTTAGCAGTATCAGGTTTTTAAAAAGACTTGAAAAATGTCAGAGCTGTTAAAAAAAAATGTCCCGTCAGTACCAAAGCCACAATGTGAATACCTTTAAGTGTGATGTCGGAGAAAGCTCCAGCATGATCCCGTGCTCTCCAGCTGTATGGAGCAAAGCATGAAACAGTGCCGCCCCTCCCCTGCTTGTTGCTGTGCACTGCCAGTCAGCTGGCTTAAAGAAGGCTTCTACACTTTTTTTTGTTCTTGGTATTTACTGTCGTGTTCTTTAATTGAAAGGCATAGCATGATGTGGGTGGTGTTTATTTTGTGTATTTCCTGAAATGTTATGTATCAAAAAAAAAGGAAAAAATGGATGTTAGTGGTAACATGTTGACATACATGTAATAGTCCATGTGTTGTCTTATTTCGACAGAATAATTGTTGCTTTTCCGTTTTAAAATGAGCCAGAACCAGATCTTGTCCCGTTTAGTTTTCTTTCTTTTTTTTTTTTTTTTGGTTTGTTTCATTCATAGAGCTTTTTTGGATAGAGGGGGAAAAAACAAAGAAGAATGACAGATCCTGAAAATACAATAAGAAAAATAAATAACATATAAAATATGACCAAAATACGTTTATTAAACATGTATGCAATACAAAAGGAAAGGCACAGAAAAATCTCAGCATCAGTGTCCAGAAAGTACTAAATTTACCTCGGAGAACATAACATAAAAAATAGTTGCAAAATAAGGTAGATGATTTATAATTCAGGGTTTATAAATTTAAGATCAATGTTATTCCAGATTTGGGTTTAAAACAATGTTTTAATTTTACTAACACGTTTCCCCTGAATCCAAATTATGAATGTTAGCTGAGGGGCCCAGCCAGACTCCCGACTCCTTATAGTCTGTAGAGGGAGGTAAAGATTAAGGATTTGGAGCTCATCAGTCATCAAAACACTAGAGGAAACATGCAGGAAGCTGATCGGCTTTGATAGGAAAGGTCGGATTGTGGTAAAGCCAATAAAGGTTTTTCCATTCATTATTGACAAGGGTATTAAAACTTTTCAACTATCCATTTTTTGATTAAACTTAAAACGTGTAAATATTCAATATTGATCCTGTCTGTAGGTGGCTTTATTGTCGTTTGTTAAGTGTCTGTATTGTTTCCCTTCGGGGACAAACCTCTCAGCTCAATGAAAATGAATTTCCAATCTTAAGTCTGCCAGGGGGTAGGAATAATTTTGGCCTTAACACTGTATGTTTTTACCCGAGGGTACCGTAAAGTGAGGATCTCAGACCGGCCCATGCCTAATCTCAACTAACCATTTCTGAGTCATTCCTGCGCTTCGCTCACAGATTGGCTGCAACCAAATACTTGAACTCAGTGTTTTTTGTTGTGTTTTTTTTTTTTTTTTTTTTGCTCACAATAAATTTTAGAGCACAAATGACTTCATCTGATTTTTCGTTCCCTTTTTTTATGTTTAAGTGTAAGGTGTCGCTCTGCTATCATAATGAGCTGTCAGTCAGTCCGTTACCTCGGCGTGTGCCGCCTGAGTGCGTCCTCTGTGTTTGTCGTTGACTTTGCTGATAAGCCCGGAGGCTCTGATTGGACGCATCTGATGAGCCGTCGACGTGGAGAGCCACAGATTGAAGATGGGGTTTTGAATTGAAGACAGCAGAGATGTTGGACAGATTTGGACTAATGAGGTTTCTCTCCTGTTGTCTGACTAACATGGCTTAACCCACACAAGCACACATCCCTGCCTTTCCGCTACGCTGGAGCGACATTGTTAAGTGAAGCACAAGATATTTGTCATGCAACAGTTGCCTTTGGGTGAAGGAAACAGCTGATAGGGCGGGTATGTTGTTGCAGCATGTTGTGTTGCATGCATCGCGGGTAGTTTGATTGAGAAGCTGCAGATGTGCAGAATGCTGGACCACCAAAGTAATAGCCCATTTGGAGTGGGGTGATATAAGAACTGCAGCTGCTCAGCCATGATGGCGTTATTAGTTTTTTTTTTCTTTTGCTCCCCCTACGTGTGATAAAGAGCGGAGACAGTCTGAGGGTTCGTGATTGTGTGCACTGCCTTGTTTGTCCTCTGCTCCCTCGCTCTCTCCAGGTTTAGTCTCCCATCATCGCAGGGGGATGCGGTTGCCGTGGCAGCAACACGTTGGCTCAACACGCTCAGTGCAGCTTCTGTTCCTTTTATTCCTGTCAGCCAACCGACTCGCTCCTCCTGATAATGTATTCGGGGCTGTGTTTTCGATTTTTCGTATTATTTTTTTTATTTTCACTGTTTGATGTTTGTTCTCTGTCCCCGTGGCTCGTGCTGCTGTGAATAGATTTATAGAAAGCTGCTTTTTGTTGCTTTGAAGAAGAAAAAAAAAAACGATAATATATTTGTGGTTTGTTTTGTCTCATCTGTATCGGATATCATTTTAGGCGCAGTCATCGACAGGTGTGTGTTGACGCTGTCAGTCGTTGTCCGTCTAATCTGTGAACTAAATGTCATGATGGAAAAGATGCGACAGGAATGTAAAGAAGTTTCCTAGACAGATGACCTGTTGTGCGAGCGATGCTGGGTAACCTGAGCTTTTAATTAAGCTGTTATTAATCAAAATAATTATTTCAAGTAGGAGTATATTGACATGAATGTCGGTGCAGCAACTATTGTGATAATGAAAGACACAAACATCCTAGTTTTTTGTTTTTTTTCCCCTCACTGACTTCACTCTTTGGGTGTTTGTGTTAAATAGGCGTAGTGGACATTTTGTTGGAGATGTGCAGCATTTCATAAAGCTCACACTCCTTTTTATCTGGATGGGTTTTTTTTGTTCTTTCTGTTTGGTTCAGTTGGAGACTCATCACCAGCATTAATGAGTAAATTAGAGATGCACCGATAAGAGTTTGGTGGACCATTTTGTAATGGCAATACCAATTGAATCCAACTTCTGTTTTTGAACTATAATTAACACTGCAAAAAGGGAACTAAAAGTTAGTAAAATTTTCCTGAAATTTGTGTATTTTTCCTTGATTTGAGCAGGTAAATAAGACTATTTGACAATGGAATAAGATTTTTTGCACTTAAAATTGGAACAATTCATGTCCATGTAATTTCAAGTGCAGAATATCTAATTATCTTAGGGGTGAAAAAATAGGGGTAAAAATACTAATTCCGTTGGGATATAGTCTTATTTACCTGCTCAAATAAAAAAAAACTAATTTCAAGAACATTTACTTTTAGTTTCCTTTTTGCAGTGTAGCATTCAAAGCTGCCTTTAGTGCTCCGTTTCAATTTGCCCTTTCGCCAATTTAGTCCCCTGTTGCCATTTAGCCCCAACCGACCGCCAAACCCTCCTCTAACAGGGTTGCAAAGTCAGAAACTTTCCAGTAAATGTTAAGATCAAAAGAAGTATTACAAATTTGAATTTGTTTTGTCAGACTTCAATGTGATCTTTACACGTTAAACCTTATTACCTTTCATCAAATATATCTAAAGATAATCTGTCCCTGTGATGGATGAATGCACGCCGCATGTAGGGGACGCTGCCTCTATACCTCTGCAGAAAGCAGTCCGCTGTGTGCATGCGACTGAAGACCAGCGTAAATATTCTCAGATATACCAGCACGAAGTCTGGTTGTATAATGAAGATCATGCTAAAAATAGAGCTGTGTGCTATCAGGAAGATATTTTCAATTCAATTGCATTTATATAGTGCCATTTTAATATATTTAAATTGCCAGTATTATTACTGAAAATTGCAATGACTTATTTAATCCTTGTCTGCCACTTTTTAGTTCCCTTTATTATTCCACAATCTTCCCAGCACTCACCAGGAACATTAGATCTCTAGATCTGAAGATCCAGTTTGGCTTTGAGGGAAGTTAGAGCCCACCCAACTGGCCAAATATATCATGGATATGCAGAATGGAAATGTCCCACCCTGAAAATCTAATATCCTACCCATAAATTCATTAGCAGACGATAATATTGTGATGATGGTGCTGCTCTAGCTAAAATCTGTGTATTTTTCCCCAACTATATTTCAAAACCTGCAAAGAGCCAACCTTCAGTATTTGAAATCCCAGTTTTAATCTCATGAGGTCCTGCTAATTCCCATAAATTGCACTGTAAAATTTCCAATTTCGATATTGCCTGGAATTTCACAACCACACATGCAGATGTGAACTTAACCACTGCGTATTGATTCATTTCTCTTGACAGCTTAGAATGTTGGGTTATGTATATAAATGATCATGAGTGATCAAATTTCACTTAGTAATTTAATTAATTACATAATATTTTATAATATTTTACAATTATTTAATGTTATTTCCATTATTTCCATGGATTGTGATTCTAAATTCTGTAATATAGCGAAGCATGAGAAATTGTGACCCCTGAGCAAAACATAATAAGCATTAGTGACTTCCTACTTTTAGATAATTATTTACTCGAGTCAAATTTTGATAGCGTAGAATAAAATAATTCGTACTCAAAGCAGGGATGAAGAGCCCCCAACCTGGGTATAAATTGAGAAATGGTTGGTACGAAACATCCTGTGACAGATCACAGCTCCTTTCAGCTACGAAAAGATCAAACTAACCGGTACCCATAATCAGCCCTCAGTGGAACATTTTGCACAAACTTTGACAGCCAACAACTTTACACTAACTTCACTAGTCTACTGACTTTAATTTTGGTTAAATGTCAAAGTTAATGTCCCCCAACAGGTGCTGGCTTATTTGTTTTGCGTTGATCCGGGGTTCAGATTTGTCACGTTTACAATAATCAACTGGGGGAAAAAATGGGAACGTGAGGAAAAAATAAATGGAAATGGGGTGTATGTTACAGTCTCCAGAAACTAATCACAGTTAAATGTTCGGTTAAATATTTAGCTTATATCATCATAATTCATGAAATACTTAACTACAAAGAAAACTAAACTTAATGATTTGACTACATGGGTACTAAATGTATTTCAGGTACGAAATAGAAGCAGAAACTGATGTAATGGCCACGCGTGGACATAAAATATGTACAGAATCTAGTGAAAGGGATGAGTTGACCTGGAGTTTCCATGAGAGGTATTTTTTATTATTGGTTAAGAAGAGAGAGCTTGAGAGGATTTACTGTAAAACTGAGTTTTTATTGTTATTATTTTTTAAAACAAATACAACATGATGACGAGTTGACCTTTAAAGCTGCCTTTGGCATCTTCTATTAGTGATTAGCACAATTAGCAAATTTAGCATTTCTAACTGTAAACTGCAGTCTGTGTGTTCTGTACCAAAAGGCTGCAACCAGTTCCAAATCCAGCATTTTTCATCACAGTGGTTTGAAGCCGATGATGATAAAACAGCGCAACTTTGCTTCACTCTGATCAGCCTTCCTGTTATCCGCTAAAGCCTCTCTCCATTTAAAAATAGCAGACTGAAGGAACAGCCCCCGTCGCCCTTGAAATAGCTTCTTTCACCTTTCAAGCTATTGCTGACATTTTTAAACACACCATTAATATTGAACTTTAAGTCTTCCGTCAGTAACGGCATCCACACCGAAGAGGATCGGCACGACTTCTACTTGATTACTGTCCGTTCATTGACCGGAGTTTTGTCCGGTTCTGGCTACTAGCAAACTTCTCGGTGCATCTCTAGTGTAAACTTTGTATTTGTCCATTTTCAGAGGGTTTAGGTGGCTTGGGTCACATCAGTGTTTGCTTTTTTTATTACCAGCGGTCTCCTACCGTTAACTGACATGACAGGTGGATGTGTTTATAAAGTGTTCCCCTACTTAAAATGATCTGTTAACTGCTTTGCAATGTTTTCCAAAGCAGGAAGACGGTGAGAAATAATAATAAAAAAGATTCTTATCTCTTAAAAAATTGTTTTGTAGGAGTCCTAACAAAAAAAAAAAATGGGCTCTTCTTTCTGCAAAATAGAGCCTTTATTTATTTAAGCAGATATCGTAAAGATTGATGGATTCATAGTGTTCAGCCATTAAGGCATGATTCACGTGGGGAACAGCTACGCGGATGACTACCTAAACACAGAAAGTGTTTAAAAGACGTGCTTTCTCATTTAATGAGTGTATAAAGACTACAAATAACACAAGCTAAAAAAAAAAAAAGGTTTTATATCTAAAAAGTCTTTGAAGGTTTACTAACCAGTATAAAAAAAGAAAAAAAAGAAAAAAGTTTTAAAAAATGTTGTGTAGAGTTATAAATTGTAACAATATTTTAAATAAAGTTATATATTGAGAAAAAATGCTAATGGTCTGCTTTTCTTTTTTTTTTTTTACTTTTCCTGAGACATTTTTATCCTTTGGTATTTCTAGGTTTCAGTGGGATTTTATATTTTTCTCAGATTGTGTTTACCATTGTATGGATTCTCTCCCTGTCCAGTGAGACCTCACTAGAGTCAAAACTTCCCGCCTATAAAGCAATAATACAGCAGCAGCAGCAGCGCTCTTCTGGGACATATTACCCTCCTACAGGAAAGAACAAGCAGTGAATATGCTTTTAATTTCTTTAGTGTAATAAAATCTAATATAAATCAAAGGTAACTCAATAAGGGCTTCTTTGAGTTGCCAATCATTCTGATGTCGCTTTAATGTACATTACTTAGCCACCGTTTTGCAAGATGATTCTTGTGATTTGTTCATGTGTGGGTGGCTTTAATGCAAAACACTTTATACTGAAGGTAAATGCTTTGACGGCATAATTTCTGTTGTCTCCTCACCTTTCTGTGGCACATCCTGGCGTATGAGAAATGAAACGGTGCTGGTCGTGACGAGGAAAAGATAAGACAGCTTGTTGGCAGGACGGATTTCCATTTTTCAAAGGTTCTAGAAAGTTTATCTTCTTCGCTTTTGAGCAAAGCAAACGGCAGACTCTGTGGCTGTGCTTCTCTCTTATTGTCTTACTGTCTGCTTCGTATGACGGATTCGCTTCTCCTGCCAGCAAATAGCCCCAGGTTGATCTGGAAGGGAGGAGTGCTTCACATTAGACGGGTCCAGAGGCCATGCATTATGGCGTGCAGACCTGCAGGCGCATTATCCTGGCCGAGGCAGGGGAACGGTGACATTTTGATGGGCACATGCTGCCCGGGTTTCCAGAGTGTGTTGTGCTCAAAATGAGCTGCTGCACTCCGAAGGGAGGAAATGGGACACTGAGATGAAGCTTTTGTTTAAATAAAACTGAGCCTCTGTGCACCACATGCATGCCAGCCATAAAATGGCCTGGATATAAAATGGATTTTGAAGCTTTACGTTTATGTCTCTAGCTGTATTAATTTTGTATTTATTACTGATACTACAAACGCAGGGTAATTTGAAAAATATATATATATTTTTTTTACATTTTTAAAATCCACACCAAACATTACCGCAGACAGAGGAAGTCTAAAACAATTAAACATATAATACAGCATAAGATTATTATCAACCTTGGTCATACAGTGCCATGAAAAGTTCATCCTTACAAATGTTTTCTTTATTTTTTTATTTGCCATTGAACCACAGTAAGAGCCGTTATTAAGTTTCAGGTAATCAAACTATTTAAAAGTTTAGAGAGAAAAAAATAACCAGAGTAAATACAAAACCTAGTTTTGAAATGTTTTCATCCAATAGGAGGAAATGCTCTCCAAACTAACCTTATAAACCTAAACCTAATAACTGGTTGAGCCGCCTTTGATGCACCTGCTGCTGTCGAGTGCTCCTGAAAATATAACGGCTGATTAAACTCACGCCATGCTCTGGGTTTTAAAGTCCAGACTTTGACTAGGCTCTTCCAAGCCATTCACAGGTGGAATTACAAGCGTTCTCTGGATCGCTGTCTTGATCATTGTCTCCTTTTGGGTTTCCGTGTAGGGAGGCAGAATTCATGATTCCATCTTTTATGGTAAACCGTCCAGGCCTTAAAGCAGCAAAGCAGCCCAGACCACCACACTACTACCCCCATGTTTGACATTTTGTCTGGTGTTCATCTTTACTCTGGACCTGAAGGGATGGCCCATCCTCCAGCAGGGTCCTGTTTCGTCTCATCAGTCCACAGAATATTTTATCAGTCAGATAAAGTGAGGAAAAACAAAAGGAACGTGATTGTTAATAAACATTAACAGCTCAAATCAGCAGGGGCAATAAGTCCTCTGTTTCGTAGCATTTACAATCTGACTTGATTAAACTGGAGTTTCCCCTATTATACTACATTAAACAGTTAAGGGGCAGCTTTTAATATTGCAGTTTTAAAGGAAATTTTAAGCTTTGAGAGAGAGAAATCCCTTCGCTTCTTTCTACCGCGGGTCATTAGCACTGCCCCGGCAGTAAGTTGGGTTTCTGGACTGAATAATTTAAAGTCAGGCAGAAGTTGGGACTTAATGGGGACCTCCAGCCACTGTTTGAAGAGGGAGGTGTAAATGTAGAGCAGGTGAAAGCGAAATCTCCTTGTCTTACAACAGGAACACCTCTCCTCCGAAGAGCCCACTAATTTTCCCTGTCAGACCGGAATAATGACCTCGGAGCTGCAGCGTGGCTGCTTATCTAGTGGTCACACCTGAGGAAAAATGTGTCAGGTCCACTTATTGTCCACTTCTGTTGAAGCTCCAGTGTGGGAGTCTCTCCAAAACGAGTTACCTCCGGCATTCTCCTTCTTCCGCTGGAGTCAATTATTCTTTCTTGCCTGTGTGCTCGTTTGGTGTGCAAAGCCAATAGTTTCCCAGAGTGCTGAATCCAGAATCTTAAATAACATTATGTAACCCCAACCCCGCCCCCGCCCCCGCCATCCCAAGCTTGCGTAATCACATATATTTGCCCAATCCCGAGCCAGAAGACTCAGATTATCCCTGTTTATTTTAGCTCTTTGAGGAAACCCGTAGCACTTACACGGAATTACAGCATTGTCCCAGGAGGAGCGCTGGACATGAATATTCCCTCTGACTAAAGCGTGTATCACGACTTTAAATGCAAAGTTATGCCTGTTACTTAAACATGATTTCTAGAGCGGCATCAGAGAAGAGCACTTTGCCGACGCGCTTCACGCCACAGCAGACTGCTTTCCGTTCTCCTGTAACATTTATTATCAGCGACTCCATAAAATGGGCTGTATGGATAATTCATCTTCACTGAATTCTACCAGGCAGCTCTATCAAATGATATTAAAGCCCTTAACATGTCAGCTGTCTCCCAGCTGAGATTCCCCTGGGAACGGTGCGCTGCGTAGAACCGCCACGGTAACCCTTTTACCCATTAGGTTTAGTGTGCCCGTCTCTTCAGAACCTCTCTGCTGCTGGTTTATTTCGTCTTTGACCTTCTGAAGAAGCATCCGGGATGATGTGTCAGTGGGAGAGGGGAGGCTGTAATTTAACTGTAAATTATGGAGTCTTTAGTTCGTAAGCTCATCATTTCACAAAGTCGCATTCATTTTTCTCATATTGAGATATACCGACCCGTGCATTTTAGTTAGTTAACATAATCAAAGGTCACCTAGTCCACTAATTCAATTTGAAATGTCAAACTCTTATATTCATTGGATTTGTGACACTGAGTGATATATTTATGTTAGGATGTTTGGTAAATATGTCTGTCGGGTAATCAAACTCCAACATTAGGTTTTCTCAAGACTTTAAAAAAGTCGTTTTACTGCAGAAATGTAGCATCACTTGAAAGTGTGTCCATGTAGTGAACAGTGTGTGCACTCACTTTCACCAGATGGGAAAGTTTTCTCCTTAGTCCAGGTAAGGGGCTCGTGTTGTCTCTGGTTCAGCCGTGGGTTACCGCCTAGCATACAACAGTTGTAGACCCTGGAAACATCTGTTTGTGTGCTGGCTCTGGATGCTCTCACATCAGCTGCAGTCCACACGTTGTGAATCTCCCCAAAGGTCTTAAATAGGATTTCCTTCACAAACATCCCAAGGCTGTGATTATCCCCGTTTCTCCGGTACATCTTTTTCTGCCACGTTTTTTCCTTCCACTCAACTTTCCATTTACGTGCTTGGAGACAGCACTTTGTGGACAGCCATGACTCATCCTCCTTGTGGAGGTTGTAAGTGATGTGGTGTAAACCATAACATAAGTCTTCTGTATTAAAAATACTGTATTTTTATCAGTTGTAGAATTTCTAATTAAAAAAAATTGGGTCTCACTTGGTCAGACTCACTTGGTCAAAGTCATTTTAACATTCAGCAAAAAACACTTTCTAAACTATCAGCACAAGATATCAAAGATAAGAGTTCAAAAGACATAAAAAGTGATTTTACCACCAAAAAAGTAATTCCTAAAGAGTTGTCGGTTGAACACCCGGCATACAGTAGATGAAAAACTAAAGTTTCTCTCATGTCCTACTTCCTAGAAATGTCACTATCAAATGCTGCTTATCTGTAGTAGATTTTATTTTCTCTGTGGTTCTAGTGGCCTTTATTTGACAATTGCCACACAGGAAATTGGTGAAGAGAGAGAGGAATCCTGCAAAGGGACTTGGGTCGGGACTCAAACCTGTGACAACCGCGTTGAGAACACGTGCGTTGCATTTTTCTTCCATACTAAAAACGGTTTTGAAAAGGGAAATGTCAGCTAACATGGAGCCTTTTAAGTTGACCTGACCTAAACTCTGTTGAAACGTATAGATTCACTGGGCGAGGTGTGAAGTGCCTCCTTTGCTTTCTAAGACTGGACCAAAATGAGTTGCTCTCAGACGCACGTCAGAACAGGGGTAAAAGGGAGGCTGTGGGGCAGCAATAACGAGAAATTCAGACCAGACATTGCGGCTCCACTGTATATAGACCACAACTTGGTGATTTAAATGTGAAAAGGAATGATTTAAAAATATGATATGCCCCCTGTAAACTGATGAGCCCATGGGTTGTGAAGCAGGAAAATGATTCCAAAATAAAAATGAAAACATCATAAATAAATAAATGGAGATATTTTTTTTCTTTAGTGCAGGCAAAATCTGGACCTAAAATGATGATTCACATTAAATGTTGCTTGATTAAAACAAACAACCAGACTGGGCCAAAATGGATCCAGCGATGTAAAGCGAAGGTGAGGCTAGCACCAAAAGTCATGTTTAGGGCGCAAATACTTTATCACATCCAGCCAGGTTGGTTTGGATAACTCCTCTTTTATTCAATAAAGAAATTCTTTACTTAAAAAACACTGTTTGTATGTAGTAGGATTATGTTTCTCCGGTCTGCCCACCTGTCCAGGGTGTACCCCGCCTCTCGCCCATTGACAACTGGAGATAGGCCCCAGCACCCCTCGCGACCCCACAAGGGATAGACGTGTTAGAAAATGGATGGATGGATGTTTCTCCGATATTAACATTTGTTTGCAGGTCTTATTCATTTATGTGACCAAAAAAAAAAGCTAAAACAGAAGAGTTCTTTCACTGCAAATGACGAGCAGTCACCAATGACTTACTGGCCGTAAGAGGCCTGCGTCCGTCTGGGTGAACACCTCATACTCACTTAACCCTGTAACCACAGCGGCCGGAGCAGGTTAAACGACAGTCTGTAAAACGAGTGAATGCAGCCCGGCAGGATTAATAAGGCCTAACGACACATCTGTAGGTAGTAGGCTCGCTGGGAGGAGCGGCCATCAATCAACGTCTGGAGAATCTCCCTCTCTCTGCTTCTCGTCAGCTCTATCGACCAGCGCTGTGGGCCTCTGGTAATTAAAAGGCATTGATCGAACCTCGGCCGCAAGATTGTTGGTCCGCGAGCATGCAGCTGCAGCACGGCATGGTGGGACTAGTGGGGGGGGGGGGGGGGGGGGACAGGTGTGCTTACACAAGGGTGGCGGCTTTAACGTTGTAACAATTAGCATTTTATGGATTGATTCCATGCAAGGTGTCTTAGTTTGTGAAAAGTTTTCCTTGCTGTGCTGGCTCTCATTCGGACACAGTTCAGTAATTAAATCCTTTAAGCCGGCTTTTGGGTCGGTTGTCCTCCAGCTGCAAGAGTCCCTTTAGGTCAGAGCTCCCTCATTAAACAAGAGTAAGCAGGAGGGGGTGAAACAAAGTGACAAGATCGGCTTGAGTCTGCGCACACGGCGATCCCCGAGGCTCATCTTCCCCACGGACACCCACAGCCTCCCTCTCCCTTTTTATTCCGTCTGAGTGAACGCAGTAAATCTAAGTGCTGCCAGATTGCTGGCGCTGCACATTTTTCCACCGTCGAGTTAGCTCATCAGGCAGGGAGCCTTGGCCAGCCTGAATGAGGACCGGCTCACTACTATAAATACACCGGCGACTCTTTACTCATCCTGGCACGCTGACTGAGTGACACAGTGAAGGCCGTGCGTAAACCTCATTCCCCTCAATGGACGTGTAGCCGTACGGAGAAACGCCTCTAATTTCTGGTTATTTCTGTGGTACATATTTGCCCCTCTGGGTGTGATAAAGCGCTGTGACCTTTAGTTTGATGCCGGTGACTGAGTAATACTTGTCCGGGGTGCACATCTCCGCTGCCACCGTCCCCCCCATAAATCCGATGAATTACCCAGGATGCCAGTCTTTCCTCCATTAACCCTCCCTTCCTCTTCCACCCTTCCCAGCATATTCAGTCTCCCTCCACCACCACTCTCTTTCTTCCTGTACGAGTGATCAATTAAGGCCCTGTCCGGCTCTCACCGGCACATCAGCACTTTCTGTCCCCCCACCTCCTCTCTTATCCCATTGCTGTCATTTTTCTCCTCTTTCGGGGTGTCAGGACAGTCACAAGGCAGGGACAAGAGTAATGCGAGACATAAGAAAAAACAGAATGTTTTATTTTCTCTGTACAGACAGAGTAGCAGCATGTGCTCTTAGGGGAATAACCTTTTCCAAACCCTAATGGCAGGAAGTTTAATTTCCTCCCGCTTGTGGCATTGAAGAGGAAGAGACAGAAAGACAGCAGAAGAAGAGAGGCAAAAAGAAGCACTTTACACTTTGAAGAGAGACAGGATGACAACCAGGAATGTGGTTAACTTAATTGGCCCTGAAGGGAAGAGCCAGTGTTTAATACATCCATATTGACCACGATGTTTGGGAGCAAGAAGACCCAAAAGGTCCTTCTCCCTCTTCCCCATACTGAGGGATCCCAAGGTGTTCACTGGCCAGAAAGGATATAGAGTCCATCCATCGCGTTCTGGACCTGTCCCTCCAAAACCTCCAAAGGGAGATTCCCAGGAGTAATCCTGAACGTTTGCCCGAACCATCTCGGTGGTCTCCCTTTGACGAGGCGGAGCAGTGCCTCTACTCTGTGCTCCTTACCTTACCTCCAAAACTGAGTAACGCCACCCTGCAAAGGAAGCTAATTTCCGCCACTTGAATCTGGGAGGAAATTAGGTGATGGCTGGAGCGGCTGTCGGAACCTGGACGGACCGATGAATCAAGAGCTTTACTTTTAGGCTCAGCTCTTCCTTCACCTTGACAGACCGGAGCCACGCTCTCAATGCTGCAGACTTGGCTGCTCCATCCTGCCCTGTCACTCGTTAACAAGACACCAAGATTCTTGATCTCATCTGGTTGAGGCAGAGACCTCCAGCCACAGGGAGAAGGAGCAGTCCTGGTGGAGTAACATGTACACTGGAAATGAGCAAGGAAGCCATGTGGATTGGACTCCAGACTCCAAATACTTCTTCAGCCGCTCCACCAGAGTGAAGATCTGGTCCACTGTGCCACAGGCAGAACCAAAGCCACACTCCTCCTCCTAAATCTGATCGTCCAGAGAATCCTTTATGGCAAGCTCTAGAGTAAACGTTCCCAGGGAGACCACACAAATGCCGATGCTTTTCTTAAAGAAGTGAAAGTGGTGATAAATTTGTATTTATGTCATCAAATCCAACGAAAACCCCAAACAGCAAGTCTATCCCAACACTAATAAACACAGTGTGTGCGGCTGAACGCTGAGATTTATGTTTCTTCTGTCATAAAATGATTAGAGGCTCATTAATAAGCCACACGTTGCACCGGTCATGTTTTCCTATTAGGATGAATGGAGGCGCTCTTGTTTTATTCCCAATCATTCCCATATACATCATCCAGCTGCTGTAAAAACTCTCCTGAGCATCAGCTGTAAATTAATCTGCAGCTGAACGTTGTGAGACGTTTGCTGAAACTGCAATGCCCAGCATCTTGGGTACATATTTAATCAAATCAAAATTTATATGGGATTTGTTGACGTAACAAAATCATCCAACATTATTTCAGTCTCTTGTTTTGTTTCTTATAAAACAATCAGGCTTTGTGTCTTTGCTGACAGTTTGAAGGTAGTTGATTCAGTGATTTTCAGACAGTGGGAATAAAATATCAGTTTTCACTAACAAAATAAGATGTGAAGATCTATTTTCCACTTCTCCAGATTGCAACAGTGCCACAATAGACAGGAATTGTGGGGATAGCAGATTTTTGTTAGACGGTTATTTAATTTTGTACAGCATCTATTTGTTCTAATTGGAAATGAATATCCAGTAACAAAATGTGAAAGTCTTAATGCTGTCTAATCCCAGCTGCATTCAAGTTAGGTTTTTTGTGACACGCCAACCTAAACATGTAAAGTCATGGCAAAACAATGAGGTACAACCTCTCTCATTTCTAATCTTTTACATATTGGGACATAATAAGAATGATCTAGTCTGATCTAAATCCAATCTCGAGTGCAGAAAGACACTGAACAGATTCCACACATCTATTTATTAAACAGAAACAAAGCTGAAGTACACCCTTGGTGATTCCAAATCGTTTAAGAGGCAAAGGAGCGGCCAGGTGTTGCCAATTAAATCCATCCGTCCGGGAGGGAAAACTCCACATCTCTGTCCCGACTCTCTAGCTCTGTAGGTCCTAACACTGGTTCCCAGGGCCCCCTGTCCTGCATGTTTTATGCTGCTGTTCAATAGATGTGAATAAATAAAAGATTAAAAGGCTTCTGCAGCACTTCATTGCATGCTGAGGAGGTCGTCCAATCATTTGAATCAGCTGTGCCGGAGCAGGGACACATCTAAAGCATGCGGCACAGTGGGCCCTCAGGACCAGGATTGGTCATTCTGAGGCGGTCTGAAAGCAGTTAAACGATCACAAAATTCACAAAACACCTCACGGGACATAGTCATAAACTTTTAACAGATTAAAAAAAAACCTATGTGGACCTGATGGCCAGACTTCCATCAATTTTATGTGGGTACAAATCTGCTCCACAGACCCAATGCAAGAAAAAAAGCCACATTCTTCCCAATAAAATTTCACTTGATTACTCGCCCAGATGGAAACACATCACAAAGAAATAGTTTTATCTGAATGAACCTCAAGATTATTGAAACAAGGTTGTTTAGGCTAGGGGTCTGCAACCTGCAGCTCCAAAGTCACAAGTGACCTTCCACAGTTGGCAAAAACATTTTATGTTTCCATCCAATCGTCAGACAAATTCTGAGCAAACTTTTAATTAAAATGTTGCAAAAAAAAGAACACAAAAAGAGAAAATCGATTAAAGCGGGTTTCTGTCTACTGGTGTGGAGCGAATTAACCATTAACCGTCTAATTTCATCAGAAGTTGACGTTACGCATGGTTGTAATAAACAGGAAGTAGAAGTTGCAAACCAGCATGGACCTCACGTCTGAGGAAAATGGAGAGAGGCTTTCAGGAATGTGTTGCTATTGAGCAAGTTGTAGTTGTTTTTTCACATCAGCTAGTATCGACGATGTCACATGGTGTCTGGAGACTTACAGCCATGTTTTCGCGCATTGCAGGAATATTGAAGCCCGGTTGCTTCCGATTTAAGCCTGTTTGCTGCTATGTCAGAACTTTTTTAGCAAATGTGTTTGCATCTCCCGTTTTGGTGCATTAATTCTTTTTCGGAGAAGCCAAAAACCACCTCAAGCGAGAGTAAAAACATTTTTAGTGAAATTGAGAAAGCTATTTCGGAATTTGCTGTTAACCTTTTCTAATGCGATACTTCAGCAGGCACTTAAGAAAACATTGATGGAAACATGGCTACTGATAAAGAAACCAATGTATTTAAATATAAATATATTAACAAATGCACTTTTTAGCCGTTTTTCTAGTTACGAAATCTGTTTTTACAGAATGACACTAAAAGTAACGTTACTTGTTTATCTTTCATGTAATTAGGTTGGAAACTGTATGTTGTTGTTTTTTTTTACATAATTTCCCATAAGTAAAAAAGAAAGAAAAACGTTTCTATCCTCTTTTTGCAAACGTTTTATGTTTTCTTTTTCATTTCAAAACCATAAATAAAAAATAAAATGGAGGTTGTTTAAAAATGACAAGTTCCCTATAGTAGCTATTTATCAAAAATTCTAAGTTTACGTTTTCAAAAGGTGATATAATATTTGTGGCTCTAAACAAGTTTTATTTAGCTGGACTGAGGGAAAGAAGGGCTCTCTGGGTTGTAAAGGTTGCAGACCCCTGCTTTATACAGATGAGGCCAAACAGAATATTAGCAATGATCCCAAACAAAGCAGCAAATCTTCACCTTATTGAGTGAGAAAGGAAAGAGTTACGGCGCTGCAGTGTCCCAGCCAAAACCCAGACCTCAAGCTGATTGAAATGCTGGGCTGCGACCCTAAGAGATCTATGCAGAAAGAAATGTCGGCAAAACTTAATGTACTGAAGCAATTTTGTTGTGAAGGAAGGGTCAAAATTCCTCCACAAAACGATGTGTGGGAATAAAAAGGCTAGTTCAGATGGCTAGTTGAAGTTATTGATGCTAAAGGGGATTTATGACACTGAATCTTAGGGTTATTAACACAGTTTTTCTATTAAGAAAGAAGAAAAAAAATATCTATTTAACCCAATAAACACATTTTTATGTGTTAATTGGAAATTAAATGTTTATATAAAGTGAATAACTGCCCTGGTTTACTTTATTTTCATGTATATGAGTGCCTGGCCCAACAATTATCTTTTAATTCAGACCCTAAACATTCACGATTACCAATTGAAGTAGAAACGAGAGAGGGACCACCAATTGTTTTCTGAAAGAACTTTGTGGTTCATATTAAAAAGCGAAAAATGAAATACAATTTAAAGCTGATTAAACAAAGGTTGAAATTCTGATGAAAAATGAAGAGCACTAATATTTTTTAATCAACACCGCATTAGAAACGTGGCACCAAACGCAGAGGAAGTGGCAAAGAAATTAAACGTGTTTTTACAGAGCTGAAAATGATTCAGATACACTTTTTTTAGTTTGCTTGTATGAAAACTAACTTCCTTTAAACCTTTTAAAGTGTTTTTGTTCAGTAGTTTCCCAAACTTACTGACGGTCTCATAAATTACTCTTGGACTTCATCTCCTTTTCCCCTCATTTTGTACCCAACCCTGCCAGTAGTCTGAGCAGTGTGTGCTTAGGGTTAGTCTACAATAGAAGATATATCAGGTCTAAATACTCTGAGGATTGAACACAGGACCTGAGCAATACATCACCTTTCAGCTGATGACGCTTAGAGCTTGTAGCTCTTTGGGAACCCCCCTGATGGTGGTAAAATACTGGTTTCTGTATGATAAACTGTCATCATTGGTATTTTCTGAGATTTAACCAAAGAAATAGAAACAAATTGTGTCCTTGTGAGCGGATCCCTAAAATCCATATAAAGAAATCAGGTACAAAAAGTCAGGTTGGTATTGGACTGGCGGTGAGTCAGAAAGGAGCTAGCATCCTAAAAAATCTTCCTGAAGAAATATTTATCGAGACCACTTTAAAGGATTGAATAAAGTTCAGATTCCTGGGAAGCAAAGTGGAAACAAAGTCTTTGTGATCAGAAGTAAACTGCAGGTGTGGTCATAATAACTATCAAGAATCCCAATGAGGTTTCTTTAAGATGAGCCGTAAAACAGAGGGATAGGTGCCTTGATGGCACGATTAATTTTCTTTTTTGGAAATCAGAGTTTCTGGGAAACTTCCAGGTGTTTTTAATACACATTACCGTCACAATGAATGAACTGCCGTCATAGCAAAGCACAGTGGTGTGAGTGTGATGAAACGGGGATGGATCTGAGCAAGAACAGCTGAGCAGGTCACTTTGGATGTGAAGTAAAAATGGCACCATCTCCCTAGACGACCTCATTTTCAATGTGTTGAATGAAACAGAAGGGACAACATGTCCTGTCTCAGCGCTCGTGTCTGAGAAGACCAAGCTTGACTTTCATCATCTTCTGTAAGGCAACATTTTGATGGGATGTCAAAGTCAGATTTTCAACAGATATATTTGGACTAAATTGTGACGGTGCCTGGCTAACCTGAAAGAGTCAAATAAAAAAATGTCCATTAACATCCAGAGTTTGGAGGGATGGATAAACTGAAATCAGGCCCCAACATTTAACCCTCAGAAGGTTTGCAGAACAGGAACACATCTTCCTGCTTTAAAAAAGAACATCTAACATCGCACAGCCTTATCCAAAAATATCTAAATTATGACTTTACATGTCCCAATTGAAATGACACGTTTGGTGTTTTTAGAAGAAGTAGTAAACATTCAAACCATCCAATTAAAAGAAAAGCTGCGACTCTGCCCTTTCAATTGGACAATGACTCTTCTCCTCACTGCTGAAGTCTTCAAACATATAAAGTAGAGAAAACACTGAAATAAATCCTGACTTTGGTTAAAGCAAGTATTGCATTGAAAACTGTCTATTTTAGCTGTACGAAATGCCAAACTTTGGCCTTGTCTAAGTTGTATACAGTCAGATTACTGTATTAAAATCACTTTTCAGTCCTTAATTTTCACAGCTAGGTTTCAGTTCTGTTCATCGCAGTCAACGGCAATAAGAATATGCGGTTACAGTGAAGACTCATGGGGGAAGTGAATTAGCTTCTTGCTTTTTGTTTTGTTGGGCTTTGGTTTTTAGATTCTCAGATGATTCGACATTCTCTTCCTCACATTAGTGTTTCTTTTACAAATAGTAAATTAATATTAATGATCTTTTGAATCTTAAAGGTTCAACCCATTCCATACTGGGGTCTCTTTCCACAACATATTTCCAGGCTGTCTCTGAGCTGTTAGGTGCATCATTTAGTGCACAATGGTCCCACAAAGCAGGTTCACCTTCCACCATACAGCCAGAGATGTTGTGGAGCAGTTTAGGTCAAAGCATATGCGTGCATCGGTATGGGTAAGGCCCAATATAACTGAGAATCTGGAGCAATACTTGAAAACTGATGTTCTCAAACGCTCACCATTCAGTCTGACAGATGCTGCAGAGAAAAGCGGTCCTGCAAGGTGTTGACTGGCGGGGCGTGGGGCAAAAGTAGAATAATTAAAATGCATTAGAGTTTGTAACATGTTGAAAATGTGAAGTTCATGAGGTGTGAATACTTTTGCAAGCCGCTGTAGTGCAAATAAAAAAAAAAAACACAGGTAGAATTAAGCCTTAATTGTGACCACGCTGATTGGTATTTCTGAATCAAACTCAGCTAAGATGAATCAAACTCAGCTAAGATGATTTTTGTCATTCAAACCACCAGCAAAGAGTAATCACTGTATCAGGGCCATTAGCGCCTTTAAATTCTCCAAATTAAAGTTTTATGAAAATATGTTGGGGAAAAAAAACAACTTTCTCCCTCATGAAGCTGTAAGCCAGTGAGAGGAATTTAACGGGACACTGCTCCTCTTCATCAATTTCCGTATTTCCAGTCATCTCAGCCGCTTCCTCATGCCTCTGGTGTCCTTTTAAAGCCCTGGTCTCCTGTCTGAGTTATTAACCTTTAATATGAAATCCAATGAGTTCTGTTGGTCCATTATGACCTGCCAGATCCAGTTAGGTAACCGCTGCATGAATTTTCATTGCCCTCCACAGTGGCTCAGCGACGGGCCGCAGCATTGTTGATGACCGGCTAATTCCAGTTTCCAGGTCAGGATGAGCGCCTCGAACAGAGCGAGCTGCTGGGGAGCATTCTGATTGGCAATCGCCTGACAGAGATAAGGTCTCGGAGATTCAAAGTGGCTCAGAACCGGAGACGGGAGTTCATCTTTGAAAAGCTTGTTAGTCTGAAGGATTATCCAAAGCCTTTCAATTCGACTGTCATTAGACGAAATGTGGCTGAATAATAGATGAGATGCTCTTTAGTTCCTCCGCGATGCGACGCTCTTGATCTTCGGACATCTTTTGTGCATCTGAGCATCAAGCAGCTTCCCCAAAAACTCTGCCTCTCTCAGGGTCCCGGAGGATCAGTGTCTGTCCTTCACGTCTGCTCTTTGTTTTGTGCCCTTGTGAAAGCCTCTCGGCGCGCTCTTCTTCGCACATCGCTTTGAGTGATGCAGTCATTTCTCCACCTGTGGGAGTAAGGGGCTGTCTCCCCTATCTGAGAAAATATAACAGTCACATATCTGTCTCTTTTATCTGTCTCTGCCCATCTGTCTGTCTCTCCTCTTCCACCTTTATGCCCTCAGTCTTCCCTGACATAAGAACCTTATTACCTTAGGTTGCATTGGCACCCCTTTCTGACTTATTTTTCCTTTTAATTTTGAGCAAAAGTCTTCAAATTGGCCACAAAAACCAGTTTTCACCTTGTGAAGAACCTGATAAAGTACCCTGCACACTCTAATTTCATTTAAACTTCACCCCGTATTCCTTTCATCATCTATTTTCTTCTTTTTTTTGGTTACAAAACAGAATGCATTTCAAAGAAAACCATTAGTTTCTCCCCATTCCCCCAGATCCTTGCAATCACAAATCACACAGCTTATAGTTTGCTGGAAATCGTGTTTCCTTGGATCAGAGCCCAATCCATACTACATCCCATACTTAATTTTCTTTAGAACGTTCCTTCGTATTTTTTTTTTTTCCCGGTCTCCCCCCCCTCCCCTCTCAAACAAAGTCCTTCGAAATAGCTTCCACAAAGTTTGGAGCGGACATGAGGATGGAGATGGTGCAGATGATGTTGAAGACGCTAAACGCCACCAGACACAGGCGGTCGATCACGGCGCCTGCAAATTTCCACTGGTCGGCCATGCTCTCAGTCTCGTCCTGCTCTCGGAAGCGGTCTGCCATGTAGCGCACCTCCTCCAGGATCGCCTGCAGCTGCGGGTCTCCCATCACAGATGTGGAGCACCCTCCTGGTCCCCCTCCGAACCCCCCGCCACTAGAGACAGTGCTGGGACACCCTACTGTGTCCATGTTGAGAGTTGGAGGTGGAGGGGAGCTGCAGAACTGAGATGCCAGGTGAGGAGGCGGGCTTCCTGTCACCCGTGGAGGTCCAACGGAGATGTTATTCCTCTGGACGGGCTCTGAGAGCACCGAAGAGTCCTCGATGCTTTGGAAGCCCATGTAGAGCAGGTTCCCGTTATTGTTGGCGCTTGTTTGCAGGTGAGGGTGCCCCGCATGGAGGGGCCCCGTCTGGAGGGGCGTCAGGTTCTGCGGGTGCAGCGGGTGGAGGGTTGGATCGGGAGGGTTGGGAATGCTGCCGCTCTGAGAGCCCGAGGAGCAACGCCGCAGGTGCGGGGCACAGGGGGGTCGCTCTGGGTCGTCGTTCTCCCCTGGACGCTTCATCCTCAGGAACCAGGCGACCCACTGCAGCAAAACGAGCCGCACCTACAGGCAAAAGAGGGATGGTGAGAAACAAACCCTTGCAAAACTACTCGTACTCCTTAACATTGTGCACACTGTGTCACGTTACAAGAGACCTCAATGTATTTTACTGGGATTTTATATGATAGACCAACACAAAGTAGTGCACAATTGTGGAGTGGAAGGAAAATGGTACGTGACTTTCTAACTTTTTTAAGAGGAGAGCATTATAGTAGCAGCCAACAGCCGCATAGTGACTCTGGAAAAGCTGCAGGGATCCACAGCTCAGGTAGAACCTGCCTTCGTACAACCAGAACTGGGATAGAATAGGTCAGATCAAAGCACATTCATGTGTAAAATGGCCCAACCAAACTCCTGTTAATGTCCACAATCCTGCTGAATCCAGTCTAGAAGAATTTAAGCTTTTTCTATTAAGAATGTGCAGCATTTTCTGTCTCTAGATGAGCAACCATAGTGGAGACATGTCTGAAGACTTGCAGCAAAGGTTGTTTTACAAGCTATTAAATCAGATGGACTGAATAGAAAATGTGTGCACCACACTTTTCAGATTTTTATACAGAAAGATCTTTGGAAACTGTTCCTGGACTTCATAACTGCGCTTTACTTTGTGCTGGTCAATCCAGTAAAATCCTGAGGAAATAGGTTTAAGTTTGTGGCTGTAACAGCATAAAATGGGAACATGTTAAAAGGGGACGAATACTTTTGAAGGCACTGTAAGCCACTCAAGGAATGAACTTCAGTATTAACCAGTAGAGTATTATAAAAGCGCTAAAATCATCACCTCTTCACCCTATCTAATTAAGTTGGGCTGTTTGGTTTTGGATGCTGGCTGTTTTCAACATTGTGGCTTGTCTCATTCTGCAGTAGTTTTGCCTCAGTATTAAAATCTTTCCCAGTGTTGGTCGGTAAGAGTGCCCGAGGCAAAATACAATGATTTTTTTTCCCGTTCTCCCTTTACTATATGTTCAACAGAGACTCTCAGTTACTTACCAGTGTAGCCTTAAATTGAAACTGTGGACTCACTGAGATGGACTGTGTGATTACAGTTTTATTACCCTTATGAGCTTGCAGAGCAGTGTTTCAGTGAGCTACAGCATTAGATAAAAACAGCACAAATTGGTTCGGATTTAAACCTTCAGTTCCGCTCTTCCTCTCCAATCCTTAATAAAGACCAAAAAAAAAAAAAAGTCTGCGTGTCTCCTGAAAGGGCAGACTGACCCGGCAGCATCCAGATGGGTGTCTGGCTGCTAAATGAGGGCTAACGTTCAGATGACTGCTCAATTAGTGTCCGCAGATCATCTTTGCGAGTCAGGATCCGAAGCTGAGGTTGTTTTTGTGCAGCGGTCTGTTTATGAACTGCGTTCGCTCCATGCCCT
The DNA here is from genome assembly GCA_037039145.1 of Fundulus diaphanus. Lineage (NCBI taxonomy): Eukaryota > Metazoa > Chordata > Actinopteri > Cyprinodontiformes > Fundulidae > Fundulus > Fundulus diaphanus. The sequence continues at coordinate 37,813,410 of CM073135.1, forward strand.
AATCTGTACCTCATCAATTAGGTTGCTAATTGGCCATTGGATTGTTTACACAGGCCATTCATCAACAGAACGTCCTTGCAGTATTTCAATGCATAAAGCAGCCAGCAAACTTGTCAACATATCAATAATTGAAGGTCTGTCTTTTTTTTTTTTTGCAGATGAAGCAGAAACCAGTAAATGCATGCTGAAAGGATAATATAAATGATATGAATTCTGCATTTCAGAGCAAACTTTCTCTATAAAGACCTGAACAGATCAGCGGTGAACAGAAGGTAAGAAAAATAGAGTAGAGGGAATGAGTCAAACCGAATCCGCCCACATATCCAAAGTGCTTTGAAAAGCACTCCTGCTGTAGTTTGCGGTGAGGCATTTGATGAACACACTAAGACTGCAACTGCTGGATGATTCACTGCCGATGAAGTCGGTGCAAAAGAAAAGGAGGAGAAACTGGCATAGCAGCTAACAGGCACAATGTCACAGAACAACGTAGAAAACTGGGATAACAAGAGGAACATCTCTGCAACACGAAGGCTGAGTTTAGCTTTAATAAGAAAAGAAAGCCTTACCCATTTCGGCATGTTTCCTCCATTTGGATCATGGTGATGATACTGTAAAACCACCACTGTGGCAATGACTGACATCCCAACGATGATCATTATGCTGGCAAAGTACTGACCTGAGGAGGAGGAGGAGGAGGAGGAGGAGGTGAAAGCAGTGTAATAATTCCCCTTTTTAAGTCAGAGCAGCCGTTTCTGGGCTAATGCATAAGCCAGGAAAAACATCTACAAGGTTAACGTCTCATTCATACGCCTTCATGCCGCTGGAGTTCTCGATAAAGTTTCATTTCTCTCCAGGCACTGCGAGGTCAAAGACTGGATCTTTAAAACATATTTAGATTCTCAAGAGGAAAATGAAATTTTAATGACATTTCCAACGTTTTTTTTTTTCTAAGGTAACTGAGGTTTGACGACATTAAGGCCTGCGCACTCCTGTTCGTGTCAGCAGAATCAAACAGATTAAGATGAGGGTATACTTTGTCTTTATATAAGAAAGATGCTGAGAGCAGCACTGTGGCGATGTTTTTTTAAGCTTTTAAACACAAGGTGGGAAAGATTTGCATCTGCTTCTGGGTAAAGTTTATCCTGTCTACACTTAATTTTCAGCGGGGTGGCCTCAATAAATTCAGCCCGTTACATTTCAGGGTGAACAGGTGGCTTATGTAAATTCAGCTGTTTTTTTTAGGTTGTTTCTTATTGCTGCTTCTTTGTAGCTGCGTGTTATGGCAACATATAATTCCCTTAGAGTAGGATAGAGGTGTGTGATAATCAAGCTCTCTGCGATAAAACTGCATGGCACTGCAGATCACCATGTCGCTCAACTGGACCATGGTTTTGCAAGCAATGACCGGACCTCAATGATATGAGACGACTGGTTGAAAGGAGAGACAATCTGGGGAAGAAGGAGACTCGCACCGGGCTTTTTGTGTCAGTAGGAAAATGACTCGGCACAAATTTGGACCACCCTGATTGTACATTGGGGGGGAAAAAAGCAAAGCGGGAAGGAGAAACAGTAGATTAAATGGATTTTGTTGGGGTGAGATAATGCACTGAATTGACTTGCTGTTTTTAAATCAAATTTGAATGTATCTAAGGGCTAGACTGATTCAATGTGACGTTATTTAGTTGGCTGTGACTCTGCAACTTGTTGTCTGGTGCTTCACCGTACTTTGGTTGAGAGTAGTTTAAACGTATTGAAACAGAAATGAGCAAAACCCCTTAAAAGAGATCATAGAAGAAGATGAAAAAGGCATATATATAAAAGAATAAGGGGGATAAACTGGAATTGTAAAGAGGGATAAGAAGGATATGTGCAGTGCAAATGGATATTAGAGGGATAAGGAAGAGGAGGACTGGGATGAAAATGGATTATTAAGAGTCATAAATAGGATGTGTGGAGAAAAAGAAATAAATATGCATAAGAAGGATGACAGAGATGAAAAAAATAGATCATAAGGAGGAATGAAGCTGATGAGTGTGATGAAAAGGGCTCTTAAAAGGGATGTGTGAGATGAAAATGGTTTTATAAGATATGAGTGGGATAAAATGTGTTACAACGAGGAGTGAGGAGAGATAAGTGGATGGATGTTCTGAAAGGAGGTCTTAAAGAGGAATGAGGAGGATGAATGGGGGGAAGAATGTGGATGGGGATGAGGACTGGGATGAAAATGGCTTCAAGAGAGACATAAGAGGATCAAGCAAAGTCCATTCAGGGGATCAAAAGGAGAATTAATGTTTTTTGTTATAAAGATGAATGGATGGGATGGGATGGGATGGGATGGGAATGGGCCCAAAGAGAGATAAGGGGAATGAAAGGGATGAAAATGGACCATAATTAGGTTAGAGGACGATGAGTGGGATGAAAATGGGGAATAAGAAGGATGAAGAGTACAAATTGGATAAAAAGGGGTTATAAGGAGGAATAAGGATTAACTATAAGTATTATAAGAAGGCCCCCCAGGTGATTAGAAATTAGATGTGGGAGCAAGCCATTGTCTTCATATTAACTTCATTTTATAAGAAATAATGATGAACATTTGGCACATTTTTCTCATTCTAAACTGAGACCAAATGAAACCTTGATACCAACTAAAGTGAAACAAAGTTTAAAACACATTGACGTGCACATCAGTTAAAACTTGTCTATTTATTAAAATCAAACGTGTTGAAAAACATATTTTGAGATACAATAGTGCCTTTTGAATTGGATCGCATCAGCATGCTGAAAAGTCAAGGATAGGAGGAGTTTTTTAACAAGGGTTCTCAGAGAGTCCATCTTTTTCTTTTTGTGTTTGACTAAAAATGTGTGATTTGCAGGCCAGAAAATGTTATGACTCTGTCTTTCTCTCTAAAACCTGAGAGCATTATTGGAGCTTAACTGTTCCCAAAATCATTTTTTTTAGTATCGGTTTATCAGACAAACAATAACCTCTTTTGAAAAGGCTAATAGCTACTGGGAAATTGAAGTTTGGGCTCAGGGAAGGTGCCGCTGCCAACAGAGTCCGTGAACTCTACGCTCTATTCTGTCTTCATGTCCTTCAAATGGACAGTCAGGGCACGACAAACACAGCAGGACTGAAAAACAGCTCAAAATGAGACGTGTTTCCTGAAAGCACTGTTGGGCGCTTGTATGAACCCCACAAAGGATGTTTGTCAGTTTGTTTCTATCAGTCTCCATTTGGAGTTTTTGAAGGAAAAATAAAGTAAAATGTCTGCATTTGATTTGGCAACAAACCTAAAACTTATTTCCCTATACATTCCTTTTTTATCTTTCAATAATTATCTCATTTATTTCCTTATCTCTCTTTTTTTGTCTCTGTCAGCTTTAATCAAATGTTACTTTCTTGTTTTAAAACCAAATGACTTTATTAGTGGCGCACTCTCCTCCCTGACAGGAATGATCATTAAAAGAGAAAAAAAAAGACATTGATGAAGATCAAATTCGATAACTATGTGCTCATCTTTTTCCTTTATCCAAAGTCTTTATTTCTTTTTTCTATGAGATTGTTTTTGTCTTTTTTTCACCACTATGATTAGTGGTAAGGAAGAAGGTTTCAGTTTTGGTTTCCTGTTTCCGTCAACAATTGATCTGAAAACAACCTCGCACTCCCCAGATGGTGTCTGAGGAAAAGGGAAATGAAAGAGTGCAGATTAAATGGATGTCAACAGGAATGAGGCGATTTAAAGTACAGAACTGTTCCGCTAATGTTAAATCTAATTTATGCCACTAAGTTTCCTCCTATTGAATTTTACAGTATGCAACCGGATCTGAATTGAACATAAGTTGCTTTAGTAAGTGTAATAAAATTAAGCTGAATGAAATGGATGTTAATGAGTGTAAGAGATGTATTTAATTTTTATAAGAGGATGAGTGGGATGGAAAAGAGTCACAAATGGGGATAATGGTTAATAGATCATGATAAGGGGTAAGAACGAGGAGCGGGTTAAATGAGGTAAAAAGGGATAATGAGGGGTGGTGTGAAAGATAAGGGCAAAGAAGGGGTGAGAAATTGGGATGAGGAAGATGAGTGGGATGCAAAGTTGTCATTAAGAGGCTTCAGGACGATTGAAATCAAGACTGATTGCCAAGAGGATAGACCTGGATGAGGAGGATAATATGAGTAAGAAATTGGGATATAATAATAGATGAGATGAAAAAGCATGAGGAGGATCTGCTTTTCACGTACCTATGAGAGGGACGGAGTCCGACGTGGCGGGCATTATCTCAGCGACCAGCAGCATGAAAACAGTGAGAGACAGCAGCACGGTGATACCTGCAGGCAGACACACACAGACGCAGATGGTTTCTGACACTTTAGCTGCTTTCTTTTTTTTTTTGTCAGTCAGTCGATATTGTGGTTGGCTTTCTTTGTGTGTTCAGTGTTTTGATAAACGGTTAAGGCTCATGATAAGATGTGGTTCGATTTATGTAAATGAAACACTGAACCCCCCCCCCCATCCCCCCAAAAAAACAGCAGGAAACAAAAACTAAACCTGCTGCTCCTATGAGACTCCAGGAAGAATTAAAGCAGGGCGCAACAGTCCCCAATCAGAACATTCAATTAAACCCCTGAGTTTAGAGTTGTAATATGAGTGCTTTAAGGCTGTTAGGTGAACTAAAAATTCTTCCTTTATGTTTCATCTTCTCTCCTTTAACCCCGAGCGCTCAGACGCTTTGCCCCCTCCATCGTCAGACGTGACGGTACTGTATTTTCCTGGAAGACGGCGCTTAACACCCCTTCCCCCTCCAATCAATTCACTAGCCTTAATTACATCGATAGGTTAATTGGCCGCCTGTGTAAGGCTCCCCCCCCCCCCCTATCCTTTGGAGAAATACTATACAATCCATCATGCATTGAGGTTCAGGATATGTTTTGACAAAGCTGTCTTGGCCTCCCTCCCAGTTTCCTCCCACTCAGACGGGAAGCAAACAGCATTTAAAAAAAAAAAAACAACATAAATATTATCATCCGTTTAAATTACAGCGTGAGAGGATGTGATGCAAAATGCAAACAAGGCTGATGTCAACTTTTATTTCACCTGCTTTCCTCAGCGTTTCCTTTAAATGGTTTATTTTCATTTCGTGGCGTTTAAGGTCGCATTCGTGTAGCTTTTTGGTTAACGCTGCGAGACACAGAACAAGCGACGTTACAGTGAGGAAATGACAACGGAGAGGCTGAGAGGTGAGGATGTCTGAGGTTTTCTTTCTTTAAAAAGTTGAAGCGGTCTTAACTTCGGCTCTGTGAAATCAAGATAATGCAGACTTTAGTGCTCAGATGACATGGCCATCAGATCCTTAAAGAGGGTGATAGAGATATTAAAATTTAATTGTGAAGCACTCCTTCTTTTCTATTCATCCTATTACGGTGTCAGTCTCATCAGTCCCTCGCTTCTTTCTTGGTCCGTCCTCCGTCACCCTTTTCTATTAATTCTTCTCTTGACTTTTTTTTTTTGCCATCTTCCCACACCCACCGCTCTCAGTTTGTAGTTATCCAGTAATCCCTCTCCTCTCTCATCTTCTCCCCCTCCCAGTTTGCCTCTTTTGTGCCTCCTGATAATCTCCTGAGCCTCTCCTGTGCCCTCACTCTGCAATGTTTCACTTTTAAAGGCGGCCTATATTCTCAGGTTCAGTCTGCCGGTACTGAAGTCAGGAGATTTGATCTGCTTACGGCCCCTTTCCTCTTGAATGAAACAGATTGCTTTTAAGTTACATGGCCTAAATTTCCTTTTTTCCCTCTCTCTGTCTTGTCTTGACGTTTTGTGTTTCTGGACCAGCACAGATTAAAACATACAAATACTGTATATAATACAGTTGGGGGCCAACCATACACCGCGTAAGATGATTTGGTTGGAATGGAGTTGCAGTAAATGGAAAATGTTTGCAGGATATCCGACATTGTTTCTTGTCAATGTTACCCATAAAATGCCTCCTTCTTAAATATTACTAATAGAATTACAGACTCAATGGCCACTTTATTAGTTATACTTGTTTAATGCTCGTTGAACTAATAGTTAAGCGAAAATATGGCTGCAGTTTAATGCATTTGAGCACCTGGACGTGGTAGAGACGACTTCCTCAAGTTCACGCTGCAAAGGGACAAACATCGAACCTTGAAGCAGATTGGCTGCAGCAGCAGAGGTCGACACTGACTGCTACTCCTGTCAGCCGAGGAATAGATTCTCACCAACAATTACAGTTTGGACAAGCGTTGCTTAGCCTGATGAGTCTCAGTGTCAGCTGCGACATTCAGGTGGCAGGTTCAGATGTCGGTGGGAACAACACGAAAGGATGCCCGGCTGCTACTGCTGCTGGTATAATGAAATAGGGGATATCTGCTGGGCCTACTTTGTGGTACTTAGGTCTTACTAAGCATGCTTTAAATGCCACAGCAGACCTGACTATTGTTCATCTCTTTAGAACCAAAGCTTACCCATCTTCTGGTAGCTACTTTTAGCAGGACGATGGTCTATCAAATCGCCTCAAACTGTTAAATAAAACAATATGTCAACTGTACGCCATTGGCCTTCCCATCCATCAGAGCACCTTTGGGATGCAGTGGAAACGGAGATGTACATCACGGACGTTCAGCCAACAAGTCTGCTGTCATTGAATGATGCTATCAGGTAACACTGAACCCAAATCTCTGAGGAATATTTCAGACAGCTCGTTGAATCTATGCCATGTAGATTTAGGGGAAATTTAAGTGCGAAAACATGTTCAATCCGGTGTTCCGACGGTTCACCATACCCATCGTAACGGCATAAACTCGATTAATGCCCATGCGCGGCAATGATACCTGCATAATTGCCCATGCCTTAAATTCCATTCATCCTTTCAGCGTACCTCCAACTACTTTTATGAGTATTATATTGGATATTAATTGTGCATTACTTAATTGCATGACTTTTAAGAAATGTACTCTGAAGGTTTTTTTTTATATTTTTCTATATTTTTTAGCAAGTGGAGCCGTAAAATTGTTTAAACTCCTATGAAATCGTTCATCTGGTGTCGGATCGAGTTATTAGGAGCCCCCAAACTGATCGAGATTAAGCATGCCAAAATCTGTCAAAACAGCATTCCCCTTCATAAATTATATTTTATAACAAGCACTATTAGCATACCACTTCACAAATGTATGTAATATAAATGTATTTCCATAAAATGTTCTATACCGACAGACAGAGATATAGAAATCAACCACAGGTATGTTATCCTGACAGGATATGCCACACCGACAGAACACTGGCACTAGCAAGTTATACCTGATAAAGTGGTCAATAAGTTTATGTTTATCTCTTTGTGTTCGTCTTTCCAGTTTAATTCTCCCAAAGTAGTAGATATTATGTTTTCATAGTCCAAAAGAAGAATGTTGTTTTATTTTTAAATCTTCTTTCTTAAAAAAAGAAAACGTATCCAGAAATGGCGCTTTGGCAAATACTGCTTAGAAAAAAAACTGTGTAGAAATACTTAAAATAGGAAATGCATTTGGAAAACAGATTGTGTAAAAACCCATAAATATTGATAGAAGTGTTGTAACCGAGAAGAAAACTGAAAAATACTTCTTCGTTTAGTTCCTCGCTAAAAGGAAAAGCTGTGAAAAGATCTGCGTTGACAGCAGTACAGCAACACCGGGTCTCCTAACAAACACACTGGGGCAAGTTTCCAAGCCTCTTCACAGCGCTTATAAAATATTTGTTGTGTAGACGGATCAGAACTTTTTTAACGTTATGTCCCGAGGAAAAAAGGCATTGTTCTCAAACATCCAAACTTTATTCAAGCTGGGAAGGATGATGGAGATTTGGAGCCTCTTTGCTGTGGCAGAAATGGACCAGAACTGTGCAGCCCCTACAGAAGCTGCTACTTCCATTAAAATCATAAAAACGACCTGAATGATACCAAAAAATAAAAAAATAATATTTTTTGTTCTATGTTAGGGAAACAAAAACAGGTTTCACAATCAATGTTTCATGAATTTCTCTCTTTCTTTTTTTTTTGCGGTGCCGATGATTCTGATTACTTTGAAATTTTATTAGCATAATCGTTAATAATAAATGAGACAGATATTCTGTTACAATAACTTTACAACAAGTGGAAAGTGGTTTGTGATCTCACCTATGGCCTTTTTGTTATGATTTGGGTTTTTGTTGATTTGTTTTGCCCTGTCTCCTGCCACCATCCAAGCAGCTCAGTCACCAGTCATCAGCTCAGACCAGCTCCACCTGCAGCCACTGATCAATTCTTACTCTGCTCACCTGTTCCCCAGCCTTCATATATCTGAATAAGATCGTCGCATCACCTGACTTGTGCTCTGCCACTGTGGTGTTTTCTGTTCAAGTCCACCTGCATCTGGTCAAGTCTGGTTCTGTCAGCATTTCCAATAAAGCCTTTTTAACGTAACTCTGTGCTCGGCTGAATTTCGGGTTCACACCTACAATTGTTACGCGTTTTTTGACCAAGGCTATTTATTTTAATTTAATGATCACCTCAAACAAAGAAACAAGGCTGACATATTTCAGGCAGCCACATCAGGCGGATCTGAATAACTTTCTCATCAGTTCCAACAATAAGATATAATCACTTTTGCTTGTTCTGTATTCACGACAAAGACGTTACACAACTGTCCTCAAACAGATACGATAAAGAATTTCTTTCTGGCAGATTATTCTGACATCCTGACTCTAAACTGGTTTGGTTTTCTGATAACTTTGGTAACAGTTTTATCACCTCCCGGCTGGATGCCCCTCTGGGGTGCCGGTGCCTGGACCTGGAAGTATAGGATGTTTGGTGAGTCTGTGTACTGCGGCCCTTTTTTTGGGTAGGAGTGTTTGCATGTGGGGTCACTAGGGTGGGAACGTGTGAATGTGAACGTGGTTTTCTGTTTGTCTTTTAGTCAGGTTGGGCTTGCACTGCCCCCTCTCCTGGGACACTAAGTGTGGAGCCCTTTCCCCGTGTTGGCCCCTCATGGGCACTTTTGCTCTGGGGGTCCCTCCGGGCATCTGGAGTTCTGGTTCCCCTGGTGTCTGCCTCAGTGCTCTGGGGACAGGTCTTTGGCTCCTCACCACCATTATTGAGCATTTTTCTTATGGAAAAACCTTACATACACAAGTGCACTCTCACAAACACCTACAGGTGCTTGGATTAAGGTACTTATAGATTTACTTCTATACAGAAAACCTCTATTATCTTTAGCTGTCACTTTATACTTTTCATATTAAGTAATACTGTATATTATTCAGTGATGGTATGAAGGCGTTGGTTGTTTGTACCTGTAATACTTTATTGGTTGGTTTTGCTTTTTATATCTCTTAGCAGGTGTAGAAGCAGATTCAGAGGATGTTATATTGCTCTCTCCCTTTCCTTTCCTCTTTTTCTTTCACCTTTTCTCCCTTTTAGCATTTTGTCTCATCTGTTTCTCTCTTTTTTTCCTCTTCTACCTTCCCTTTTCAGTGTCCATTGAACATGAAATAGTCCCAGCATAAAATCTAATAACGCTTTTTGCATATATAAATCAAGCAGAGCAAATTAAATTTTCTTTTTAAAAGATTGAATCAAAAAGACTGAAAACTCTAATAATCCCTGGACATCTTTAACTCCAAAATAGACAAACATTTTATGAGACCCCTCTGGCTGTAACAAAAACATATTTGTTGAAGGAATATGAGCTGTTTTCTCTTCATGGGAAGCCAATATAACCTCTGTTTCAGCTCTTACACAAACCTAATGATCTTCTGGTTCTCTTTATAATTCTCCTAACTGCTTCATTCCTCCCTGTGGAGCTGTTCAGGCTTCGAAAGTCCCAGACAAATTAAATGACTACCGAAAGAGATAGATTAGAAGTAATAATGGATTATGGCTTTTTTTAAAAAAAAAAAAGATGAAGTGAATCAATATAAACATGATTGCGGTACATTTTAACAGTGACACTTAGATGCTCGGTTACCATACTTGTTGCTTTAACTTGAAACTTCAATCATAAAATATTTATCCTTTCTCCATCAGATGCACGCCGTGAAAGGGGTAAAATAAATGCTGGGTTTGCTCGTGAAAAAAAGAAGGTTAGTCTAAGATCTTACGGCGAAGAAAGTGATCATCAGTTGACAAAATGCGAGGCACAGAAGTTAGCATGTTCAGTCTTTATGGGTGTCAATATGCGGCCTGTGGGCCAAATTTGGCCCTCAGGTCAGTTATGATACACCTGACAATTATCACAACATAATTTCAAATGTCTCCTAGAGCTGGCTCGCTGGTAGACAGCGCATGCATCACTAATGCTACAAATCTCTGATTACGCCGCTGGTGCGTTGGCGCGCCAGTCAGGACCCACAAGCGGCGACCTCATGCTACCACCAGGCTCATCTGCAGAGGACGAGATGTGTGTGTCTGGCTAGGACCAGAGTAGATAAGAGTGTAGAAAAATGAGATTTACTAATATTTGCACTTTTCCTTTCTAGCTCAAGGCAGAAAACTTGTCATTGAAATACATTTTTTTTTATTTTTGTTCGGTCTTTTATTTGACATTTTATGTGCTCACAGTTTTAAGATATGCTTGTTAAGGTTTATGAAAAGGTTTATGTGAACAGAAAGAAAGATTTTTGTCAGACATTTTTTAGACAGTATTTTTCTAACACATATCAAGGCTGGCCTGTGACTTTATTACATTTTTAATTTTGGCTCACTATGCATTTGAGTTTGATACCTGATTTCTGTTTTCATGTTTCAGACAGCCATGCTTTGAATAATCTTTCCTGCCAGCCTCCTGGCATCTTAATACAGACTTAATTAGATGTTGAAAATTAGCAAATGATGCAAAGCCCTCAACAAAATAAGTCATTGAAGCAGAAGAGCATCAGTTAGCCCAACTCAGGGTGTTGGATCAAAAGTAATGATGAATTTAAACCACCTGTTAGTCAGCCAGCGATCATAATAAAAAATGTTTTTACTTGATATGACTGGAAATAGACAGGCCTTCTTCATGAAGGCATCAAACTGAAAAGTCCCCTTTTTGAGGGGACAGCAAACACACCAGATATTCTTTGCTGAGCCACTTTTACCCAGCCTTACTTACAAGCAAATCCATCCAAACACCATCACATAGATGGGTAAAAGGACTCGGCATAAAGTGCCTTCTCCAAGGAAACAAACCGACATTGTGAAAGAAAATTACTTTACCTATTGAGTCACACATAAAAAAACACAATCTATTCAATTCAATTCAATTTTATTTATATAGCGCCAATTCATGAAACATGTCATCTCGAGGCACTTTACAAAGTCAAAATCAATCAGATTATACAGACTGGTCAAAAATTTCCTATATAAGGGAACCAGTTGATTGCATCAAAGTCCCGACAAGCAGCATTCACTCCTGGAGAAGCGTAGAGCTACAGGGAGAGTCGTCTGCATTGTCCATGGCTTTGCAGCAATCCCTCATACTGAGCAAGCTCTTTTTTTTATTCACATTGTTTAATTTCTAAACTAAAACAAAGTTTGAACAAATGAGTTTGTGGGATTTATTGTAATTTAAGGAAGATTTAAGGAAGATAAATGCGTGAATAAAATTAAAAAAGCGATTGCTGCAAAGACAATGACTTGATGCATCTAGCTTCCTTATAAAGACGACATTCAACTAATTGCTTTTATAATCAGAATAAATTGTCTTGCATGAAATATGCGATCGGATTAAACTTTTTGTTACTGAATCTAATCTGCCGACATGACAGTATTGTTCTGAGCTCGATTTGTGTATTTCTCAACATATTATTCATGTAAAGTCCCCAAAGATGACATTTGTTGTGAAGTGATTTTGAATAAATATGAACTTAAATGGCCACCTGGCGTTTGGTCTCACACACCCATGAACTACATCACCAACATGAACATCCGCATCAGACAAAGACATAAGATAGGAATCATTTTGCAAATGAAGTTTTAATGAAATAACCCCTGTGTTTTATCTTATTTCATCCATCTATCCATGGTTTTCTTTTTATCTGGGATCAGGGTCACAGGGAAAAGTCAGACATCCCTCTCCCAGACAGCACTCCACCTTTTTTTGCACAGAACCACAACCTCCGAGTGACAGGACCTCATTCTGAGCTATAAATCGCTCCAGTGCACCCCAAAGACAATGGATGAAACCCCGACAGAAACGCGTTATGCGCACGACACAAAGATGCCGCCCTGAAGTTTCCAAATCAAACACCCTGGACTATAACTTTATATTCTGTCCCTGAACAACACAAGCAGGATCGTAGGCAACAGGCAGCCATGTGGGAATCCAACCCACGCTGGAAGAAAGCCATGATTTGTGTCAGTAATGTAATAGGAGCTCTTGTCTTGGGCACACATAGACCAGCTAGTAACCAGGTGCCCGACAACTGAGAGACACAGTTGTAAGCGCCACTAAACCCAAATGGACTTGACAAATAAACTCCCAACACACCCTGTAGCCATTGCAAGGGGGTAAAGACCTAGCGTTAATCTCATTTTAGCTTAATTAAACTGTAGTTCGGACCGCATTTAGTTCTTTTCAAACAAATCACACTTGGTTTTCACATGCCACCTCTTTGTTTGCATGTTCCTGAAGACAGGGTTCTACATCGGGAGTAAAAGCGAGCAGCTGGCCACCTCGGCTTCTGTCCAGCTGCTCTGATCCACTCACCCAGCGAGATCTTCTCTCCGGAGTCGGCCGGCAGCACAAAGATCAGCAGGGTCATGGAAGAAAGCAGCACGCACGGGATGAGCAGGTTCAGGGCGTAGTAGAGCGTCCGCCTCCGGATCGTGATCACAAAGGTCACGTCCGGGTAAGGCTCCTTGCAGCAGTCATAGAAAGCCTCATTTCTGGTGCCGGGAACACCTAAAGGGTCGCAAACAGAAAAAGTGGCTCTGATGATTCATGAGCGACGTTGTTTTTTAAAAGGTGATGTAGATGTTTCCTCGTTCTCACCCACTAAGTCCCACTCTCCGTTGGGCATGTATCCTGAGATGTCTGCATCAATCATCTGCAGGTCCAGCAGCCAGCCGTCGTAGGTCCAGGAGCCAAATTTTAACTCACATTTCTGGATGTCGAACGGGAACCAGCGAACGTCCACGTTGCAAGTACTCATAAAGATTCCTGAGAGAAAGATGTGAGGGAAGAGGGCAGGGGAGGGTTACAGCCAGACTATAAATTGAAAAGATGACTGTGGTGACCCCCTGCAGATTCCTGCAGAATCTGAATCAGAGACAGAAGAAGACACAGATCAGCCGCTCAGTCATCAATAACCTTCCTGGGTCTTTCATTCACTTTGACTCTATTCTTATGCACAAAATATGTGGAGAAACTCTGCAGCACAGCCAATAGCAGCAGTCTACAGAGTTTACTGAAACTCGGAATGGAGGCTGAAGGAAAGAAAGCTGACACTAGATCACAAACTGCCTCCCATCAAAGACGTGCCTATAAAAATCCTGGCACTTTTCTCCGCTCGTCAGATTTTCTCCTCCCCGCTCTGCCTGCACACAGCTGCTTGCTAAGCGTCAGCATCAACAGAATAAAAACATCCACAGCACCGCTGGAAGAAAAAAAAAATGAGATTACAGTCACTGCCCTAATGAGATTGCCGCCTTTTATCATGCAAAGTAAATGCCCTCACACACATGCGGCGCCACGACGCCCTTCCCAGGGTGTTATCCCTGGAAATCACAATGATCCGCACAGTGGTTTGCTGGCAAACTGCGGCTCTTAATGTACTTAAAGGACAAAATTAATCAGGCCTGTTAAGACATTCAGACACGCACAGACACACCGACACAAAGCCCAAATGTTAGGGAAGCCTTGCAGCTCACGCAGACGGTCATTGCGAGCCTGGCAACATGCAAATCAGCGCTCGGAGTTCGGAGACCAGGAAGAAGAACTTGGAGGGTTGAATTCCGGTTTGAGAGCATGCAGAGGCTAATCTCTGATTTATGCCGAGAAATTATTTTTCATGCACTTTTTGCTCTGGAAAGAAATTGTTCTTGCACTTGCTAGTAATCACATTACTGCGAACCAGAAGGAATCAAGATAAGACACAAAAAAATATTTGCATTACCATTCAGTTTTCTTGGTTTATTATTAAGAAAAAAATAAATATTAGAAGTAAGTAGTTGTGGTAGGTATTACTGCGTTTTCACCAAGCAAGCTGCCATTAGTAAAATACCAATATAACAGTCCTGTAAACAAAGGAAAACTCTTTGTTACATCACAAAGCACTCTGTGCTTCAAACCACAGCATGGGATGTTCAAAACATAAACGTCATTGGCTGGATCAGAATCACTTTTAATTGGCCTTGATTGTGTGCACAGTCCAGGAATTTGACCTACATGGGTCGCAGTGCTCGTGGCGTACAGACACCGGGTAGAAATGATGAACACTATGCGGGGAAAAAGACGTAGGTTTTGGTAGCGCAAATATAGTTGTTTTGTTTCACAGCAGTGTGGCTGACTACTCCGGCTGTGAGGTGTTCGTTGTGTTCATCAGAGAGACAGCCTGGGGGTAGAAGCTGTCTCTGCAGCAGCTGGTTTTAGAAAATAGCGCTCTGTGGCGCCGGCCCGAAAGGCAAAGGTCCAAACATTCTTAGGTTTTGATCACTACCATGACTTTAGATCTGATTAAGATGACCTCTAGAAATTTGGAGGAAAACATTTCTTCATTATTTAACTTTAAATTGGGAATCAATACATTAAATTCTGTTAGAGAGATTCTATTTAGTTGATTCTTAAGAATCAGCTTCATAAACAAGGATCAATGATTACATATCATTCTCTTTTCTCTAACACAGGAGTGCAGGTCTAACCTTTTTGCCTCTTGGGTTCATTCCTTTACATTGAACAGTTATAATTTCATTAAAATACCAGTAAAAAGAGTTTTAAAAAGGGCCTGCTCTGTAGCTCTTAATTTGTACTGATCTTGAATTGTAGTCGGGGGGCCACACAAAATCATTCCAGGAGCTACAAAAGGCGCCCAGGTGGGACTTTAGACACCTATCCTCTGGTTTAAACAATGAGGTAAGGTGGAAAAAATACAACAGAACTGTTTCCTCTCCTCCAACCCCTGGTTGCCTGACAGAATGCTTGTTTTATTTCTTTTGTGCTTCTTTTATTTAATTCAATCATAGTGTGATTGAATTAGTTATTAATATAATAATCATTCATTTGTTGTAATTGACTTGACTGGTGATAAGCAATTAATCGTGATACATCTCTTCGTTACTATTTTGGCAGTGTGTGATAACATAGTTTCATGATTGGGAAATAGTTATTACATTTCGAATAACTTGTTTAAAAATATGTTATTGTTGTCATTATTTTGCACTCAGCAACATAAAAAGTCTGTATACCAACAGACTGCACTTGTACATATATAAATCGTGTTTATTTCTATTTCTTATTAAATTGAGCTGTAATATTTCCATCCTATACAATAGAGTATAAAAATTTGCACTTGCTTTATCAGAACAAAATTAAATATTAGTCACATCATTATGAATCTAACAGAACCCAGATAAGACAAAAAAAAAATCAACTGATCTCTTCTGCAGCGTATTCCTGTAACCGCTCTCAAAACGATAATGAGCAACCTTGAAGCTAAAAAAAAAAATAAAAGGCTCCTGAGCTTTCCTTTTTGTTGCTGTCACAGAGCAAAGGCGGCTCCTAAAATACAGCAAAAAAAATCACTTCCATTGGAAGCATTACATAGCCTTGAGACAAGATTGCCTCGTTGTAAATGTCGCACAGTCGAGATAAGAGCTGAGACCTTCTGCACCTTTTGTCTGAACTATCATTAATCAGAGAAAAGCAGCCACAAGATGGTATGGAGTGGAAAACAGATCTGCTTATGTCTTCTTTTAGTAAAGTACTTACCACGCCATTTGCATCATGGTAAATATGTGTGTAAAACGTCTTAAAATTGTTTGTTGGCAGCAGCAGCAGCAGCAACATGATTTCACTAATAATTTAGGAAACTCCAACCTTTACAGAGTACATTTAATCATTGCAGGGAAACAATTATTTGTTTCCAATAAAATAACAGATCGCACAATGATCGGCATCCCTGCTATCGATATGTCGTATAACGCTACCCCCACTCCTTAGAGCAGGGGTTCCCAAAGTGGGGGTCGGGACCCCTGGGGGCCACAAGATGATCCAAATGATGATCCAAAATGTAGCAAATAATGTGAAATTAATCTCAAAATTTCTGAGTTTTTGTGTGGAAATTTACTGCCAATAATTTATTCTCTTTAAACTAAAATTACCATAATATGAATTTATTTATTTATTTTAAAATTACAAGAATATTAGGTGTACAAGGATAAGGAACATCATGGGAATAAAGTGATATACGAGAATAAAGTCACGCAATCGTTTGCATAACAGTTTCAAAGACCTGACACTAATGATAATTTGACGCTGATTTGCTAAAATGATTTAGTATTTCTTTATTTGTGAAACCGATATCAAAGTATAATTTTACAAGATTCTCAACATTGCTCATTTTAACCCAGGGGGAAGAGTTTTCATAAAATTACTCCTTTTTTCTCGCAGTTTTACGACCCTAATTTCTGAAAAAAGGGGGTTGCTGGTCTCTGGCACTGTGATTTTGGGGATCACAGGCTGAGAAGTTTGGGAAGCCCTTCCTTAGAGCCTTCAGTTAAACCCTTTAACGTTTCAAATTGTTAAATTCTATCAGGAATACCTTTAAAAGAAAAACAGCCCCACAGCATCACCCCTCCATCGCTGTGCTTTTCCACATACTCATCCTTGCTTTCACTTCAAACCCATCTAGAGTGTTTGTTGCCAAAACATTTAACCTAAATCTCATCTGCCCAAAGCACACGTTTCTAATTAACGGGCTGGTTTCAGTTCTGCAAACTCCTCGTGTTTACGAGATGAAAAGACGGAAAACGCTTCTTTTCTTTTCTTGCACTCTTACTAAACAATCGCGCGGCATGTAGATAGCATCTAATGGAGACCTGCTGAGGCTAACGCCCCATGGTTTTTCAAACAGAAAGCTTTGAAGACTCTTTTTTTTTTTTTTTTAACCTCCTTTATCGTCTCCCTCACAGTACGTGGGAGCAGGACAGATATGAGACCTCGTCCGGTCTGGTGGCCTGTGGCTAAAAGAAATAAACCTTTGTGTTGCGTCATTTGACAACACAGCGGGGAAAAACGGGAAGTCACGGATTACCAATTAAAAGTTCCTAGAATCTCTTAACTTTAAAAAGTTAAGTAGAAATTTAAAATAAGCTTCAGCAACATTTATTTTATGGGGATTCTTAGGGCTACCAAAGACTTTTCCACCAGGTTTTTTTTTAAGACAATAATTTCTTCACATACCATGTTTAAATCAATGTACTCTGATATAATATGAGAACATGCTCCTGCATTAAAAGATACAATTATTTTACGACAGTCACCAGCTCAGGCCATCAGAAATGTCCCCGCTCATTTCTCCACACCTGAGCTTTTCCTTTAAAGCTTCCGTTTACTGAGTCTGATCTAAATCACAGCATACAGGAGACATAAACACACTCAGCAGCAGTGATTCGATAAATCTGGTCCATGGGCTGAATGATGTCCGTGCCTTTCACTGTAGTGGGTAATTGAAGCCCTAACCCCTGACTGCACAATGGGATTCACTCCGAGGCTCCTTTAATCTGGGAGGGCCTGAGAAAATACGAAGCAAATACCCGTGAAAACCCCGAGGGAGTTGTTACCTTTGCAACGTCAGGTTTAGATAAAGGGAGGAGGAAGTGAACGCTCTGAGCAGTTTAGACACACACAAATGTTGTTTTTGTGTGGATTAAAAATTCATGTCAAATGAAGAAACAAGAAAGCACACAGAGAGGCTGCTGGATGAGATGCTGCCCCTTTAAATTATATAAAGTACAGAGCCTTGCAAAAGTATTCATACCACTTGGACTTCTCCACATTTGGTTACGTTGTGACCACAAACGTCTATGTATTCGATGACAGACCAATACAAAGTAGTGCGTTGCTGTATAGCTGAAGGAGAATTACGCATTTATTTAACAAAATAAAGTCCAGTGCACCAAATTCCCTGCTGAGGTCAATTCATTAAACAGGCAAACCCCACCTCTGCATTTTAATTTTAGCATAACTCCAGCTGTTTGCGAAAGGCTCTGACGTTTGTTAGAGAAGGTTAGCGAACCAACAGCATCTTGACAGAAAAGAAAAACACAGTAAACAGGTCAGGGAGGAAACTATGGAGAAGTCTAATGCAGGCTCAGGTAATAAAACAATCTCCCAACTTTGAACGATACACAGACCACTGATCTATCTATTATACGAAAATTGAAAGCGTACGCAACAACGCTGAGCTGACCAAGAAGCAACCGAGCCCATCAGCTATAGAAGAAGCCTACAGGTCTCTGGTAACTCAGGAGGAGCTGCAGACATCTACAGCTCAGGTGGGAGAATCTGCTGACAGTTGACTTTACTTGAGACTTTGCTGGTCCACATTCCAGCAGGACAGCAATCATAGAGCAAATCTATTTCCCATCTTGATTTTATTTTATTTTTTTTAAAACATGTATCCTTCTCATGTTACTGCACAATCATGCTTTCCGTTGTGTTGATCTGTCACATGAAGTTTCAACACAGACGTTGAATTTTGTGGTTGCAGTGCAAGAAATGTGGACACGTTTAATATTTGAATACTTTTTAAAGGCGGTATGCAATACAAAAGGGAAAATCCAACCTGGAGGCAGGTACTTGGCAAAGCCGCTGGAGTTCACCAGGACGTTGGTCTTAAAGGTGGAGTCGAAGTCATCATCTGCACTGAGGGAGGACAGGGGAGGAGGTGTCACCACCTGCCGACGGGCTTGGGCGCGTGCGAGGCGTGTGTTCAGGTGTTTTACCTGTTGTAGAGCAGAATGTCCGGAGTCCAGATCTGATCCGTGGTGAAGCGAAGATTTTTCACGCCGGGGTGTTCGCTCTGGTTCCACTGGAGGTAGTGGTCGTACCAACTCTTTTAAACCCACAGAGACAGAGAAGATGACGTGGGCCGGCAGATTTACAGGAAAGACACCGTATCCTCAGTTCCAGATGAACAGAAATAGATTAATACCAAAGGATACCCCCAGCCAAGAGAGAAATCTCATGTTTCGCTGCACCATGTTTAAATATTGCATGCACTTTCAAAAAGTTCACAGTATGCAGCAGCAGCAGCATTCAAAGCTGTGTCTAATATTTGCAAAGACTGCAGCATAAAGTGTTTTTCAGCACATACGAAAGAGAGGCAAACCGTCCTTTAGCCGAATTTACCAACAGGAAGCATCTCTCCGCGTCAGCTATGGTTAAATAACATGTTTCGTTTGAAATATATAAACTGCCGATGCATTAGAAACCCCCTGCAGTCATATAAAACAATGCACGCAGTCTATCAATTAAACTTATTCCCTTATTATGAAATAATAAAATAATGTGGTCCTTACCAGGTTCAATAATTACAAAAAGGACCCACTAATCAAATACACTTTTCATCAGCAGGTGTGACCACTTCTATGAAAAAAGGAGTTTGGGCAATTAACCGGTCTAGAGTATAAAGCAGTGTGTTTTCACGCTGTCATGGAGGGAGAAAAAAACAGCATGACCGCAGAGCAGCAACTTTCCAATTAATTTTAAGTGTATCTTAATATACCAAGAAAGACTTTTCACAAGAGAAAAACATTAAAGCCCCTTAACAGCCTTCCCAGGAGAGATCTCTCAGCAAATTCAACACCTAATGTTCCCCCAACATTTCCGTCTAACTGCACGGTAGCGGAGGCGTGATGATTTGGTGTCATGTTGCAGCCAGAAGACCTGATTAGCTTGAGCTGACAATAATCTCATCTATGTAACAACGTTTTATTTCAAATGTAGCCCGTCAAACAGCTGAAGATTGGTTTAAATAGTCCTCAACAGGAAGATGCTCCTAAACACGGCAGCAAGTTTTCAGCAGAATGGCTGAAAAAAGAAAAGAATAATGGCGTTCGAATGGCCCAGAAACAGCTAATTTGCTGTTGTGGGACCTTGAGATGTTTGCAAACCTAAATGAACTGAAGCAATGTTGTAAAGAATAGCGGATAATTATCCCTCCATGATGTGAGAGACTAATAAAGTCAAACAGAAAAAGACTCCAAGTTATCGCTGGTAAAGGTCTTTCAATAAGATACTGAATCATATCTTTCAGACAGAGTATTTCCATTATAATGATATAAAAACCTGCTGTGTGTCTTTAGGTTACATTACAATGACTCCAGAACCATCAAAAGACCATTCACGTTTTATTTTATCCTAGAATTAAAAAAGGTGTAAACCATTCATTTTACAAAGAGTTGAATGCAATCGTTTTACAATGAATGCATTTGCACAGTTAGATCTAGGTGATGATTTTCCTTTGTTTTAGGCAAGCACTCATTTAACTGGTACTTTCCAAAGAAAGAAAGTTCCTCAGCTCTAAATTTAGAAATAGTGGGTTACAGCAACTCTTGTGACCTTAATTTTGGTGTTACGGATTATACAAAGTGGTTCATAAAAGCTGCACAGCCCAAACAGCAGAGAAGTCAAACAGAAGGTCCTTACCATCTGAAGCCACATGTTCGTGGTGAGAACCTGGTTCTTCTCATCCTGAAACACAAAAAGTGTTGAAATGTTTTGTTTAAATCATATAATCTGTGAATCCCAAGACAGAGAGTTTGAAACCAGCGTATATCAGTTGCTGAGCTCAAGATGTAACAAACAGAAAGGATAACAAGGCAGCATTTAAGTTTTCAAGCTGTCCGTATGTTCTATAATTTCTCCATCTGATGCCTTTAATCACATAATGAAGAGCTAAGAAAGCACGTAAGTAAACGAATTATCCTTTCTGTATTATGATCAGTTGTATCATGGAAGTGCCTAGGAAATCTAGTTAAAGCTTTATCCACAGACATTTTACTATGGGAAGTAAAAGTAGAATCGCAGTTATCCATGTAAAAGGATATAAACCATCTAATAACCCATTGCCATCCCAGCATTGAATATATAAATGATCTATTTATCAATATTCTTTGACTGATTAAAACAGAAGAAAAAAAATCATTTTAATACAAGATGGTTCAACTGATAAATTATCAAATATCCCTCGTTGTACCCAGGAGTCCAACAATCTGGGAGATCAATATCTGGAGTTTAAATAAGAACCAACATTTCCTTCTCTTTTCAACTGGAGAAGTTTATCACACAACCACGACGTTATGCTTTTTAAAAAGTTCTTTAGGACTTAAACTTTCTCAACAACACTCAGGGGTTTGAAAGCAGTAAAAAGCTGAACGTCCTCAGCATAGGAGGGATAGGCAGTATCACTAAACAACTTAAATAAAAGGCAGAAATAAAATAGGGCTAGAAACAGAACCCTGTGGAACTCCATGATTAAGAGTAACCAAAGATAAAAGTTGGTTTAGCTACAGAAATACCATTAAATGACAAATGGGAAGCAAACCAAATGAGAGCTGTAGCAAATATGTTTGCCCAACATTTTAGAGAATAAAACTAAATGGTCAACAGTGTCAAAAGCATGGATTTGGATTCAATCTTTGACTGTAAACTGTCCTGCACTCCTGCACAACAACTTATTAGAGACGCTAAAGGGAACTGATTCAGCAGAATGAGATCAACAAATCCAAATATTTTTTTTTAAAAGGCAAACAGCATTCAAATTGTGCTTGGACCTGACCTGGGGTCAGCAAGCAGTGAATTATTGAAAAGGTATAAGGTCCGATGTCATTAAAGACTGCTTTAAACAGCAGAGACAGATTAATATTGTATGCAAAACTTGTCAAAAACTGCACACAGTTTCCACTTGACAGCAATGTTTGCATGAACCTACCACGTCCATGATCTGTATTAAACTGAGGGTGAAGAAGACCGTCAGAGGATGGGAGTCATTCCCCACTGGCCGCTCCATGCGGTTGTAGTCCTTCAGGAGGTTTTTCAGCAGGTTCCTCTGGTGAGGCCCCTGCAATGACACTAAAGAAAAAACAAAACACGACTTACATCTGGCGAAAAGATCACATGTGGTGCCCAGTAAGGTCTGCAGCCAAGATTATTCCAACATTAATGGAAAACCTCAACCAGTGATATGGATTTGGGATTAAACAGCAACCGCAGACAAAAGTCATTTGTAACAGACCCTAACCAGCAGATTTAATTCAGAGAAAATTAACTTTTAAATGTAAAAACCATTTCAGGGAAATGTGACTTGAATGTAAAGGATAAATGGGGTGAAACAGGAAGAGTAATTGCAAAATAAGTCCAATACTTTATCACTTTTAGCCACGCTGAAATGTACGTTTGTTGTCTCCAAATGAGACGTGACATAAAGGTCCTGCTCTTCGCTCAGAATGAATCACTCAACAATTATAACAGATTAATATAATCCAGCGGGAAATTAAAAAGAGAGATTTAAAAAGAAACTCAAAGAACCCTTGGTAAACCAATTAGAAATACCAACAAAATGTTTCAGGCCAAAAGTGGCTTAAATTAATGTATAATTAGGCTAGTTTTAAAGGTCTGGAGGTCGTCTGCAAATGCACCAAGTAATTAAAAATGTAAAGATTGTTTTGCATACTTTGAAGTACGCTTTTTTCCTAATTAGTAAAGCCTTCATAGTTTTCTGTCTCATTCGGGGTTCTAGAGATCCTGAGGTTTCCAAATATTGAATATAATGTATTCTTAGCAGCAGAGTAAATAGTTTTTATGAGATACAAAGTATATAGCTTTATTTAGAAGGATTTTCCGACAAAAATATTTGGTTCCCTCACCGTTAAAAAAATAAATCAGATACCATGCATAGATGATTGTGTGTCATTTGGATTAGCAAAGTCTAACAGAGCATTGTTGTACATATGACAAACACTGGTTTCCTGATTAGAAAAACATATAACATATTGGATGAATTATGTGGCGTTTTGCTGCAAACGTCATCTAAGCAGGAAACAAGAGCGGACAACTGGGAGAAATAGCTCCTGTAGGGGGTCAACAGCCAGACCATCAAGGCATCTGTGAAGGTTGTTTGTGAGCATAGTTTATCAGGTAAGGAAATGCTTTCTTTACTGTGGTTTTGTTTAATGTTGGTTCTCTGTCAACACTAAATCTCTGCTGGCGTCACCAGATTGCTTTAGATCAATCACCACTCCCTCCAAAATGATGCTGTTGTACGTTTAATTTTGAAAAGGAGTCTCCATTTATAGGTTTAGTGGAGGGACACGCAATTCCTGGAGAATAAAGTTTTGTCGCCTGCGTTACATAAACCCTCGCAGATAAAATAAAGCCTGATTACAAGGAGAAAAATGAGATTTGCACCATCAGCCTAACCCATGGCTCACTGACAAAAGGAAAGATATTCTGGTGGAGTAGTTGTTGGGAGACACAGAGGTTTGTGCACATCACCGTAACAATACTGTCCAGAACTGCAGCAGAAATATCTGAATGTTGCGAGATTTTATTGTTAGAAATCCAGTTTTGTCACGATCAGTCTTCCTGGTGGTCAATTACAGTATGTAAAACAGAGTACGCAGCTTTCATATCCACAAGATGGCGGTTCGTTTAGGTCTCCAAGCACTGGCCCAGTAAAATGTTCTCTCTATGAACTCAAACCTGAGCTGCAGACTTTGCTGTCACTGCTTTGTCTTGGAGGCCATTGTGTTTCGCTTTTGGATTTCCAAACATGACGTCAAAACTCTTTAACAACTTTTGGCTGCCACTTCTCGTTTTTTTTGGACACGCTGATGAATGGAACTGCTAGCTTGAACGCAACTGAAAAAGATGATATATAAAAAAATGATCACTTATGCCCTTAAAAAATGTACCCTATAAAACACTGGATGCCCACTGACATTGTCTCTATGGCTATTTCAGGTTAACCAATCATTGTCTTTGCTTGATACAGGAAAATGTGTTTAAGATTAAACTTTTTTTTACCCAATATGTCCTGTCCAGATTCAACTAATTTCATTTACCGTAACAGTTTTTTGTTGCTGTGTTTTGAAACACTCTTTTCACAGATAAACTTTGAAGTCAAGTCAGCATGGGTTAGCACAGCTTGTTTAAAACACAACCTCTTGGGCTAGAGGTGCAGCAAAAGCTAGAAAAACAGTTCAACATAATGAAGAACGACTAGCATAAAGAAAACAAAGAATCCGCTTCACCAGGACTCAACGATAGACAACAAAAAGGCCTTCAGGAATGATTTAAAACGATTGAAATCCTGGGCTTCTTTTTTGTGGAAAAGGTAAATCGATCACCAGATCGAGGTCGACCATGAAAGCAAATAAATAACAATCATTTAGACATTTAGAAACATTAGCTGTGGACCTCCAGTACACTGGCTAAATGGTGAGGCTGTAAATACAAGCTGGCGCTATGCTGGTGGGGACAAAAGGAGCAGCATTTTAAACTGGGCCCACAAACGAATGCCAGGGAAGCCGACATCAGAAGCCATTTAAGCGCAGCGGCACGGATACCAACATGGTGGCTTAAGGGAGGCAGAAGGACAGAATGATTGACGGTATCAAAGGCTTCCAGGACAACATGGCACCGACCATCGACGGACCTAGCAATGTCATTATTCGCTCTTTTTAAGGCAGACGTTGCTCTGTTTCCCTCTGAAGCCAGAGTGATTTTTTTTCAAAGATGTTATCTTTTTAAATTGGCTTTAGTTGGGTAAAGATTTTTTTTTTTTCTAAAACCTCGAAAAGGAAGGGCAAATGAGAAATAGACGTAAAATGATTCGATCAGTTGGCGCAATTCCTGAACTAAGACAGGCGTTTATAAAAGACAGCAGCGTAGAACCAATGATAATTAAATGTTACATATTCACCAGAGTCACACTGACATATTTATTTACTGAGAAAATGATCCAAAATAATGCAAATCACCAGCTGTACAGCTCAGAATATCTCCTCGGTGTGTTCAAGGGGAGGCATGGCTAGTGGGAAATGTCCAGTGGTAGATTGTTTCTTTCCTACTCAGAATAAATAAGTAAACCGAAACCAAAAATAAAAAAAGAAACAAATAGTGAAGAGAGAAAAAGATCAGCAGCTGCTTATGAATCATTCAAATATGAGCATGTCCAGCAGTTAAGGAATGAAGCCACAGGCCCATTTCCCCCAAAAGCATGAGCGCCAGCATGTAGTTCCTGTGCACCAGAATAATTCCCAGCCAGATTTCAACAAATGTTGCCACCATTTAAAACAACAAAGCTGAGAGTCTGGCTGTGCAGATGGGAAATAATAAGCAAAGTCTAAAGATTTATGCCCAACGCTTAATGGATTTGTAAATTATATGTGACTGTGAAGCCATGTTTGTTTCAGAATACATGATAGTGGTTCAGAACATTTAAAAAAATGTTGCATGCACATTTACATACCTGGAGGATATTAATAAAAATAAACTATTCAAACTATAGGCCGTCATCTCTACACTCAGTAGTAGATTACCTGATTCTCCTCTGTCTTGTCTCAGTTTTGACTCACTTTTGTCTGCTATTTCCTCAAAACGTGACTTTCAAACACTGTTCATTTGTTTTAAGGAGTTTTGTTTACATCCTATTCCTTCCATCTTCTATTCATCTGCAAGCGCATGCCTCCAAATGTTCTGTCAAGGTCAGGAACAAGGACTGCCTAGAAGAGGAGTTAAAAAGCAGCAATGTCCAAAGAAAACCTCGTTATTATAAGGCTGAGCAGTATTTTAAAAAGCCTGTCTCTCGTCGGAAGCGATGCTCAAAGAAATGGGGAGCGATTTAAAAACTTTTGCACAGTGTTGGAGAAAAGCAGACAGTGTAACTCGGAGAAACATCAGGTACACTCCAGGCAGTGTGCTTCAAAGCCCCTCGGAGTGATGGAAGAGCTCAGGACGCTTCAGAGTGTCTCTGGGTCTGCAGCAGCGGCGTCTGAAACTTTTACCTTCCCCGTCCTTGTGTCTTTCATGTCGCTCTGGTGTTTGATCTACAGCACCGTCTCTCTCTCGCTTCGCCCGTGGGGAAAGTTCACCCGCTCTGCCTCTCGGCTCTGTCAGCCCCAAAACCTGTGTATGCCTCTTGGGCTGCTGCAACAGGGCGGCGAGATGCAAGACGCTGGTCTGTGCGTGTCATTTAACTGATGTGCTTTTCTGCAGGGGGGGTGGGGGGGGGGGGGTTCCCCTTTCATGCGAGCGCAGATTTGGTCAGGAAGGACATTTTGGAGTGGTGAAATGTTCTGACAGCTGCAGCTTTCTGCATGCTGCATCTGTCATTGAGGTGTCAGTCTGCCTGGTTTTTAAAAAAAATGCCATCGAAGCACACAAACATGCGTCTCCAGACAAACAGGAACACATTAATCAAAAAGAAACCCCAGACAAGCAAACAGGTGAGCAATGCTCTCACTTTTCTCCCCCTAAAATCTTTGTTTCTCTGTAAATTCAAATGAAATGAAGCAAAATGTGTGAGGCGGGGGGGGGAGGAAGGCACCCGTTCCCCGACTGTATTCCTATGAAATGCAACTGCTGCAGCCAGAATCCTGAATGAAAGAGGTGGAGAGATGAAGTCAGGCTCACCGTTGATCAAAGCGGAGAGTCCAGAGAGGAGAAGAGCCACAGAGTGCCACATCCTGGCCGGGAACAAGCGGAGGAAACAGAAAAGGGAGACGCGCTGGATGTCAGAGGAGAAGGGGACGGAGAGAGGATGGAGATGGCAGCGGAGACCCGGGAAGCTGCTGGAAAATCTTTGCTCCGCATCCAGTTGGTATCAGATGGAAGCAGCGTGAGCATGTGCTCGCTGGAGAAGGAGGAGCAGGAGGAGGTGATGGTGGAAGAGGAGGAGGAGGGGGAGGAGGAGATGGGAGCCGGGAGCTCTGTCTGCCTCTCAGGGAGGTGGGCCTACAATGGAAAAGAAAGGCAAATGTCAGTGATGTGACTGAAAGGGTTGTAGATAAGGAAGGGGGTGAGGACGGAGAGGCTCTAATTGGTTGAACAGATGATGCTGAGGAGTCCAAACAGGAAAGATTGTTGAGGAGAAGGAGCAGAACGAGACACTTCAGGTGGAAAATACTGAAAAGGCGTTGGAAAAGATGCAGAGAATGGAAACTGTATTGTTTAATTCTGGCTGAGATTTCATCCTTTTGTGTCATTTGTTTTATTCTCCTTTTATTTATCGGCAATTAAAATGTATTTATCTGTGTTGGTTAACTTTTTTTTCCCTTTTAAAAGACCTCCATGCGGTGGGTCTGTGACCAAAAGGCTGTAAATTGGTAAAATGTTGCCTTGTTTATTGTTTCTGGAACTGGCCCAGCCTTTTTGCCAGGCAACTGTTTTAAGTAAGTAGTGTACAATGTTTTCAATGTATACTGCATTTGATAACCAGAAAAATAAAAACGTAACTAATTAAACAAATGTAAAAAAAAAAAAAAGCTTATATTAATTCAAATGAACATGAAAAGAAACAAAAAGAATCTGACCGAAATGTTTGGCTACACCTAACAGCCTCATCCCTTACATAGTAATCTGTGGATTATTCCCTAAATCCCCATCAGTTTCACATCAACTCGGCCTCCTTCCTTCACACATCCCTGCCTTGTGTTCTCCCCTGTTAACATATGCAGCGCCGCATGGCTCAGAAATCACCACGACACATCCTTTAACTTGTGATAACGCACCACAGCGGTGACGGTCATACACCGCTGGACCAAAAAAGGCCCGTGGATGGATGTATATGTGTGCAAATGCGCGAGATCTTTGAATCAGCTGGTGCTGATGGACTCCAGTTTAATTGAGAAAGTGCTGGGCTCTGCAGGAGGACACTGGGAATGTGCATAGTTAAACTCTACTCCTCATTTGTCCTCGCGAAATGCTGATGCAAGGGCAGAGGCAGCGAGAAGCTGGAAGACGGAGGCACAGAGAGGAGGAGGTGGGGGGCAAGAAAATGAGGAAGAAAGACTTAGACTGTATAATAGATTACCCTATTACTTCTGCTGCCCTTCGGAATTACCCCCCTCTCTCAGGAAGCCTGTCGCACATCCGGAGGTACACATTTATGCTCTGCTGCACACAGAGGATGGAGAGTGGCCCTTTGAGGTGAAAAGAATGATGGCCGAGTCGAGAAAAAGCAGGAAAAAACTGCACATTTGCAACAGCGAGGGGAGTAGAATCGAAGCATCTCGTTACCCTTCTTTTTTTTTAATTCGTGCAAAACGGACTTCCTGCACGTGACGTTGTTGTGCACCGAGCAACCAGTGTGACACAGAGCCAAGAAACTAAATTCATTAGGCCTCATAAAGACACAGCTTGGAGGCGCCGAGGCGTGGGTGACATCTGGTGGTTTATTCTCCGAGTGCACGCTGGCAGGAGCTCAGCACCGGCAGGAGTGTTGTCAGGGAGCAGCGAGGTGGCGGTCTCAATTAACCAGGAGGAAAAAGTTAGAGGAGCAGAGCAGGACGGAGATGAGGCCTTAACGGCGCCAAATTTCTGTCAGGAAAGGGAGTTCATTCCACATACGGTGCTTTTCAAAGGTCATTTTACTGAAACTGTATGTGTTTTACGACAAACAGAACCATGCTTATTAGAATAGAAATAGAATACGGCGTGTCTAAACTATGTAGAGACACCAGCTTTGCAGATGTACAGGCAGAACATTTCTGCACCGTTTTTATGTCCACCACAGAAAACAGCATTGATCAGACATATTTGTTGGAGAGCATCCATGAACATCAATGTTTGAGTCTTGCCACAGATTTTCAGTCAGGTCAAGGGCCGGACTTTGACTGGGCCGCTTTAACACATGAACATACTTTGATATAAACCATATGGCAGCCCTGGCTGTAAGTTTAGGGCCATTTTCCTGCTGAAAGGTGAACTTCTGCCTCAGTTTGATGGTCTTTCATAACCTCTAACACGTTTGACTCCAGGCTGACCTTGCATTTTTCGTCCTTCATCCTCCCATCAGCTCTGACCAGCTGCCGTGTCCCTGCTGAGGACAAGCATCATCGTGCTGCTGGTGTGAATAGTGTGTTCAGGGTAATGTGCTCTGTCAGGGCAGGGGTTCTCAAACACCTTAGCAGCGGTAAAAATTTTCCAAGGACCCCTTTAGATTCCTCATGCTGATAATAATTTTAAACAGCCTTTGTACTGTTAAATACATGATTAGGAATTATGTATGTTTTTCAAAATATATATAGATACACCTAATATTGGAGATTTGGTGGAGATTAGAATGGAGTTAAATATTTGTCCATTGCGTTACTTAGCTCAACCCCGACGCATCCTCAGCAGTGCCTCCTAAGGCCCGACAACATGCCTTTCACGGACCCCCAACCCGTGGTTCGCGGCCCCCGGGGGGTCCGTGGACCCCAGTTTGAGGGCCACTGTGTTAGAGGGCCAGAAATGCTCATTTTGGTCTGATCCAATCAGGCCACTTTTTCTTTGCTGTGTTCCCCACATGTCTTGAGGCAAATTGGGCTTCTTGTGACTTTCTTTTCAGTCTTCTGTAAAGCCCAAATTTGTGACGTGCATGACTAAAATCTGACCGATTAACAAATCCTCTCACCTGTACTGTGAGCACCTCTGCAGCTCATCCAGGGTTACCATTGAGCTCTTAACTACTTCTTTAATTAATGTCCTCCTTGCCCAGTCAGTCAGTTTAGATGGACGCCGATGTCTTGGTGTTTTTGCAGTTGCGCCATAGTCTTTCCATTTTCAGATCATGGATTCTTTTGCATATTTTTTTTATATGTTTAAAGCTTGGGATGTGGTTTTATAACCTAACTCAGCTTTAAACTTCTCATCACCTTTCTCCCTGACCTGTCTGTCGTGTTCCTTGGCCTTCATGGTGCCATCTGTTCCTCAGTGGCATACGGCTGAGGCCTCCACAGAACACCTGGATTTACACTGAGGTTAAATTACACTGTAATAAGGTGACTTTTGAAGGTGGCTGGTTGTACTGAATTTTATCGAGGGATATCAGAGTAACGAGGTTAGAAACAAACACACACAGCCCTTTTCAGGTTTTTACTTATTAAAAGAATGTATTTTCCCTCCACACATAAGTTTGTGTTATTCTGTCACCTAGAATAGAATAGAATAGAATAGAATAGAATAGAATAGAATAGAATAGAATAGACAATGGGGAAATTGAGGGCTGACAGTGGCTAAAACGTATAGACAGGATACACCACTAGATTAAGTAACATGAATTAAAAGCTAATTTAAAGTTAAGTTATAAAGTAAAAGAGAATAAACTTATCTTAAAGGGAACAAAGAAAAAACTTGCAATTATTCAATGGTAATGCGGCATGTTTTGGTGAAAAATGCTTACTTAAGAAAAAAGAAATGCTATATTCGAGTTAAATAGAGGAAAGACACCAGGGGATTTACACAACTATGCAATATGCATTATTGTACAAGTAAAAACTTTAATAACATGCATTGAAGTTTATGCTTTTGATGTGACTAAATGTGTAAATGTAATTTGGCAAGGCACCGTGGCTGTAAAGCACTGTAGTGCAAGGTTAAATGCAACCAAATGTAGCACCTTAAATTCTGTACATTAACCTATCCTAACATAAGTAATCTAGAGTTCAACAGCTGAAGGCAGTAAAAATGGCCTAGTCCAAGTCCACACTAAAGCACAACTAACAGCTTGAGAGAGTAATGCCTCTGCAAGCTTATTAAAGAGGTGGACCAATCTAAGACCTGATAAGGCTGTATAAAATACTTCAAGTAACACACAGGTGGATTATACGGTGGACTGAATGCAAACGCTCACCAGCTCTCAGATTTTTATTGGCAGAAAAATCTCAAAACATTTATTCTTTTCATCCTCCTTTACATTGATGCATCACGTTGTGTTGCTCTACAACATGAAACTCTTCAGTCCCTGACAGAAGAGTTTAAATGTTATTCTTGAGTTGAACTGTAAATTGTTTTATCTGTGACTAGATGTTTTTTGTATGAAATGTTTCTTGTGCCTCTTGGCCAGGTCTCCCTCGAAAAGGAGATTTTATCTCAAGGGACTGCCTGGAAACATAAAGGTTAAATAAATAAAATAAAATCCACTGAAGGTGGTGATCGCAACGTGACGAAACGTGAAAAAGATCACGGGAGTGAGTGTCTTTGCAAGACGCTGTCAACGACGCTGTCAAAAACTCGCTTTATTCTGCTCTGAACACACTTAAGGCTCCACTGTGCTAAACGCTGAATGCCAATCCTGACAATGCAGCCATCCGCCATTGCTCCTGCTGTGCTGTGTGTTTTTAATTACCCCGCTGATTGGATTAGGCCCTTTCCTACGCTGACATGTCCCCTCCGCTTAATAGGATGTTATCGACAAAAGCAGCACTTCTCTGTGAAGTCGGATTTTGTCAGAGTGGCTTTTTTTTTCTGTTGTCCGGAGCGGAGTTAAGTAGATGAAGTTCTCCTACGATGGATTTCAGTTACGTCCTGTCGCAGCAAGTCCAGGAGGGGGACAAAGTGGACTGTAATCCAATAAAACGTGTGGGATAGTAGATTCAGCAAAGGGTTTCTTTGACAGAGTGAATTTATTTTATTTTATTGTCAAAAACTGGCTCCATCTTTCAACATCTTTACAACTGTAAATAAAAGAAACCTCACGTTGTTATAACTTCTTCAAAAGCTCAACTCAAACCTGTACATGCGTTACGTGAAAGGAGTCTCCTCTTACACTGCAAAAAGGGAACTAAAAGTAAGTAAAAAATTCTTGAAATTAGTTTATTTTTCCTTGATTTGAGGAGCTAAATAAGACTATTTGCCAATGGAATGAGTATTTTTACCGCTAAAATAAGATAGTTAGATATCCTGCACTTGAAATAAGATGATGGAGATTAATTGTTCCTATTTTAAATGCAAAAATCTTATTCCATTGGCAAATAGTCTTATTTAGCTCCTCAAATGAAGGAAAAATACCTTTATTTCAAGAAAATTTCACTTACTTTTAGTTCCCCTTTTGCTGTGATGTAGATAGTCACACTGACTGCGAGTGATAAAGTTTAGGCAAAGCCATTTTAGGCTGCGTGTCCCTGTGGCCCGTGAGCTTAGCTCAGGTAACGCTTACATGCTGATGGCGTCGAGTGATAAAATAAGATCCGATGACGTGTCTTTGCCTCATTCTGTAATCCAGCTAAAGCTCGGCTCACAGCATTCTCCCACTGAAACAACTGTCTTCATGTTTTCTGCCGCATAACGGTCCTCTGACCATGACTTGTCCTTGTGCGATCAAAGGTCTGTGGACACATGCTGACACCTTTTCATGACATGACGCAGCGTTGCTTTCCTCCTTTAAATGCACGTCAGCCAGGTGAAAACGGATTCATGTTCATAGATCAGCATCTAAACATTAGGAGCTGCATTTAGGGCTCCCACATGAACTAGTGCTGCTCATTTATCAATACAATCAATAACAAATCAATAATGCCATCACGCTGAGTCCGTTTTATTCTCTCCCGTTGTCTTTGTGCACACAAACTGTGGCTGAATTACCAAAACAGCTGCTCTCATTCACACATTTTAATGGTTTTTGTTGTTTTTTTTCCGGCTGAAAAGCTGTCTCTCTGCTGTGATTGCGGTCATTTTCAACCCTTCCATTATCATCCCATCAGCGAGGCTTTAAGAGGTTTGGAGACGTTTAAATTGGTATTGCACAGTTAAAATCCCACAGTCATACTGAATAACTGAAGATCAAGTTGTCTTGCAAAAAAAGGGACGATGCAGTCCTCTCTCTCCACACATTTTAAAATAATTATTTAGCCAAAAAAAAAGGAAAATAAATCCAGACGATCTAAGCTGTGTATTATAATTTTGGTCATAATGGGGTTGAATTCAGATTCTGTTTAAGCACATCTGCCAACAAATTCTTGGATTGTGTAAATTAATCAACTCTTATTCCGGCTACTCATCCGTACAGTGACCAAAGAGGGGGCTGCATGCACAGTGGCCATGTTGATAGTACTTGCAGTAAGAAGGTCCTGGGTTCAAATCCTTGCCTTGGCCCTTTTTGCACTGGAAAAAGGGAACTAAGAGTAAGTAAAAATTTCTTGAAATTAGTTTATTTTTCCTTGATTTGAGGAGCTAAATAAGACTATTTGCCAATTGAGTGAGTATTTTTACCACTAAAATAAGATAATTAGATATACTGCAATTGAAAAAAATGATGGAGATTAATTGTTCCTATTTTAAGTGCAAAAATCTTATACCATTGGCAAATAGTTTTATTTAGCTCCTCAAATCAAGGAAAAATACACTGATTTCAAGAAAATTTCATTTACTTTTAGTTCCCTTTTTGCTGTGTGCATGGTGTGTGCTTATTCTCTGTGGGTCCTCTGCAGCTTCTCTATTTATCATTGTTCTATCTCCCACCCATAAACATTAAAATCAGGGTCCCAAATAAAAAAAACTCATTTTTTTCTGATAGCTTGAGCCTTATTCTTAAATATAAAGCGAGGCAGAACGTGGCATGGTTACGTTTAAAGCGAAGGGAGACACATAGGCTTATATCGGTTGGTTGGCATGGTTGTTCTGGTTTGGGGCTAATTGGTTGGTTTTTCAGTTGCTTTAGTTTCCCACTTTTTGGTCAGTCTTAAATCTGGACAATGGACGGCTCGGTTTGACACCCTTTTACTCACTGTGAGGTCTGCATAAGTTCACATTCCAAACAACATATTTAATTGAACGAACAACCGCACCCGTCACAGCACCATTTCAGAGCCAGGGCCCTCTGTGTTTCCAGCTATCAGTTCAGCAGTCGTTTAAGCTGCAGAGCAATATAATTACATGCAAAGCCTGCTTGTTCTGCGGTGGATATTTCTGTATCAGTAGCCCGTAGGCAGCAGGATCCCAAATAACTGTGGCGGGTTTTTTCCCCCTTTTAGTCTCCTTTGAAGTCTGTGCAGACAACTCCGCTCAGCGTTGTTTTATAGCTGGGTTCTGGTCATGTTTTGTCTGGTGTTAATCAAGAGCTGCGAGGCCAATCTGGGTTTGGCTCGTGCTCGTTTAGATTGTAAAAGATTTTACTGATCAGATCTGTCTGTTGATGCTTCAAGACCATACAGCAAGAGACCTTTAACTATATTTTTGGGAAGAGCAGCTGGCAACCTTCCTGTACTGATGTCATCTGTCATGTTCACATTCTCTCATCTGACTTTTGCACAAAATGTAGGACACTTCCTTAAACTCTAATCACAACCTTTACCCTTTTAAGCCCTATTCGTTACCCCTGTCAGCATCCAAGCAGGACTTGTTTATCTTTTTTCTCCCAACAGATAGGACTGAAGCAATTAACCTGACCAGAAGATAAACTGGCACACGCCGAAGATTTAGGGCATGGAGGAGATTTGCCACTTACCAGCCCCAGCAATTAGAGAGGCTGGAAAAAAAAAATATCCCCCGATTCGTTTCACTTTCTTAACGGTCAGAGGAGGATTTGCAGCCGAGGAGACGAACTAAGGATGTGCTGGCTTCTGTCCACGGAGCCAAGAAGAATTGACACTCAGCTACCAGCTACAGCAGTGTGGATTTACAAGCTTTTGGCAGGACGCTTGAATTAATTTGAAGCCCTGCAGATGTGTATAATTTAGGACAACATAATTTGGGAACATTTGTGGCCTCTGTAACTAGAACACAGTGAGGCTGCACTAGTTTAGTCCTATTAAAGCAAACTGAATGGTGCCCATTTGGAAAAAAAATATTCTCTTAGGGGGAGAAATTTCACCAGACACTGTCTGTAATGAGGCAGGGTGGGAGTTTTTTTTTTTTGGATGCATAATATAAAATTTTAAAAATCTAAAAATAAAGTAGCACCTTAGAGAAATATTTATGCCAATTTAGCCTCTCCACATTTTCTCACACTACAAACATCAGAGTATTTTAATTGCTATTTATGTAATAGATTAGCATGAAGACAAACATTAGTGCTAAAATCATGTACAGTATTCAGTTTTTTTCACTGACAGAAATCTGAAAAGTGTGGCATGCACACGTGTGAAGAATAAGTATTAAACTTGACAATGTGGGGTTTTTTTGTAAATATATTTTAGTGGGACTGTTAACACGAAATGTGGATATCAGTAAAAACCCAGATCAGCTTCATTTACAGAGTAATTATAACGAATATAATATGAAATCTTATATGAAATGCCCCGTGTTTCACGTTTGCTAGAAGCCCTGGAATTCTGAAGATGAGATATATTTTAAATAACCACCCACGGACACATCAATATGTCTTGTTGGGTGAAACTTTGGAAACATACAGAACAAACCTACAATGGATCTGAATATTGCAAAAAGGACCAACAATCAATCATGCAGCATTTCTTGATCACATCAACCATCTGTTTCTAAAATGAAACATCTTAAAATTTGAAGATTTAGTAAAAGTTAAAACAGCTGAACTAATCGTGAGCAAAACAACACCTGACAACACACAGAAGATGTCCCTGAACAGAGTCTGGGGTTCTGTTTTAACAGGGGAACTGGAACTGAAACAACCAGATATTAAAACTATTAAGCATGTCTATTTCTGTTAGAGGGGTAAAACTTTGGAATAATCTTGACTATGAAATGAAAATATGACATTGAGGAAACCGATGTGTGTTTAGGTCCGGCATGGCAGAGTAATTTATATGTATAAGGGGGATAGTTAACATTTGCTTCCTTCTGCCCCTTATTGAACTTCTGTAAGTTTTCTTTTCTGTATATTTTATACATGTTGTTCAATGGTTATACTTGGGGTTTTCTTTTCTTTATATACCTTTACTGTATTTTACTTTCTTTAAATTTTGAAGATTAAATAAAAATAATAAATAATGAAATATGCCAAAAGTGAAGCATGGAAGTGAGAACGTCATGGTATGAGGCTGTCTTTTACCAAATCATACTGTCAGGATAACCTTTCAAGCCAGACTGATAATGTGTAGCACTTTACATTCTGCACATTATCAACCTGCGTCTCCTCCCATCGAATCTATTTGGGGAAAGGAGGGACATTCAACAGAACTTTCTGAGCTGATTGGGTGAAGCGACTCCTAGTGCCCGCCCAGAGGTTTTAGCCAATCATGGTAGCAAATAAAAATGTCGTAAGCAGCAGGCGCCTTGAGAAACCACAACAACTTAAGCTAGTCAAGGCGAGTTTATTAGGGTAGTGACACTTGTAACAATTGTGGATTCTACCAAAACAGATCTGATAGCAGCAGCTACGCGTGCATCCTCCTGCACAGCCATGTTTGTTTTAGTTTGGCTGTTGGCTCGGCAGCTCTTGCTTTCGTCACAGCCGTATGTCCCTCCTTAAGCTGTAATGCTGCAACGTGATTGGCTCAAACCGCTTGTGGTTTGGTCAAGAACGGTTGAGGCAGGAGCGGGACAAGATAGATTTTCACGTGTTTGTGAACGCACAAATACTGCCTGAATTCAGCTTGCAGGCAAGGTTAAAGCTAGAGTCACCAATTTTTCTGGAGGTTTCCCCAGGTTTGAATAACTGTGGATGCGCAAGACCATCGTACTTTGCTCTTCTGCTCTTCAGGGGGATCGCGGGGAATAAAAAATCCCTCAAATCCACCCTGGTCTTATTTCTTTCTACTGAGACCTTCCTCTTCTTCTCATAAACATAAACGCGGTTTGCTTCTTGTGACTCAATCCATGTAATTCCACAAAATGTAATTTAGTGACTTAATTGTGATTGAACAACAAAGTACGGGGTGAAAATACGTTGCAGGGTCCGCCTTCCAGCAGGAGGATGACACTACACATAAAGCCATTCATGTTTTTGAATGGTCCAGCCAAAGCAAAATTCTATTAAAGGTATTTGTGACAACAGACGCTCTTCATTCAATCTGACTGAGCTTGAGCTGCTTTTCCAAAGACGTGGATCAAAAGTTAGTTCAACTAAGTATGGATTCAGGAGTCCTGCTTGCCAATGCGTGCAACACTTAAAAACTTGGTTCCTCGAGAAAAGGGACATTCTTTGCATTTTTCTTTCAACTTTACAAGCTGGCACTATTTGTGTGAGTATATCACCTAAACTCCCAGCCAGAAACACCACAAAGGGCTTCGAAACACAGCGGCAAACATCTGGAAGACTGTCTGTAGAAGTTAACATCACACTGGAGGATACCTGCTGTTACTCCCCCGCTGTTCTCCCTCAATCCATTCTTAAATACATGCTGTCTTCTGATGATTAAATACTGTTTGTGTGTGTGTGTGTGTGTGTGTGTGTGTGTGTGTGTGTGTGTGTGTGTGTGTGTGTGTGTGTGTGAGTGTGTGTGTGTGTGTGTGTGTGTGTGTGTGTGTGCGTGTGTGTATCTGTGTGTGTGTGTATTTGTTTTCCTGCTACTATCCAGTTGCACTCCTCCCACCCTTTGCTCCTTGGACGTTTCCATTCGGAGGCAGCTCTATTATCTTTGCACCCATCTGTCACAGGGATTTAGATGAATTCATGATGCTGAATGTCATTGTTATGACTCCGGCCCTTAATACTCCACCCTATTGCTCGAATCGGCTGACATATTTGATATTTCATAATCTCATCACCTCACAATCTCGATTTCACCTGAATAATCTTTAACACTAATCTGCTGAACTGATTGAGGATTACCTTTTTTTTTCTCCCCCTCAAAGTGTTTCATAAACAAACTTCTCTCTCTGAAAATAATGAGTCTAATTAAGGAGATTATAAATGAAATGCAGTAGGACAGCATTTCTGTGCCGACTTTGAGAACCGCTCCAGCTTGATCTTTAACCCCGGGTGCATTTCCGCGCACACACTCACCCATCCATGCACACGAACACGCAAGCATCCCCGGGGGATGAAGTCCGCCAATCCCCTCTGACACATGACCCAGTCGCTGCCTTTGCGAGATCTGCAACTTAGAGTCTTTGCTGTCATTAAGCCCCCTCCGAGCTTTAAGGAAGACGCCCTGATGGCGGGCGATCACACAGCAGCTGAATAAATGTCTTCAGTTGTGATGGATGCCAACGCGTCAAACTCCTCGTGTTCAGGGGAAGTTCCTGAGCTTCAGCTCAATCTATGGGAGGAGCTCTGTGATGCTGCTTGCTGGAAAGTTCACACATGAAGGACGCGGACGTTTGGAGCATTTGGCGGTGAAGGCAACCAAGCCCATCGCCGTTGAATCTTTGTTTGATAATCTTCAAATGAAAATGGTCCTGCCGAGTCCTTTTAAGGAGTTTACTTGAAGATCCTTGTGCCTCAGGCAGATGTGACCTTCAGGACCGAGGGCTGAAATACTTGAGTGGGAAACAGGCAGACAAAGCTGTTTTTAATCCTCTCTGTGGATTGCTTTCAGACCTGAGCCTGGACAGAAAGGTAGGAGCAAAAAAAAAAAAAAATAATAATAATTTCTCTTTTGGATTTGCAGCCATGCATAAATGTTGCAAACACTGCATGAAAGATTTGTTAAAGAGCGAGCATGTGTGAACCTTACAGACAAGAAAAAATGAGGAAAATCTCTGCTCACTGAGCTTTAGTTGCAATTTCCCATCAAACTGCTGCTGCCATCTGTTCAAACTGTTTCAACCTTCTTCCTTGTTTTGTCTAATGTACTCGTTCATCTTCCGCTTAAACCTCCTTGAAAGAATCCCTTCTCCATGGAGCACTCCCCGTCCATGAACTCAACGGTGGTGGATGGAGACGAGCTGGAGGACCACCGGCCCCTCCTGCCACCGAGGATGGTCGCCCCACCTCAGGCCTACTCGCCCCAATGTGGGATACACCACACAGTCCAGACGTCCGTCGATCACACCGTGTGGCTGGACCGAACCCAGGCCCTGGCCACGACCCCTTTGTACAACGGCCACCTCTACGTCACGACGACACCTCGCTCCAACAGGAGGCGAGAGAAAACCAAGGGCAAGGAGAAGAAATGTGAGAAGAGGCCACAAAATCCAGGAGCAAAGGAGCGAAACCAACAGAGCAAAGCTAAAACGCTGAGCTCAAACAGACTCCAGGAGACGGTCACGTCCTTCACCGACGTGCCCGTTTCCCCCTGCGGAACCCCCTTCAAGGGCCACAGCCGGTCCAACCTGGATGTCAGGGATGCTGACGGTCGAGGGTATCGCAAGTCGGGCAGCGTTTCTCTGGAGATGCACGACCGCCAGAGTCTCCCAGAGATCATCATCACCAGCAAGGAAGACAACCTCCAACAACAACAGCAACAACAACACAAGGCACCGCAACACCACCAGCGCCCAGGGGAGGCCAAGGGTCCACTGCCAGGGGTCAAGCGCTTCAGCAGAAGCCCCAGCCCCAGCCCCAGCCCCAGCCCTCATCACAGCCCCAAACGCAAGGAGGACGACAAGAAGGACTCGTACTGGAGGACGCACAACATCGGCTGGCGGCTCATGCACAGGAGGGAACTGTTTCTGAGGAGGCAGCGGCTGAACGACTGCGCCCTGGCCGTGGGGCTGTTCGGGGTGGTCATGATGGTGATGGAGACGGAGCTGTCCTGGAGCATCTACAGCAAGGTCAGAGTGCTTCTGGGGGGCAAAGGCCCTGCAAGAGTTATGCAACAAATCCCACTGCACAGTTGCAGGATATCATGAACAGCAGGAAAGTGGAAGAAATGTGCAGCGGATTAAGATAGTTTCCTTACTTTCATTTCTTTTGATCACATTCTCCGTGTATTAAACATCGAAGTGTTCTGCACCCTCGCAGCTTTATGTTAGGTCAGGTTAGTTTACAATAATCAATTCAAAATATTGATGCATGGTTGAAAAAAAAACTCATCTCTCCCATCTTATCTCCTTGCTTTGTTCAGTTTTGTGTTTGCAGCCATCGGCTAAAATAGAAGAAGTTATCTGTGACTGATTATTCATGTGGTTCTCCTGCAGAGCTCCATCTACTCCCTCTGTTTCAAGTCAGTCATCAGTTTTTCTACGCTCCTCCTGCTGGGCCTCATTCTGGCGTATCACTGCTGTGAGGTGCAGGTAACCCAGCTGTTCATTCTCATACAATCAAAATCTTGGAAATTAAAGGGTTCAACCATTTTTTCCCCTCCTACCTTTAAAAGGTTTACAGTGGGCTGCCTTCTGTCTTTTGATCTTCTTTTTCAAGTTGTTTCAAATAAACTTTTCTTAAAAAAAAAAATAAAAAAAAAAATAGCTGAATTAAACTCACCTGATTTTGTGCTTTGGGAGTACTCTGCTGAAATGGTTCTAGCTTGTTTTGCATAACAATATATTTTTATGTAGGTTATAACTTAAATAAGCCAAATCTAAAACATAGTTTCTAAGGTTTAACCTGTTGGTTTTATTACATGTGTGTCAAGACACAGAAGAAGAGAAGAATCCTGTAAATAAAAAGTAAAGGAAATTGCCCTGGAGCAAATCCAGCTGCATCTCTGCCCAAGTACCCAGCCCGCCTTTACTAATGGGGCCGATGGGGAAGAAAAATGGGCAGAAAAAAAGGTCCGAGGTGGGATCGTCTATGGGTTAGTCATGGCCCGTGTTAATTGCGGCAATAGGTCTATTGTAGAATAGTGGAAGTTAAAGCAGGACAATTCTGGGTAAAAAGCGGGACCCATAAGGGTCGGGAATGATTGAGCATTTTGAGCCGATTTTCCAGTTCTCATGTACTCCTTGTTGTCCCTAATAAGAGCAATTAAAACCCCAGGCCCACTTACGTCCATCCAGACCGAGCAAAATCCATATTGGGCCCACATACAGGTAGGCTGGGACTCAGTTTATTCTCACTAGATTGTTGTGACCAGTATTTTACAGAAAGGATATTACCTGTCCGGTAACTGCGCCAGTCCAACTCTTTTTAAAAATGTAAAATGAGATTATGGTGTTTGACCACAGGACTTGGTTTTTGTTGGATTTCAAACAACACGGGACTAAAGCGGCTACCCTGTGGTATTCCTCTTTTAAATTGGAAAAGTTTAAATTTTTGATTGTTAGTTAAAAAAACTGTTAAATTAACCTGTTTGGGTTAGATTGGTTGACCTTATCAAATATAATTGACCAGAAACTAAATCCAACCGTGGAAAGACATCCTTCCTTAGAATAGCTTCAACCTCACATTTCCATGTCGCCCCTGTTGCAGCTCTACGTTCATGATATTGGTGCCGAGGACTGGAGGATTGCCATGACCACTGATCGTTTTGCTCTGATTGTCTTGGAGCTGGTCATAGTGGCCATCCATCCCTATCCAGTGGGTCTGGTGGCGTACTTCCAGAAGACCACAGTCCGTACGACGCTCTCTGAGACGGAGCTGGAGATCATGCTGGCTTTGCCCATGTTTCTCAGGCTCTACCTGCTGGGTCGGGCCATGATGCTGCACAGCCGCCTCTTTACGGACACGGCCTCCCGAAGCATCGGAGCCCTGAACAAGGTGAGGGCGCTTGAGTCCTTGCCCTAACAGGACAGTGCAGATTTGAAACCCCGACTTGTGTAAATTGAAGTGAGAAGACAAATTTAAGACTGATTTTATACAGAGTTCAGACACAAAAGCAACCTGCTTTAGGACAAAATGAATGTAATC
Organism: Fundulus diaphanus; assembly: GCA_037039145.1. Classification (NCBI taxonomy): domain Eukaryota; kingdom Metazoa; phylum Chordata; class Actinopteri; order Cyprinodontiformes; family Fundulidae; genus Fundulus; species Fundulus diaphanus. The sequence continues at coordinate 37,854,995 of CM073135.1, forward strand.
TGGAGTCTGTTTTGGACAATGATCTGACCTTCCATTTTGTACATTTCACCCTCATCTGTTTATATCTTGTTGTGTCTAGGTGGGCCGAGAGGTCTGTAGAAGTGTGACGCTAGAGGTGTGACTAACAGTTTCGCTTTCATGAACCCTGCTGGTTTCACATGCCGACAATGCCCCTGTTGACTCCTTCCCGTTTTCCCCTGTCTTTCCCATTTCTGCTCATGCCCACCTGGCTAATCCCTCCCCTATCACTGCTTTTTAAAAGTGATGAAAATGACGCTTGCTTGCATCCCTCCCTCCTTTGCAAAACCAAACCTACTGTCGATGCACCGAGCCAGATTGCGAACAAGTTTTCTTATCCCTCATCGCTTCTGTGTTGCATAAGGATAATCTGACAGGTGCTATTCTAAATAGTCTGGCTAAGTAGGCCCTTGTGTCAAAACGGTGACGTAATGCGTGTTTTGTTTTTTTTTTTTGATCTTCAGATACACTTCAACACCCGGTTTGTGGGGAAAACGCTGATGACTACCTATCCTGGCACTGTCCTGATGATTTTCAGTGTTTCTCTCTGGATTGTGGCGGCATGGGGGCTACATGTGTGTGAGAGGTCTGTTGGTTTTTTTCTCTGCTGTTTGAGTGTATTTGATGTATCAGCGCCAGATAGTTTCTGGTTTTAGGTTCTAAAATTCTGAGGTTTGGAATCAAAACTGATCTTTAAATGTTTGTTTTCATTACTTCACGAACTTTGAAGATTTTTTTTTTTTGGATCGGTTTGATTTCGTTAGCAGACAATTTTTAAACTGACTTGCAGTCGCTTTCAAATGTTTTCTCTATTTATCAAGAGAGACCTTGATAAATAATTTCAGAACATTTGCTACCTTTAATGAGACATATAGCCTTTTACAATTCAACTGAAACTGGGGGGAAAACTGCACTAACCTTGTGTACAAACCCTTAGACAAAATGCTTCGTTATACAGAATCTGGTTAACCTACAAAAAAGTCCATCTGTTCTAGTTAGATGTGTTCTGGTTCGCTTTGTTTCATCAAAGCCACAGTTTTATGTTATGAAGAATAAAAATGATCTCATTTTGAAATTGAAAAAGTAGGGAGATTTCTTCCAAACAAAACGTTTAATCCTAAGGGTCCCTTGAGGAGGAACATGTTCTGATGGGATGAAAACAAGCATGAACCTTTGGTCACAATTTCAACATGCAAAAGACAAAGACAGAGATGTAACAAAACAATATTCACACCAAAACCACACTATATCATTTGAAAAGATTAGGATGTGAGAATGAGTGAATGTTTTAGTTCATTGGCGCTAGATATCTGCGTTTGGATGGAAGCGACTTGAATTCATAATGCAGTACACGGACTGGATCTGCCCGGATCAGTTTGACCTGGCAGACCCAGCCCACCCGCAGAACGACCTCACAGCGTTCTCACAGCGACGCATGGTGGTGGCAGCATCATGATGTGGGGTTACTTTCTTCAGATGGAAGTAGATTTTTGCAAAGGCGCATGACCTTTGCAAAACTGTGAATACCTGTCGGTTTTGACCCCACGCCTTCAGGTTTCCGCCAGAAACATGAATCCGGAGGGAGATTATATTTTTCAGCATCACATTGAATCCAAAATCAACTAAATAAATGACTTCATGAGAGGAAAATTTACATTTTGGAACAGTTCAGAGCTAAATCTAAGAGGAAAGATGTGGGTTCAGCTGGAGATGTCACGTTTGAAGGTTGTCTAGGATCCAAACAGCAAAAAGGCAGATGAATCTGCATGATGGAGCACAGAGTGAAGGGTCTAATAACCCAGAAAAGACAGAGGAACTTAGAGGGAAAACGAGAGTGGAAACTCAAGACATGGAAACCAACCAGGATGGGAGCAAAAGAAGAAGCCAGCAATTAACCAATGAAACCAGAGACCTTAACTACTGTGGAGGCGACATGGAAACCAGCAGCTGGTACTACGAAACACCGAGAAAACAGAAATAAATCAAAACACAAGACCCTAAAATACAGAACTTTTTCAAAACGAATATTATTATGACGGGATTATGACTAAAGAGGTCTGAGAACAAAGGATGTTCCTCACAATCTGACAGTTTTGGAGAACTGCGATGTAGAGCAGAGATGCGGGTCGCTAATATACTATAAAAGAAGACTGAAAGCTGCAATTGAATCAAAATATGCTTTAAGCATTGAGCTGTTTTTACTCTTGAAGCTGCTATATATAAATAAACTGGACCTTTAACAAAGGAATAACTAAAATGTTTGCTAATTTATGCAACCCATCAGTTGCAGCTTTTTTTAAAAAACCATTCGCTCTGACAGTTTTATTTATTTATTTATTTTTTCATTTGAATTGTACAGGAATTACTGTCTCACAACTAAGGGGGAAAAAGTTTTGAAATTGTTTTTTATCATGGTCTTAATATTTTTGCTTGAGAAAAACCTGGAATTTTAACAGGTATGCGTAAACCTTTTTTATCCACTGTTGATCTGACTGTTAATATTTTCAAACAAAACAAAAGGCCAGCTGTGTTCCTATTTTTTAACAGAACAACAGGTAAACAGATGTTTCTTAAACTGAATGTCTGGGTGCAACAAAGAAAAATGTACTCGAATTTATGAAACATACCAGAAGATAACGTCCACCTTTTTTTGGCCACTTTTCTTAAACACATGTTGCCCAATAATCTTCCATGGTCGGGAAACAGACCAGAATACTAAAAGTCCAAAGAATAAAAGACCTTCAGAAAAAATTCAAAACTGGATCAAGACTGATCCCAAAGTTTGTCTTCGTGAGGAGAAATATAAAAAAATAGGGGGGATTTAATAGTTCTGCATGTCTGCTTCTTTGATTTGAACTCCTTGAATCTAATCATAAGTTGTAAAAGTAAATTATATGTACAAATCTTTTGTCTACTGTACATCTTGGCTAAGTTCAATTAATTAATGAATCAATTAATCAATTAAGGTACACGAAATACAGCGTTGTTTTAAACCCGCATACATCCAGAGTGTTAAGGAGGAGAACTGTGTACACGCTCGTGATCTGTTGTCCAACTTTCCAACACAACATAGAATAATTTTATTTATTTTTTTTAACAAAAACAGCGCGTATCACAGCTGTCATTAGAGTGTACTTTTTAAAAAAGAAGAGCTTTCTTGGTCAGTTACGATGACAGAGGAATGACTAAACCAAAAGGTTTGTCAGCATTTTCAACACTTAATTTAAAAAGGAAATATCATGTAAAATCCACTTTTTTAGCCCTTAAATACGTTTTGATGTGTACCTGGTGTCTCTGGGTGTGAAAAAAAAGTTACATTTAGTCTCTCCAGGAGCTACCAAGATATCTTTACATTCTGTTTGGGTCATATTTTTTTTAATCCGATCAGATTTCTCTGTTTTCTATTATGTTCTTTGAACAATTACGTCACGTATTTAAAGACACCAAAACGAGTTGCTCTCAGACATATAGGCAAAAGAGGGGCCGTGGGGAAACAATAACAAGGAATTTAGACTAAAGCATTCCCTTTCCACTTTCCACAAATGAATGACTTCAATGTTAAAAGCAAGATCTGTCCCCTTTAATCACTCTCCAGAAACAGCTTCAAGTTGCAACACCACTGTTGCTGGGGGAAAACTGACTGAGATCCGTATCCAGCTGTGTGTGGTAGCGCAGGGATATTCAACAACTCCTAAGTGACATCACTGACCACTTCCAGGCGGTTTTATTATTATAAGATGTACCCAGGCTCTGGCCATGCCCTCTTATCTGCAATTAATTCAAAGTAATCAAACCAAATCTACAGTCTGTTCTTTGTTAGTCAGTCTTCACAGTTCAAAAACATAATAAAATCCGACATATTTTACAAGCTTCAAATATTCTTTGTTCATGACATTAAAATAGAGGTAGATACTGAACCGGGACCTGAACCTTTACATCCCTACTAACTAGTATTTTTACTGGTAAGTTACTGATGCTGACTTTGTTTAGGTCAGTGGAGCATTTTTCTTTAAATCTCCCTAAGAGTAATAGATTTTCACATATAATTTCAGGGTTTTACAGTTGTTCTTCATCTGTCGCTACAGCTTAGCTTTTCTGTCTGATGCATTTTCTTTCCTGTGCTGCTACCAGCAGGAATATTGGTTTAAGAATGAATAAAGCGAGTTAACATTGAGCCATTGGAAGTTTGAACATTAACCTGAGCTTAACCTTGTTAAACTTTAATGGACTATGCTTAAAACTTAAAACTGGCTAAACAGGCAGCCAGACTTAGGCCAGAAGCTCCTTGACGGCTGCAAAAAAGTGGCTTCTCGGGAACACGTCAAGGCACACATTTATCTTAATATGTGCGGAATACAAGCATTTTATTATTTTTTTTAATTTTTTTTTTACTCTGTGTCGATTAGTGAAAATCCAGAAAAAGTTCTAACCTGTCCATCCAATACAGTAAAACAGAAGAAAGGGTCAACGGAGGAAGGAAATGGGTCTGATTTATCCCTGCAGGCACCACAATTACAGAGACCTTAGCAGCAACTACATGGAGGCCCTGTGGATGGTCTCCGTCACCTTCCTGTCCATCGGTTACGGAGACGTGGTCCCTCACACTTACTGCGGCCGCAGCATCTGCCTCCTCACTGGCATCATGGTGAGCCCGAGCCGGGTGGTTTGATCCAAACCAAGTCAAAGTCCAGTCTCATCCAATCCTGAGCACCCATCTGTCTCTCAACAGGGAGCGGGATGCACGGTCCTGGTGGTGGCGGTGGTGGCCAGGAAGCTGGAACTGACCCGAGCTGAGAAGCACGTCCACAACTTCATGATGGACTCTCACATCTCCAAGCGGGTGATCATTAATAACAATATTATTAATTATAATAATAGTAGTAGTAGTAGCATAGACATGCTTTTGCACTTTTGCTTGTTTATCCACCATTTCATGAAGATTCACGTGAAAGTTTATGAAAAAAATATGCAACTGGGTTTTGTGAAGCTTTAAACCCCCATTTATCTGCAAGAATCTAACTGAAAGTGATTTAAAAAAAGGAAAAAAAAACACTTGAAGTATCACACAAATCTAATTTTACTAAACAGAATGATTTATTTCTGATCTGTTTTAGATATAAAAGTTGACAATAAGTCAAAGCGACTTATGCGGCTCTCAGTAATATATACGGTTTGTTGGTGTTAAGTCAGCACATGCCGTAAAAAAACAGCACTTAGAGGTTATGTGCATAAACGCGCAATAACTCCTCGTGATTTTCTGCGTCCTTTCACCAGATAAAAATTGCTGCAGCAAATGTGCTGAGAGAGACTTGGCTTATCTACAAGTACACTAAGCTGTCAAGAGAAAGAGACCAAACCAGAGTCCGCATGCACCAGAGGAAGCTGCTGCTGGCCATCCACCAGTAAGGCTCGACCCACCTGCAGAGGAAGCTGCTGCCTTTCAGATGAGCTTTTCATTCATCATCCGCTCCCAAAGAGCAAAATCACTAGAATTAGTTTGATCCTTTCTTTACTTTTTTTCCAACTTTTTTGTTTTTTTGCAGTTTCCTTCTTTGTCATTTTGCCTCCATAAACTTGCTGTTGTTTCCCGATGGGATAAGGAATGATTCAGTAAAGTGTAATATGTTACATGTTGAATTAATTTGAAATCTAGGTACATTTTTGTGTGACTTTAGCATGTGTTTGCTGCACCAGAGATTTTATTGGTGTTTAATGTTTGATCTGCTCAGTTTGGGAGGTATTTCTTTTTAAGGTATACAAAGTTTTCTGTGTATAAGTGACCTGGTCTATATTGGCTCAGTGTTTGCTACTGTTTAGCATTTGTAAGTATATTACAGAGGACACGTCTCTATAGTTAAACGCTATAGGTCTCATTTAGATGTCTATCAACTCATCTGCAGATCAGCGAGTGATATGTAAATAATTCAGTTTAAAACTACCTTAAGTTGCTGTTTGGCCTGACTTTCAGACGCTCGGGCCGCTGCCCGATAACATATTAATGCTCCACTTGTGACCTTTCTTTTGTCTGTTCAGGACATCCCTGCTCCTTACAAGCATTAATAATAACCAATATATAGTCTGCCAGCAAGCTATGGGAAGTGACTTTGTGTTCATTGACGGGCTCAAAGCAGAGCCTTAAGATTCGGGCCCCTACATCTTGAACTTTCCAAATTTGTCCCATTGCCACCGCAAACTTTGATGTATTTCATTGACGTTTTATGTGGCAAAAAAGTAACACAATGGAGAGCATATTAGGGGAGTGAAAGTGATAACATTGTTTTCAAATGTTTTTTTTTTTTTGTTTTTACAAATACCATCTAAAAAGTGTGCTGTGCAGATGTATCCAGCCACCTTGTGTCCACGCTCTCTAGAATCGCTTTTTCTTGCAGATCAGACTGTATGGAGAATGGCCGCAAATATGACTTTTCAAGTCCTGCTGCAGATTCTCAATTTGATTTAGGTCTGAGCTTTAACGGGGCCAGTTTAACTCATAAAAAGTATTTGATCTAAGCCATTCTGTTGTAGCTCTGGCTTTGTGTTCAGGTTGATTGTCCTGCTGGGAGGTGAACCTCCGCTCCAGACTTCCTTTTCAGCACGTGTCAAACTCAAGGCCCGGGGGCCGAATACGGCCCGTCAAGGCAATTTATCCGGCCCTCAAGAGCCAAAAAAGGCATATCATGTCATAAAGTAGAAGCATATATCCTTTTAAATTGTATAAAGTGGCTAAAACTGTACCTCCTGCAGCGAATGTTATTTTTTAAACTATGTAGTAACAACATCCTGCCACTAGATGTCAGTTTTCTCACAACACATTAAAACAACCCAGAAATGTCCAAAAATAGAAAAAGTGGTGCAGAATGATGAGTTTAAAGTGTAACTCACCCCAATATAAATTTTATTTTTTTATATAAACTGTGTAAAATGGGCCTAAAGGTACTGCTTTTATGTTACTGTGCAATTATTTCTATTTCTATGTGAACTGAAATGAAAATATGAAATCAAAAGCATAATCTACACATGTGCAACCGGCCCTTTTCATGACTTCATGATGCCAAAGTGGCCCAATATAGAAATGAGTTTGACACTCCTGCTTTACAGCCTCTGACAGGTTTTCTTCCAGGACAGTATTTAGCCCCATCCTGGCAGAAGAAACGCATCCCCACAGCATGAAGCTACCAGCTCCATGTTTCACCATGGGGATGCTGTGTTGCGTAGAGTTTCCATACGGCCCAAATACTTGAATTCTGGTCTCGTCCGATCAGAGCAGCTTCCTCCATATGTTTGCTGTGTCCTCTATGCCTTGTGGCAAACTGTAATCAGGACTTCTGATGGCTTTCTTTCAGCAAAGGTCTTCTTGGCTCCATCTTAGTTAAGGTGGACAGCTATAGGTTCGCACTTGGCCATATTCTTTCTGTTTTAAGGATTAAATGTTGCTTTATTAATTGTTTAAGGCTGAAACCTAAGCTTGTTCACAGTTTTATCCTTGATCCTCCCTCCATGTTGTTTGGTCTTCATGATGCTGTTTGTTCACTAATGTTCAGTAGCAAACCTCTCAAGCCCTCACAGAACCACTGGATATATGTTTATGGACATTAAATTACAATCAGGGGGACTCTTTTTACTAATTAGGTTAGGGGCAACAAAGTAATGGGGAATGAACACAAATGCATGCACACTTTTTATATTTTTACTTAAAAAAAAGAAAAGTCTGCATACTTTTTCCACCTACAATCATGCTCTGTGTTGGTCTATAATCAAATACATTGAAGTTTGTGAGGGTCAAAGTGACAAACATCAAAACAAATGGTTTTAACAGTTGCTTTTGCAGGCCACAGTAATTCCCAAGTGATAAACGGCTGTAATTATAGGTGACTGTCTCTTCGTCTCTAGGCTCCGGAGAGTGAAGATGGAGAAGAGGATACTTGCAGATCAAGGAAACACACTCGTTGACCTCTGCAAGGTGAGAGAGGCAAGTGATGGCATCATGTACAGTTGCGCCTAAAATGATTTAGCCCTCTAAAAATTTTATTTACGGGCAAAATATAGAAACATACAAGGTGTTTGCAACAAACAAGTCAAACAGAATCAAGTGGGTTTTCCCATTTCAACACAGAACGCCTCTTTTAATGATTACCGCAGTCTCATAATTATTCAACCCCTTCATGACAGCCATCTTTATTTCCTTTTGCCTGTTGCAAAGTGATTCATAGCCAGACAACAGCTTTTGTCAGCATTCCTGAGGAATATGTTAGCCCACCCCTGAATGGAGAACACCTCCAGTTCATAAATATTTTTGGGTTCTGTCTTTTTCAAATCCAACAGGAACTGAACCTCGTTGGATGTTCAGGTTAGCTTGGGATCATTGTCCTTGCTTGAAGGTCTAATGATCCCCCAGCTTCAGCTTCCTCACAGGCGACATGACATTTATCTCCCATGACTTCTTGATACTCGACTGGATCCATCTTGTTCTCCACATACTGCAGGTTTCCATTGCTAAAGGAAGCAAAAACAAAACAAAGCTGTGAGCACACTGAAGCTGACTTTGCTTGAGTGTTTGGGTCAGTTGTGGTGGATTTCAGGCATGGAGCCCTTCATTGTTCTGTATTTGCCTCGCTGTAAAAGCCGAAACCTCTTTTCCTGCTGCAGGTCTTTTGAAGTCCATCAAGGACTTTAAGAACCTCGTAGCTGCTAATAATGGCTTCCTCGTTGTTCTTCAACCGTGGCCTGGTCACATATTTTAGCCATAAAAGCATAAAAAATAACATATTCATCTTCAAATGAAACAATATACAAGCGTTGGTCCTGATAGTGTTTACTTAGTCCTTTTTGAGCCTGAAAAGAACGATCAGCAGACATTGTTGCGCTATCTGCCGCCAGTACCGCAGAACTAGCAGAAACTAAGAGGACAATTGACCCAGCTGCTGTAAGAGCCAGTAGACCGCCCTGCAATGCCTCGCAGGAAAGTGGCAGCTTAGCGGGTTTCTTTCTCAAAAGGTATTTTTAATCTGACAAACGAGCCTCGTTGGAACGCATATTCAATATATAACCGTAATGTAAAACCTTGCTCTCTTTCTTGCCACGCCAAGAACAAATTTCTCTAGTATTGCAGGGTAGAAAGACCCTTAAACAAGCCTTTTAAATTCCTTTATAGACTCAGAGTCAAAAGGTAGACCTAAAAAAGCGTCACCTGCACTAAGCTGGAGGATCCGACAGGCTACCCACGAGGACACACTGCAAAAACGGATCTAAAAATAAGTGCAAGGTTCTTAAAGTTAGTGTATTTATCCTTTATTTGGGCAGGTAAATAGGATTATCTGCCAATGGAATGAGTATTTTTACCCATAAAATAAGATAATTAGACATCCTGCACTTGAAATAAGATGATGGAGATGAATTGTTCCTATTTTAAGTGCAAAAGTCTTATTCCATTGACAAATCCTCTTATTTACCTGCTCAAATAAATGACAAATACACTCATTATAACAACATTTTACATATTTCTAGTTCCGTTTTTGCAGTGCACAAGCAGACCAGATTGAAGGTCTTTACTGATGCTGACTGCAGACCATGTCTGTTTTCACATCGCAAATTTACTCCTTTGGACGAGGGAGCGTCCCAACATGAGGCACTGAAAGGCAGAAGAAAAAAATGGCTTCTAGCCGATCCTGATAACTCACAACCCTAATGACAAAGCAAGATCCTTCTAGAGATGTTTCCATGTCACAGTGGAGCAGGCGCCATCATGATCTGGGAGCTTTGAACATTACTGGAACGATGGAGGTTGTTACAGGGGCGTCAAACCGTGGCTTAGATTTCACATGTTCTCCTGATCTAAAGAAAAGTCTAAAGTGGTGTAAGGGACAAAGCTTGAAAAAGGACAAAAGGTGTTCCAAAAATTCGAAAAACTTCAATTTAATAATCTCAAAAATGGTTGACAAAAGGGTCAAACTTCAATACAAAATAACACAAATAATAATATCAAGGAGGTCAAGTAAACAGCAACAAAACACAAACAAAACTGACCTCCAGACGAAGAACGGAGGCTGCTTAAAAAGGGGTGCAATAACCTAAACTTTCCACAACATAACAAAGGAACAACAAACCAAAAATATAAACACAAAAACTAACATAAACAGATAAAGCAAAAGTCATCTTTAACTTAGCACAAATAAGTGAATATTAAAATAAAATAACTAAGGTCAACTTCAACAAATACAGTTCCTCCCCCCTCAGTCTTTTGGAGTAGTGGTATGTTCCTGGCTTCCCCCTCCAGCTGATTTGTATTTGCAGGACCTCAAAACAAAAAGAAAAAGAAAACAAGTGTAAGTAAACTATTCAGACAGATATTTACTAAAGTGCGCACCCATTAGAAAATATGTGTCTAAATAAAATAACCTGATCTTAACTTATGTATAGTGTAATCTGGAACCAATAAATGTAAATTATGAAGAAAAAAAACAATACTAACACTTGGTGGTGGTGGGAGAAGCATCCACCACAAGTGGTTTTAAACTCGGGCTAGATGATTATTCAATAACGATATATACCGATCAATAGACGTATATCGATGATAGAAAAAAGGGTCAGTAAAAAGTTCAATAGAATAAAAGTTTTCCTTCCTTATGCATTTGTAGGTTAATATTATAGGCATTACATCCTCCCAACCAATCACAAACACACCCAGGAACCTCCATCACCAAGCTCCGCCCCCTTGAAAGAGTTCAGAGAGCACACATTCTTTTTTTAAAAAACGTGTAGCGTTGGTAAAAAGTGGATTTGAATAAAGTTTTGAGTTTGAATTCAGTGCTTGTGTGTTCTGTATCTAAAAATATGTCGCTAAGCAACAGCATAAAATGGCCAGGGCTGCACTTGAAATATATGTTTTGAATTTGTTGATAATTATCGATATCGATCGATATGATTTCTATTTTATCGACATGCTTTTTTCTTTCCTATGTCGTCCAGCCTTATTTTAAACTGTTCTTTGGTCATTTGTTTATTGCAACCACCTGAACAATTATGAATTTTGCCAGTAAACCGAATTTTTACTGGGGATTTGGAATCGTTTTAGTTGCAACTGTAAACCCCTGTTAAAAAGAAAAAAAAAGAGAGAGAGAAAAAGAACAATAAAAAACTCAATCCATCGATGGCATAACTTCTCCACGTCTCCATCGAACTCGCGCACAGATGCAGAGCCTGATGTACGACGTGCTGGCCGAGGTGCAGGGCTGCAGGGGGGAGCTGGACTCACACGTCAGCGGCCTCCTTAAGAACGTGGAGGAGCTGAGGGAGGGCTTCAGGAGCCTGATGCCGCTCCTGTCCAGCACGCTGTCCACGCAGAACTCCTCCATCCGCCACCTGCTAAGGGAGAGGGAGGTGAAGAGCGAGGGAGCGAGCGGAGCAGAGGAGTAGGGGAAGCCGCTTCAGGAGGAGGTTACTGATAATTTGAGCTACGGTGGCCATGCTGGGACAGCTTTTCCTGACTCGGGTTGGGACAGGTTTGTGATCATGAAGTGAACTTTGTACTGATGTACATAAAACTATTTAATAAAAAAAACATTATATGTAGCAGAAATAAAACCATGTGTAGAAATTGGTCCCAACTCGCGTCTTCTCAAGGCCTTTTATCCTGGAGTAACACAAACTCCTACATTGATATTAAACCGTAACCGCAATATTTTAAGTCTTTACAGATTCAAAGTTGACCCGATTCCTGCTCAAGTTTTACAGTCGACCCGATAAGACGCTATTGACACCCCGTAGTTTCTTTTCTTCAGGCTTAACATGTTATTTAACGGATTTTATGCATCATTTTTTTTGCGTTAAGAAACTGTTATTCCTCTTCTGTAGGGAGCTTTCTTTATAAACGCTACACTTTTTTTCTGACTGTGCAATAAACATTTTAACACTTTGGTATTGTATCATTGCATTAAAAGCACGCAGTGTTCTGTCAGGACTGCTGCTCTTCATTTAGGAAGTTCATGACAGGTGAATCCATATTTTACACCTTGCCAGACTCGATTTTATTTCAGCTTTTATAACATAAAACATGTGAGAAAATATATTGAACTCATTGGGTTTTATCGCCTATGTTCCCAAGATTATCAATCATGTGGAGATCTAACCTTTGTTTCAGATCATTTGTGAAACCCTTTTTGTTTTTTACGTCATTTAGCAGGTTTTTTAATTTTACCCATTAACCTCTAGACATTAGCTGTGTTCATGTTAAGTCAATGCAAACCCCAAATTAAGCCACTTAGAAAATAAAAAAGTATATGACAAGAGCAATTCAAAATGGATGATACTGCAGACTTGACAGCCACAGAACGTCATAACTGGAAAAGCTGACTGTCTAGAGTCCGGTAAGCAAACACATTCAAGGAAGGTTTAGTGGAAGGAAAATGTGGTTAAAAAGTTGCACATATGTGGATAAACACAGCTTTGAGAAGATCGTGAAGCAGAACTCAAGGGATTTGGGTTCACAGGATGCTCGCTGAAGGCCAACACATAGACGTGTAAAGGACCTGAGCTACAACTGCTGCATTTACCAACTTCTAAACCAGAAGTACTTGTTTCAGACAAAAGCAAGGTTTGCACCTCATTTTTAAAGTAACGCCCCCCAAACATGGAGAGGCACATCATCCATCTTCAACAGAAGCACAGGGTCAGGTTGACAATCAGAATTTAAGTAATTTGCTGCTGTTGGTCGACTGAATTTTCATCAAATAAGTTCTCGACCTGGAAGTTTTAGAGCACTTGATTCTTCCAGCTGCTGACAACCTTGAGATCTTATTTTCAAGCAGGACTTACCGATCAACAGCAAAGGGTAGCAATACCTGCTTTAACCTCGGCACCGCTGTGGTTGCCAGCAACCAGGTTCATTATTGAAATCAATCATCATAATTCAAACATAAATGTAAATTTGTCATAATTTAAATAACTATTTATCTGGAAACTAGACCTAGAAAGAATTATATAAAAAAAGAAAACTCCATTATTTTCTAAACCCAGGAGAAACGGCACAAAAACAACCACACAGGGATCCATTCTTATAGCCAAAACAACATTTTATTTAGAGAGACGGGGTTGGAGGGTGCAGTTAAAGCAACAACCACTTGGTAGACATGAACAGAACGCGTCAGCTGTCCTGTTCCATCATCTGGTCTCATTTCAAGTCGGGACCACGGGCTCCGGAGACGTGGATATCAACCAGTCCATCCCCTCCTCTCCTCTCCTCTCCTCTCCAGCTCCAGGGAGAAGCGTTAGTGCTGCTTCCTTCTGAACGAGCACCCTGCCGGAGGAAACGTCACGTTAGTATGCCGCTGACAAAAGAGACGCCTCAGACACTGCAGGCTGAGCACAGCCATTGTGTGACACAGAGCTGCTGATTATCAGTCTGGTCTCTTTGCTCTAAGTGGAATAATGTTTTTTTTCATGGGAAAACAAGTTGATCTGACCAAAGCTACAGAGGTTGTTGTTGTTCTCAGCCTTCGAAAGGGGGAAGCCATGATTGTAGCTCAACCCTTCTGCAAACTGAGGTTAATCTGGCACTGGAATGAGATTGGAAAACCACGGTGCAGGAAGTCCAGTCACTTAGCAGTGCCGCAAAAATACGTCAAATAATCCCTCGCCTCCTTTTCTAAACAACTGTTCCAACAGAAATATAATTTTAAAATACTTTAGTCTTCCAGATTCCAATTTCCTAAACTCTTGAGTCCTTTTTAGGTCACTTAAACCATCACTATAAAGGCTTGCAAGGAATTTATGGCAGATACATTTTAAAAATATGGAGGCAAGACAAACAGGTGGATGGGAAGCACTTAATAGTACAGGAAATAATATACGGAAAGACATTTTTTTATATGCCAACGTTTATAATAAGCCAATCGTGATCTGAAATAAAATTCCAACCCTTCCAAATAGGGTAGAAAACTCGAGATTCCAGTTTAACTTCCTACCTGAACGCTATTTTAAGCACTTTTATTGACCTTTGTCAAATTTGCACGAATGACCATTTACTGCTGAGCAGATTTACACAGAAAATCAAGGCAGGAGACCGCGCACCATCAACGATCTTCCTCCATCACGACGCGGTGGTTTTGAACTCCAGCACTCGAGGGCTGGAGTCAGAGCACCGGCCTGGGAGCAACAATATCAGATCCCGGCATGTTCTCCGTGTAAACGCTCCCCACTTTCCTACACTTACATTTCAACGCGCTGCTCGCCGTTTTTCTAAGCTATGGACGTCTGAGCAGAAACTGTTCACTTCAGTGGTTTCAGAATCTGTACCAATATTTTCTTAATCAGGACCAAACACGGGTTCTTTAGATCAAAGTGTGGCGGATTTGTTTGCTGGCATCTAAACCCGACAGTTTAAGAACCTGTTCCAACCGGATCTTAGAACATTTTATTGCAGCTCTAATGTTGTCCCTAATGATTTGAAGCTGCAACAATGACAATAGGCCACAAAGAGTAACGAGTTACAGTCTTCACTGATGCCCGTGTGCAGATACTGACCCTCTGTGAGACGTGCTTTCCCTCCGGTTGGCTGACACAGGACCGTGGAACAGCCCACGCACAGCACGACTGTCTGAGCGTGGCTGAACACCGTCGTGATCTTGTAGCATCCTGCAGAAACAGAAAGAGAGGACACCAGACTCAGGCTTTACGGCGCTAATCCAAGTTGAATTTCGTGCATCAACCAAATGAGGCGCAGAGAAAACCTACCTGGACATTTGACGTCCATAAAGTAAGAGTTGGGACTCTGAACGAGACGCTTCTTTTTGTGCCTCCTCTTCTCCTCCTCAGGGGATGGGTGCAACAAGTCTTTTGCGAGCTACATTAAAAAAAAGGGAAAAAAAGAGGAAACAAACGGAAGACATCAGTAAACGTGGTCCGGGACTAAAAAGACTAAGATGAACCTTTTTAGTATGGAATAATATGCGTCGCCACCCGTAACCAAATATGTTAGGAGCTAAGCATTTGTTATCAGGAGTCATTAAAAAAAAAAAAATACACAGCACGATTCACATGTTTGTTTTAGCTTTAGCATCGCTGCGTCGGCCTGCTCAGGCCCACGTCTTGGCCTACTTTCCTGCGCAAGATAACACGCTGCGTATTTTCAATAAATACCTCTTAAATGCTTCTATAACTATTAACGGTGGGCTAAGTAACTATGAAACCAACAACAAAGGAGGCAAAAGTATGACGGAGATTTTCCCGTCTATTAGTTTCAGCCTCCTCGCTAATTTGGCTCCATGTCTGCGCGCAGCCATCTTGTGTCACAACGCGCTCGCGACGGGTCTCGAAAATGATTAAAAACCGGCATCGTCGCCGGGCTAAACCGTGTAAAAGTGGTACGTGTCTGCGCGGCATCCCCCCCTGAATCCGTAGAGCCCCGTAGTATCTCTCTACCCGCCGGCTAATAGGCAGTAAGAGCAGGTTTTAACCTCCTCCCGATACTCACTGGCATGTTGGCGAGGTAATAGCCGCTGCCGAAAAGGAGGCATCACCGGAAGCGAGGGGTTCATATCGGTGGCTCTTCTGAGCACGGGGCGGAAGTGACGGCATTGCAGCGACAGCGCGGCCATATTGGTGAGGTCAAAAACAATATCCCTTTGTACTGCGTTTACTGGCAAGTTTAGACGTGAAACGACATTTCAGTGTAGTTTTGGTGGTTATTTTTGCTTACCAATCAAGGAACTTTGACATTCAATGTTCCCATTGCTTAAAACAGGGATAAAATTTTAAAAAAAGAATAATCTGTGTCGTGCTTTATCAGAATCAGCTTTATTTTCCACGTATGTGTACACATACAAAGGATTTGACTCTGGATTGAACAATTCTCACAATGTGCTTACTTGTACAATAATACAATAAGACAATAATGCAGTAATAAAAAACAGTCTGCAGTATAGGAAGCACATATGAACACACTATAAACAGGCGGGCAAATTGAAACAATATTGCGACGATGAAATGAGCAGAGTGCAAAAAATGCAGGTGTAGATTTTATTTCCACTGTTATTATTATGTACATCTCGGGGGTAGAAGTGATGTACAGGTGCACATACACATGTCCCACAGTGTCATGAGTACAGATAATGGGAATGCTGAAATAAATGACAATATTTACGATGTTCTGTAAATGAGGTAGGTGGATTTGGTATACAGTATTAACAATATAAACAGTAAAAATTAACAGCACTGACATATAGAATAATAGATGAATAACTGATAAATAGTAAATAAGGCAGAGTTACTGGTTTATTGCACAGGAGTTGTTTTTTTTCTTGTCAGAATCAGCTTTTCATCAGAGTGATGGCTTGTGGGAAGAAACTGTTCCTGAGTCTGTTGGTTTAGTGCTCTGCAGCGCCTACCAGAGGGGAGAGGCCGGAACATGTTCTGACCGGGGTGAGATGGATCTGCAGTGATAATTTTTTGCTTTGGAAATGCACAGGTCCTGAATGGAGGGCATGTTAATTGGCACTGGTGTTTTTTTTCTGCAGCCCTGACTGTCCATTGCAGTCTGGCCCTGTCCTTTTTAGTGGCAGATCCAACCCAGACAGTGATGGATGAGCAGAGGACTGACTGGATGATGGCTGGTGCAGGAAGTACATACACTGCTGGGCCCTCTTTATGGCAGTGACAGTGCCCACTTTAGGCCCTGGGATATTGTGAATCCCAGAAACCTGATATTTCCACAGCAGACACAGAGCTGTTGAGTATGGTGATGCTGGGCAGAGTTGGGGGACATTTCCACAGTTCTGAGGCTCCAGGTTGTTCTGGCTGCCTTTTAGACCTCCAGTTACAAAACCAATCCATTTATCCAAAAATAACAAGACTAGAGTATGTGGGGGGGTTTTTTTCACTTCACAAAATACAGTAAAATTTCTACTGAGAATCTGTGAATACATTTTCAAGTCTTGCCTCAGATTCTCAATTAGATTTAGGTGTAGATTTTGACTCTACACAGCTCTAATGAAGGAATATACTTTGTCAAAGCATTCTATTGCAATTCCTGCAGCATTTTCAGGCTTGTCATCCTGCTGGTACTGCATCGCTCTGGGCCTAAATACATTTCAGAGTTACTTGCTGGGTATGCTGGGTGTCATGTATACACCTCCAACAGAGATGTGATATGTTGTTTCAGAATATAAATAGTTCAAATATGAGTATCTTATTTTTATTATTTCCTACAATGGGCACAAACAAAGAAATGAAATTGTCCTCATCTCTTATATTGTTAAAACAACTCATTTTTATATGTTTTTTTCTTTATCACGTTAGAAACAAAAGTGGAGGCAAACGTTTGTCGAGCACTACATGCCCTCTCCCTCCTCTTCAGAGCTGCTTTTGACCAGAGGATCTCCGAGGGCCTTCATTTCATTTATCTTCTTGTAACACTCCGCGTCTTCAGCGAAGAGGTTTCTCTGTGCACGAGCGAAAGAGAGAGAAGAAAAAATCTTAGCAAATGCATATGTATTATGTATTATGTATTAGTTATGAATGTGGGTGGCTAAAATAAAGATAGGTTGACAGAATTAACTAAGAGACTGCAGGCGAAACATCTGAAGGCAAACAGGTTAAGTAACAAAACTTTACTGCAGTTAATCTCTTTAAAAGATTCGGACAATATACGCTACCTAAAACTTAAATCTAACATATATATAAAATGTAATATATTGAGACACTCAAGAAAACTAAGTATCTTACTTTTCCAGTAGGTATTAACTGATATGGTTAAACGTCCAGATTATTCTAAATAACGTCTTAAATTGGCAAATGAAGGTGGACAAATTAATCAGTAAGTCATTGAGGAACCTGACCCAAAAACAGAAACTTTAAGGACAATTGTAAAACATCAAAAAGCACAATAAAAAGTGGCCCATTTTCTGTGGCTTTAGGTCATCTGGTCCCCTCACCATTTCCTACCTCCATTTCAGAACCAAATGTTGCATTTATTATTGCATCTATTGTGTCTACGCTTTATCCTAGTATGATACTTTGATGAGATATGGACATATGTATCAATAAAAATGTTCAATGTATAGTTTGATTTAATTGTACATTATTTTTAGAAGATTTGATGTTGGACTACAATTTAATTGTTTGTGGTTTTGATCCCTAGTTGAGCCAGGCCATTCTGATGTGAAATGTCAGATTATGACCTCTGGTCAAACAAAACCCTCCGCTACAGGGTCTCTAAAGGGTCCAGGACATTGAGGGCACAAGCAAAATATATGGTTATCTCCCGCTTCATGTTAAACTGTCTCCCAGAGCCCTTGCACAGAGAGACGTTGGGGGTGACTGTGAACGTGAGCGGAGAGACCCTCTCCGCATTGGTCAGTCCGTCCACATGAGGGGGTCAAAGGTGACGCCAATCAACTTGAGCGGGTTGTGTGACGTTAAGCGCTACAACGCATTTCAAAAAATTCAGACATGGACAAGCTAAGTGGGAGCGCGAAGCGGAAATTAAAAAGGGAGGACATCAGAAAAGCAGAAAATTTAAAGTATATATACTCAAAGTAGGTAATTTCATCACTCCCGTTAAAGTATCTGACTCTTGTTTAGTCAGCTTCAGTGGTTTAAAAGTGTTTTATTTATTTTTTTGTGAAAATGGAGGACATTTCCTCTTAATGTAGTAGGCCAATTTTACCAGATTATACTGGTGCTGATTAGTTTTGTGTTCATAGCATCATATGTGAGTGTCCTTGACAAGAGTGCATGTAGTGCATTTATAGTTCTATAAGCCTTTAGACATTTATATATCAAAATACACTTGATAAGAAAATTTGATTATTACGGTAATCTATTCTGTATTTTGCCAGATTATGATGATCCTGGGGTCATGATGATGGGACACTGAATACTGTTGCTCAAGGGTACAGCGAAGTGTTAATCTGGCCCATCATACACAACCACATTTCTATACATGAGTCTTACTCAAACTCAAATTAAGTTTGACGAGTCTAAATATGTAAGACTTTGAACTAGAGAAGTAAAATGGAGTCCATCGTGGCTCTACGCTCTTTCAGGAGGAGTGAATGCTGCTTATCAAGACTCGATGCAATCTGCTGGGTTTCCTTAGAGAGGAAACTTTTTGACCAATCTGTCTGTATCATTTGATTTAATTTGACTTTGTAAAGTGCCTTGAGATGACATGTGTCTTGAATCGATGCTATATAAATAAAATTGAAATCTTCTGTTACACCGTTTTGTGAAATGTGCTGCAGGGCGGCAGCTGTCATACAGGTGTCCTCTCCAGGTACTCTGGCTTCCTCCCAACAGTCCAAAGAAAACAATGTTAGGCTGGGTGTCAGTGTACGTGTGGTAGTGCATCCCTGTGATGGCCTGGCAGCCTGGATGGGGGGTGTCTATCCTGCTTCTCCCCCCAAAGACTGCTGCTGAAAGGCAAAAATGTGCGGTTTTGGAAAACGTAAAATTTCGTTCTCAGCTGTGTTTGACTTGCTGCTGTTACCTGTTGGGTGTGGCTGTATGTTGCTCTTTTGAGATCTGTGCACAGGTGCTCACAAACAGAAACAGTGTGTGCCAAAAATCAGACAGATGTAAAAAACACACCTGCAGAGAGAGACGCTGCAAGTTCCCCCCCGCTTCCTCCTGCTTTTCCAGAGACGCCAGGAACAGAGGCAGAGCCTTTTCTGTTATCCTGTTTCCTGCGCAAACACATTTACAAAAGCGTCACAGGCTTTTACTACTTGTTTTTCACAAATCCTGAGGAAAGTAGAGGCTAAAAGAAAAAAATCACTTTTGATAATTGAATTACAATAAAAATGTAAACAATCACATTTTGCAAACCCATAACGTATACGTATATTAAGCATGAGGTAGGAGTTTGAAAAAGAAAATACTTCCGCTTAAATTTCGAGTAAATAAACATTCAGGTAAAACTGTCCTGTCTGCAAATATCACCGTTGTTGTGAATGTGAATATTTTTGTATCTATACCCTCGCTTATGTCCTGACCTGCCAGATTGAGAGAGGTGAGCGTCGTGTTTCCAGGCAGAAAAAGCTGTCCGTGCTTGCGATGCACCGCGCTGTCCAGCAGGGGGATTCCTGTCTCCATATTTTCTGGCTGCTCACACAGACAGGCAGGGGCTTCAAATTCAACTCTCATGCATCAGTTCAATGGTTGTTACCTTAAGATATTTAAAAGCGCCAAACCTCATTCAGGTTCGTGCTTGATTTATCCTGCGAGGGGGGGGGGGGGGGGGGGAGACCACAGAGTAGGCGAAAACTAAGTTATGTCCTGCATGCGTATGGAGGATGTTTAGATGTCGTAAAATGTTTCAAGGACCTCCAGAGCAGATAAGTGTTTCCCTCTGCCTCCAGACTTCCCACTTCTGCTGTTAGTTCCCTTTCCATCGAAGGCTGGGACAGATTTGAAAAGACAGCTATGAGAAACCAAACACCGCTGGAGGATACATAGTAAAACGTATCACTGGTTATTACTTTTCTTTTGAGGCTTTTCTTTGATTTCGGTAGTTTTTTCCTCCTTCTTTGCAGCTTTCTGTTGATCGATACATCAGCAAAGGATTAGATCTTTTTTTTAAACGATGGTGACTGCAAGCACGTCTTTCCTTTCAGCAGGGGCGTGCATACATAGACACTAGGTGGTGCTAAAGCACTAGGAAGTTTGCCCTTTATCAACGAAAATGCCCTTTTGAAACTCTTTTTTTTTTTTTTTTTTTTTTTTAATGATTAATATTCAGGGCAGTCAAAAGTAGCCGGTCAACGACGGCAAATCGCCGTCTATAGCAGCTCTTGCCGCCGCCTACATTTCCCCGATTATATAATGGAGCGATATTTGTGCCTTCTGGTTGAGCGCGGAGCAGACCCTGGACTGGAAGCCGTCTTCTTTTTTTTTTTCTTTTTTTTAACCTCGGAGTGGCCATCGACCTTTTAGTACTATCTTTGATGTGTCAATCATACAATTTAACCAATCAAATCAACGACTGAAGGCAACATGCTAGCCAATCACAGCTGGAGAGGGGCGGGACACCGAGTCATAGCCTTCAGTCGCCCCGCAGTTCGGCTGTGGTGTGGTCACCGTGGTGTCGGTAGAGCGGGATGGAAATTTGGTCTGATTACCAAACAATTACAAGAAGTGACAACAAAGCAGAGAGCGAGCTGGAAGGAGCGCTATTAATTTCTGTTTGAAATGTCAGCACTGAAGTCTAAACTGGAGTAAACATTCACGCTAGGAGGGTTAGCTAGGACAGCTAGCAGGGTGAGCTAGGAGCCCAAGGAGCAGAATCAAGCACTAAAGCTGCCAAACTGAAGAGACTTGAGTTACTTGCAGGTAGAAGGGAACTCTGCTTTGTTCTGCTCCTTGTTCTCATAGCTGCTGTAATTACAGAACCTGTTCTAGTCAGAATTGTTACTTTAGTCAGTTATTTAATTGACTGCCAGCCTTATTTAATTGCTGGACTTTTGAGTTAAGACACAGCACTACAGGTTACCCTATGTCACTGTTAGTCCAAAGGCCAAATCTCAAACTCTCTCATGTTAAAAGCACAGAACTATTAAACACATAAGAACATGCCATTAGCACACAACTGAGCTGAAGCAAAGAAAAAAAACTGCCCATATGGGCTCCAAACAAAATGTACAATCAGACAACCAAATAACACACAAGATCTCTTTAATAATCAGGATATTTCACCCAGAAAAAATAAATTATAAATAGCTTCCCAACATGAGTTGTAAATGTACCTTAATATAAACTTAATTTCTCTCAGTATAGCTCAATTAAACATTTCTCTTACACGTAGTCATGAAATATTTTTAAGTAGAACTCAACCCCTCTTGGGCGTTTACATTGACCAAACACTTGATTAACCATTATTCTTTTCTTGTTTTATTATAACAATCAATATTATTCATTATAACTATTATTCATTGATGATGTCAGATCGACAGATTCAACTTATTTAAAAAATAAATAATGACTATTTTGATATATTTTGTTAGTAATTCTTTCTAAAAGCCCAACAAATGTTATGAAAAGCTTCGGAAATTTTTTACAATCTGCCCATAAGCTATTTTTTTCCAGCTCAATGTGTTCAAAAGCCTAATTGGTTGGAAACCTGCCTAATTTGGCAACACCGACTACGCTATTGCTATTTGTTTGTTCGTTACAGTAGTCACAGAGCCACTGTTTAGTCTGAAGTATATATATCTATATATATATATATAGATATATATCTATATATAAGTGCACCCTCCTACCTGATAGTGTGTAGCCTGCTACTGTAAAAAAGTTTGACTGCCCTGAATATTATTAAGATTTTACTGAGGTCGGTTTTGAAATGATCTTTTGAAAACCTGAGCCATTAAAAACCACTGAAACAATGCCCCGAAATGAGCCACCTCCTTGCGCACGCTAAAAAGTGCCCTCCCACCCCCTCCTGAGCACCTGCCCCCTAAAATGTCTGTGCACGCCACAGCCTTTCAGTCTTGTAACATCTATATTTTACCTTTTTTCTGGCTGTGTCCTTGTTCTCCCCTCTGTTTGAGGCGCCATGCACAGAGGAAAGCTGACCCGTAGATGTTTGCTCGAGATCAGCCCTAAGAGAAGACTGCAAAAACGTCAAAAAGCAGAGGTTCAACTCATCCGACCCAAGTCCTGCAATGTCACCATCCTTTCATACCACTGTTCAAAAAAATGCTACGAGACAATCAGAGACCTCAGTGTATTTTATTGGGATTTTAAGTGACTATCCGACACAAAGCAGTGCATGATTGTAAAGTGAAAGGGAAATCATGGACTTTTAAAAAAAGGCTTTATAAATTAAGTTCTGAAAACTCTGTATTTGTATTTCAGACCTTCACTCTGATTCCCCTAAATAAAACCCAGCCCAAGCAGGTCAGGGAGAAAGTTGTGGGGGACCTAAAGCAAGGCTGGGTGTTGCTAGTCATTTGCAGCCTTCACAAACGACTGCTTTGAAGTAGCATTTGGTAGGCTGCTATATCTCAAGTGCGTTACACAGTGTTGCACTTGAATTATTCAATAAACATTTAATAAACTAGATTTGCTCCAATAAGGTTCGTTTGGGAGATTATGACTAAGCAGGTTTTAAACATGCATTTCATTCGGCCCCTCATTTCTGTATAATTTGTCTGATGTAATATTCTTTTTCCTGTCGACTTATTGTCAAATAAATTGGCCTTTATTTGACAATAAGCTGACAGGAATCGGGCTTGAGGGAGAGGGGAAGACATGCGGCAAAGGTTCACAGACTGGGACTCGAACCCGGGACGGCCGCGATGAGGACTGAGGCCTCCGGACGTGGGTCACCTGCTTCTCCCTGATGTAATATTCTAATCTTAAATGTCATGTTTTTATTATCAGTAAGCACAAAATCCTAATAGTTCACAAAAACAAAAGCTTTAAAACATGAGCCTGTGTGTCGTAATTCACATTATGTGTTTCAATTTGTCAATTCAATTACTGACGTAAATGAACTTTTCAATAATATTGTAATTGATTAAATTTGAATGTATGTTTTAGAATGGCCCAGTCAGAATCTCAACCTTAAAACTTGCCTTTTTTCATTGACTCTTGACCCAGCATGAGAGAACCTTTTTATTATAACATCTCTTACAGTACGTGTCTTCTCATATTTCAGTTCTTAAAGATTTTATGTGATCTCTGTTCAACACTCTGTCAGTTGCGCTGTTTTAAAGTGATTATAAATAAAGTTTGCCCGGCTTGGCTAAATCAAAATCAAATATCTGCGGCAGACAAGACAATTGATGTTTGCAGATGCTGCCCGTGCAATCTGACATTTCCCTCTCTAGACGTGCAAAGCCGGTAGAGACATCACAAAACACTTGGAGCTGTAATTAAAGCAAAAGGAGGTTCAGCAAAGCCTTGAGTAAAGTTGGCTGAATACAAATGCAAAACACACTTTTCAGATGTTTATTTGAAAAGGGTTAATAAAAACATGAAACATTTTGCTTCCAGCTTTGCAATCATGCAATAATTTGTGTTGGTCTCTCACATAAAAGCCAAATAATAGATTCAATGTTGTCGTCGTAATGTGAAAAAGTGTCCTAACGCTTTAGTGAGGCACCATATATGTGCTTCCAAGCCTGAAAACATGAACATTTTAGACTTACAAACTATCACAGAATTTTAAACAATACTTTCTGATCATAATTAAATCAGGTGTTTAAAAATCTTAAGGTCTTATCTTATTCTAATCTCTTCAGAGGCGGAGAAATAAACGATGTTATTGGACTGCTTAAAGTGTTACAGAAAACGTAGTCTTGTGTGTCGGTGCGGCCGTCACACTTACAGCCTGCGTTCTCTGCAGCAGCAGCTTCCTCCTTTGCACTACTTCCTCGTGTGTCAGAGCAAACTCCCCGAGGGTCTAAAAATGGAAAACGCTTGGCTCTGGAGGGTTATTAAATCGTGGAATATCTCACCTAGTAGGGCGAATATGATTAACGGCAAATTTAAATGCATTATCTGCCAGTTAACGTCTTTAAGGTGAACGGATACCGCAGCCAGACGTGCAGCTCCCGAGTCTCCAATCTGATTGTTGGACAGCGATAGGAAGAGTAAAGTACGATTCAGCCTCAGGCCCTGGGAGGGAAAAAGGAGGCGGAGAACGTATCAGCGGCTCTGATGGGAACATCCTGGGAGAACATGCTTCAGCTCCGGATTATACCTGTGCAATATGTGCAGCACCTGCATCCCCAACATTGTTGAATGCCAGGTTGAGTGACAGGAGGTTCTTATTAGCAGACTTAGCGGTGGAGAGAGCCGAACCTATCAGACGAGCACCTTCCTCTCCGATCCGGTTATTCCGTAAGGACAAGTGGGTGAGGCTTGACCAAAGAAACGTGACATGAATTTGGACATGTTTATGTATAAAAAAAAAAAAAAAGAAGGGGTGGGGGGGGGGGCTTATCAGTGCTGGATCTTGCATGGGTGACTCACACGCTGTCTTCAGAGAGGAGAAGGTGGAAGCTCTGCTCTGGAAGAGGATTACCCTCCAGTGACACGGCTCTACCACCAGGCAGAGTTAACAAGCTGGATCAGCAAGCCACATTCTGCATTTTTCAGAGCACATTTACTTGCAAATCCACAACTATTTCTGGCTCGTCTCCCGAGGGGGTGCAAATTAAAACAACGTTTCACAGTTTCAGTGTCACAAAGTCCACTCACCTGAGGTTGGAGCACAGAGCCGCTGTGCTCATGAGGGAGATTACCGTTGGATCTGTCAGTCTGGCCTGCCAGAACCTGCAGCACGGTGGACAAGATTACGCCAACAAACAACAACCAGACGGCGGCGGCGGCGGCGGCGGCGGCGGCGGCCAACGTTCGCCGTAACAGGCGCGCTCCTCTCTGCGCCTCCTCGTTACTCACTGAAGACTCTGCAGCTGGGTCATGGAGGGGAGCATCTTCTGCATTGCTCTGAAGATCTGCTCGTTCACCTTCCATCCTGCACATTCAGGACAAATCTCCTAATGGTTATGCCAATCTGTGGGCCCCGCTTATATTTTGGTGTTAATTTGATACTCGGTATTCAGATTACTTGATGTTTTTGGTTGTTTGGAAGAGCAAAAAATATGTGAATACTGCGTGAATACTGCAATACATGGCATCATTACTGTGGCGGTCATGTTATTTTTCTAGCCCAAAAAGCTGAATAAAGTGGAAGTTGTTCAATATTGTTGTATCACAACGATTAAGTTCGTTTAAGATTTAACTTTTAGGTTACCACAGCGCCTCGTCTGCCTCCATCTCACCCCTCCTATAGCGTCTGTTGGCACACCAACCGTCTGTACAGACATGAACCTTTCTCTAGTCCAGGCGTGTCCAAAGTGCAGGCCGGGGGCCATTTGTGGCCCCTGTACTGATTCTGGGTGGCCCCCCATCTGCATTTCAAGACAAAATTTGGTCCAGGTGTCTGATGCAGATTTTAGTTTTTAATTAGGGCAAAATTATTACAGAAAAGTTAACAACCTACAATTTAAAATGTTAAGTACGACAAAGTATTCATCTTTTAATAAACACAATTTTAATATTGTCTTTAATGTCATATTGACATCTGTCCAATGATATTTAGTAACTCAAATGCAGACTTTGGTGCATTAAAATCTGCTTTGAATTCAATTATTTAAATTCGCCGTGTTTTCAAAGAGCAACTGACCCAAATACTGTTCTTATATTGTGAGACCAAAAAGAGTCAAATTTATTATTGTTAAAGAGTCAAATTAAATTATTCAAAATAATTTGTAAACTGGATGACCATCTTTTAATACAACAAATAAGCAAAACCCTTTTTTTATTTTTGGATCTACAATGATTTACACATTCATTTCCTACAAAAACTCTGGCTAATTTATTTATCTAAAATGAACATATTTTGCAGAGCAGATAAAAAAATTTAAAAAAGTTTTTGGTTTTGGCCCTCGAGTTCCTTTGACTTGACAATTTAGGCCCATGTACCAAAAAGTTTGGACACCCCTGCTTTAGCCTCATCCTCTCTTCGTCTTCCCTGGCAGGTCCATATTTAAACCATGTGAGGGACACAGCAAAGGCGTGCAAGACGATGCTCTGGTCCGATGAGACCAAACTGGAACTTCTTGGCCAACGTGCAAAACGCCTTAAGCGGCACGTAACCTTGAAAGCGCTCTCCCACTGCGAAACACAGTGGTTGCAGCACAATGCCGTGGGAAAGCCCTTCCTCGAACGGGACTGGAAAGCTGGTGAGAGCTGACGGGAAGTGGGAGGGACCTGAATACAGCGCAAAAAGAAAATCTGCTAGTGGCCGTAAAAGACTCGAGACTCGTTCTGAGGTTCAACTTCTGGCAGGTCAACGACTCTAAACACTCAGCCAGTCCCACTGGAATGGCTCAGATCAGAGCATATTCATGTACTAGAACGGCCTAGTCAAAGTCTGAGCCCATATCTAATTTTGAATGTGGAAAAAGAAAGAAAAAAGACGTTCCCATATACTCTGACTTAGCTTGAGCGATTTTACAAAGGAGAAATATTTCAGTCTCTAGAAATTCAAAGCTAGGAAAGAGACATACTTTCAGCAAAAGCTGCTTCTACAAGCAGTTGACTCAGGGGGCAGAAAACAAATGCTAGCTGCCCTATGTACGCTTTATTTGTAAAACAACTTTCTTCCACTTGGAAATTATGCACCACTTTGTGTTGGTGTGTCACATAACGTTTCTACGTTGACGTTTGTGTTTTTGTAAAGTGACAAAAGGTTGAAAAGTATAAAAGGTATGAAAAACTTCTTCATGCTTGTTGCTTCAGCCAAGGGATTTTTCTCCTTACAAAATACGCCCACAGTGTATCTGTGGCTCTATTGTCTTTTTACTTTTGTGAGCAAAAGGAATCAACACGACGCTGTAACTTTAGTTACGCTGCGGTGATGCTTTCCAGATCAGGAACACACCAATATGGAATTAATAGTACTACATGTTGTATTTTAATTCGACAACATAATAAAATTGTTTTTTTTAGCCCAAATACTTTTTGCTAATCGTACAAATGAGCTTTGTGGGATATGCAGATTATTCAGAGACTAAAGAGACAAAAACATAAACATTTAAGTTTACTTCTCTGCTGCTTTCAGTTCTGCTCTCAGTTTGGGTTCCCATCATTTCGTTTGGGGTATGAAAAATAGCCGCCTACAAATCAAGTTGTACCTGTTTGGGATGTTTTGTAACCGCTTTGAGAACTGCCGATTTAAAGCAGTTTTCTATACGTCACTAAAAGTCTACTGCAAGAAAATGTAACTATATGAGTCTAAGAAGTGATATATTTTTCAAAGTCAGTCATAGTTACTTTGGTTTTATAAGGTGTCATATTCTATCATCTACCATAAGAGGTGGCCAATCAGAACCAGTCAATGTAAGTAGGTTATAATGCCAAATCTTTATCAAATAATATGCAATTAAATAACCTTAGAAGTGAGATTGTAGCTTTTATTATCACTCTTTAATTATAAAATTAATCAGAATACTTAACAAACAAGAGAAATAAACTGATATGCTATGGTTACATGCATAAAGGAGGTTTGAGATGAAAGAGGCGAACAACCCTGAGTTCCCTTGAATGTTTCAGTCTTACCAGAAATCCTCATCCTTTTGGCACTAAGAGGGTCTTCGTTTTCCAGCTCAATGTTTAAACAGGGCTTAGACCAGAAAAGTGAGGCACTTATCTGTGAATGGTCGTCTTCTGTAGGTAAAATGTTGTTGATCGTCAGAAAACAGCAGCATTTCACTATCTTTGCACACATCTTACACAGTTATCACACGCGGATTCTTTAATGCTTTTTGATTTTCTTTGTTCGTATCCTTTAAACATTCCCACATTTTGAATTTGCCTTTTTATGGGTATTTTATGCGACAGATCAATGCAACACAGACAGTGCCTAGTTGTAAAAGGGAAGGAAAAGGATACATGGTTTTTATTACTTTACAAATTAGAATCTGAAAGGTTTGCTGTGCATTTGGCATAAGTCAATACTTCATTGATGAGCCTTTTACTGTGATCACACCCTCGAGTCTTTGCACATGGAGACTCACTCTTTTTAATTCTTGGCCGTTCTAGTCTTGCCGAAGATTCTGAACAGGATTTATGTCTTAGCCACTCCAACGCATGAATATGCTTTGACCAAGACCGCTCCAGTGCAGCCAAGGGTGGAAATTTGATCTAACCTGGTTGAAATTGCATTGCTAAAATGTATTTGTAATATTTGTCACACTTGCACCCACAAAAAAATGAACGTCACCAGAGGATAACTATTACCCCCTGTATCAGATCAGGGAAATATCCGATCAACTCATTCAGCCACAGTCAAAACGTGTTTTGACATTTTGTGTCGTTTTGCTGTTTTTGTCTAACTGCTGTCACTTGCTCTTTCTTCTTAGTCTCACTCTTACACGGCACAATGGACCAAACCATTGTGGGATGGTGGTAGTATGATTTTAACTATGGCTGTATGTTTAGGGTTGTTGTCCTGCTGGAAGGTGAACCTCCACAGCCTAATCTCAAGTCTTTTGCAGCCTCTCACAGTTTTATTTCCTAGTGTTGCCCTAAATTTAGTGCCATCCACCTTTCTATCAGCTCTATCCAGTTCCCTGTCCCAACCGCATGTACAGTACCGCATCACGATGCTGTCTCCACCATGGAACCTCGGGGATGGTTTGTTCAGCATTGATTTTTGGGTGATATTATCCATAGGTTATATTTGCAGAATAGGTGTAGATCTTATTAAAGGACACAAAGGGACTAATTGCTAATGCATGACCCAATCCAGATTAATCTTTGTAAAAAAATAAATGGAAACATGTATAATTTCCTTC
The DNA here is from genome assembly GCA_037039145.1 of Fundulus diaphanus. Classification (NCBI taxonomy): domain Eukaryota; kingdom Metazoa; phylum Chordata; class Actinopteri; order Cyprinodontiformes; family Fundulidae; genus Fundulus; species Fundulus diaphanus. The sequence goes on from CM073135.1 coordinate 37,884,373, forward strand.
AACTCTTACCTACTTTTCTGTGACATAAAGTCCCAATAAAACCCACTGAAGGCCGTGGCTGATATGTGGTAAAATGTGGAAATGTCTGAGGGATAATAACACTTTGGAAAGGCTCTAGATCTGTTTTTCTGTCATGGAAACAACAGAACAGGCGCAGCCAGATACTTACTAACCCCTGACTTCTTCAGTTTCATCGGTGGATGAGGCTAGATGTTTGGTGTTGACGGCTGGGATTTCCTTCATGTTCAGAAGGGCACATAGTAAAGGGAAGTCGATCTCCACATTTCCTGTGCACTGATAATTATCTGTTGGATGGTGATGTGATTAGTCAGTGACTGAACAAACGTCTCACGACAAATCTGTGAACAAACTGAGGACCTCATAGCTTACCAAAGGTCTGCACTGGTAATTCCTCATTTGGACTTGAACCTGTGAGACAACAGAAGGGCTAGTGGTGTAGTTTGCAGGGGGGGGGGGGGGGGGGGGGGGGGGAAGAGAGAGAAAAAAAAACAAAAACCCAGAACTACAATTTTCTATTAATTATTATAATTATAATTATTAATATAACAGCTAGTGGAACATTACTTTTATTTCAACAACATTTAGTGTAAAGAAAGGCAGTTTAACATTTTGATCAGTGTTAATCAGGAAGTAACACTTTTCAATGAGGTAATATGAAATATGAAAGAAGTTGGGATTAACCTCTTTATGCTTTATACATTAAGTGAAATTCTGATCAATTTCATTGAATTATACTTAATTAATCCAAAAGGGAAATTAAACTTCATTTAATCATTTTTATTAATTAGCTTTAAATAGATTATTGTAGATTCAAATTTGATAGGATATGTTTAGATTTTATGGAAACATTTAATCGCTCTATGTATTTCTTTTAACTAAAATAGGCTGGAAACTTTTATTTAATTTTTGAACAAGGTGCACCAATCTTAAAGAAGCTAATTGGTGTGATTTAACATCCGTTAGAAAATTACACTAGTGCTAAAAAGCATTCCCATGAATTCAGAGTTAGATCTGTAAATTAGCACAACAGTGCAGTGTAAACAATAATGTAAAAATATATTTTGAAGGCTATCTAAAAAAACTTTAAGAGACAGTTTCAGTAGGTTAATGTTAGCTTGTCAGTGCTGACGATAGATTAAATCACTGAGTTATTATCCAGCTCACCTGTATTTTTTGACTCTTTCTCCTCTTGGTTTAATTTAGGTTTCTGTTGTTTTTTTCTAGACATTGTTGTGTTGTTAAATCAAACCGAACTATTTGCGTAAATCGTTTAATCTAGCCTAAAAACGAACTAACCCTAGCTCGTTACGGAGTCACGTCAGTAAGATTTCTGTTACCACGGTAACCATGTCGAGGTCCAGGCTCCGGGATCTATCGCGAGATTTCCCTTTTCTGCTCAGACATTTCTTCCATTGTTCAAACTAATAATTTTCAAATATCGAGGACCAAAGGTATACAAGTTAAATAAATTTGCGATGATTTGAATATTTAATAAATACATTAAAACCATAATTGTATTGTCTCTAATCTACATAATCAAATACCGATGTATTAATTTTAGTATAATGCTTTTAACAAATTAAAACACATTTCAACGAACGTTTTCCATTGCTTAAAAATGTTAATTTAAAGATTTAAATGATTATCAACACGCATTTATTTATGGTTTTTCCAGGTTCATTTAAACAAAAAAAAAATAATAATTATTTAAAACCACATTGATGGATTTTGGCCTCTGATACTCAAACTCCCTATACAAAGTCATAGTTACATATTTAACACAGTACAGCAGGCATATTTTTATTCAGCTGTACATACATACATTCATGGTCATTAGATTGTGGCATCCAAAAAAAAAAGTCTCTCTCTCTCTCTCACACACATATATATATATATATATATATATAAATATATATATATATATATATATATATATATATATATATATATATATATATATATAAATAAAAGCCGTTCCCTGGGCTGCCACCTTATCGTGGTGGAGGGGTTTGAGTGTCCCAATTACCCTAGAAGCTATGCTGTCAGGGGCTTTATGCCCCTAGTAGGGTCACCCAAGGCAGACAGGTCCTAGGTGCTTAGGATAAGTACAATAAATGTATGTAGTGTTCTCTCGCCCGAACGCGGGTCACTGGGGGCCCACTCTGGAGCCAGGCCTGGAGGTGGGGCACGCTGGCGAGTGCCTGGTGGCCGGGCTTTTACCCGTTCTGATCCTCGGCTGCAGAAGCTGGCTCTTGGGACGTGGAATGTCACCTCTCTGGTGGGGAAAGAGGCTGAGCTAGTGCGCGAGGTTGAGAGGTTCCAGCTAGAGATAGTTGGACTTACCTAGACGCATGGCTCTGGCTCTGGAACCAGTCTCCTTGAGAGGGGCTGGACATTCTTCCACTCTGGAGTTGCCCCTGGTGAGGCGCCGAGCAGGAGTGGGCATACATGCATGCATGGGAGTTTGCCCAACCAGTCTACATGTGCTTTGTGGATCTAGAGAAGGCATTTGACTGTGTTCCTCAGGGGGGTCCTGTGGTGGGTACTCTGGGAGTATGGAGTACCAGTATCTCTGTATCTCTGTATAACAGGTGTCAGAGCCTGATCCACATTGCCGGCAGTAAGTCAGACTCGTTTCCAGTGAGAGTTGGACTCCGCCAAGGTTGCCCTTTTGTCACCTTTGTTCATAATTTTTAGAGACAGAATTTCTAGGCGCAGCCAAGGTGTTGAGGGGATCCGTTTTGGTGGCCTTAGGATTGCGTCTCTGCTATTCGCGGATGACGTGGTTCTATTGGCTTCATCAGGGCGTGATCTACAGCTCTCACTAGAGCGGTTCGCAGCCGAGTGCGAAGCGGCCCGGGATGAGAATCAGTGCCTCCAAATCTGAGACCAAGGTCTTGAGCTGGAAAAGGGTAGAGTGCCTCCTCCGGGTTGGGGAGGATGTGCTGCCCCTAGTGGAGGAGTTTAAGTACCTTGGGGTCTTGTTCACGAATGAGGGGAAGATGGAGCGGGAGATCGACAGGCGGATTGGTGCAGCGTCTGCTGTGAAGCGGGCGCTGTATCGATCCGTTGTGGTGAAGAGAGAGCTGAGCCAAAAGGCCAAGCTCTCGATTTACCGGTCGATCTACGTTCCTACCCTCATCTATGGTCACGAGCTTTGGGTCGTGACCGAAAGAACGAGATCCCGGATACAAGCGGCCGAAATGAGTTTTCTCCGTAGTGTGTCTGGGCTCTCCCTTAGAGATAGGGTGAGGAGCTCAGTCATCCGGGGAGGACTCAGAGTAGAGCCACTGCTCCTCCACATCGAGAGGAACCAGTTGAGGTGGCTCGTGCATCTGGTTAGGATGCCTCCTGGACGCCTCTCTGGTGAGGTGTTCCTGGCACGTCCCACCGGGAGGAGGCCCAGGGGAAGACCCAGGACACGCTGGAGGGACTATGTCTCTCGGCTGGCCTGGGAACGCCTTGGGATTCCCCCGGAGGAGTTGGCCCAAGTGGCTGGTGAGAGGGACGTCTGGGCCTCCCTACTGAAGCTGCTACCCTCGCGACCCGACCCCGGATAAGCGGAAGAGGATGAATGGATGATGGATAGGGGAGGGAGGAAAAATAAGACGGGAAGGAAAACAACTGAACTCTATACGTGTCGAGATAGAGTGGGAACATGCCTGGAAGCATGATAGATGGATATTTGGACAGAAGAAGAAAAAAAGTCTGGAAACTACAACTTTTATGTAAGATACTTTTTTTTCTTACATATATTTCCAAACCTGGAAAACCTAAATAAAAAATCCAGACTTTTCCAGACTACAACTTCAGGTAGTCTCATCCTTGCTGCGTAGAGATTGCTGCCCCCTTAATCTGGCTGAGAACCACAACCGCAGAGAACATATGTATTCACAATAATGTAGTGCTTTTTATTAAAAAAACAAACAAAAAAACAAATCAAATATAAAACAAAAAGTAAAAACCAACAGCATTTTTTTTCCATGACTTAAGAATCGTAATTACAAACCTTTAACGAGTGGAAGAAGTTTTTTTTTTTTCTTTTTTTTTGTTGTTGTTTTGACAAACTGTACACATCACAAAATGTCCGTCAGTCTGCCATTTACAATGCTTGCATCTTATTTTGTGATTGTCTAAAAATAACTAAACGGATCACACAAAACACACAAATACAAGTACAAGCATCATACAATGACCGCTATCACAAAACGGAACCGTTTTCCTATTTGAAAGAAAAACAAAAAATATATTTATATATATATATATATATATATATGTATATATATATATTTATAATAGCATGATATCGTTTGACAGCTTTACTTTCGTTTTCTGTCAGCGTTTAAAAATATCTTAACATTTTTATGTTGGTTTGTTTTTTTAGTGTTCAACACTTTGCAGCAAAAAAACAAGGAGCAGATTCCTCCTTAAAAAAGTTATATTATTAACAAAATTCAGTGACGAAAGGTGTCGTTGCAGAGCCACTGTCGCATCCCAAAACCTTCTGACATTCTTCTTGCTCATGCACTTTACAGGTGGACTTAATTTATAGGCAAACAAACAACTCAGCTTAAATTTCATGTCATCAGGACTGTTATGGTGAGAATTTCAGGAAATTACCAAAAAAAAAAAAAAAAACATCTTCCTCAGAGCTTAAGTGTCTTCATTATAGTAATACATACCGAAGAAATAATAATAATAATATAATAATAATAATACATTTAGGGCTGAGTCCTGTACAGTACAATAACAAAATCAATTTTCAAGATATTGCTTTTGGAGACACTTCTTAATGTAAAGTGTGAATATTTACAGAACTTGGCACTGTACAGCTTCCCGATCTCTCCCTCCTTATCGTTCTCATCACTTCTCTCAGTTTACCGCACCGGGACATTGCAAGGAAAAAGGAAATCTCTCTCTGTTCTTTTTTTTTTTTCAACAAACATTCTCCATGGCAATCAATCTGAAGACAAAGAAAAGGATCGCAAGTCACTCCCTGCTCCAAATTTACAGTATACGCTGCCCCACCCATCTCAAAGAACATAAGAAAATATGACCATCACGATACATTTGATGTTAAGTATTGTTTTCTTAAAACTGTTAATTGCCATAGAGCCCTTACATTTTTTTTTTAAGTTTTTTTTCTAAAAAGGTATATTTTCACAAAATCTGGCAGACACACACGCACACGCACGCACGCAAGGCAGCGGGAGATGGCAGCGGCTGTGTAAGGCGTTACAGTTAAAGCCGGCGCCCTCCATCCTCCTCCCGTCGCTGCCTGATTTATTTAAGCTGGTGAAATCGTGTTGCTTCTACAAAAAAAAAAAAAAAAAAAGAAAAAAAGAAAAAGAGGGGGTGCTAAGCTGACTGCCTCACGGCTAAGTTAAAAAATAATAATAACTAGACACTTTGACATAAGCGCAAACTCAAAACCACGCCACGGGCCCGTTTCTGTTTCTAAATGAGCTACTTAGGGGTAAAACAGGAAACAAAAGATCTACGTTCTTAACTTGCTTTTGTCAGACTGCGGCCAATACTGTGAGAGTGTTAGTGTATTTTCATCGTGGATACATTACACAGAGCTTCACAATATCCAAGGTACCAAAAGTGCCAGTCTCCGCCCCTTGTCCCCCGTCTTTCTGACTCGCAGCATCAGGCCACGGCGCTCAGCTTGACATTTTCTCCTGTATGCCAGCTTCCTCTCATCTCTTACACTTCATCATTGCAGCAAGAACCCAGTACGAAAAACAATAATTCAGGATTCACAAGGAAATTGATGAGAAAAGCCCTCCCGCCCCTCCGTCCATCCCTGTTCAGTACCAACCGTTCGATTTTCCAATGGCTGCAAGCAATAGTCATCTACCCATGGTTTTCCAATGATCGATTCATTTAAGTGCATGGGTTATTTCTCCTATGTTCAATAAAAAAGAAAAAAGAAAAACAAGAAGTTTTGCATGATGTACTTAAATAAGAAGAGCCAGCTGTCTCAGTTTCAAGGTGGGACTTCCTCCGAGGAAGAACTTCGGTACGACTTGCACCTTCTCAAGAGCTGAGATGACCGTCTTGGAAGAGGTAAACTATGAAGATGCAACTCCCCCCTTTGGATGCGATGTGATCCGTTAAGGTAGGACAGGCAGCAATGCTTCATTCCCTTTTCTTTTTTTTTTCTTAACTGTCTCTCAGTTTCCTGCCTCTCTTTCCACAGCAGCAAAAGGCAGTGTGCTTATACCAGGCACGTCAAAAACACTGTTTCCTGCCAACAAAGTCTCCGAAGCCAAGCGTCCTTCGCCGTAACCGCCGTCCTGCTCCCTCCTCGAGGAGATAGGTGACATCGATAGCTAGAGGGAAGGAGAAAGAAGACGATTAGTCGGGATGTTTCACCCAAAAAGTATCTGTCACACAAAAGAGTTGGGACAGCTTCTACCTAGCTATGGATAGGTTCACTGTACTGCAAAAACGGATCTAAAAATAAGTAAAATGTTCTTAAAGTTAGTGTTTGTCCTTGCCTTGAGCAGGTAAATACAATTATCTGCCAATGGAATGAGTATTTTGACCCCTAAAGTAAGATAATTAGACGTCCTGCACTTGAAATAAGATGAGTTGTTCCTATTTTAAGTGCAGAAATCTTATTCCATTGGCAAATCATCTTATTTATCTGCTCAAATCAAGGACAAATACACCAACTTTAAGAACATTTTACTTATTTTTAGATCCGTTTTTGCAGTGATGGCCTCATCTATGCTGATCCTCATGTTTCCACATCACCATTTAGTCTTTAGCCGTTTTTACATAAGGGTTCGGCAATGTAGCTGCGAAGCCAGGGCCCCCCTGTAAGCTGGTTTTGCTTTTCAAAAAGCAACCTGGAAACATTTAGCGACTATTTTCAAAAACGAAACAAGTAAATGTCGGCCATCTTGCCAAACCACTAAGTGACGGCGGCTTTGCTGGTTCTAATAAATGACTGGGCCTCCCGCTTCACACCTACTCGGCTCCTTTACTGTGACCCTTGGCAGTGCTGTAGCCGCATAACATAACCCCAACATGCTGTATCAATTTTTACAGGAACTAAATGTCATTTTTTTGGACACATATCCAACATCACCCTGAACATACATTCAGGTCCACATATATATGGACAGTGCTTTCTTTCTTTCTCTGGATGGACCAAACTGTAGATTTAGCCACTTCTAATACCGTAGCAATTTCTCAGATCTAATTTTTTCCTCTGTAAGGATGCCTTGTATCACCTGCAAGTACAGCTCCTCTGAAAGCATGTTGTCTGTTCACAGCATATTCTTCCAATCAAATCAACTGCAGGCCTTCAATCTGCTTAAATGATAACAACATAAAGGAATTGCCCACATCAGCCCATAAAATAGCCTTTAAAACGAATGCTCTATTACATCTGGTCTCTTTAAAAAGAGGGAGGCACAGGTTGAGGGGCTGACACTCCTAAACCCTTCATCCAGTTGGAACGGGATACCCTCAAATGAAAGCTAGGAGTCTGCATACTGTATTCATGTCCATAATATAACTATAACTGGAATACGCTTCAGCAAACAGGTAGAAACTAGTGTCAGTTTCCAAACAATTATGGACCTAAATGTAGCATACTGACAGTGCAACATGGTGGGGGGGGGGGGGGGGGGGGGGCATCATGCCGTGGGGTTTCTTCTCCCCAGCAGGGAAAGGGAAGCTGGTATGAGTTGATGATAAGATGGAGGGAGAAAAATAAACAGCAATACTTGAACAAAACGTTTTCAAAGCTGTGAAAGACTTGAGCCTCACAAACAAACAAAAAAAGCCTGAATAAATGTAACGGAGGATCGAACAATATGCCTGAAGATGTTTAGAGGCGGTTTTATATGAGGAAGCAGCCCGTATGTATCTGTTGACCTACCCCCCTGCTTTGTTCCCGCTCCCTCACCGTTCTTGCTGGGCGCTCTGTGCAGCAGGTCCAGCAGAATCTTGTTGAGCCGCTCCCTCTGGGCCTCCCTCCGGGTCAGAGCCGGGTGATGGAGCGGCGAGGAGGACGGAGACAACGGGAGGTCCAGCATCTCTCCTATCCTGTCTTCAGCACTTTCCCCCAGCTCCTTCCGCACCCCAGCCTCCAGCCCTTCCTCCTCCTCCTCTTCCTCCTCCTCCTCCTCTTCGTCCTCGTCTCCTGCCCTCGCCCTTTCCTTCTGTGTGGGTTTGACTGGCAGAATTTCGGGATCCTGGTGCGCCGCGTCGACGTCGTCCTCTAGCGACCGTCCGTCGTCCGCCCCGTGTGGGAAGTCCTCGCCCCGATCGCAGGAGGAGGCGTCATCCTCGCAGCCAGCGGCTTCTTTGGACTGTTCGCTTTTCCAGGCAGACCGGCCTCCGTTCCTCTTATAGTTGTCAGGAACGTAATGGGGCTGGAAGGACGTCAAGATCAAAACAATGGTTACAAAGACGACGCGCTCTCCGGGCTTTAGATGAATAAATGTGATAAGCAAATAGAGTAATTCAAATTTCTTGACAGACACTAACTCCATGCGGTTATATTACAAATTACACCCTCTCTCCAATAACAGCCTACTGCTCATTATATAGAGCGCCCCGAGCTTTGCATCGACCCTCGTTTTAAAAGGCAAACAGCAATAAAACACGTGTCTCGGTGTGGTTTCCCCTCAGGTTGTAATAAATAAATGTGGTTCTCTCTCATTTGTCTCTGGTTAGTCCAAACAATAACCGAGGAGTTCCCCGCAGGCTGCGGGAATAACGCGAGCGTGCCGTCAAGGTTTTCATAACAGGAGCAGATCCCAGCCAAACAGCGGCACAGGACTAAGTCTCACCGAGAAGTCTCTTTTAGGCGTGAGCCGCTTGGGGAAGTGGTTGAAGGCGTATGGCTTGGTGCAGACTGGGTAGCGGTTCCGGTGGATCTTGTAGAACAGGTGGGCCGATTTGTCCAAGCGGTAATCGCAGATGTACACGTCCTGCTCCTTCACGCCTTTGGGCCTTCCTGTAGGAGGAACGCCCTTTGCTTTAGTGGGGAAAAAGGCTGGAATTGAATCAAATGCTGCAGCCTGAAGCCGGAGCTGAACCGTCGGCTGTCGGCTTCGTACCAAGAGGGGCCGGAATCACCAGAAAAAGCATTCAGGTGACCCGGTTCGGTCCTCCAAAACGTGTGTTCTCTCTTTACCTTTGCAGTAAGTGTAGAGATCAAGGACGCAGCACGTTCCCACCACCGCCTCCAGGGGGATGATCTCATACAGCGGCATGCGGAACAACTCGTTCTGGTAGAAACGCCGCGATGGGGAGTGATGCGTCTCGTGTGGCCGGAAGTAGTGATGCCCAAAAGCGAAGCGCTCGCCCCTTCAGAGTGCAGGTGGAGAATTATCAGAGCAACGTAACGATGCCGTCCGACGTGAATACATCGCTTCTTTACACAGAATCTTGCAGTCTAGCGTGCACTGCTAAAACCACGAACTTACTTCTCGTTCTTCCACAGCTTCTCGATCCGGAAGATGTCGAGTTTCTCCCGGTTGATGTGGGAAAGTACGCGGTAGGACTGCCGCACGGGCTGACCTTCAGGGCTGCGCCGGCTGTCTCTCATCAGATACACGCAGTCGCCTGCTCACAACAAACAGATCACGTTACAGACAGACGCCGGACGCTTTTAGTCTAATTAAGCTTCTGTCGCGTTTGGGAAAGTCATTGCAGGAGCGAACGAGAGAGGTGCAACGTGGTAGAAAACGGTGGCGAGTTAACCTACGAGAATAAGATGCAGAATAATATTCACACCCCACAGATGTTTTCCCATTTTGCCACGTCACAACCACAAACGTAACCATTTTATCAGGGTGTTTGTGACCAAAGAAGGGCATAGCTGTAAAGCGGAAGGAAAATTATATGTTTTTTTATCTTTATTTTACAAGGAAAAATCAGGAAAAACATGGCTTGCATTTGTATTCAGTACCCGAGTTAATCCTTTCTAGAGGCTACTAGTGTTTTGTGGGATGTTTCTCCTAGGGCTGGACGATATAGAAAAAAAGCTTATCGATAAAAAAAAATGCATATTGATCGATATCGATCAATATATTGTTGAAAATATTTAAAACCATATTTTATGTGCAGTTCTGCCTGGACATTTTATGATATTGCGAAATGATTTAATTGTAATAAAGAACACAAACACAGAATTAATAAATCTATATTTAAACAACTTTTTTAACCATAACAGAATTTTTTTAAAGAAAAATAACTTAAGAGACCTGAGTTATGTTATTAAATACTGACAAAGAATAAACTAAAGTGACCAGAAAAGTGACAAAATAAATATAACAAATAAATAAAATAGCCTATTTAGGTGGGAATAGTACACTAGTTACTCCTCAGGTTTCATAATTGAGAGGCTGACGCAGGGCTGAGGTCCGAGGTTGTGGCGTGGGAAGACGCAGATTGCAGCTCATTTTGCACTGATTCCCTGAACTCGTTGAACAATTTAGGGAGCACTGTTAGAGAAAAACTTGCGGCCCCGAACTTTATATCGCAGATCAAGAGTGGCGAGTAATTGTTTGAAGCCAGGTTTTTCAGCTGCAGACAACAGCAGCATATCCACCACTATGAAGCATTTTACTGCATGCGTGATGTCCTTATGCCGCTTTGTCATTTTATCACAAAGAAGGGAGCCCAGTTTAGCTGCTATACCTGCTTTGTTCCATAAGATTCCTCCGAAGACGACACCGAGCCGCGCGGGGCTGCACAGCTCGCGCTGCTGCGGGTGTGAGCGGCTTACATGATGAAACAAGTTGGTTCCGTTACCAGACTTTGTTTTTACCGGTTCCTTGCAAGTTTTACAAATCACTGGTTTATTTCTGTCAGACTGGTGAACTATTAAAACCCCATTTTGGGACCGTTTCCTCCGCCTCTCCTTGCTACGACATATTCAAGTGCTCTGTGTTGTGGTTTGAGAGGATGGCGCTTTGTGACGGCGTGCCTGGGTCTGCGATTACGATTGGTCGAGAGGAAGTAGTGACTGTAGCATCACCTAATATGATAGGCTGAAAGGAAGGAAGGAAAACTGTTTCTATATCGAAGTTTTATCGACCCTTTTTTTTCCTATGGCGACACACGTCTATTGATCGATATATATTGTTATTGAATTATCGTCCAGCTCTAGTTTCTCCCAGTTTTGTTGATGTACAGAACTAAATTTGGGCTTATCCTGCATAGGAGACATCGATTTTCCAGCTGCGTTTATGTCTGGACTTTGATTAGGCCACTCCAATGGCGTGTTCATCGTGATTTGCACCATTAGAGTTTCACACAAAGCACTTTATGTGGACTAAATGTTTCTTTTGGGCTCGTCTGAACACAGCACCACATGTTTACTTCATCCTGTACATGGTCTATGGGAAACTTTAAAAAGTACTTCATCTTCCAGTCCTTGTCAGGAAGTGTTTATTTTATTACAAAATCCAGGTTTTTAAATTTGAACAAAACAGTGCTCACTAAAAGCTTGGGATATTGTTTTATAACCTAACCCTGGTTTAATTTTCTCCAGAATCTGTTGTGTTTTGGTCTTCATGAAGGCCTTCGCAGAACTGGTTTCATACTGAATTAAATTACACCCAGATAGATTCTGTTTATTAAGTACTTCAGAAAGCAATTGGCTGACCTGGACTTTATTCTGGGGCAGCGGAGGCACACCTTCAGATTTTAGTTTTGAAAATCAAAGTAAACAATGTATTCAACTACAGAATCATGAACTACTTTGGACTGACCTATCAGCTAAATCTCTGAAAAACAAAATTAACTTGTGTTTGTAACATGACAAAAAGAGTTATGAATACCTTAGCAAAGGATGACCACAAATGCAACACGCCCCCAAAATGTTTTAAACTTCTTTACAGAGATAAGCTGAAGACTGCATGAGCTTTGGGTTGCTAGTTCTTCCGTTTCCCCTACCTTGGTGTAACAGCAGGTCATCTCTAAGGAGGCATATGTAGTAGATGGAGCCAGCCTGTGCGTAGCTGGGCTGGGGTATCATGGGAACCTCCTGTTGTGACGACAACACATGACGCGTAAGAAGGGGACGATAAAACAGGCTTTTAAAAATAAAGGAGACAGGGAATGAATACGGCCTTGATGGAGGCGTTAAACGGAGACATGTACCCTGTCTACAGGCCGAGGGTCACACTGCTCACACAGGTAGTGCTCCACTTCAGTCTCAAGGCGCATACAGTCGCAATGCTGCCAAACCTTTGATAAAAAGAAAAGAAATTTTCACAGGTTCACACAGAAGTGATCTATAAAACAGCCCGACTGGTGCTGATCAACACAGTTCCATTCGTTTCTGGAGTCTTAAAGGACTAATGGCTCCTCCTTCTCGTAAAAAGTCTGAATATATAAACTAAACCAGATCCAGGAACCATTTGTCGACCACTTTTCATGTACTAACCATGCACTTTTCACATTGGATCATCACTCCTTCGTCTTTGTACATGCCACAGATGCAACGGATGACGTCGTCGTCCTTGTCGTGCGACCCGGACCCCCCTCCGTGGTGGTGGTGGTGGACGTGGTCGCGCTCCAGCGACTCCGAGCTGTCGGCCTCGCTGGCCGTCTCGCCCACGATCTCGTCGATCTGGACCGCGGCCTCGTTGCGGGCGCTGTAGTAGGCTTTCCTCAGCCGGCATACGTCCCTGCCCACTGACGACTTTCTGCCGTAGTATTTCTGATGAGTGAACACGACGGACGTTAAACGCTGCCGTTCTCCGTGTTTACAGGTGGAAATCACAAGCGGATCCTCCACATCATATACACTAGCCCTGCGATTAAACCCGCGAGAGACCGGAGGTACAACTCATCTGTCGGTAAAGACATCAACTTTGTTATCTTGCAGATCCATCAGGAATTATGCGCAAATGTTTTCAAAACTATTAGAAATTTCACCAAGCAAGCGAGTAGCTCGAAATGTAAAGAAAGTTCCCTCTCCACTAAAAACACTCGATAAGAAAAGGAGATCGTAATTATAGACCCACTTCAAACTCCTCTGACTGAAAGACTAATCGACCTCAAGAGCTCTTAAGCGGCCCTTGCTCAAACAGTTCAGCTATACAGATGTAAATCTTGCGGCTTGTGCTTGTAGACCAGCAAGCGAGAACTCAACATCCCATTTAGGTGCGGTGTGCATGAGAAAGGCAGGAATCAAAAAGCAATGTCTGACTGCAAAGGCTGGGTGGTGCTGCCCAGCAGCACCTTAAACAATCACTTTGATTTTCAATGGCTCTGAGAACCTGGATTTATGCTGAATAGAGTATCGCTTTCCTTTGTGGTGGTCTGGAGAAGACAAAAAGCAAAAATACAGCATTAAACAGCAGCATTTTTCCTTCTTTTGAAAGCAGCGTATTTACGGCCCCGTCAAGCCCAGGCTGAGACACATTCCAGGTTTTCTCTGAGCCCATTCGGACTTTTTAAAAAAGGACCGCAAGCCGTACAAACTAATGTGTGCAAACTTTGTTTTCATTGCAGAAAAGTACAATAAACACTGTACGGTCTAATAAAACCTGTGCTGTGGGTGGCTTGAAAGAGGTAGCAGTTTAGGATCTAACAGGAAATTAATGGATTAGAAGATTATCAACCACAGGCAGGCATCAGAGTTTATAGATTAAAGATTATTAAAACACATGCTGGTTATCGATGGGTAAAAAACACAACAACCTGGATAATTGCTCTCATTAGGGTACGCTGAAGATGCAAAGCCTTTGAATTGGCTTAGTAACTTTAACAATAGTACGTGTCCATGGCTTTGTTTCTCATCCCTTCTTGAGTGTTTCTTACATCGGGGAAAGTTTGAGATTTATTTCAGACAGTTTAGCCTACTTCATGTTGTCAGACAGGTTCTATTTCTTGATTCTATCGGGCAATCTAATCAGGCCTGGAAACTTGACCAAATAATGTGGTAAATCACAATTAACTCAAGAGCTGACAAGGGGTGAAATAATATTTCCACACAGGATCAGCCTGGTTTAGATAACTTGACAAATAAAATCACCATTTAAAAAAGATGCTTTTAGCATTCGTTTTGGTTATCTTTGTCTGGTATTAAAACTTGTTTGATGACTTGAAATATTTAGTTGTGCAAGAAAGGAAAAACAGAAGAAATCTGTAGAAAGCAAATAAATAAATAATTCACAGGACTTCAGTTATCCTAACTATATCGCCTCAAAAAATTATCAAAATACAATCAGCAAGGCAGAACTGAATTTTGGTTCTTATTAGGCTAGTACCGCATTTTCTGGACTATAAGTCACACTTTTTGTCATAGTTTGGCCAATCCTGCGACTTATAGTGAGGTGCGACATGTATATCAATTTTAAATAGTAAATCATACTGACCAACATGAACCAAGTAGTAAACATTATCGTCTAATAGCCTCGAGATGCAGCTGTGCAATAGAATAAGTTGTTTTACCAGATTAAATGTCAGTTTTTAGTCTTGGATTGTCTGAAATAAATTTCAAAATAAATGTGATTTATAGTCTGGTGCGACTTATTTATGTTTTTTTTCCTATTTGTGACGCATATTCTGACTGATGTGATTTATATACCGGATCGATTTATAGTCCAAAAAAATACGGTAATTATAGTTTCTCTATAGTTTTAATTCTTTTAATTTTTTTATTTCCTATGAGTAGAAAGACTTGCAACAGTCCTAATGTGATGATTTTCTTTTTGCCACAACAGCATTTAACGCCAACGTGAAAAGGCTGAGAGTCGGTAATGGAAACAAACCTGCTTACCTCAGCGTTGCGAAACACTTTGAGCATATCTGTATCGAATGCCTCCACGGTCTTATAATGGCCGGTGAGGATTTGCTTCTCGATGGTGCTCAGGTCCAGAGGGTCGGACACCTTCTCATAGTACTGACTGTTCCTGTTGGCACACAAAGACAAGAGCATTAGCCCCAAGCTAAAAGTCGTCGCCTCTGATTACCACAAAACAAACGCTGCTCTTATAAAATCTGTGCCGGCACTTCCTCAGCCGCCGTCACGGCTTTAGTAAGAGGGCTGCTTTTGTTTTCACACCAACTGATTACCATCGATACTGGACACACATGCTTTCACGGCTCGAACGCGTGGCGAAAGATAAAACTGCTACACTGTGTGGGTGCAGTACACAAACAGACGTGATTAAGTAACACTGCTGACAGAAAAGCGCAGTTTGCACTCTTACCTCTTCCTGGATGGCAGGTTCACCAGCGGAGCAGCGAGTATTTGTCCCGACGAGTCTGAAGTCACGACAAAACAGCTTCGTTACCGTCCTCGATTTCCACCATTACCGACTTAAAATTCACGTTTGTGAAAGCGGGGATGAATGGTGGCTTCCCTCCACTGACCTTTGTAGCTGGTGATCATGTCGCAGATCTCCTTGAAGATGTGTGCCAGACGCGCGGTGCGGGTCACTTCTGTGTTCTCTTCAGCGGCGGCGAGTCTCCTCGTCCGTACCGACCGCGACGTCTGCAGGGCCGAGAACTGGGTCAGGAACACGTCTGAAAAGAGCAGATTGTAGAAACAGCTCCGGTTTGAGCAGCGGGACTGACTCAGGAGAATAACCCAAAGCCAAAATTTCAGAGTTCTACATTTTCATTCCAGTTTTCTCAAACGTTTGTCGCGTTCACTTCCGAACGCCACGCCTGTTAACCGACCTGACTTGATGTTGCCGTCGTCGCGGATCACTCCTCCCCAGCGAGCATACATGGAGAGGCTGCCGGCGTCCCTCTCCCTTTCCCCCTCTCTCTTCTGCAGCTCCTGCTTCTCCCTCATCTTCTCCCAGTTTCGCAGGAGAAAAACTCTGTGCTTCACCACAAAGTTTCTGATCATGGCAGGAGAGAAGAAGTCAGTCTAAATACAGCGTCAGCCTTCCCCTTACTGGGTCACTGCGGCTGCAATTAATTTTATCCCCCTAACCAACTATCTAATGTCACTTTTTAGGAGCTGCTCTGCCGAATAAGGCTGGCAGTAAAAGCACAAGTGCTGTTCTCAGTAAAAATCTTAAAGTAGAAATGTTTTAATCATAAAGTGCAAATTAAAAGATCTTTCCGTGTTCCACCCTGAAAATATTAACAACTGAATGCAAAATTCTATTAATGAAACATTTTCAAAGCAGATTTAGAAACATTTCTCTTACCTTTCTCTGTTAGACATGGGCTTCATGAGATGTGGATAAAACTTGTTGCTGTCGCTGGACTCTTCCTCCTGAAGTTAAGGAAAACTGTATTCAGGGCCACATCTCAAAGATGAAACAGACCGAGGGTGTCTGAAAAGGGTCGTTGGCTAAAAGTTCAGACACTTTTTAGAAACCCTGTGAGCTACTTAGATTGTGTCCACAATAAAGGCTGACATTTCTAGACCTCAATGAGTGTTCAAGGTTTTCACTCCATTCATAACTTAGATTTGGGGAAAAAAACGTCAAAAGAAAGCCCTGAAAATAAACACAACAATCCAACACATTGCTTTATAAACTGACCTTCAACAAAAATGTGAGTTTTAGACCAGTCACTCACTCTCTTTTTGAGCTGGTGTTTTGACTTCCTTTTCTCCTTTAGCCGACCCAACCTCCGAGCGCCTCCCGTTTTTCCGGGGAGGCCGTTGATGCGCTGACTCTTCCCTCCGATGATGCCCCGGCAGCTCTCCGAGCCACACTTGCAAACTTGCTACAGAGGAATAAGCAAAAAAAACAAAAGTGTGAATGAAATCCTAATTGGTATTCAGTGCGGGAAACGGTAAGACTGAAGGAGCACAACTGACATTTAAAAAAAAAAAATTAAAAATCTAGAACATTTCACAAGGGGACAAGGGAAGGGAAGATGAGTAAAGGCATCCATATAAGAAAAAAATGTGCTTCAAAATTTTAAATCTAAAAAGGGAATTAAAAATATGCAAACTATCTTTAGTGTTCTGAATATTTTAAACCTTAAATTGAAAAAAAATAAAAGTCCCTACAAGAGTTTTTTTTTTGTTTTTACATACAAATATATTGTATCACTATAAACAATCATTAAACAGTATTCACAAAAAACATCTATCTAGTGACTTTAACTCAAATGCAGACTTTGGTGCCCTAAAGTCTGATTGGAATGTATTTATTAAAATTTGCTAAATACAGAGATAGTCTAATTTGTTTATTTAAAATGATCATACTTTGTAGAGCAGGTACAATTTTTTTTGCAATTATTTGGTTATGTTATTTTTTTTATTCATTTTTTGACCCTTGAGTGCTTTTCACTTGATCATTTCGGCCCACGAGCCAAAAAAGTTTGGGCGCCCCTGAACCACCGCTTGTCTTGTGCGCATTTATACCGGCAGGGTATATAAAAAGGACAGAATTAAGCTGGTTTCACTGGGATAACTAACCAGCAGCTAGCTGATGTCAGGATGCCGAACTAAGCCTAAACTTGGATCCGCTTTGTATGAACCGCTTCCCTCGTCAATGAGTTACAAACTTGTGGGACGGGGTGAGAAGTCGTTTCAGGTCCTGACAGACAGCGAGGCCGCACAGAAAGTCTTCAGGAATCAGAGGTCCGTGAAGAGGGGAGGATGCTGGTGCCTCACCTGCTCCTCTGTGTTGAAGGAATGGAAGTTGTAGTCGTAGGTGAGTTCAGTGCCGCTGTGGATGTCCTTGAGAGCGAAGAGGCCGATTCTGTACACGCCGTTCACTGACCTGCAAAACGAGAGAAATTGCCATTTTTTACATAACAGGATGGAAGTCTGCAAGCTAGCCTAATGCAAAATAGTAAAAGTGGAAGGTATTTGAAACATTCTGGTTCATAAACCAAGACTGGATATTAATTTGATGTGTTACCAAGAATAAAATATGAAATTCCACCATTTTTAAAGGTATTGACCAACAGTGTGAGTGTTTATGCACATTTTTTGTGTTTAATAACAACAATAATCAGATAAAGTTAGGGACATATGCTTTGACGTATAAATGGGAATAAATTTGTAACTCCTTCATGTTCTGTGCGATACACAACTTTTAGCCTATATCAAGGAACCTGAATGTTCCCGTCTTTTACATATATAGTATTTCGGATAAAAAATTAGGACAGATTCAAAATCTAAATCTGCAGATCAGACCTAAGAAAAGGGGGGGGGGGGGGTTGGGATTTGCCAGGAAAGCCTGATCAGTGCATTTGTACTTTGTTTAGCAGTTGTGATAGAAACTGTTGCTAACTCAGAATACCCTTTTTTTTTTTTAAAGGTGCCATTATATAATAGATCTATAATAGACAGATGTGTGATAGATATGATAGGACCAGAAATGCGTTGTATTTTTTCAAAGCAAACCTTTCTGGTCATTTAGTTTTTATTAATCTAATTGCATTGTAGAAGATCAAAATCATAGCGTACAGCAGATCAGTGGACAACAATTCTTCGTAACCTCATCCCCTGAAGTCTAACCTTTAATAATAATACCACACAGACATCTATACATATTTTTAAACTTACACTAAAGGGTGTATATTTTTTTTTTGTTTTTTCTCCTTTCCATACGAAACTGTGTCTCAGCTTTTCACTACGCCTTCAAGAACAAAGGCCATTATTCTGTTTGCCAGGCGCCTAATAATTTATTCCTTCAAAAAAAAGCACATTGTCTTCAAGCACCAAAGCTGTATCTAAGGCCCGGTTGCGTACGATCTGTCTTCTGTGACGAGATGAATGACTGGTCTGGTTATGAGCTGAGAATCCGCCAACCGTGAGGAGGAGTTTTATTTCCGCTGAGCCCCTTCACGTTTCGTCCTCACAGGACGCTGTCCTAGATTACGAGAGGCCATAACTGCTTGAGGACGACGAGCAAATCCTCTGGGAGCGAACAGGTGATGGCAAATGTTTCAAATGGTTTCACTTGTGAAGAACCGGGCACAAGGAGGGCTTGTCTAGACAAGTCCCTGACACGCAGTGTGAACATCCTCGTAAAAAAAAGGGAGGGAGGGGGGGTCATTTTGACAGGGAGAAAGTGACTTTGTAGTGTCAAGAAGTGACGTGACCTCGTCAGATTTCCGCCTCTAACATAATTACAGGGCTGTGGAGGTGAGGTAGAGCCTTCGCATTTCCAGAGAGGCACAGCTGCAAGATGTGATTTTAGAGCCAACTGCTAGATTATCCAAACTAGATCAATAATGTTCATGTTTACACTGTAGCTACTTTTATTTTTTTTAAGGAAAAGCTCACAGTAAAACTCTGAAATAGCAAAAGCTTTGGAAAAGTTGTTCAAAAAGGAGAATTAAAATCATTATCGTTGTTAATTTACTCATGTTAGAAATCTCACTTTCCCAGATGTAAGTCCCGTTTTGATCTCCTTCACGAAACATTACCGTCATAAACCCACAGAGACGCGTCTCCTTCGAGCACCCTCTGAACACCCACGAATCGCAAGTGGATGCAGCTTTGTCCCGCAGGGTTCTGGCTTTAAAAGAGCGCAGGACAGAAGCAGCGTTGTTCCGCTTCGATGTCAGCACTACGCATAAAATCCTGCATCATAATTCTCTCCAGACCGTCTTTTTGAAATAATGACCGACAAACTCAGTGTAAGGGATCCTGCTGTTGGCTGAGAGAATGCTTAAAATTTTAAATTATATATCTGACCTTCTCACTCTTCTCGTCCAAAAAGAATTTTGAGCTTCGTTGAAAAGGTGCATAGCCACGTTGTTTGACTTTTTTATTTATTATACGTCAGTAGCTCGCTCTGGTTGCCTACAAAGTTTTTTTGAAAGATTATCACGTAATTTACGTTTGTTAGTAAATAAAGGCTTTCGTGTTTATTTAAAATGTTAACGGAAGTACGTACTGCGCATGTGCAGCAGGGGTTAAAACAAGGAAGCGGCTAACAGCTATTAGCATCTTCCAGCGAAACAATGAAGAAAGGTCCAAGATCCAGTGAAAAAAAAGTGTAAAAAGATATGATTCAAAGAGGGAAAATACTAGAATGTCTCTGGGAGTACAGTATGGCTGCTGGTGTTCACTGAAGCAGACGCTCAACCTGCCGATTGCTCAGATGTGACCGTAGAGTTGACTGACGTGAGTAAATGTTCTGATATGAGGCTCTTAAAGTTGCTGTAGATCGTCGGTCTACGATCACGCCAAGCTGCCGCTCTACTGCGAGGCATTGCAGAGGGTCAGGCTTGGTCCGCCGTTATTTACAATTGATTTAGAAATGAAGCAAACCAGCATTATGATAGTTCTGTGACACTGTCTCTAGATGTCGGCACGTTTGTTTGATCGGCCCGAGAGGGGATTCTGTTTCCGCTCAAAAAGGACCATCAAAATATTTTCAGATGGAGGCTTGGTGTGTATAACCTTATTTTACCATGATCAAACAGTTTTTGGTCTTTTTTTTTTATAAGGATATTACGTTGGTATATACCTTTAAGGTTTTTAATCCTGCTGCTGGGTGCTCGCACAACTATAAGTCATCATTACATCTCTGCCCAATTCCGCAAAGCCCACTTGCCCCTATAATAGTGAACTGATGCAGGCCTGTAAGCACCTCATGCCTAATCCATTGATTCATCCATCCTTTTAATTATTTTTTATTTTTCAAAAGCAACCATCCATCCTCGTGGATAAAATAATTAAAAATAAAATGGTTAAATCAAATCCTGTACCACCAAGTTCTGCCATTTGCTCTTAAGTCATATTTTCTCCTATTAAGGACAAAGGAACCTACACAGCTGTCCTAAATTACCACAAATAAAGTACCACTTAGCTAAAC
Source organism: Fundulus diaphanus (assembly GCA_037039145.1). Taxonomy (NCBI): domain Eukaryota; kingdom Metazoa; phylum Chordata; class Actinopteri; order Cyprinodontiformes; family Fundulidae; genus Fundulus; species Fundulus diaphanus. The sequence goes on from CM073135.1 coordinate 37,905,135, forward strand.
AAACAATTTCCAGTCTAAACATTGATTGATGTAAGCACTTTGAAGACAAAACACTGAATTGCAAAGCTATAATGACTCCCAGCTTCTCTGATGCATCTTTCTTTATCTCCATGGCTTAATCTTCTCTGTAATTCAATCCAACTAGCCATTTATAACACTGCAAGCAAATTAAACTTTATCGACTTGGAATATTTAAGATGCACAGAGCTAATGGAAGCAGTATTAGCCAGGTTTGTGTGAACTACCCGTTGCCAACACTTTGCAGCAATGGCTCATGCACCGTCCAGCAAGGTTATAGACAGATTTCTTTAAGGTTAGCACAGGAGGGTTCTAGTTTGAAGTTATCGTGACACGCACCACTTCTGCATCTCACAGTTGGGCTCACAGCTGTGGTTTATGAAGCGCGCCTCGTTGCCCATATGGAAGCTGTCAATCACCATCCCACTGTCAAGGTTCAAGCAGTAGTGGCCGTTGTGGTACTGCTCCATCATCCGGTTCCTGAAACACGCCAGACATGAGGCAATAGGGTTTGGAGAGTGACCGAGGACCAAGGCCCCGGCAGAAAACGACCGGACCGTCTCACCTGAACTCCTGCTCGCTGACCACTTCTCCCAGGTATTCGATGATGAACTGACCAGCGCGGAGAGGCTGTTTAGTGCGGATGCCCCAGCCCTTTCCCTCGGCACGGAACCGCTCGAGAGACTGGACCCACTCGTGTCTCTGGATGTGCTGGTTGTCGCACTGATCGCCGCAAGGACAGGCACTGGGGGAGCACTCGGCAAAGCTCATCCTGGAAAGAATTTGGATAAATAACAAATAATTTAAACATATACAAACAACAAATCAATTTGTTTCCTCGCCGTGCGGATTAGTTGCTAAAAAGATCCACAGCATCTAAACTCGGAGCAGAAATGATTGCGTTCTGCCTACGACAGGGGTCACTAATTAAAAATCAGCGGGGTCCGAATAAAGAAAATCAACAACCAGTAAAGGTCCGGACACATTTGTAATTACAATCCGTTACTTCAAACAGTATTTAACACTGAAATAAAATGTTTATGCATCCACAAAAAATAACATAAAAATAGAACGTTTTTCTATTTTAAAATCCAAAGTGCTTTTTGAAATAGAGAACCACAATCTTTCACAGTTTGGTATATAGACAATTTCCTGACTTTCACATCTTTTATAAAACACCTGAACTTTTTTTAATTTCTTTTTTATGGCTTAATGAGAGAAGTGAGTTTTAGGCTGCCCTGCAAGGATTTTAAACCTGGGTTTGACTGGCAACAAAGCCAACCTCAAGCACATATCAAGGTGCTCCCTGTCACATTCAATATAAACCAATTTTATGATCATACAAGGCCAAACACAGCCTTGGAAATGCAGGACACATCACCAACACTATCATGACATAATACATTTTAATTTGACACAGATTGCTTTGACCGTTATTGTTCACCAATTAATAATTACAGTTTATAAAAAGGCATGATTTAACTTTTTTGAAGTTTAATAATATGGTTATATTTTAGCCCAGTGACTGGAGACCTGTCCAGGATGAACCCTGTGTCCGCGCTCCACTTTAACTTCATAAAAAAACTCTCTGAGAATCGCCTTTCTCTGGCCTCACCCAGTTAGAACCCGTTCTCCAGTCCATGTTGTAGCTGCAGTTTATTTGTTTTATCTTTTTGATGTAGTTTTCTTAACAATCTGTAAGCATCAAAATCCTTGTAATTTTATTTATTTAGTGTCCTGGAGCGCAGCTGCTCATCAGGTGATCACTGCTGCATACTGACTGACAGCCGATGCAGCTCTGCCTTCTTTGTTTCAGAACAGCGCAGGTTTTTTTTATTTATTTTTTTACTTTTTCCGAATCGAACCCAGTCAAATGCGGCACATTGTTTCACAGTCCGACTCTTGTTCTTCAAGGGTCATGCTAAATTAGCCTGAGCTAGCGCGTTACTCTTCTTTGTGTTTTAAATAAAACATAATAGCGAATCACGAGGAGATTCCTGGTTGGTCGCCGCGTTTATCAGCGAGGGAATAAACGCTGACAGACGACTTGGCCACAGGTGGAAATAATTCATTAATTAACTGCCGGAGCAGATTGACGCTTACCGAGGGAAGTTGTTGTCAGCTGCTGAACTTTATGACCTGCTGGTTCCCATTAATCCATAGAAACCTTTGATCACCGCTACTTTCATTCATGCCATCTGTGGCCAGTTTAAAATGCTCTCCCAAAGGTTAAAATGATTAAACACCGATAAACCTCAGACTGGCCATGTCCGCTTTGGAAAGACCCGCAGCTTCAGTGCAAAACCTTGAATAAAAAGTCTAGACGGAACGTTTTGCGCTCAATTTCCAAATGACGGAAATCCGTCGCAGCGACGGAGAACTTTAACCCCTGAGTTAGACACTGTCGTTGGACAACATGCAGTAATATATAAATGTTTTAAATCAGGTTGGGTGCGGATTAGGTAGCAGCTGGGTCCGGATCCGGACCTTGGTCCGCTAATCCGTGACCTCTGGCCTACGACATATTTCAACCAAAATTGCAATTTTGACTTTTCTCTGCATTAACCACAAGCAACAAAAATGGCCTCTAAATAAAGATGTTTGTAAATGACGACAATTTAAAACAAGACCTTTTAATGTTTCTATTGATCAGAATATTATTCAAGGGAACAGCTTTTAATTGATTTGGACATCGATCCTTGTTGAACATAAATTGCAAAGTGCAACCAACAAGCAAGTCTATGTATTAAACTGATTGACCAGTACTTAACGCTATGTATGATTATATAAACTCTAAAGTAATAAAATTAGATTATCTCACTGCTGCAACCGTCTTCCCTTCCATGTGGAGGCAAACCCACTTCAAACATTTTACCGACACCTAAAGGACGCGTTTGATTCACTAATTGTTACACAGCCAAAAATTGCAGACCTCTGCGATTTGGAAATTGCGTTGTTTTTTTTTATCGCTATTATATTGAAAACGCGATTAATTGTGCAGCCCTACAGCTGACGTCCAACGGTTGTTTCTGAAAAAGCCAGTAACAGCAGTTCTACCACGAAGAGGAGGAAGATTTGTCATTACATTTCTGTACCTATTCAAGCAATCATCCAGGCACCCTTTCTCCGCTGAAGCCCCAGGAGGTCTGCAGTTGCAAGTAGTTGTCTCGTACCCGTAGAGAGGCTTCACGTCTACGTACACATCTGTGACACAGGAACAGAAAGCTGCAGCTTTTAAATGGTAAAAACACATTTTTCATGGCAAAACTCCCGAGCTCTTCCATCGTTAACTCTTCACACATCTCCTTCCACTTTTGGCCACTTTTTTAAAAAAATATGACAAAAAAAAAAAAAATCAACAGAATTTACATCAGATATTTCTAAGGTGATTAGGCTTCTTTAAGTATTGAATGATGAAAGTGACGGATGGATGGATTCAAGGATTTATTTAGCCAATTGTAAATAAAGACTAGAAATACTAATTTTACATCATTTTCCTTACATTTCAGATTCCACATATTTTCTATATTTTTGAAAAAATTTGTAGCAACGCTGTGTTGTACAAGTGTAGTTTTAACAGCTTTAAATCTGTTGTTTCCTGTTTAGTACACATTGCATAAAAATGACAAAAGCTACAACATTTAAACTAACAAAGCAAACTCTAATTTGTAAATTTAAGATCCAAACAGTAGCCCTCACCTACAAACATTTCAGATTAGAAAGACATTGTGAAAAAGATCAGATGACCAAAGTTACTCACTTGATCTGATCTTCTTGTAAAGAGGGACATCGGGCCTTTTGTAAAGCTAAAAGAAGAAAGAAAAAGCATGTCAGAGAAATTGGTTGTTTTTGAATATGAAAGGAAAAAAACTTTAAAAAAACTTCCGCCTATAACAAGAATGATCACCTGATCATGTTTCCACAACCATAAGATGTCGTAAGGCAACTGGAAATCAATCCTCTTCTGTCTCAGGTACTTCCCTGTAAAACACAAACACAAAGTCCAGGAACTTTAAGGCAGTAAAAAAAAAAAATGAAAATCTCAAAATAAAAGATGCTTTATTTTCTTATAACTGAGAATATGGCCTTTTGGTTCCAGTCTTCATTATTAATGGTTAGTACCATGATTACCAATTACACGCAGAGACATGGCTACATTAAGTTTCACTTAAATATTAAAAAAGAAGAGGATTTTAACTTACCAACATGTATTGGAGCAGGAAACAGTCCATATTCATGCTCCCCTGGTATGTATTCCAGCTTCTCTTTTTTTAGCTGCAGAAGCTGGCTGCGAGGGCTTAAAAAAACAAAAACAAAAAACAGAAACCAAAAATGTGAAAGCAGCTGACTAAAGTGTAGACACCCATATCGGCATCATGAAGAGAAAGCATTGTGCCGGTTTTCTTTGGGACTCACTCCTCAGTCTTGTACACGTCAGAATAAAGTCCTGCTTTCTGGAACTTCTTCTTTGGAAGTCTGGCTGCTTTCTTCTCCCGCTGGCTGCTGATGGGAGCGGCCTGCTCCTTGGAGACGGCGCCGGGGCGTTCTGGGGAGCACTGAGCAGCTGGCTTGCTTTCTGCCGAGCTAAAAATGGAGCCGAAAGTCAACGTTTGATGTCGAAGCGTAAATGTACTTTAAAGACGCTGGAGCTTTGCGGTAATGACGTACCCCTGAATGTGCTCATGTTGATGTTCCTCCTCTGCAGGCCAGCTTATTCCTGCCCCGGTTCTGGATCGTGGCAGCAGGTTCGTCTGGTTCTCCTCCCCGTCAGGCAGATGTTCCTCGATTTCCTCCGCCTCCTGGTCGTCTTCAACCAGCTCTTCCTCTTCTTCTTCATCCTCCTCTGCCTCCACATGCGCCCTCTTCTGACCTTTTCTACGCTGACCCTGGACTACGGACTCAATAGCATCTGTAACAGTATCCCCCTCCCACCCTCTTCGGCCGGCTAGCCGCTCTCCTCCGCTGTCCCTGTGAACGGTTTGATTCAGCTCCACCTCGTGAGGCGGGGAGGGCAGTGGGTATTTCCTGGGACGTCCCGGGCCCCTCTTCTTCACCACGTTGTTTCCCGTTCGAGCCTGCCTCTGCAGCTTTTTGGCACGCAGGATTTTGTTGACATGATGCAGGCTGTGCTTGGACGCCTGTGCCCGATGGGAGCGGTGGGCCAGGGAGGCGTCCAGGCAGAAATCCTGGGAGGGAGACAGGCAGGAAGGGCCAGGAGAGATGTGGGAGTGAAACAGAGAGGACTGGTGATGGTGCTGCTGCCGGCTGTGCAGGGATCCTTCGGGCCCTTCGGAAGCCGAGAGGGCAACACCTCGTGGCTGGAGAACCGATGGTCCTGGAAAAAAAAAAAAAAAATCATCGAATCAACGCTTGGAGGACGTGACTAAAAATCAAAGAAAACACATTTTTAGCAGCGACCTGTGGCAGAAGAAGAGGTGAGGATGAGGAATAAACAGGAAATTAATTAATTAATCTCCATCTTGACCTGCTCTGCTTTCAGTCCTTTAAAAAGGGCAAGAGCTGCCTCACCTCTCTACCTTTAAACATGCTTATTAATATAATCTGAAGTAGGGCTGGACGATAATTCAATGACAATATATATCGATCGATAGATGTATATCGACGATAGAAAAAAGGATCAATAATAAGTTCAATAGAATAAAAGTTTTTCTTCCTTTTGCGTTCTAGCCATGTAGATTAACATTTATATCATCGCATCCTCCCGACCAATCAAACGCAGACCCAGGAACGCTCCTTCACCAAGCTCCGCCCCTTTCAAAGAGTTTAGAGAGCACAGGTTCTATTTTCTTGTTTAAAAACTTGCAGTTTTGGTAAAAAGTTGGTGGAATAAAGGGTTGAGTTTGAATTCAGTGCTTGTGTGTACTTTATCTAAAAATAGGTTGCTAAGCAACAGCATAAAATGGTCAGGGCAGCACTTAAAATAAATGTTTTGAATTTGTTGATAATTATCGATACAATATGATTTCTATTTTATCAATATGCTTTTTTCCCCCTATATCGTCCAGCCCTAATGTGAAGCTATTCCAATTCTTTTTTTAATTGTTCTGTTACGCATGTACCCTCGTCCTTTTCCTAACACACATATGGCTGCATGATATTATGAAAACATGAATTTGATGTATTGCTGCGTCTCCAGTTATTACCGGGCACAAGCTGGTTACCGATACCAAGGTTTTAAAACTGTTATATTTCTTTACATACTTTACAGCCCTTTTACTGAGATGTCAATATAATTTTTTTATAAAGTGCATTTAGAACAATGTTGACCAAGATGCTAGAGAAATTGCCTGAGAGAAATTTTGAGCATTGAATAACAATGGAGACCAAACTTTTTGGTACATGGGCTGAAATTGTGAAGTCAAAAGTAAACTAAACTAAATTCTCTGTGGGTTTATGACAACTAAAGTTTTTGGTCTAGCAATAGAAAAACAGGATTTTTGTCAGTGTATCTTAAAAAGAAAATTGTCATATTTAGCCAATTTTAATAAATAGATTCAAAGCAGATTTTTCTGCACCAAAGTCTGTAGTTAAGAAAAAGCCATTGGGTAGATGTGGCCGTATATACTATGAAATTAAAGACAATGTAAAAACTGTAGTTATTAAAAGACGATTTGTAATAGACCTCATTTTTCAGTTTTCAGATTTTAACCTGTCTGTAATAATTTTGCCTTAATTAAAAATACAAAAGGATCCATCTGCATCAGCCACTTGTGTTGGTGAGCCAAACATTCTTGAAATGCAGCTGGTTTGGCGCGCAAAATCATTACAGGGCCGCACTTTGGACACCTAATCAGACTAGTTAAAAATATTTTCGTCAGAAAAAAAACCATGGCCTGTCGTGTTGTGGAAACTGAAGCCAACCATCACTGCTGGTGAGACTGCATATTGATTGCCCAAATGGATAACCAGCTAATATCAACATGTTATACTTGTGTTGATCTAAACAGAGAAAAAGGTGAGCAGAATACAGCAGCTGCAGGTAAAATTGGTGTAAATGACAGCAATCCGGTCACGTTATCCACCGTTTGCTTTAAATTTTTGCATAAATACCATGAAATACCTCGTTATTTTTACTGAATGATATGATATAGTGAGAACTTCAGAAGAACCCATTTGTCGCTTTTATTAAAACATCGTCTTTAATGCCGATCTTAATTTATTGTATTTTTTTACCATTTAACTCTGTAATTAAATAAAGATTGTGATTGACAGTGTGCTAGTTCTTATGTTATTGCAGACATTTAAACAAATATCTGAAAGAGGCTCCAAGTAGGGCTGTACGATTTTGACAAAAATCTAAAAGGCGATATGTTTCAACCATAATTGCGATCGTAATTTATTTTTCACTTTTCTCGGCATTAACCACAAGCAACAAAAATGGCCTGTAAATAAAGATCTTTGTAAACAAGGACTATTTAAAACAAGACATTTCACTGTTTTTAATAATCAGACTTTGTTAAAGAGAATAGCTTGTTGAGCTGGACATCAATTTTGTTTAACATAAAGTGCAACCAACAAACAAGTCTCTGTATAAAACAGTTTAATGCTATGGTGAGATTCCTGAAAGTTTCTGGTAGAAACAGTATGATTACATAAACTCTAAAACAAGTAATTAAATTCGATTATCTCACTGCTGCAACTCTCTTCCCTTCCATGTGGAGGTAAACCCATTTTAAACATATTACCGACACCTAAAGGACGCATCTGATCCATTAATTGTTACGCAGCCAGTAATCACAGACCTCAGCGATTTGGAAATTGCGTTTTTTTAAATTGTGATTATATTGCAAATGTGATTAATTGTGCAGCCCTAGCTCCAAATATGCTTATTCAGCCGTTTATATTACTTTGTAGCCAGAATCTAGTTTACATCTCCTTTCACGCATGCATTGCTCTCCATTGCTCTGAAACCAACTGAACACGTCTGTTTTATGCAAGCACTACCCACTTGTGCTTTTTACCCAACATTTTATAATTGGAGTTGACCAGTTTAAACTGTGTCAAAAGAGATCTAAACTGCTGCAAGCTGCTATTAAAATCTACAGAAACATGCACAGTCGGGGTAACAACCTATGAAGTTGAGAGCAATTACAGGTATGATGCATTATTCATAATGGAATTTGACCAAATCCTGCAAATGTATGCCAGAGGAGGGGGTGAAAATCCATCACACGTTACCTGCATTCATTTGTTGCCAAGACAGGCAGCTTTGTAAAATCCAGGAAGAATGCTCAGAACTGCTGAACGACGGATTTACTCTACGTCTGATCCCCTATGTAAGGGTAGGAGCTGCTGCTGCCACAGATCTTAGTAAAACACCCAGACAAGCTTTACTGAATATCTACTTTAAAATTGCACTGTTTTTTAAAAGACGATTGGCCACCTTTATTCCAACTGTTAAAACACAAAAAGACTGATTTCAAAGCTTTTTTTTTTCTCCACATTAAAGCCCTCTTAGATTAACTTGAGTTTAAGGCCGAAAAAGACCTAATCACACCCAGTATGGATTAGGGCTGGACGATATAGAGAAAATAAAATAGAAATCATATTGATCGATATCGATAATTATCAACAAATTCAAAGCATATTTTAAGTGCTGCCCTGGCCATTTTATGCTGTTGCTTAGCAACCTATTTTTAGATAAAGTACACACAAGCACTGAATTCAAACTCAACCCTTTATTCAACCACCTTTTTACCAAAACGGCAAGATTTTAAAAAATGAAAAGGATCGCATTCTCTCTGAACTTTTTGAAGGGGGCGGAGCTTGCTTCCTGGGTCTGCATTTGTGATTGGTTGGGAGGATGTTATGACTGTAATATTAACCTACATGATTACAGTTTCAGCGGAAAAAAAACAAAAAGCTACATTAAAAACCATATTTACATTATTTACATCCAGCTCTGTAATCCAGATCACCAGCAGCTTTGGGCATGCGTGACACATTTGCAATTTGGAAAGGGAGTGGAGTGGGTCTCCTATCTGCTCCCTTTGCTCTGACTGCAGGCGGGGGTTTCAGGGCGAGGCAGCTGCAGCTGTCTGTGCCTGTGAGACGGCGCGTGGGGAAGTGGGTAAGAGCTCACGGCAGCACTCGCTGCTGCCCCAAGGCAGTAACTGCAGCACGATTGGTGCTTTCATGAAATTCAACAATATCACATAAAAAGGTCGCTTTTTGAGAAGTCGTTAGGAGTCTGAAAAGTCGCTAAATTTAGCAACAAAGTCCCTAGATTGGCAACAGTGAACGAGGCTGATGTTCTCCATGGGCGTTCCTACTGAGGTGAACATAGAGTTGAAATAAAAAAGGAGAAATAGATTCGGAAGAAGCGAAGGAGAAGAAAAGAGATGTTGAAATTCCGTGGTAACAGAAACTCACACGAGGGGCGTACTGGAACAAATACATGGAGCTAGAATGGGACGAGTCCAGGAGTGACTGAAGGACTTCCAGCTTTGTTAAGTAAAAAACAACAACATAGAAACCAACAGCAAAGAGATACTGTTTTGTACTACAAAATCTAGGAATCCTTATAAAACATCATGTAACAGCATGTAAACATCAGTTCAATGTTAAGCGGAACTATATGAAGTCTTTTTTAAACAAAAGAAATTCCACTGTCCACGTCGAGGTAAAGAAATATAGTAATAAATCACCGGGAACTGACTGAAAACTGCCAAGCACAATAACAAAGGAGACTTTGTTTGTTGCCGAGAGAGACAACCGCGGGACTGATCGTCCACTGGGAAATGAGATGACAGGACACCCCAAGGTTGGAACTCACTGTTAGAGTTCACATTGTTCTTTTTGTTCTTGGTGTTGCTTTTTAAAATGTTGATTTTGCCAGCATACACTGACACTCACGGTTTTTTTCTCTACCTATGGAGTATGGCACATTTAACGTTTTGTGGGAAATGGTTTAAATTGTCCTATACTTACTTTCCTGCAGAAAACACATCTCACCGAGGAGGAACACAGAAAACTTGTACACTGTTTAGCTTATCCAATAAATAGGAGTTATGCCTTTTTCTCTGCACCCCATAGACCATATTCTAAAAAATTATTAATATTTCATGAATCAAAACAACAGAGAAAATATTGAACTGGGAAACCGCGACATAAGACACATCTGAGCAGTCAGCAATTTTCCTGCCACAGCACTTGAACAGTAGACCTGAGGAAACAATCTGGAGCCTCAATAGAAGTCTATTTATTGACAAAACTATTATAAAACAAAATCTGAATTCAAGCCATTCCTTGAACACAACAATAATGGGGAGGTTAACTCAAATATTATGTGGGACCTACTGAAAGCACAGATCAGGGGTAAACCAATAAGTTACAGATCCACCTTAAGAAGACTGGCTAAGACAGCTAGAATGGAAGTTGACCGAGTTGGAAACACAACATACTCAGATGCAAAATACCCAAGTAATGAATCAAATTAGGGCTGGGCGATATAGAAAAAAAGCTTATTGATAAAAAAAAATGCATATTGATCGATATGGATAATTATTGAAAATATTTAAAACCATATTTTATGTGCAGCTCTGCCTGGACATTTTATGATATTGCTAAATGATTTGATTTAAATAAAGAACACAAACACAGAATTCCAATTAAATCTTTATTTAACCAACTTTTTTAACCATAACAGAATTTTTTTAAAGAAAAATAACTTAAGAAACCTGAGTTATGTTATTAAATAATGACAAAGAATAAACTAAAGTGACCAGAAAAGTGACCAAAATAAATATACCAAATAAATTAATAGAATAGCCTATTTAGGTGGGAATAGTACACTAGTTACTTATCAGGTTTCATAATTGAGAGGCTGATGCAGGGCTGAGGTCCGAGCAACACGCCCTAAATTGTGGCGTGTTGCACAATTTAGGGAGCGCTGTTAGAGAAAAACTTGCTTCCCGGAACTTTATATCGCGGATCAAGAGTGGCGAGTAATTGTTTGAAGCCAGGTTTTTCAGCTGCAGAGAACAGCAGACATATCCATCACTATGAAGCACGTTACTGCATGCGTTATGTCCTTATGCCGCTTAGACGCTTTGTCATTTTATCACAAAGAAGGGAGCCCAGTTTAGCTGCTGTACCTGCTTTGTTTTGGAAGAAATTCCAGAAAATTCCGACGACGACGACCCGGAGCCGCACAGCTCGCTGCTGCGGGTGTGAGCGGCTTACGTGATGAATACTGGTGGGTTGCGTTACCAGACTTTGTTTTTACCGGTTCCTTGCAAGTTTTACAAATCACTGTGGTTTATTTCTATCAGGCTGGCGAACTAGTAAAACCCCATTTTGGGACCGTTTCCTCCGCCGCTACTTGCTGCGACATATTCACGTGCTCTGTGTTGTGGTTTGAGAGGGCGGCGCTTAGTGACGGCGTGCCGACTGTAGCCAGGAAGTAAAACTGTCTATCGAAGTTTTTATCGACCCTATTTTTTCCTATCGCGCCACACGTGTATCGATCGATATATATTGTTATTGAATTATCGCCCAGCCCTAAATCAAATTAAGGAAAATAAACAAGAGACCACAAATAAATAAATATAATTTATCAAGCAGAATTAGAAAAAATATATACATATTTTGCACAATCCTATTGTGTTATAGGTCCAAAAGTATATATAATGTTGGGTAAAAAGACAAAAAGTTGGCCCTCACAAACTGTACATAAAATAGTCGACCCCAACTATGGGAACGTATGCAAATGACGACGACAGAATTGGACATTGTGCTGAGAAAGTTGAAAAATAACCCGAAAAAAATTGGGAGTTGATTGTTTTCAAGCTGAATGATACAAGGATTAGAGAAAGGAACAGGCTCTTATCCTGTTGATTTGTTATCCCCAAACAGGGCACGGACTAAACGTTATTCAGCTAATATAGGCACATTTTAATTCAAGACAACAAATGATATGCATCTATTCTCTCAAAAAAGGCGGATGGCTTTATCCCACAGTTAATTGACAGTGATCAGACGTTTTTTTTATCAGAGGAAGCCAAATGCAGGATAATATGCATTGCTCCCAACATTAAATAAAATGTATAAAAATTAAAATGTAATGCTGCAGTAATGAGTTTAGATGCAGTAAAGGCCTTTGACAATCCGAGCGGGGTTTCGGTTATTGGGTTTATAAGATTGGAAAAAGTAATTAACTGCAGTGGACAGGCTTGAATAGGGGGTTTTCAGCTGACGTCACGCTCACGTGACTACTCTGCGCGTCCGCCATATTGGGTGGTAGTCGTTTCGCACCGTTGACCTGCATTGTATTACGCCTTAGGCAGTATTGGAAGTGAACAATGGTGAAAACGTGTTTAATGGTTGGTTGCACGGCCCGTGGAGGTGGAGATCAACGCTCTTTCTTTCGCCTACCAACCGTGATAGTGAATCAGTGTGAAAAAACAAAACAGCTCTCTGAACAACAACGTCACCTATGGCTGACACGGATATCCAGGTCCGATTTGGACGGTGTTAAGCTGGAATACGCCAGAGTCTGCGGTGCTCACTTTGTCACAGGTAATTAACTGTTAAGTATTTATAACATGTAAACCGTTGCTGTATTGTGGGCTGTAACAGCGCAACACATGATCGCCATGGGAAAAACATAGAAACGGGTTAATTTTCCACCGCTTTCCTGCCTGGAGGCGCAACCACGGAGAACAACTGTTATAGATAACAAAGAGTCGTCGGCTCGCTTGGATCGCGGCTGTAAGACGACCTAACATAACTTTCCACAGTATCCCGATGTCAATGAGAGTGTGTTCTAAACGTTTGAAACACATAGCAGCTAGTTAAAAGTACATTACATGCGTGAGTGGTTGTTAGCACTAACAGTTAGCAGCTACTAACTTAGCATGTGCCAGAGCCCGTCTGAGCGCAGCTTACCTTTGAACGAGTTGCTGTGTTCCCACTGTTTGCTGGCTTTATGATCTGCCGCTCCTGAACCCATCCATTCGTAAACTGCACATGAGACTCCAAGGACTTGTAGCTTCAGAACTGTTCTGAAGTATAGGCACTAACACCACAAACAAGGTAGCCGAACACGTCCGATATGGACAGTGACGTCCGCGCTACTTCCGGGTTACGCCGGTAGGCTTTTGCCGGCGTAAATACGGTAAATACAACTTAATTTTGCACTGGTCATTGTTCTGATTAAATAATTAAAGCCGCGAGCGGCGTCGAGCGGCCCTGCAGCCAAGCGCCTTCGCGCACCGCCGGCAATCAGCCACCGCAGAAGCATGCGCCGCATTTGCGTCGGATTGTTTACATTTTTACCATCTTATTAAAACTCACCCGTCCACGTATGATGGCGATTTCCTTGATGTACATAACTTCGACATCTCGTACCCAACCAGATGTGAACTGGTTGTGAGCCTCTAGACCCTTGTAAGCTCTCATTTCCTCAAGAGTGTGCAGAGAGTTTTCACCGAACACCAGGTAATGCACGATGTCGCCGTGCTCTACATTTGGCCAATCATCTGGATTACGGCTAAACAAGGCACCGTGGAGGGCATAGGGGTCCATATGGTCGATCACGGAACATTTCCTCAGATAGACGTCCTTATCTGGTCGCTCTAGCGTGCTGGCGTACTTATCCATTCTCGATACGAAAATACGTGTAGGACAACTAGAGATAAGGAAGTGTACCACCCAATATGGTGGACCGGAAGTTGGCCAGTGACGTCAGTGAAAACCCCCTATTGGAGGCAACCGGACGTCTAATCAGTTTTTCTGAAAACGTTTCAACACCTATCCAGGAGTCTTTGTCAATTCTGCCGGCTCGCACTTGAGCAATTGAGGCTATTGCTTGGCCTGAGTGGAGTTGAGTTGAGGTGCAAGTGGACTCAAGAGCAAAGGACACACTTTTGATGACAGATTTTGGACAGAGAGAACAGATGGTTTCAAAGACTGGCAAACAAATTCATCTTTGTCAAAAGAGAAGAGCCAAAACTGAACGCCCCAGTGCGTAGTGCTTGGTCCTCCAACTCATTCCAAAGAGATTACATCAGCAGTCTGATCATGATTCAGGGGAGCATGTACTCCACTCATACCAAGCAATAGTCTCCAACGACCCAGGATATATAAACGGTGATATTACAGACAGCTTTAAGTTAGAAGGTTTCCACTTGACACGAATGCCGACTTTCTCCAACCCTCTTCGCCCTATAAATAGAACGTTAAGCATTAGCACTAAGGGAGGATGATTTCGAACCAGGAATCAGGATAAATGACATTGAACACAAGATTGCCCCGTACGCGGATGACACTCTCTTGTACATCAATAATCCGGGGATTTTCTTTCCCCCGCCTCATACAGTTTTTTTGACACATTTGGGAGATGCTCACAATATAAACTTAGTATACAAAAACACAAATATTGATATTTGAAAAAAGCCCTTAAATATCTATTAAACATAAGGTTCCCCTCCACTGGTCTCATCAAGCAACTATATAATTGGGTGTTTAGTTAAGAAATAATTTTTTTAATGTCTGCACAAGAAGAATATTTCAAAATTTAAATACGGAAATTAAAGTCGACCTTTCCACCTGGTCACCATCAATGCTAAGTTTCATTTAAATAATTGATAAATAGCTTTTTTTTTTATCTTGGACATTATATTTATTCATGTCCCTCAATGTGGAAATTCTAATTAAAACCTGGACTGATTTGTTCTGATGAAAGATATGAGCTGAAAGTATGACTGCACCCTTATTTTGGTTACAGGAAGAAACTATAAATTAATCATATTTTAGGTGTAAGTCGATTAATCAGCACTAAATGTCAGATTGTAGATGAATCAAATCTAAAACATGTTGCCGTAGGAAAATTATCAATTTTCTTTTGAAAAAAATGCTGACATAAATGTAAAACTGCATCTACTCTGACAATTTTCCCCACACCAGCCTCTACACATTCCCCTCTGTCAGTGTGTATTTCTCTGCTGCTGTCATTGCCTACTTGTCTTGTGCTCCAGCCAATTCCCCAGATTCTCTACTCTTGGCCTCTTCTGCTGTCACCGTGCCGTCTGTGACCGCCGGTTGACCCCAAGTCCTACTCTCTAATCCAGGATTACTCAGCTTGTTTTGAACTGCCCCGCCCTGCCCTGCCTCTACAGGGACCTCTTAATGTCCCGTCTTACTTAGCAGACACGCATGTCAAACACTGGGCCATACTTATTAACAGCCCATTTACCATTGCTCACACACAGAGCATCACTTCACTCGGAGCAAAACTGATCAAGCGCACATGGGAAGCAATGTCCAACTTTAGACACATTAACTCAGTCCACAGGCTGGGTTAACCACTAAACAGATCTAAGGGTGTATTCACACCTGCTAAATTATGTTAGCTTTAAACGGACCAGAGTCTGTGTCCCCCCTGTTTCGGACCTTTTAAGCAGGTGTGAATACACTCAAGCGAACCAGAAACAACTGGACCAAGACTGCCTCAAAAAGTGGGTCTCGGTCTGCCTCCAAACGGACTCCGGTGTGCATATGAAACAGCCTCGATCCGACCCAGCTACAGAAAACATATCTTTCTTTGGACTAAACAAGTCAATGCTTCGAGGATGCTGTGGCTTGCAGGACGCCTTCTTTGACGCCGTTCCAAAATTTGAAAAAAATATATATATAAGTGTCTCGAAACCTGCGTTGAATGAGCTGCTCTTGCCACTCACAATTACTTAGCGGCTCTAATAACAGCAATGGCTAACTAATAGCCAGCTAGGTAATAACAGCAGAAAAACGCAAAAGAGAGGTGCTGCATACAGGATTTCCACTTTAGTTTTCCTCCATTTCTGGGTCTGTGCTCTATCCTGCGCTAGTTATTTCCATCCAGCGGGACCAGATAGTCTCACACGTGGTTTTGTTACAAGTTATAGTTCACAAGCAAAAAGCTAAATGTGAAAGCAAACCGCACCTAAAAATAAATAAATCAAGTCCACTTTTGATCCAGACCAAAACACCCTATGACTCAGCTGCCAGGCTTTTATAGAGAAACACATGCGATAAATATCACCTTAAAAAAATACTTCCAACCCCTTTAATACGATGAGTTCAGGAAAAAAAAAAAATGCGGCATCAGTTGTGGTATGTCTTCACTAAGTAATCTCGCTGAAAATACATTTAGTCAGATTACAGCCATAAACAGCAGTACAAGCACTGTGGCCTTGCAGCTAGAGGGTTCAGGGTTCAAATCCTGGCATGGTGTCTTTTTGCAAGGAGTTTGCATGCTTGGGTTGTATCCAGGTACTTCGGGTTCCTCCCACAGTCCTTGTCGTCCTGCCTGAAGGGGAACCTTAGCCTCTTTCACCACTTTTTCCAGCTCATCTTCCAGGATTGTCTTGTATTTATCTCCATTAACTCTGCTCTGGATTTAGGCAAATGGGTTCATTTTGGCCTCATCTGACCAGAGAACACCGAGGTAACCTTCTTTCACAAATGTGCTGTGTATCCAACGTGGTTCGTTGCAAACTGCAAGCAGGACTTCCAAGTACTTTCTTTCAATAAAGAATTTCTCCTTGCCACTCTTCCACAATAGCAACAGTTTTACCCTGCTTGACTAAATCAACCCATTCTCCACCACTGAGCTGGCAATTGGGTTCACAGGATTTTATTTAAGGTGTCAGATTAAAAGCTAAAATTAAATGGGCCCTTGGAAAACAGTTCAAAAACAAGATATTGTTTTCCTCCCACTTCAGTTATTCATTACTTTCTGTTGGTCAATCACATAAAATGGAAAAAAGCTCAAGCAGTATGAAGATCTTTGCAATGCACTCCAAAGTAATCACAGATTGTGCCTTGGAACGTAATGGTAATAAAAGCTAGCAAGTCCCATATACGATGCATACAGAGGAGACATGCTTTATATCAACTTACGCTGCCTTTTGGATCTCGTTTTGATTTTCAGATGGTAGGCAGCTGGGGGGGGGCTTCAGAGGCAGAACTTATACTTTAATCACTTTGTTGTAGCCACAACTGAGGTACGCGGGGTTGCAGTAGCAACCACAGAATAACCTCCAACACACAACGCAGGTTTCATAATGCACACATGTGCCCATAAGTGAAGATCAAACAAAATATTAGATCCCACTCACTGTGACATGTGGCAGTGTTTAAAAAAAATCCCCCCAAAAAAATCTCCATAACATTAACTGGCTTGGACGTCATACAAAATCTGGGAGGTTGCCTTTACATTTCAAAGTTCCTTAATTTTACGATTTTGTCTGAAGGTTTTCAAAACATCGGGGCCATTACGGCAAAAAAAAAAAAAAAAAAAAAAAAAAAAACTTAAGAAAACATTACATAGCTAGGCTTTATTACCTGTGAGCTAAAAAAAAATCTAGTTATACACACAGGTTGGTTTCTGGTTTCGCAGGTTAGTAAATGGTTATTCTGCATTTTTTAGCATCTTGGCTTAGTTAAATCATCTTTATTTCAAATCCTCCAGCAAGATTTGTTCATTGGTATTCTCCCCTAAACAGACCTTTGATCCCTTTCGTCCCTTCGTAAACTTTCACAAAATATTATTCAATAATATTATTTCAATAAATATTATTATAAAATATTTTAAAATAATTTTTACCTTTTAACCGACATAGCCCTATTCGCACGGGATTAGTTTTACCTGGGGACCACACGTGATTTGTAATAATTACGGATTCTCTCTGTTTTTAATCCCGTGCAAATGCGCCGTGTCAGTAATTTGTAAAGTAAAGATTCCTCTGCAGATTACCTACTACCCTGAGGTCCTGTGAGAATACTAATCCAATGCGAATAGGCATCTCTGTCATTTGGACAGAAACGGACGTGAATAGGCAGCTCTTTTTTTGTTTCCTGCGCGCAGTTTTATTTGCGTTTGGTGAAGAATGAAGGCTCCATTGCAGTGTTTAGAAAACCTTGGGTCCCTGGCCCGCAAAACCTTATTGGAAAAGAAGCCCAGTAAGCAACCCGCCACACAGTAATACAGAGCCTCTTTCTATACTGTATAAATCCATGCATTTAGTGTTGGATTTCTACCCACTGCAACTTTTCCTGTTCGTAAAACTGTCGGGGGGTGGGATACGTAATGTGCAACAACAGCGCGAGGTCTAGCTCTTGTTGCACAATGCGACAGAAAGGAGAAGGGGTTCTGTTAGGGAAAAAGCAAGACCAAATAAGCGACCGCACATGTAAAAACGAGCCCAAAAACCGTGATTCATGAAATCTACCCGCGACTTTAGAAAAAAGAGACGCTTATAAGCGGAGTGCTGGCTGCACTGCTTCTATCACACAGACTCCGCATGTGCAATAAGCAGCAGAGATGTCCGTAAATTTCAGCAAATCTCAGGCTTTGGCTACCCCGTGCGAATGAGCCACATAAAAAGCTGACGTGGGGGGGGGGTAACTTGTTTATTACATGAGGTCTCTCGGTAAACTAATCCCGTGCGAATATGGCTCCAGAAATGTCAGGTAATGGAGGCACCACCTGACCTTTGCAACTAATTTCAAATTACACCGAGCTCTACTTGGATCCCGGTATTATCTTTTTGCTGCTGCTGAAGTGGGTTTTTTGCGTCCTTTCTAAAAAGGATAAAAGGTTTTATGGTAAAACAGCCTTTTTGCAGTTGTTTCACCACCAGGTGATAGTAACACATATTTTTCAATATGTGTTGAGGGCTATAAATCGCTTCAGTCAACCATAAAGACCAGCTGGATTCCTCCAGATGAAGCAATATTCTGTTCACCGCTGTCGTTTCTTAAGGTAAAAGTAGCAGGTTTCTCTTTGTGATATTTAACAACATACAAATTATCAGTTAGATCAACAGCTGTAAAACTATGGCTCTTTGTAGAATTTGGTTGATTATATTAATAATTATATATAATTGATGCCAAAAAACTTCATTTTAACTTTATTACCATTATTATAATGACATTTTTCACACACACCCTGACATTTCAATGAAAAAAGAATGTAGGACGTATGAAATTACTCTAAGAAAATAATGCACTTTGACATGAACACATGCCATGTCATTGACCTGTTTATAGAGTAAAGCTGGACTCACCTAATTCTCGCCTCTCAGTTGACGTGGAGCGGTCCTTCCTCATTGGCCGATCCAGGTGAGCGAAGCTGGGGCTTTCCGTAACCGCCTCGCTCTTTCTGCTCCTTCCCCCCTTCAGAGACGTCCGTGTCAGAGCCGAGGCGAACAGATTTGTCAGATTAGGAGAATCGTGAGCTTCCACCTCCTCTGCGGGACTGAGCGGCTCCTCGTCCTCGCTGTCTGAGCAGCCTCCCGCCCGGCCGTCCGAGAACGGGCCGTGGCCGGCGGCCATCTGACTCCGTGAGAGCTTGGAGTAGTCTACATCCGAGCTGCCCATCCTGAACCAGGACGCGACTGGATGGTGGCCTTTGGAGCTGCCGTCCAGCGTGAGCCTGGAGGGTCCGAGACAGGACATGGAGCCCTCTTTGCGTTTGTACCTCTCTGCAGATGAAGACGACGAGGAGGACGGGGAGTTGGCGGAGGCGGCGGAGGCTTGCTTACTCGTGGTGGTGCCTGTGGCGTCTCTTCCAAACCTACACCGTTGCAACGACTCCGTCATCCCCAGACCTCTGACCCGCTCCCCTTTACTAGCAGCTCCTTTGTCAGAGATCCCTACACCGACCCGGCTCGCCGAGCCGCTCCTCGCGGCTTCCTCGCGGTCTTCCTCGGCGCACCGCTCCCTGTGCTTGTGCCTATGTTTGTGTTTGTGGTGCCAGTTGAAGGACAGCTCGGAGGACATGGGTGGGAACAGGACGGGGGGCCTCCCTCCGCCCAGGAACTCCTGCCTGAGCAGCTTGTGTTTTTTCTTGTGAAACTTGGAGGGGTTGAGGAGGAGATGAGACGGGTGGTGATGGTGCATGTAGGACGCGGGTGGAGGGGGAGGGAACGATGGCGAGTGGTGGGAGTGGTGCGACGGAGCTGTGTGGGGCGACTGGTGATGCGGGTGAGGGTATAGGGCGCTTGCTGGAGGGAAGCCTCTGTAATAGCCCAACCCCAGGGGCCCCGATGAGTAAGGGACACCATAGGAAGGGTGGTAGAAACCTCCACTGGAGAGAGGGAAGCCGAGCCCGGGGACAAAAGGGACCTCGGACATGGATTCTCTTAGCTTCGGGGGCCGTCCGCGCTTCTTCTTCATGTCCGGTTTACGGACATAGTGCAAAGGGTCGCAGGAGTATGCGGGGTGAGAGTAAAACCTGCCAAAGTTTACCCTGAAGATTGTGGGAAGGAGGTCCCTGTGAACGTAATGATGAGGAGGGGGCCCGCTCGGGCCCCCGATGCCACCGGCGGGCCTGCCCCCCAGCCCCGGCATCCGACTCGTCCCCGCCGCCATGCCGATCCCGCTGCCCAGGCGGTGCCCCGTGGAGCGGTGCGATATCCGGATCTCGCTCAGCATCACCACAATCTCGTCCAGCTCGGCGAGAAAGTCCGGGTCGAGCCGCCGGGACCGCAGCTGCAGATACTTCTTCTTTCGTTTCCTCTTCTGCCTCTTCATCTTGTCGTAGCCGGGGCACCCGTGGCTGCGCCGTTTGCACTTGTGCTTGTGCTTTTCCTTGTGCCCCAGTAAGGTCGGGGCGGGAGCCGCCGGGTGAGGTCGCTTGGGATCCGGCGAGGACCTGGTGCCGTGGGGCGACGGCGAGGGTGAGGGATGCTCCATGAGCACGGCGGAGTGTCGCCGTCTGCCTCTGGAGTTGAGGCCCATTCCTGGAGCCATTGCTGAGCTCATCACGCCGGGCATTAATAACCCCCCACCCATCGCGGCTGGCAAGGCGATTCCACCCAAGCCTGCTGTCCCGCCGGCTTTCTCCCCGCGGTCAGATGTGCTGTTGTTGTCCGTTCCTATGCCGCTGTCGCTGGGCACCGTCTCCTCGCTGTGTGACTCGCTGACCGGCGACGGAGTGGCTTCTTTGAGCTCGCTGAGGGGGGCCGGGGAGGTCGGGTGGAGCGGCCTGGGAGGGGAGAGCTTGTGATAATGAAACTGCGTCTTGTAATGATGGTGGTGGTGGTGCGGGTAGCCGCGGCAAGAAGATTTTTTCTGGGAAGCAGCGGCGGAGGACGAGGTGGAGCCCAGGACTTTGTTGGGGACCGAAAAGGTCGGGGGAGGGAACGAGAACGAGCCGTGGCTATGATGGGAGGTGGAATAGTGGGGAAAGTGCACGGAGCTGGGTTCCACAAAGCTGGCATCACTGATGGGGCTGTGGCCTCCGCTGGACTGCGACAGAGAGGGAGAGGGGAACACCTCAGAGGAGGACAGATGGTGGTGCTGCGACTGAGAGTGGTGATGCAGAGGGGAGGTGGTGTTGGGGCACAGGAAAGGTTCTGGCAGTGAGGCAGCGAGACTGGATACAGATTTTGGTTTCCGCCCTCTCCTCTTACCCATGTATATGGTTCCCTTTTTGCTAACGTTGATTTGCGGCCCCAGTTTCCCCCCAAAGGAGGCAGCCAGGGAGGACAAGGACTGGGTTGTAGTCTCTGCGGAGTTAACCATCCCGGCAGCACTGTTTTTGGGGGGCTCTTCGGTTCGTGGGCCTAACAGGATCTGATTCAGAATCCGCTTCCGCTTCATGCTCTTCATCTTATTGATTTTGCCGATGATGGTTTTCATAATGAGCTGCCCGTTCCCTTTGCTACAGAACCGCTTGTCCCCCATCTCTCCTGACTCGGGAGCCAGCGTGGGAGGCTGGCCTTCCTGGGGTAAGGTAGGAGGCAGGCGCTTGGGACGCCCACGTTTTCTAGGCATGGGCTTAGGGGGGTTTAGGTCCACCTCCGGGTGGAGAACGGGCGGGTCCTGCTCCTCCTTGGACTTCAGCAGCGATGAATAGACCTTGGAAGAGGCCAGCTTGAAAGAGGGGTTCCCCGGAGCTGGGGCATCAAGTCTTGGCATTTTGGACTTTGGCCGTCCCCTTTTCTTAGGCTGGGGCGGAAACAGCTGTGACATTGAACTTTGAGGCACGGGGTTCGGTTTGACCTTATTGGGGTTCGGCGGCCGGCCCACCGGTCGTTTGACTGGCGGCGATGGAGTTTCTAAACCTGAAGATAGAGACATGCAGGTTTTGTTCTCACTGAAGAGGACGTCCTGACCTGCCGGCTGGGTATGCGCTTTGTTCATTAGCCAGCGGGGTTTCCTTCCCCTGCGTTTCTTCAGGGGTTTACTATCCTGCTCATCGGGCGAGTCTAGGGATGAATCGGGTGAATCGTCTCTAAGGGGCGTTGGGGGGCCTTCTTCATCGTCTGGGTCAGATGCAGATGGCATCCTTTGTCTAACGGGCTCGGGGGGACTGGTGGTTCGCCTCGGCTGGCTGCTATCCCTGTTGGGACTGCGCTTTTTGGGACTGGAGCTTCTCCCCCTCTCTACATGCAATGACGGATTACCTGCTGCCTTATCCTTGCCCTCTGGTTTTCCTATTGCTGCTGTCGGAGGGCACTTGACGTCCCTGGGGCTGTCGCCTCCCTGGCCCCTCTCGTACGCCCCGCTCTCCTCTGCCAGGGCCGGGGACTCCTGTGCGTGGTGTCCTTGTGAGGGAGCCGGGGAGCCCAGGTGACTCACAGCAGTCGCCGTCCTCTGCTCAGCTGAGACGGAGGAGGAGGTTGAGGAAACGGGGCAAGATGGGGAAGACGGTAAGCTGTGAGGGCCACGTGACTGTGCCTTAGCTAGCCCGCTGTTGCTGCTCTCGTTACAGCTGCCGTCTTTGCACGCGGCCGGTTGCCGGTTGTGAGTGAACGCGGGGCTGCTGCTGCGACTCCGGCTATTGCTCGCATTGGTGCTGCTGGTCATGTTGCCGACAATCGCTTTTCCAGACCCGTCTGCGTCCTCCTTTCTCAGCTGCGTCAGGGTGGGGGAATTTTCCGAGACGCCATCCCTGTTCCTGGAGCCGTAAGGCCGGCCAGGAGGCCTCGACACCGGCGGCGGAGGAGAAAGGTGCATCAGTCTTGAATACGTGTTCCTGTTGGCCAGAGCCCTGTCTCGTTGCTTGGCTGTGGGAGCCATGAAGCCGGAGCTTGGAAGAGGAGGATTCTGATCGCTTTTTGGGGGTTTTGTTGGCTTGGGGGTCTTTGACGGTGGGCAGATTGCTATAAGCTGGGCTAATTTCTCGGTGACTGTGGGCGGTCCGCAACCCTGGACACCCTTGTCCTTGTCTCGCTGACCTTCCGAGCTGTAAGTGTAATGCGGAGGTTTGACGCTTTCAAAGGTCGGTTCTTTTGACGCAGCCGGTGGTGAAGACGGCGAAGACGTCCGTGAAATGGTTTGTGGAGTCGGCGTTTTCTTCCCAGAGGAATGCGTTTTGCTGTCCGGTGGCGGCCGGTGAAGGTTGAGGGGTCTTTCAGATGTGGTAGCGACTGATTTAGGGTCCGACTTCGGGTCGGACTTGCAGTCTGTCTTTGGTGGACCCTACAAGAAAAATAACAAGTACGTCAGCGATAAAGACCAACACCAAGCAGCACGTAAATGTCAAGTTGAAACTGGAAAGATACAGCTACACTTTACAAATAAATATCTGAAAAGTGTGGCGTATATTTCTATTTAGGGGCCTGAGCCGATATACTGAGGAACTATACAAATTAAATAGCGGTGAGTGTTTCGTCTCTTTCAGCTTCATCCACTTTCGGTATCTGAGCTCAGCTGTCAATTTTCAAGTTTTACCACAGTTTCTAAACTGTAATGAGAACTGGACTTTGACTGGGCCATCCAAACTCATCAGTATGCTTTGAGCTAAGCCGTGCCATTATAGCTCTGAGTGTGCGCTTAGGGTTGCCAGCACCTGAGTAGTTTTCCTTCCTCCTGTATAAGGATGCAATTTTATTCTTCTATTATTTCTGCGTTTGCAATTAAGGTATAATTTTTGATCAAGAACACCTTTCTGTCTGAAAACAAAACTATGTCACCGTCATTAAAATATCATTGGAATGCAACATACGTTAGGATTACCTTATGAAATGTGTGAATTTTTAAACATTGCAGGAATCCACACTGAATACATCTTATTTTACCAAAGAGACAGTAATCAGAGGTACACGCATTGAACAAAGTGATTCAAGCTGTGTGGCAATCAGGTTAATATTTTACTGCAAACGTTTCAGAGAGAAAAATTTAGACTAGTTTAAAAACTGTATTTCATTATATTTGTATCCCACTTTGTAATTCTGGGCGGAATCACCGGCTGCTTCGCGCACGCGTTACACATCTGCAATGGGAAAACGGAGCAGGTCTCCTCTCTGCTCTCTTTGCTCTCACTGCATGCAGGGCAAGGCAGCTGCCTGTGCCTGTGAGTCAGCGCTGAGGGAAGCAGGGATGGGCTCATGCAGCTCTAGCTGCTGCCGTGAGACAGTAACGGTAGAAAGATCGCTGCTTTCACGTCAAGTCGCTAAAATCGCTAAAAACAAAGAAAAGTCACTAGATTTGTTTCTAGTCACTTTTTTTAAGTTTCTAGAGGGTTCTGAAAAGTCCCCAAATATAGCAACAGAGTCGCCAAGTTGGCAAAACTGGACTGTGGTCTCTAGTTTTCCTTCATTACTGAGAGCAGCGCGCAGCAGACACCAGTAGCTTCAGACACTAGCAGCTTTGCAGCGACACAGACAAGAGACAGAGGAGTTGGTTTTTCAACGTAAAAATTGTAACATTGTATGATATCTAAACTCCTTTTAAACTCTGATTATGATTAGAATTAGAGTGCAAATGTACAGCATGCTAAATCATATGCTTTACATTGTTTTATGTTTTACTATAAAACATTTTTTTTTAATTAGATAGAACTTTATTGATCTCACAATGGAGAAATTCACTTGTGACATCGGCTCTTATAAGCAACAGACGGGGCACAAAGGAGGAAAAGGTGCATTAAGTATATACAGTGCATCCGGATATATACAGTGGATGGGGAAAAAAATAAAGAAGAAGAGATTTAAGGTGACTTA
This sequence comes from Fundulus diaphanus, assembly GCA_037039145.1. Classification (NCBI taxonomy): domain Eukaryota; kingdom Metazoa; phylum Chordata; class Actinopteri; order Cyprinodontiformes; family Fundulidae; genus Fundulus; species Fundulus diaphanus. The sequence continues at coordinate 37,930,109 of CM073135.1, forward strand.
TATACAGTAAGGATTTAAGGCATCTTATGTGCATTCAAGTGGTGGCAGGTAAAAAACAGTGCGGTTTCTGGCTTGTTAAAGAAATAAATAAAATAAGTGAGATAACCGAGATAGGTGAAGGCACTTATAGTACAAGATTATTGCACAGGGTATCAAATATTTATTGCACACTTATTGCAATGTTATTACACCAGGTTATAGTGCAGTGGCATTATAAAATTCTGGTGGTGAAGGTGTGGCAGCTTTTATTTTGCTGTAGCGGAAACCCTGCTAACTATTCAGGTGCCTTCTGAAGAAAAATTATTGCAATTGATTTTATTTAGCGGCATCAGAGTAAAGAGGGCTTTATTTTCTCCCACAAAATAAGGCAAAACATGTTATACTTTTCCTTCACAATTATGTAGCATTTTGTTTACGTATATTATATTAAATCTCAATAAAGAACACCAAAGTTTGTGCTTTTAACGTGACAAAAGATAAAAAAAAAAGTTCAAGTAAGGTGAATAGCATTAAACATCATATAATTAAAATATTAGCAACAGTCTTCATCTAACCAAAAGTTAAAAAGCAAAAATACGTATTTATTCATGAATTTCGATTTCAATGAGCAAATGTTCAACCCAGTTCTGCTGCACATGTTGGGTGAGTAGAGAGTAGAAAGTAGGGAGGAGCTACTCCGCGAGGTCAGATTGGGGACAGCGAGGGAGAGCTAGTGACGGGGTCATGAGGGGATGGGGGTTGGAAGCCGTGGTCACGAAGAGACAGAGGAGAGTCCGCGCAGACGGAAGCAGATTGGAGGGGTGAAGTGTGATGAAAAGAGGCAACGAACACAATGACATCTAAAGAGCTATTTAAGACCCCCCCCCCCCCCCTCTTTGTTTGTGCAATAACACAGTAATTACCAAGGCATCTTTGTTGTGGATCAATGTCTTTCCACTCCGGAAAAATATTCAGGAGGAAACATAAGCACCACTTTGCACACAATGTAGTGGGAACATCCCGATCCAAACCTCAAGTCCTGATCAAGGCGTTTTAAAACGGCCTGTATCAATACCCCTCCCCACACTGGTAGACTGCTGGTCTGCTATCTGGGATTTCTTTTGGCCAGAGGCCCTTCCAGTGAGCCCATTAGCTGCATCATTTATTCATTTATTTATTTTCAAATCACAGCAGGAGCACAACTTCTTCTGCAAGTTCTGTCTGCAGAGGCTCACCGGGCACTACGCTGAAATACGCTATGTGACGACGATTTATCGACGAGTCGTATCAAAACAGAGTAAACGCGTTACTGTTAGCCAAACATTTGTGCATCGCAGAATCGTGAGCAGGAGGAAGGATCAAGATGGAGCTTTATTGAACGCTTGCTGTATAGTCAAATGTACTTTTAGAAAGGAATCATGAAGCTATGCACTTAATGGGCGACACACTGATGGAGCATTATAGCAGCTTTCTTAACAACCAGAACATCATTAATGAGTAAATCCAATTTTGCTTAAATGTTAAGCGTTATTTTACTTCCCTTTGAAGCTACGATGTACTGGACAGAGACTTTGCATTGGCTGAAGTTTATTTTTTAATGATTTGTAATGCTATTAGGGGAATATATAGCCAGATCGGGTCATCCCTACAATTAATATTTAATTATGAAGACGGGTAAATTATGAATTTTACCCAGAAAGTAGAAAAAGAAATAAAAAAAAAAACCCAAAAAAAATAACCTTTTTGTGTTTCTGAAAGAGAACTTAAAAATCTTATGCAAAACCTTTGATCTTTGCATGTTTAATTGGAAGTATGATAAATACGCCTAACTTTGTACACAATATAAACAAAGATTTAGAAAAAAAAATTGGTGTTTTTTTTTGCTTAAGGCTTACTCTTGTTGACGTGAGCTCAAAACGCACAACTCTTATTTTTTTATAAATATATGAAGAAAAAAATGTAAAAAAATAAATAAAAAATTAATAAATAAATAAAACACACACACACACAACTCTCAGACTGTGGGCTCTTACCTTTTTAGCCGGAGCGCTCCCATTTAGCTGGGAGGGTGAGGGGGTTTTAGTGATGCCAGGAGGAGCAGCAGAAGAAGAAGAAGAAGAAGAAGATGTAACAGCTTTAGCAGAGGGGGCTGATGAAGAGGATGGAGCTGGTGCTTTTTTCACACTCGGGCTCTTATCCCTCTCCTTCCCCTGGCTCTTTGAAGGGCTTTGGCTCCGGCCACTTGTGCCGTCGCCTGCGGCCGCTGCCCGGTTGCCACGGGCGCTACTTCCTCCGCGACTTGTATGCCTCACGGTGGCTTTGAAGGCCGGTCGGCACACGTAGTTCTCCAAGCTCTTGGGGGGCTTCTTCATGCGCTTCGCCTGCAGGCCGATCTTAAGCTTGACGTTGCCCTCAGACAGGCTGCTCTCCGTGATAGAGAAATGGGACTGGTCGCCGCCGGGGTCTCCTGGCCCACCTGCGCCAGGGGGACCAGCAGCAGTTCCCTCTTTTTCTCTCTCTTGCTTCTTTTCGTCCTCTTCCTCTTTCTTGCCACCGCCGCCCTCCTTCTCCCGCTCCGCCGTGACAGCAGCGGAGAGGAGAGGGGGTGGTGTTGCAGTTTGCCCCTGAACCTTCTGATCCATCAGGACTTTAGGGGGTGCGGGTCCTTACGGGGGGTTCTTGTACGGGAACGGGATAGGAATGATGGAGGGGAAGAGGGGGGGAAGGGTGGGGAGGGGGGGGAAAGGGGATCACTGTCAGGGTGAAGCTCTCCTTTTTCTTGAAGCGGCTTCTCTCCCCTTCTTGGCTGTCCAGCCCACTTTCTCCGTCCTTCAACTGTATAAGTAGAGACAAGGTGAAATAGCAAAGCCAGGTTAGAACCAAATCCAGATAGTCACTGCAACGCACACCAACAAAAACACCCACACCTGTGAGGAGCACATTTTACTATACAACAGCACCACTTGGCAATCAGGTTGTTTTACGGTGCTTACATTCAAATATGCTGTTAACATCCGCTAACCTCAGGGAAAACATTATTTATATGAATGAAATGAAGGGCAGACTGTAGCTTTTGGTGTTGGAAAGCGGTCAACAAAGTCACTTTCTGGAATTAAAAAAGGTAATGCCGTCATGTTTTGCAGCATTTATGTGGCAAGAGAGACATAACTGCTTCTGGACACATTGCGCCGGTTTTAATTATTAAAAACATGTAACCTTTACATCCTGACTCTGACTTAATAGGGTATACTGAGTAGGGCTGTACGATTTTGCCAAAAAAAAACTGCGATATATTTCAACCGTAATTGCGATTAAATTTGGACTTTTCTCGGCATTAACCACAACCAACAAAAAATGGCCAGTAGATAAAGATGTTGGTAAACAAGGACTCTTTAAAACAAGAAATTTAACTGTTTTTATTAATCAGAATATGATTATTCAAGAGAATAGCTCAATCCTTGTTGAACATAAAATGCAACCAACAAACAAGTTTATGTATTAAACAGTCTGACTGGTACTTAATGCTATGGTGAGATTCCTGAAAGTTTCTGGTAAAAAAGTATGATTATATAAACTCTAAAACAAGTAATAAAATTAGATTATCTCACGGCTGCAACTCTATTTCCTTCCATGTGGAGTTACATAATTGCGTAGCCAAAAATTGCAGACCTCTGCGATTTGGAAATTGCATTTTTTTTTTTTTTTTTTTTTAATATTGCAAATGGGATTAATTGTCCAGCCCTAATTCTGAAGCTACTTTCCCACCAGGATAGCACAGAGCACTCACTTTTGAAAGTGGGTCAAACCATCTTAAAAAACGTCATGCAGTTACAACAGCTGCCCGTTTGGGGCACCGCCACACGGAGCCGCCCGGTACGAGCAGCAGGCGCTCTACCTTTGGACAACCCTGGTGGGCAGGAAGATGAGAGACCAAACGCAAATCTCTCCCAAAGGAGACAAATAAAGAAGCTTTGACTAAGACTTCCAATTTTAAACGTTTTAGACGTATATTTGAAAATCTCATTAAAAAATAAATAAATAAATAAAATTAATGCCCAGCTGCTGGAGGCTCAAAGTACCGTATTTTAGTTGCATGAGTCAAAAATGCATCATAAAGAGGGGGGAAAAAACGCATATAAGTCGCACCGGACTATACGCATTTATTTAGATTTATTTCACACAACCCAAGACAAAAAACTGACATTTAATCTGGTTAGAGTAAATTATTAAATTACACAGCTGTATCCACAACTAGCCGAATAACGTGGAACATACCTGTGAGGATGAATGTGGTAAATTAGCAACTCCAACCCGCAAGGTTTTATCCAGCGCATTTCAGCGTTAACGGCCACTACGCCGAAAGTTGTCAAAGTTACGCCTAAATTAGACCGTGAACGTAGCGGTGCTACGTGCTAAGCTAACAGTACGACACGGATGTTTGAAAGCAACATAAAGCTCACATGCATCAGCCAAGTTGCAAACTGCCTGGACAACAGACCTTTAAGCTAGCGCTAGCTGGTATTAGCTTCACGGACAACCCAACAACAGGGTTCTGTCGCGGTCTGAGTCCTTCTACTTGCACCACGCAAACGCTCCGCTGCGTGAAAGCAGACTGAAACAGCGAAACACCAAACAAACATGTGTTCAGTCTTTGTTGTCTATAAGTTAATGTTTCAATTCATTTTTAAGTGGTACAGGAGCAGCATATAGTTTTCACAAGCCTAGCGAGCTTTATTGCGGCTATAGATGGTAATTAGGGCTGGATGATATAGGAAAAAAAAAATCACATTAATCGATATCGATAATTATCAACAAATTCAAAACATATATTTCAAGTGCAGCCCTGGCCGTTTTATGCTGTTGCTTAGCGACATATTTTTAGATACAGAACACACAAACACTGAATTCAAACTCAACCCTTTATTCAACCAACATTTTACCAAAAGTGTCAGTTTTTAAAAAAGAAAAAGAACACGTGCTCTCTGAACTTTTTAAAGGGGGCGGAGCTTGGTGACGGAGCGTTCCTGGGTTTGTGATTGGTTGGGAAGATGTAATGACGGTAATATTAACCTACATAGCTAGAATGCAAAGGGAAGGAAAGCTGTTATTCTATTGAGCTTTTTATTGACCCTTTTTTTCCTATCATTGATGTATATGAGATATAATTGAAAGGATATAATTGATATAAGTCCAACAATCGATATATATTGTTACTGAATTATCGTCCAGCCCTAACACTAATGTTTACTGGTTCATGTTGGTCAATATGAATTACCATTTAAAACTGATATACAAGTCACACCTGAATATAAGTCGCAGGATTGGACCAAACTATGAAAAAAATGTGACTTATCGTCTTGAGTTGTGGTCCCTGGCCATAAAAACTTTTCCACGGGCCACAAATGGCCCCTGGGCTGCACTTTGCACAGTGCCGACATACTTACTTTGCTTAACTTCTAAACAATAAGTGCTCTACTGGTCTATTTCCGTAGCGCGTGAACCCATTCCGGACTCAACGGCTGCTGTAACAGACAACCAGGGTATAATAGCTTCCAGTTTCACAACGCCTTCAAAGCAGTGACACTTCTGCGGTCCTCTCAGTATCAGCAGTCATCGGCTACATTAAAAAAAAAAAAAAAAAGCACCTCGTGAGTAATGTAAAACAGATGCAGTGAAACTATCTCTAACCATCTTTTTGCTTCAAAAGTTTCCCTCTTTCAGTCTTGGTGGCTGTTTATGGTGTGCTCTATTCACAGCCTACAGTCGTGGCTCTTCTGTCCAAGAAATCCAACGTTATGCACTGCTTCTCTGATTTGTCCACCTGCGACATCCAAATCCCGAGAGGTCCAGAGCGGCGCCGCATCGTTACGCACAACCCCGCTCCGAACACTTGGTGAGCGGCGTTAGCCCAGCAACAAACGGCAGAATGCTCGTTAATTGCGCTCCATGGCGGGCGGCCCAATTGAATGAGGTCGTCTAAGGCTCCCTGCAGCCACCGGGTGATTTAAGGCAGAGTCGCCCCCCAAGCAGGTGCTTTCTCTTTGTGAAGTCATTTGGAGGCAATTCAGAACTGTGACCTCAGCACATTGGGTCCTCTGGGACTAGACAGACGATCCGGCAGCCTTTTCCCAGCCTCTCGCAGCAGCAACTGAGAGCGAGCGATTAGGCATTGATGTGCCAGCGGTTTTCCTGCACCCTGCATTAGAGGAGAGCACTAAAAGAGCTTCTTTAATGGCGCCTCGGGAAAGTCAAATGAGTCAACCCATCAGTTAAGCATAACGGACAGAGGGGGGGGGGGGGGGGGCATCTGTTGTCCGTCTAGCCTTTGACAATGTTTGCTTTAGATTATTACGCAAACAAAAAGGCAAAAAAAAAACAGAAGTAGATCCATTTTCAGTTGCACCACAAAAGCAAACGATCCATAACTTTTGGCAAACATCTAGCCTTAAAGTTTTTCTGGCGCTTCTCTCTCTGCGTTTTCTCCAATTTCTCCCTTTTGCTTCAAACCTTCACCCCCCCCTTTATTACACATACCAAAGTCAACTCACACCTCCCTATTTCTTTAACACTCAATCAATCTCTTCACCCTTGTGCTGCTTTTTTTTCCTTCTTCTTCTTCTTTTTCCCCCAAGCCCCTTCTGCGATTTCACAAACTTGGAAAGCACTAGTCACAGCGCACAAACTACACGTGTTTTTTGAAACTTTAATCAAAAACACATTCGCTCGCTATCGCCCACACGACTGACTCTGTTGCTCGCATCCTCCTTAAAGCGCAGAGACAAATGTACCTCTCCTCGTTAGATACTAACCGATATGAGAACTGCCTCCGATGCCGGACTGCGGCTACAACGCCTTCCGAAAGCACTGCTGCGTCTTCTGTTTTTCCGTGGTACAACCGCGCACTACAATGTATTGAGTCGTCCAACACAGAGTAATTTATAACTATGAACTGGAAGGACAATGATAAATAGGTGTCATTCGTTTTTTAACCGACGAATATCTGAAAAGTGTGGTGTGCTTTTGTTTTCAGTGGGCCAGCGTAGGGCTGGACGATATAGAAAAAAAAAAGCATATCGATAAAAATAGAACTCATATTGGTCGATATCGATAATTATCAACAAATTCAAAACATATTTTAAGTGCAGCCCTGGCCATTTTATGCTGTTGCCAAGCAACCTATTTTTAGATACAGAACACACAAACACTGAGTTCTAACTCAAGCCTTTATTCAACCAACTTTTTAACAAAACTACAAGTTTTTAAAAAAGAAAAAAGAACGCGTGCTCTCTGAACCCTTTGAAGGGGGCGGAGCTTGGTGATGGATGTTCCTGGGTCTGCGTTTGTGATTGGTTGGGTGGATGTAATGACTGTAATATTAACCTATATGGCTAAAATGCATAAGGAAGGAAAACTTTTATTCCATAGAACTTTTTATTGACCCTTTTTTCTATCATCAATCGATATATATCGTTCTTGAATTATCGTCCAGCCCTAGGCCAGTGTCTGTCACCCAGTATTTAGTTCCAGCCATCTTCTTGTCAACAACTTCCCTGTCCCCGCTGCAGAAAAGCCTTCACGCAGAGAGATGGTGTCCGGTTTTAGGGTGAAGGTGGGGTGTTCAGACTGATGTACGATATTAGTTTTCTGCCACAAACTTAATATAGGTCAAAAAGTTCAATTTAGGTCTCGCCTGACCAGAGCACCTTCACCCATACAGTGGGCGAAGGCTCGTTGTTAATGAGCGTAGCACGCTAGCTGTTATCTTGACGGGTTCTGTCTGGGCTCCCTCCTCGAGCTGATGAAACACGAGCCTCTTGGCTGCTTCTCTGACGAAAGGCCTCCTTGCTCGACTTGCCGGTTTAGGTGGACGGCCGCTTCTTGTAAGTTGGTGGTTGCGCAATACCCTGTCCAAACTCAAGAGGACGGACTGAACTGTGGTCGAACGGGTTATTGTTTTTACAGCCGGATTTTCCTTTAAACATCTCCACAAATTCATCACCGCACATTTCTGGTGTCTTCTTATGTCTTTACGATGCTGCTTGTCGACTATTGTTCCCCAAGAAAGCATAGAGTCTTTGACTGAACAGCCAGATTTATGCTGAGATTAAATTCCACACACACACACACTCTCTTATCAAGACAGCTGGTTACCCTGTAATTTATTTGGGGGTATCAGAGTAAAGGGGGCCGAATTCAAATTTAGACCGCACGTTTCAGATTTCTACTTGCTAAAAAGACCGTCGATAAAATAGGAAGACTTTTGCAGGGCACCGGGAGTAAAAAAGAAACCGTAGAGCCTAACTTACAAGCCTTTGCTCAAACCAAGAGTCGCAGCATTTCTTTCGCTTTTAAACAGCTAAAACAAATCAGTCGTTGGTGCTTTTTCTGTTAGAAATAGTATGTCACTAGAGTGATCCTTTGTCTAATTTCAGATCAACAGTCACCGACCCCGAAGCGGGGCCAGTTTCAAGCTTAGCACCAAGGTACTTTTGCAAAAGAGTCATTCCATTACTGGTCACGCTGCGGTTCTGCACGATGACAACGCCACTGGTTTTAGGATTATTAGTCACCTCGTCCACCGTTTTCTTTGTCTTTCGGAGCACTAACCGAGACTCGAAGCACGAAGAACGGGGAGATGACATGTGAACAAATAATCAGAATTCCAGGGGATCCATAATAAATGTCAGGCCAACAGGCAAATAAAGCGGCAGAGCATGGAGGAGCGTAGTAAACAACTTCCCGCGCCCCCTCCCGTTTCTTTCCTCCCCTTTGCTCCCACCCTCCCCTCCTTTCACTCTCGCCTCGTTTTTTTTTTTTTTTTTTTTTTTTTGCACACGTTGTTCATAACTGCTGATTTCCCTTTGGCCAGAGCGGTCGTATCCAACCCACCCACCCACTCACCAACCTCCACCCTATCATTCACACGAGGGGCTGGCGTCTGCCCTGTCATTTCCACCAGGGCTTTCTACTTCATCGGTATTTGCACAGGCTGAGCCCCGCTCAGAGGGAGGAACCAGCCAAATTCCTTTACTACGACCTTCGCTGTGCATCGCCTAACAATAGCGTGGGGCTATATAACCACAACCGAGCGTGACCCTTAAGAGAAAAGGAGCAGCTGTGATGTTTTAAACGCCCAAGCTGGGTTGTAGTGGGGGAGGGGGGGGGGGGGGGGGGGTGTGAACAAAACGCAGTGGAGATGACAGGTGTCAGTCAGATCTGCAGCATCCGGGCACGCTGTGCAGCCGTGCATTCGCTGCTCGAACCGGGCCCGTGTTTCATGTGCGCCGTGATTTAATTAAGAACGTTATGTAGAAAAATAGAGCGAACGGCAATCTCTGCATTCGTGTTTCCTGTACAGTCAAACGCGGCCCCTTCATGGGAATAGCTCTCGAGCAGCTAGTCATCTTTTAGTCACACGGATGTTTCTCAGGAAATCCACGCCAAGACAAAAGAGCTACTGGTTGCATTAAGAGAAATTACTTTAAACAGATTTAATCCTGTGGAGAGAAAAAAACAGAACAAAAAAAAACCACCATGTTGCAAATGATGTCTCTGTTACACAAAAGAAGAAAAAAAAATGTATGTATGTACACAGGGGCAGGCAGGATTGTTTTTCAGACGATCACATTTCCAACAAAGTGCATCTTGTTTTACACCCACCTTTGCAAATTTGTCCAGAAACGGCGTTCACATCATTTTGGCTCTGCGTCCCGTCCTCATGTGTGCGTCAACGTGGTGGCCACATTGTATTACTATCCTTTAGCTTCCAAAGTGCTGAAAAACAGCACAAAAAAAATAAAATAAAGATCATCAGTGCTGGGGGTTTGATCGCTGCTTTACGTGTACAGGTCGAAGCAAAAGCGCCCGGAGCTACAAATAAAACACAACAACCAATAAATCAAAAACCAGAAGCACAGAAAACCACGCTTGGTTTACAAACGCTCGCAGTAACATCTGTGCCAGGAGCTGCCCACAAATATAAAAAAATAAAATAAAACCTGCCAGCTCCTGCTTCAAAACAGAAAGTTACGAAGGAGGATGCTGGGTGCCAACCTGAAAAGCATCCCCTCGAAAATTTAAATAACACCTGCGATTACGGCTGGCGGAGCATTGAAAAAAATTAAATCGTCACGGTTTGGTCCGGTCGCGATTAATACAACTCCTGCATAATTAAAAAGGTTTGTGATGTAGCGAGCTGCCAGCTAACGCTCGTCCAATAATAGACAGCCGCTGTGCATCAATGGCTGGCAGTTGCTAACTAGCTATCAATCAGGAGCCAGTTTAATAGCGATTGGGGCGAATTTCACCCAGCAACAACATCAACCTCCCGCTCCGGCTAAGCTAGGAATGAGCCGCAAAACGCCTGCAGCCGCAAGACAATCCGCGGTGACCGAAAGTAAATGTCACAACTCGGAGTTGGGGGGGGGATCAGTGATGTCCGTAATCTTGCATCTCCGTCACATTCTCGTAGGCACTCGTGTTACTACATCTCGGCTACGGCGGCTAACGATGCAGTAGCTACCCTGGAGCTACAACCAGGAGGGGAGGGGAAATAAAATGTCCCGATTCGGTTTCAAAACACACACGCGCGATAAAGCCGACTTCAATTAATTTTTCTTTTTTTTTTTTAAATTCAGAGTTATATTCCAGTGGTAGAAAACAACAGACGCGGAGCTGTGTAAGGTTATAAAAAAAAAAAAAAACTGTCAACAAAATGGCGGCTGCGTTGAATCAACAGAAACCCGAAATGGGTCTCCCTGTAATTTCTCCTTCCTTAGCGGGCAAAATCGTTTTCCCTTACAGCGGCTTGGTGTCCGTGATATATCCAGAGGTGCTCTGAGATCCACAACGCGTCGCCGTTAGCTGGGCCTGGACGTGTCAGCGCGGGCCTCGCTCGTTAATCGGGCCTCCATGTCTGCTCAGCCCCGTAGCGCTACTGTCTGTACAACACGGGCATTCTGAGTCCCACACAGGAGGGAGGGAGGGAGGAGGAGGAGAGGTGAGGAGTGGAAATGTCTGTTGTGAGCGGTTCCTGCGGTCCTTACGAAAAAAAAAACAGAGAAAATCTGTACAGTTTTTTTTTTGCATCTATTTTAGGTTGAAGGCTTGTCTTGCGGGTTAGGTCAGGGTGTGTTCGCTGGTATATGGAGCAGTTAACTGTAGACTCTTGGTTAGCCACCACAGAGGGTCAGCATAACCTTACTGTATAAACAACACAGACATATGGGACGCGAACGCAGCACAAAAGCCTTTAAATAAACGGATTGTACGCTGTAAATAAATAAATAAATAAATACAATAATGTGTTGGATTAACATCAGAATACGCCGAGGTAAAAAAAAAAACACAAATGGCTCTGCACATAATAAAACAATTGTCTTGTTGTGACTTATGGTTTATTCTGTTTATTCTCGGAAGCTGAAGTGTTTATGTTCAAAGTCAGGCAAATCAACAGTGATAGTGCCTCATGCCCCCGATTAGATCAGATAGAGATTTCTTCCTCGATTTATGAATTGAAAGTCAGAAAAATGTAACACAACTTTCCACGACAATGAAATTTGGACTTGGGTTCAACTTTAAAGCGGATATGTCATGCTTTTCAGTTCTACCTTTTCACATTGTAATCATTCGTCTATAGAAAGTGGAACTGCAATGCTTCAGTCTGAATCACAATCCCCCCTCCCCCTTTTTTTTCTTTTACCCCTGTTCTGATGTGCTTCTGGGCGCAACCCGATTCGGTGCGGTCTCTTTAAATCTAAAGGAGGCACTTAACACCCTGCCCCCAGGTCACAGAGCTCCACTCCACCTCGTCTGGCCATTTTTGTAATGAACAACCGAACATCTTGATTTATCCACTTGTAGCTTCGGCCTCCCTGAGATTGTACTACAAAAACGCTCCGAGAAATAAAAATGCCGGATTCGCAAGAATAAGTAGGAAGTCCGTGACCTTGCCTAGCAGTTCCACAACAAATACTGTTAAGTCACGGTTCAAAAAATGTAACAGAAAACAGAGAAAACTGAAAGGCTTAAAAATATGACCCAAAAAAAATATCTACGCAGCTCCTGGAGAGATTACATTTAAATTTTCTGCATTCCTAGAGTTTCCAAGTATATAACAAACTGTATTTAAGAGCTAAAAAAATGGATTTTGCATGATATGTTCCCTTTAAAATAATTTAAAAAACATTAAACCTTTCATCAACCGCAAAGGGAAACATTGACTCATTTTTTATACACCTACACAGGCACCTAATTTTATTATTAATGTATACTGTCACTTATTATGCGTATGTATTCTGAATATCTCTTTATGGTCCCTAGGTTGTGCTTTCTTTAGTTATTTCTTTATGCTTATTCCTAAGTGTTTGAGTTGTTGGGCTTCTTTATGTTTAATTTTTTTCCTGTTTATATCCTGTAGTTGCTACCATTTTCATACATTTGTGGATAGGTTCTTAATTCATTCTATGTACACTTTGTGTTATTTCCTGTTTGATTCCTTTCATGCGTTTCCCTTCAGTTTCTGTTCGTTACACTCCTCCCCAGTTCTCCATCTTCTCCTGATTACCTTCACCTGTCTCTGACTCACTTTTCCCCACACATTCCTCTGCATTGAAACTCCCTGGTTTTCATTTCTCATTGCTGGTTTCTTCCTTTGCCTTTCATGCTTCCTGTTGCTTTGTTGCTCTGCCAGATTTTGTTCCATCGTTCATCCTCATGGTTTGTTTTCCCTGCCCCATTTCTCGTTTCTATTGTGAGTTCTTCTTGATTTTATTATTGAAAATCTGTACTTCCTGACTTTGTCTGCATTTGGGTTCTTCCTCAACCAAAAAGAAAAAAACAGGACAGTGTCGCAGTAGGAGTTGCTATTTGTGCCAGCCTCAAAGTTGTTGTCCCATGTCCCATTTCACCGTGTCTCAACATGTTAATAAATAAACACATATCTAAAACACTTGAGGAGCCTGGTTGAGTGTTTAAAAAAAAATTTTTTGCTAATTTTTTACGCATTGTGAGCCTAGTGTGGTACACACTTAATCCTACCAAATATGGGCAGTGATGTCACAAGGAGAAGCAGCATCTCGCTTGCTAAAGTTGAGGTGTGGAGCGTGTCAGATTTTGAGAAAATCAGCCATTTCCCTGATTCTCTTTGCTGTTGATATGAGATTATTACAAATATGGAAAAAACAAATCTGTTCAATCTATTTTTGGCAACAGAAAAGGGAAAATTGCTTACATTTCAAATATGTTGTATTTCAAAATTAAACTTAATTAACAGCTTGCATTTTAATTTTTTTTTTTTGTTACTGGTTTCTGACGTGAGCATTAATTTACCATGTCTGTAACATGAAAAGAACAGACCTGCATTACATTCGTACTCGGAATCAAAATTTCTGAACTGAAAGCTTCAGAGTTCAAATTCAAGGTGGATCTATGTAATTTTTTTTAAACCTGCATTTGCTCATGAGAAGCCAGCAAAGAAAGACAGTCAGTGTGGTTATTTGATTTTCATTGAAGAAGATACATTTTTGAATTAAAATACAAGCCATTTTTCTTTTTGCAATTTAATATTTAAAAAAAAAAACTGTTCATCTGTGAGACTCCCAGGTCCGAGTTCTGACCCAAGAGATAAATTAAAGTTGCACTACTGACAACTAGGGGGTAATTACTGTGTTGCTCACTACTAAGAGCAATATTAATCCCTAACAACTGTATTTCTATCCAGTTCATGTGTTCTAACATGAAAGGAAAATGTGCACAAAGAGTCTTAACAGCACTATGTGTGCCACCAGTTTAATGTTTGAAAAAAACATCAGAAATATAAATAAACTTTTTATTGATTGACTTATATTAACTTGAATATTTTTTAGGCGTGGCCACTATATAAGATATTAGATCCATGTTAGCATGGGATCTTTGTCTTGCCAAGTCACTGACTGTGGACAGTTCACACCGGATGTTAAGTAACCTGGAGTCTGTGCCTCTCCCCTCTTTCTCCAGACTCTCGGACCGTACTTTCCCAAATGAAATATATTTAATCTATTAAATTACTTTCATCTGGAAAGAGGACTTTGGACCCTCGAGGAACAGTCCAGTCCTTTTTTTCTCCTTTGGGTCAGCCAAGAGGCTTCTTATGTTGTTTCTGGTTCATGAGTGGCTCAACACAAGGAATGCAAGAGTTGTGGTCCATGTCCTAGCTGCGTCTGTGTGCAGTAGCTCTTGAAGCTCTGACTCTGAAGCTCCCCCAAACTGTTGAATTATTTCAATGTTGTAGTTATTGCTGTTTATGTATTCATTTTTCTTATAACATTCTTTATAAAAAAACATTTTTTTTATTGTGAATGTAATGTAACATGCTTCTTTTATGTATTTATTTTTCTTATAAGGGAATTTCTATAGTACTGTTTTTATGTGTGAATGTAGTGTGACACATAGTTTGGACTATGTAGCAGCCAGAGTCTGTACCCAAGACAAATTTCCTTTGGGACAATAAAGTTCATCAAATGTGCACCTTTTTTGTAACAGTTTTTTTCCTTCCACTCAACTTTCTCTTAATATGCTTGGATATAGCCTACTGTGAACATCCAGCTTCTTTTGCAAGGATCTTTAGTGGATTTCCTTCCTTGTGGGTGTCAATGACTGACAGGTGGACAACTGTCAAGTCCACAGTCTCTTCCGTAACTCTGTAGGTAATATACAATTTCAAGCATTTAAAGTCAGAAATCTATGCGTGCAACTTTTCACCCTTCGTGTAATCAATCTATATATAACATGAGTTTCTCTTTTTTAATTTAAGTACTCAAAATATGTTTCTGTTTTGTGTTCAAGGAAACCTCCCAGTTAACCTAACTGGCAACTGAACAGACAGGGGGGAAAAAACCCTGCCTGTGTTTATCACATTATAAAACAGAAGTATGTACAAAGAGTGGAGGTCACAGGGTTAAGCTTTAATGGCAGCTTTAAGTTGGTTAAAGGTCAACAGAATGCTGAAACTGTCTCACCAAGACAACATTGTAAAAGTGTTTCCCCGTAACTCTGTAAGAGCTCGTCATTTTTGACAGCCACTAGCTGCGCAGTGGTTATTAGTTCGTCACATCAAAGCCAGTCATTCAGAAAAGTGCCTCGGCGAGCGGCGCAGCGAGAAGAGCACACCCGCTCAGGATGTTGTCAAGCAGACAGCTGGATCCTTCTGTGGGAGGGGTGGCAAAAAAATAGCATTTATCCTAGAGTACAAAACCTGGAGGTCCTTGACCGAGACGCATGAATGACGTGAGGGCTGAAGCTGCAGTTAGGACTGCGGTGCATATAATGGGTTTTATTTGAACGCAGCTGATCCGACATGAAGCGTTGGTGGCTTTTTGCTCAACTCTCCTCTCTCTCTTCTTGGTCTTGCCTGTCAGAGCGCTCGTCTAGGGGCCGCGATGTGGGCGGGAGGCTGTTGTCGACGCCATCGAGACTTTTGCGGCACACCGGGCAGGTGTCGTGCTAGGAGAGCGGATAAAAACGTTTTGATCACTGCTCATGAATATGTGATGAACCATAAGTGCAAACTTTCTGCGCCCAGATTAGTGTTTCACCAAGAAATCCTCTTGATGGATCAGGCAGGCATTTAGACCATATTGAGTTCTCATCCTTACCAGCTCCAACCAAGGTACTATACAGTCACTGTGGAAGTAATGGAGGCAGGGGAGCTTCCTGACAGATTCGCCCAGTGAATATTCATCCCTGCAAACTGGACATTCCAGCCGGCAGTCTGAAATAGGAAAAATATAAGCACAGACATGTTTGTTACCCTGAACCTTTATCCCCCAGAACCAATTACCCTGAATCCTCAATCTCCCTTGGGCTGCTGCTGTTTATATAAATTAGATCCACAGGCGCTTACAGGGTCTGTCCTCTTTCGCCTCCTCCAGTTTACTTTCAGTTTAAAATCCCGTTGTTCACCAGAAAAAAAAATATAACCGCTTATTCTTTAACAGCTGCTTTGCACTATAACTTATGTAAAGTCCCATTAGCTTCCATGCAAAGGTATAATTGTAATGACTTTTTCCATTAATTTCATGGACTCAGACTTCATCCTTCACTCTATTTGTGTCACAAGAGAGACAATAATCTTAGATCAAAAACTGAGCCTGGTCCAATAGATTCAGGATTGTCGATTTTTTTTGCAGCAGCAGCGACACTGTCAAACTAGATAAAAAATCCCTCCTAACACTAAAGAAATGTGTAACATTAACAAATATTTCAGAAGCTGAAAGTATCCCAAAACAGGACTGTACACGTGCAGCAGCATCAACAGCAGCCTCCCGTCTGTGAAATTTGATATCTGTTAACGAAGCACGTTCCCAGAGGGCCTGTAGTTCTTTTTACTGGTGCGTCCAAGCATAACTGCTTTTAAACATTCTAACGTGATTGTTTAAAACCCTAAAATATCACCTTGGAGGTTTTACTCCTTCTCTCTCCACCGGACAGCTGAAGGCAGAAGTCTCTGATTTATAATCTGGCCAGTTACAAGTTAAAAGCAACTGAACTGTAAAACAATTAGAGCTGGGGTGGCTGAAACGTAAAAGTAAAATAAGAGATTAATTTAAAGAAACATATTGCTGAGAAAGATTAATTACTCATTCTTAACATTCTCTCTCCACAAAGAGCCCACCCAGAGATTCTGGGTGATCCCAAAAGAACTACCTCCCTAACTGGGCCTTTTTCTGGGGAACATTTCTACCATGGTAATAGAGTTTAGCCTGGTAAATGGAGAGGAAACACAGTGGTGTAAACAATAGACTAGAAATCTACCCTGGGTCCTGGAAAGTCTTGCTTTTAAGATGAAGGCTTGATGGAGACGGAGCAAGATGAGGGGAAAAAGGAAGGTTTAGAAAAACTTAATTAGAACGGCAAAACCAGGAAAGTATGAAAAACAACTAAAAAGGGGAAAGGAAATGAAACATAGAAGGAAACTACTTTTAAAACAAAGCTTTGTTTAAAAAGCTGTGTACAGCAAGCTATGCAAAAATTCCCACCTCTCTGTTCTTGAGAGATGCAGACTGTTGGCAGCGATGAGATCTTCTCCTGTTTCGCCGGGGGTGGACCTGTGTTCCCCAGCTGCCCTAACAACTTGGTGAGGAAAAGTGGATGAGCTGAGTATGTGATACAATAAATAAATCGGAAACAGCTTTGATGCGCCACACAGAGTTGAGTTAGTGTTTAGATTTATCGGTGTGCTTCAGTGACTCTGCTGTGGCTGACCTCTGTGACGACGGCATCCAGGCCTCCCTGACCCCACGCATAATCTCCCGGGTTGGAGTACAACTGCAGCATGCCCGACCTGAGAGGCAGAGCAGGAGAGAGGACGGTTCTCACACGGCGTCAGAATGAAATCAAAAGCAACTGATGCGAATCGAAAACAGCGATGAAAAAGAAACGCATGCTCACAGTGCGGTTGGAGGAGGAGACAAGTTTCCATTGCTGGTAAACAGGTCAGCCAAGACCTGCTGCATGACCCTTTTAGGTAAGAGCAAAACCAAGCACTTTCAGTTGATTTTAATTAATTAGCTTCAAGACAACATGATGAATCTTTTCTATAAGAAACACATGTATAGATATACAGTATTGTGCAAAAGTTATTAACCACTTCTGATTCCTTCATATTTTGCTTTTAACTCGGCAGACCTGCTTGTAGTATTTTAGTAATTCGAAAATACTAGTTTTACGGGTTTTCTGAGACTAGTTTTCACTAATTTTCTGTCCAGTTCTTTCAACTTTAAAAGTTTTATTTCACTTATCCTAAATGGAAAATAACCCCCGCAGAAACAGAGACAGACAGAAAAACCTCTTTATCCGCGGGCAGGCTCTGACACGGCATCCTATGCTGGATATTGCCTGACGGAAAACCAAAATTAGAAACGTTTGAAAACGTTCATCCAGTTTGAACTAAACAGGGCCCCCTGCAGGCCACAGGACAAACTCAAACCCAAAACTGACAGCTATGAAAGTAGAAAGAAAGGGAAAATTAAACGGAGTTGTTAGGGTTAAACTAATTAAGTTCATGAAAAATGAAAGACATTAAAGAACTGATTCATTTCCCCTAGAACAAAAAATCCCAATGAATAAAGATCATCCGTCCGTGCTCAACAGAGGAAAGCATGTGAAATGTGACCGCTTGGCTTTCTGTGCGCCCCCCGCCACCCATCTGCTCAATAAGATCACTGAGATCCCCAAACCTATTTCACACTGCTGAATAAAAACAAGCAGATGAGTCTCCGTGCTCCTGTTTGTCATCATACTCAGCCATTCCACCGCCTTGGTGCGGAGTGCATTGGAAAGTATTTTCATATGCACAATTTCAACATATTCAGCTAATAACAGTTTTTGGAATCCACGTGTTGCTGAGATTCATGGAAGGGATGCAGGACAGTAGCTCTTGGTGACAGTTCGAGATATGAAGTCAGAGCAAGTTATGCCATTATGGCAGGTTGCTGGCAACCTTTGATGTCCATTATGAAGGACATCAAAGAATGTCCTTCATAATTTATTTATTTTTTACTAGGTTTTGTGTTATGCGTAGATGCAACACTAGTTTATCCCTCGAGTTCAGAGACTTTTTCATGACTGAATGATTTGTAGGTCAGAGTTAAGTGGCTTAATAAATAAAGAAACTACTAAAAATGGCTGTCTGTTGGACAAGAGGAAAAATAAGTTAAAGTCCCCCAAATAATTTTAAAAACCTTGAAAGAACTAGAGAAATGTTGACCCAGGAAGCAAAATGCAATATATAAAGGAACAAGGGATGACTCTAGTCTTTTGCTCAGAACTGTATTATCCCAAAAGCTAATTTATAGCCTTTGTTTGCTCTGTGATCATAATAGACTGTATATAAAAATAACTGCAACCCTGTGTCACTGATGTGTCCACAAACACACCTGTGCACAGCAGGAATTTGCTCAGGCCTGGAAGACTCGTCCCGTTCAGGGTTAAGAGGCGACTCCTGTTCCTGCAACTCTGTAACGACCGGGGACGCTGGTGGTGAAGGGCTCTGACCTGCGGATACCTGCTGGTTGTCCTCTGGGAGGGACTCGGAGGAGGGCGGGTTGGACAGCAGGGCGGAGTGCTCCATGAACACCAGCTGCCATATCTTGCAAAGGGAGACCAGGGAAAATTGTCACACAAAGGCTGGGACACAAAGGAGTCATTGTTAAAATGCAATTAGTTTCACGTACGTCTGGGAACAGCAGGTTTGACTCTTCATTTGTTACTGATGCCGTGCTGTCCCGCAGGAAGCTTTGCAAAAAAAAAACGAGAAAAAGGGAAAATATAATAAAGCATTTGCTTCTTAAAAGGTTGAAGTAGGAAGAACGTTCTGCGGTGGAAAGAATGTTGGGATTCTGATCAAATTCAGCGCCTAATTTTCCTCCCACTAAAGGCCCCGGGCTGCATTGAATGTTGAGCTAAAAGGTCAGATATTGGCTTTTAGGTTTCTTCTTTGTTTCAAGATTAATCAAACTGTGCATAAACAAATGCAATATGTAAACGAGTTTTAGAACGATGTACTAAAATAAAGGAAGAGAGAACCTGAACGCGTCTTCTGGAGACAAAAGTAACTCAAAAACATAACATGAGGAACCCTAATGACCAAATAGGAGCCAGTTATGGTCACTGTCTCTTTCGTGTTTTATTTTTCTTAAATAAACAAAAAAAGAGTAATTCTAAAGAAATAATTTATTGTAAATTTTGGGGAACCCTGCAAAACTCTAGATGTATCCCAGTTGCTTTTCTCATTTGGCCTATGATTTGGTGGGAGGGCTGCGGTGCAGCAGAGAGCAAGGTGCAGGGACATGTAAGGTGTGCTTGTTCATATTTTCAGGCTAAGTCCACGGTTTTCTAAAAAGTCCTCACTGCAGCTTTAAAGAGAAGCTGCAAACTCGGCTAAAAAATCCCCGAAATGTGCCAGACCACTAAGGGGAGTTGACCACCAAGTCATACGGGACCAGGCCCTCAGTAACGTGATCCTCAGAAGAAAGTTGGAAGGAAGAGAGAAAAGGTACGTTTTAGTTCATGTCTTTTTTCAAACACATGGCCATAATATTTTACAATATTATGGAACATCAGCATAACTAAGAAATATTAGCATGCTGGTGTTATTGAGTCCTCCTACTCCCCATAGTGGTCTGGTGCACCTCTGTTTTTTTTTTGTTTTTTGTTTTTTAGAGCGAGTGAGCAGTTATTTTTTTAACTTGCTGTTGCTTTTAGTGCTTGCAGTGTTTTTCTTTTGCAGCGTTTTTCTGTTGTATTTGTTTTTTGTGTTGGAGTGTTTTGGACTTTGCATCATTTATGCGTCTGCTGCACGTTTGGCTGTTTGTGGCACATTCAGACGTTTGCTGCACATTTGCCCCTGTCAGCCATTTAATTCAAATCGTTTATTTATTTTTTTTCTAAAACTTTCAGATGATACAAGCCAGACTAGGTGGAAGCGTAAAACAAACCGTAAACTATAGTTAGTTTACATCCACTCATCACTGGCATGAGTGTCACATCAATTTTGGGGTTTCAGTTCTTTTATTGAACTATTGTATTATGCACAGGCTCAAATATATACATACACACCCCCACTTACATTTGGTTAAATGTCCCTTGACAAGCTGCGGAGTAACAACAGTTTTTGCAGTCGTTGACAAGCTCCTAGCATATTTCTGGCCGGATGTTTTACCACTTGTCTTGGCAGAACTGATTCGTTTAGATTGCTAGGTTTCCTGACACAAACTACTTTGAAGCAACGTCCCAACATTTTCAATACACTTAAGCTTTGGTCCATTTCAGAAGCTTAATGTTAGTCCGCTTAAGTTAGTCTGAAATCAGTTTAGATCTGTGTTTGCAATCTTTTTCCTGTTGGAACACAATATTCTGTTCAGGTCTCCACAAGAAAGTAGATAAATTAGATTAAATTCAGTAATTTGGAGGTAGTCCTATTCCAAAGACCCATATCATGATACTGCCACCACCATGCTTGTGTACTAATGTTTGAATACTGCATCTTGACTTATCCAAAGGGCTGCACAGTGGAGAAGTGGGTAGCACTGTTGCCATGCAGCAAGAAGGTCCTAGGTTCAAGTCCTACTCTTGTCCTGGGTCTTTCTGCATGGAGTTTGCATGTTGGTGGGTTCTCTCCGGGTATTCCTCCCACAGTCCAAAAACATGACTGTTAGGTTAATTGGCCTCTCTAAATTATCTGAGTGTGTGCAAGAATGGTTGTTTGTCCTGTCTGTCTCTGTGTTCCCCTGCAATAGACTGGCGACCTGTCCAGGGTGTACCCTGCCTCTCGCCTATTGGCAGCTGGAGATAGGCACCAGCACCCCTCGCGACCCCACAAGGGATAGACGTGGTAGAAAATGGATGGATGGACATATCCAAAGATTTTTCTTGTCTTTTCTGCCAAACAGCTCAATCTTTGCTTCATCTTAGCATAAAATTTGTCCCCAGAAGTTATTTTGCTTGTTAATAATTTCAGTTGAGTTTTATCATTTTAATTTTGGAGCAGTTTTTTGTTTTTTTGTCTTGGTCGGATGCTTCTCAGGCCATGTTGCTGTTAAACCGGCTTTACTGTTGACAGTTACACTGGTGTTCCAGTGGCTCCCAGTTCACGTCAGCCTTGTTGGGTCAGATGATTAAAACTTGAACACAACTGTTTTTTTGTTTTGTTTTTTAACATAAATGAATCCAAACACACATCAAGACTGGTTTGGGATGGATAAAGCAGCATAACGCTATACAAGTTTACCAAAACTTGTATAGCGTGGAGATATGATTGGTTAACACTGATCTGACATCAGTTGTGATAAAAAGTTGTTAATGGCTTCAAAAAGTAGGCTGCTTCTCTGCAACTTGCTTAAGAACATTTACTAAATATTATTGGTAATGTATGTATATTAGATAAAAAATTTTGCATCCAATTTTTATTTTGGAAATGCATTGAACCTGTTTGTTGTACAATCATTTCAGTGTGGAAAAAATAATCTGGTTTGAATGCATGAATAAAGTCCAGAATTACTTATGGGATGACTGGATGTAAAACCTGTAATTAAAACTGTATGCATGTCGAGATTTAATTAGTTTATCATTAATCAAGTTTCTCAATATTACCAGGTTCTTTTGAGAGCTTTAGAAGCCTGCAAGCTTTCATGAGCATGAGGCAAATTGTGCTTTTCACAAATATTTTCAAGTGTTTTTCAGTAATGCATTCGTACAGGACAAACTCTAAGCTACATTGTCAGAATTCCAGTCAAGTGACTTATTACCCCACCCACCCGGTCCCCACCCTGTGGAAAACCTCCTGTGTGGTACCAGTTCCCAAAACACCGCACGCCAGGGAGCGCAGAGCGGGACAGAAAGAGGCTGAATAAGCTGGTGAGGAAGGCCACTTCTGTCCTGGGCTGCTCTCTGGACTCGGTGGAGGAAGTGGCTGAGAGGAGGGTGTTGTCCAAGCTCACATCCATCATGGACAACACCTTCCACCCCCTGCACCAGACTGTAGAGGAGCTGAGCAGCTCCTTCAGTGACAGACTTAGACACCCTGTCTGTAAAAAGGAGCGCTACTGCAGGTCATTCATTCCTGCTGCTACCAGATTATACAATGCTGCACTGTAACTGTAACCATAACTGTAATAACTAATGTGCAATAATCTATTTAATACACTGTGCTATAACCCGACTTCTGCTGTTCTGCTGCTATCACCAAGTGAATATATGTCAATACATATATATATATATATATATATATATATATATATATATATATATATATATATATATATATATATATATATATATGTGTGTGTGTGTATATAACCGTGAATGTACATATGACATCATCTGCCTACTCCGATTTCTTTTGTATTTTTATTCTTATCTTTTTCTCATTTTCTTTTTGATCCACTGTATATATGAAGATACACTGTATATATCTGATGCACCTTTTCCTACTTTATTTTGGCACCTTCTTCTGACTATTGACTATTGAGCTTATGTGACAAGTGAATTTCTCCAACGTGAGATCAATAAAGCCTATCTTATCTTATCTTATTTAGCTGTCTAGAGAACAGCGCTTTCAGATTTTACCTGGAGTCTTCCGATACCTCCTCGATGAAGTCAGATTCGCATGTGGGGCAGATGAAATCCTGAGGGAAGAAAAGTTCATCTTCAGAAATCTCTCCGTCTCATTTCATAACTACGACTCTGGGGTTTAATCATCTGCTGTAACTGCATGGGGTTTTTCCCGCAACGGTTTCTTCTAAGAAAACAACTGAATCTGGCTGTGGGGTTTGATTTTATTTATCCTCTGGATTTTTAGGGATGTTGTAAACAGAGCAGATGCATAATATTCTAATTTACCACAAGACTGACTATTATCTAAAATATTTTTTTTTCTAAATTGGCATGTTTAAAGACAACATTAAATCAAACTGCTGATTAATGTCAAGTAATGTGGCTTTTTATGACTTAGAAAACAAAGATATATGCATATATTATACTTTTAACCATTGTGGCAAGCCATTTGAACATATTATCAGGTCACACTTTTATTTCTAACAGCTTTTTTCTAATATCAGTAATAATAGTCCTCTGGCCAAAACAGATAAGGCTTTAAACAGAGGTAAAATAACACCCCAAACTGACATTTCTGATAATGTGCTTATTACTAGTCAAAATTGAATTTGATAATTTTTCACATCAAACTTAATCATTTTGGGTGTCTGAACTGTATTGTTACTTGTCATATTATCACTGATTATCTCAATCACCATTATATTATGTCCAATAATGGCCAGTTGCCCAGGGTGGCATGAGCGGGATCTTCCTACTACTGTCCTATAGTCCAACACTGGCACTGGGTGCCATGCATGTGCACCCCTCTTGTTTGAGTTCAACGCAGGTTACTTGTTTTAAACATCACTGCACAGCCTTTTCCATTGCCCCACATCTGAGAGGATTTCTGCATTTTGATTGGTTTTCAGGAGGTGTAGCTGTGCCATCAAATCAAAACAACCAACTATCAAAAGTGCCCTGGGGGCTATCTTTAGTTACCTTCAGCGAGGAAATGCTGCTAATTGTGTTGCTAATTTATAAAGCAATTATTTAGTGGAGAAGGGGGCACTCACCTAAGCGGCTATCAAGGAAAAAAAACTGCAGTGTGCTGCCCTGGGCAGAATGCCATAAGTCTATATAAAAAAGGCCTATTGGCCTGACTATTAAGTTATACAATTCCTTGCCTTAAAGAAAACATCAAACATTGCAGTTTTCAGCTACAAATGAGGACATACTATGAGTTCCGGGGCTGTGTGGTCTGCATGGCGGTGTGTTTCAGCGAGTATGGGCTGTGTGTGCGCTCAGGACACTGACACGCAGCTGACAGCAGACAACTGGACACAGCAGAAGCGCTTCTAAATATGGCAAAGCGAATTACCAGATTTTGCTCGCGCCATCTAATTCAAGGGTTTTCTTGCACAAACTACGCGCACGCGACCTACCTCTAAGTGCCTCTAAAAGGCTGTTTATGTCCATAATGTACCTTTATTGTATTTTTGAGTTAAAAATATAACAAATTAAAACTGAGCATTTCTTAAAAGAAGCACACGGCGCTCTGTAAATCTTAAATTAGGAGATCAACGACAGCAACGATACTCTCCAACACGAGGACCCACCGGCAGTTTGGGCTCCGTCTCTCTCTTACAACAGTGGCAGTAAAAACGGTATTGTGGTGCGTCCGAAGCCTCCGCCATGTTTAGTAGGGAGCTGTCTATGACGTATCACCCCCCTCCCACAGACGTCTCGGTCCAAAGTTCGGACAAGCAAGGCAAACAACAGAGAAACGTATAAGCAAAGCACATTTCCAAGTTAAAAAAGACTATTTTTTTTGGTGATAAACATCATCTTTTAAGTAATGCAACTTAGCAACAGGTGACGCCAGGCGTGCTGCAGGTCGTTTCCAGGGTTATCAGGCGTTTCCAGGAGCGCTTCTCGGATGAATGCCGCCCTGGGCGAGCCTCTCCCTCCGGGCCCCACCTGAGCATAATTGTCTTATTAATGAATATTGTGTTTTTTTCTGTAGTCAACACACAGATTCAAAGTTATAGATTCATGGCTATATTCATACAACACTGTGAAAAGGTATTTGCCCCCATACTCATTTGTTCTGAGGGGTTTTAAAGGGATCAACTAAGCTAGTGCTAAAGGACCTAGGCCGTTTCGCGTTCTCATGACACGTCATCAGCCTCAGCCCCAGCACTGTTCCAATTGCCAAGAACACCAGACCGAGAACCAACCAAATGCCCGGATGTTGTTCTCGCACCGCCCTCTTTATCAAGCATGTATAATGTCTATGAGAGCAGACTTGTGCGTTCTTCAGACTGACCGCTTTCCCAGAATGCGTAATTTTAGATATTTTTTAGGCTTTTTTTAGATATTAAAAATATTATTGTTTTAAAAATGTTTTCAATAAGATATGGTGTAGTGTATAAATAGTTATGTATGTTAAAAAAGGCTAAAGAACTTAAAGTACAATTTATTTACCACAAAATATTACCTCTCTCATTCAACAATGAATACATTATTCATACAATTATTTCATTTTATGATCAATATAAGTAATAATTTATTATCATCTAAACACTACAAATAACAGGAGGTGAAATGACCGGTCGAGGCAGATGACCGTTGATACTGAGCCCTGTTCTGCTGGAGGTTTTTCCTTCCCGTTAAAGGGGAGTTTTTGTTTCCACTGTCGCTTCATGCTTGCTCAGTATGAGGGATTGCTGCAAAGCCATGGACAATGCAGACAACTGTCCCAGTGTCTCTACACTTCTTCAGGAGGAGTGAATGCTGCTTGTCAGGACTTTGATGCAATCAACTGGGTTCTCTTAGATAGGAAATTTTTTTTGACCAGTCTGTATAATCTGACCCAATCTGTATAATCTGACCCAATCTGTATAATCTGATTGAATTTGACTTTGGAAAGTGCCTTGAGATGACATGTTTCATGATTTGGCGCTATATAAATAAAATTGAATTGAATTGAAATGCAGGTCCAGACGAGCTGTATGTGTGGTGATGTCACGAGTACACGAGTACGCTTCTGTTCCAATACACGGAGATACGTTCTGCGTGCTCCCGTTCTCCCCAAGTCCACACTTCCTGTGTTCTTCCCAAGAACGGATTTGATGAGAACGCGACTCTGTTCTCGCGTTCTTGTAATTTAGAAACGGCCCTAGTATACGACATTTATCCAGAATGCATTGCAGCATAAACAACAAGGCGACGTCCGTGTGACAATATTTTATTTAAATTTATAAAAACTAAACCTCTTTACTGTACTGTTTTTACATCTAAAATGAATATTTCTCAAATAAAGTCTATTTTTACAACTAATTGTGGATCCCTTTAAGCATGAATGGCCTGTTAATTGTTATGACAGCATTTAAGTTCAGACTTTTACTAGGCCACTTCGAAACCTTCATTTAGTTTAGTTTTTTTTCAGTGATTCGGAGGTTGACTTGTTAGCATGGCTACCCAATGGTTGGACAGTCTCTGTCAGAATTTTGTGGTAGAGAGCAGGATTCATGGTTCAGTTACAGCTACTTGTCCATTTCCTGATGACCCAAAAGTAGCTGCTCATGGATAAGATTTACTATCTGAAAGGTTCACCAATGTTCCTTTGTTGTGTGTTCTTGTGTGCTTGTTTGTCTCTCTTGTTGTGTCTCTGCTCTGTCTTCTCTAACCCCCAGTCGGTCGAGGCAGATGACCGTTCATACTGAGCCTGGTTCTGCTGGAGGTTTTTCCTTCCCGTTAATGGGGAGTTTTTCTTTCCACTGTCGCTTCATGCTTGCTCAGTATGAGGGATTGCTGCAAAACCATGGACAATGCAGACGACTCTCCCTGTAGCTCTACGCTTCTCCAGGGGTGAATGCTGCTTGTCAAGACTTTGATGCAATCAACTGGTTCCCTTATATAGGACATTTTTTGACCAATCTGTATAATCTGATGGATTTTGATTTTGTAAAGTGCCTTGGGATGACATGTTTGATGAATTGGCGCTATATAAATAAAATTGAATTGAAAAAACAAAATTTGAATAGTTCATTAATAGTCCACTCTGTGAGCTGTTGGAGTACCAAAGTGTTAGAAGTGACGTTGTGAGCCTTTCCAGATTGATAGATGTCAACATCTTCGCTTCTCATTTGTTTTGGAAAGTCTTTAGGTCAGGGCACAACACGTTAACCTGACTCTCGCCAGATGAATGTAGGTCCGCTGAGCTCCACATGGCGTCAACATGTGTTAAGCTCTGCGGAACGAAATCCATCTGGCAAGAGTCAGGTTAACAAGTTGCTTTTGGAAAGTTAGTTCTACTTCGCGTTGCCCAACAGGTACTACTTAAAGGAGCAATAAGTAAGAAATTTACCATAAAATTAACCAAAATCAATCTCACTTGTCACCTGGGATGGAAGTAACATTTCGAATAAACAATCGGTCCTCTTTATCAACAATGCCTTAGTCAAGTTTTTCTCCTTTCAAGCCTAGAGGTACCGTACAGAACTACTTGTAGCCTGTTTTTATCTCCTGGTTCCTGAGCCAATAATATGAAAGTTTCCAGGGTTCCCAAAACAAAAATACATGTGGTATTTTATCTTGGCAAAAGAGCAGCAGCCTGCAAACATGGAAGCCAGCGAGAGAAGCAGACCAGAAATAGAACAGAGTACATCATATACCTACCCTGTGTAAATAAAAATCCAGTGGGGTTTCACAGCAGCAACGGACCATTGAGGAAACGGCAGAATAGGCTGTTGTCAGTTGTTTATGTGTCCAATTTGAAACACTAGGTGTCATTATTACTTATTCCTCCTTAAAGTGATTTCTAGGCTGATTTGGTTAGCTCTTTTCCCTAATAGATGAAGTCATTTGAAAACTGCTTTTTGCATTTACTTAGGTTTTCTTTGATATGGAAAATTCTTTGATCTCAAACATTTGATGTGACAAAAAAGGAAACAGTAAATACATCTGTAAGGGGATACATGTGTTTTCAAAGCACTGTATAAAAGAGTGAAATGTAATCTGCTTTTCCCACCACAAATTCCTAATACAAATACAATCTGTAATCAGATTAGAATAATTCAATCCAGGTTTTTTGTCTATATATTGTGTTCTCCACACTTGTCTTGGTACTACTGATGCCAAAAATGTGAGTGCTCTTCTTGTTTTCACCCAAGGATTTTAAAAAGTCTGAAAACGTATTTTGATCTCTTTTAAATCTCTGTTAGGTGCAGGAGTGGGAGTGGTGGCCTAATGGTTAGAAAACCGGGCATTTGCATTTTTGAGAGGCCCCAGGTTGGCAGTTCAAAACTCAGTCTATCACTCTGGGTTTCTGAGCAAGACCCTTAACTGCAGATTGCTCTCCATGCACCTCTCAGCGTTGGCAGCACACTGCTTCCTAAGGGTTTTCAAAGTGGGGGTCACAAGACACCCCTTGGGGATCCTGAGATGATTTGATACTGATGTGCAAAAAAGATTTTGTATTTTCTTACTTGTGAAACCAGTACCAAAGTATACAAGGTGCTTAACATTTCTCATTTTAAAGCCAGAGGAAGGCTGCACTTTTTTGTGAGAGTTCATATAAAAATACTTTATTCTCAAAATATTATGACTTTATTGTCATAATTTACCCCCGAACAAGAAAAAAAAAAAAAAAAAAAAAACACCTGTCAAAAGGGGGTTCCCAGTCTGTGGCATTGTTATTTTGGGGGGTCACAGGCTGAAAAGTTTGGGAACCCCTGCCCTAAGGGATGGGTTAAACACAGAGACAAATTAACCTTCTGAGGCACTATAAAGGGAACTATTTCTTAATATCTAACTTGTTTCACCAGTCTAAATGTTTCAAGTTTTAACCTTAAAACAATTAACCGATGCAGTTTAAGTTGATTTAAAAAAAATTAAATATCCCTATAATTTCTACACACTAATCTTAAATCACATATTGTACCATCCATCCAACCACAGTACATGTTTGGCTTACAAAGCTTATGCTGTTCACAACACAAGGGGACACCCTTTCCAGGGTTTCTGTAGGTTTCGGTGATTTTAATTAGAATTTTTATGATTTTTATTTAAGACCTTTACAATTAAAGTTTCAGACCTACATTAATTACAAAAATTAACTTTGGTCGCTGACAACTTACTTAAAAGGTATAGTGATTGATCTTTTTCACCTTCGAGTTCCCAGGAAAATATAAGTTAAAAAGAATTAAAAAACAAATAACTATGAAAGAAGCAATAATTGCATTTATATGATGGTCTAAGACCCGACTTATTATCCAGTGGCTCATGCCATCCCCTGACACAGAGGCAACCTGGGCAAAGAGCCAGACTGACCAAATGTTTAAAAACATAAAATAATCTTTTTGATTTAAAAAAATAGAGTATCTTAAAAAAGATAATTGAGTTTTGTAACTCAAATGAAGCAGTGACAGCGGCAGTAGACTGTGAAAGCATGGCAATATGTTTTAATTAAAACCAGTTGTGTGCTATAATCTTGATCACATCAGGCTTCAACAGAACAGTCACAGATACTGGAAACAAAACAACACTTATTCCTTACAGTATGAGATTTGGCAAAACAGTTAATTTGTACTCTTAATATAACAACAACAAAATTATTTGTTTTTTTTTAACACTCAAGCAAAACAAGAACCCTGCCTTAGGATGAGCCGTCCAGTTGTGGATATAAATGTAAAAGTGGCAACATTGTTTCCTGCGAACATAAATATAGTTATTTAAACAAGCTGGGTACACAGCCTGGGCAGACAGCATTTGTTCTTTCATCCGCTGACACTTTGACATCATTGTTTTTACATTTTACACCATTTCAACTTTTACGTTTTGGTTAATTCAGTTTGGCAATGTGGGTAGCTCGTCCTCGTCCTGTACACTTTCAAAATCAGAAAACTCATGCATGACTCCTGAAGTTCAGCTTTCTAGAGGGTATTTCTATACACCTGCCCTCCCCAGAAGTGATTGTTGATCAATCCAAAAGTGCCTGCCCCCCCCCCCATCCGGTTCTCCTATCGAGGTGCAGTGAAGGCCCCCTGGGCAGCATTGGCAGCTGCTTGGCGTACGGCCTGATTGGACATGACTTCGGAGGCGAACTCAGCCTGAGCCTTCTGGAAGCTGGCATCGGTTTTCCTGTACATGCTGTGGATCTGAAGCAGAAAGAGGAGAGTACGTGGACACCTGATACGTGCAACAATTCATCGTCATATTATCAACACAATGAGGATGAAAACGATACCTAGAACCTGATATGTGGGTTTTCTTTTGGGCTGCTTGCTATCTGCTGAATTTACAACGTGGGGTTGGCTGACAGGACAAAGCGTGGCGAGCATTTTCTGTACATAAGCCAAGTTACGGCCTTTAAACAATTTCAGAAGTCCCAGATGATGTTAGCTTTTATAATCTTCTGATGCCTTATTTGATAATATGCAACTTAAATAGAGGCACAGATCTGGATGTAATTTAAGGTAGGGCTGGGCGATATAAACATTAAATCTCGGATTTTATTATACAAAATCAGATTAAGTTACCCTTTTCTCCTCCTTTTCAGTTAATAAAGAATTTAAGAAACTATTTTTAAAAACTTGCTTTTATTTCAAGAATTTTGTCTGGGAGTTCACCTGAATTCAAAGTGCAACTAAACACAAGCTGTGAAACATGGTTGTTAATCAATATGGATGCCCTGCTTTTGTAAACAATGAAAATATAACAAAATGTTTGCTGCTAGTGGCATTACACAATGAGCTAAGAATAGACTTCATTTTTGTAACTTCAAAAACTGTTTCTGATCGTTTGCGCAGACAAGTGCACATTTGTGGCCTGCTGGAGGTCATTTTGTAGGGCTCCTCCTGTTCCTCCATTGCAAATTTGAACTAGAAACGTTCAACTTCTGAAGAAGTTGAAGAAGGCGCCCGCCTGGTGGTGCGTATAACTGAAGTAATTTAATTGTTACTTGTAAAAAAAAAAAAAAAAAAATAATTTGGGGGCCCCCCCATTGCTCCGGTGGGCCCAAGCGGCCCCTTAGTACGCCTATGGCTTTGACCGGCCCTGGCTGGCTGTCTGCAGGATGGAAAACAACTGCAGCTTACTCGCTCGACTTGGGGAGGGTTTGGGGTTGTTGCCGGTCTGAGGTGATTTGCGAAAAATCTATAAGACCTACACCAATGAGGGTTACATTTTCTGAATCCAGGCAGAAATACCTACGTTTTGATGTATAATTTGTGCACATAGAGTGAAAATTGAGCAAGTAGGCAAAAGTTGTTTGGTGTTTTTTGGAGAATTTTGTCACCATGGTAACTGAAAATGGCGTGATGAGAAAACGATAAAAGATATCCACATTCTGTTTGCACTTCTGAATAGTTCAAAGATATATCTACAAACTGGAAGTTAAACAATGTTCGTAGGTGAAAGCATGAGGACACAGTAGAGCGTTGAAAATGACCATTTTTCTGTGTTTTTTTGCAAATGTTGTTCCAACCGTAACTGGAAATGACGTCAAGTGCAAAAAGCCTGCATCGCGTCGTCGAGACGAACGTTTCGATATATAGTAAGTGGGGGTACACCCTACGGTTCGGCCTGTAAAAATTTGGGGCCCCCCCCCATTGCACCGGTGGGCCCAAGCAGCCCCTTAGTACGCCTATGGCTTGACCGGCTCTGGATGGATGGCTGCAGCACAAAAAAACCCCAAACAACTCGCTGAATTTGGGGAAGGTTTGGGGTTGTTGCCGGTCTGAGGTGATTTGCGAAAATTCTATAAGTCCTACACCAATGAGGGTTACATTTCCTGAATCCAGACAAGAAGACCTACGTTTTGATGTATAATCTGTGCATGTAGAGTGAAAATTTAGCAAGTAGGCTAAAGTTGTTTGTTGGTTTCTGGATAATTTTGTCACCAGGGTAGGTGAAAATGTCGTGATGAAAAAAATCTATAAGTCCTACAGCAATGAGGGTTACATTTTCTGAATCCAGACAAAAAGACCTACGTTTTGATGTATAATTTGTCTACGTAGAGTGTAAATTGAGCGAGTAGGCTAAAGTTGTTTGGTGTTTTTCGCATAAGTTTCACTTTGGGGTTGTTGCCGGTCTGAGGTGATTTGCGAAAAATCTAAAACACCTACACCAATGAGGGTTACATTTCCTAAATCCAGGCAGAAATACCTACGTTTTGATGTATAATTTGTGCACGTAGAGTGAAAATTGAGCAAGTAGGCAAAAGTTGTTTGGTGTTTTTCGGAGAATTTTGTCACCATGGTAACTGAAAATGGCGTGATGAGAAAACGATAAAAGATATCCACATTCCGTTTGCACTTCTGAATAGTTCAAAGATATATCTACAAACTGGAAGTTAAACAATGTTCGTAGGTGAAAGCATGACGACACAGTAGAGCGTTGAAAATGGCCATTTTTCTGTGTTTTTTTGCAAATGTTGTTCCAACCGTAACTGGAAATGACGTCAAGTGCAAAAAGCCTGCATCGCGTCGTCGAGATGAACGTTTCGATATATAGTAAGTGGGGGTACACCCTACGGTTCGGCCTGTAAAAATTTGGGGGCCCCCCCATTGCACCGGTGGGCCCAAGCAGCCCCTTAGTACGCCTATGGCTTTGACCGGCCCTGGATGGATGGCTGCAGCACAAAAAAACCCCAAACAACTCGCTGAATTTGGGGAAGGTTTGGGGTTGTTGCCGGTCTGAGGTGATTTGCGAAAATTCTATAAGTCCTACACCAATGAGGGTTACATTTCCTGAATCCAGACAAGAAGACCTACGTTTTGATGTATAATTTGTGCATGTAGAGTGAAAATTGAGTGAGTAGGCTCAAGTTGTTCGTTGTTTTTTGCATAATTTTGACTTTGGGGTTGCTGCCGATCTGAGGTGATTTGCGAAAAATCTATAAGACCTACACCAATAAGGGTTACATTTCCTGATTCCAGACAAAACTACCTACGTTTTGATGTATAATTTGTGCATGTAGAGTAAAAATTGAGCAAGTAGGCTAAAGTTGTTTGTTGGTTTCTGGATAATTTTGTCACCAGGGTAGGTGAAAATGGCGTGATGAAAAAAATCTATAAGTCCTACAGCAATGAGGGTTACATTTTCTGAATCCAGACAGAAATACCTACGTGTTGATGTATAATTTGTGCACGTAGAGTGAAAATTGAGCGAGTAGGCTAAAGTTGTTTGGTGTTTTTCGCATAAGTTTCACTTTGGGGTTGTTGCCGGTCTGAGGTGATGTGCAAGAAATCTAAAAGACCTACACCAATGAGGGTTACATTTCCTGAATCCAGACAGAAATACCTACGTGTTGATGTATAATTTGTGCACGTAGAGTGAAAATTGAGCAAGTAGGCTAAAGTTGTTCTGTGTTTTTTGGAGAATTTTGTCACCATGGTAACTGAAAATGGCGTGATGAGAAAACGATAAAAGATATGCACATTCCGTTTTCACTTCTGAATAGTTCAAAGATATATCTACAAACTGGAAGTTAAACGATGTTCGTAGGTGAAAGCATGACGACACAGTAGAGTGTTGAAAATGACCATTTTTCGGTGGTTTTTTGCGAATTTTGTTCCAACCGTAAGTCGAAATGCCGTCAAGTACAAAAAGCCCTGATCGCGGCGTCGAGACGAACGTTTCGATATATAGTATGTGGGGGTAGACCCTACGGTTCGGGCTGTATTAACGGTGACGGAAGATTAATAAACAATAATAATTATAAAGAAATCCTTATTAGGTGCATAGCATAAGGCCTCCGCCATGCATTTTCAATGCATAGGCGGGCGCCTAATTAATCGCTCAGCCCTCATTTAAGGAAACACCTCAAACCCGCCGTTTCATTATGTGACACCATTAAAAAAATCTGAAGAGATCAGACAAGATAGAGCAATTTCCACATGCCTGAATTCGCCAAGTTCATCTGTTCCAACGACAACGTGCAAGCGCAAACACCATCGTACGATGGTACTAAATTAACATAAAGTATATATTTAAGCCCAGATTTGTGGATTTTCTTTCATCTTAGAAATCACAGATCTGGTTTTTTTAAACAACATGGAGTACAATACCACCTTCAGAAAATATAACAACTTGGGTGATTTCCTCCAAACCAGATAATGCACATGAAAAGAAAAGAAAGACCTTTTTTCATTTTTTAAACAACATATTTTAAAATTCTCATTGAAGTCGAAAGATGGCCAATCAAAGCTTTGGATTATTTTGTCCTTGGCTATAGCTACTTATCATAGAATCAAAGAGTCTGGTTAGTGCCTAGTGTGGTAAAAATAAAATGGTTGTGTGGTGTGGGGGTTATCAGTCTATTCTCAGTTCTATAAATGGAGCACATTCATTTGTTAAAAGACCTTGTTCGGGGTGAGAGTTGAAAATTTAGCATTTTCCGGTGCAGAAAACGTTGAAAACACAAACACTCTTAGCTTAAAAAAGCCACTGCTAATTCCAAAATCCCATCTCCCAAACAGTACAGAGAATGAGCTACAACCTGATCTATTTTAAAACAAGCCATACATTAAGTAAGAAACTAAATAATAGTAAGTGGGTCAGCAGTAAACGCTTTCTAAATAACCAGGTTTAAGTGCATTACACCAAATTAGTTTAAAATCAGGATACAAACTTCTGTGAGAATGAAGTTAATGGCTCTATAAAAAGCCCGCGCAGCATGACTAACACTCTGTCAAGATGCAGCCTTAATGTGGGCTTCTAACTTTAGATTAGCCCCACAAATAGAAAGCTACTGACCTTCTTCAACAGGAACACCCCCATGGCGGTCTGGGCAGTGAAGAGGATTGCATTCAAAATCATGATCACACCAGCGCCGGTGCTTTTACTCAGAAGGGCCAAGCTCACAATCCAGCCGCTGAAGAGAAAAATAGGTTACAGTAAAAATACAGGGGAAAAATTAACAGGGCAAGAGAAGCACAACAGTAAATAATGAGATATCCAGCTGCTGCAGCCTCACAAGACAAATGTACTTTTTGCTTGCCTAGAATTGCCCTGAAATTAATGAAAGGCAAGAATCAGATTATCAACTGATGTAGCTAATTTAGAAGGAAAAGTGTCGTTTATGAATGTCCCTTTCACATAAAGAGACCTGATCAGCGGCATAAATTACATGAAAATTTGCCTTAATTGTCAAAAAGACGTCTACCCTTGTTCTACTTGACCCAGTTCAGCTTTGGATACGGCCGCACATTGTCCTTCGCTGTCATTTAGGTCTAGATGGTACTGTTCTCAATTGGTTGTCTTCTTCACTAACCAGTAGCACTTAGGGGACAGTGGCTCAATGGGTAAAATGGCCGTCTTGCAATCCCCAAGTTGTGGTCTCGATTGATTCCATTTTCCTCTTGCCACATGTCGATTTCTAAGCAAGGCACTCAAACCCAACGCCAACCAATCAAGGTATTTGTGTATGAATTTATATGTCACTGAGTGTGACTGGGTGAATGTGGCTCTAGTGTTAAGTGCTTTGAGTGGTCGTTATGACTAGAAAAGTGACGTATAAATTCAGTCCATGTAACTTTACATTTCAGAAAGTCAATGTCCTCTTCTGTTTAATTTTTTATATGCTTCCCCTTTTCACTAAGAATAGAAACACATGCTTTATTATTGTGCTGATGACACACTGCTATATACAGTCATGGCCAAAAGTATTGAGAATGATTCAAATGTTAATATTTAC
The DNA here is from genome assembly GCA_037039145.1 of Fundulus diaphanus. Classification (NCBI taxonomy): domain Eukaryota; kingdom Metazoa; phylum Chordata; class Actinopteri; order Cyprinodontiformes; family Fundulidae; genus Fundulus; species Fundulus diaphanus. The sequence continues at coordinate 37,965,858 of CM073135.1, forward strand.
AAAGTGCTTCAGTTTTTATAACGGCAATTTACATATACTCCAGAATGTTATAAAGAGTGATCAGCGTAACAGCAATTAATTGCAAAGTCAATATTTGCCTAGAAAATGAACTTTATCTCCCAAAATACATTTCAACGTCATTGCAGCCCTGCCTTAAAAGGACCAGCTAACATTGTTTCAGTGATTGCTCCATTAACTCATGAACATATTGTTGTTGTTTTAAAGATTTAAATGACCTGATCACTTACCATATTTCTGAGATGCTCAGTAAATATATTCCAGACAGGCCCTTAAGGTCTTCAAGTATAGATCTTATTTTACCTAAAATCATCCCCACATCACCTCTTGGTTCTTTATATAATCGCTGGTCCTGTTTTCTGGAATGCTCCACAGAAGACCTCTGATCAGTAATAAGTGTCTCGCAAACTCGTTTTGCAAAGCTCTTAACAAAAGCTTGATTTTATGTGACCTTACTTGAGTATGTTGCTTTAAATCTCTATATACTTGCTTTACATTTGCTTGATTTTCTTTGGGTTTTTTTTTTATTTCTTTTTAAGAACATTGACATTGGGACTCATGTATGAAATGTGCTCTATGAATAAAACGGACTGGTGCTGACTTTTTGAATGCACCATCCTAGCCCATCTAGTTGTGTAGTCACACAGCTCCGCAGGTGGGTGGACAAGGATCAACCAGCCGATAACACGAAGAAACTGAACGATTAAACTTAACAGAAAACCAAAATCACAGAATTTTCAACCACGATTACCTTATAAACTCAAAAATTTACCTTATTCCCCTAAAGTAATTATCTGATCACAAAAAACAACCTTTTGTTATTGTGAGAAAACGAGACAACTATGCTGTTCCTACAAGATAACAACTGGAAATGGTATGTAGCCTTTACGTAAAATACAACAGCAGCACAACAATAGGAGATCCTATCATGGATCTGTCAGTGTAAACGATAGACTGTAAGGGTGTTAGTTAATGATGCAAATCAAACCTAATTAAGCATAAAACTAAAAACAAAACTACTAAGCTATACCAGAATCCTGATCCGGGGATTCCAATGGTCATGATGACAAAGACGCAGACTTGAGCAAAGAAGATGAAGAAGAAGATAAAGAAGTTGAAGGAGCTGTCACTCCTGCAAAAAACAAAAGAAAAAAAACCAAAAACACAGTTACTTAAACAAACAAACAACGTGAAGTGATTTATATTCTGCAGTCGTCCTCTGCGCATGAAGGACGATAAACAGCTGCGATCACCTGAAGGCTTTGTACACGGGTCGATACCAGCAGACGAAGGAGCAGGGAGTGAAGAGGAGGGCCCAGAGGATGGCGAGGCCAAAACCAGAACCGTTGGAGGTGTCCGCACAGAACATGGCCAGGGAAGAGAACAGGTTGAAGAGAAGGGTGAACGCGCAGACTGCATGTGGGTAAGAAGAGAGAAAAAAAAATACTTGAGACGATTCATAAAACGACAGGTATGATGATAAACTCTGAATCCCACCTTTTGCACTCAGAAACAAACCAGTGTGTTCCATTTAAAACTAAATCTGTCCCTGAAGCAATTTTAGTGTGTAATTTACTTACATTCAAAATGCAGATTTTACATTCCGTACCGATCCAATGAGATTTCTGTTCACACTTTGTCTTTTATTCCCTTGTATAAAAACCCCTTCAAGATGTTTTATCTTGTTGTTTTCCTCTGCTGCTTTAGAACTAACCTTAGATTGTTTTTTTCCATTATTATAAACTTTGTCTTTGCCAGTGTCACACCCAATTGTGCGACAATAAAGAAATTTCTCGTCTTATTTTATCCACGATATAAAGACAGTTTACAATGTCCTGTGAATCTTTGAGATCAAATATTTCATATATTATTATGTGTTAAAAATATTAATGTCGCAATATGGAATTAGAAAAAAAAAAAAAATCAATATTTGTTATTTATGTGGGGACTGAAGATAGCATTGGTATTAAACATTTTGTTTAAACTTGGTAAAAAAAAAGCATTGATCCATAATATTTCTATGATGATCTTTGAAATGGGATTTTTACACAGGTAAAAAGACTATTTGCAAATGCTCTTTACTACATATGGAGCTGTGCATGGGCAGGATCCTGGGATCTGTCTGATTTCCTTCCCTTGGATGCTCCCAGTGGCTCCCCAAGCTCAGCTGGTCAGTGTTCACTGGCTGTCCCTCGTCTCAGACTCCAAACTAAGGGGGAAGGAGTCTTCATATCTGTGCCACCCAGATGGTGGAAGGTGCTTCCACAGAACCCACGAGCTTCGATCACTGCAAGCGATATTGCGATGACGGTTTTAGTTGCGAAACCTGGCTATTTTCTTCTGTGCTTTCATCCCTCTGTGACCTTCAGCATTTTGGGAAATGACATTTGTGTCCGGTGTGAACATCTGCTGCCTTGAGACTCTGTCCAACTTTCTGAATATTACATTAGGATGAAAAATGCAAGCTCACAGCACCTGTGATATATTAGAGAACAGCTATTACACTGAAAACAGTCCCTTGCCATTTGAATATTGCCCACAAATATTTATCCAATTACAAGTGGGGATTGTATTTAAATGTTTGAGTCCGTAAGTAAAAAAATAACAGAAAAGTCCCAATCAAATTCAAACCTGTACATCCAATTCTTTTTTTTTTTATATTCAAAGTTTTACGTTGCATCACCATTCCAACACAAAAACCAAACAGTTCAAATAAACGTCTGACCAGAACCGCATTTGTACAACGATTTCTCTTGGGTTTGTTCGTCACTTCCCTCCACTCGGGAATCTTACATCAATCCGGCGCAGATTTTGAAGTCCAACCCACAAACGTCACTGAATTTCAAGAGAACGATGCCTATCTCTCTGTAAGATAAACTCACACATCCAGAAGTAGTACATGATGGTGACAGTTCGCTGGAAGCGCTGGCTGATCTCCACGTTGATGTCTTGGTAGAAGCAGGGCCCCACAGGACAGAACGAAGGCAGCGGGGGCCAATTATTCTGACGGGCTGAAGAGGAGAACAGAAGCAGGTAAAAGCCAACGAAAGGAACACCTTTTTGTATTTATTTGATAGACCTATTCCAAAAGAAACCTCTCAGAGGGGATTCTCTTTAAAAAGAAAACGTTACGCTGAAACAGAAATTAGAACAGTTCGTCTTCGCCGCGTCTTACTGGCTCCAGATCCAAGGCTGTGCGACTGCAGCTCCCGTTCTCTCCTCTCCAACTCCTGGGCTTTCCTCTCGAGCTCCTCCTGCTTCCTCAGGAGCTCTGCGGTGGTGGCGTTCACTGCAGGCTTACACACAGAGACCGAGGGTCAGCTCTCACAGAAAAAGGGGGCCGTTTTTAAAACAATGAAAGGGGTTACATAAATGTGCTTTGGGGAAGAATTCCTACCTGTTCAATTAACCCTCACATTTTATCAACAGACGCAAACATCGAATTAAGCAAGAGAAATGGCTTACATGTCTTGAGGAAAACTGCAAATAGACTAACATGGCTTCCTTACAACTCGTAAGGCCGATTCCCTTAACACAGCTGTGGATCTCTGCAGCTTCTCCAGAGATAGCTGGCACCTCCAGGCTGCGTCTCTGATTAATACTCCCTTGCCCGGCCTCTCAGCTCAGGTGAACAGACAGATCTAGGTAGATTCTCCACAATGTCATCCCTGACCTGTCTGCGGTGTTTCTTGGCCTTCGTGATGCTTTTTCTTCTCTTAATGTTCTCTCACCAACCTCTGAGGCCTTCACAGAGCAGCCGGATTTATACTGAGACTGAATCACACACTGGGCAACTCTAATTACTAACTAGGCAATGAATACTAATGCACCTTTCTATTTTAAAAGCTTTTTTTTTTTTTTTTTTAAATCATGTACAGATTTCATCTTCTTAAAACTTAATCACTACTTTCTGTTGGTCATATAAAGTTCTATTAAAAATATGTTGAAAAAGATCAATGAATATGAACATTTTTGCAAGCCACTTAAAAGATTTATGTATTTTTAGGCACTCAGTCTCTGCTGAAAAAAAATAAAAAAAATAAAAACCGTATTAGTGTTAACACTGCAGCACGAATACCTGGGCGTTATAGGAGCCATAGTTGCGAGGCTCAGTGGGTGTGGTGCTGCTGGGTGGCGTCTGCACAGGCGCAGGCGGAGATGAGGCTTCATATGGTGGTGGAGGCTAGAACACGTTTAGTGGGAGGGGGAAAAATACATCCATCAGCAAGACTAATAATAGTAAAAATAAATTAGATTTCACTGACAGATGTAAATTAAAAATAAAATGTAACTTACTAAACTTTTGGAAATCCTATGATTTCATAGCAGTGTAAATAATGCTCAATATGAACTACAAAACTTAACCAGTGTCCATAATTACTGTTCGATCTTTGAGAACAGAGCTAAATGGATTGTACAGATATTTAATTTGAACAGTATTGCACTTTGATGTTTGTTGGCACCAAAACAATCTATGGATAGACATCAGAGAGATCTGCATAATTACATTTATAAGCACTTTGCTGTGCAAAATGATTGACTCAGCTGCTTCTGCCTCTTTATGGAGTTTTGTGTAAATGTTTTAAACCAATCCTGTTTTCTTCCTACTTCTCCAACTCAGCAAAGCTATTGTACAAAACATACAGGTACTTCGCAATAAAATTAGAATGTGCGTTCTGAAGAAGCTCATTGGTCAGTAAAACTAATGTTTTGAAAATAGAAACCTATAAGCAGCTATTAAACATAGAAAGTTCAAAAATCTGTATGAGAAATGTTTCTTTATTGGTATGATGTAATATTCTACTCCGCTATTTACTTAAATGCCATTAGACCAAAGTGGAAAATCCACAATTAACAGAAATGAATGGTTGAAAACATCACTCTTGAGTCATATAAATCCATACAATGTGTTTCCACTTAGAGTTACTAAAAACAAACTTTTTTTAATAGTATTCCATCCATCCATCCTGTACATCGTCTTGTACAGAACTGTGTAAGTTGGTCGGCTTCCTATACATCGTCTCATATCAAACATTTCAAGTACTCTTTTAGACCAATGATGAGACATAAAATGATGGCAAATATTTATACTATATGTTATGGCTTAAAAAAAAACATGGAACCTGCTAAATGTAATAAACAAGAAGCAATAACGCATGGACGGGCGAACAAACGTACGGATGGAAAAACAAATCTCCAGATGGGCTGATGGACTAAAGGACAGATGAATGGATAAATGGGTGTATAGAGGAACAGATGGATGATGACAGCTTTTAATTTCCACAGGCTAGAGAAAGAAATCTGAAAATACAACATCCTTTGGCAGACACTCTCTATACAAGCCTAGAACTCAATTCAATATAATATTTTTTATATCCATCATACAGACACATGGATGCTGCTCACCCCAGCTGGTTTATCAAACGGGTTGTAAAGGTCCAGTGTTGCATACTCTGTGTTGCTGCTATGCTGAGTCACAGCAGGGTCCTAAAAAAAAAAAAAAAAACACAAACAACACATATCAGATATTTATGGATTCTCTTCTGACTGCTTGCCACGTCCCTTTACACGGTCCCGGGCGCTTTCTATGCGCGTATGAGCAAGTGATTAAGGAGGACAGATGGGGCCCAGACAGAACCCAGCGCGTCACATGAGCAACAGCAGAGACCCGCCACCCATCAGCAGCTCCACGGGCTTCCTGTCACCCACCTGGAAAGGGTTCTGGTCCTCCGTCGGTTCTGGGAAGCTGGTGTACTTCGACATGTCAGCGGCGGCTAACGTCACCTACAGCTTGACGTGAACGTTAGGACGAGAGAGAGAGAGAGAAAAAAAACAGAAGCTAAGCTAATGCTAACAAACAGTTTTAACGAAGCTTTAGTTTCTGTTTCTAGCCCGAAAAAAAAGGCGGATGCTGCCGCCACCGCTGCTGCTGTCGGCGTATACAGAGATAGCTAGCTACGACGGTGGCTCGTTGCTCATCTTTTAGCTGTCTACGTAACTAAATTAGCGACCAGAGGCTGAAGGAAAAACGTCCCTGTTTCTGTGTAAGCCGCTAGCGTCTAGCTGGTAGTGGTGAGAAGTCAAAGAAAAGCAGAGGACATCAGATATTTCCAGCCAGAGGAAAACAAGAATTAGCCAGCGGTCATGTGACTTCTGCTGCGGCAGGTTCGGAGTCACGTGGGAAAGGTCAGGGCGGGGAAAACGGACACGTTCTGCATTAAAATGTATGTTTTTAAGGGTTTTATGTAATAAGAAATCTAATAATATCCACCCAATACTCAAATGTGTTTTAAATAATATCTAAACGTTGATTTGGTTAAATATTTTTTGGCTTTTGGGTTTCTCACCAACCTCTATTTCCAAAAAAGCAATTTCCGCCACTGTATTTGTAAATGTAAAATATTTATTTTACAAATATGAGCAAGCAACTATCGCTTACGATTCTGGAGTCCTTGCTAAACTTATTGTAGCATGCGGTTAAAACAACCAAGAACCAGTCGCTCTGCACAGGGGAGCTCATCCTGGATGACGCACCACTAACAACCTCCACCCAGCAGGCGGCGCCAATGTCTCTTTTGGTACAACACCATTACGTTAATTAAAATAAGAAGCTTTCTAAATAATGAGCTTTTCTTTTATCGCTTGGACATCTCATAATTCTAATTTTTTAATTTTTTTTTACAAATACGAAATTAAGAGATAGCCATGCTACAAGACCTTTTTAGGCACTGTATCACAATATGATTTAATTCATTATTATGAGATATATACCTCTAAATGATTGCATAGGATCTAATTTGAGCGATGTTAAGAAGACTAATGTACGAATATGATTTTAAAAGTTAGTAAATACTATCTCAAAATTTAAAGATAGAAGATTCATAAAGCTTGTTTGTCATAATTGTAAGATAAAAGTAATTTAAGTTAACTAAATGAATTTTTCATACCCCGGATTTTAAAAAGCTATCACATGACCAGGGCAATACAATTGAGCCTGAAATTGTTTATATGGCTGACAGACCTAGGAAAGTGATCTTTTAATTTTACCAACGTGTTGTTTCTGAATAAACAGAATAATATAAAAAGAATATAAACAGAATAGCCAAGCCAGAGTCACGCCTTGATTCTGATAGTCTTTGGAGGGAGCTAAAGATAACGGTAGTGGAAGGACGTCTTCAGTCGGAGCTCATTACCAAAGATAAATCATCAAAATACCAGGGGAAAGAGGTCAATACATGCTCAGCAATTATAAGAAGGGATTGATTTCCGTAATGCCAATAAAGGGGTATAAATATTTTTTACATGTAAGTTTTTGGATAAATTTAAATCATAGATAATTTGTTTTATTTTAAATTAAAGCTGAGTTATTTTATTACCATTAGAGAGATTATATCATTTGCTGTCAACAACAGTTTGGTTGAATGATTATCATTTTAAATCTATCTGTATGGTGTATGATAAATTTTGGGGTTAATTGTAACTGTCTATGGTAAGTGGACACATAATGGCAACCAAAAAAGGTAATTATCATGTTTACCAGTAGATGTCCCACTTGTTCATTGCACATCTCAGCTAATTTAAGGGGGATTAATATACCTAGTTTAATTGAAGTCTGACCCAGGTAATGAAAAATGTTATATCACATTTTCTCTTAAAGTTTATTAATACTTATGACAGGAAAACAACACAAGTTTTTGAAAATCAACAGTTTATCATTCTTTATCTCAATCATCACAGTTTGAGCAGCAGCAGATAAGATTTCATCTTCATGTCCACCAGTTTATGCACATTTCATGCCCTGCTGCCCTCACACAATCCGGCCTGCTCTCATTTAATCTTCTTCTCCTATGAGTCACATGGGGTCACATGGGTGAAGACAGTCATGAGATTTTATCACAAATCCACAGTTCAAACTCCCACTCCTTTGACCTGCTTATGCATGGGATGCCCCTCTCCTCTCACTATAGGATAAGCTATTTCCCTTATTTTTCAGCACCTTTCATTTTCTAGGTATTTCCACAGTTATACAGTGCTTTGCTAAGTATTGACACGGGTTGAACACTTTTTGTTTTACATCATTTTGTTGCATCACAACCGCAAACTGTTTTTTTAATGCACAACACAAAGTAGAGTATCATTGTGAATTGAAAGGAAAACAGATAATGGGTTTTCCATTTTTATTGTAACAAAAAAAATCTGATAGGTGCAACTTGTATTTTTGTATTCAGCCTGCTTTACTCTTTTACCCCTCAATGAAATACACTGTAGGCCTATAATGGACATTCACATGAACTGACAGGCTGGATAAAGTGTTAATCAGAGACATAGCCAAGAGGCCCTGAAGTCTGGAGGAGCTGCAGAGATTCACAGCTCAGGTGGGGGAATCTGAAATCCGACTGAGCCTGAGTTATTTCAGTCTCTACATGTGCAAAGCTGGTAGGATAAAATTGAAAGACTTACAGCTGTGTTTGCAGCAAAAGTAAAAAAAAGAAAAAAAAGTAAACACAAATGCACTTTCCAGATAAAAATATTTTATGTTTTATTTGAAAAAAACAACAAAAAAACATAAAAGGCCAATAACATGCATAGAAGTTTGTGATTGTAATGTGAACGAATGTGGACAATTTTATGAAGCCTGAATACTTTGACAGAGCACTGTGTGCAGGTTGAAAAATACTTTTCATCTTTTTATGTCCATTTTTGATACAGGAAAATTATTGGATTTTTCACACAACAGCAACATTGAAGGTTATCTCAAATAACCCCACAGCTTGACCACAATGTTGTGATGAACAATGAAAAAGAAAAGCTTTATTCCCATTATGGCCTCAAGTCAAAGTGTCTTTCTCAGTCAGCTGACTCCTGTCATTAAACCTTTGCTGTTACAAGCATCTCTGCGATCTGTCCGGTTGGCTCCCAATCCATGTGGACTCACTGTCCTGAAACCGCAGCATTCCACCTCAGCCAACTGAGCAGACCGGTGCTCCATGACATCACTGCCTGAGGAATGAACTGGCATGACAGTGGTGTGTGGAAAATGACCCGCCTAAGGAGGAACAGCTCTAAGCTGCGAAGCACACAATCATTTGTCAAAGAGGTAATTTCAGTACAATCTTGTATTGAGAGTTTTTGGGGAATCACATTTGGTTGTTTCAGAGTTTGAACAAACAGGAGGAAACTTTCCGACTTGAATCAGAGTGCCGTACTGGAAACCAAGTGCTGTGGTTTTGATGAGAATTTACGCAATAATGTGGGGTTAAGTGATGCCACTGAACACATAGCTTCTGGCTTTGGGAATTAAAGATGGTTAAGCTTGTGGCACGCATTGCATATTAAAAAAATGTTCACAATTTGGATGATTTAAAACCTTGATGCCATTTTGACTTGAACATAGCTGTTAAAAAAAGAAACACACTAGTAACACACCAATAATCCCTGCAAATTACAGCAGTTTGATTTTTGTAGTTTGGTGTGCGAATTTACTCCTTTGCATCTAGCATCTGTTCCTTGTCCTTGCATGGGGTCAACAGTAAGAACTGTATTGTCGGTAGGAAAGGAGCTTCGGACTGCTGTGCCGATTTTGGACAGCCTTTAACTCCGACCTCATTACGCTACGGAAACGCAGATGGTTGATTCTAGTCAAATCTGGGCCTACAGCCCTCTGAGATAGAACTACAAAGTGCTCGCTCTCTTCCCTCCAGACAGTTTTGCTAATTTCCCTGGGGTGGACTGCTTATGCGTATTGTCACAGAAAGGATTATGGGATTCTTTATGGCTCCGTAGCCCAAGTGAGGGACATTGTGAGCTCCTTTTGCAAAAGGAGCTGTGGTAAGAAACATACACGCTCCTTTTCCTACCTTCTTCCTTACCAACTGCATTATTTGGACGCCAATTATCATAGTGAACGCTAACAGCTAAAAAGTGGATTTTTCATGATATGTCCCCTTTAAGAAGGGCAGAAAACAAGTGCGTGTGATTAACTTGATTGCGGCAGAAACGAGGCAGTCTCGCAGGAGCAGTGAATGATCCCTAATGAGCCTGGAGCAGGAGGGGTGTGGATGAAAGCAGACAGTCCAGAATCATAACAGTTAATAGTTCATTTATTATGTCCCATACACCACAGAGGTGCCCAGCCCTCATGGGCTTATAGGACACATGATCATATTCAAAGACGCAGACAGAGACCAATATCAACATCATTCATCAAACATAAAATGCTGAAAAACATAATTCTTAAACAATTACTGCAGCTTACCGTCACCACTCTCAGAAAACAAATCTGCACAAACATCAAGGACTTTATCAAACAGTTCACTCCTTAAAGTCGTCTCCTCTGGGACAGAGTGGAATCATCCAGTTTCTAATGCTAGACGTAAAGTGCAGGATCTGAGCTGTTCACACAGAGATGCCATGAGATCTTTCTAGGGAGCATGCTCAGGAAGTGTCCTTATTAGAGAACCAAAACTCCGTAACCGACTCGTTTTGATACACTGGAATATTCTGACATTTCTCTAGATGACGTAGCTACCTTATCGCTGTAGTTTAGCCCAGACAGCCTTTAAATTAGGCTCATTGCAGCTGCTTGTGTCTGGGATCTCATTCGTTTGCACTTGATCCATATCTCACGACCATAGGCTAGGGTCTGAATGTAGGTGGATGGGTAAAACGGAGAGCTTTGTTTTTGACTCCGCTCGTTCTTCACCATGACAGACCAGGCCTCAGTCCATGTATCCATCTCTCCCTACATCCTACCAACACCTGTGAACCAAACACCACTATACACGACTTTCTCTATTGAGGGGATAGACTGAACCCAGACCCGGTGGGAGGGGTCCCCCTTTTTTCTCGTTTGAGAACCATGGCTGCATTTAACATCATGTCATCTTGAATTGTATTGTGTCATATTGTTTCATACCGAAGAAACTCATACTTTACGTTGATCGTAGAAAGTCTCTTAACATACAAAGACTTTACTTTACAAGTTGTTTCCCTCTTTTCTGCCTCACTAATGATGTCTGAGTCTCGGAAGGGATCACACAATACCCCAGATTTATTTAACCGGGATCAAATGTTGAGTGAGAGCAGAGTTAGAAACCCACCTCATTCAGGCATACTCATTTAACCACTAACATTTCTGAGAATATTTGTCTTAGAGGAGGCTGTGAGCTCTGGCTGCTGGCTCAGCACTGTGTGTGTATAAACTTGGGAAACAGATCACAGGGGAGGTGGTCTGCATGCTGTTTAAAAACCTGGAAAAACCATCACTGCCTGTGAACTGTTGCGGTCCTCCAATCAGGAAGTGCCAGAGAGACCCCCACGGCCCATTTTTCACGGAAAGGTGAAGAGTTTGCATCAAGCTGAACTATCGTGTCAAATCTAGAACTGTTAAAGATTTTTAAATCTATAATTCAAAACCTAATGGTGCGTATGATTGCAGCTATGTTGTCCCAAAAAGGTTTGAGAGTCGGCTAACTCCCAGGATTCTCGATAACTCCTCATACCTGTGTGAAAAATCAGAGTAGCGCGAAAAAGAGTTCACACAATACTTTCTTGTTACAGAGGAAGCTTAAACACTCCAGATGCTATGACTTAATTTTCTCATGGCCGTAGTCTCTCCTTTTACTCACTTTCCTCTCCACTCCCTGTTTCTCCCTCGTCGGTGCCAAGTGTCTCATCGCAGAGTTTAGGAAATAGGAACCGTCCTCTGGAGTTTTTGGTACTAATCAAGGGCATGTTGTAGTCAGCTTTGACGACAGAGAGCGCACAGTATGGAAATGACAAGGGACCAGGAGGGGCAACAAAAGCAACAAAAAGAGTCAGCCAAGAGCAAATTCATATAAAACAGTTTATTAACATTAACAACGAGAACAAAGGCACAAAGATAAAGCACTAAAATGGAATGTATATCATGATCAAACCATACGATAGGAGAAAATGATGTCAAAGGCAGCTTGCCTTTTCTGTCCAGTTCATTGTTTCAGAAAGACTTGACCGGCACTGAGTGGGTGGGAGGCTGATGTGGAATGAGGAAACCAAGCTGAGTAAATGAAAACCATGCAAGAAGCACAAAAAGAAGTATTACAGTGCTCAGTAAAAATGTCTTCATTCCCTCTCATAAACTCTGGTGCAGACAACATCCCCGGCAGTCATTGTCTGAAAGAAAACAGCGACAGCGAACATGGGGTTCAACTTTTAAGGCTTCCTTTCCAAACATAGAAAAACTGAGTCCACTGTCTAAGTTAACAAGTTATGATGGAAAACATTCAAATACACCTTTTTACAGTTTTAAATACACGTCAGAAACAAAAAGATGTTTAATTTTGGTATCGGTAGCTAGCTGGTCCACCATTTTGGTCCAAACAGAAATATTTTACATACCTGATTTGTGGTGCTGAGAAGAATAAGCACACAGATTATAGTTTTAAGCCATATATTATTATTTTTAATGTGTGTATTGATAAAGCCTTCCATTTTCATTTTCGGAGAATATGCAGGAAAGTCCATCTGAAGATGCGCAAAAGGTTGATCACAACCTAATATTGAATGCTCTACTGTTTCCAGTTGTCTCCAATAATCGCCGCAGGCTTTTGTTTAATCATTTTAAGTAGCCAAGTCAATCATGTATGACTAAATCTCTCTCTTAATATAATAAACTCTTCCTTCTTTATTCTGACATTTTCTAAGTTCAGCCGCTGTCTTTTGAATATGATATGATATTTAACACTTGTTTAACGTGTTTTACCTATAATCTTAACCTAATTTTCGAATATCTTTCTTTGCTGCACTTTTGGCAAACTGGTCTGCTCACTGGCCTCTGTGCCAATGTGTGCAGGAACTCACATTAACTTGATCTTGCTTCCTTTTGTTTTATCATGAAAACGGACAGATATTGTGTCTAAAACAATGCCTTGAGTCTGAATGCGTACTGAATACTTGTCAATGCGCTACTTAAGTTTAAGCAAACTAAAACCTTCCTTGCTCGGACTTCATCCAGCCATGCGTTTAGCCAACTCTTTACCTTCTAGCTCTCTCCTTTTTTTAAGCTACTATAAGTTAGTTGTAACCTGTCCAAGGATCCATGGTGGAACAACAGGAATAGCGATGGTGGGGCGACTCATCGTGTTACTAATTCCAGTTCCATTGACGTATCCTTGCAGGATTGGTTAACGATGTGTAGCAATTCAAAGTAATTGAAAAAAGTGTAAAATAACTTTATAAGTTGTGTTTATGCATACTTGAAAGGATCATTATATTTCATTACTGGTAAAAAAAAAAAAAAAAAAAGTGGATAATGTTCAGGTAATGTATGTGAAAGTTAAGCTCCCTTGTTTCACTTCTCTCTCTGGAAGGATGATGTGATCGGCGACTTTAAATTGAGAAGGTGGGACGTTAAAGTAGATACAGGTGGACTGCTGGATGTGGTAGAGAGAGATGGACGGGTTGCCATTTTGGAAGCCGCTGCTTCTTTGTGGCTTGAAGAAGAAAGTAAACTTTTGCTGTTCGGTAAAGTCAGAGTGATTTTTCCACACTACAACTCTGGGGAACAAAAAGCACCTGTGCTGTGAGTCCAGCTCAAACTGGAAGGTCTAAAAGTCAGAATCAACTTAATTAAATTCACTATATACTTTAGAGATTTTCACTTCCTGGGATATTATTGAAAAAAATAAAAGATTGAGACGCAGGTGTTTCATTTGTGTTAAGCATTAGGGTCTTGGAAAATGTATCCAGGATCCTCAAGCCACCCAAACCCAAGAACTTGGCAATCGTAGTGACATATAGTTAAATTCAGACGTAAGAAAAAGACATAAGATTTCTTTCCGACTGTCTGACATTAAATCAGATCAAACGTTTCCTGTTTTGGATCATTTAGGATTACTTCAATTATTTCTATTTGCTAAATGGCAGAATCATGGCAGAGTTTTTTCATTAATTTATTTATTGAAACTTTCTTCAAATTTAGAATTGCCATGCATTTTCTTAATAACTAGTAAAATCCCCCTTTATGACTTTGACCTATTCCTTCTGACAGAAGTGTTGGTAACTCAGTCAGGTTTGTAGGCCATCTTGCTTGCACCCACCCACCCGTTCAGTCCCATAAATAAGACAAAGGTCAGGGCTTTTTGATGCCACTTGAGTGGAGCTTCAGCCCATGTTTCTACAGGACTCACTTCACTCTCTTAATAACTTCGGCCAGAATACTGTCAAGATCTTTTGCTTTTTTTTTTTTTTTTTTCTGGGGTGGATTCATGCATTTTTCACCAAAACACATTAATCTCTGTGACACAGAGCCTGTCTCATTTATGAATGGTGCACAGGCTGAATATTCCCAAGCTGTTGCGTAGACCTGTTTGAGCACATAAATGTGCCACGTTCAAGCATCTGGAAGTTGTACCCAAAGATGAAACTTTATTGTGGAGGTCCACAATTTTCTTCCTGAAATTTTGGCTGAATTTTCTTTACTTTTCCATGATGTTACACAAGGAAGCGCCCTCTAACCAGTCCACCGGTGTGCCTATAATTGAATCAAAGGTTGTGAATGAGCCTAAGTGCATTAATCTTAGTGTTTGTAAACTTCTGTTTTTGAAGAAAGTAATACAAATTCTCTAGAAAAGTCTTCAAATCATTATTCTGCTATTTAGCAAATAGAAATAATTTTGTTTGATCAAAAAACAGACTTTAGTCTGATTAAATGTCAAGAAGGATGCCTATCTCATAGCGATCACTGGGCGAAAGGTGGGGTATACCCTGGAGAGGTCGCCAGGTCAACACAGAGAAACACAAGACGAACAATCATGCAGACAACTGACCCTAGAATAATTCATATTGCCCTTCAGTTATCAGTCTAGTCAGTTCTCCTGTTTACCTCTGTAAAGTAGTGTATGCGCAAAATGATTACCAGAATGAGCTCTCCATCGTTGGTCAGTTCTCTGGTCCATGAAGTCTTTGGTCCATCGCCTTTGAGTAAAGTCTGTTCACAGCTAATCTTTCTGTCTGTCTCCCACTTCGGAAAACTCTACAGGGATTCAAATGAGAAAAACAACTTACATGAAGGAGGTGCTTTAGCTGGTTGCTGGTCATTTCCAGCCTTAGGGAACGAAACTGATCCGTTGAGACTTTTGGAACAGTATCGTTTGGAACCTGTAAGTTTCTATGATCTACACACATAATGTATGACGACATAGTCATAGGGTTAAGCAGAGGTGGGTGGTAACCAGTTACATTTACTCAGTTACATTTACTTGAGTAACTTTTTGAACAATATAATCTTCTGGGAGTAGCTTTACTGCACTGTACTTCTTACTTTTACTTGAGTGAATATTATGAAGTATCACTACTCTTACTTGAGTAAAAGTTTTGGCTACTCTGTCCACTGTGACTAACTTCTCTGAATAAAGAACAAACTTGTTTCAACCAAAACTGCACCAGAGAGACACATCTACAGTTAATATTAAGGTGAGAAGTCTTGTTTGTTTACAGGTTTTGTTGTTTTAATGGTATTTTCTGTTTGCTGACCTCCTCGAGCCATTTACAAATCAAGTAACCTTACAGTAAACAGTGGATATTGTTAATAAAAGTATTTTACACTGTCCTAACTAATTGTATATACATTAACTGCTTGGTTTCATACGTTTTATGTTGAAAAGCATTTTTTAGAAAAGTGTTTCTTCTGCCTGAATTTGTTACTTTGTAATCGTTATTGTTTGTGAATTTTTTTGTTAGCCGTTAAAACACCAGAATTTGTACATCATTTCATATTTTTTGCCTTACCAATTACATGATTTTTTAAGATATTAAATCAGTTGTTATAAATATTTATCCAGTACTTGACTAGCCTTCTTACCAGATACCTTTTTACTCTTATTTGGTTGGGTACTTTTTACTTTGAGTTGAGTAAAAAGATGTTGAAGTATCGCAACTCCTACTTGAGTAAAATTTCTGGCTTCTCTACCCACTTCTGGGGTAAATTCTAAAAATTAGTCATACCTTTGCAAGATTTAGGTTCAAAGTAATCTTTAAAATTTACAAACATGTTTCCTTTGACTGGAAGTAATATGTTTTGGAGTGGCCCAGCCAGGGTCCCGACTCAAATCTGGAGGATAATCTATGGAGGAGGCAAAAGATTATGGTGATGGAAGGGAGGCTCACCACCAATTATAAATCCATGATACATCAGTGGAAACATGCATAAATGTAGTAGGAAATTATTTTTAAATAAGTGTTTGATGTAATACGAATAAAACATTTTCCCCACTGATTATTGAAGAGGATATTAATAATTTTCAACATACTGTTTGTTTTTAACAAAATGTAAATAAAAAACTACTTTTTTTTTAAACTGCCTTTCCTTGGACATTTTCTTATTGAATTTTTAGGAGATACTTCTGTTCAGGCTTTCCAGGTTGAATCAAAAATAATTTCACATCTAAATCTACTAGTGGTATGAATAGTTTTGGGCTTAACTGTACATTTTCAATATACATTTAAATCAGGGAACTCCTGGAGATAGGCACCAGCGAGTAAGAAAATGGTTGGATGGATTTAAATCAGGAGACGGCTTTCAATGATTATTTTGGTTTGATCATGAAGTTATCTCTGCCCAAACAAGGATCAACTGTGGGCCTAATCCAAAACATGTTGCCAATACAATTAAATCTAATCAAATTATATGTGAGATTTGAATTTTTTTTATGTTTATCTCCAATAATAAATGAACATTTAAAAAAACACCCTGATATGCATTAGTTTTAGTAAAGAGAACACTTTGAACTAGAATAGGAAGGTATGAAATGGGAGCATGTGGGTGCAAAATCCGGGGAGGAATTGACCCAAAGCCACTTCTGACACTTAATTTTGATCAGGCCAGGTTGTTACTGGAGCTGAGATTGCCTGTCGCCGTCTGTGAGAAAAACTGTACAGGCTGTCAGGAACATCACTCATTCAGCTCAAAGAAATCAAGAACAGATCTCTGTGTAAAATCCCCCAGACTGACTCTCCAGTTGCACCAAAATTATTTCCACATGTTACTTTTTTTTTCTTTTTTTTTTTTGCAGAACTGCCGCCAGCTGCGCTGTCCTTGAGCAGATTCTGGTAAAGCACGTATCGGCATTACAGAAGAGCACTTTTTCAGAAAACAACAAAAATGTGTACCGTGCAGGGCCGTCCGTCCACTGTTGCCTCGTTGAAGGACTGACCCACGGTGAAGGACACATTGGTGGTGCGGACGCTGGTGGATGTCTTGATGGACAGGGTTTCTCCTTGCTGAGTGATTTCCACTGCTGGGCTGGAGGCCGCGGCCACCGCGATCTTCCTCAGGAATACGTTGACACCTGAGGATCCACCAACAGAGCTAAAGTCAACCAGGCAGCCTTGGCAGGGTGGTCCATAATGTGTAATCACAGCTGTGCATGCCAGTGGTTTTGAATGTTATTGTGGTAGATAATCCATCAGAGTGAATCTGTCTCTTCCTTTAGTTTTTTTTTTTTACGAATGTTTCACCCATATAAAAACCTTCTGTGGTAATTGAGCGCCGCGCAAAGAATGGCTGGAATTTTCTTTCGCGCCCTGGGCTCATTGAAACCAGGTTATCTGATATTTGGGTGTCAAAAGAAGCTTTGATAAAGCACCAACAAAATTCTTTTCACAATGTTTGTCTGTCATTGTTTTGTGTTTGGCTGTTCCCGTAACGACACGCAGCGTGGCATCATTTCTGGACAATTTTCACGCCTGGTAACAGCAGAGGTCAGCCAAGGACATCATTATTTGCTATTTATGTCTCATTTACATGTTGTAATGAAGCAAAACCACAAATGAACCTGCATAATTTGGGCTTGATAGAAACAAAACATGTTCTTACACACAAGTAGACCCAGACACATAACTAAAACAATAATGTTCTTCAAAATCGACGAATGAATGACAGTAAGGTAAAATAGGTTGGATGTTTCCCAATTTCTTTTTTCACTTTGGTAAGGATAACAGAGATTCTTGTCATGACGAGTAAGAAATCCACAAAACTGTTTTTGCTTTCCGATTTGGGACTTTTGGTACAGGAAGCATGATGTTCAAACATCATAAAAGTGTGGTACAAATTCCAGAAAGAAACAAAATGAGAAAAAACCTGGTGCAAAAAAAACTAATAGACACGACACACGGTCTTCAGCTGGACTGTTACACTTTGCGTGTCCTTGAAAATATGAGGCTTAGGTGAGGATGTTTACTGAATGACGTCATTAGAAAGGGTTTGTGTTCGGTTCTACGCAGGCGACCCCGTTCTTGGCTGAAGGCTGTTAACAGACTGACTTAACTCTTGTGCAGATGCACAGCTTACAGTGTCTGAGATGGAAGCCTTCGCTGCAGAAGACAGGGAGAGATTAAAGTTGTTGTAGGTGCATCCACGGGTGTCTAACTCAAGCCTTTACGGCTTCAAATGGGTTTGGACTAGCTGTTTTAGCCAGAACATTTGAGATGGTTTCTTGCTTTAACGGGGCTACTTTAAAATGATTGGCACTACCAGGATTTTGGTAAATTAATGTCAATCCAAAAAGGTAATTGAATAGAACTGAAACCTGCAGGACACATCCTGAAGACTCTGATGGGGAAATGTTGAGGAAAAATGTGTGAAACCATGAGATCATGTGTGACTAAAGCATCAGCAGAGACCGACATGAACAGACATTATAAAGTATGTCTCAATTTGCTAAAAAAACAGTAGAAACCTTCAACACAAAGTGAATGGGACCAATGGTGTGCAGGCAATCAATATAACAAAATAATGCTTTCGAATTAAATCATGAGCCGTTTAAAACTGACCAGCAGTGAGTTTTGACGTAACAAATTAAAGTGTACTTTGATATGACTTTGATTGGATGAACGTTAGCATCTCTCCAAAATCAGTATTTATAGTGTAGCTTACCGACCCTATTCATTCAGTCCCTGTTTACACTTCTGAAGGGCTCTGCTGAATTCACTTCTTCTTACTTTTGTTTTAACAATCCTCAGCGAGATCACGGGTTTTAGGAAGGTTCGGCCTGTTTTGACTGGTGAAACAAACGTTCAGACTCTCAATGATGCAAAGGAACTGCTAGCGAACACTAAAAATAGTCCAAAGCCAGCATCTATGGAGAAACAGGGTAGATTAAAAACAAAAGGTGTCCACGAAGCATAAAAACCACATTTCATTTTGGGACATCTTGATATATAAAATAAAATAAAAATACATTTTTTCAATAGAAGTATATGTGGATTTAAATAGTAAACTAGAATGAGTTTTAAATGTATTAAAGGAATAGATTTTTGACCCCTTTCATTCAGGTTTCGGAAAGCCTGCAGCGTTTCTTCTTCTTTCTTTTTTTTCTGCAACAAAATACTTGAGCTCGCTGTGATGATTTCCATTAATATAAAGTAGAGCTGCATGGTGGCACAGTTGGTAGCACTGTTGCCTTGCAGCAGAAAGGTGTGTTACCAAAGTAGGTCATAAAACGACCTGGAGAAATATTCTGGATTTTCTGGTACAGGAGCAGAGTTGATGATTCCATCAGTTTTAGCATTTCTATTGGTCCTGAAACAGCAAAGCAGCTCCAGACCAGACTGCGTGTATGACAATTGTTTTTTTAAAATGCAGTGTTAGTTTCACAGGTAATGGGATGCTCACCTTTTAAAGGCTTTGCTTTGTCTTATTAATCAACGGAATATAAAAGATCTTTGGAGTAATCAAGATGTTTTTCCGCAAATATGGGATAGGCCTATGTGCTTCCTTTGCTCACCAGTGGTCTTGGCTTTGGATCCAGTTTTTACCCAGTCTCTTTCTTTATTGCTGAATAATGAACACTGATGCTAACTGAAGCAAGTCAGGTCTGCATTTTTTTTAGGTGTTCTGGGTTCTTTTGTGACCCTCTGGATGAATTGTTAATGCCAGCTTTGGAGTCGTTTTGACCACTGCTGGGACAGAGGTCAGAGAGTTCGCCATGTTTTCTCTACTTGTAGACAACGGCTCTCACTGTGGTGTATTTGGAGTCCCAAAATCTTAAAAATAACTTTGTAACCTTTGCTAGACAGATAGATGACAGTGACCTTTTTGTTCTCTTACATTGTTGAATTGGTTTTTTTTCTGATTGGGGCTCGTCTATGGCTTTGTCTAACAATAAAAATGTCATAATCTAAGACATTTATATGTGGTAAAAACCAAAAACAGATAAAATCTTTAAGAGGAAAAGTACATTTTCACAGCTATTCTCATTTATCATGTTGTGTCTTTTGCAGACTTATATGGTTGATATATTTTTAAGGTTGTATTATGGAGTATATCAAATTAATAAGAGTTAAGAACAGTAATAAGACTTGTGGTTGCAAATATTTCTGTTTTGGAGCAAGAGTTTATGTTTGTGTCTACCTTTAGCTAATTTAGAACCGCGCTAATGCTAATGTCAAACTTGCTAGCAATCTGAGTGTCCTAACCCTGAGACAGCCATAGAAGAAGAACAACAAATCTTAGCGGTGGTTGACAAGGAAAATGTTTAGATGACACTTTGTTAAAATGGGTTTAACAAGTTTGTTCCTGTCTCCGTCATGTCACACACTTGTCATTTTGCCTTTATAATTGGCAGAGGACAAAGCAGATGAGCAAAAATCTTCTTACAAATTAGTAATAATTTAACTAATTTAGCTGGGTCAGAGTATTTTAAAAACAGACAAAAATTTTCTATTTTTAAGCATCTTGCATTTGCTGTGTATACACACAATTTCTATTAAGAAATACTGATTAAAATCTAACTTGTGTAAATTGTTCAGTTTCTTTTTTGACTATAGGGATTAAAAAACACAGCGAATCCTCTGCCATTATTCATGTCTGTTGGCCTTGCTTCAGAGGGATCAAGACACCTCAGATATCTGATTCAGTTTAGACGGTATTTGCTCATGGTTTGGTACTTGGAGAAGGTAACACACTCGCACAGAAACACAAAGCTCAGGATCGCCCAGGGCCTTGGGGAGGCAGAGAAGGAAAGTCAGGCTCAGAGTTGGCTGGCTGCTGGGGCCCATGTCAAGGCTTAGCTCCGTTTACATTGGCTGTAATTACAACCACATGAGGAGGAGGCTGCTTTAGATGAGCCTAATCTAACATTTGCCCACAGGCAATTTCTCCTCAGGTTTTATGAAGGATGCCACAATGTGGACCTCGTTTGACCTCTTTCCCCTGCAAGGAGGACATGGACCTGGATTCTGCAAAGCAACTGGAAGCGCTATAAGAACAAAACAGCTGCACAAGAGGAATATTTTAACGCTTGGCTTTTGTTTACTTCAATGCCTGGTGGATTTCCAACAATTAAAATGACTGAAAAGAAGATTTAATTGCTGTGAGCGACATTATGTTTCCTTTATTAACTTTCAAGCAAAGCCTTAGAAGGTCTTTAGCAACAGTTTTCCAGGATTTCAGGAGATCCTCGACTAATTTTTTTTTTAATAAAAGTCCAAAGAAAAACTGTTGCACAAGATCACATTTTATGGAAGCGAAGGAAAATAGCGGCCGTTTAAAAATTTGAAAACAATTAGAGGCATTGATGAATAGAATTATTATTAAAAACATCTGCATGTACTTTAAACTTAATTTTAAAAATCCACGCAACCTGATAGTTTCAACCTGTGTACACATGTTTTCAGAGGCAATCCACATTACAGAACAACGTGCCAAAAAGTAATGATGATGATAACAATAATGAAGCACACTATAATAGATAACTCACTGAGAGCTTTCAGAAGCTCCTCGAAGTTTTCCGATGACTTCATTTTCCATTTCCCAGAGAAATCTGTCACTTTGTTCTCCATTTTTGGTGCCGTTTGCAGATTAGAGCAGGAGTCTGATTGGAAGCACTCTGGTCGGTGTGCCTCTGTTCCTAAAAAGTGGTCTCCTCCGCTTGCATCTGCGCCTCCATTGATTGGCCCACAGCTCTGCTGAATCTGATGCTGATCTAGCCAATGCAGACCGGCGGTGGGGAGGGACTTCCCCCACCCCCCAGATCCCAACTGCACCCTCCACCTCTGGCAGCGTGGTGAAAGATTTGGATACGAGCTGGAAAAATGCACTTCCAGTAAGGCCTTTGATGTTGATTAACAGCAAAGAAATGTGTTAATTGTTTTCTTTCTTTTATAGGATGGATAGTCCTATATTAATAGCCGTGTTCAGACAAGGCACAAAGAACAACTCTACATTTAGAAACTGTTCATGAAAAGAGAAAAATAGCGCTCTAGCTTGTATGCAGGCATTGAAGACCTGGAATGTGAAATCAGATCCGGTGTGAATGCTTGGTTCTGCAGGCTGGGAGGTGGGAAAGCTGGTACTGACAGAGCAAAAGATAAGATATCCAGCAGGTGGCATCACCACAGCAGGAGGTCATCAGAAATGTGGCTTTTCATTTCAGATAGAGGACACCTTATCTAGATCACTGGTTCCTGTATCTGGGGTCAGGGGCCCATTTTGGGTCGTGAAACATCAACTTGGGGCTCTTTAGATCATAACCCAAGCCACATTTACATATGGGCCACATGTGGGTAGGAAATGGGCTAAAAATGGGCCAAGGATTGGAGTGTCTGTGGGTTACATAGTGGCCCAATGGTAATTGTGCATACTTGTTTGATGCAGGATAACGCTTGGGTGGGGAAAAAAAAGCAAAGAAAGAAAAGGGACACATTTGACGTCTGTTAGCGAGCATCACCTACCTGAAGTACAGTTCCAAGTGCCAAATGAACTCCCAATCTTCAGCAGTTATAGCAAGCATATTAAAACATGACCACTGGAAATACTTATATTTGACCCATTGGGGAGCCATCACATTCTTTTTGCCTCTTTCAAAACATTAATAGTCAACATTTTTCATTGGTGGTAATGCTAACGGCATGAGATCTTGTTAAGATTAATAGTTTGGATGGAGGTTAAAAACTGCTTCGCTGCTTGTTGTCAAACCTTCATGCATAGTGATTCCTTGCATACATAAGACTCTCTGCCAAAACAGCTCCCTACTGACAAGCATTCACTCAAAGTTTTGGGGATACATTATAATAGTACTTGATCATTTAAGGTGATATCTGTGACTTGCAATTCACATCTAAACCTCTGGGTTGAAATGAGATTTTTTTCCCCTCATCAGTATACATAGTTAACCCCTAATTGGCCAGTAGATGACAGTAATGTGGAGGTTTTGTACATTACCCCTCTTCCCTTTACCCTCTCTCTCCATCCCTCTTTCTTTATGCTCCAACCTTGTATAACTCAAGGCCTTTGGCAAAAAGAGGGTTGTATAAAGCATTAACAAGAGGGGTACCAAGAATTGTGCCACCGGGGATTTTATTAAAAACTATTTTGTGCATTTGTGAACAAAAACTGAATGAATTTAGTGTGCATTTTACTAAATTCTTTAGTTATATGCAGTAAAAGCTAGCCTGAGATTAAAGCTTTTTACACATCTTTAGAAGGAGTGCAAAGAAATATGTCTGGCACAGACTTCAACCTAACCGGCAATTAGGTTGAATCTATTGAATTCTTTGCCTAAAAAATTTGAGAACTACAAACGATTTATTAAAATATCACCCCTTCTGTCATATTTGAGGTAGTCGTGGGGTCAATTTTCATACTCAGTTGCAGGAGCAGACACAAGCAGAAAGAATCATTAAAAGACTAAAAGGTGCATTACAAAGAAATAAATGGTACCTTTGGACATTCGCATTGTAATGTGCATTGGAGGTTTTTAACACGTGCTTTAGGTTCCTCAAAGGGTTCACATTTCAAAGGGTTAATGTCCCCCTGGAGGCAAATACTTTGCAGCCAACAGTTGCACACACACTCAATAAAAACAAGACTTACATACCAGACAAACATATATTAACCCAACTTTTTCTCCTCTAAGTGCTGTTTTCATCCTTATGGTCCCACAACAATAAGGATGCAACAGCCGTGCGAAACAGCTGTTGCAACATTTGGACACATGCGTGTCTGCTGCATATTACAGTTCACTTGTGATTTGTCTTGTTCTTTAAAATTTGACAAGTAGCGATTAACGTTTTTTTTTTTCAAAATCTATAGAATTATAAATAGATCTAAAATACCTGTAAATTTTGACCCAAATCCCCCCCAGTTTCTGCAAAAAATCTAATCTTAATGAGAGGTTTTATCTTTCAGCATCACACAGTGAGTCCAAGCATGAATTTAAATCAACAAGAAAATGAGTCAGTGAAAGGAAAAAAAATAACATCCAGCCCGAAAAAAGTACCTTAGAGAAAATCTACATTGTTCAGACAGGACATTTTTTTCTTAAAATATGCAAAAAGATCCATTGAAATTAGACTACTCGTACTTATTTTGTAAAATCCAGAGTTGTTGCAAGAATAGCGTAACACAGAGGCAAGTAGACATCTGCTGTTTAATTAAAAGCTGAAAATTTCCAACCAACTACATTAAGTCTAAGTATATTGATAATGCACGCCATGAACAACACTGCAATATCTACTATGTATAAAGATAGAAATATATTTAAATCAACTGTACAGGTTTTGCCACATAATGCAGGCTTTTTCTACAGCAACTTTATTAGAATATTCTTTATAATATACAAAAAGAAATAGGTACAATTTACAGTGAACAATCACCAGGGGTTTGAACAACAATAATAATAATAATAATAATAATAATAATAATAATAATAATAATAATAATAATAATATAAATAAAAAATAACTAAATAAAAGTGAAAATAGTAATAGTAGTAAAGTAAAGCTGCACATACCAACATGTAAAGGGATTACATACATCTTTGAATTTAGAGCATAAAGATAAAGTTTGAATAGCTTTTTTGTTATTGGAGGAGGACAACGTAGAAAAATAAGTTGTTGCTTTCTTTAAAAAAGAGATACACAAGGGTTTAGTTTTAGGGATGATGTTTGAGTGATGCGCCACCTAGCGATAATTTAGCCTCCTTACCCTTCAACCCGGAACCTTTCGCAGTTGGTCGTTACGCTCCGGACAGATTTCAGGGAAGCTCCGGGCTCATCATGTCGCGGCATCTTCGCTTCATAGCTCGGACGGTGATGGTCCAAGATGGCAACGTCGACGCGGCGTACAAGACCTTAAACAGGTTAAATTGGCGAATTCCAGCTAACTTAAATATCAGCGTGGCTGTTGTCATAACGAAACGCTAATAGCAGCAAGCTAAACGTTAGCATGCAGTCCAATGTCACAGGAGTGCGCTTGCGCAGGATAAGACGTTTCTTTAGTTACGCAACGTAAAATATAATTGTAAATGTATAAGGGGTTTGAAATGCGTCACAAAATTATCCCCCATAAAATAAACTTTTTTTTTTGTAGGGATAAGATTTTTTTTTTACAGAGAATAAAGCTCTGTTCATAAACGACGAGGGCAGCGCAATGTTTTTAGACTACAGAAAAACCGGAAGCGGTAATAAACTCTTGAATCTGATTTGGTAAACAGTTTGCATGGGGAAAAAAATCTAAATGTAGAAGTGACCAGCATAATTAAAAATAAGAAAAAGTAAGCTTAAATGAAGAATCAAAAAAGACAACTTGTATCAAAGTTAATCACTACAATAGAACAAAAATAGATACGTTTATTAATTATTAGTAGTATTGATAGTTGAAATTAAAGAAATGTTAAGTACAGTACTACAGATTAATATACTTGCATCTCAAGCTTACCTTTTAAATGCGTTTAAAAAGCATCTTCAGGTTCTCCTGCCCTCAGGTCTTCAGGGAGGCTGTTCTCAAGGTGAAAGCTGTAATAAGGAAATGATGTGTCACTGTGGGCTTTTGCCCTAACATGTAGGAATTTTCTACAGACAAGGATGGTCTGGATGGATTTTACAGTAAAAGCAGTTCTGATTAATGTGATGAAGTAAGACCACTATTGATCTCAAACGTCAACAGCATTTAGTCATTAATAGTTACTTAATAAAAATGCAAAGTCATTCAAGTTTTGTGGGAGGTGTAGAAGGGCTGCATTCTTTTTGGAAAGAGAAAAAGGAGAACATTGCAGTAATCAATTCTGCAAGTGATAAAAGTCCATAAAAACTGTGCATTGAACAGAGAGGGGAAAAAAGAGAGAGAGGTATGATCAAACTCGATAATAGTTTTAATGGGAGCTAAAGCAAACTAAAGTAGAATCAAATACAAGATTTTATGACATAGTGGTCAGATTTTCCTAGGTCCTCTGGAAGAGAAAAAGACCAAGAGCATCATAGATCCTCTATAATAACCACCTTACTTAGATGTTTTTCCACATATTCAGTCTTTCTTTTCTTCCAAACCCACCCATTCTTATTTGACCAAACATCCAGGTTGCAGTTAAAGTCCCAGTGTAGTTTTGCGGGCCCTAGATGTTTTAGAGGTGATGTTACGACATGCTTTTTTTATGGCATGTCTGCTTCTGATGTTTTGTTTTGCCTTTTCTTTCCACCCTTCTCACTGTGCATGAAGGCAAGACAAATATGAGCCCTTGTCCAGTCTAGTGGCCCATAGCCAAAGTAATCCGGTCTCTGCCCTA
This sequence comes from Fundulus diaphanus, assembly GCA_037039145.1. Classification (NCBI taxonomy): domain Eukaryota; kingdom Metazoa; phylum Chordata; class Actinopteri; order Cyprinodontiformes; family Fundulidae; genus Fundulus; species Fundulus diaphanus. The sequence continues at coordinate 37,992,416 of CM073135.1, forward strand.
ATAATAATTAGAAGCTAGCAAAAAAGTCTGAGTAAGTACAGTATAATTAACAAATAAGTTTAAGTTGCAATTATTTTAAAGTGATTGCTTCATGGAGGGATAATTGTGCCACGTGGGTTTTTTGTAGAATGTAAAATGCTAAATGGACTGAACCTATATAGCGCTTTTCCAGTCATGCTGACCACCCAAAGCGCTGTACACTATAGCCACATTCACCCAATCGCTCTCACTAACGAGCACACATTCATACACCGAGACGCAGCTCGGTAGGCAACTTGGGATTAAGTGCCCTGCCCAGGGGCACATCGATATGTGGCAAGGGGAAGCTGGAATCGAACCCACAACCTTCTGATTGCCAGACGACTACTCAACCCCGACTACTCGCGACAGTCGGGGGCGAAACCATCAGTATCCCTTTCTAAAATTGTCTCCATTTGCCTTGAATTTAGTGTGAATCTAACACCCTTTCCTCCTCCACATTCTCCAGGGTCTTAACCCAGGATGGCATCATCGACACGGTGAAGCGTAAACGCTACTTTGAGAAGCCCTGCCGAGAGCGACAGCGGAAGAACTTCGAGAACTGCAAGCGCATTTACCACATGGAAATGGCCCGAAAGATTGCTTTCATCTCCAGGACAAACAGAGAGGATCCCTGGCTCGGCTGCTAGGGGGGAGGAATGTGTTGAGAGAGCGCAATAACGGCGAACCGACCCTCCAAGGATGACTAGGGGAACGGTTTAACAAGCACTAGGTCTTTGTTCTACTCGTAGAAAAGTAACAAAATAACGAATCTAAGAACACGTTTATAGATGTTCATGAGTCGCTTAGATTTATTGTGACATTTCTTTGTGAATCGGGTCTCATTCCAGCTAAAGCTTGCTGTACATTAACTCAAACTCACTACTGCAGGCGCAACCATCTCAGCTCTCCATCGCATCTGTCCAGACCCATCAGCTCCCAGTGAAGAAGGCTGTTATATGTGAATTTGCTCTTGCTTACCATTTTAACCACACTTGGACCTTGTTGAGGTTAACAAGTTGTGTTTATATCCTTTCCTGCAGCCTCAGGCTGGTCACCGAGATGTTATACTGACGGCTCTCCCTGTTTTTTGGATTCATCTGGCGTCTAATGTTAATAAATATATCCAACATCTCCACCTCAACCTGCTGCAGAATTCATGTCAAATATGAAAATGTGGATTTATCATTTTTAGATGTTGCTAAATGCAAAAAAATAAGTTTGTGCTTCCAGAACATTGTAACTTATAATTGAGGAGTCTAACAACATAAATGGATCTAACGAGCCGAACCAGTCTTCCCTTGCTAAAAAATAAATATGAAGATATGGGTTACAATTCTGTTCGCTTTTTAAAGTCTGTGTGTCAAACCCTGCATAACAGAATTGTTTTGTAAGCTCAACAAATTCGGATTGTGGTATAAAAGTGAAGAATTAATTAAAACTGGCTGAAATAGGAAAAAATAAATAATTACCTGCAGCATTTGCTTGAAACAGTCTTGCCTTGTTATATATTATTGATAATGGCTTGCTTAGCTCTTCAAGACATATATGGGTTGAAATATTTACAGAATGTAAAGGAAGTGTTTTTGAAACTGATCGTTCCTTAGTTTTAAAAATGTCATAGCTTTGAGCAATTAAACGCATTAACACATAGAAAATGCACTGCATTATAAAATGCATAAATATTTTTTTTCAATGTCCTTGTAAATTAAGGAGTGAGAGCATGATGCCATGCTCTGACAAGGTTCCCAGTATCTTTTAAAGGGAAACAGACCCACAGCACTGTATCTGCATGACATACTTTTACACATATTCATCCTTTGTTTCACATTTAAACCAGCTGGAGTGTTTTTTGCAAAAAAAACCAAAAAAAAAAACATGGCTCCAGTTAAAGTCCCAGTTGGTTTGTAAATTGAGTTGAATAGTTGTTATGAAGGTGCCACCCTTTGCTGCGGGAAGTCATGGATTAAAAAGAAAAATTCTTCGCCGGTCTGATCAACTCAGAAAATTAGAGCATGTCAAAAAAAATGGCTACTCCTATAACAGTTGTGTTGTTCATAAGGGCAGCACTATTGATTTAGTTAAAAAGTATTTTTTTTCTAATATGGGAATTCTTCCCCACAGATTAAGAAATGTGTTCTAATTAAAGTCGGATTGCTGCTGCTGCAAAACAATTCATATAGCGCCAATTCATGAAACATGTCATCTCAAGGCACTTTCCAAAATCAAATTCAATCAGATTATACAGATTGGGTCAGATTATAATAAAATTTTTTGAAATCTTTCTCCACATCTGTTTTTTTTTTGTTGGAGGGGAGATAATTGTGAAGGACCATATATATAGACAAATACTTCGTTCTCATTAGGATGAGGAAAAAAATTAAATATAGTTAATTTTAAGGCTGCATAAAAGACATGACTTTGCCTTTAAGAAGATATTTTGTTTCTTGTTGCTTCCTTGTTAGCAAGGGAGCTTGAATAAATTGCTTCACATTCTTTGAGTTTCATGCTAATTGATTTTTATGAAGCATTACTCCTAGAGCTGTAGCGTGACCTGTTGGCAGTTACTTGCTAGCTTGATTTTCAGAATACATTGTATTTGCCTTGTAGCTGGAGCCTTTAAATGAATAATCCAGTCAATGAATTAAAATGTGCTCCAGTGAGGCTTGTTTGTCAGATTGAAAGTACCTTTTGAAAATACCTATAAGCAGTTATTAAATACAGTCTTCATTAAGGCTACACTTCTATATTAAAATGTTTTGTTACTGGTATGATATAGTGTCCCATTCCCCAAGGCAAAACTGCTCCCGCTCCTTCATTTTGGGTGGTTTTCACTTGTGAACAGTACCCCTTAAAGAATAACCAGAGATTCTCGTGTGTGAACTTTGACTAGGCCATTCCAGCAGATTTAAATATTTCCCTTTAAACCACTCAAGCGTTGCTTTAGCATTATGCTTTGGGTCTTTGTCCTGCTGGAAGGTGAACCTCCATCCCAATCTCAAATCACAGGCAGATTGATGGGTGTTGGTCTAGAATATCCGTCTTTCCCTGGAAAACCTCTCCACAGCATGATGCTGCCACCACCATGGTTCACTATGGGGATGGCATTCTTGGGGTGATGGGATGTGTTGGGTTTGCGCCAGACAGTGTTTTCCTTGGTGGCCAGAAAGTTCAATTTTAGTCTCATCTGACCAGAGCACCTTCCTCCATACATTTGGAGAGTTACCAAGATGTCTTTTGGCAAACTCCAAAAGTGCCTTTTCATTTTTAACACTGGGTAATGTTTTTTTTTGTTTTTTTCTGGCCACTCTACCATAAAGCCCAGCTCTTTGGAGTGTACGCCTTATTGTGGTCCTATGGACAGATCCTCCATTGTCAGCTATGGGGCTCTGCAGCTCCTTCAGGGTAACCTTTGGTCTCTGTGCCGCCTCTCTGATTAATCCCCTCCTTGTGCGGGAGGTCTATCTTGGCAGGTCTGTTGTGTTACCATGTGCTTTACCATTTGAAGATGACAAATTTGATGGTGCTCTAGGGGAACAACAAGATTTGGATGTGTTTTTATAACCCCACCTTGACTTGTACTCAACAACTTTGTCCCTGACTTGTTCTGAGACATTCTTGGTCTTCCTGGTGCAATGCCTCTTGCTTAATGAGAGCATTAGTTCTAAGAAATATGGTTGGCTCTATTCCAACATGCACATAATCGTTTGCACTAAAGAGATGCTAACTGAAGAAAACTTAAAAGTGAATAGTGCAAGTTTTAAAGTAGAGTTTTGCCCTTACAATTGCCCAACGTGTAAAATTAGTTGTCCTTTGAACTATCTTTACTTATCTATGTATTAGACTGCATATAGAGTGTAAAATAGTTTCTGTGATAAATGCTCAAAAATCCAAACAAATTTTTACAAGTTAAGATAAGCTATAGAGGGCCATTGGTAATTGCCATAACTGTTTGCCTCCACGAATTCTTTATCAGCCCAGGGTGCTGTGGCCATTGGTGTATGCGTGGTTACAGTATCTGCTGTGTCACAATAAGAAAAAAAAAATCCTGTACTAAGTGTTCTTGTCCAAACATTGAAAAGCGGGCCAAGCCTGTTGGAACAATGGAACATGAAAAAGTACACAGCTGATTTGCATCTGAAACCTGTACTACATTGCATCAGGAAACTCTGGTTCTTTGATCTTTCGGGCGGTTACGATTGATCACTATTGTTTAATCGGTCTTAAAGATGTTTGAGCTTGGTTCCTCCACACCCAAAATCATAGCAGCACTCCTTTTTTTCTTTAATTATTTCAATTATTACTTTCGTACCCTTTAATAATTCTTATCGTATCGATTTCAAGCATCCCCTTTTTGATTTATTTATTCCGTATAGTTTCCACATCTTCTCTTTCGGGTGTCCCATGTGCACTGAAAAAGTGATTCACTCCTCCAGTCTATGTGCTATTATGTAATTCTGTAAGGCTGCATTCATAGCCCTCGCTCTGAAGACTTTACTAGTTCTGCAAAACCATGTGTCTTCACCTTGTGGACTTTTTTCCTCATTAATGCAAACATGGAAATGTTGCTTTTACTGTGACACCTCAGAAATCATCAAAGATGTTTTTAATATACGATGAAGATAAAATGCAGTTTTATAGAAGCTATTCAAATTAACCTGGCCTATTATAAACATAATTGTCCCAATACCTTTCCACTGTTTGTGCCACAGGTGGTAGCAGCAACTCAAATCAAATGTTAGCAATAACTGGTAATGAGCCTTTTTACATTGGTGTGGAGGAACTTGGCCCCCTCTTCTTTGCAGAATTGTTTTAATTCAGTTACATTGAAGGCTGAACAACCAGATTAAGGTCAGCCCACATCATCTCAAATATACTGAAATCCAAACTTTGACTAGACCACGCCATACTGTTGGTATGGTGTCCTTTTTCTTTGGTTTTACACCAGATGTAACGAGTTCTGCCTACCAAATAGTCCCATCTTTTGTCTCATCGGTCCACAGAGTATTTTATGTAAAGTTCTGGAGGATTTGACTTCTGAACTCTCCTCCACTTTTGCCCTGTCTCTTTCTCTTTGTTCAATCGTGCACACTATTGTTAATACATTAATCTGTCATTTTAGATGTTGTTCTGGGTCCTCTTGTCACCTAAAGAAGCCCTCGATGGGTTCTTACAGTAATTTTGCCAGGCTTGCCACTCCTGCATGTTCTGCTCGTGCACACGTGGGTTGGGTTTCTTAATTGCCCTTTAGGTATGGCTTTGAGTGTACATGGTGAGCTTTTCAAGAATTGTCCCCCACCCCACCCCAAATGCACACAAATTGAAACATGGTAAGTACCAGCCCTTTGGTGGCACCCAGAAGAGCTAGGTACAAAACAACTAGAATTGCAAAGCAGCAAAACATTTTGAAGGGGTCAAAACGACCATGGCCCAATACACCAAAACAGTTAGCAAATCCCACTGGTGTTCTGACTTGCAACCGGAACACAGTCAATTTGAACAGGCAAAATGAACACAGCACAAGAAGCGGTGCTACTTACTGGAAGTCATTAACAAAGTATTTAAAATTTTGAAACTCCAAAGGAATATGTTCACAAATAGATGTGCAGTGTGAAACTGGTTTAATGACATACCAAGTGGCAAAAGTGCAATAAATTGTTTACCCCTGTCTTTTTCACTACACTTTTAATGGTTGCATCTATATTGTAAAATGAAGTTGGAGCTGCCCAGTCAGTACACTCAAACTTTGAAAAGCTTTTTTTTTAAAACTTCTAGCTATAAGTTGATATAACATGTTAAATTTTACACCGTAAACTTACATGTTTGAATAGATAACTGTGAATAATGAATGACTAAAGCTTCAATTGACCCCTAAATATGAAAACAAAAAATAGAATCAAAAGTATATTGATGTGTAACATTTACTCAAGTCACGTTGCTGTCTTCAGACGACATATTTAGCATAGCTGGAGACTGGAGAGCTAATAACTGATGTAATTGGCTGATAAAAATAAATAAATTTAATGGACTGCCTATCTCTAAACGTGACTTGTGTTTTCTCTCACTCGGTTGTTGCGTTATATCCACTGACGGAGGCCAAATGTGACCCCGTTATGAAAAACTAAAAATTTTAACTGTTGCCAGTGGCAGCCGCGTGCAGCTCCCTGCTTCCTTCGAGCCACAACACCAACACGTGCAGCTCGCGGGGGTGAGGCGGTGTCACCTCGTGTACAGGCCAACCCGAAGCTGAGGATGCCGCCGATTGGTCGAGCCTCTCGTCCAATGAACACGCACTTGCTTCTCGTCCAATCGCAGCGCCGCACCTCTCGGCCGCACGTGCGGCGGCCGTTGCGCTCCTCCGTGCTTGTACTGTTTGTTCGGATCGGGAGATATCAACACAGGGGGAAGGAAACGCGACACACAGATGACTGTAGGAGCAGGGAGGAGCCGACGCTGAACCAGAGAGCACGACAGGACTCATACTTGAGTTTATTCACCGTTAGCTCTGTATCCAAGTTCTCTCCGCCAGTGAGGAACAGTTTTATCTTCTCATAGTACAGTTGGCAAGACAGTTTCTGGACGTTTCAGGCACAGAGGTAAGAACTTCATGTTCTATTTAACCCATTTATGTGTATTTTACACGTTAAAAAGTACGGATGTCGCACAAAGATATAGTTGGTGGTGAACAGGACAGCCGTGCTTTAAAGAAACAGTCAGTGATCAAACATTGGTTTATTCTCGCTGGTAAAATGATCTCAGCTGTTGTTTGTTGACTGAAGCAGTTTGAAAATGCTGAGAGGAAGCTGGGTTGATCGGGATAGGCTTTATATGTACGACCAGAGGTGTGTTGTATAAGATGCGTGTGTTTCACAGATTATTTATTTCCAGTCTTGCGAGGAGCTTTCTAGGCATCCCCTTGTGACTCTTGTGTAATAGTTCCTAAGTTTTCACGTTTTTTTTTTTCATTTGGATCTCCAAAAACAAAACTAAAAAACAAACAAGAGAACAATTCCTTGCATTGTACATTGCACAGTATCAAATAAAAATGGCATTCAGCGTGGAGTTGAACAGAGGCTTTTATGAGGTAACATCCTCCATCCGGATCAGGAGATCCATTTTCATTTTTTCCCCATTTGTTTATTATGTAAACCTGTTTCATTCTCCGTCCATGGACCAGTGTGGATGGCAGTTTTCAGGTTTTGGTTGAAGGTGTTTGCAATTTACTGTTGCCATTTTATTTTTAAATTAGAAATGGTGTCGACAAAATATGTCTTTGCTTGTGTTTTGTGTCTCATTCGGTTTAGTTACAAACAAAAATTGTGTAATATGAGCCTCCTCGGGTATCAAACTAAATACAAAAATAAGAACGATAAAGCATACTTATGCAATAGAAGTTAAGATGACCAAAAAACTAAAAAAAACTTACAAATCGAAACATTGTTGTTGACTTCCTTGTATGCCCAACCAGTTATACAACAGCCATGCTAATAAATTATATCACATTACATAACATTGAATTGCATTATACTATACAAAATCAATTCATATATAATGTTATACATATTTTTCCTTATGATATTTCCTCCTATATGTCATGCAGTATTACAGGATTAGGTTCCCAGTTTTCCTTTAATAAGTTTGTATTTTGTGTGGGATGGTTCAAAGGTGTATTGAATATGTGTGAAACGTGTTTGTTGCTGGTATTTTTTTTTTATTCTAAGTTTTTTTTGTTGGAAATCCTAGATATCAAGGTCTGGGATGAAAAATAAAGCTTTTTTTTAGTACATTTAGTATTGTCCCTTCTCATTATGCAAACAATGATTCCTTTGTTTTGTCTTTTCAAAAGTACTTGTTGCATCTAGTTTTCTGGGTTGTTTTACTGAAAGACTTTTACAAGATTTGACCAATATTCACTTTTTTATAATCACTTGTACCTGCCATTAATTAAGAGAGCCACCGGTCAGCCTTTTCCTGGATGAGGCAGATTCCCGATTTTCCTTTTACTCTGGTCAGCCAAGTTCGATTTTAACAGATCCCAATTTTTTGTATTTTATTTTGATGAGTAATGTAACTGAAGTAATTGCCTGAAGGCCTTTGTTTTTAATTATAAGGAAGAGTGGCACCGGTGTGCTTGCGGAAGTTGATGTATTTAATGGCTACATTTATTCCAGGATTTTAGTTTTGGTCGACTTAATAAATAGAAGAAAGAACACAGTTTTTTTCAGTATCATATTCATCTCTGCATTTAATACTCAAGTAATTGAAAATGCACCGATCACAATATTACTTGATGATGTTTGGTGCTCTTTTTGAAGTCTTGCGTAGAAATTCCAAATTTCGGCCATTTTCTTTTCTTTCAGTATGACACGTGCAAGCTCATTTGTGTTCACGTTGTCACTTACCCTTTGAATCTAAGAAAAACTGACCATGTATAATAAAAAACAACAACAATAAAAAAAAAAACACGTATGGATGGGAATGAACTCAGGATGCCAAGGCCACTGCAAGCAAGCAGTGGAGCTTCAATGGTTCAAACAATAATTAATATTCTATTTAAAAAAAAAACTTGAAATTTCTAAAAATTTATGACAACTTTTATTTCTCTGATGGAGCGCTTGATACGTTTTCACGATTTATAACCCTAAAAGAATCTGGACATTATGGTAAGTTATGATCTCAATCCCCTCCCGTGAGAATATGTGATTAGTTTTAGAGACATTTACGCTGCGTGTGCCTTTGCATTAGGTTTAACAACATTATTAACAACATTATTATTATAACATTAACTATTTAAAGCTTATAGTTCATAGTTGAACTAAAAGTGTCTTCACACCTGGCAGCTTCCCTGCTTTCTGAGTTCATTCACATCCAGTATTGGTCCACTGTTTATTGCCACAGTGTTTTATATAAACTGTCAAAGTTCATGACTGACTCATTCCTTATCTTCATTACTAGCTCAAACATGAGCCAGACATCATGCACAACTCTTTAACTAGTTTACTGATATTGGTTTCATGATAAAAAAAAAAAGCAGCAGCATGTTTGTTTAATATGCAGATGACACCATGAAAATTCCTTTATTTGTGCCGTCTATTTAAGGATAAAGAGCAATTTATCTGGACTATTCTGAAAACGGAATAAGAGCGATCCGTCTAATGTGATGTCTTTAAAAGCCGACCGGTTAATCTCCCAGGTTTCTAACATTAATTACAAATGTGAAGACGGGGCATTTAGGAGCGCTTTTTGTTATGTTCCTGCATAGTTGGTCTTTTGATGCTATCCTGACTTCTAATGCACGAGGTTTCCTGCCGTCAGTAAAAAGCTTCCATTGGGGGGAAAAAGGAAAGAGGGCACAAAAATTAAGTAAAAAAGGCTATATTTTAAAAACAAAACAAAAACAAAACTAAATTGACTACAGTTGATTTTTTTTCCCCTTTCTTTCTTTTTCCTTTCTGTTGTAGGGGTTTTGCACGGTGTTAGGAAAACATCCAATGTGTGACATTGTTGTTGCCTTAATGATGTGACCCCCGATAAACAAATAATTAAAAAGTGTAGATGTTTTTTGCCGTTGGGTTAATTAGACCTCAGATAATACCAGCTAGTTAAAAAAAAAATCTTTATTTTCATCTCAACAACAAGGGTTGGTTGAAACACCTGCTTCTGGCCAACTTAGTTGTAGTTTTGTAATGATTTTAGCACATTACCGCCTCTTAATTAAACAGTAACAGTCTGTAAATATATTGCAGACAGAGAAAACCTGAATGCATAACTAGGACTTATCGCAGACCTTGTAGTTCTTTGCGATATGCAAATTTCATACTGTGAAATTTCTATGAGGGTATTTGCAGTACATTTTTATTTATAGTATTTTTATTTATTTTCTCCTCTTTTTATGAATGTATGCCACAACAGGCCAAGCTTAACTGCAATGTGTTGGTCAGATCGAATAATTTATGCAACTTGTAGCAATGACCGAGTCATCCCTAACCGTCTGCACCGACTGTGTCTCTCCACAGATGAATTCACTGGGTAAATCTTCCAAATGGCCGTCTTATGACTCGCTTCCCTCCACCTCAAGCTCCCCCCCCAGCGAGAGCGAGCACACCGAGGACGAGGCAGACGTCTTCTCTGAGGGAGAGGGGGACGGCGATTTAAAAAGCCCTCTGCGCTCAAAGTTTGATGCCGATCAGTGTGAGCTATACCCTGACGAAGCCAAACATTTGTCTCCTGAACCAGTCGCGTTTGGATCGTCAACAGCGACGCCGGGAGACTTGACCTTTGCTAAGAAAGTGAGTAAACTCGCACTAAAACAAATTTTCTCTTCTTCTTTGCTAGGCATTTGGTAATAAAACTTGTCTTTCTCTGTATTTTTAGTGTGCCGATTTGCACAGGTATACCCAGCCATTGATTGAGCTTCTACAAGGACTAAAGACTGGAAGGTTTGACAAAGGTATGTTGAGTTAGAATAACCTAATGTTATTAATTGAAATAAAACTCTTAAACCCATTGGTTTGACCTGTAATGATATATGTTCATAGGATTAACCAGCTTCCAGCAGAGTGTTGCCATAGACCGATTACAGCGAATTCTGGGAATCCTACAGAAACCGGAAATGGGGTAAAAAAACCAACAACTAAACGTTATTCTTGTTTTTCTTACAAATGTGCAACATTCTGGTTAAATAAACGTGCTTGTAAATTAAATGACTGCTTATACCAAGCATGTCAATGTTGTTATTATTACTAATGCACAGCCTTGTTTTTTTTTTCTGCAGTGAGAAATACCTCCAGAATCTGCTGCAAATAGAGATGCTGCTGAAAATGTGGCTCCCTCAGGAGTCGTTCAAGTCCGTGGACAAAACCAAGCAGACCGGCACTCCCACACTCACCTCACACTGGAGGCAAAGTCAACTCCACATCCCAGTCAAGGTGGGCCTCCTAGACAACATCACTGTAGCCTAGTGCCTTCAGAAGCACATGCCAAACCACTGATGTCACGGTTGTTAGCAAAAAATTTTCCCATGGCATGAATCTTTTCCCATCTTTGTCATGCCTACAGCTATAAACTTCATCATGCTGTATTTGGGTTTCATGTGATACACCAACACAAAGTAATGCCTAATCGTGAAGTAGATGTAAAATAAGTGTTTTTACATATTTTTTAATCAATACAGTAGAAACAAGTGTGGGAAGTCTTTGTGTTTAGTTTGCTCTGGTCAGAAGTGACACTAATTCAGTATTTGCTTTAGCCAACATTTAAAAATCCGTGGTTGAAAATGAATGCGACGCGTCACCCTTAACCCACGTTGAAACAGGGAGGTGGCGGCATCATGTATTATTTCTGCTTGGCCAGTGAAGCTGCTCAGAGGTAACAGGAAAGTGGATGGCACTAGATAAAAGCAAATTCTAGAAGAAAACCTTTTACAGACTGCAAAAAAAAAAAACTTGTTCCAGCAGGACAAAGTCGATAGACACCTGCAGGGCGGTGGCAGCAGCATTCTGTGGTTCAACTTGGAGGAGATTGAATACAAACATTCTCCCATTCTTTTCAGATTTTTATTTATAAAATGTTTTGAAAACCATGTATCATTTTACTTCTACTTCCTAAATCTGCCTGTCTGTCTTTTGATGCACTACTTTGTGAGGCTCTATTACAGAAAATAATAAAGTATCTTCAGATTTCAGATTTTGACGTGACAAAAACGTTAACCTGTAAAAAAAAAAAAAACGTTCAAGGGGTATGAAGACTTTTGTTAGGCACTTTATATTAGGACAGTTTAGTAGATTTGGTGCACTAAGAATATAACAAAATGCAAACCTGTGTTGCCTTAAGGCGAAAATTTTATAATTTTTAGTCTTGGAAACTCGGGTTTCTCTGGTTTGGTGTCGTTTCATAATTCAAGCATGTTATCTAATATCCTGTAAGCCCTTTGTTACGGTAGTTATTTTTGGTTCTACTTTTCCACTGCAGAAAAGAAAACTGAGCTGGTCAGACGCCGACGCCGCCGACAGTGTCCCGGCTAAGCAAAACCACCGTCAACGCAGAGAACGGGAGAGCTGCCGCGCTGCCTCTGAGCTTGACGCGGCTCCTACACGTCTTCCTCTGTCGCCTGAAAATCTGACCGCGCTGGAGGAGAAAACAACCCCAGTGGCAACGCACAACAGTCCAGACAGACAACGGCTGACAGAAAGGACTGGCTGTTTAAGCAGGTCTTATTTCTGTAGCAGGGGAGAAAATGAGAACCAGCAGCTTACTGAGGTGTTTCTGCCCTCGTCGTGCGGCAGCCCAGCTACGCAGGACTGCTCAGTGTCGTCAAGCGACAGCTTTACTACAACGGACTCACCTTAACTGGCTGCGGCTGACCTTGCTATCACATGGAGGTACGTCAGCTGGCGTAATGACAGAGGGCGGATCCGATTACATAAGCATAAAGTTTGGCATGGGGCCAGTCTGCGACGCCTGCAGGGCATTAAACCAGAGTAGGTGGAGGCCGATACTTGTTAACCCCCAAATCTCTGGGTTTCTTTTTCTAACGTGGCCGTTTTATAATATTTTTATCTGGAGCTATTGTTTGCAGGAAGTTGATGTTTTTGTGTATAAAACCAAGTTGAAGGAGCTTTGAAATATTTTATATTTCTTGTGTGTTAAAGCAATTTTTACTGTTTTGTATTTTTTTTACATAATGTATGGCAACCTGAAAGGTTGCAGCACAGCATTTTTAAAATAATACTAATAATGATTTTTATAATTATTATTTTTTATATATTATTAGGAGCTATTGTTTGTATGAAGATGTTTTTTTTGTGCAAAACTGAGTTAAGAGCTTAGAAATATTTGCTATTTCTTGTGCACTAAAGCAGTTTTTGCACTATTGTGTACTTTTTTACACATTGTAAGGCAGCCCAAAAAGTAGTAGCACAGCATTTCAATGACAATAATAATGATATTTATCTTTATTATTATTATTATTATTGTTAGTACTAGTAGTAGTATTAAACAGAGAGGATAACATTTGTGACATGCAGAACATGTATTTAAATGTCCTTAACACTATACTGCAGTAATTTAAAGAGCCTTTTTGCTGAATTCTTGCAATGTAGGTAGTAAATATTTTAGTTGCAGCTTCCTGTAATTTGGGGAAAAATTTTTTTTAGTCATATTAAGAACACATTTATAAGAAAAAAGGCACTCTTTAAGCATATTGCCTCCAAAAGCCTATTTTGCTGACTATTGTATGTGGTGGTAGTGGTGATGTTTTTGTTTTAAGTGACTTGGGGGCACTCCAAAACTGAAAAGGCTCTTCCTTTTGCCCGTTTTCTGCTTCCGACTTCCATTAAATTCATCTCTGGTAGATCTTGTCATCTTGCTGATTTACATCATCTCACATTTCCCTCTCCATTTTCACCCAACATTTTTACAGACGAAGCCCAAAATAGCGTAGAAAAGATGCGCCGCTTCTGCCAAGATGTGCCAAACAGAGACATCGCATTTTCATATCGTAAACGGCTCACAGTGATGTCACAAATATTAAATATTTCACATCTTTCGATCTTAACCTATGGTGGAAAGGTTTAGCGTAAAAAAAAACCACTAGTTGAGCAAAAAACAAGCAACTTATCTGTAATTGATTCTGCATGTATATCGCGCTCTTTACGTAGCGAGTGCGCCACTCTTCTGCTTTTGTTGAAAAGATGTTGCAGTGGAAATTTGTAGCGCACTATAAGACTGAAACAACCTAATATATTTAAACCTGTCTGCATCTGAATTCATGTTTGCACTTTGGATGAAAATGAGGAAACGTTACACACCTGTGGACATCAGAGAAGTTGTGATATTATTTATAAAAGCATTACATGACATTTTTAATTCCATCGGTTGGTTTGTGTTGCACCTCAGATACGCGCCTCAGACGTACTTGAACTACAGACTTGTGGCACTGTGCAGGGAAGCATTTGAAGAATAAATGTATAATATATCCTAAAACCAAGCAATTTTAACATAATTTAAACAGATTCATCACACTGACATCCTTTCATGAAATTGGCAACACTGTTAAGCGCACTAACAAATGTGTTGAAGACGAAAGAAACTGAACCATTTCCATTCCTGAACTCATGGTGTTATTATCTTTTGATAACATTTTTGGTTTTGTACATCCATGCTTGTTAATGGGGTTTCATTCATGTTGAATGACGTCTTATCTCTGATGGTTTGTCATCAGTCAGCCTTGCATATAAACACACAAGTAACAATGTATTTGCCTGCCTTTTTGATTATACAGCAGAGTCAAGTGCATCATTTCATAACTGAATAATAATAATAAAAACACAAAATCATGTCACTGCGAACCAAATGTGCTTCTTGTGCGGGTGTTTCTCAGGCTTTTATCGTTTTTGGATAACTCAGTGTTAGTTCTTGTAGAAAGAGAAAGCACATGACAGAACAATACGTGTACAATAAAGCCTAGTGATGCTTTATGTTTTTAAACTGTATCATACGATTGTATATTTATCTATTTGTGAAATCAGACTAAAGCTCTTATTTTGCAGTTGGATGTTTAAAAAGAAGTCACAAGTTATTTGTTTTTGTTCAAGGCCATTTCTTTGTTTCATATAAATCATAATGTCCTTACTGGTGACTTGCTTGATAAAAGCATATTTTTATATATTAAAAGACTGAAATGATTTATCAAATCAGCTTGCTCATTTGTGTTTGTTTTTATTAATGAAACGCAGTGCCTTGAAAAAGTATTCACACCCCCTAAAGCTTTCTACATTTAGTCAGATTACACTGCAAAAAGGGAACTAAAAGTAAATAAGATTTTCTTGAAATTAGTTTATTTTTCCTTGATTTGAGCAGCTAAATAAGACTGTTTGCCAATGGAATGAGTATTTTTACCCCTAAAATAAGATAATTAGACATCCTGCACTTGAAATAAGATGATGTAGATAAAATGTTCTTCTTTTAACTGCAAATCTTATTCCATTGGCAAATAGTCTTATTTACATGCTCAAATCAAGGAAAAAATACTCATTTCAAGAAAATTTTACTTACTTTTAGTTCCCTTTTTGCAGTGAGCCACATTTTTTTATTAAAAGGAAGGAGTAAAGTACATTGATTTACAAAACTGTGGCAGGCTCTTCTCTCGCACATTCAACGCTTGTTATCGCCAGAACTCTTTTTGAGTATTCCTCGGCTTCCCGCACTCACAATCCATCAAGGTTCCCTGTGAAGCTGAAGAAAAGCATTTCTGCAAAGTCCATTTTCCACATTTATATCTATATAAATGAAGCATATAAAATCTACTTAGGAATATAATAGAGAAAAAACCCTGTACCATTGCAAAGGAAAAACAAATGCACCTTTGGCACACTGTTGTTTTGATAGAAAGAAAATCTTAATTTTTTTTAGTAGAACTTTTGTTTAACAAAGCATGGACAAACAATTATGGCATTTTACAATATAGCAAGTCCATTCTGAGTGTAAGGGAGGCATACCTTATTGCATACTTGTATTAAACAAATACATTTACAAGGGGATACATATTTTAACATTACTTAGTATATGTGGGTAATTTCATGAACACTTCATACAGGTATTTATTTACCTGTTTCAGAATATATCAGAGATTTCAAGTAGATATGGAAAACGGGATAATCTTAACTCTCTTTGATTGTGAATAAAAATGTTGACAAACATAAGATTAAACAAAATTCATATTTCTTTTCAAAAATATTCCAATTATCACATCTCTGGAAATATGTTCTAGATTGATCCATCTTTCTAGGAATATATTGCATCCATAGAAAACATGGTCTGTTTGTTTCTATACCATTTTTCTCTAAATTAGGAGGTATTGTCACTGATATTGAATAGACTTCTCACTAATTCTTTGGAGGGATAAATTGCATTCAATATTTTAAAATGTGTTTCTTTAGCTTTTGATTGTATGGGGAGTTTCAAATACGGAGTTCTTAACTTTTGCAACTGGTTTTGCATCAAATTTGGGAAGCATGTTATTTTTATTTATTTTCCCAGAAAATAAAGTTTTATTTAGGCCTTTTCTAATTGTGCAGTTGTTGAATGTTTTTATCAGTGGGTGAAATATCATGAATAGGAAAGGGGTTAAGTAGAGGGTAATATGATGATATTCTATTATGTTTTTAGTCTGACTAATAAATTCTTTTGATAATGCTTTGTGTAACCTGGTAAATCCAGCTTTAGGGGTATAACAATTATATTTTACACAGAGTTGCTCATAACCATAATTACCATTTGCATCCATTAAATGTATAATAGTCCATGTGTTGTTCTCCATTCAGTCTTTGTAAACTAATTGCTTATTTCTTTATAGTTTGAGTCCGTTGGCTTGTGTACAGATGTCACAATGATGAAGAAATCATGCCGTCCTCACTTAGAGACATCACTCGTTAACCGTAAACCTTTTTATTCCCTGGCAGAGATTTCCTTTGTTTGTCCTGGACCCCGTTTACATTCCCCTTCAGGCCGGCGTTAGAGAGGCACGACTACACCTCGCCAACCAGATAACTAACATGGAAGGGGAAAAAAACACTCAGATTCCCTGCCAATTGTTCTTGAGGACTTTAACAGAGCAAACCTCATCCATGAGCTTCCAAAGTACAGGCCGCATATTGAGTGTCCTACCAGGGAAACTAACATACTGGACCACTGCTACACTACATTAAAAGACAGACTATCGCTCTGTCGTGGTGCAGCCAAAGGCTCTCTGATCACTCTCTGGTTCATATGATCCTCACTTACAGGCAAATACTGAAATCTGCTTGTTAAGATTGTGAAAAGATGCAGCAGAGAGTCAAAGCTGGAGTCGCTGGCCTTCTTTCACTGTACTGACTGGAGTGTTTTTGAGGCTGCATCCACTGACCTGGACGAGCTAGTGGACATTGTGACGTCTCACATCAGTTTTTGTGAAGGCATGTGTGTGCAGACCAAAATCTTCTCTGTAAATACAACAATCATAATCCCCGTTTCACAGCAAGACTCGGGCAGCTTCGTCGGCCCCAAGAGGAGGCCTTCGGAAGTGGGAACAGAGTCCAGCACAACCAGGCCAGTCCCACACAGACTAAAGAGATGAAAGCAGCAAAGGGGTGCTACGCTGAAAAGCTCAGAAAATCAGCCTTCAACCCTGCATTAATGTGGAGAGGCCTGCCGCACACCTACTAACTACAAGAGAGCATCCCTCAACTCTGCTAGCAAACAACTGGCTGACGGGCTGAATAGTTTCTACTGTAGGTTCTAAAAGCCCAAATTCACACCTTTCCCCTGTGCCAGCAATATTCTCAATCAGCCACCATGCCCCCACCCCCCCTCTCCGACCCGTTGCACGCACCCACGATCTGTGAAGAAGATGTCGACCTTCTCTTCAGGTTAGGGCAACTTCACATCAAGCACCCACACATTGCAGAAAGGCTCCTCGGTGCCAATTAACCTGCCGCCATTCAGATAGTCAGAAAAGTCAGAAAAAGGGCAAGAACAATCTCCCCGCTGTCACATGTTCCAATTTCTCCCCTCTGGTAGGCGCTATAAAGCACTGTACGCCAAAACCAACAGACTCAGGAATAGTTTCTCCTGGCAAGCCATCACTCTAAACCAGGGGGTCCCAAACCTTTCAACCCGGGAGCCCCAAAATAACAATGCCAGAGACTGGTGACCGCCTTTTGGTGGGTGGGATGTCTTTTCTTTTTTTGGGGGAAATTATGAGGCTGAAGTATTTTTTTTTTTCAAGAATAAAGTGACATGAATAAAGTAATACTTTTATAAGAAGTGCAGCTGTCCCCCTGTATTAAAATGAGTAATGTTGAGCATCCTCTAAAGTTATATTGTGGTATCAGCTTCTCAAATAAAGAAATACTCATTTTATTTAACACATCAGCATCAAATCATTTTGCGACCCCCAAGAGGTGTCTCGGGACCCCCCAGGGGTCTTGCTTTGGGAAACCCTGCTCTAATCAACAGCTGAAAAGAATAATAATTTAAAAAAAAACTCTTGTGCAATAAACCAGTAATTTCGCCTCTATTCAGCCACCATTCATAAAGCGCTTAAAAACATCCAACAAATGAAACAAAGTGCTGTACATCGCTACAAGCTAAAACACATCCATTAAAAAAACGAAGATAAAAAGATGATGCATAAAAACACTTAAAAGAAGCAATAAAACCAACTTAAAATGAAAACTAAGTCTCGCTAGAGGTGAAAGGCAAAGAATAATAGTGGGTTTTAAGCCGAGTTTTAAAAGTATGCATTGAAGGAGCATCTCTTGTGTGCAGGGGCAGGTTATAGAAAAGAATAGAAACAATGGAAAAGGCCCCGCTCCCTCTGAGCTTCCTCTTAGATATCAGTACCTCCAGGAGATGCAGTTCAGTTGACTTGAGGGGCCGAGAGGGCGAGTAGGGATGAAGAAGCTCACAGAGGTACGGCGGGAAAAGATCATTCGAGTATAAGAATAATATAAGAAAATAAGAATAAGAAAAATTTACATAATAATAACAGAAATAATATTCACTACTGCATTCTTTGCACTCTGCTCCATTGCATTATTGTCAGTCTGCCTACTTGTTTATAGTGTGTTCTAAGTCTAAGTATGTCTATCTGCTTGGCAAATAAAGCTGAATCTGATCTGTTGTTCTAGATTATAGTGGAGTGTGGGGAGTTCTTATAGCTATAGCATTTTCTAGTATAATAACTTGTGTCTCTGATAATTGTCAGTTTTTTTTATTTTTATTTTTTTATCAACTTTATTGATCAGAACATTAATTACATGTTCAAGTAGGAATCTCCACTTTGCATTTTTACAAAAAAGAGAAAATAACAGTTATATACAGATCAACTTAACTTGTGCAAGGCAAAGGAAAATAAATAAATTAACAGGCGTTTACATTAAGACAAATGGAAGCATACAAAACCAATCTCCAAAAGTATAAATACATATAACATATGTATGTTTTAAATCAACAATTAAACAGAGACAGACCCATTTGATAATTGTCAGAAAAAAAGTGTGAAATGTCCTGCGTTATAAATAAAACTCAGCAGGTGGCGCTGGCTCAAGTTTTAATCTTGCATTCCGATACACTAGGGGGCGCCACCATCCCCGCGTGTTTCGGAAGTGTTCGTCCGTGGACCAGGATGTCACAAGGCGCTAAGTTTTAACCATAAGTGTTAAATGATATGACACATTATCTTCGGGCAAGGTTCTCGCCGTGGATAACTTTTAAACACGGGGAGAGGATTAAAGACGACTAGACTGATTTTTTTTACTCTGCCTGAAAATCCCGCGAGAGGCTGCCGGGACGGCCTTTGAACGCGATGGTGTTTGTGTAAGGTTCAGCTAGCATGCTAAGCTAAGTGCTAGCCCAGAGCTAAGTTGATGTTGGAGCGATTGAAAGCGAACTCCTGTGGACATGGCAGCGGGAACGGGCGGATCTTTGGAAGCCACACTGGACAAGAGGTTCAGGGGTCTGACCAACACCATGGACTCCATCCAGGGACTGTCGGCGTGGTGCATAGACAACAAGAAGTACCACAGCCTCATTGTGCGCCAGTGGATTAAGTGTTTGAAGAAATGTGAGTGGCTTTGCTGTCTGCTTGAAGCACAGTTGCGACGATCGGAAACTGGTTTGTGTTAATGAAACCATGGCAATGTGTGGGACTGGGCTGAAGTGCGGTGCTTTGGTTTAGGAGCAATTTTACCGCTTTAAATTAATCTGCACTAGCCTTACTGTGTTCTTATTTAAAGCCCGAAACGCTTACGACGAGTCTGGAAAACTATAAAGTTTGACGTATTTTTCTGGTCTGGGTCGTAATGAAAAGAGAATGATTGCATGGTAAATTATTTTTATTGCTATTTTTTGTTACCTCGTTGCCTAAATGTTGATCATCTTCCCGTTTAACCACCCATGACTATTTTTCTCCACGACCATTTGATGAAAAAAAGCAAAGTCTCCGAAGCCACTACAGTTATGCGATTTTTTTTTTTAATTTCTTAGTAAATTTTGTGGGTAAAGAGTAGCGCTACCGCTTTTTAAGTTAAAGTGCATACGGTATTTTTTCCTGTGGACACTGCAGGCAATACTGTGCAAAATTTTTCAGTTGTGTCCAATTTATTCACATTTTTCTTTAACAATATGTTTTTTTAAAATAAGTCTCCGTGAATAGCAGTGTGGATAGGTGAGTGTGCGCAGAACAACTGAATAGTTTTGTCTTTTTTTTCTCAATTATTAGCTGCATTTTTGATACAGGGGTTATTGAATGGTTTTCTGGGCCATTCATTGATTAGTTTTTCATCTGTTGGCGCCCGTGGTGCTCACCTGAGGGAATGAGACATCTGTCCAGGATTGAGGAGGATCAAGTTGGCCTTTTCCTTTTTAGACATTTTTTGTGGTTGCATTAACAGCATACACATAAAAAATTAGTAGGCTTTGTAGTTTTGCTTGAGCTTTTTAAAAAAATCTTTAGACAAAAATGATTTTTGCACTTAAGTGGTTTGCCGTAGGAGACAGTAGATGAATTAAAACTTAACTGTTTGATAGCTCAGGTTTTTCCACAGCATTGACCAAAAGGGGGTCTGGAGCAAAGTGGGAGGCTTGGATTCATGTCTGAAACTAGCCTCTACTCTTAAATTGTTTTCTTCTTCGATGTATGACTATCCCAGAACATTGGTTTCCCTCACAGGTTGGTTCTGTAAAGCACTCAAGTTCTGATTAATGGTTGTCTTTTTTTAGTAATGCACCATTTGTTTGAGCAGTGATTGGAATCACATGATTTTCCCCTAGTCTGCTCTTACTGTTTTCAGGACCAGATGATGAAATACAAAAATTAAGATGTTTTAAAAAAAAAATAATAATAATAATTGTCATTATACATACAAGGTACATATAACATTTTGTAGATTAGATGGAGGGTTAACCTGAGCTGCTGCGACTGAGCACGCTGTCACTAATAGCTGAGCTCACCAGCAACCACTGACGGAAAGAGGTTGGTCAACAACACAACATAACTTAATTTTCCACGAAATGTAAACAAAATGGAATGGCAACAGATTTTAGCCGTGTTATTGCTATACTGTGTTTGGCGAGTGTGCCAGACGAGCAAGATTCAGCCGTAGGCTCAGTATGAGCGGAGGACCACAGAGAATACTTATATTTTATACAAGCTGGGTGACGCGGTCTGTATGAGGCGATGGCGTGCGATTAGCGGCACATACAACTTCTTTGCACCGACGTCACGCCTACACGGGCGTCTAGCAAGGTATTTATAGGATATGAGTAACTTCATTAGTATTATTACCGTACTATTACCACTAGCTACCCGCGTTTGTTTTGGTTGTAGTTACCCAAAATGCCCTGTGCTGCAGTCCACTTCCTGCTTCTGGAGCTGCCTCTGATCCGCTTGGCATTCCCGTATGCACTGGAACCGCTCCAGAGTTTCACTTCATCACTTCATTGAGACGGACCCGTGTCCTCTTTTGTGGTCCGCATCAGACTTTGATTGCGCATTCACACCTCCCTAAACGACCCAAACCTTCTGAGCAAACGAACCAGAGTCCGATTAAAGCCGACCAAATAGGGCTGGTGTGAATGCACCCTAATTAGGGCTGTACGGTTTTGCCAAAACTCAAAATTGCGATATATTTCAACCATAGTTGCGATTTAATCAGACTTTTCTCTGCATTAACCACAAGCAACAAAAATGGGCAAACATTTTTAAAGATGTTTGTAAACAAGGACTCTTTATAATAAGAAATAGAAATGTTTTTATTAATCAGAATATTATTATTCAAGAAAATAGCTTAGTGAGTAGGACCCAACAAACAAGTCTATGTCTTAAACAATCTGACCAGTACTTAATGCTATGGTGAGATTCCTGAAGGTTTCTGGTAAAGTATGATCATATAAACTTTAAAAATTATTATTAAATTAGATTATCTCACTGCTGCATCTCTCTTCCCTTCCATGTGGAGGCAAACCCACTTTAAACATTTTACCGACACCTAAAGGACTCGTCTGATCCATTAATTGTTACATAGCCAAAAATTGCAGGCCTCTGCGATTTGGAAATTGCATTTTTTTTTTAAATTGCGATTATAGTGCAAGTGCAATTAATTTTCCGGCCATACCCTTCAGCTGCCGTGGATTCATAGCCTTCACGCAAATATTGCATTCGGCCTCATGGATGGACTTTTCCCTCCTTTTCTGCTCAATAGATTTTGGTGAGCGAGTTGTCAAAGCTTACAGAGAGTGGATGGTAAAAACAAGAGCAGGGAAACATTGTCGTCGGTAACAATTTTCATTGTTACAATAAGATTACGGTTGTTGTTTTCTACAGTCAAGCTGAAAATCCTCAAGTTCTGGTCACTAACTGGCTTCTCTGTGCTTGTCTACCGTCTAGTTTAAATATTTTTGCACTTTGCAGCTAAGTTTTCATTGGGAATTTCCATTTAGAGCTGTTGAATTTGAATTTAAATATAAAGAAAAACAGCCTTTTTGAAAGTTTGAAATCTACATGTTTACCTGTGTTCAATTTTCACCGGATTTGATAAAAGCCCCTCAAAATGATCTGATTATTTTTACGATGACATCGTAACGCTGCTGACAGTGGTACCAAATGTTGGGCAGAATAGGGAGACCGAAAACTGATAAATCAATTAAAAAGAGGAAGAATAGAACCAGAGAAAATGACAAAATATAAACCAGGGATAAAAATCTTGGTTAAATTTGTCAATGATGTATCGCATTGAGGGTTGTATTTTCATTATTTTGTATATATTCTTTTTAGTTTGTCTGTGTAAAATACTTCTTCGTTGAGCTGGATTTTTGTTGAGTGTTTCTTTTATTACATACTGTAAAACATCCTCAAATTATAAACTGTTAATTTTTTAATTTCTGGAAATCCCAATTGTTTTGGTCCACAGAACAATAACTTTTCCTAACTCAGGAAAAAAAATTTTTTTCCTGAGTTAAACAAAAATATGATGTCACGTCTTTAGTTTCAGTAGTTTTAATGAGAAAATGGAGAAACATGCATCGGTTGCTTTTGGTTTATTTAATAGCTACAGTGGATTTAATAATTTTACACACATCTTAAAAAATGTCTGGGGTTTTCATGATTGGTGGGATAAGACCACAATATATAATTTCCCAACTTTTTCCACCTTTTGGTGCGACATTCATCCTGTACTATTCATACGGAAACAATCAGAGACAAAAATATAAAAACACAAGAAGCTAGCAATCTAGTTTAACCTTAAAAATGTGAGTGTTTTGAGCCAATTTCAGCAGTCTTTAGTCAGATTGCTCTCAACTTGTTCTTCTAAAGGTTCTCCTCACCGACCTGAATGTGAGAACATCTCTTGTCCACAACCTTCTTCAGGTGGCCCAGACTCTCAGACCTTCCCTCAGATTTAATTCAGGACTTTGGCCGGGTCACTCCAGAACTTAAATTTTCTTCTGCTAATCAAGTTCTGAGTTAGAACATTGAGACCCAGAAGTCGGTCAAGGGCTAGTCTGTGTTTTCTTTGATAGTGAAGAATCCTGAAACAGTTCAGACATCTGGAGAACACGAACTGTTGTCCGACGTTGAACACAACCAGCACTTTTCCATCCGGTCTGTTTTCGGCAGTTAAAAGACAAAAGGGGCGTCTAGATTCATTAATAGAACTTTTCTGCAAACTATGACTTCACCTAAAGGACGACAAGAACTTTATCTACGGCTCTTTTGAATATAATAACGTGATGAAATTATAGCAAACACAAATGTGATACTAAATGATTTCAGAGGTAAATACAGCCCTCTCAGCATTCAGACCTTTGTTTTAAGAGCACAGAAGATGCTGCATGTTGTTTTAATGGGCTTGAGAATATATTTTTCTTTTCTTTTATATATAAAATGTATCCCAAAGTTGTTTTTGATCATTAATTCAATACTGATTTAAAATGGGGATGGGTGATATAGACGTAAAATCCTACCACGGTGTTTGGTCGTATTTATTTATCATCTCTGTAGTCTTTTTTTTTTTTTTAGGCAACTGCATGGCTGTTAGATATTGTCCGGTGAATATCAGCCCAGTTGACCTTTGATATCAGGGCAATAGATGAAAGACGTATTCGAGCTCTGGCGTTCTCAAAACGGCAAAATCTGCACAGATATGTAATACACAAGTGACAATTTGTCTTCAAATATAAGAATTTATTAACAGAAATGATTCTACTTCTAGTCAAGCATATTTCAGTCAACAAAAACCTTTGACTAGACTAGTAAAGCTTAACTAAAACGACTAAGCAAAATTAAGATCAAAGAAAACTAATGAACTTTGTGCACACATGAACGAAGGACACTTAAAATGCTTGAAAACCATTAGTGATGATTTTAAAGTTCATTGAGGATGTTTAATTTAGAGAACCACAGTTTGGAATTAGCTTTGAACTAATGCAGCTCAAAGAGGTAGAGATTTATAATCAGTAACCTTTAGGACATTTGATTCTTAATATGATGTAATTATTTCTCTGGGAATAATAGATTTAAGTTCCACAAAATACCATTAATCAACACAATTGTTGCTATTAATGCTATACGAACGCTCTTGGTACTTACCGGTAATCTGACAACCGCGGAGCGAACGAAAACAAACACCGTGTTTGTTTATAACGGTAATTATGTTGTTATGTCATGTAACTTAGCTTGTAGCAAGCTATTAGCGTTAGCAGCTAACGGACATCAGGGGGCTTGTTTCAACAAACATTTGGTTATATTTACGTGTATGGCTGGGCGATATGGACCAAAAATCATCCGCCGTTACCCTCTAACATAGAAAGGATTCCTGGATCAATGTGTGGTTCTTTGTCTCCCTTTTCGTGTCTCTGCTCTGTCTTCTCTAACCCCCAGTCGGTTGAAGCAGATGGCCGTTCACACTGAGCCTGGTTCTGGTTCTGCTGGAGGTTTCCCTCCCTGTTAAAGGGAAGTTTTCCTCTCCACTGTTGCTTCACGGGGAAATGGAGGAGTGACTTCTGGTTTTGTAAGAGCCGTGGGGCTCCTGCTGTAAGGCTCCTCCCTCCCAGGGCTGGATTTGTGCATTATTCATCAAATGTCCACGTTTCCCACGGCTGTGGGGCACAGCACTGACTGTTAGTTTTCGGGGGGTTTCGTCCATGTTTCGTGGACCAAAGCATGCTGGGCGTGACATTGTTCTTTTGGACGTGCTGGTCAGTCCTGAGCCGCGAATAGTAAACATATTAAGTTTCAATTCAATTTTATTCATATTGCGGCAATTCATGAAACATGTCATCTCAAGACACTTTACAAAGTCAAAGTCAATCAGATTATACAGATTGGTAAAAAAAATGTCCTATATAAGGAAACCCAGTTGATTGCATCAAAGTCCTGACAAGCAGCATTCCCTCCTGGAGAAGCGTAGAGCCACAGGGAGAGTCGTCTGCATTGTACATGGCTTTGCAGCAATCCCTCATACTGAGCAAGCATGAAGCGACAGTGGAAAGAAAAACTCCCCTTTAACAGGGAGGAGATCCTCCAGCAGAACCAGGCTCAGTATGAACGGTCATCTGCCTCGACTGACTGGGGGAAGGAGAAGACAGAGCATTGTGAACAACAACGATGCAAAAGGGAAAAAAATTAACGACAACGACCTGCACTGTGAAAGCAGAGTTAGATGATGCTTACAGGTATTTGCTCAGCTGTGGTTGCTGTCACTGTCTCTACTAGCAAGGTTATAAGAAGATGTAGCTGTTGGTTCACCTTGGAAATCACACCTTCATTTCTGATGAAGGTCACATTTCTAACCTTTTCCGGCTGCTTAGTTATAACGTCTTTGTAAATTAGTTCAACTGTTTTTTTTTTCTTCTTCTCTGGGATCTTTTGTTCTACATCAGAACAGACAAGTGTAGTTTCAAGACGACAGTTTTCAGTTTCAGACAGAAGTGCTCGTATTTATTGGGGTACAAATAGGCCTGTCTTGTAGAATTGGGTAACTACTAATATATTCTTCAGTAAATCTGCTGTTTTATACAATAATTAGTCTAAATTTTTAGTCATGGTCTGTCCAGTTTGTTATGCAAACACATTTCTAGAAAAACATTCATGCACTGCTATGGAAATGTCTATATTTTAATCGCTGCTTAAGCCAGGGTTGTCAGAAATTTTGACCAGGGGCCATTTGTGGCCCAAATTAAAAAATGGCTTAAATTTGGTCTTGCCAGCTCGGGCTCTTGATGCAGATGTTAAAAATGTTGAGGTGCAATTTTCATAGAGGTGAGGCCTGTCAAAAAAACAAAACACAAATTAACATCTTCTTGAAATGAAACGTATAATAAAGTGTAACTATTCATATTTTATCAGCCTTGTTTTTGCTTTTAATTTAATAATAAATAGGACCAGTAAGTTCCAGCAGCTTTTTCTAAGAAGCAGACTTGGTTTTGCCTGTTTATTTAACTTGGCTAAATAAAGCAAGAGAGCAAATATTCTGTTCTTGTTGCTGAAAAGACCAAAGAAATAACAAATCTAGAAACAGATAATGAACCCAAGAAAATTAAGGATATCATTTGCTGTTTTTTGTTTGCTTGGTTGGTTTATTACTTGGGGGAACCTATACGACCCATTTTTAGGTTTTTAGGTTTTAAATCTACAACGATATACAGATCTCATTTCTACAGAATTCACACTAATTTGCTTTTTTCATTAAACTATTGTGTGTTTAGTTTTTTTCTTTCCTTTGAGCAGATAAAAAGTGAAATAGTTATTTTTTTTTTTTTTGCAAGTTTGGTGAAACAAAAACAAAACTTCTGCCGCTTATTTTTTATTATTATTATTCCAGCTGAGGCTGAACTAACATCACTTTTTTGATGATTACAGTTTTATTAACATTATGTATATAATTTCTTTCATTGTTTCTTTCATTTTTGTTACTTTTTTTTCTCTCCCGTCTCGTCTGTGCTGCCATCACCCTCTGACCTTTAGCATTTTGGGCGACGTTATTAGCATCGGGTGTGAGCATCTGCTGCAACTGGCTACATATGACGTTAGCATGAAAAACGAAAGCTCATAACATTCAGAATGTGTAGTATTGCTTATGATTGTCTGTTTTATATTGTTATTTTTGTGGCTGCTGCCCTGGCCTGGTCTCCTCGTTGAGCTGCATTGAGAGCATTACAGAAGGTGTTTTCTGAGAAACCGATGCACACCACCAGTAAAGTGGGTCTAAAAATATTGGTTTGGGGCAATATAACCCAGGACCACTGCAAAGAAGGAACAAAAAGTGAGTAAAATCTTCTTGAAATTAGTGTATTTGTCCTTGATTTGTGCAGGTAAATAAGATTATATGCCAAGGAAATTGGTATTTTTGCCCTTAAAATAAGATATACTGCACTAGAAATAAGATGATGGAGATGAGTTGTTCCCGTTTAAAGTGCAAAAATCTTATTCCATTGGCAGCTAATCTTATTCACCTGCTCAAATCAAGGGCAAATACAGTAATTTTAAGAAAGTTATACTTTTAGTTTCTTTTTGCGGTGAAATTATAACATTCTTTTGTGCTAGTAAAGAGTGGAAGGCTGTTACAATCAGGCGTTAAACCGGCAGCTATTACTACCATCAAATCTTTTAATATTACACTTATTCATTTGCTTGAATGGATTTATTCGTGGCATCACATTAGTTTTTATGTTGGTTCTCTTGGCAGACGTATCTTGGTGGTTTTGGGACAGCTAAATGTCTGAAGGGGCGGGTTTCTCTCGGCCACACTAATGTTGTCCTCCATGTCTTCCCCTGCAGCTAGCCCCTCCCACAGACTCAACCTGTTGTACCTCGCCAACGACGTCATTCAGAACTGCAAAAGGAAGAATGCCATCAATTACCGCACGGCGTTCGCTGAGGTGCTGCCAGACGCCTTCCAGCTGGTCAAGTAAGTAGTGTGCAGGAAGTTGGTTGTGCTGGGGAGATAAGAAGGGAAATCCTCTGATTCTCGTGTTTTAGATTTTAAAGTTAAGCATCTCAAAGATTAGCAGGTAACAGTCTAGTCACAGTGGATGAAGCCGCCACCGTTCTGATGTTCTGGTTTGTCATTGTTGGAGGTGGGGGTGCGTTGGGGTCCTGGAGTGGAGCGTTCAGCCACAAAGCAAGAAGAAGTTTTCATCAAGGTTCTGCAGAGAAACTCCCACTAGGGCTGGACGATAATTCAATAACAATATATATCGATGATAGAAAAAAAAAAAAAGGATCAATAAAAAGTTCACTTTTCCTTCCTTTTGCATTCTAGCCTATCATGTAGGTTAATATTACATTCTCCCAACCAATCACAAGCGCGGACCCAGGAACGCTCCGTCACTAAGCCCCTTACTTTTTTAAAAACTTGCAGTTTTGGTAAAAAAAAAAAAAAGTTGGTTGAATAAAGGGTTGAGTTTGAATTCAGTGTTTGTGTATTCGTCCGTCTTCTTCCGCTTATCCGGGGTCGGGTCGCGGGGGTAGCAGCTTCAGTAGGGAGGCCCAGACGTCCCTCTCCCCGGCCACTTGGGCCAGCTCCTCCGGGGGAATCCCAAGGCGTTCCCAGGCCAGCCGAGAGACATAGTCCCTCCAGCGTGTCCTGGGTCTTCCCCTGGGCCTCCTCCCGGTGGGACGTGCCCGGAACACCTCACCAGGGAGGCGTCCAGGAGGCATCCTGACCAGATGCCCGAGCCACCTCAACTGGCTCCTCTCGACGTGGAGGAGCAGCGGCTCTACTCTGAGTCCTCCCCGGATGACTGAGCTCCTCACCCTATCTCTAAGGGAGAGCCCAGACACACTACGGAGAAAACTCATTTCAGCCGCTTGTATCCGGGATCTCGTTCTTTCTGTCACGACCCAAAGCTCGTGACCATAGATGAGGGTAGGAACGTAGATCGACCGGTAAATCGAGAGCTTCGCCTTTTGTTTGTGTGTTCTGTATCTAAAAATAAAAGTTCGCTAAACAACAGCATAAAATGACCAGGGCTGCACTTACAATATATGTTTTGAATTTGTTGATAATTATCGATATCGACCAATATGAGTTCTATTTTTATCGATATGCTTTTTTTCTATATCGTCCAGCCCTAACTCCCACCCCCTGGTTGATTATCATCGATGTTCCACAATACAAACGTGGTGTTTCCTCATCGACAGTGAGGCTGAAACTTAAGGTGGATTCTCACAATCCTCCTTGGTGTTGAGGGAAATCCAGCAGATGAGGACAGGGTCGTGAAGGATGCCTTGCTGCGACGTGCTTCCCAGGCAGAATAGTGGTGATTTGATCTTTTCTACCGGACGTGATCTCAAAAGGTCTAGCCAGTAGAGCCGTGTGGTATCTAATGGATACCTGCAATGCACTACGGTGAGTTATAGAGACAGCGGATTCTCCATTGCAACGTGAGTGCAGTCTGTGCAGGGCTGACCTCTCCTATGTCGGCCCTGCTGCAATACCTGAACATCTAAAAGAGAAACGTCGCAGAGCTGTTCTGTTCGACAGCTCTGGACATGGAAGTTGAAGCCAGAAAACAGCAGCACTGTGATGCGGTGTGCTTTCTCGCCCAGTTTTCACGCACCACAGATGGACTTTCTCGTTGGGTTTTAACGTGTCAATGTCTTTATGAAGACTCTTATTATTCATAGTCAAATCTAGATGCGTTTAAACAAGACGCAATGAAAGATGATTGATGAGCAAACACCATTTCATGTATTTTATTTTAGCACCGCAAAAAGGGAACTCGAAGTGAGTAAACTTTTCTTGAAATTTGTGTATTTTTCCTTGATTTGAGCAGGTAAATAAGACTATTTGCCAATAGAATAAGATTTTCGCACTTAAAATAAGAACAATTCATCTCCATCATCTTATTTCAAGTGCAGGATATCTAATTATCTTATTTTAGGGGTAAAAATACTCATCCCATTGGCAAATAGTCTTATTTAGCTGTTCAAATCAAGGAAAAATACACTAATTTGAAGAAAATTGTACTTCAATTCAATTTATTCAATTCAATTTTATTTATATAGCGCCAATTCACGAAACATGTCATCTCAAGGCACTTTACAAAGTTAAGTTCAATCATATTATACAGATGGGGTCAGATTATACAGATTGGTCAAAAATGTCCTATATAAGGAAACCAGTTGATTGCTTCAAAGTCCCGACAAGCAGCATTCACTCCTGGAGAACCGTAGAGCCACAGGGAGAGTCGCCTGCTTTGTACATGGCTTTGCAGCAATCCCTCATACTGAACAAGCATAAAGCGACAGTGGGAAGAAAAACTCCCCATTAGCGGAAAGGAAAACCTCCGGCAGAACCGGGCTCAGTATGAACGGTCATCTGGCTCGACCGACTGGGGTTACAGAAGACAGAGCAGAGACACAACAAGAGAGACAAAAAAGCACAGAAGCACACATTGATCCAGTAATCTGTTCTACATTAGATGGTAATAGCGGGTGAGCCGTCCTCTCTGGATGATGTCACAGTTAACAGAACGTCAGACCAGGTGTACCTACTATGAAGAAAAAAGAGAGAGAACAGAAAGTTAAAGAAGAAATGACAAAACGTAATGCATAATTGAAGAACAGTAGAACTCTATAGAGTGAGAAAATTAGATCCTGATGTCCTCCAGTAGCCTAAGCCTATAGCAGTAAAACTATAAAGGTAGCTCAGAGTAACATGAGCCACTCTAGTTATAAGCTTTGTCAAAAAGGAAGGTTTTAAGATTAGTCTTAAAAGTAGACAGGGTGTCTGCTTCACGGACCAAAACTGGGAGTTGGTTCCACAGGAGAGGAGCCTGATAGCTAAAGGATCTGCCTCCCATTCTACTCTTAGAGACTCTAGGAACCACCAGCAGACCTGCAGTCTGAGAGCGAAGTGCTCTGTTAGGAACATACGGAGTAATCAGAGCTCTGATATATGATGGAGCTTGATTATTAAGGGCTTTATACGTTAGAAGAAGAATTTTAAATTCTATTCTTGATTTAACAGTTACTTACTTTTAGTTCCCTTTTTGCAGTGTGGCCAAAGCTCCAGGCGCTAACCTGAAGAATAAATCATGCGACGCTCATGTTAACAGCTGATTCAATGCTTAACAGGGATGTTTCACCCTTATTATTGAACCAGGAATCCATTTGATCATTGTTTATTTTTATGAAAGCAATAAAAACCGTCTACTGGGCCCGGTTTAGACTTGGTATTAACGTGCTTTTTGGCTGATCCAGTTGTAAGAAGGTCGACCTGTAAACTGACTGCTATCCGTCTTTTTGTCTTGAGTATCAATTACGAATTACGAGTTACGAAGAACTCCAGCTCCAAGCTACAACTCAAGACACCGCTGGTAGGAGATAATTTGTCCATCTGGGGATTCAAATGGACTGTATAAAATAAAATTTACATGATTCATATTTTGTGCAGTAAAACCAAGGGTTAGATTATATGTTTGTATGACAGTATGTCTGAAATGTTTGAGATAAGGGACATGGTGGTAAGCGTTGCTTGCAATATGCAGTTTATTGTTGATTTCAACTACAATTAAGTTTTAAAAGCCGGTTCAAGATGCAAAAAAAAAATAAAAATCAAAGAAATGAATTGTAATTTCTGTTAACTTGTGTGCATTTTATCTTTGTAGGTAATCAACCTACTCACATGACAGTGAGCTTTATCTGAACTCAAAAGAAAAGACAAATAAAGGGATTGGAACCGAGTTGAGTTGTCCCAACATCCTTTTGGTTGTGGCTAGGCCTTTCAAGTTTGGGCAAGAGCTGGAAAACCTAAAGAAAACTTGACATATACATTAACATTCAGGCGCTGCTTTGCATTGCCTATTTATGGTTGAATCTGGGCGTGTAGAGGGCAGAACAGGAGGCAGAACCGGGTACCCAAACCTTCAGGTCCAGCTGTGCTCTGTGAAGGAAAAGAACGTACACTTTTAGTGTGGATTCAACGTTTTGTAAATGAGATCCATGAACGGTGTTATCACTCAGACATTGTCACTGCAGCCTCATCTCAGTGACATTTTTTTTGTGAAGTTATTTTGGCTACAGACTATTAGGTCAGCTGTGTGATTTCAATCTGCTTCGGTGCAGAGAGGTTTAAACTTCTAAAACACCATGTGGGGGTCACGAGGCGATCCATATGACGATCCAAATTCCTGACTTTATACTGTCAGAGACATGCTTGTTTTAATGTGGCAAATTTATGCCATTTATTGTGGAAATTTTTTTTTTTTTTCCTCCAAAACTTACTACCATTCACCATCAAACGTCTAATTTTTTCTTGCCAATATGGTAAATTGATCTCAAAATTGTTTTGTTTATTTTGTGCAAACAAAAATAAACATCATTTCAAAGTCCTGATAGTAAAAAAGATTTGATGCCGATTTGCTAAAAAGATTAAGTCTTTCTTTATTAGTGAGACAGATACCAAAGCATAACCCCAAAAATGCCCAACATTCTTCGTTTTAACACAGTGAAATCTAAATTTTTTTGGAGTTCTCATAGAATCAGTACTTTATTCTCGCAATTTTCCGGCTTTATTCTCGTAACCTCAAAAAAAAAAAAAAGGAAAAAAAGACTGGCACTGATATTTTAGGGGTCGCAGGCTGATAAGTTTGGGAACCCCTAACATAGACAATATATAAGCGAGAAAATCACTCATATAATCCATACAACATCCTAAAATCAGCCGATCAGTAAAATCCTGGGTAGTAGATGTAAAACTCTTGTATTTACAATGTTCCAAACATTTGTTCTGATCAGCTGACGACAGGGCTCATTTTGGCAACAGATATTTGCAGAAGTTTTTATTTCCTTTTTTTTTTTTTTTTTTTTTTTAAACGGGCGCCGTCTGGGTATCGCTGCTTTGGGGAGTCGGGTCAGGTCAGTAGGTGGTCCTTAAATGTGTCGCGTGTCGGACTTTGTTCACACTATGGCTGCACAATATCAGGACAACAAGCTAAATTCAATAACATTTGTTATTGCAATAACAAAATGAGTTATGACAAAAAAGCAAGTAATTAAACAGTGTTCATGTAAAGTGGTCCTGGAAACTAAATGAAAATATCAAGTCACCCCTTGTTTGTTACAACTCAAAAAAAGAATCTATAGCAGACTATAATAAATCATCGTCCGCTGTAGACGCTTACTGTAGACGTTTCTTAGCCTGCGTTCACACTGCAGGTCTTTATGCTCAATTCCGATTTTTTTGCTGATATCGGGTTTTTGAGGTGGTGGTTCATACTATTAATAAATGCGACCGGCTTCATAAAGTGTGACCGCAAAGCGACCCGCATGCGCAGATAACGAATATTTTATTTTTTCCCGTGGCGAAATTTGTCTTTGACCCCTCCATTTCACATTACGCATAATGAGGCAAAAACTGACGAACAAGCAATGAACAAGGGTTACTTTTTTTTTTTGCGTTCAGGAGAGTCACAGATAACAGATACTGAGGCAGTAGGTTGTAACATAATGGTGAATGTAATGGTTTCTAGATATGTTCAGTAAAGTTTTGTTTAAAAAAAAATCTAATTTTCTTTTAAAATCTGTGATACCGGCATCTCTCCTTGTTTTTGTTAGAAAGCTGTTGAGCCGACAATATAAAGACCACCTCATAGCAAGACGTAGTAAGGTAAGATTAGGAAGCAGCACAGCCATTAATAAGGGACTTTTATGGAGCGCTAAGTGCTACTACTGTGAGTGGATGTGTAGTCAAAGCCAGGAGAGTGACATAAAAGACGGATAAAATGCGACAGGACCGTTCAGACTGCGCACACTTTGAAAAATATCCGATACATATCCGAATTAGTACCACATATCAAAGTGGCACTCAGGCTAACTTCACACGGCAAGTCTTGATGCTCAGTTCTGTTTTTTTTTTGTGTGCAAAAATCTCATTTTTTTTAGGTGGTTGTTCATATTATTATTAAAAGTGACCGTCATCAGATTTCTGTCTGAACGGTTCAAGACCGCAAAGCGACCCGCATGCGCAGATAACAGGAGACGTCACACAGCAGCGCTCAGTTTACTCAAGTAATGGTGAATGTAATAGTTTCTAGAAGTGTTCAGTAAAGTTTTGTTTTAAAAAAAAAATAGAAACAATTAAAAAAACATGGGTACTGGCAGCTAGCTAGGAGCGCTAGCTGCTACTACTGTGTGTGGATGTGTAGTCAGAGTCAGGAGAGTGACGTAAAAGACGGATAAAATGGGACAGGACCGTTCAGACAGCGGACGCTTTGCACAAATCCGATAGTCGAATTAGTACCACATGTGGAAGTGGCACAGATCGGATTTTCTGGGAGGCAAAAAGATCGGATTTGGGTCGCATTTCCCTGCAGTGTTAACGTAGTTTTAGATTTGAGCTATTCAACTGGCGGCCCGTGGGCCACATCCGGCCCACTGGTGATTGCAGTCCGGCCTGCGAATGACTTCTTTGTGAAAAAACAAAAACATAAAAACAACTAAAAAGCATCAGAAATAATCTGTGAAAAACGTCCCACGAAGCGGCAGGGTTTAATACTCTTTGTTAGTAAGTTGTTCACGTACTGCCCTCTAGTGGCCATCAATGAGTTGGGTTTAATTTTTCTGTGAAGCTGTGCACAACCATGGTTGTCTCACAGCTTCACAGACACTGCCGTTTGCATTTGGAGTAGACTACCTATGTTATGATGTTGTTACATTGTTATGAAGGCTCACCATATCAGCTGTGATGTTTTTGTATTGGCTGCAACTTTGCTGCCTGTTAACTTCTTACCTAAAGCTACTAATTGAAAAGGAAGCAGCTTTTTTATGTTCTGGCTGAAATGACGCGAGGTTCAAGCATTTTCCTTCAATTTGTGTCTATGTGGACGGACATGTGAGGTGTGCAAAAATTGCTACATGTATTTTCTCATGTCTCTTTTTCAGTTTTGCATAAAGAAAAAAGAGGAAAGTATTTGCAGCACTTTCTTTGACTTACACATTTGGTTTCTGCTTATTACATTTATGATTCGATGCAGTAAAATAAAACAATTTAAAAAGTAGCAGATCATTGTAATACTCCTTTTTTTTCTTCTTTTTTTTAACACAATGACTTTAATTGCTGGATTTCCGGCCCCCAAAGCAATTTAGTTGAACAGGCCAGTCTTGGAGCATGATGTAAGATCATTGCAACAGGATGCTGCTAAGATTTTGAGTGGGCTGAGTTTGCAAGGGAACATCTCAAAGTTGAGTTGATATGAGCAAGAAAGAAAGTTTACTAGTGGAGTGCTGAGAGCACAGCGGCATCATCACATCATCACATCCTCACGTTGAAGGTGGGTTTTTCAGTTTGCCTCCGATCCAAACATGTTCTTTGATAATATGGAGCGTACGTTGGGCTCTTTATGTGAAGGTTGGCAACATGCAGCGTATGTTGGTTTCCCTCTGTTAGTCGCCGCTTTGGAGCAATCAAGTAAAGTCATTTAGACTTTCTGGTGCTTTCAATAAATGACGTCCATATATTCTTCTATTCATACCAATATTCAATTCAATTCTAAATGTATTTATATAGCGCATTTAAACCTGACCAAAGTGCTTCACAATAGTTACTACATTACAGATAAGAATAAGTATAAGATGGAATAAGAAATAGGACTATGAGGGCATGAATAAAAAGGTTTGGATAAATCTCTTAAGATCTCTGTTATTTTTCTACCTCTTCTTTCTTGTTTTCTACTTCTCCCCAGACTTGACCGTGAACTCAAGACGATTAAATCTGTGGAGAGGATTCTGTCCATCTGGGAGGAGAGGGATGTGTATTCGGGGACGCTCGTTACTGATCTCAGGAATATCCTGGCTAAAGAAGAGTCCCCCCCTGAGACACCCGTGGAGCAGAAAAGTGAGCGCTTTCATCACTTCTGTTAACATTTGTGCCCTTAAATCTCCCAAACTCTGCCTTTTTTTCCCCCCAATATCTGTGTTAAAGTTTGCTTTTGATGTATGCTATAAATGTACGTGCGGATTATTATGTGTGTGTATTGATTCTCATTTCATTTTTAAAGCTCCGCTCGAGTCTAAAGCTGATCTACAATCCAAGGTTGTTGCTGAGTTTGTGGTGAGTGCGACCTTAAATACTCCCATTACCTCCTCCTTAGGCACACTAGACCTTCTTGTGTCCATTAACTTATATTGATCAGAGAACATGACTCCCGCTGTTCCAGCCTCAGGCTTTTCTAGACCAGCTCACCAAGTACAAGAGATCCCTGGAGGAGGTTGACCTCAGAGAAAAACAGCTGGCCACCATGAGGGTTGACATCTTCAGCTCTGATGCTCTCCGGAAGCTCAAAGGTGAGTCCTTTCTAGCGCTGCGCCGTCAAACACAGATCGGGTTTTGACTCGAAACCAAACCCGAGTTTTCCGACGACGCCTCCGAATTTGTGCCCCGCTCTTGCAGATAAAGCAGGAGGAAAGAAGTTCTCCAGAGACTTTGAGGAGGGGAGCGCTCAGCTGCAGGAGTTTGTCCGATTTTTTGAGAAACAAAGCAGAGCGGGCCCTGCGCTGCTAGAGGCTCTTGGGAATGCAGACATCTTCTACGAGATGCAGTACAAAGAGGTCAAGATTGTCGCCAACGTAAGTATTTATGGTTTTAGTTCTGAATTATTTGATGGTTTTAAATATTTAAGTGTAAAAGGAAGAAGTTGAAGTTGGATGCACCTAAAAGATCACCTCAGATTAGATATATTCGTGTTTTTTCTCTGTAGAGGTTTCTTTGCCCCATTAAGTCTCTGAAGTTCCCACATTTTTTATGTCAGTCCATGATGATTAAAAAAAAAATCACCAGATCTGAAGGTTTATTTATAAACTATAACTTTCTTTGTGTTTTCCTCAGGCCTACCAAACGTTCGCTAACCGGGTTACCCACCTCAAGCGTAAGCTGGACGCCCTGAAGGCTACCTTACCAGATCTGGACGAGTCCCCCATCCCCTCGCCTACTGCAGACGCTCCCTCTCCGACGGGCTCAGAGTCCCCTTTCCACGGCCTGGAGCTGGCGCACCCTGATCCAGACCTCGACGGTTCTGCTATGGATGACGACGCGGAGCCGCCAGCCCCGAGTCCTCTGTCCTCACCGGGAGCGTCCCCGAAACCAGCAGAGGTCATCGGGGAGGACGACAATCGGGAAGTGGAGGACATGGAGCTCTCTGAGGACGAAATGGAAGGCGGTGGTATCATAGGTGGGAAGTTTTTATTTGTGCGTGTGGTTTTACCTTTAGAAACCAGCATAGAATGACAGATTCAGTGTGTAACTTGTATCATTAACTGGTATTTTCTGTCATCGCTTTCACTTTAGTGGCGCCGCAGAATGACTCCATCCCCCAGCCAGCGGTGTCCACTCCAGTCCCTGCAAAGAGTGAGCCGTCGGTACCAACAGAGCCGCTTACAACGCAGGTCAAACGTCCTGCAGCTGTTTCTGCAGCTGTTCCCTCAGAGGTTCCTGCAACTGTTCCTGCAGCTGTTCCTGCTGCTGTTCCTGCATCCCTCTGTACAACTGTTTCTTCAGCCACTCCTCTGTTCGCCTCCTCGGCGGCTCTCGCAGAGGTTTCCACAAGCATCCTTCCAACTGTTCCTGCATCTGCTCCTGCGGCTCCTCCTGCATCTGCTCCTGCAGCTCCCCTTGCAGCTCCTCTTGCAGCTCCTCTTGCAGGTCTTCCTGCAGGTCTTTCTGCAGCTGCCTTGGAAAGTGTTGATATGGGTAAAATTGGCTCCATCCTCAACAGCTTGAGTCCAGTCATAAAGACTACAGGTGAGTCCTGGTGTCTTTTTTTGGATGCATCTGTGACATTTTGACTATTATAAGGGTAATTTCCCAGCTGGATTTCTTTGCCAAATGTGCTCTGATGGGTGTGGTATGGCCCTGTAGTACAAAATACCGTATTTTTTGGACTATTAAGTCGCTCCGGAATATAAGTTGCATCATTCAAAAAATGCGTCATAAAGAGGAAAAAACATATGTCGCACCGGACTATGCGCATTTATTTAGACATTTATTTCACACAACACTAAAAACTGACTTTTAATCTGGTAAGCCAACCTATTAAATTCCACAGCTGCATCCATAACTGGCTGGATAACATGAAACATACCTGTGAGGATGAATGTGGTAAATTAGCAACTCCAACTGGCAAGGTTTTATCCAGTGTATTTCAGCGTAACGGGCCATTACGCCAAAAGTTGTCAAAGTTACGCCTAAATTAGACCGTGAGCGTAACGGTGCTACGTGCTAATAGCAACATAAAGCTTACGAGTTGCACCACGCAGCGCTCCCCTGTGTGAAAGCAGACTGAAACAACAAAACGACATAGACAAAACATGTGTTCAGTCTTTGTTGTCTATAAGTTAAAGTTTCAATTCGTTTTTAAGTGGTACAGGAGCAGCATATAGTTTTCACAAGCCTAGCGAGCTTTCTTGTGGCTACAGACGGTAATGGTTACTCCTTGGTTCATACTGGTTAATATTACCATTTAAATTTGATATATAAGTCGCAACTGAATATAAGTGGCAGGATTGGCCAAACTATAAAAAAAAAAAAGTGCAACTAATAGTCCGAAAAATACGGTAAGTGTTTTAAGTAAAATAAATAAATTGTGAAGACCTCTTAATAGTTGCGCAAATCCTGTGAACATTAGTGTTTTTGTCACATGAAGCAGGACAAAGTAGTGCACGGTTGTGAAGTGGTACAGAAAACGAATAGAAGTCTGAAAAGTTTGGGTCATGCGTTTCTATTTACCCCCAAATAAAACCCAGTTGCCTTCAGAAGGCACCTAATCAGTGAATAGTGTCCTCCTGTTTGTAACTTCATCTCTCAATGCCTGTTTTAGAGAACAAATAGCACTATCATGATAAAATGTGAAAAATAACGCCGCAACTAAAAAAAGAGTCTGTCCACTCGATAATTACCCGTCACACACAGTAGCAATTTAGCTTTTACGGTAAAGAAGACAGAAGAAAGTCGTAAGGAGTCCAGTTTTTAATTCACCAAAAGCTCGAAGGGGGCACAGCAAACATGTGGAAGAAGGTGCTGAAGTCAGACGAGACCCAAACTGAACGTTTCAGCCTTAATGCAATTTGCTAAGAGGGGTCGGCAACGCCACCGTCAGTGCACCGTCACCTCGGTGAAAATCTGAGCTGTAGGGATGCTTTTCTCCCACAGGGACAGAAAGCTGGTCCACGTCGATGAGAACGGGGCGTTCTCCGATGGCGCAGTGGTAGTGAGCACGACCCATGTACGGAGTCCTTCAGTCCTCGACGCGGCTGATCCGGGTTTGATTCCGGCCTGAGGTCCTTTAGCACATGTCCCCCCCCCCCCCCCCCCCCCTTCTCTCTCAAGCTCCATTTCCTGTCAGCCGACTTTCTAAAATATTTGCCACTAGTGCCACCAAAAACCCAGAAACTAATAAAAAGATCTAAAAACTGGACTATCCTGGGGGAAATCTACTAAGATGCTGCAAAAGAGACTTGAGTCTGGGTCGAAGGCGGAGCTGCAACCCAAAACACTCACATAGAGCTACACTAGAATAGGTTAGATTAAACAATACTGATGCGTTGGAAAGACCCGGACGAAGTCTCGATCTAAATCCTAATGGGAAATCGTTCCCTCCATCCAGACTGAGTGAGCTTGAGCCCTTCTTCAGAATAGCGGAAGATTTCAGGCTATAGATGAACAAAGCTGGTACTACCAGGGACGTACACAAAAAGACTTGTAGCAAGGCGATAAGGCTTAAAAGTAAAATCTCTGATTTTATTTTACCAAATCTGTTTAATTGATTCTGTTTTTAACCTTTCATGTCACGAAAACAAATTACTGAAATGGTTTTTAATATCTTTTAAAAACATCTCATCTGGAAGTTGACCTGAATTCGAACTAATTCTACTAATTATAAGCTTTGAAACATGACACCACCAGAACCAAACGGCAGGCCTCGTCATAGTAGAGAATGAAAATATAACACAAAATGGTCGCTGCTAGTGGCATTGCACATCTAAAAACCGGCCTCACCTATAGCTTCAAAAAAGAAGTACCATATTTTTCAGACTATAAGTCGCACTTTTTTTCATAATTATGCCACTTATAGTCAGGTGCGACTTATATATCAAATTTAAATGGCAAATCGTACTGAACAACATGAACCAAGTAGTAAACATTACCGTCTGTAGCCACAAGAGGGCGCTCTAGGCTTGTGGAAACTATATGCTGCTCCTGTACCACTTAAAAATGAATGAAATCATTAACTTATAAACAACAAAGACTGAACACATGTACGTGTGTTGTTTCGCTGTTTCAGTCTGCTTTCACGCAGCGGAGCGTTGCGTAGTGCAGCTAGAAGGGCCCAGACCGCGCCAGAACCCTGTTACTGGGCTGTCTGTGCAGCTAATAAGAGCTAGCGCTAGCTTACAGCTCTTATTAGTTTGACCGGGCGTTTTACAACTTGGCTGATGCACGTGAGCTTTATGTTGCTCTCAAACATCCGTGTCGTACTGTTAGCTTAGCACGTAGCAGCGTTACGCCACACGGTCTAATTTCAGCTCTGACGAGAACTTTCTGGGTTGGAGTTGGCGGCTTGTTGTGTTAATTTACCCCATTCAATCTCCCAGGTATGTTCCATATTATTCAGCTGGTTGTGGATGCAGCTGTGCAATTGAATAAGTTGCCTTACCAGATCAGTTTTTAGTCTTGGATTGTGTGAAATAAATTTCTAAATAAATGCGACTTATATTCCGGAGCGACTTATTGTCTGAAAAATCCAGTAAATGAATAAAGTGCCCCGTCTATAGGGTAAAACTGTTTCCTTTTTAGAGTATTTTGACAATATATTTTCCCAAACATATATTCAACATTGCAGGCAGAACAATATCCCCTTTCAGGGCTGATATAATGCAGTGTTTCACGGGAGCCCACAAGAGTGCATTGGCCCAAAAAAAAAAATCTCGATTTTTACCAAAATTTTATCTTTAGGAATTGCAAATTCGAATTAATGGATAAAATCGATTTATCGCCCTGCTCTACGTGTCTCTGTAACCCAGTGAAAGCTTGTTCTATGAAGTATTGACTCTGAGAGGGTTGGATACAAATGTAGCCACAATTTACGTAGTTCAATTTGTCCCAATAGAGTAAATAAAAATGTGTGGCTGTAATAGGATAAAACCTGAAGTCTGAATATTTTAGCAAGGCACTGTATCTAATTAACGAGCGACTGTATGGATTTACCCATTGAGTGACTGTCCTGTTCTGTTTGGCAGCAGCAGTGGAAGATCGTCCCGCAGCTCCACCGATGATGCCCAAACCCACCGCCCCTCTCATCCCACAGGACGCCACTTCGCTGGTGAACATCCTCTCCAAGGTGGACATGAGTCCTGCAGACCTGCTCAGCGCTCTGTCCAAAGTCCAGAGCCAAAGCCAGAGCCTAAAGGGTTGGTCATCGTCTGTTTTATTGGAGACTTTATGTTTGAGAGCAGCGCCTGTGCCGTACGTACTCATCTGTGTTCTTTCTCTCTTTCTTTTTATCCAGGCATCACTCCTCTCCTGTCCTCAAATATTGTCCCAGACCCCTTCACTCCAGGCAAGATTACTTCCTCTCCCTCACTGTCGTCTGCAGAATCCTCCCTGAGCACGACTCTCCCTTTTCCAGCAGCCGCGCGCTCTGCATCAAACTCTGCGGCGCAGCAGACCTCTCAGGCAGCCCCCGAATCCGCAAACAAAGCCTCCGCACTCGTCCAAGCTCTGCACAGAAACATGGATCTAAGTACCGATCCCGAGCCGTCCGTTTCCTCTTCAAGCTTAGAGTCCAAAATCCACAAGTTCCTGCAGGGGAACCCTGCGTTCAGTGTTTTCGACCAGAGCTTTCCAACAAACCCAGCTGTGGGAGGGGAGGGTCTTAGCCCGGTGGCTGCCACAGACAACCAGGAGGGAACCCCGGTCAGGGACGAGGGAGGAGGGACCCCAACTCAAGATGAGATCATGGACAAGCCGGTGGCGGTCCCGTTCGCTCCCAGCAAGAACCGGTCGTCTGTCGATGAAGCAGCCAAGACTGCTGTAGCATTTGAGCGTAGCATGCAGAAGAACCCCAACGACCCCCAGCATCCCGCTCACCCGCTGCCGGGCTTGGCTCAGAACGGGCAGGTCTTCCAGCCGTTCCTATTTGGGAAACAGAAGATGTTAGAGGGTGGGATTCCTGCACCAGGCGAACATTATCAGCATGTCGCCATGCGTCCAGGAGGGCCCGCCTTCGGAGAAGGCGTCCCAGGCAGCGCCGGCGGCTCACAGACACTCGAGGGCTTTCCGCGGGCAAACGAACAGAGCTGGTTTGGTGACGCTCGCCCCGAGGGGAGCTCTCAGCAGCCTGGCGGCTACAACATGCTGGGGCCGGGAGTTCGAGAGAACAACACAACAGGACTGTATCCCTACCAAACGGAGCAAACCCAGGAGTTTGTCTCCCAGCAGGGCCCTTCTGCAGCATCCTCTTTCTTCAGAGGCTCGCTTCCTCCTGTACCAAAGCTGCCGCCCCCTCCTCCTGCTTTTGATCCTCTGGTGACGCCCCCTGTTAGTGGTCCGATGAACCCCCCGCA
Organism: Fundulus diaphanus; assembly: GCA_037039145.1. NCBI lineage: Eukaryota > Metazoa > Chordata > Actinopteri > Cyprinodontiformes > Fundulidae > Fundulus > Fundulus diaphanus. Next base: position 38,035,035 of record CM073135.1, read on the forward strand.
GCAGGAGCCTGTGCACAACACAGCCGCCGGGGTCGGGGGAGGAAGAGGCGACAGTCTTGGCGGCGGCATGGTGGTTCATGACCATCAGCATACATCGTTGCGTCATCCCGACGGCCGGTTCCACGACCAGCAGCGCCCGCAGGAACCTCGGGAGTTTCACACTCACCCGGATGAAATGCGTTACCACGATGATCCGGGACAGGCTGATGCCCCGTTCCGCTACGAAGAGCCCTACTACAGGCCCGAGGAGCCATATTTCAGACCGGGGAGTCCTCCTCATCCCTATCCTAGAGGCAGAGGCCGCCTCTCCCCCCCGCTCTCGCCCTCAGTGGACCCTTGGTTTGCCCACGAGCAGCACAATCCCCCTCCTCCTCGTCAGTACGCGCCAAGGCGGCCGCCCCCTCCTCGTCACGAAATACGCCACCCCGGCCAGCGGGGCCCCCCGCCTCGGCCCCCGCACCTAGCTCGCCATCCGCCCCCCAGAGGCCCGCCTCGCCCGCCTTTCCCTCGTTTCAACGGGCCCGACCCGAGGTTTAGAGGGAAGCGGCCAGGACCGAGGGGAGGGGGTCCAATGTTCCCCCCGAAAAGACCCTTCCCACCCCCGCGGTACTGACGGCTCTGTCTTGAGTTCAGGGGGACAAATACCAGCTAGTCAGGCGTGTTCAAGTCCACGCTCTGTTGAAGCTGTGCAGATCCCAGTGGGCAACAGGGGACTTTTATTCAGACATGGAAGCTAATAAACAGACGGAAAGATGGAGGCGAAGAAGGAAAAACCGACAAGATGCGCAAAGATCCCGGAGGCTCCGAGAAGGCTGCTGAGCTGCAGAGTGAAGACAGAAGATTAAAGAAAATCAGAGGTGGAGATATATATATATCTATATATAATTTCCTTTTGTGTTGTTTTTTTTTTTTTTTTTTGCTCCAGAATGAGTCATTGCATCAAATGTTAAACTTGTGATGGAGCGTCAGTGTAATAAAGGTCAGATTGAATCAGAGTTCATGCACAGTCAGCTAGCTGTAGGTCATCTCCTCGCAGACCGTGGATCGTGTTTCTGTTCCTCCGGTCCCATCGCCAAAGTTTATGTAGCTGACGGATAGCTGAAAATGTAGACACCGCAAAGTTTCTGCTCTAATTTAGTTTCCTGTCAAGCAGTTTTAACTGCTTATACCTTTTGAATCAGTAATTTACTTGTAGTTTTTTTTTTTTTTTTTTTTTTTTTTTTTTTGTGAGATATTAATTTAAGTCCCACTTTGATAATTCTGTGTTTCTAGAACATATTAGGTTGCTTTTACCAACAACAATTAGTTTTTTTCCATTGTTCATACCTGGGAATGTCCTATTTGTGAAGCCACGCTCGCCCAGCCAGCGCACCAAGACGTCTTCAGTCATACTTTTACATCTAATTTAAGTTTTTCACAAGGAGAACTCCGCACATCCAGAAAGGTGGAGTTGTCGGATATATATATTTTTTCTTCTTCAGCGTGCATCACCAACAGCCCTGAGGAGTCTATATCTGCAGGAGGTGAAGATATTAAGTTTTATTTCGTTGTACTGACCAATAAAAATCTGAGTTTAAAACATGTGTCGTCTCCTTTCTGTTCACTTGTATCCGATGCATCACTGCTCCGAAATAAGCTTGTTGGTTTTAAATGTAGACTTTAAGGCCTTAGTCATTTAGATATTTACACATTTCTGAACCAAAAAAAACAAAACACATTAGCAAATTATTACAACCGCCGTTTAATTTTACGCAGAGAAATGAAATTATTCAGCAGTGGAGTTAAAACTTTTAGCCTCCGTTGCCTGCAGCCTTCGGCACGTCCGATAAAACCCCAGCCTGTTCTCCTCCTGCTGCCCAAATCGACCGAGCTCCTGCAGAGTTCATGGCCTTCCAGACGCACGGGAAACTTCCCCTTCACATAATACTCCCACCACCGTGCTGTCTCATGGGGGCTGCGGTCCGTTGTTTATAGGTCCCTCTCTTGTTTATTTTAAGAGACGAGCCAAGTCGCTCCAGGCTCGTCAGAGAGCTCTGACTTAAAGACGTGCTTCATGATAGTCTTCCTCCGGGCTGTCCTTGTCGTACTTCTGACTTGGAGGTGTCACTTTTTGAGTTTTTCCTCAGTCTGCAACATTCACCGTGCAGAGCTCTGGTGGTCAGACTTGTTTAAATCATTAGTATCTCGGATGTTTCTCTCTGGGTTCTTTGAAAATCGCTTACTGTTTCTTCTTGTCCAAGCTCTGAATTGTGTAACGTCCTGCCTCTGCCGGGCTTGTTCTCATTTCATTACTTTATTGCGGTCTCTCTTCGGTTCTTGACATTTAGGAACATTGTCATATTTTTATGTCGCTCTCCTGCTTTTCGAGACACAACAGCACTGAGTTAAACGGTAGTTTGTGCTACGTCTCAATAAAGATTTCGTCTTTCTGCTTCTTCTGCGGAATTATAATGCTGCACCCAGTGGTGTCACTTTTTTCTGAAGTTTAGTTAATGTGTAAATATGAATTTCTGCTTTTAAAAAAAAGAAAATGGTAGATTTAGAAATGCTTCATTCGAAATTCCTTCCTATAATTTTAGGAAGGGTCTGATTTTGAAGCAAACGTAACGTGTTCTCAACTGTACATGCAGTATTACGCAAAAGCCTTTAGACAACGCTTATGACTTTGTGCCATCAGGAAGATTGCATTTAATATTAATTTGTTAAATTGAACTTGGATCATTATTTCGCTGGACTTTATGAAGGCTTTTTTAGGACCATCTTTTTGGGGGATTTTAATCGTTTCGTTAAGCAGTTTAGCTATGGGAGGACGCGGGCTGCTGGGCTACAGCCATTTTTGTTCCTTTACCCAAACGTGTTTCCTTTAAGCATGCAAACTAAATTAGATTGATAGTTTGGTGCACATTAAATGTCAAGGTGTTAAGGCTTCTTCCACATGTAAATAACCTAAATGTTTCTTTCTGCAAATGTATTTTCTAGAATTGTTAATTTATTCATATATTCATGCAAGAAATTACTTTAAATGTTGCAGCAACATTTTACATAGAGATTAGAATAGAGTAGGGATTGAAAAGTTTGTTGTGTGCACAAAAACAGAACAAAAATAAATTCCTTATATAAACAAGTGTTTTTCAGGAAATCTTTTAGAGACTAAAAATAAGAAAAAAACTTTGTAGAGCCCCAATACCTTTTGGCCTTGGTTACTGCTTGGTCCTCGCTGAAGTCTGGCCATGTATGTTTATCTTTTAGACATAGAAAGGCTCCTAAACTCAGATTAATCTTTTTTTTTCTACTTTGAACAGGCAGTTTAGACAATAACCAGGTTTGAATCGATGTTAAGTCACTCAACCTGAACAGGTGTGCTCCATTTAATTTTAGTTTCAACTAAAAGAAAAAAAAAAGTTTAGCCGATAGAAAAAAAAAATCTAACTGATACCTAAAATAGAGTTAGTTGGAAATGTTCTATACAGCAAATGGGACGATGCGTCTTTCATGTCTTTTGGATTTTTTTCCCCACCCATTTCTAAAGACGTGCATTTAAGTTATTGTTTCTCGTTTATATTTTTGTTTTAAAAAAACTGCGGCGTATATCGTGCACCTTTTTCTCATACTTTAGACAACAGGGACATTAGTAGCAGACAGAAAATGAGTAAAATGACTCGAAGAAAAAACTCTAAAAGACTCTCAGAAAACAAACAAAAAATATCAAGATCACTTTAAAAGACTGATGAAAAAGAAAACTTAGAAATTAAGGAAGGTTTAACACTTTCATAATACTGTACCACAACTTTGCTTGATAGAAAAAAAAAAGCATTTTAACTGCACTACTGCTAAATAGACATTTCCATCTTGCATTTTGGCAAATGCGTTGCTATTAACGTACACTTCAGCATGCGTGCCTATTCAATTTTATTTTGGCTACAAAAAACTATTTCTAGTCAAGTAAATATTTTTTATAATTAAACCATTTTAACCAGATGTCTCAAAAATCATCCTATATTAGAGCAGGTTGTTACAGTTAAGCTCAACCAGATCTACTTTTAACTACATGAGCCAGGTGAGATGGTTAAAAGGTGCAGCTGAAAAAAGGAAACTGGGTTTCTGGGAGTATTATGTGTGAGAAGTTAAATTGTATAACTAAATGGGAACATCAGAGGAGCAGGAACATGTTAATGTAAGCATGGTTCAGGTGAGGCAGGCATTGTCAGGTGTCAGCAGATCCTTCCTTGGATCATTTTAGGCCGCTTCTATCAGATTGAAGATAGTTTAAAAGTAACAAAGCGGTTAATTTTCATATATTTTCCCAGTACGATGCTTATGTATAGCATAGCTCTTGCATGACCAAGTGAGAAATAAAATAATTTTCCAGAACAGACCTGCTTTCCTTGAATTTTAACGCTACTCTCTCTCCGCCCCTCCCCCCCCTCCCTCCTCCTCATCCTCAGGGATCCAGAGCCACTTTGATGTGTCTGATGTGATGGAAAAGGGGGGGAAAAAAACTGCTGTGCCACATGTTGGCTGATGGAAGCGAGGACTTCTTTGAATCCTGCCCCGCTCCCGGTGATGATGGCTCTTCACGGTCTGTAATGAATGCTGAGTGCCGCAGCAGCAAGCTGAGCAAGCTCCAAGTTTCCGTCTCTTCAGACACCGCAGTAAGTGTCAAAAGCGGGAAAAATCAGAACAATCCCGACAGGCTGGGCAAAGGATATGTTGGATTTGTGTATTTCCAGCTTCTTCTGAGTTAGTTTTTTTTTTGTTGTTTTTTTTTGGGTGGTGCTTGCAGTGCCGGCCCGTAGTTTTATGGGGCCACAGGCAGATTTAGATCTGGAAGCCCACCACAGATCCATCCTTCTTGATATTTGGCACCTTGTCATACAGGTAATTTAAAGGAATAACTCCAAAACATATCTCAAGTACATAATGTACATCACATCAGTTAGTTTGCATTATTCATTCGGGGAACTAACACTTAGGATAGAGCGTTTAAGAAGCTCAAATATAGTGCTTTGCAAAAGTATTCAAACCCCACATTTTGTCAATTTCAATGTATCTTCTAGGAGTTTTATAAGAACACAAATTGGTGCATGATTACAAAGTGGAAGAAAAAAATGTTTTTAAGTAAAAATCTGAAAAGCGAGGTATCAATTTTGCACGTTTAGACTGAAAATTTTGTCAAATCTTTTCTTTTTTTGTAAAATACCCAGAACTCAGTCAGACTGGACCACAAGCATCTGTGAACGCTCAAGATAAACATCCCAACAACGTGATTCTGTCTCCACCATGTTTCACAGCAGGGGCGGTATGTTTAGGGTCGATTTTCCGCCACATATAGGTTACAAAGTTCATTTTGCTCTCGTGTGACCTCCTATGCGTTTACTGCGCCCCCTACGTGTCTTGTGGCAAACTGCAGACCACACTTTCCACTGGATTTTGTTTCAACAATGGCTTTCTTTTTGACACTTTTCCATAAAGATCAGAGTTATGGAGTACATGACTTATGGTTGTCCTGTCAACAGTTCTCCCACCTGAGCTAAGTGTATCTGCAGCTCATCCAGAGTTACCATCAGCCTTTTGGCTCAGGACCACTGAGGATGATTTGCTGTTGTGTCACACTCTTTACATTTTCATTGGTTAATTTCACTGATTTACTAATTTGCTCTTACAGTCAAGTCTGGTGTGCAGCTCTTTGATGCAGGCTCAGTAGAGTCAGGAAGGGTCGGCCAAATTGTGTTTAAATTCACATTTTTGGAAAATTATTTGCTTTGCTGAGTTTTCTTGTCAAGCAGTTGCAGTGTGAATATAATGAGACCTTATCTCAGACATAAGCGATTGGATTATTAAACAACATAAGTAGCTGTAAAGTTAGCTCTAATACCTATCAGAACTGTAACATTTTACATTGTTGCTACTGCTTACTCAGTATAACTTAGACTTAGACATCTTTATTTGTCATTTTGTATGTACAGAGTGCATACAGAATGAAATTTATTTGCATACAGCTTGTAAATTACAGTATACATTGCAGCAGCGATTAAAAAGTAAACAATTGAAATGTAAACGATGCAGGAGAAGAGAACAGTGTGCGATCACGGTGTACAGGAGAATTTTTAAAAACCATTTGTATGTGCAGAAATGATGGTGCAAAAGGCATTTGTGCAAAAATGCATTTAGAAACTCCAAGTTCGGCAGCATTTGTAATGCTAGATAGAGATGCAGTGATGCAAATGTGTTTAGAGTTCAGCAGTTCAACAGTCTGGTGGCAACAGGGAAGAAGCTTTTGTAGAACCTGGTGGACCTGCAGCGGATGCTGCGGAACCTCTTCCCAGAAGGTAGCAGGGAGTCTACAGTCCACGGTGGGGGTGTGAGGGGTCTTTTATGATGTTTCGGGCTCGGGACACACAGAGCTGGGAAGTATGCATGTCAATTCTTCTAAATCTCCAAGTCTAAATTGTATTTTGTTTGTAAAAATGTTTTTAATTAGTCTACATCTCTGCTTTTGAGAAACAAACGTATTTAAAACTTATCTTCATAAACTTCAATACAAAAAACAAAGGATTTTTGTAACAAAACAAAGTGCTCTGGCACCCTCTGTTGGCCTGGAGGACCTGAGCACCAGCTTTATTCTCTTATACTTTGGTTCGGTTCTGCGTTCAAAGTGATCACCAGCAGGTTCAGTCATATGAAATGAACCTCTATGTTTATATTGTCATCTGTATTGAACAAGTTAGTCTACCATGTAAATAAGTTTTTTTTTTTGCATAAAAATAATAATTTCCTATGTTTTCTGAGGATTTCATTGCAGTATTCAGCTCAACACTATGTTTAAATCATTAATCTTTTTGTTATCCAGGAAGTCCCTTCGTATTTTAAATCTGGGGTAACCTCAAATTAACATGACACTTTAAAAAGCATTTTTTTCATCTGCACAATGAAACATACAAAAATGTTATAAACTTAGATTTGGCAAAAAAATTCTAATCATTTGATTCCTCCCTCTTGGTAAAAAATAGATCAGATTTTTGTTTTGAATAAATGTCATAAGAATTTCAGTGTTTTGTTTTTGGCTGACATGATTCATTTATCAGAGATGTGATGATTTTCTAGTATGCTGTACGCATTCGTTTTTAGGTCTATTGACATGTATTACTTTTAAAATCAAAATAAAAACCCTATTAATATTATTCCCTTTCCCCCCTCAATAACTACTGTGTGAAATTGCATGAATTTTGACTTTAATTAATAAAAGTAGATTATGTTGTGTGACTGAGAGGAAAATTTAAAGATGTTAAACAAACTGGTCTGTTTTTTTAGCTTCCCACTTACAATAATCTCAGATTCTAAAACTGCAATCATCAAATACCAAAATACTTGCTTGAATTTATTATATCAGCACAGTGGCTTCCATATTTATTCATCTCCACTGGGCTTGTTGTGTTTGAAGGGAGAGGAATGCTGAGTATGGACCAAAGGACACCATTCCCACACTCCAGCACGCCGGTGGTGGCATCATGGTTTAGAACAGTTTTTGCTCCAAGAGTGCATGGTGACCTCATAGCATTGAAGGGCCAACAGACAGTGCTGTTTTCTCTCAAATATTACCGGAGAACCTTCTTCTATCAACCAAAACGCTGAGGATGGGTCAAGGATGGGTGAGAAAGACTCATGATGCAGCGCTAAGGAAAAAAAGGAGTGCCTTTAAAAAGAATCACATTAGGATCATGGAGCAGCTTAGCCAGTCTAAGCTCTGTGGCGATTGAGCACAAGCTTTGAGTGGCCAAGAAGCACCTAAGAAACCCGGAGGATTTGGGGAGTTTTACAACAGAGAAGTCGGCCAAAATACCTTCCTGAGGTTTGTCCAAACCTGGTGATCAACTGCAGGAAACATATTTGCACTTTGCTAACCAATGAAGATTTCTCCACCAAGGTTTAAATCATGTTGTGCATGAGGATGAAATGCTTATTTCCTTCTGTGATATGCAAATCAATCAACTTTTTGCTCCGGTTGTGTCCTGAATGCTCATAATAATATGAAACTGCCACGAAAATTCAAGCCTGTTCTTTTGTTTTTAATTCAGCAAATTTCCCAAATCATTAGCGAATAGAAAAATATATTCCTCATTCTCAGATCTATGAGACACTAAAGGGTTTTCTAAGGTGTTTCTATTTTGCTTAGTAGTTGTGGTGGTGTTTTTTGTAGCGCACATAAACAAATTGTGTTTTTTACACGATGCAAACATTGGAATTCAAATGTTTGTACCCACAAACTTGGCGAATAAAGTTGATTCTGATCATTGGGTACCTGTTAAAAACTGTGTAACTTGATAAGTTTTTTCTGAATCATATAAATCCAAGGGAGACATTTTACCCTATAGTGACACAATGTCAGGACATATCTTCATTTATGTGCCTTGCTGTATTATTGGCAGAGTTTGAAGTATCCCTGCCCCCTGAACTTTCCCACATTTTATCACATTGTAGCTGCAAACATATGTTCATTTTACTGCAATTTTCTGTGGTAAACCAACAGAAAGTAGTACATTATAGTGAAAGCAAAGGAAGATGACGCATGGCTTTTAAGATGTCTTGTGCTCTGCCGTCGTTACTCTGATACCCAAAAATCAAATCATTTTTTTTCCGAATTCACCAAATCAGCAAACAGACTCTGCCTTTGCGTAGTTTACTTGTTGTATTTTAAGTTTAAAGGAGAACATTAATCAGAGAAGCAACCAAGAGGTCAATGGTAACTCTGGGAAGCTGCAGAGATGCACAGCTGTTGTGGAGAAGGTGTGCAATCTACAAATCGGATCTTTACAGAACAGGTACAACAAGAAAGTCAGAAGTCCTGGTTGCAGTCTGTTACAAGTCATTTAGGGGACAAAGCAAATATCCTCTTCTGCCCAAATCATATTGGTGCGTCCGTTGTGTTGGACTGTCTGTCACATCAGATCCCAATAAAATCGATTAAAGTGAGTCATTGCGAAATATGAAAAAGTTAACTATGTTTGAACACTTTTATATTTAACCCTTTAAAGCCTGACGAAGGTAATTCAATTCAATTCAGTTTTATTTATATAGCGCCAATTCATGAAACATGTCATCTCGAGGCACTTTACAAAGTCAAATCAATCTTATTATACAGATTGGTCAAAAATTTCCTATATAAGGGAACCAGTTGATTGCTTCAAAGTCCCGACAAGCAACATTCACTCCTGGAGAAGCGTAGAGCTACAGGGAGAGTCGTCTGCATTGTCCATGGCTTTGCAGCAATCCCTCATACTGAGCAAGCATAAAGCGACAGTGGAAAGAAAAACCACCCATTAGCGGGAAGGAAAAACCTCCAGCAGAACCGGGCTCAGTATGAACGGTCATCTGCCTCGACCGACTGGGGGTTACAGAAGACAGAGCAGAGACACAACAAGAGAGACAAAAAAGCACACATTGATCCAGTAATCTGTTCTACATTAGATGGTAATAGCGGGTGATCTGTCTTCCCTGGATGATGTCACAGCTAACAGAACGTCAGACCAGGTGTACCTACTATGAAGAAAAAAATGACAGAGAACAAAAAGTTAAAAGCTGAAATGACAACAGTCATTTCAATGTAATACAATGCAAAACTGGAGAACAGTAGAAATCAGTAGAGTGAGAAAAATAGACCCTGATGTCCTCCAGTAGCCTAAGCCTATTGCAGCATAACTATAGAGGTAGCTCAGGGTAAAATGAGCCATTCTAACTATAAGCTTTGTCAAAAAGGAAAGTTTTAAGATTAAAACAGACAGGGTGTCTGCCTCACGGACCAAAACTGGGAGTTGGTTCCACAGGAGAGGAGCCTGATAGCTAAAGGATCTGCCTCCCATTCTACTTTTAGAGACTCTAGGAACCACCAGCAGACCTGTAGTCTGAGAGCGAAGTGCTCTGTTAAGCCGGGCGTACACTGTAGGAGTTTTTGCCCTTTTCGGGCCGATTCTTCAGTCGTGTGAGCATTTTTTGAATCGGGCCGAATTTCAGTTTTATCGTACAGGGGGGAGGAGGGGCGACTGGCTTCTCACGACTACCTCCCGATCAGGAATCGGACGGTCGGTGAAAATCAAACATGTTTGAAATTCAGTCGGGCGTCGTGAGGTTTTCGTGAGCGCATCCTGCTGTTCAAGCAGAGCTACGAGGGAGCGCCCTCCCCTCCTCTCCGTCCCCGCCAGGGGAGGGAGGGGAGCGGGCGTCCCCGAAGCGACCTCCGCCCGGGACCCGCTGGACCCGGACGTCGGCTCGCGGGAGGGGTTGGGAAAGGGCGAGCGTTCCGGTCCGCGCGACGCGCTGACCGTCTGTTTCCGTACGCCTCCGCTCGCGGGGGGGTGCGGGCCGGGTGGTCTGCCGTGCCGCACGGCCGGCGTCTCGTCTTTCTCCCTTGGCTCCCTCGGCGCGGTGCGGCGGTCGAGGCCCTGGCCGTCCTCCGTGCACCGGGGGTACCCAACTCTCCCCCCTCTTCCGGAGGGGGCACGACGTACAGTGTGAGCACTCCGGTCGCGTCCGAGCGTCGCGCCACACAGATCGTGAGCGGTGAACTTTTAAACCCCGCGGTTCTGTCGCACAGTTTGAGATGTTTATAAGTACCACGACTGAAAAACTCGTACAGTGTATGCCCGGCTTTAGGAACATACAGGGTAATCAGAGCTCTGATATTTGTGAGGAAACTTCACATTTTTGAAAAAGAAAATCTTTTTGAATGCTTAAAAATAAATAAATAAAAGGTCACTCTCAGACTTTCTTTGTATCGTAATTGATATGTTGGACCAAAAAAATACATCTTCCTCATGTTTTCTGCATTTTTATATAGGGTGTGTAAAATATATCCATTTGTGCGTTGTATATTGTGAAAATACTGACTTTGTTGAAGAGGTAGTGGTCTTAGAAATATGTGTCAAAACTGATACATTTGGAGTTACAGAATTAAGTCATATAAAGTGGAATCAGGCAATCCATGTATGTTTTCGTATATTTTTTGTTGTTTTTTTATTTGCAAATCTATAGCGTTTTACCACAGTATGACCAGTAACATGTTGTAATATATTAATTAACCGCAGACACACAAAAGCCCAATTTAATTCTTGTACCACCCTTAGTAAATCCTTCATTGCTAGAGCGTTTTTAAGTTAATCTGCACTACATTTACCAACTCTGACTCCACGCGTCTGCAGCTAAAAGCAAAGGAAACACAGTGATGTCAACTCACACATCTATTTACTGTTGGATATTAACACAAACGGGCCTTGCGCCGCCATCATGTGTGTCTTACAGCTCGTCACCAGATGTCAGTGTTGGTTTCAAACCGACAACCACTGTATGACACAGATAAGGTTTTCGAAGCGCTCGACGAACAATTAATGCCCGATCAACTGTGGTAAGAATCGGGTCTCTGCAACAACCGCAGCGCAGGCTTAGACCGGATTTGGTGACTGATGGCAGATGGCGGTTCTTAACCTCCGAGACGAGCTGAACAGGAACCATAACGCAGGGGGAACGAAGGACTTAATGAGGGAGGGAGAGAGATTTGGGCTCGGGGGTTTAGTTTAAAATCATCACCACCGTGTATATTTTTGTATTTTTTTATTTATTTTTTGGTTTGAGCCACGCACGTCCGGATCGTGACTCCTTTGAAGTCTCTGCGTGTGCGCATGTGTCGGGGTGTGTGCAGCCCGCTGTCATGTGGGCTCATTGTTTACATGCTGCCCAGATCTCAGAGAGAGGGCGTGTAGCACCGAGCTGTCCGAGCGTGTCGTCAAATAAAATTTAAATAAGGTTTGTTGCGGCTGTTGTCCCCCCCCCCCCCCCCCCCCCCCCCCCCCCCTCAGAGCGCGGTTCTCTCATCCCTGATGATGTGACACGGGTTGAGAGGATTCGGTTCAGCACCACGGCCAGCTCCACGGCGAGAACAAAAGGCGGATTTGAAAGCGCTTGATGTCAGGGACCGTCTGCATTTTACCGATCGGAGGAAAAGACGAAAACCCCCAGAGCCACCCCCTGCTGTCACCGCCCCCACCCCACTAAACGTTTCTGAGTTCAAGGTCTTCGCCAGGATATGCTATTTAGTGAAAGCATTTGAATTCCATCCACCGAGAAAACACAGTTCATAGACTTCTATGTAGAAATTAGGGCAAATCCCAGTTCAACCCAGATCTGGTAACCCTCTGGCGTTCCTTCATTGTCTGCTCTCCACCTATGCCCCTTGGACACAAAAGTGCTTATGTCAACATCTATTAACAATTATTATGTCAACAGATTTTTTTTCACGATTTTGCTTTATTTGATCTCTACCTTTAGTCCCCACTACACAACAGATATTTTTTAATATTCTGAATTTCTATCTGCTTGTTTGGCAGTTTTAGTGCTAAAAGTCTTTTTTTGAGAACCTCACCCCCTATAGAAATATGTTTTTCTCCCATCCCATATAAGCAAATTGTATTTGTATTTGTTTTGAAGAACAAAGGGGTATTATCATGACCTTGGAGTGTCAAGAAATTGCAGCTACAGACAGGCCGATTAATTCTTACTTTTTGTATCTTTAGTCATTATTATTAAACTGCTACAACTGGGTCTCTTGGGCACAAAGAAATGCTTTTTAAAGCTTGATGTAGAATAGTTATTTCTTATTTATTTTAATAAAAGCCAGTTTTAACTTAATTTTCATGACAAAGATTCTTGATTTAAATACTTTAAGTGTTAAATTTCAGAGATGAAAGTCTTTGTTTAAAAAAAGGATGATTTTGTTTTCATTTCTCATCAAATATATGCTAATTTGAATTCATTGAACCCATGAGTCTAGTTTTTATTTTATTTTTTGTGGAAAGTCAATAAAATAATTTTTACATAATTTATCTCCATTTGTCCAATGAAAATGAAAGGATTTACTTTATGTTTAGTCTATTTACTTTATAAAAAACTATTACTTAAAATATGGAATTTCAACTTAGAGTTAGAATTAATTTCAGCTGAAAATCATGTTTCATTTTTCAATATTAAATTGGTCTTTCAAGTAATGAATAATTTCCACCTGAAAAAAAAAAGTGCAGCAGCCCTGAAATACAGATTAGGAAATGCAAATATTATGTAAACAGGAACGTCACTGTTTTTTGGAGCACCTATTTTCTCCACATCTCCATTGAGTCACAGAGCTGGTAATTTAGCGACGGTCCCTGGCGGCAGACATCACGGCTCAAGCAGCCAGGGGGAGGGATGGAGCTGAGATGGACAGGGAGGGAGACACCGGCTTACGACGTCAAAGGAGTACAGACACACAGGGAAGAGGAGAGGAGAGGAGAGGACAGCCAGCCAGACTGCCTATTCCCCACGGTCCGCTGAATTAGGGAAGTCTAAAGACTCATCTGTCACAAGATCCTCTCTTTAGCCACGCTAGTAAGAGATTTATTTTATTTTTGTTTTTTCTATTCAAGAAAAAAAAAATCCAAGGCATCTGTGTGAAAGCAATAGTGGAAAAAACCAAGATCTCGTAAAAGACGCTCATGCCGAATAAAGGACCTCGGCTGGATGTTAGTTGTGTTGTTTTAGGGGGCGTGCAGGCCTAACTTGTTACAGGATTCAGAGACGGGCAGATGAACTGAGAAACTGAGCTTTGATAAAAACCAAACAACAGGAAGGAAGACACATTCACCAGATCACTCCGATTTCTACCACGACCAGCACCACAGGTATTATACTCCCAACTCTGTGGGTTTTTTTTCTCTCCCTTATATGTGTGTGTGTGTGTGTGTTTGCTCAAATGCGTAAAATTGCGTCCAGGTCATTGTTGTTGTCACCGACGTTTTGACAAAGAGCTCTCCAGCTGTGCTGACTGACACGCTGTCATGTTGGGCACAAATCTGCCACAAATCCACTGGAAGGTCTGGGTTTAGGCTACACTAATGGGAAAATCATGTAAAAAAAAAATATATGATCACAATGCATGGAAAGGCTGTTTATTTGATCTATTTTACAAAAAAATTAAAAATCACTCCATAAAGAAAAGCTTATTTTTTTAGTGATTGGTTTATGTTTTTATTCGAAGCGTAACGCAAAAATATGTTTCTTTTCAGCTAAAATTTTTTATTTTAAAATCTCAATGTAGCTCACAGTGCTACGAGCTAACATTATGGCTATTTCTTATGAAATTAACTGTCATTGTTGGTTTTATAGTTTTTATCCCATTGTCACTATAGAGGTATCCTAGATAGTTTTAGGGCAGCAGTATATTAGGGAGACATGCAACTGTGTTATTGCTTTTGAATGTAATGCAGCTATACAGTTGTTTGTTACATTTACGTGTTGCACACTATAGACTTGCACATTGCCATTTTTTTCCCTCAAGATACAATCTATTTCACTTGCATAATCTGGAGTATATATTGCCTTTTTTCTGCACAAACGTATATATTTGTGCGTTGTTATATCTGTTGTTTTATCCCTTTATAGACTGTTTTTAAAATTTGGGAGAAAATACATATGAAAAAAAAGAATGGTTTTCTCATTTATCTGTTGTGTACCTAATGAAATAGGCGTTGCAATTACTTAATTTAGTTTTGAAGAATGTGCTAACTTTAGAAAAACTGGTATTTAAAATGATGCCTTGGATGTTATAGGCATAGTATCCCTTTAAAGCCTGATAACCCAAACAATTATCAGAAAATGCAGATTTAAAAAAATAGCATTATTGGATGCTTTTCATTATACAAAAATAATATACTTTTAAGTCATTGCATGGTTTTCTATATTTGCTTGTATTGTTAGGCTTTTGCACTAATTTAATCATCATTAACTATATATGTTTAGCCGTTATAAAGAATATTGCATAATACTGAATCCTTTTAGCCATTTTAAAAGTATTATAGTTTATTTCCTGCATTTTAGTTTTATACAGAATGTATAAAATATATTTAGTGACCTATTTATCTATTTGATCATATAAAAAATTATACGTTTTGTGTTAAAGGGTTAAGTTTCTGAAGCCTGACAGAAAACTATTGGCTCATTTTTTCTTTAATTATTTCTAGATTATAATTGATACATTAAGCTTTTGCTGTCATTTCATTATCCTAGCCCAAAAGCAATGGCTTTGTTGAAGATGTAGGGGTCTGAAAAATAATTGTATTGAATGTGATACGTTTGGTGTTGTAAGGTTGTTGTGTGTATCTTCTGTGCTCTATTTCCTTGGCACTTAGTTGCTGACACACTGTGAATGTCCTGAGTGACAAGTAAAGGATTTTTCTATTCGATTCTATTTTGAATACTGCAATGACAGTTTCGATTGTGATTACCTCACCTTCTTCAGCTCTAATCCTTGTTGTCCATCATCATGATGTGTGGACCTCTCTGTGAGCTTTAGTGTCTCAGTCCCTAAAAGCTGTGGGCATGAAGAGCAGGGAGAGTCATTCAACAGGCCTAAATATATTATTGACATGCTGAATCTGAATGCGCAGCACCCAAAATTTAATAGCCAGCTGCCAAATACACCTACCATGCACTCCTTTCTGATTGGGACATCGTATTAACTGATTTTTTTTTTATCCGTTTTTTAACACAGAGTTATAAATACTACTGCTTCATTAGTGAAATGTGTGTTTTAAGCTACCAGAATCTACATTATTAAGACCATGATGTTCATTTCTCAGAAGATGCACAAGGCGTGATTTCTGCCAGCCATTTCAGCTGAATGCTCCCATCTGAACCTCCATCCCCGGCCTCCTGTTTGCACCTCCTGTGCAGTGTGAATTTAAGCCTCCGGGCTCCTGAACGCCTCCACTCTATGTTTCTGTTATAAATGTGTGCGTGCGTGTTTGTGCGTGTGTTTTGTTCCTCTTCAGACTTCTCAATGAAGGAGCCTGACGCAATCAAGCTCTTCATCGGGCAGATACCCCGAAACCTGGAGGAGAAGGACCTGAAGCCTATCTTCGAACAGTTTGGGAAGATCTACGAGTTAACGGTGATAAAGGACAAGTACACAGGGATGCACAAAGGTAAACATCCCTGTGAGAACAAAGCGCAACGTCACAAAGGGATCTTCAGCTATATTTTCCATCTGAAAATGGATTTCCAGTAAATATGATTCATGTTAAACGACTTCTCACTGAAACGTCTTCTCTAAAGACCCACATGAGACCAAACAACCAATGAACCATCAATCTAATGAGGACCTCTGACGTTATTTGTACCCTTAAATTGGTTGTAGGCTCTGTTAGGAAGCCTCACACTGGGGGAAAAAGGTGTTTTATTAAAGATGAATCATCCTTTGAGGTCAGAGAAAAGTTATTTTGCAGAATTGATCAATAAATGAAGACAAGACCATGCTCAAAATGTGCCGTGGTCCTTTTTATGACCACAGCGCTTCGCTTGCTCATCAAAAGGCATTTTTAATAGGCGTCATGACTGAGAACAAGAGGTATAACACTAACTCTTGCATCAAAGGCCAAGGCACATAAAGGCTTAGTCCGTTTGTCATGTCCAGACTTAATGCACAAAAATACTGAGTTGAATAACAATGTTAAAGCCAATAAAAGGGCTGTTAGATTGGAAGGTATTTTTTTTTGCCTCAGGCCATTATGGCAGGGTTCTCTTTTTGCTGAGTTTAACGTGTTATATTTTACCGTGAAACACAACTTCCTTTACTCCTTGGACTAACTGGATTAACTCAAAATCTTTTGGAAACGATGGTATAACAAGGCACCTTCAGTCAATTAGAAAGTACCAGTTCCTCACATGGTGAACTGGCTGTTTATATTTTACGCGAGAAATCAACAAATCTCATGTGACAGATGGACCGAGGCCGGGGAAGCGATCTAAGATGAACAATGATCCTTACTGTCATTTCTAATGCAAATCAGATCTAGGACAACAAAAAGACTCTTCAATTAAAACAAAAAAACAACACAAAAAAACCCATCAGTCGTTTGGGAGACGTATGGGCCAGGTGGTATCAGCCTTCCAACACCTATAACACCTATTCTGCATATATTTACATATTCATGATGTGAGGGAGCTTTAAAGGTTAATGAAAGCCTTTCTCTATTATGTGGGACTGCATACATTTTGCTGGGGCAGAGTGATATTAAAAGCTCATACTTGTGTCTCCAGACTTCATGATCAGACATGTCACTTGGTGCAGAGGCTTTAACAAGTAAGAGCTGTTTGTTTTCCTTTATTTTTGCTGATTTTAATTAAAAAAAATAGGTTAATACATCATGATCTAGAATACCGTATTTGTCAGCAGTTATATAACAACTAACTGGAGGGGGAAAATGGTTAATATTTGTCTGACTGAGCTGTTGCTGGCATTAACTAAGCACGCTCTTTTACATAGAAAGTTCCCCTGGCCCAGTACTTCTGTGTTTAGCTGTCTCATTTATGGACAGCAACATTTTAGGAGCTATTGCTGCCATATATATATATTATTTTATTTATTTTTTTCTTGTCTCATGCATCAGTGCATCTATGCTTAGGTGTGGTTTTTGGATCGAACCTCTGACAGAGCTATCGCAACCATAACATGTGTGTAATCTTTCCATTGAAAGTAATTTACGGCCAAATGCTTTGGTGCTGAACTCTGTTTTATTCCTGGTTAAAGACTTACTATTCCCATTAAGTTTGAGCGCTATTTTGTTTTCCACAGAAAGGAACCCTTACTCATAGCTTCAGTGTTTAGCTATGTCGCTGTCCAGGACAAACCTATTGAGGGAGCTATAGCTGCCATTACCACTGTGTAATATTTTAGTTTCCCCTAGAAAGCACTGCTGGGTGCAGCTATATGTAGACGTGTCTCTTTCTTGGACTTAGCTATTGCTATCATTAGCTCTGTGGACTCTCCTTTTCTTTGACATAGAAAGTATCCCAGGCCAAGTGTGAATGTATTCAGTTGTGTTTCATTCTTGTACATAGCTATTGCTGACATTCACTACCTGGATTCTTTATTTACCATAGACAGTTTCCCTAGGCCCATCCCTAAGTGTTTAACTGTGTCTCCTTAATTGACGAATCCATTCCTGGAGCTATTCCCACCATTGCCTCTGTGGATTTTTGTTTTCCTTTTCCATTAAAAAAAGTACCCCTTGGCTCAGTGTTTCTGTTTAGCTCTGTCACACACGTGGACAGAGATTTTGCTGCCATTAGCTGCATTTTCCTTTCAAATTAAATTAACTGTTGGGTCAGTGCTTCCGGGTTTAGCTGTGTCTCCTACATGTAGTGATTATTGCTTCAAATAATTCAGTGTACCCTTTATTTTCTGTTCCACAGAAAGTCAGTAACTGTTCGTTTAACTAAATCATATGGATTGAATAGGACTGCATGTAACCAGATTTGAATCTGTTTATAATTGTGTTGTATTTGTATGAGCTGGATTCTAAATTATTCAGAAGGAACTGGACCGCGTGAAGTGCCTGGAGATGATTTCTTTTTCTTTTTTTTTACCTTGAATATGAGCTATGTAAAATAAAATGACCGTAACTCAATCAAACCATGTGATGTTCTGCCTCCTGTCTCTCTCCAGGATGTGCTTTCCTCACGTACTGTGCAAGAGAGTCGGCCCTCAAAGCCCAGAATGCACTGCACGAGCAGAAGACCCTACCAGGGGTAAGTGTGTCATTGTCTTTTTCAGTCCTCGCCAGCTCGGGATAACTGGCGTGTCGGGCTATCGGAACACACAAACACAGACGCGTGCGGACACAAGGAATTTAAACCAAGTTTGACATGTGGGCTTCAGTTCACCCTTTAGCCGATATGTTCCAAGAAAGGTCAGGGGCTGCTCTCCCTCTTATGTTTCATATGTGATGCATCCAGACATATCCATCCAGCTAAGGCATGAGTCATCTCGCTGACATGTCACGGGTCGAGAGAGATGTCTGCATGAGGCTCACCGCTGGAGTGACTCTTCCAGCTCTTAATCTCGTTGACGTTCCTCTTCTCTTCTACCCCCACTTCTTCTCTCTGGATTCTAATCAAAGTTAAACCTAGCTTTATTAGCATAGCCAGGCAGCAGGTGTGCTGCCAAATGACATTTCCAGAGCTAAATATGACATGACAGCCGCGTCACTATAATAACCGCCTATATGAGAGACAAAGCGACAAGGCAAGGAATTACTGAGACAGAGTGTGCTCTCCCAGAGTTTGCTGCTGTGCTGTGCTTCCTCTTTTACTAACAAGGCGTCACCCCCGTTTCCTTTTGGTTATTTTTGTTCAAATCTACATCATTCACATCTTTTTTTTTTTTTTTTTTTTTTTTTTTTTTTCCACTCTTGAATGTCAGCCGAAGACAAGACTATAGTTTTTGAGGGAAGAGAGAACAGGATATGCAATTTAGGGCTGCAGCTAGGGATCACTTTAAGTGTCACTTAATTTTTTATAATGTAAAAATTGGCTACATTTGTTAGAGAAATGTAAAATAGTGCTGAAAACAATCTTTTGTTTAGCTCTTTAGCCTTATTCGAAGGTGGACGGGTCAAGTTATAGTAAAAGAAATGCTGTTTTTATTCGTTTTATATGATGGTAGTAGATAATATACAGCTAAAACAGATACATAAAAAAGACAGAACCTTTCATTTTTTTTACATTATTCATATTTTACGTCAATTAGAATTACCCAAAAAATATCATTTCCCATATGTCAGAATAATAGGAGTAAAATATGTTATTACTTTGTTCAAATTCAGAAATTTTAGTACTGTAAGAAAACTTTACCTTTAGACAGTTTGTGAAAGCCCAAATGATAAAACCATGGCTTTCTAAGCTTCTGATAGGTCAATTAACAACCTCTGAGTTAATTGGACGCTCAACCTTAAGTACACTGCTTTCATGTGACCGCAAACAAATTTTAAAAAGTATTTAGAACGTCAGCTATCATGCTGTTTGTGAAAGAGACGGGTTCTTTGACCCAAAGAGGAATGTGTTTTGGTGTCCAAGCTGGTAAAAGAGTGTTATTATCCAGAATGAAATAAGTCCTGTGACAACATGGATTGGAAAAGCCACTCAGAGAGGAAGTAGCTATTACTCCAGAAGCAATATATGAAAAGGCAGATTGCCGTTTGCTAATGCACATGGGGGAAAAGACCTTAACATTTTGAGATGTGTCCTGTTGTCTGATGAAACTATAATGGTCATTGTGGCCAAACACCATCCTGCGTGTAAACACGCTCGAGAGGATGAAGTAAGGCAGTAGTACCATGATGTTGTGCGTTTTACTTATTTGCTGGTTGTTGGGTTTTTTTTTTGCAAGATGGACAGGTGTGCTTCACAAAATAGATGTCATCGTGACGAAATAACTCCATGTAGAAATACGGAAGCAGAATCTCAAGACATCAGCCTGGAAGTTAAAGTTTTGGGCACAAACGGGTCTTCCAAATTAACAAAGACACAAACCGTATCACCAAATTACTTACAAAGTGACCTAAAGACAGCAATTCCCTCATCTAAGTGGCACAGAAAAAGCCTGAGCAGAACTGAAAAGGTGTGTGTGAGCAAGGCGGTTTACAAACCTGACCCAGTTACACCACTTCTGTCCATTGCTGGGCCAAATTTCCAGTAAAATCTGGTGAGAAGCTTTGTGGAAGGACACCCAAATATCATATATCCTATTGTTTAAAGAGAATTCTACCAAATACTGTGGAAACATGAAGTTAAAAATAATCTGTAAAAATAATTATGTTAAAAATAAATATGTAATTCAATGTGCAAAAACAAAACAAATGAATGCTCTATAATGTGATGATTTTCATGCTTGTGCGTCTTGTATTCAAATACTTCTGAATTTCTTAGGTAGCCCAAAACTGAAAAACACTGTTTTTTTATTGCACCTACACCTTTAAATCCCCTACATTAAAAGGGGCTTTCATTATTATAAACTAGAGCTGCACCAGTGATCCAAATCTACTGTTTATTACCTGAAAGCTTGAACATGCCAACTTTTTCTGCCTGTTAAGGGATCAGGAAACATTGTGTTCTTTGTTGCACTTTGTTTTGGTTTTAGTAAAAATCAAAAGTAATGGTTTATGGTATTCTGTGTTTTAATGCAAAAATCAGGGTACACTTATAACCCCTTTAGTTTAAATAAGTCAGTTGTTAGACAGGTCAAACAAAGAAAGAAAACTGGAATGGCCCAGTAAATGCTTGATCACTCCCTCTTCAATAAAAACCCTTAAACGTTGTCTAATCCTGTTAAAATCCTCAATTAAAAGGTTTCTTTGGGTCGTTGTCTTTCCTTCCAACATGGCTGACGTGCTGATGTGTCCATGTAACACACTGAGGGAGTCGATTTTTGTATCTATGGTTACAATTGTGTATAAAGAGGGTATTTTCTGCACCACTTTAATGCCGCTGCCATTCTTGCTGAGTAGCACTATTGTTTTCTCAGTTTATACACCTGCTGTTTTATGGGGTTACTTCAGGGAGCGTCGTTAAAACAGCAGTCCGACCAGGTTCGCAGCAAAACCTCCTCGCTCCATGACCAATATGGGTTTTTATTTTATAGCCTGATAAAATTACTTAAGTGTCTGTAATCACCGACTTGCAATGTCCGTAAGCCACATCTATCAGAACATGCCGGTTTGATTGCGCTCACAACCTTTCATAGCAGTGGAAAAGAAGGAAACAGCTACCCCCCCCCCCCCCCCCAAAAAAAAAGTTTCCATATTTAAGCCTCTCATAATAAAAAAAAAGGGCAAGGAAACAATTTGGGCGGGGGATTGCCACTTGCCTTTAATGAGTACAGGAAATAAGCAGAGAGAGAGGAGGGAATACATGCAGCAAAGGTCTTAAGGTTGGAAACTGAGCCCCAGACTACCACATCTGTGTACGCTACATCGCTTGTGCCCTGCGTAGCTATTTTAAATAGTATAAAGCACCTGATACATGATGCAGTAGTAATGGGGCATGTGTTTCCTCTTTAATCTAAGAAAATAGGGTTCAGAATGCTTGGCTGGGTGGGGATCAACCACCCTTTGCAGAATAGAGGATTACTAGAGTCTGTTTTTCATATGGGGGATGTGGCTCACTATCCAGGTACCAATTCATATCTATCTATCTATCTATCTATCTATCTATCTATCTATCTATCTATCTATCTATCTATCTATCTATCTATCTATCTATCTATCTATCTATCTATCTATCTATCTATCTATCTATCTATCTATCTATCTATCTACATATCTATCTATCTATCTATCTATCTATCTATCTATCTATCTATCTATCTGTCTGTCTGTCTGTCTGTCTGTCTGTCTGTCTGTCTGTCTGTCTGTCTGTCTGTCTGTCTGTCTGTCTGTCTGTCTGTCTGTCTGTCTGTCTGTCTGTCTGTCTGTCTGTCTGTCTGTCTGTCTGTCTGTCTGTCTGTCTGTCTGTCTGTCTGTCTGTCTGTCTGTCTGTCTGTCTGTCTGTCTGTCTGTCTGTCTGTCTGTCTGTCTGTCTGTCTGTCTGTCTGTCTGTCTGTCTGTCTGTCTGTCTGTCTGTCTGTCTGTCTGTCTGTCTGTCTGTCTGTCTGTCTGTCTGTCTGTCTGTCTGTCTGTCTGTCTGTCTGTCTGTCTGTCTGTCTGTCTGTCTGTCTGTCTGTCTGTCTGTCTGTCTGTCTGTCTGTCTGTCTGTCTGTCTGTCTGTCTGTCTGTCTGTCTGTCTGTCTGTCTGTCTGTCTGTCTGTCTGTCTGTCTGTCTGTCTGTCTGTCTGTCTGTCTGTCTGTCTGTCTGTCTGTCTGTCTGTCTGTCTGTCTGTCTGTCTGTCTGTCTGTCTGTCTGTCTGTCTGTCTGTCTGTCTGTCTGTCTGTCTGTCTGTCTGTCTGTCTGTCTGTCTGTCTGTCTGTCTGTCTGTCTGTCTGTCTGTCTGTCTATCTATCTATCTATCTCTATATATATATATATATATATATATATATATCTCACAAGAGGCATGTCTGATTTGTAGAGCAAGACTACTCCTGACACTACAGAGCAACCACACCCGCCACACTGTTTGCTTAAGTTTGTAGAACAATGCAGTCTTAAAGATATAAAGCCATTAATATCATGTTAAAACTCAAAATTTGCCATGCTTTTTGACACCACGGATTTTGACAAACATCAAGAGCAGGATTGTATATACCAAGTGGCGACTCTTGGATGACTGCTGCTCTGGGGGAAGCCCATCCTCTAGCCGCCTTCTATCAACCCCCACAGGCACGAGCTTTCACAATGTGGCCCGCTTTCCAAAAAGAAAAAGAAAAAGTTTTTATCAAATAGCTTATCAGGTAAACTAAAGGAAAATTGACCTGCGAATAGGTCTTCTACTTTCTAGAAACACATGGATCAATGGGTCAAAATCCCAAACAGCTGAAATCAGCGTAGGATAATTACGTCCAGGTTTTGTCTTGTAGTCTATATGTGGTGCTTTTCACTCTTGTGTCAAACTTAAAAAACAAAACATGTATAATAAAATTATCTTTTAGACCAAGAAAGATAAATAAAAGGGTGCTTTAATTTCAAACTGTGTTTTAAAGTGTAGAATAACCCACTTCAGGTTTAAGCAGTCTGAGTACTAAATGATAAAATTCAGCCCCGGCTGCATAAAAAAAGAGGTGCTTTAATTTAGCGCTGCGTGTCCGATACCATCAGGAACATTTTCGAGCCATTCACAAAACCGTGAAACGCACAAGTCACCTGGATCACAACGGAGGACAATGGCTTTCTTATTTTTCTCACGAGCGCTACTGCTGCCTCCCCCGGGCTGTGCAGCCCTGGGCGTTGAGCCTTTTTGCCCATATCAAAAACGGCCGCTGCAAAGACCAGTCAAATCTGGACCGGATTATTCTACACTGATTACAGATTCTCTAAAACAGGTTTGGGGAAAAAGGGGATTATCCGTTTCCCTCCAAATATAGCTGAAATCTTGTTGTGTGTAGACTCGTCTTTTAAGCTGGGTGTCTACTTACTATTTATATGTCTCTATATAAATGTATGTCTTTAATATTCATTGTATAAATCACGAGATTAGAGGAAAAGGTAGAAGAACATTCATGCTACCATGGATATTTCAACATTTCAACCATAAAAAACATGATTAGTTAATTTAATTATATTTACTTTCCAGTCAGGTTTCAGCACTGGATGGTTGTTGTATTGGCACGCATGAAGCAGCTGGGGGATGTTGAGGCAGTTGTAAGGAACGGATGCTATTAGGACGGCGATAAAAGAAATCCCATTGTTAGCGTGACCGTAGGGTAACCCTTCCTGACCTCTCATATAGGATCAGCAGGGCCCTGCGCCCACGATAAAGCCCTCTACCCCCTTCTGCTTCTACTCCAGCAGCTCTCCTCCTCACAACCTCTTACCTTTAAGCCATGTGGAACAAGCTAAACCCTCCTGTGTTCTGCCAATCCTTCCCTGCCCCCCCCCCCTTCCCGCTCCGACTCGCCAAAGATGGGGAGGAGGAAGGAAAAAAAAAAATACAGAAAACCGTCTTATTAGCTCCAAACACGCCCACAAGGACAAGATCTGCTTCCACCCCTGCCACCAGCTGTGGTGTAATTGTCACGTAATTGCACCTGCGCTGCCAGAGAATAATTAACTTTGGCATCTCATGGCCGGGGTGATACAAAAGGAATAACATGATAGCAATTATAGGAGTGAGAGAAAAAAAAATCCTAAATGAAAGCACACCTGAAAGGGGAGAAAGCTGAAAGATGTCATTAACTTTCAGTGTTTAGAACACGCATGAAGAGATCAAAGTTTCAGAATAAAATGGAACCCCAGATACAAGCTCCAACCTTAAAATCCAATATGGCTGCCTAGAACCTTAAAAGTGGAGACAGCTGTTGTATTAAAACATTAATTTGTACTTTAGCTGTGCGAATAACACTGTTAGTGAATAGATTGCTACATTCAGTAAGTGAAGTCAGGGCATAGGAGTCTGTCATGTAATTTAAAAAAAATAACAGGGTATAAAACCTTCATGCCAATACATTTCCTTACTGATGGTAAAAATCACACTCTCAACTCCACCTGTCTAATGGGCAATTGCTGGCATACAACCAAACCTGCCCTGCTCTTCCTCCAGTTCACTCCTCGAGTAGAAATGTTAACCAATCATTGTTTCAGGCATCGCCTGAACCCCTTAAATCTGAAGCCGTGTAGTGCTGAGCACTCAGCCATGACTTAGCAACAGCAGCATCATTTGTGTTGTCTGTGATCATCAATTGATTGTGTCTCGTCCCAGTGTCTTGTGGGTAATGTAGTTTATATCGTTTGGCTTATAGCCTAAAACTGAAAGTGTTTCTAGTCTTACTAACCTACACAAAGTGCTTTTACACTAGAGCCCCATTTATCAAGCAGGAGCCAAAAACACACACATTCACACCCTGATTCCCAGATCTGACATGCTACATGGGTTAAGTGACCTTGCCGAAGAGCATATTGACTTGTGCCAAGAAAGAAGTAAGCTAGAATTGAACCCACAACTGTTCAGTTGTAAGTTTACTCGTCCCACAGAGCTAGAGTTACCTTGCCTACAGTTAGTAACACTAATACTGGTTAAAAAAAGCACATTTATCTTAAAAATAAGAGATGTTATGCCAACAAAACTAATTGGCAGTAACACTGGCTAAAAGTTGGTGTCGGCCCATTTCAAGCTTTGGGTACACCAGACACTTGGATAAACCCTGTGAATAAAACACACAAAATGTCACATTGTCATGCTTTTTCCAGCAATTTTTCTAAATTAACACTGTGGTAAAGGGATATGTCAAAGCTTTTTAGGCATCGACTCAAAATCAAATCTGTAATACTAAAATTTGTAAAATCTGGCCTGGATTTTTCAACACTTAGATACAGATTCTTGAAATGAATGTGACCTGTAATATCTGTACAAATCCCACAAAATAGGATATTTCTGGTATCTAAGCCAGACCAATTTTAAGAGTCAATAGCACAGTTTAAAGCCTTTACCTAAGAGTCTAGAGACCGAGAAAACCAAAAAAGCAACGGTTGTTTTTCTTTAAATACTTGTCCATTTAGGGCAGTTAACAAAAACTTATCTCAAAATAGTCTTAATGCCTTTATCTCTTGACATAGACGCCGCTTTTCTTTCTCTTTTTTTCCATGTTTGTTTCTCTTTCACCTGGTCCTCAGATTACCGTACGCATGCTGGCCATGCTGAAATGTTTAGAAATAAAGCCTTAAAGCCTAATAAACGTTTCTCACTAAATCTATCCGTAAATGGATACTAATAAAACCAAATTATATACTTTTAAAGACTGCTTAAGAATACGAAACGCATATTGTATATTTGTACCAGATTTAGTGACTGATACTTTTTCTGGTCGCTGAAAACAACAATAACCAATTTAAATATTTTTTTCCTGTTTGTTGCAACTGGAAGTCCAAGATCAGTCTAGTGTTAGTTTCTACCTAGCACTCATAAAAATGTATCAACAGACTATGCAGTGATATTTAGGTGTTGGTTTACATCAACCGTCTAAAAATTATAAGACAAGAAGTTAGTTTTTTTTGCATCAGTCATGTGAGGTAAATGTTCGCTATGTCAGAACTTATTTGGCAAATGTGTTTCCATTTACTGTTTTGTGCATTAATAATAAAAAAAAAACACCTCAAGCGAGCGTTGAAGTCATTTTGAATTTTGTCGTTTACATTAACCTTTTTAAATGCGCTACTTCAAAATGATATGCTTTTAGTTCTTTAAGCTTTCAGCCTCTGTCTGTCAGTGAATGTTTTTTTTAAAGCTAACTGTGCTAACAATGCAAACCAGACTAATTAATAATCTTTAATACCAAGCCTCATTTAAATACCAAGTCTGTTATAATTTTGTCTCTGATATATGATAAGAGGTGAATGATGATGTTACGTTGTTTTTAACAGACCGCTCCCTCACATATAGTGTGAAATGATCCTCTCCTTCTAATGTATAATAGCCACTAATGGCAGGACGACAAGAAAAAATATTCTTAGTGTTGTTATATTTTCTTTCATTATAGCTGTTAAAGAGTAAAGCGTGGAGATCACACTTGGCCACAACTGTAAATCTCTTGTTTTGGTGGCTTCAAAATGCCTGAGTTTTAAAACGTCTCTTTAGTTTGAATTCAAAGTGCCTACCTCCATATCAACCTGAACCAAAGGAAATTTGATGAAAGCTACAGAAGTGTCCTGTTTATTTGCATGTCTGTTTCTTTGTCATTTGAATAAATCAGTCACACAACTTTACAGCCTCTAAGGTGGAACATGTTGGTACAGTGTGCAGAAAAATACATGCCCATTAGCCTGTGTTGCTAATACTACTTAGCATAGTGGTTTAACACAACGATGATCAAATCCAACTAGTTTTCCGACTTGTAACTTGAAAGAGATTATTAGTCCCAAATCCATCTTTCAATATATACAGAACATAGCGTGAAACAAGGGAAACTAATTGCCTGACTTGGCTAAAAACACGTTTCTTGTTGTTGGCGTTGTAAAATATATATCTATGCCTAAGTCTTTGTTTTCAAACTGCCATCTGAATTTGATAGTGACAAATAGAGGGGGGAAAATGAGCTCTGTGTGTGTGTTTGCTTGCACAGCGGGGGAAGGGTGGGCAGGTGTTCATGCTAACACAGTTTAATGAAGGGTGTGTGCTTTTGTGTTTGCTTTCGTGCAGCAGTGTTTCCGTGGAGAGCACGCATCCAACAAGATGGCTGGATGAACAAAAGTTTATTTTTTTAGATTATTATTATTATTATTGTTATGAGCTCCTCCTAGGTTTCTTCATTCACAGTCTGAAGCACGTGTAAAGATGAAGCCTGTGCTTCTACGTTTAAGCTGCCCATATGAGAGGAACGAGCGCTCTCTGAGTGGAACATCTGACTAATCCTGACATTTACTCAGACGCTGGGACGCAAGCGGTGCAGACAGAGGGGTTTTATCGATAGTCAGACAAGAAGAAGAAAAAAAATGCATGAACTAAACATAGCCCTAGCTTTCTACGCAGGATACGAGATAGGAAGTTGTAATGCTGAACGTCATAATTTGTACCCTTAATGTGTCAGCAAACATCCTACTGGAGATGAACATCAGTTGCAGGGCGACACTATCTTTCCCATATACCTGTTAGCATTGTTCCATTTCAGTCTTTCCTTCACGATGCAAGGAGATTAAGTGGTCATTTTATGTGCTACAAGAGAAAACCGATGTTTCACTGAGTGCTAGAACAGGCTTTCATGAAGTGAACATTTGACCCGCTATATGTCACTTCACTTGTCTGACAATAATAGGAGAAAGCAGTGCCTTCATGTTTATCTTATATCCTAACCTCAGCGAGATATGGATGATTATGATGATGGCAATTAGAGCGCCTTGGAGCGAGTGTCTTCACTTGATGAATTTGCGCGGAGTCAAGTGTGCATTCATGCATCGTCTCATTTACATATGCATGCATATAAACGGGCACGATGCAGGACAGGCGGCGCTGACTGACAACAACAACAGCAGCCGGGAAAAAAAGGAAAGAAAAAAGAGGGGGCTCGTCCTTTGTACGTCACTCTGGGCCAACTGTAGTGATGAATGCAGATTAGATCTACGAAGGTGATAAAAGGGTGTGAATTAGAGGGAAAATGGGTGTGGGGGTGCAATAATGAGGCTGGGAGGAGAGCAAGAAATGAATGAAAAGTTTGAAATAATGAAAGTGGAGCTGGGGTGCTGGAGGTGCACTGAGGCAGTGTGTTTATCAGCTTAAATACAGACATCTGTTACAGCGAGATGGGGTGTTTTTTTTCAGGGGGTTGGGGAACTGTTGTCTCAAAAGTCTCATTAGGCCCTGAACTTTGAAGGGTATAAATCATCTTTCTTATGCTGCCCTTTCAACTGTGTTCAAGCTTGTAGCTCACAATTGTCATATTTGATTTTATCTCCCAAACTGAGAAACATGTAAAAAACAAAACACACACAGCAAAAATAAATAAATAAAAAAAAACATGAAAGAAATAAAGAAAACACAAGTCAGCCAAGAACATACCCAAATGCCGCAGAAGATAAAAGCTCTGGAGCTTGCATCCATGCAAAACACAAAAGGCTACATAAGAGGGGACGGCAAAGTAATCAGCTTGTGTATGCTTTCATATATTGAAAATTTCCATAGCGGTTTATCCATTCTGCATAACCGCTCAGCCTCGTTTATGCTTGACGCATTCGCGAGGTCCACGCGGCTATGTTACCCCATTTCGGCTACCACGCCCCTTTGCGCTTGACAAAAGTTTCTGCTCCGCGCACCTATGAATTTTTCTACTACGTGAACAATCCTGCTCGTAAAAACATGGCAGACGAACAAGCGCTCCTTTTGGCGGAGGTTCGTAAATATAGACGCCTTCATGATTCGGCCCAAAAAGATCACAGTGATCAACAAATTGTTAACAATTCCTGGACAGAAGTCGCAGTCACTCTTGGAAGAAAGCAAGAGGGTTAAATGTTGGAAATAACTATATTTTCTACTTCTATGTGTAGTGGGGTGTAGTGTGCTTGGCGTAGGAGCACGACGCTGCCCTCTTTAAGAGAACAATACTACTTCAGAGGAAGCATAAATGCTGCAGACGTTGTGTCCGCATGTCTCATTTCCTCGCTGAGTGTACGTGCATAAAGAATAAAGCAATGTCAAGGAGACTTGTTAAACTGGGTGCTCTGAGCCGAGGTCAGTCTACCTGAAATTTCCAGAGGGTATTGACTGAAGTACCACTGTTCTCCTAGACTCTAGAGGGTAACGTCGTGCTCCTACGCCATGCGTAATACACCCCACTACACAGAGAAGCAGAAAACACAGTTATTTCCAACATTTAACGCTAGAATCGACGATTTTTCCGGAAGTTTCCCCAAGTCCCTTTTTGAATAACTGTGCATGCGCAAGATGATCTTACTTTGCTCTTCCACTCTTCGGGGGGGTTCGCGTGAAATAAATCTCCAACATCCACTCTGGTCTTATTTCTTTCCACTGAGGCCTTGCTCTTTTTCTCGTAAACGTGAACACAGTTCGCTTCTTGCAACTCTCAGCCATGTTCAGAGTATACAGTGAGAGCAGTGTAGCTACAATGAACGGCTAACCGCTAACCTAGCCGCTAAGCTAACTGGATACATTAACACTAGAAGTGTGCAAATGCAGCCAGCAAGCGGAAATTAGGAAGGAATGAGCAAGGACACTGGCGTTACGTGAGAGCGTCAGAATGATTGGCATGTGGGACAACCAATAGATATACTGATTTTCCCAGAACTTCAGGGACAGGGGGAAGTGAAAGCAGAAACAAAACAATGACAAATCTTTGCCCTTTGGACCGAACGGCATAGATTGGTTATAGTTTTTACAGGCCTGCAGCTTCCACAGAGAATAATTTTTTTTAACCTCCTTTTTGTGAATACATAATGTATTAACTACTTTCAGGTTGTAAGGATGATTTTACCCACTATAACAAAAAGTGTTTCTGAACAGGATTACCATCTGTAGCTTTAAGCCTTTTGCTTTCTTCCAAGACTGACGGCGATTTTAACAATTTGTTGATCACGGTAATCTTTCTGGGCTGAATCATGAAGGTGTCTATGTTTACGAACCACCGCCAACAGGAGCGCTTACTTGTCCGCCATGTTTTTCCGCACGGGACCGTTCATGTAGTTAGACATTTTCCCTGGTGCGCAGAGCGGAAACCTTTGGCTGCGTGGAGGGGCATGGTAGCCAAAAGGACATAACATGGCCATGCGGACATCGCGGATGCGTCAAGCATAAACCAGGCCTTACTCTATAAATCCATGTGCAGGTAGTTACCCACAACATGTTGTTTAACCTTAAAAGGTCACTTCAAGCTAGTGCTACACATGTGGAAGGGAAGAAAACACAGAGATCTGCAGCTCTTTATTTCATTTGGCTCAGACACAGCGAAAAAAAACATGCCACAGCTAATTATTGGTAAAAAAAAAGCATTTTCACACCTAATAAACTTTATGCTCGTTAACAACACAGGCTAATTGCCTCAGAGGTCCACTCCTTGCTTGAGCTATCTGTCTGAGCCTTGGTGTTGACTATGTACTGTAGTATTCTCATTCTTTAATTTTTGGCAGTTCCTTCCTATAAATACAGTGTTCAATTATTTCACAATCCTGTGACAAAAAAGGGGTTCCAACAAATTAACTGCTTCTAATGGGTGAGGAGAATTTTGTCCTCCTGCTTTTTACATTTACAGAGCTCACCCATAGTTCATTTTAATTTCAAAAGGGCTCACTCCATCTTTTTTCTGTCTCTCCAATAAGCAGCCATACATCTATTCAACATATTCTTATTAAAATTAAGTTTTTCTTGTTAAGTAAACGATATGTTTCAAGATTAACACAAGAGACAGTGCCATTACAGACACTACGTCATCAGCCACATGCGGTTTTGCCTTCTATTTTTTTCTTTTTAGTTAGCCTTTCAAAAATATTTTTTTGCTTCCGAAATGCGTTTTTACATTACTCATCTGCACTGAAGACTAGCGGAAAGCATTTCTGGGACTTATTTTTTTCATACTTTCAGCATTTATAATGTTTTCCAATTCTAAGATATGATTTAGACAACGGATGAGTGGATTAATGTTTAAAGCTTTGAAAGCATGCTAAAGTCTAAAGTCTAAATAGTAAAAAAAAGAAAAAAAAAGAAAAAGGGAACATGTAAATCTGTCCTTAAATTAGTTCTCCTTCTCGTTTGCTTCACCGAATCGAGTGAGACAACACTTGCCATGAATATTTAACAATCCGAAGCGACGCAACAATTGTTTTACATTTACGCTTTGATGTTCACTTTGAGGGATTTCTTGTTGGCCGTCTGATGAAACGGCTGAGTGTCAGCTCCTTTGTAAGACCGGACAAGCTATCGAACACTGTTAGGATTGGAGACAACACCGGAGGAAGCAGCTTTTACCCTGAATGCTCGCTCATTGATTAAATATTATCGAACTGTAGCAGCGTTCTGCTGTCCGTCTCTTTGCGTTTGATTGATTTAGTGAGCGGCTGGCAACAGAGGGTTTGTCTCCATTTTTTTTTTTTTTCTGTCTGCCCATGTGTGCACGCATCTGTGTGTGCATCCACGTGTGGATACATTATCAGAACGCTCTCTCCTGTGTATATCTGCTTTGTTTTTTAACTCTATTTTGTATTTATTTTATTTTTATTTTTTTTTGCTTGTGAATACACCCAATTTCCACCTGCACAGTGGGAATTCACATGTGTATCTAAGCGTCAAGACGCACATTGGCGATGAGGAGGCGGATGGAGGAGAAGAAGCGAGGGAGCAAAAGCAAAGCACAAGCAGCAGTCGGGGGGGGGGGGGGGGGGGAGGCAGGGGAGGTGGCAGGTTGATTACGGTCGCAGGTCTCGTTGCCTGGAGACGGCTGGGACGAGGGATGCCAGGTTGCTAAGCGACCGGCACGATGCAATGACCAGCACTGTGTGATGGAGAAGGGAGGGGAGGTGAAGACAGGAAAATTGTCTTTGTAACCCCCCCCCCCCCCCCCACATACACACACGCGTTTTCCTTCTTTTCTCTCTCTTCTCTCTCTCTCGACGCCCCACCCAGCTCTGCCTCCCCGCTGAAATGTTCTTGAAAGAGCAGGGGTGATGCGTTCTGCTGATTTATTTACC
Source organism: Fundulus diaphanus (assembly GCA_037039145.1). Lineage (NCBI taxonomy): Eukaryota > Metazoa > Chordata > Actinopteri > Cyprinodontiformes > Fundulidae > Fundulus > Fundulus diaphanus. The sequence continues at coordinate 38,067,663 of CM073135.1, forward strand.
ATTCAGAGCAGCCGCTTTTTAGGGTAGACAAACAAAATGGGTTGAAACCGGAGCGAAAACCGACGTCAGCGATGTGTTATAGAAGCAAAAACAGAGGTAATGATTAGCGGGGTGAGAAAAATGTCATTGTTGCTCAACTCTCCCTCCGTCTAAAACCCATTTGCGGGGGGAAAGCGTAGAGACGGCCGCACCTTTGTGTTTGTCAGTGTGGATCGCATGGGTGTGGTGGTAATAGAGGGTCATGCGCTGCTGCGATTTGATTGGATAATCTATGAATTTAATATCTCATAATCCCAGGCAAATCCCCAGCAACATCACAGAAAGCAAAGCGAGTTTATTTGAGCGCCTGGGAGCAAAAGCTGTTTGTTCAGTTGAAGGTTGATTGTGTATAACGTTTGGAGACGTTACAAAACCCAAGCAGCGAAAACACACTCGTATAACAGCGTTTTTGATCAGTTGTTGTTTCTTTTTTCTTTTCTTTTTTTTTTTTATTCTGTGTGTGTGTTGCCTGTACTCAGTATGGGACTGTTTTTGTAAACAAGCCGAGGGGAGGGGAGGGGAGCAACAGGAGGAGGAGGGAGAGAGCAAATTACTGTAAAGTGTGTGTTAGCTGTTCAGGCTTAGAGAGAGATATTTTTTCCTCCCTGCTCCTGCATCTGCTCTCGAGGCAGCGCCAACATTCAACAGGCATCAACGCTCCCTCCATCCTCGCTTCCTTTTTCTTTTTACGTATGGTGTCTTTCATGGTTTTTTTCCCCTCCCTCCTCTTCCCCTTAAACATCTAATCCCACCATCTCATGACCTACAGGCACATTTTGTCCTTCTCATTTGTTTTTTTGTTGTTTTTTTTCCCTGTTCGTGCGTCTCTTCCTCGTGTTGCTCAGGGTAACCCTATTTACTGTGCTGATCTGAAGTGGAGCAGCCTTTATGGCCTCCACTTCTCCATGTTTTCTCTCTTGTATATTCTAATTCCAATCTCCTGAGCCATCTGCTGCTCCTCTCCTTATCAGCGCCACAGCGGCCTTCGCTGTTTGTCAGTTTGTGGTAAATTATTGGATGAGGGATGTTTCTCTCTTTTTATTTTTTTTTTCCATTACATCAATCAAAGATATTACATAAACTTAAGTCAAGAGTTTGTCCATGTTTAGAGAATCTGTTTCAGTGTGAAACAATTCAGTTTATTTGATTTAATTTTGAAGAATCTTTGTTTGTGATTAAATCAGTTTTCCAAACCATGAATTTATTAAAATGAAGGGGGCGGCCATGGGTGCTGTCACCCCTTGTGATGGCTGAAGGACATAGTAAATTAACTCAACAGTAAATCTACACATTCAGTATCAACGAACTTAGACTTAGAAGAGATGCTAAATAAACGAAAAAGCAGGACAGTAATAAAATAACAGCCCTTTTGAATCTCTACTTGTATGTTAAACAGAAACATTTAAAGGTGATCGCTTGATGGCAGTTCCAATTTGCATACTATTTGCACTGCAGGAAGTTGGATAAGCACCGGTTTTTGACAGTAATAAGACTAGCAAAACTGCAACAGAATTTTCAATTATAGTTTAAAAAATGTATTCTTAAAGATAATATACATATACTGGACGGGTTTATTACTGATAGTATCTTTAAATCAACAGTGCTTCAGTTTATATACAAGCTAGCAATAGCATTGCTGCACAGCTAACTGCTATTAGCTGCAGTGTAGAACATAGATTACAAAAATAAAGCTAAGACTGAATTTCTGTCTAAAGTCCCCCTAAGACTATGTAAAGAATTTACCATTTTTTTTTATTTATTCTGTGGCATTTACAGTTTATCAGCCTACAAGTTTGTGTTAACCCTGTGGGAAGTTTGCAGAGTTTAGAACAGTGACACAATAACACAACAAAAACAGAATCTACACTTGTTGCTTCCTAAGACGATTAAAAAAATGTGTATTTGAGAAAGATAGATAAAAGAGAGGACCTTTTTTCTATAGTCTGTGATTATTCCACTTTTCAGACATGCTATTGTGTCAGCACTGCAGCACAGCTAGCTGCGACAGGAATTTAGAAAAGTAGTAGCTTGTATGAAATAAAAGTAACCCAACTGAGATTGTATTTACAAATATATATATATATATATATATATATATATATATATATATATATATATATATATATATATATATATATATATAATTATCAAATGATGAAGAAAACACAGTAAATAATGTGTGGTGGCTTGTGTTGTAGGTGTGCAGACTGAATAGGAAGTGACTTTTTGCAGTGGTAAATAGTGCTGACCATGTCATATCATCAAGTGAGACACCTAACAAAGTATTAGAAATAATTGTAACTAGAATTCGATGATTACAGGAGCAGACCTCCATTTGCTTGACTGATGTGAGGATGGCTCTCGCCCCCTCCATCATCCCATTAATTGGTGTGATCTATTGGATGCTCTTGATGAGGAGACACAGCAGGCCTCTGCAGCAGGTGCTGCTGGTGTTTCAGTCTGTTGGGGTCAGCTGGGCAGCAGCTCGGAGATGTTTGTTCATGCGGGCCCTGCCAGCAGGATCCCGACCGCTGCACGGATCGATATCGTCTCTAGGTGACCGATCACAGCGGATCAATCGGTGGCATGAGATCAGTGACTGGCTGAAATGTCACCAGCCCCATAATTAAGACCTTCATTAAGCCACGGTTAACAGAGTGTCACTCGGTTGCTCTCACCTCGACTTGTCACCCAACCCTCCTTCCTCCTTTGCTCGCACCTCCCCCACCTCCCTCCTTTCCTCCATATGCTCCTTTCTATTCCCCTCAATCCCTCTCAATCCCACCCGTCTCCCCTTTCTGCCCTCTCTTGTTCATTCTTTGTCTTAGTTTCATTCAGTACCCCTTTTCACCGTTTTCATGGTCCATACATTTGAAGGGCAAGCTTGTAAAGGGACTGACGTGAGCACAATTTCACACAGAGCTTTAGTTAAATAGGACAATGGAGAGGTGAAGGAGAAATGGCATTTCAGCGGCTTGGCACTTAATGAATTATGAAAAGGTTAGCTAATTCATGTCAGTGTTGGGTGGTCTCCTCGTTTCCTTGTATTTGTTTTTACAACTATCTTTCCACCCATCTCTGCCTCTCCGTCAAGCTCAGAATCTCTCTGTTTTCTGCTGCTGCGTGCTCCTTTAATCCAGATTAGCTGGCGAGTGTTCTTAATCTTATCACTTCCCCAATCCCGCGTGGGTGTGTGCTTTTCCTGTTTTTTTTTTTGTTTTTTTTGTGTGTGTGCGGGCAGAGGAAGGGGGGTCCACAGCAGGATTAGAGCAGATTCTGAAAGAGGGCGGGGAGAGGAAGAGGGGGCTGTATGACACTGCAAATGCAATATGACACATATCTGTGTCAGATGTGGTCTGCATTGGGGAAGTGGGAAGAGAATATATACAGAAAAGGTGTAGAAAACGTGCATCTATATGTCAATAATTGCTTTACGTGACAAATACATTACATAACATGCATGTAAGCATGCATGTTATGTAATGAAAAACATTAATTTATATAATCTGAACAAATGTCATGCTGAAAGCACAGTTACTGGCATTTATTTCCAGTTACTATGCATTTTTTCTTTTTTTTTGCTCCACAAATGTCTTAATTTTGTCACTGATTGCATTGATCGCTACCGCTGAACTGTTCGTAAATTGACCTTGTTCTGCTCTTCTCCTCTTTCCAGATGAACCGTCCGATCCAAGTGAAGCCGGCGGACAGTGAGAGCAGAGGGGGTAAGGGTTACCTGTCCCCACTCAGAAACTCATCACATCGTCAGACATTAAAAATACACCAGCTCATAAGTCAGTTATGAGGTTAAACGTGCAGCATGTGCTTCTTCGGGAAAGTCAGATATAGGTATAATATTCTCACGGTTTGATTACCGTCTGGAAAAAAATGTGTTACCATAGTGTTTACTCAAAGATTTTAAGCAAAAATCTATGATCTCTCTGGTTTAAGGAGACCACAAATGTGCGAAATGTAGCCGGACCAAATCTAGAATATCATTTTGATTGTCACATGTATGACACGTTTTGTCACGTGAAGTTTCTGTAGCTCCTTCAATTTCCTGTCGGCCTCTTAGATTGCTCCCTGCCTACTTTTCATCTCGTCTTTTCATCCCTTTTGGAGGGGCATCCAGTCACTTGTAATGTCGCTGCTGCACATTTTTACCACTTGACAATGACCGCGTCCCATTGGTATATCAAATGCCTTGGAAATTGTTTTGTACTTTTCTCCTGACTGTTAACCTTTGTCAGTGAGGTGGCAACTATCTGTGGACCACGACTTTCGATTTAAGACGTGACTTAGAAAATGTCAGGAAAAGCCTACTAGAACAGCTTAACTTTGGTTGGGATTAATCAGAGACACTTTAAATGGTGGCAGGTGTGTAGTGATACCTGTTTAACACGAGTTAATGCTGAACACAGAATAATGAAGCTACATTATTTTATTTTATTTTTTTTACCTCTGAAGTAATTGGTTTGTTTTTCACTTGAATTATAACCGGGTTATACTTCACATTAAAGGTGAAAAAAAAATACTTTTCTTTATCTACATTTTAAGAATTAAAAAATCAGACCTTTTAACAGGGTCGATGTTTATGGTCAAATTAAATTGTCCCATAGTGAACAATCTGGTTCAGCTCAGTTCATTTCAGTCACAGCAGACAAATTTAGATTAAATCCAGTAACAGATAGTCCAATTTAGGCCAGTTGGTAAAAAGCTGCCGATCTAAGGAAACTGCATGAAATGTTAGTTTTGTTTTTTATAACCTTAACATATGAAAGAAAATTCAATGACTTTATTCAGCTGAAAAATTAGAAAGAAGACACTAGTCAGTAATATGAACTTAAATTTAAATAAGTTTATTAGTAAATTTGTAATTTCTCATTTCAACAAATGTGTCGTAAATATATCAAGCCTCACAGTCTTTGTCATGGCGACATTAAACCGGGACATTGCAAAAGAAATAAATTTGTTTTTAATAAAAAAGTGCCAAATCCTTCAGCATGAATGTCAGCTCATAATTTGTTACTAGCGTTGTGTGTTTAGCACGGCGTGATTTTGATGTGCTTTCAATGCAGAGGTCCTGAGTTTCATTCCCAATATGGGCAGTGCTAATTTATTCCCGTTAATCTTGACTAAATGCAGGCATGTATTTAGCATTAATCTGCTTCTGGATGTCTGCTGAACTTCACCTTAGAGATCAAATTAAGACACATTTTCACTGATGTCCATGGACGATGTCTATGGATGTTCTTGGTGGGTGAACACCTTGCTGAAATGAGAAAAGGTTTCAGGATGGGACCATATCTTTTTCGCCTCATACATTTTAGCTCAAAGCTCCAATTTCAATGCAATTTTTTAAACGCAGCAATTTCTAGGGGAAAAAAAACAAGTATTTGAAATGGCTACAATCTGACAAAATCATTTTTTTTTATTAAAATCTATTCAGGAGAGTAAACATTTTTGTTTTTTCTAAGTCTCTGCTTCTAAATCCATCTGTAAAGGAGCATAAGGGTCAGGATGTGATGGTTGCTTCTTAGAAAGGCGTGCAGCAGCCAGTCCAGGTCTGAGAGTGATATACACACACATATGTTCCCTCTGATCTCAGCGGGTTAATGAGGCCTTCACAGATGTGCCGGTTGAATGTGCCAAGTTTTGTAAAGCAGCACATACCATCACAGATGAAAACTCTTGACCTCTTCGCTGATAAAATTGTGGGATGCCCGTGCTCCTCAATGGTCGGCAGAAGTCATGACTTGGGGCGGTCCGCTTCCCCCCAGTCCGCCTTAAAAAGGCGAGATCGGTTTTCTAGAGCGCATAGCTTTATCTTATGTCCTTGTATATTTGGTTTTTAATTTATATAATGTGGTCCTGCTTGTTTTAATGTGCCTTTATTGCAGTATCTTCCCATTATAAACTACCACCCACAGTAGATGAAAAACCTTTTTATCAAATTATTTTGGGGGTGGGGGGGATTTCTTAAAATGAGAAGCTGCAGCTTAGCGAAGAGGAACTAATTTTATTTTTTGGGATCCTTTTATATGATGTGGCTTTTTTCAATTAAAAGAAAAGCATTTATTAGGAAAAAAAACATGATTTCAAGGGTTAGTTTTATTTTTGTGCTACCGTGTCTAGATACAGTGAGCAGCAAGATGAATGTCATATAACTTTGTGCTTTTAATGCTTTGTTTCAACAGTCTGTTCGAAGCAGGCTGATATTGCAACATATAGCTTTGAAGTATTTTTGAAGCAAGTCTGAATTTACTTTTTATTTTCTCAAAACATACACATAGTATGCAAATATCCATTAACCAATACCAAAAAAATGCTTAACTCTGGAAATTATGTAATATTTATAATTATTAGGCAACCAGAATAGCATCTATAAAAAACAAAATGAAAAAAAAAAGGATCCCTTCGCAAGCTATACCTCAACCCCAGGCTTCATGTAGCCATCGTTGTCTCTTTAGATATTTTAATTTGTGCAACGCGCCAGTCGGACTGGCAGCAAAACAGACCCACAGCATGACGCCACCATCACCAAGCTTTATATTCACAGTGCAGTGATTTTAGGTTTGGAAAGCCTCACCTTGTATCCTCCAAACATTCTTCTTGCCATTGTGGCCAGATCGCTCATCTTTTGCTTCATCTGAACAGCTTTTCTCCCGAAGACATTTGGCTTGTCTATGTAAGCAGCTGCTGAACTGAGCTGATCCTAAAGGTGTTGATTTTTGGATTAACGCAGCCGATGCTACAACTAGCTTCACCGTGATCCACAGCAGCTTCTGGTTTGCGATCGGCTTTAGACTCGGTGGTTCCTGAGATGTTCCTGAACATCGTGACTTATTTACTACGGTTTTGGTTAGATAGTTGAAGCTTGCACACGGTTGGGTATTCAAACAGGACAATGATCCTAAACACTCAACCGGTTTAGTGTGGTAATGAATAGATAACATGAACACTTAGCAGCCGTCTTCCTATCATTTAAAATGTGTAAAATAAGCTTGAAAGTTAGATTAATCCCAGCAAGTGATTTAAGTAAGCTCTTCCATTTCTACTAAGAAGAGTGGTCAAACATCCAACCAGATTTATGCCCCAAGCTTTTTATTGGATACAAGAATGGTGTATTTTCTGTACAATTTACTGCACTGTGACACATTCAGGCACACATTAGCGTTGGTGTTTGCGTTTATTTGAGCTTGTATGTAAAATTTTGATCCAGTCCCAAATGTTTTATGATCATTTCACTGCCAAATAAGGCCTGTTCACATCAGTATGGCGAGGATCTGCAAAGCTTCTGACCAGAAGGGTATATTTACCTACCTTTAAGAGCTGTGCATTCCGTCTTAGGTTTATTTTACCACCTTCTCCTAATGCTTTTAGACGAGGTAGCTCACTGTTGAAGCGATTAGTATCATGAGGCTGTTTAATTATTATGCATTTTAGCATAATGGAGACACACTTGCTTTATTTAACATAACACTTGATATTATTTTCTAATCAAGACAGTCTAGGGTAACAAAGGAGTGGGAAGCTCCCGTACCCCAGAAACGGCAAATTTAAAACCATAACTGAAGAGAAAACATTCATCGCGTGTCTGTCTCTAGTGAGCGTCATTATCGAGCATCTTCATATCAAAGCTCCACACGGGCAGGTGTTTCTAATCAAACCACATTTTCATCCGCAGCCTCCCTGACATTTAAAGCGCTATGTAAATGAGCGACAGACAGTGACATCTTCTTCTCCGGGCGACTGATTGTATCATGAGATGTCTCAGTGTGCAGAAGAATAACGTGGAGGAATGTAAACGTGGTGATTTGTTGTGGATGGATTCCAACAATCAGACACATTTCTGGTTTGATCCTTCAGAGACAGACGGAGCAGCTTCTCAGTGGGTGACAAACATTTGAGTCATGGCCAGATGCTGTTTGTTTGCTGAGCTGCTCCTGTGACTGCACTCTGGTGGCAATCTCGGGCATAGCATCCAACAGCTCCCTCCCCTCCTGCTTTTGTGGCAATCATTTTTGCTTCTGTTTATGCACGTTATGTTATAATAATCTCATGAAACATCTCTCTCCTTAATCCCTCGTGCCTGCTCCTGCTTTGTTCCCTCCAATCTTGACGACCTCCTTCCCCTCAGAAGACAGGAAGCTGTTTGTGGGCATGCTGGGGAAACAGCAGACGGACGCTGACGTGAGGAAAATGTTTGAGCCGTTTGGCAGCATAGAAGAGTGCACGGTGCTCCGCGGGCCCGACGGGACCAGCAAAGGTAACCTCGAACCCCAAAAGTTAAGAAAAACCAAACCAGAAGCAAAAGAATAAAAAAAAAAAGACCAGAAGTTAGGATGCTTTACTTTAAAACACAAGTGGAACTGCTGTCTCTCTCTCACTTTACAAAGTTTTTAAAAAGTTTCGACATGCCACGTCAAGTCTGACACTCGGTTTAGATTCCTGCAGGAAGTTTGAGAACATTCAACCATTAGCTATTCTCAATGTTGCTTCCTCAGTGGACTCTGTGGAGTCTGACACATGGGCAATTAAAGATAAAATGAATAGCCATCCATCCATCCACCAAAACACCCACCCACCGTGATCTTTACAATATAAATCTATATACCTTACCTCAGCTGCAATATGATTTGCATTAAATTAAGAGTTATTGTGTCTTCCAGTCCTACTCTAGTGGGGAAAAACACTGCATTTGCATATTTGCATTACTTCAGCCATGCCTGCTTTTTAAACACTACTATATAAAGCTGAAACCAGATATTTACATAGATTGTATAAAAATACCTGTTTTCCCCCCTCACTGTCTGACATTAAATCAGACTAAATTAGTCTTGTTTTAGGTCAGTTTAGACCACCAAAATAATTTTGATTTGCTGAAAGCCAGAATGATCAGAGGTAATTTTTTTTCTTCTTTTGTTCTGGGGTTGATTTGTACTTTTTGCACCAAAACAAGTTTCATCTCTGGGGCACAGAGCCCGTCTCCGTCCTGAAACAGAGGCCGTCCAATCCCATGCTGTTTAAAATTGCATATAATTGTTTGAACAGATCACTGTGGCATTTTAAGGCATCTTGACATTGTACCTAATGATAAACCAGAGCTGCAGAGATCCACAATTGTCTTAAGTATCTGGGTGATTTCTTTTGATTTTTCAATAATGTTACACAAAGGAGTTTAAGGTTACCTTAAAATATTTCCACAGATGTGCCCATATTTAACCTCCATTTAACATTTTTTCTTACAGATAAAAAAAACGTCTTTAGATGCAGTCTGTTGAGATATCTGGTTTCGATTTACACATATTTAAACATTTCTGAATGACAGCAGTGGTGTAATACTGGAATGATACTCATGTCTACTGAGGCTTTCTGTTCTTTTTTTATTAATTTTCTTCATTCAGCTCCAAAGAACCACAAACATTAAAAAAAAGAGTCACGGTCAGATTTTTTTTTTCATTTTCCTTTAAACCCAATCCTTGTTATTTTGAGTCTTAATAAATCCAAAAAAATGTTGTCCACAATGCCTTTCAGACTCAGTATTAATCATACTTCTTAAACTTTTCAATTTTTTTTCCTGTTTACAACCACATACTTCACTATATTTAGTTTGGGACTTTAGGCAATACACCCTCACACAGCGGCGGTGTCAGATATATTCTTGTGATCGTTACATTTAGAAAAGCTTGTTATCTTAGCTCTTTTGTATTGTAACTCATTTTTACCACATTTTCAAGATAACCCCTGTGACATTTAGTTGAAAACACATATAAAGGATGATTTAGCCTGCTGTCTAAACTGTAAATTTGGTTGAAAATTGAAAGATGTCCACAAAAATGTTTTGATATTTACATTTGATTGAAAAGCTGTTGTGTTGATCAGATGAACTCATCAAGCCAGGCCATATATGTCTTTCTAGGCTCAATTTGGAAATGATATATGGCCTTAAAAGTCTCCATTTCAAACTAATTTCTGGGTTAAAAGAGTAGAATGACTAAAGAACCTGAAAAGACGTACATACTGATACTCCCAATATAAACATTTGGGGGCTCTGAAGAATCTTCATGGAATATATACAAAGTATACATAGATAAAGAAAAACAAAAAAATGACCAATGTCGCGTCCAGTGACCGCCTATCTATAGTGGTTATTGGATGAGAGATGGGGTACACCCTGGATAGATAGGTTGCCAGTAAAGATGGGCAAATAATGTACAATTTACCGTTAATGTGATTCTTCTTATCGTCCTAAGAATTTACATTTATCACCACAATGATAAACTGTATATGTTTATGTTTACAAACCCCCAAAGCAAACTGATTTTCCACTTTTGCCTCCATGAGAGCAGCAACAAATATCAATATCAAAGTTTAATTTAATGCATATTAGATCATAGCAGTATTTAGTGTTTTATGGGGCTGTAGTGAAGTACAGTGACGGCCATACAATCTATTACCAATAAAAAAACGCATCACTTATTTGCAATAAGTGATGCGTTTTTTGTATCAGAAAATATTGAGATAATTTTACTACCCACATCGTGCTTGCATAGTCGCTAGCGCATCACAGGGCAAGACAGACACAAACTAGACAAACAGCAAGGCACTCAAAAACTCTTACCTAATGGAAATGTGAGAGACCGATTAACCTTACAGTCACGTTCTTGGGCTGTGGGGGAAAGATGGAGTACTCAGAAAGAACCCACACATGCACGAGCAGAACATTCAAACTTCCTGCGGAAAGACCTCAGACTGGGATTCAAACCCAAAACCTTTTACTGCAAGGCAACAGTGCCACCAGCTGCACCACTCTACGACCTTATTGCTATTCGGTGTCAAGAAAGACTTGTTTTTAACAAAATTACTGCTCCCACAATGAGGGGCTTTAACAATTCCCATAAAGTGAAAGGTAAATAAAATGTGTAAACTTTTTTTATAGGGTCTGAATATGTGGTTCTTTGATGAAGAGAAATGGGCCTCTGCGACACATGGTATTGACTTCTTAAAACGGTAAAGACAAAAGAATATGCAGATCGGGACATGGCCACAGGAAAATAGCTTCTTGCCTAAACATATTGATTTCAGCAGCCAGAGCAATAATTTAAAAGTTTTAAACAACTGGAAGTGTAACAAAAGAGTACAGTACGCTGTTTATCTTACAACCACGCTCAGTGAGCTGAACGGTAAGGGAGAAAGGCTTCGCCAAAGCTCACTGAAGCAAATGGCGACATCTCAGGGTCATTAAGACTACACAACAACTAGTTTTTAACTTAAATGGCTTTTGTGGACATCTCAGGGGGATCGTTGAATCTTGCAGGGTGCTGTGTTTCTCTTCAGGTCAATCAAACACATTGCTTGCGTTAAATTTTCTGCTGGGTTCAGTTTACTACCTAAAATAAAATGAAAAGAAAAAAAGTCTGAGTAAAATCTAATAATGTCAATTTACAATGTAAGCTAGAAAATGTCCAACAACTTTAAGATAAATGTCTGTTAAAGTGCTGCCGTAGGATATTATTCCAGCGGGCCTCTGGGCCACGAGTGTGAAAGTGCTATTGACTTTGTTCAACTGTTTGTAACCCCTGAGGCACATTACCTCCACGTGGTATAAATTACTATTGTCACTAACAACAATGCTAATGATATTTGCCGTGTAAATCAAAGTCTGGCGACAGCTCCGACACAGATGCTAGATTTTTCTCCGTTTGTTGCATGAGGCATGACTAATGAGCCTATAGGTTTTATGGGTCATGGCTAATGATGCGTTAGGTGGTTTACGGGCTTATGATTGATGAAGCAATGAATGTTCTGCGGACCGTGTTTAACGACGCCACGGTTACTGATGGAGAGCTGGATGTAAGACGGCTTCTAATGTATTTTTAAAGGGAAGCAGTTTTGTAATCCTTTTGTGAGCGAATATGTGTGTGAGGTTGTGTTTAATGGTGCGTCGTTTCATGCAGGCTGTGCATTTGTGAAGTTCCAGAGCAACGCCGAAGCCCAGGCCGCCATCAACGCTCTGCACGGGAGTCGCACCTTACCTGTAAGCTCCCAACAAAATGCACTCATTACATATCAGAGCGGCCCACCGCGGTGCTCCAGATCCTGTTGTTCTGAAATCCTACGCTTGAACTCACCACTTCTAATTACTCCCCCACTCATCGCAAACACAAAAAAGTGAAGCACATTTAACTATCTGTTCTGTTTGTTATGGAGTTGTGTTCAATTAAAATTGTTTATGTTAGGAATGGACATCTAATGCAAAAGCATCCACTCAGTGGGGGAAATACGATGAAATGTGCGAAAGGTCACATTCAAATCATTGACACGAGCGTTTGGAGGCGGGATATCTTCTTTGGCACCAGATGTCTGAGAAAAACGTATCTTTAGTTGATAAAAGAAAAACTTCAGTAAGTTTCAGAAGGAATATCTAAAGCAGGAACACATCAAAGCGGCGCAAACTCAAAAAAGTGAAAAAACTCAGACAGTGCAGAATCTGATGCAATAAGAGGCTTTAGTCTGTCACTAGCAAATGACAAGAAAAGAAAAACAGCGAGTTGCTCTGGAGAAAGCTGAGTTTTCATTGATGCAAGCATCATTTGAATGCAGCAAATTTCCACCAAAGAATTTGGTAAACAACAGTTGCGCTTATGTTTCAAAGACTTTAAAAACAACAAAAAAAGTACAGCTAACAGAAGTGGTCTAAGCAGAGAAACCCCCCGCCCCAAACACACGTCCTTCAAACTCTGTTCATGTTGCAGAGAAGCTGTGTGACTATATGATCTATGATTTTGTCTTTTTATTTATCAGATTTGCTTCTAAAATCACATTACTAACACAGTGATATCAACTATTACTTTAACTTGATGATATTGATTTTTAATTACGGTACTCCTTCACACTTCATGTCCTGCGTCAGTAACACGGCTCCTTGAGCGCGTCGGCCCACATCTGGGTCCTACAGCACGCAGTGTGAGTGAGAAGGGGCGTAAGTTTGACTAAAAATACCATAACATCCCGAAATTAACACAAAATTTGAAAATAAAAGTGAATAACTCGATTTAATGTCTGTTATTTTATCAATTAAACTGTTATTCCAAATGTGTGTGTTTAAAATTTAATCTGACTATTAAAAAGTAGTGCATTTTAGCTAAAGATACATTTAAAATCAAGAAAATTGTTAAAGATTACCAAAGACGGTCTATGTCAACTCATTTCTGTGGATAGGCATTAACTGCTGGCATTATGAGTGAGGGGTCCATTGTCATAGATTTTTCAAAGCCGATGTCGATGCAGCTGATTTAGAGATCATCAGCATATCATAAAACATAAATTTTACTTATTGAGCGCTGTCATTGCTGTGTCGCCTGTGTCTTCTTCTGCATTCTGTATTTATTGCACTTATTTACAATAAAAAATGAAGGTAGATATCAGCTGGATAATTACATGCTGGTAATATTAACTGACTCTGCAGATGCCTGCATTCATTTTACAAATCCAACCACATATTTCTGTTTCATTTAATAATAATGAAATGCTCTGTAGCCTGTGTGCTTGTGTCCATGACGTCAAAAGACCCTGTTTTATTTTTACTGGATGAGTTTGTGCTGTGAGAGAGCTCTGTCTCCTTCGCAGGGGGCCTCCTCCAGCCTGGTGGTCAAGTTTGCCGATTCGGAGAAGGAACGGGGACTCAGGCGGATGCAGCAGGTGGCCTCTCAGCTGGGAGTCATCAGTCCCATGACCCTCCACCTCGGGGCTTACAACGCCTACACACAGGCCGTGAGCGAGACACATTGCACACAGAGATCATTAGTAACACTCATGAAGCAAATTTAAGTTTTAGTTTCAGTGAGTCGTCTCTGCTGCTTGCCTGTTTGCTGTGAGTTTATTTGTTCCTTGTCTGCTGTCTTTTCCTGCTGGATGAAGCCTTATTTGATTGTCTGGGAAGTAAACGGAAGGAGGTCCTTGGTTTGTGAACACGCTTGTAACCCAACAGACAGACTAATGGGAAACATCCTGTGTAACTTTAGCCCTTTGAGTGCATGCTAATTGTTTGCATGGTGCATTTACATGGTAAATGGTAGTTTGTCAATTGATCTGATGGAAAGGTTTGCCCTCACTAATGTTTGTTTTAAGTAAAACATATAAGTGGACAGTCAACTGAACACAATATAGCTGTGTTTCCAATTATTCCACATAACCTATTTATCCTCAAGTATCAGTCTTCCCCCGCCTGCTTGTTGTTGGTGTTTCTTTGTGTCTCATCCGCACTGATGTTTAAGTAAATTGTTATAGACCGAATAGGTCGCCCCTCCTCAGTTCTGCCTCTATCAGAGTTGCTGGTTCTGACAAAGAAAAAATACAACTAAGATGTGGCACTGCAGCCACCGTGGGTCATCTATACCTGTTGATCTGTTAACTTCCAGCTTCCAGCAGGAATATTTACTGTTTGGGGGGAAAAAATCAACCGTGTCGTTCATGCAGCTTCAGTCTCATAGCAGTTATGATATAAAACACAAGTGTAAAAAGAAAAACAGATTATGCAGCAATCTGTATCAGTAATGGATGCAATATAACCGGTGTCCGATCTAAAACGTTAGTAAAAGTTGTGTGTGTGTGGGAGAAATACGCCTTGCAGAGCAAATAAGCATGTGATCGTAGTCAGTAACACAGTAATCAATGATTCTTCCCCAGTGGCTTCACTCTTTAATTTATGCAAAATCCCTTCAAACTCAAAAAGTTCACCAGTCTTGAATGTGCAATGCAGACTTCCCCCCTTTGCTACCATTTGCAGCAGAGCTCTAATCTGTATTATGACATGAGATTGCCCCAGAAAACTACCCTGATTCCTGGAAAAGGTTCCTGAAGTGGAAACTGGCCTTATCTGTTTCAAAAAGAGATAAAGCAGACTCTCTGGAAGGCAAAGCTCATTAAATAAGATATGCTCCATTTGATTGACACAATTTCAACTAACTAGATGGTTTTACTTGGCAAAACGGCAAATTGCTTTTTAAATTTGTGCAAGATTGTATCCACTAATTGATTGCAAATAACGTAAGATATGCCTCATTTAAAGCTGTTTAAGTTGTGGTGTGAGGGGATTATTGAAGAGTGATGTTATACTATTTAGTTTTAAACAGATCCAGTAAAACAACCTTGGAAAATCAGATGGTAAGGGAATATGAATTCAGAACGTTGTAATGTGGATGCGCTACGTTAAATTATATAAATGTACATACATAAATTCTCAGAATCTATCAAAAATCTTTCTGAGGCATGAATTATTCTCTTCCCATTGAATGATTTCTATCACAAATTTAAAGTAGCAAGATTTATCTATATTGCTCATCAGATTTTGATTTATTAAGCATTATTAAAAATACCTACACTTAATCTGAAACTATAATGAAAAAACCCAGGGAGCTAACTGTTATTTTAATTGAGAACTATATGTACTAACAAAGAAAAGAAGAAAGTGTTACTGGAGCCAGCACTACGCCACAAACTGCTTGTTTCAAATTAAAATGGGAGGTTTATGACACTCAAACTTACTAAATATCAAACTTTTATCAAACGTTCCCTGCTGTCTCAATGGTGTCAAAAAGTTTTTTACGGTTTAATTACAAGTTCTAGTCCTTAATGTTTATCTGAAGGGACACAAAAAGCTACAGAAATAAGAACAAAAACCAAGGTTATGAACCAACTTCAATTTGCCGGTTTCCAACACCAGAACCTCCACTAAAGGAACGATCAATTGGTCCCGGTACAGACTGGGTCAGGGTGGGTCTTCACTTTGGATTTGAAACTAACTTGGACACGCCGAGTATTTTTCTTTAACAAAGTCATAAAGTAGCGCTGACATTCTCCTGGGGTGGTTTAATAAACTGAACATGACTGCACAGGACAAATCGGAAAGTGGGGTCATAACACGGATGTAAGTAAAGTTTAAAAGTGCAAAAAGAAGGAACAAGAGCAAGAAGCAAAGCAAACAGAGTGGGGGTAAATAATTGAAAACTGTTCATCAGCCAATCAAAGGTTCTTCCAACGTTACTGGCAAGACACAGATGTCCTCCTGGAGATGTTTTAATGCAGCACAGTGAAGGAGCTTTTTCTATCAGAGGTGCGGAGGAACTTCTGGTTGTACAGGGGCGTCAAACCACGGCTGCCGATGTGGAAACGCTGCCCCCCTGGCATCTCTTACGACTGAGAGCCTTTGCTTCTGCTCTGGTTTCAACGCTGCCGTTTAAACCCCCGTCTGACAAAGGACTTTTAGAAATGCCAACACTTGTAAGTCTTTTCCTGGCCTGAAGATGTCGATCGTGTCTGTTGGAAAGAAACCTGGACATGTATAGAGAGGCAGGACTCTTCGGCGCAAAAGCACTTGCTAATAGAACTATCGTAATATTCATGACCTGCTGATAATGCGACGCCGTCTCTGCGGGGTAAGAGGTTGTCGTAAATAGAGCTAAAAGGTTTGTCAAGGACATGTTAATATGACGTGGCGTAAAGCAGTTAAAGGAGGGGACATCTGATGGGTTGGTTACTTCTACGACACATATCATTTACAACTTTGTGTCCAGATACCATGCAGCCAAGTGTGAATTCCCCCCCCCATCGGCCTTGATGACTGATTACAAAGTTCACTAGATCCCTGCATTGGTTTGAAAAACTGGAGCAGGTAACTACAGAGAGTTGTGCCACATTGTTAGGTGATTAGATGTCCCCTTCAAACACGCTGACTCCTGACTGTGCCCACAGCCTTTGGCAATATCAGGAGTTTTTGTTGCTTAATCAGGAACATTTATCCAAATTGTGATTGCGAGCTGAAGAAGTAAATCTCGGTAAACTGCACGATGACCGTCTTTAGAGTCTTACAACCCCCCCACAGATCAAATGTATGTGAGCATGTTCTCTCCTGCCTTGTTTGCTTTGTCTTTATCCCAAACTGGTGTCTCTGTCCACCCTCCAGCTGATGCAGCAGCAGGCCTTGGTGGCTCAGTCGGCCTACCTCTCTCCTGTTGCCACGGTGGCGGCTGTTCAGATGCAGCAGCTCGCCGCGCTCAATCCCAGCAGCATCATCGCCACGCCGATTGCATCCATCACCCCGTCCTCAGGTAATGAGGACCAGAGATGTCTGGCCCTCGCTGGCCTTAATTAGATTTCTGCTTGAAATATGAGGACAGATGCACGAGAAGAGTAGGACCCACGAGAATAACACAGCAAATTTGTTTCGTTGTCCTTTTTCGTTTGATCGTTGCGTTATTTATGTTATCCTTGGCTACTGAAGTGCTTTAATTAGATGTTGAACCTTTTTTTTGTTGTTAATTGCCATCGGATAAACAGCGACGTGTCTTACCATGTCGTTATTTTTCAACCAGAACTTGACCAAAAAGGAGACGACAGTATAAAAATACTGTTCTTAGCTCTGGAAGAATAAAGAGGGTAGAGCAGCAGATGCAAATGATCACATATATTGATTAAGCGATCATCAGGAAGTCTGGGCTCCTCTATAAAAGCAGAGGCTTTGGCCGTTTACTGATCTGGATCTTTTAAATGTTAGCTGTCAGTGAGACAGAAAAACCTCGCAGCATCATTTGTGTATTTATTATCGAAGCGAAATCTCTTGTACAATCACAGGCCGATGGCAAGAACGGCTCCAGAATAACGGAGAGAGAGAGAGAGAGAAAGCTTTCTACCCTTTGCACAATGTTTAGTACAACTATAATTCTGCCTTCCATGGCCACCGTTCCAAATGCAATCAGTTTGGGACGAGTTACGCGCGTGTGTTCGAACAGCATAGAGTTCAGTAGTCTACCATTCTGCCCACATACACTCCAAGAAGTTTACTCTGAAAACTCTTACAGCTCCACCTCAAACTCTACAGGCCTTACGTCCATTTTACATCAAAGCAAGACTGCCCTGTGGCCTCCAAAATCTCCATGGCCGCATTGTGGATGTTTTGAAAAAAATATTATTTAAATGAGAAAGTAGTCACCCTTAGAATTGTTTTTTTTTTTTTTTTGATGCTGAATGCTTCGCCAACTTATCGTAGTTTTACCAGGGATTCCAACAAGGATGTTTTCCTATATATATGAGAGGTTTCTGTGTTTCCACCAGCAGATTCAGCATCAATGGGGAAGAGGAAAAACCACCAGGATTTATCAACAGCTTATCATGTACAGTTGTGTTCGAAATAATAGCAGTGCCTTTAGAAAAATGAGTAAATGTCAAAATTCTTCAAAGAAATTGTACTTTAATGAACACAGATACATTGGGGACACAGTACATTCTATTCCAAAGCAAAACAATTGCGCAAAGTCATCAAAACTTAAATAATAATAATAATATTTCAAATAAAGTAAGAAATGGCATGTTCAAAAGAATAGCAGTGTTGCCATCTTTCCTTGGAAACTCAAAAATGTACTGTACAAACAAAGAAATTCTTGATAAGTGAACCTAGCTGAGTATCCTAAACTAATATTTTGTTGCAAAACCACGGTTTCTGATGACTGCTTCACATCTGTGGTGCATGGAGTCAACCAACTTCTGGCATCGTTCCACAGGTATTGCAGCCCAGGATAATTGCACTGTATTCCACAATTCCTCAGCGTTTCTTGGTTTTGCCTCATGCACTGCACTTTTTATGTCAGCCCACAAGTTTTCAATGGGATTAAGGTCCGGGGATTGTGCTGGCCACTCCATCAGTTGAATCTTGTTCATCTGGAACCATGCTTTTGCTCGCTTGCTGGTGTGTTTGGGGTCATTATCCTGTTGAAAGGTCCACCTCAAAGGCATTCCCTCCTCAGCATATGGCAGCATGACCTCTTCCAGGATCCTGATGTACTGGAACTGATCCATGATCCCTTGTATGCGGTGAATCGGACCAACACCATAGTATGAAAAACATCCCCATATCATGATGCTTGCACCACCATGCTTAATGGTCTTCAGTGAGTACTGTGGCTTGAATTCTGTGTTTGCAGGGCGTCTGACATACTGCCTGTGACCCTTAGACCCAAAAAGAACAATCTTGCTTTCATCTGTCCACAAGATATTATGCCATTTCTTTTCAGGCCAGTCAATGTGCTCTTTGGCAAATTGTAAACGCTTCTGCACATGTCTTTTTCTCAGCAGTGGGACTTTGCGGGGGCTTCTTGCTGGAAGGTTAACCTCAGTAAGACGTCTTCTGATTGTCACAGTACTCACTGTCAACTGAAGGTCTTGCTTGATCCTCTTGGATCCCATCATTGGCTGAGTCTTCGCCAGTTTGGCTATTCTTCTGTCCATTCGAGGGGTTGTCTTTCTTTTTCTTCCTCGTTTTTCAGTTTTTTGCTCCCATTTCAGGGCATTTGAGATCATTTTAGCTGAACAGCCAATGATTTTCTGCACCTCTTTGTATGTTTTCCCTTCTTTAATCAATTTTTTTATTAGGAAACGCTCATCTTCAGAACAGTGTTTTGAACGACCCATTTTCCTTGTTTTTTCAGGACAAATGCACAGCCAGCATGCCAGTTGTCTTGATCCTTAAATACGGATCACCTGTTAACACCCTTTTTTCCCAGAATACCCTCCCTAATTGATGCCCTCTCTAATTGAACTCACCACTGCTATTTTTTTGAACACACCCTTTTCAGTTAATCATTCAATTTCACAGAATCCACAGTATGCATGGCTGTCCTGTTGGGTTTGTTGGTTTTCTATACCTTTATTTTACCCCCCAGAAACTTATCTGGGGTATAGAGTTTGAAATGTTAATAACACCAGTGATTTTCTTGCTGCTGTTGAGGCACTGCTATTATTTCGAACACAACTGTAGTTGACGAGTTTTCTGTACAAAATGCAGCACACTGCTGGGCGTGCTTCTCTCAGCTCGTATCGTAAACTGGCGCTACGCTCTATGCACATATCTCGGGTAAAAAATAAATAAAATAAAGCATGCCCGGAAAATCCAATAACTGTGTTTTTCACCTAGAGTTGAGCTGGTCACTCTAGGTGGAATCAAAGTTGTTTTTTTTGATGGGCTGTGCTCCCACTCTATTTATTATTAAAAGTCCTATAAACGGTGCACAAAAAAACAGATACCTCAGCATTTAAGTCATGATTCGGTACTTTCTCCATTCCTTTCAACCAATGAAAACACATAAAAATATATAGTCATTTAGATATTTAAAAAATGTATTTTTAGAAAACGTGTCCAGTGTAGAACTGAATGGAGATGTGCCTTGATTTTGTCAATTAATAAAGGATAAGCGGGTTTAGACAGCCAAAGGAATTAAAACCACTTGAAAGATTCATTGGTGTTGTTTAGGAATTCATGGCTGTGCTGACATTTGCCAATAAAAAGTTATGTTTAAATTACTTTGAGGGTGTTTTTCAATAATAAACAATCATTATGCTCATTTTTCTTGTCGGTTAAACTCCTCTCCTTGACTGACTCTGGGTCTGCATGTCTGCTGTTTTAAAGACTCCCACAGCATTTGGGGCTGGTTGAATGCTACCGGCAGCTGGATTTGGTGTAAAGCCTTTTTTTCCCCCCCTCTATATCAGCTGATATGAATTTCTGGTTCGGCCCACCTTTCTTTGTCCCTGGACACCGCAAACTAAATGAGAAACCCTACAGTTTCCAGATAACAGACACTAGTAATAGCTGGGAGTCTCCTTTGCTTTCATGTAGCGCCACTTTTGAATGCCGTGTGGCGGAGAATTCTGCACTTTAGTTCCTCTGAGAAACGTTTCCTAATGTGAACAAGTTTTAAACAGCAGTATTCATTCAGTACACGTGAACGCCGAAGCGAAAGGCACGTGCCCAGCATTTTCACCTGTGCTGTTACATACTAAATACTGTCAGTGCTTCTCTTTGACTGCATGACGTACATTTTGTTTTTGCAATGAAGCTTGAAAAACATTGATTTGATGTCTCTCGGTCTCCAAGCATCCAGCTCGTTTGCACAATTTGAAGTTGTGTCCCCAAGTTGGACTCCTGATGCATGGGGATTGTAGTTCATACTGAACTCTATGTTCAAGCCGCCAGGAGATGACGCTTTTTTGTACTTTGATTGTTAATGTCATCTGCGTGTGGAGATAATTTTTCTTGCCAGTTTAGATTTGGATGTGGTGAGTTGGTAGCCTTGGTGTGAGGCCATTGTGACCAGTCCTGCTTAGGTTTTCCTGATCACTGGAGTACACGTCATGGATGAGCTGCCACTGGCGCTATCAGGCTTCTTCACGAAACACAAACGACCCCGATATGCTGCCACCAGTCTCTTCATTGCCATTTTGTGCATGCTTGAAACAGTTGGGGAACTCTTTCACTGTATCATGGGACATGGGAAGCACACTGCGTTCTTGATGTACCCAAAAGACTTCTCCAAGACCACAGAGAGACCAACCATGTTCTGGCTGATTTTTAATGACACGGTGTAGCCTTAGCGCCATGTGGATGGGGCTGTAGTCAGCAGCTGGAAAGTTTAACTAAAATACTGAAAAGGGTGTTTCTTCTTCAGAAGGGTCACCACGTGTATGCTCAAACATTTCTCAAGCAACAATCCTTGGATGAAAGTGACCAAAATGGAAATGTTCTATGGACTAAAGTAATCCAGATGAAAATAGGTGCCTATTCATTCACAATGATCAAAAGTCGGTCATACAACAGGACAACAATCTTAAGCAAAGTGTCTAATTTGCAACCTGACTGAAAAGTCAATAGTCTGCAATGGCCTAGTCAAAGTCCAGGCCTCTACTTTACTGAAATGCTTTGGGTGAGAGACCTGCCTCTAAACTTGGTTGTTTTCCATGTTTCTTTTTTTATTTTTACATCCTCAGTGTCCACGTTGTTGTTAGTTTTTATTCAGTATTTAAAAGGACGTGTTATTTCCAACTAGTGTTAGCAAAACAAAAAAATATTCTCATTGACGCGTGTTTTCTTTCGCGACATTCAAATCCAGAAAATTCGAGTGCTCAGTCACCAAAACAGTCCTCTTGAAGCAGATTGTGTGCACATAAGATCCCGATTACCGAGGCTTTAAGCACATAAACACTGCTCCTTTTTCTCTTACCTTTTCTACAGGTACCAGCACTCCTCCCTCCATTGCGGCCACGCCTGTTTCTGCTCTGCCTCCCCCTATCGCAGTGAACAGCTACCCCTCTGTGGCAGCTCCACCCAATGGCCAATCAGCCACTGAAACCCTGTACACCAATGGGGTTCATGCCTATCAAGGTAGAGACGTTGCAGTTTTTTTTTGTTGGCAGATTACATTGTCGGTTTGCAAAGCTCCACTTTATTAACGCATGTTGAAGCAGCAAATGAGGGCCTAATTAAGATTAAACTGAAGAAATCCAAAGCCCTAAATGTGATTTGAAGCATGTTGATGTGCCCTGAATAGCATTTGTGACTCATTTTGTTTTGCATTGAGCAGTTGTTGACCGTGTTTCTACTGTGTCACAGCTCAGAGTCCGGTCCTGGACCCCTTGCAGCAAGCTTACACGGGCATGCAGCACTATACAGGTCAGCCCTGCGGTCCAATTAATGCTAATAACTGAGTCATAAAATGCCATTTCTGTACAGAGGTGAATGTGTCGCTTATGTTGGTTGGAGGGTAAAAAGCGGTCTAAAAAAAAAACGTTCCGTCTGTCCTTCGTCTCCGTCAGCCACTTACCCTACTGCCTACAGCCTGGTTGGACAGCCGTTCCCCCACCAGCCCACCCTGGTGGCTCAGCAGCCACAGCAGCCTCAACAGCTCCAGCAAAGAGAAGGTAAACTCAAACAGAAATGTCTTAGACAAACACTGTGGTGGTTTTTTTTTTAGGTTTGGGTCAATCGCCGTTTATCATGTTTTACACATGTTTTGATAAGGGAGGTTTGCTTTGTTTTTTAGTTTTTTATTTGCCGCTTTGTTTTCTCTCATGATATGAGGATAAAGTTTGACCCTCAGGTTCAACTTGAACGTGGGAGCAAATATAGATTTTGTGCTTATCTTTGTTTCAACAACTTAGGTTTTGTTCTTTGTGTGTTTGAAAACCATGGAAGGAATTTATAACTGAAAAAGCAGAACGCACTTTTTTTTTGACAAGCGTACCAGAAACACCCAACGTGTAAAAGGATTTAAACATAATTTGACTTTATACAGAAGTGGTATTTACACTCGATGACACAACAGTGCAATAACTTAGTCAGCACTTTGAATCACGTTGTTACTGAAAAGTGCTATATAAATAAACTTGCCTTGCCCTTGCCTAGTCTCTGTAGAATAATCAACTGAACCCAAACAGATGAATAAAAACAAATTATTTTTTTAACTAATTGAATGTGAAAAAACAAATGAAAAGCATTTATATTAAACTTTTTAAGTATAAGAACAGTCCATTTTCCTATCTGAACAAATCATTGGCTTTACATATGCTATATAAAAAAGTACACATCTTGAAAGCACTAGTCCCAGAGAAACGTCCCTATATGAAGCAGTTCAGAAAACACACTCTACTATGAAGTATTTGAAAATATACACATTTTGTTTCAGACTCAAGACACTTTCTTTACATGCTCACAACTAAATATTAAAAGGAAACACATGCAAATAGGTATTCTAGTCTAGGACAGCCTGACTTCCAATTTTTGAAAACTGTTACAAAAAGGGGAAACAGACAAACCTGTTTCCATTTTAGTAGGACAGAAGTGTACTTCATAGACCATCAGAGAATAATGCATTATTGTAATGCAGAAGGAGAGTAAATAAACAACTCAAAGCTTTGCCGTGGATTTTGCGTTCAGCCTATTTACTCTGATATCCGTCTGTGTGTAATTTACATGTTGTATAAAGCCAGCTGTTCTCTGAAGTTTAATTAGAGAACTTCAGTGAACACACAGCAGAATGAAAACCAAGGAGCACAGCAGACAGGTCAGGGAGAACCCCGTGGAGAAGTTTAGATTAGGGTTAGATTGTAAAACAATAATTTAAGCCTTGAACATCATGCGAATATAGAAAGGCACTACTGCAAACCTATGGTAACTCTGGATGAGCTGCAGAAGCCCGCGGCTCAGATGGGAGAGTCTGATAAGAGGACAGCTAATAGTTGTACACTCTACAAAATCTCGCCTTTATAGAAGAGTGTTCAAAAAATGGTACAAGAAGTCCCGTCTTTCCAGTTTGGCACGAGCCATGTAGAAAACCCATGAATACGGGCAAGACAGCATCATGCTGTGGGGGATCAGAATTGATAGAGAAGATAGATGGCGATGAACTCAGAAAGATCTTGGAAGAAAACCCACTAGTAGCTGCAAAAGTCTTAAAATTTCAGTCTGTGGATTTGCAAACCTGACAGACGCGTACGCTTTTAGACTACAGCTGTGATAAAGTTGGTTCTGCAAGGTTGTGGTTCAAGGGGTCTGCACAAATACATGTCATGTTTTTTTTTTTTCAGATTTTCTCTAACCTTCCACTTCACATTAATGCACTACTGTGCACGTGTTGGTTAATCGCACAAAATCCAGGGTAAAAACAAATTACAGTGTGTGGTTGTCATCTGTGAAAATGTTTAAGAGTTCAAGAGAGCGTGAACACTTAATGGATGCAATAGTTACGAGATACAGCTCAGAAACAGCTTTAATAAAGGGGAATATCTAAGGTTATTTATATTTCAACCCTCTTTTCTTTGCCTGCAGGTCCAGAGGGGTGTAACATCTTCATCTACCACCTGCCGCAAGAGTTCACCGACTCGGAGATCCTTCAGATGTTCCTGCCCTTCGGAAATGTCATTTCTGCAAAGGTCTTTGTCGACCGAGCCACCAACCAGAGTAAATGCTTTGGTAAGTCACAAAGAACAGGGTTGGCGATAAGGGATTTTCATAAATAAGGCAAACCTTTTCTGACATTTTAAGCCTCTGCGTTCCACCTCAGGTTTTGTGAGCTTTGACAACCCATCCAGCGCCCAGACTGCCATACAGGCCATGAACGGCTTCCAGATCGGCATGAAGAGGCTGAAGGTGCAGCTGAAGAGGCCTAAGGATGCCAACAGGCCTTACTGAAGGAGGTGAGTGACTGCAAATCAATGTGGTTGGAAGGATTGGAAGTGGCTGATGGACGGCTGGGGATGTGTGTGAGAAAATTAGGGTTACAAAGTGGATGTAATTTGGAGCTCACACTTCAAATGCTGAAGAAAGTCAATGACAACTCAGTAGATTAACTTTACTGAGGTGGGCAGCACCTCAAAGCAGCAATCTGAAATACTTTACAACATCTAGAAGGTATCTTTGATGTGTGAGAGCGGTTCTATCTGATCAGAATGCAGAAAGCGAGTTTTTTCACTCTGTTTAAATGTTCTGTCTAACCAGTGTTCTGTCGCAGGGTTGGATTTTAACAGCTGTCCATCATCATTAATTTTTTTCCTTTTTTTTTTATTTATTGTTTTTGTGCTGTGCAACTTGCAATTTTTCCTGCAAAAAAAAAAAAAAAAAAAGTATAAAAAAAAAAAATCCCCACCAAAACATCATCAAACCACTCTCAAGACTGTCCCGCCATTCGTATATCGTGGAGACGTTCGTCGCTAAGCCCCGCCCCCTTCCTTCTCAGAGCGTTGTAAGTTTAATGGCCTGTGTTGATTGCTGTGGCGATATTGCCTGTGATGGTTGCCATTAGCAGTTTTGTTTAATTATTATTTTGGGCCGTTGCCTTGATTCACCATGCTCAACTGCATGGCGGGTTACAGTGGCGACCGTGAACTGTGTTTGGTGCGTTGTGAGTTTCCTTTTAAACTTATTTTTGTCCTGATTTTATATCCTTGCAAACACTGATTGATAAATGTCACTTTACCTCAGCATCTGTAAGTAACTGATTATCATGACAAGCTGTTTTATTTTCTTTAAAAAAAGCACTGTAAAAAGAAAACTGCATTAGGCATCAAAAATGGAGCTTTTAGATTTTCCCTCCAAACATTTTTTTTTTTTTCAGTTTTTGATGGTTTCATTTTTGTCCGTCATGATTATCATTCTTACACCTCCTTTCTGTTTAGTGTGGTAGTTGTTGGTGAGTGCTGGATTTTGGTCTTGATGTAACTTATTTCCAAGTGACTTTGTGCCTGAGCTTTGTTGGGTTTCTGTAAGACTTAACGTGTCCTAAATGTGACCCTGAAAAGTGGTTCACAGCGTAGTGTTTGTGTGTGAAATCAAACCTAAACGTGGCTTTGTTCTTTATATTTGATGAATGCGAGGAAAACCTGCTGTGTGGATGTGTTGTGAGATGCTAAGCTCACTTTAGACGGTTTCGGGTAAAGCTGTTTTGGTGTCTGTGACACATGCTGCTGGCTGAGGAGCTGCATTCCTCTGTAGGAATTCTGGGTCTACAAAAAGAATCAGAAAATCCTAAATCCTGCATGTTAAAAATAGGCATCGGGTCGGCATGAGGCTCTGATCATATAGTGATAATGAAACCACCATTTTAGGTAATTTGGAAAATAAAAGGGTTTCTAGGAAGTCTTAAAAGGTATAGTGTTTAATTTAAGTGTTTTCCGGGTCTGGTGAAGTATGGAAAAATAAAATTAGAGCATTAAAAAATGTCTATTTTTTTCAGAAATGAATATCTTTTCCTTTCTCTTTTTTGTGCCTTTGCTTATGTCCTTACATATTAGTATCCTTTCTCTCCCCTTTTACCTCTCTTATCTTTCCTTGCTTGCTTCCTTCCGTTCATCCTTCCTTCACCTTCTTTACAAACGGAAAGTGAAAGGATCACTTTTCCTTAAAGGCTATAAGTATGCAGGCTGCGTTGTTATCAACTTTGTTTTAAAAAAAATAATATTATTGCTTTGATCCATGATTATTCTCATGATCAGACAAAATATTGTATCTCATTTTTGAGGCACTGTAGAAATCTTTATCATAAATCTTTGTTGGTATGGTTAGAGATGCTCAATGCGCTGATAAGAGCACAGCATAATTTACACTATAAGATTTTTTTGGGGCAATTTTCTAAAATTTGAAGAGCCGATTCCAACCAGAATTCCTACCCTGCATGTTTTGAAATAAAATGCCTTGCTTAAGAGATGAGAAATGTCTTAGAACGTGAGTACAGATGAAGCAGAATGACTATCCGGTGTGTAATGCAAAACACTGAATTAAAATAAAAGTATATTGTTATGCTTAATTTTTGTGATTTGCTTTTTAAAAAAAAACTCTCTTCTCCTTCCCCCCCTCCCCCCTCACCTTCTTCTTCTTAATTTCTAGGACAAAGTAAGAAGTCAATCAAGAAAACCACTTGGGGGATGTCCCAGCCTTGTTTGGTTGTTTTGACCAACCGCATAGCACAGGAGCAACACTTCAAAACAAGCAGTATCCCGTATATGCGCTTACAGAAACGACATTAACCGCTGTAAAGCCAGCAACAAATTCATCCACAGACTCTGCATCCACACAGTATCCGAAGTGCTCCAGAGTTCCTATCATTCCACGGCTGGATCCATTTATATTATGTACATACTCTATTGTCGGCAACAAGATATACATGTTAAGAAAAAAAAAAAAAAAGCATATCAATGATGTTATTCTACTGAACAGGGTTCTAATGTATAGTGTGATTTGTGGTCTATGGCGCCAAGAAAAGGCCAGTCTACACAGTCGGCGGCAGAAGAAAATACTATTCTGTATGATTACCGTTGGTAATATTGTTATGTAGAGTTAGTTTTATTAATTATAAGTAAAGTAAAAACACGGAGTGATTAAAGTGGAAGAGAAATGGATTTCCTCTCGCTGTATATACCTTGGTTTAAAAATGGAGGACTTAAAAACTTTGCAAAGTAACACTCTCTGCTGCCACTACGTTTAAAAATAAAACAAAACGGAAGGAAGGGCTGGGAATTTTTCTATCTTGATTTTTTACGTTTAATTTATTTGGTAATAAATTTGATTGCGGGGGTGACGTGAAAGTTTCTTTCTTTTTTTTATTTATGAGAGGAAAATAGAGAAGATTCCTGTGGTCTTTACAACAATGAACACAATTATTATAGAGTTTTTAATTGCATAAATGTACCTATGGAAGTAAAAAAAAACATGTTTCTTTATTTATTCTCTACAATTGCTGTTTTAAAACATATGTCTTTAAAAGAAAATAAAGTACAATTTAGAAAAAAAATTTTTCGATTTTTTTTAGGGCAAAAAAATTGACACCTTTACTTTTTAACATTTGGATAAATAAATAAGCGTGTTTCTTTAGAGAGCTTTGGCGCCCCCTGTAATACTAGAGAGGTATTGCGGACGGTGTGTACAAATTGATGCGTTTAAGTTATTATGTGCCCCGAAATCATAACAGAAACTTTTCTTGCTAAAAAAAAGACGTCTCGTTATTTGAGAAAATTATATTTTTAGTGATTTCTGATTGAAATATCCAGCTGAGCATGGAGAAGACAAGAAAGGGTTGAGGTAAGTGTAACCACAGCTTCGGTATGTAATGAGCCTGTCTGCCTCCTGGCTGGGTTTGGTCTAAACCTGCCTCGACTTTCTTTGACATGCTCAGGTATGAGGGGTTATTTGTGGCACAAAGGTGTTAAGCAGCAGAAAAATGCTGTAGATTCATGATGTTCTTCTATAAATTGCTCCTTTTTTGGAACTTAAATAAATGTGTGAAAATAATGCGGTAAGTGCAGTATAAATAAAGCCACAAAACCATACTCGAGATATTGCAGAGGCTCATTAAAGGTTTTTATGAAGCAAACAGAATTTTTGGTTGTAATTGTTTTAAATGGTAAATTTTACGGTCTATTACATGTTGTATTTATTTAGGGATATATAGGGTCAGACTTATTAAAGGTTTTGTTTTATTTCTAGATATATAGATGTATTGCTTGATGTGAATTATCATGAGTAAAAATTAAGGCACTAAAGAAAGGCCGTTGGCCAATCACGACAGTAGAGCAACGCATCAAATAATTTAGATGTGGTGGAGATGGGTTGAAGTCCAAATTGAGCAACAGGATGGGAAAGAAAAAGGATTTAAAGGGCCTATATCATGCAAAATCAACTTTTTTGAGCTTTTAACTATGTTATAATGCCACCCCTACAGCATAATCATGGACACAGTGGTGTTTTACTTGATTTATGCATGTCTGTGCACGGCATCCCAACCCTACCTATTAAACCAGTGCTTCTCAATCCTGGTCCTCAAGTACCTGCATGTTTTAGATGTCTCTCCGTTGCCGCACTCCTGATTCAAATGATTGCATGAGCTCCTCAGCAGCCATCAGCTGCTGCAGTAGTATCCGGGGAGCCTGTTAATCATTCATTCAAATAAGTCAGGTGTGTCAGGCAGCAAGGAGACAACAAAAACATGCAGGCCAGTGGTACTTGAGGACCAGGTTTAAGAACCACTGTATTAAACAACATACCCACTTTCTCCAACCAGAAAGCGGAGATGTGAGGCGGAGCGCGATCATCTCTGCTCAAGGTTGAGATGGAGGGTCATTTAGCACCTAATCTGCGCCGTGGCAGCAACTGTTCTTTTCTTATCCATATATAAAACATGTTTTCGGCTGCGAGAGGTCTCGGACTTCGTTCAGCCTTCCTAAAGAAGAGCCTAACTGCCAAAAGTGGTTGGATTTTATTTTTGGGAGCACCTTACAAACCCGCAAGTTTGTGCTTGTCTGTGACTGTCACTTCACTGATGTCTGCTTGGTGAACCTCAGACTGAGGTTCTAACCCCTTTCCAATACTGCAAGTAGCGCCAGGATTAGCCAGTAGCAGCAGTGGCTGTAGGACAACGTCATGAAATGGGCGGCGCTGCAATGAACGCAAGCATCTTTCTTCCGGGTTGGAAAAGTAGCACCAGAAAACAATATTTCATAGAAAATTAATACTCCGTAGTGCCAAAGGCAGTATTTCATCACATATATGCCTATCGTTGACTTTGAAAGGCTTAAAAAAAGCGTGATAAAGAGCATAGTCACTTTAAAAGTGCCATGCTTCCTCTGCTTGGTTGTATTTTTGCTCATTGCTCATAGAAAGGCAACAGTAGCTCAAATAAACACTTGTTACGGTGAAATTATGTGGAATATCAGATGTGAACAGACAACCTGTCCAACCCTCTGTTAATTGAGCCAAATTGGACAAATTATCAGATAAATTGAGTCTTTAAGGCCATTTTATCGAATCTCAATTGGTTTTAAGTCTAAACTTCTACCAAGGTACCCATGATGCTCCTTTGTTAAAAAAAAAAAAAAAAAACTCACTAGATTGTTTCAGATTACTCTCCTGCTCCATAACTCAAGTGCACTGGAGCTACAGGTCTGAAACAGATTTCCCAGGTCTCCTTTTGGGGTTTTGCTGTACAAGGTGTTGTTCTGGGTGACCTTCTTGGTGAGTTTTTGATGTGCTCTTGGAATAATTTTGTTCACCATCGTCCCAAGTTTTTTTTTTTTTTTTGTCATTTGTGAATAAAGGTCTCTGACAGTGATTAACAGGGATTCCCAGAGCCTTAAAATGGCTTCATTACCCTTTGAAAACTAATAAAAATCAACAAATTTCTTTGATTTCTCTTGATTATACAGGTCTGGCTGTAATCAGGCTTGTGTTGTGTGTGCAGTTGAAATAAGAAAAAAAATGCGGTTAATCACATAATTCATGATTTAACAAATTGGGCAATTATATTTTCAAATGCAGCCAAGTTGCTCTGAATGGCTGTTTTTCTGTAATTGTTTGAAAACTGCATTTTCTATTATATTTGGGTTATCTTTATCAGATTTGTTTGATGATCCGAAACATTTAAACACGACGAATAAGCAGAAAGGGTACAACAATCTTGTGTAGCCTATTTGTGGCGCTTAGGATGGTACTTAAGGCGTAAAAGAGGCAACAGCGCCCTCTGGAGTCACGATATGAGACGGTCGTTGAATTTGGTGCAACAGGTCAGCAGATACGCTGCTGTGGCGTCACGGACTACCCCTCATACCCGGGGCGTCACTTTAAATAGCCTGCCTGCCTGCCATCATCGTAAAGCATAAGTAACCTTAAAAAAACACTGTCACTTTCCGGCTGATCTGTAACAGCAAGCCTCGGTCGGTCGACAGACACGATTCCGGTTTGAGAAAAGGTGGGGGAAAAAAAGTGAACAGCTGAGCTCGTCTGGCCCACATTTACATCGTTTTAAATCACGACACAGGGGAGGATTTTGCGGGAGAAATTGCGACACACTTTACTCCCCTCAACGAGAACCGAGTCAAAAGGGAAAGCAGACGGATCCAGTCGCCGGATGATGAGTAAGTTGGAGCCACTATAATGGCGAAACATTCATGAAATCCTCCCAGCCACAACACGGACAGGGGACGAGGAGGAGCGGAAGAAGCGGAACCCGGGGTGCCGCCCGATGAGCACACTTTCCGGCCCGGACTACCTGCCCACACACGGTGAAGAAACGAGAGGTGAGTTGAGGGTGGGGAGCCGACTGCACCGTTACATGGCGGAGCATCCGCGGCAATTGGTCCAAAGTGTGCTCTCATTCGGCTGCTTCAATAAGCTTTAAGCCCCAGCACGTCGATTCTAGGGGTTCTATTTTTAATCGCGAAACGCGAGTGTCCGTTTTAGGAGGGTTTTAAAGCGGCGAACTTGGCTGACAAGCCTCCATCAGGAAGCCCTGTGCAAACGGACCGTTGAAAGACGTTGCACATCAAAGTTTTAGCTAGCAGGCCTTGTTTGTTTGCTTTAGCGGCGTTTGTTTGCGAACAGGGAGGAAAAGGGGGGGACGCCGAAGACGGGCGATCCGTCATTAAAACCATTCAAATCCTAATGTAATGTAGTTGGAGCCCGGGCGCTAACTTCCAGCCCTGATCCGTGCCGCAACTTGTTGCACAACTTCTGAAACGTTAGCCAGAGAAGCGTCGCGACGCCAGGTCCTCAGTTCTTGTACGTGCGTTGATCTGGAGGATCCGCTCACTTTTCCTGTCGAGTTCGGAACTTGTTTTAGGAGTTGGATAAGTTTCTGAGAGCTCCGTCCGAGAGTGAGGTAGTCTGTCCCCGCTATCTGTACCCGGGTGCACCGCGCCTGCCGCCGCTCCCTGCCCCGGTTCGCCTCAGCGACGCGAGCTGGGTCAGAACCTGCGAAGCTGGCAGGTAAAAAAAAACGGCTCCATTTTACATTTGACTATTTTTTTTTTTTTTTTTTTTACAAAAAATGTTTTTTTAGATTTGTTCAGGGTGCTATTATTATTATTATTATTTTTTTTTTAATTTTGGTTATATGTTTTTTTTTGCATAACTTTGACTGTGTTCATGTTAATGGCGTCACATCCGTCCAGGTTATGTTTGTTTGGGTGATACTTTTTTTTTTTTTTAAATTCAACACATTTTGTTTTAGTTACCCTTCAAAGTAAAAAAAAAAAAACGTTTAAACCAGCAGAGACGTTTGCGTGTCAGCACTAGTCCTTGACTCCCTTTCATGACACATTTTCCTACCAGTACTATTACAGTCAAGTTCCTTCCCGATGTCAGTTTTAGGTGAAGAAATATTTTCATGTACTGTAATGGCTGCAGCAGGTCTACTGCTCAACCTGGATGTGTCATAGCAAAGGTGCTGCATGCCAAAAAGTAGTCCCAAAACAAACATAAGCTTTGCACACACTTTATCTGTGCAAAATGTCACTTCTTAATGTGAGCTTTTGATCAGAACGAGGTTATTCTGACCGAAAGCTCACATTGAAATATCAAATCTTGCACAGATAAAGTGTGTGGAAGTCTTTTATTTATTGGTTTTTTTTTTGCTTATTTACTGTAATCAAAAATGTATGGGATGGAGAAAGCATTTAACACACTTTTAAATGATTTTTCATTGACTAGATTTAGCAGTGTTGCTGCCAATATTTAGCACACATAGGTTTGGTTAATAACATGTCAAAAAGCTTGAAGTCAAATATATCATAAAATAAAATGCATGTTTTTTTATGAGTTTTACTGAAACTGGCATGTAAGGGATGAAAGGAAAAAAAGTAAAAACACCTAATTTTGTGATAAGTAATGAAGTAAATGCAAGGCTGTTGCTGAATTTGCAATGATGATTATGATTAACACATTTTCTGACTAATTTATTCCTTCTTTTTTTCTTCTTTACAACCTCAACCTCCCAACCACTCTTTTTTTTTTTTTTTATGTTTATCATTGCGACCTATAAAAAATATAAATAAGGTGTCGGCTTTGAGGGCAGGGAAAGTATCAGACAGGCCACGTGTTTTACTCGCATACAGAATTTGCATGCATGTCATCACTTGACGTAAATTGTCCTGCCAAATATTGCAAGCAAGCAGTTCTTTGTGAGATTGCAAACACAGATACGTCAATCATAATTGTAATTTGATATAGTGTGCAGCGCTAATACATTTTTTCATTATATGAAATGTATGTTTAGACATTTCTTTGGCAAATATTTTTTTGCTTCCTTGGGACGGCGATGGAGCAAGTACTTTAAAAAAGGTTTTACACAAAGAAATGCAAATTAGTAAGAGTTGATGTTGCTTCCAGTTTTTGAAAGTCACAGACCCTAATAACACCCACCAAAATTTCTAATTTGCATTATACATGGGAAAGAGAAAAATAACATCTTTTTCTTTAGAAATCAGAGACTGTAATTGCTTCCTGTCGTATTCATGATCTCAAAATGT
This sequence comes from Fundulus diaphanus, assembly GCA_037039145.1. Taxonomy (NCBI): domain Eukaryota; kingdom Metazoa; phylum Chordata; class Actinopteri; order Cyprinodontiformes; family Fundulidae; genus Fundulus; species Fundulus diaphanus. The sequence continues at coordinate 38,101,320 of CM073135.1, forward strand.
CAAACAAGGTGATTATGTGTTGTGTAAGGTGAGGACTGAAGTTAAAATTGCATCAATAAAAAAAATTAAATGTTAGGGCCTAATATTTCTATTAAAAAAAGTTAATTGAAAAGGTCACTTAATATTCAATAAAGTTGGGACCCATCAGGAAAAGCCTGATTGGTGGATCTCTGAAAAATGTATGAGCATGCATTTATTTATTTTATTTTTGCACCAACTGTAAACCCTGTGCCTTGCAAAAGTGTTCCTATTCTAGGGCTGGGTATCATCCAGGATGAGCCGATACGGTTCTTGATATAGCTCAGCTTGATTTGATTTTACTCCAATATTGATATTTACTTTCAAATTGATGCTCAAAGTCATTCAATCAACAAAATCAGCCAAATATTATATTTATGTTCAATTTATTGAACACTAATATATATATACAGGAAAATAAAGTGCATTTCGTTCAATGCATTTAACGGATCACAGAAACCAAACATGTGCCCAAACGTCGGATTTTAGGGACGAAGGCGCTTCTAAAATCCTGTCGACCGTTCCGCAAATTCGTCTCGCTTACACTTCCTCCCTGTGAACAGTAATGGCGCGCTGCAATACCGCCCCCTAGGGGTTGGGAGGTATATCGTATTGAAAGGCAGAATATCGATATTAAATCGTCTTTAAAAACATCGATATTAATCTTTGTATCGATTTTTATGCACAACTCTATCCTATTCCTTGAATTTCTTCACATGTTGCCATTTATAGTGCGTTTAAACCAAATGCAATTTCGGTGCCGTCGCTCGCCTGAAATATCTCCTGAAATTTTCAGTAGTGGTACAATGGCGCTATCTAGTGACTTTCACTTAACTACCACTCCAGTGTCCCTTCTCACTCTTCTCCAGGCTTGGTCCTTTCTGGACTTGTAGTAATAATTGGTTGAGTCATACGACTCAACGACCGCAGACCGCCACCATCAGCTTGTCTTCCATGTTGAATTAAAAACAGCTTCTTTCCGCTGCGTTTCTTCAACCCACGTCACAGCCACATCCAGTTCCTGATTGGTTGTTGCGACGTGACGAGACACAAAAGTTCAGATTCTTTTTTTTAACTCCAGCGACTGTCGCTTCTCGTCCATCGCAGGTGTCGCGTGGCTGTCATCGGCAAAATTGCGCCGGGTGCGTCGCTAGAAACGCGTCTGTTGCCTCGCTTTGCGTCGCATCATTCCCGTGTTGTAAGTGTAAATCAGTCACATTGGCGTTGGGTGTAAACGCACCCTTAGAACCACAGGCTGCGATGTACCTGTTCATTCTATGTAACAGACCAACACAAAGGGGGGTGCATCATGGTTGCATCCATCCTGCTTCACTCTCATTCTCCTAAATTTAATTCAATACTTTATTAATCCCAAAAGGAAATCAAATATTGTTGTAACTCAAACTCTGCAGGTTTCCTCAAAGACTTGTAGATTTAGAAGCTGTTGGCAGGAAGGATCTTCTGTAGAGGCCTGTCTTACAGCGGCTCTGAAGAAGCCTCTGACTGAAGATGAACTGTTGTATGACAGTCTGACGAAGAGGACGCTCTGGGTTGTCCATAATGTTCTTCATTTGATGAGGAATCCTTCTTTTCAAACTCATCTCCAGAGGTTCTAGAGAAGTCCCCGGAACAGAACCTGTCTGCTTTATTAGCCTGTTGAGTCTCCCTGACGCTGCTAAACCAACAGATGATGGCAGAAGAGATCACGCTCCACAACAAACATATAGTAGCTGTAATAAGGTCTAGTTGACCCGTGTTGGGAGCTCGCCTAATTTGTTAAGGTGTGTGTGTGTGTGTGTGTGGTTTAGGCTCTGTATATCCAGCTGTTCCGTGAAGGCGAAGCAACGGCAGATCAAAGATAAAGTTGTGGAGAAGTTTAAAGCTGTTTCTGTGAGACATCTTAAAAACTCGATTGTTTTCCACCTTAAAAAAAATGCACTATTCTGTCTTGGTCTATCGTGTATGATGAGAAGGGATCCTAAGATTTAGAGACACACTCAACATCTTGTTTAGATTTAATGCAAGGGCAATAGTAATGAGTAATTAAAAGTAAGCAGTAGCAATGCGGCCGGTGCTTCCCAACAATCCTTCTAAAATAAATGCAGTTGGAACATTTTATAACAAATTTTTTGAGCTGATTAGAGTTGCTAGGAAACGGGGGTGGGCACTTAACGTTATCGTGAAAAATTTGGCTTTATCATGACAACAATGAATTCCAATTAGCTGTGTCTGAAAACCCCCAAAACTGCCAGTATTGTAATTTTATAAAATTTATTTATTTTTATTTTTTTTTGCATTTTTTGGTTCCTTGTGAGCAGTAACTAAATGAATATCAATACATTTAAAAATCTAATTGTAGTTATTGTGTGGGGTTTAGTGATTTAAAATCACATACACTACCTAATGTAGCTAGTGTCCTGATGAAGCCTATTTTGAACTTTGTTTTTATGTTTTTAAATATATTCTGTAATCACAGTATTTATTTCTTGGAATATAACTAATGTGACATACAGTCACAGCCATCAGTGACTTAAAGACTGCAAGAAGCTGTAAATAGTCTTTTATCACAATAATACCACAATGTATCGTGATCAAATTTAAAGTCCGTATTGCCCACCCCTACTAGCAGCTTCTAATTAGTAATCCATAACTGTCTGTTTCCCTGGGGTATAGATATTTTGCGACACAGTGGGTAATTTCTTACCGTACCATCTTTATTTATAAAGCGCTTTAAAACAGCCAACAGCTGAAACAAACTGCTGTACATCGCTACGAGCTGAAACACATCTACTAAAAAGCTACGATAAAAACACTTAAACAATAAAACCAATTTAGAATGGAAAACTAAGTCTCGCTAGTGGTAAAAGCCAAAGAATAATAGGTGAGTTTTAAAAGCGGGCAGCGAAGGAGCCTCTCTTATGTGCATAAGCAGATTCTACCACAATTGAGGGCCAACAATCTTATGGTTGCTTTCTAGTAGACTAAATGAGGACCGCTCTTTAAAAGAAAAATGCTGGCCATGTGCTCTTTGCCTGGGCATGTGACAGCGGTAGTGATGCAGAGCCGAGGCGCAGTTTAACTGAAGCAGACGGGTAATGTCAGAGGTGTGGTTGTGTTTTTTTTTTTTTTTTTTCACAGTGTTGTAAGGTTAGGAAAATAAACGATTATGCAATCGGTTCTTGGCCATAACGGCGACGGCATCCCAAATCATTATCATCACTAGGCTGATTCAAGAGAAGTCAGATACTGCCGCTTACTTGAGGTCAGCCTCTCTAAATGTTGTTTCGTTTTGGACCTGAAAAACATTGAGCATTTCTGAATGCAATTCTTCCAAAGTTATTAATATTTTAATTTTCAACTTTTTATTTGACAATTTGAACATTGTGAGACACTTTAGCTCGTGCTGCACCCTCTGGAATAGTGTTGCTTAATTACTGGTTCATGTGTTACGGCGTACTCTTAAAAAAACGTCATAGAAAACTGACCAGCTTGAAAAATGACCCAAACAGAAAATAAAGATATCTACACAGCACCTGGACAGACTAAATTCCAGTTGTCTGCATTTCCAGAGACCCAAATAGACACGCACAACAAATTATGTATTTAAGGGCTAGAAAACTAGATTTTGCATGATATGGCCCCGTTTTTAAAAGCAGCTGGTGATGAGATATTATGAGTTTGATGAGGCTACCACTTCCGTTTTCCGCCTGGTATGTTGTAGTCGTTTCTGTGGACAAGAACACAGGAGGATAACTTAACAAGAATAATCTTTGACTTGCAGAAATGATTTGCTTTCACTTTGCTGCTTATTTGATTATGTGCTTTTTTTTCTCCCCCCACCCCCCCCTGCAAGTCAAAGTAAGCGGGCTGCCTTAAATCAGCCGAAGGCAGAGAGTGTACTTTACGTTTGAGAACCGCAAAACCCGTCTTGACAACTAACCTGCCTCAAGGAAGGTTTGCAATTCCTCTCATCGGTCAGAAAGTGTCTCTGCAGGTTCATTCAAATCCCAGCATTAACTCAACGACAGACTGCGAACCTGAATCCGTTGACCTATTTTAACACAATCAGTGGAGAGGGCATGCATTGTTCCTTTGAAACGGGTGAAAGACTAGGTCTGACCAGCGGGTTAAGTCAACAAAACGATGAGCTCTTTGAGGAAAGCTCAGTTCATTGCAGACTCTTTATTATGCAGGAAGCAGGTTGATTAAACGCGGAGGTTAACTTTACAAGGCGGAGCAAAGGTTGTTGCACTTAAAAAAACCTGCTGATGTGGTGGTGTAAAGGTTTTCTCTCTGGCGACCGAGCAAGCCCCTTAAGGTGTCGCCGCCACCTCCGCTGCTGCCGTCCCAGTTCAAGGAGCGACCCGCCCTCAGCGGTTTGTGCGCCCTCGTCCAGAAAGCGGCTGACTCATAACCGTGACGAAAGGGAATGGCATGGGGCCGCTCGCATTCAAATGTCCGTTTTACCTAATGCAAAAATGAGAGCACACGAAACGACGCCCAGTCCACGCTCGGTGTCCTATCAATTGCCTCATTGTTAATTTTCCGCACTGATCTGGCCTAAGAGCATGTAATCAGCTTTAATTCGAAGGTTTTCCAAATAGGCAGCACAGTTTGCCCGCTCTGAGGATTTCCCCCCATTATTCTGGGGATATTGTGACTGTTTTTCAGACGCCAGAAATCCATTAAGTATCTCGTTTTGTTAGTTCGGTGCACGTTAATGGCTGAGGCGCTTAGGAGTTTGGTCAACCAAAGGATGTGATGCCCTAGATCGCCCATTCTATCTGGCTTTGATGGAAGTTAAACAAGGCCCTATAGTGCCTTGCTAAACTGTTCATGATTGTTTTTTTTGTTTTTTTTTGTAATGGACACAACACAAAACACAAAAGTAGCGCAAAACTGTGAACACCAACATTTAGAAAATGTTTTCCACATGAAACGGGTGCATGCAATTGTACTTAATTTCCCTTTGGGATTCATAAAGTATCTTTGAATTTATGTTTTTTGTGGTGCATTTGTCTAGCGGCCTTGCCCATCAAGACGGATGCCACAGACTCTCGGCTGCAGTTGGGGTCAGATTTTGATTGCTTTGCTGGTTTGACACATGAATAGTCTTTGATCCAGACCATTCCATACTAGCCCTGTCTGTATGTCTAGGATTGCTGTGCTTCTATAAGATGAACCTTCTCCCAAGACCTCAGTCTTTAGCACCCTCTAGCTTTGCCCCGCATTTACTGCCGATCATCTTCCCGCCGACTCTGACCAGTGTCTCTGTCCTCGCTGGAGACAAACATTCCCACCCCAGGATGCCGCCGCCATCGCCATGTTGTGCTGTAGGGACGGGAGAATTAGTCGTCCACACGTAGTCCAAAACGCTCAACGTTGGTCCGATCGGACCAGAGCGCCTTCTTCCTCGTGTTGTGTCCCAGAGATGGCTTGGGGTAAAAAAATAAATAAATAAAACTTATGTCTCTGGCTGCTTCAGAGTCACCATGTGCCTCTTAGCCGCTCCTCTGGGCGTTGCTCTCCTTGGCCGGCCTGCCATTTTAACTAGACCGCCATGGCTCCGTAGGTTTGCAGCTGCGCCACATTTGTCAGAGGATGGATTGAACAGGTCTCTGTAAGATGTTCAAAGCTTGGGATATTGTTTATAAATGTCTCCACAGCCTTCTCTCTGACCCGTCTCCTGTGTTCCTTAGTCTTCATGATGCTGTTTGTTCTCCAATGTTCTCTAAAAAAAAACCCTCTGAGGCCTTCACGGAACAGCTGCAGTTATACTGATAACATTACTAATTACTATTTAACTTAAGAGGCAGCTGCTTTCACTGGATTTTGAGTAATTGAGCTGAATAAAAATCTACAACAACCTTTTCAGATCTTCAATTATATACAAGACTTTAAAAAAAACGAGGATGCTTTAATTTGTGTTAGTCTGTCATATAAAACCGGTTAAAACGCAGTGTAGTTTGTGGTTGAAACATGAAAAGGTTAATGGGGAATAAGTACTTTTCCAAACCCCTGAAGGTGGCCGTTTAGTAAAAGTAGATGAGAGACACAACAAGCTGAGACTTAAAAGCACTTCAAAGTCAGATCAGAAAGTGTGCAGGAATCAATCTTCAGCTTTCAAGTCTTTAAAGACGCTTAGCATTCAGAGACAGCTGCATAGACTTTGACTAGACCATTCCGACACATTTACCCGTTTCCCCTTAAACATTGTTCTGCTGGAAGCAGAATCTCCGCATCAGTCTCAAATCCCCAGCAGATTGACACGGGCTGAAAAACATCCCCACCACATGATGCTGCCACCACCGTGTTTCACTGTGGGGGTGCCGTGGTTGGGGTGATGGGATGTGTTAGGTTTTCACCAGACCGGGGTTTTCCTTGGTGGCCGAAAAGCTCAATTTTAGTCTCATCTGAGCAGTGCGGTGTCCATACATTTGGGGAGTAGCCCATGTGCCTTTTGGCAAACTAAAACATGCCTTTTTATTCTCAAGACTTAGTAATGGCTCTTTTTCTGGCCACTCTACCATGAATTGCAGCCTCATGAAGTGTACGGCTTATTGTGGTCCCATGGAGAGATCCTCCAGTCTCTGCTGCGGCGCTCTGCTGCTGCTTGATGGTCATCTTTGGTTTCTGGGCTGCCTCTCTGATTTGATGGCGTTCTGGGTAAACATCAAAGATTTGGCTGTCTTTCACAGCCCCACCCTGACTTGTACTTCTCAACCACTTTGACCCCGACTTGTTTGGAGAGCTGCGTGGTCTTCGTGGCGCGATGCCTCTTGCTTGGTGCTGCTACGGCCTCTGGGGCCTTTCAGAAAAGGTGTATTTATACTGACAGAACCACACGTGATACTGAGATTTCACACAGGACGGCTTCATTTCACTAATTGGGACTTTGAAGGCAAGTCTCTCGGTGGTGTAGTGGGCCAAGTGATTGTTTTTGACGCGGGGTTTCAATCCCAGAAGCACAAGGAAAGGTTTGTGGCTCACAAACTCTGCCAAGTCTGGGTGCAGTTTGTGATGGCGTGTGGCGACCACTGGGCAGCTGAAAGGACTCGTATGTGGCATCTTGAAGGTAATTATTTGCAGCAGAACTTTTTCTGAGCTTCATAGCAAAGTGGCCGGAAGCATATATGCACATGCCAATTGATTTTAGCTCGGTTTCACTTGTCCAACTTAAACTGTTTTGTGCAGATGCCTGATATGGAATAAGATTTAAATACATATTTAGAGGTTGGACGTTACAAAATAAAGGGCCTAAGGGGGGTGAATACTTATGCAAGGCACTGTATCGTGGATATGTTGCTCAACAGATCATAACCACATCCTCTAGTTGTGTAATTTCCTTCCCTAGATTCAGCCAACGATATTTTTAAGAATCTAATGGATATTATCATATGAATGCGGCTGTTTGGAGGAATCATATGTATATATTTTTTTCTGTAAAACAAAAACTTTTTTGCTCATTCTGTTGCTGATGATTTGTTGGGTAAGACCCTCCAGATGCAGACAGTCCTCTGACTCCGGTCTTCTATCCTGGCCGGGTTCCTTTTTTTTGTTTGACTGCACCGCTTATTAAATTAGACATATTCATCTTTCCATGTTCCCTGTCAGCGTAAGAAGCAAGTGATCGGATGTCAAGCAGGCGTACGCGTCCTCTGTTTCCTGTCACCCCCCCTCCCCCCCGTCTGCGTGTTCTCATGGCCGAGTTTGTAGCTGAAAACTCATCTGTTGGTAAATCAACGAAGGGACCAAAGGCTCTCATGATACAGACAACCCTTCTTTGTGTTTTTTGTCATTAGGATGTTATCTCGGTTAAGTGAGCTGATATGGGCCGACTGGATCTGGTTCCCAGAAGGACACGGCTGGGACGACCTAAAGGATCACGACGGCAAAACCTTCCCTAAAACACAGGACCTCTGGGCGGTACTCCCCGTCGCTCTCTGCTTCCTCGTCATAAGGCGGATATTTGAGCGGTGAGTAATGCTCCTCTGTGGTCTACGTCGCCGTGTCTAGCTTGGTTATTTCTGACGATGTTCAGTCAGACATTAACCGCCAAGTGCACCCCTTTCGCTTCCTAGGACAATAGCTCTTCCTTTGGCCGCTCTGCTGGGAGTGAGAGACAAGCATCGTGTTTGTGCTTCTCCAAATCCCCTCCTGGAGTCCCACTTCTGCAGCACATCAATACATCCCACACAGGTACTTCCACTGCAAGCCTCGTCGCTTCATGCCTGTTTAAAGCTCGTCATTATACCTTGAATTAATTTATGCATTTGAAACACTGGGTTGAGGGTTTTTTCCATCCATCCATGCACTTGTCCATCCGTCCGCCCATCTATCCTTTTGTCCAACAAGCTATCCGTTCATCCAGCCATCCATCCATTTCACTGCAAAAAGGGAACTAAAAGTAAGCAAAATATTCTTGAAATCGGAGTATTTGTCCTTGATTTGAGACTGTGTATAAGATTATTTGCCAATGGAATTAGTATTTTGACCCCTAAAACAAGATAAGTAGATATACTGCACTTAAAATAAGATGGAGATGAGCTGTTCCTGTTGTAAGTGCAATTTGGCACATCATTTGAACTTGCCTGCTCAAATCAAGGACAAATCAAGGCATTCATTTCGAATATTTTACTTACCTTTAGTTCCCTTTTTTCAATTCAGTTCAATAAAATTTTATTCATATAGCGCCTATTCATGAAATATGTCATCTCAAAGCACTTTCCAAAATCAAATTCAATCAGATTATACAGATTGGGTCAGATTATACAGATTGGTAAAAAAAAAATCCATTTCATCAACTATCCATCCATCCATCCATCCATCCATCCTTTCCTCCATCTAACTATCCATTGCCCATCTGCTAATCCATCCATTAACTAAGAATTTTGAAAACTAAAGCCTGGAAAACAATGGAATGGCATGTGTTGAAATCCTGGTGGGGAGTTGTAAAGAGTCGTTGCAATGCGATCAAACCCAAATGCAGCTCTGGATTTGGCTTTTGACCTGTTATTTTTTTTATTTTTTTATTCTAGAGCTCCATAGAGATTTTAAGCAAACAGACGGGCTGTTCAGTGCGACAGGTCCAGAGATGGTTCAGGCGGCGGAGGAATCAAGAGCGACCCAGCAAGCTGAAAAAATTTCAGGAAGCGAGGTAGGTCTACATCTAAATCCTTTAATTTCCTTTTACGATACCAAATTTCCTTTGATTCTCAGGGTTTACATAGTTTCAGTTCAGACTGGATTTTTTTTCAGGAGGTCATGAGGTGCCCTCTCAAATGAAAGGTTTCTTCAAAGTATGGCAACATAAAAGCCTGCAAAGCCCAAAGCCACACTTCATAGGGAAGTTCTCTCTCGTAGAAACCACAGGACTGTCCAGCGTTGAACCCCCTCCGGCAGCTGCTTTAGTAAAACAATAACGTGATTTATGGACGCTGTTCTTGTAAAGCTCTGCTGTAAGACATCCTTGCCGCACATCCTTGCCGCACATTAAAGTTTTTATTGCACCACGTTCAACCGTTTCACGCAGCACAGATTATCATTTCATCACGAGTGGCTCTATTTTTATTTTATTTTTTAACTCCGACCCCACCCACTGAACGGGAGGATGCAGATGCTCAGCCGCTGCCGCAGGACAAGGAGGAAACTGGCTTCTGCTGAGATAAAGCGAATCCACGGCAGGTGTTTCCCACCTGCTGCTTTATCCATCTGATTGCTCATTATGGAATGCATAGTCACTATTGTTTTTTATTTACCTGCTTCTTAAGGCGAAAAAAGTACATTTTTATTGGATCTTTTAAAGCACAGATTGGTTAATTTAATGATATCTAGAGCAGGGGTTATAGTTCTCCGTCGCTGCTACGGATTTCCATCATTTGGAAAATGAGTGCAAATTGTTCCGTCTACACTTTTTATTAAAGGTTTTAAACTGAAGCTGCTCTCAACCAATGAAACCTGGCAGAGCCGGGACATTAGCCAATCAGAAAGAGAGTAGGGCGGGTCTTTGCAAAGCGGAAATCTGCCAGACTGAGCTTCATCGGTGTTCAATCATTATAACTTTTGGAAGAGCATCTCAAACTGGCCACAGATGCATGAATGAAAGTAGTGGTGGTCAAAGGTTTTCTTTGGGTTTATGCAAACCAGCAGGTCAGAAAGTGGAGCGGATTGACCATCTGACAACAACTTCCCTCGGTAAGCGTGTCTGTCGCTGCTCCTGCAGTTAATTAATGAGTTATTTCCACCTGTGGCCATGTCACCTGTCAGCGTTTATTCACTGGCTTCCAGCAACTTAGCTGATAAACGCGGCGACCAACCAGGGATCTCCTCATTATTCGCTGTTATGTTTTATTTTAAAACTCGAAGAGTAAAGCGCTAGCTCAGGCTACTTTAGCATGACGCGTCTTTGTTTTTGTTTTTTTGAAGGGTCGGAATGTGAAACAAATGTCCCGCATTTGACTGGGTCCGATTGGGAAAAAGTAAAAAAATAAATAAATAATTTCACCTGCGCTTTTCTGAACCAAAGAAGGCAGAGCTGCAGTCAGAGCGGCTATCAGTCAACATGCAGCAGCTCCACCTGATGGGCCGCTGTGCACAAGGACACTCTTAATAAAATGACAAGGATTTTGATGTGTACAGATTATTAAGGAAAATACATCAAAAAAATAAACTGCAGCTACAACATGGACTGGAGAGCGGGTTCTAACTGGGTGAGGCCAGAGAAAGGTGAATGAACAGAATCGGTTGCCCTTTGTCACCGATTCTGTTCATAACGTTTAGAGACAGAATTTCTAGGTGCAGCCAAGGTGTTGAGGGGATCCGTTTTGGTGACCTTAGGATTGCGTCTCTGCTATTCGCGGATGACGTGGTTCTATTGGCTTCATCAGGGCGTGATCTACAGCTCTCACTGGAGCGGTTCGCAGCCGAGTGCGAAGCGGCCGGGATGAGAATCAGTGCCTCCAAATCTGAGACCATGGTCTTGAACCGGAAAAGGATAGAGTGCCTTCTCCGGGTTGGGGAGGATGTCCTGCCCCTAGCCAGTTAAGGTGGCTCGTGCATTTGGTTAGGATGCCTCCTGGACGCCTCCCTGGTGAGGTGTTCCTGGCACGTCCCACCGGGAGGAGGCCCAGGGGAAGACCCAGGACACGCTGGAGGGACTATGTCTCTCGGCTGGCCTGGGAACGCCTTGGGATTCCCCCGGAGTAGCTGGCCCAAGTGGCCGGGGAGAGGGACGTCTGGGCCTCCCTACTGAAGCTGCTACCCCCGCGACCCGACCCCGGATAAGCGGAAGACGATGGATGGATGGCATATTTAAAAGCAAGTTATGTTTTTTCTGATAAACTTTGAGCAATTTTATTAAACTTTTTAAAAATTTAACATCCCATCCTACATCGATTTTCTATACCGGCTTTTCCCTACAGGTGTGACGTCAAGCCGTATCTGATCGGGAAACGCAGCTCGACGTCACACAGGGTCGTGGGGGGTGGGGACTCGTCCATCCTGGACAGGTCTCCAGTCACAGGGCTAAGATTTAACAGTTTTATTACACTTTAAAATAGTTAAGTGATGCCTTTTTATAAACTCATGAGTTGTGATAATTAATTGCTGTGCAATAACGGGCAAAGCAGAGACTGATTATTGTAATGTGTGATCTGTGTTAAACTAAAATGTATGACATCATAGTGTTGGTTGTGTGTCCTGCATTGTCCAGGTTGTGGTTGGCCTTGTATGATCAAAGGATTAATTTATATTGAAGGTGACAGGGAACCAGTGGAGATAATGTTCAGATGTGAAGTAGATGATGTAATGATGCAAGCTGCTGTCTTTTGTACTAGTTGTAGTTTATGGAGGGTTCCTGAGGACAGGGAGGGAAGGGAACTGTAAAGTGGACTGTGGACCAGTTTGGCAAAAGTGTGAAGGAAGAACTTGATGCTGCAAATATGAAAGTTAACCAGGTGATGTTCTGGATGTGGAAAGGAGAGGATGGAGAGGCTGTCTAGGAGGAGGCTAAGGCTCTGAAGCTGAAAGATGGCAGAGATACAGGAATGGTCATTACATATTGTTGTTACGGCTGCAGTCAGTCCTGGCCTTATTTTCCTTTTAGGGTTCGAGAGACAGGCCTTCTGCAGGTGGTATGCATTTCCCTGATTGGTGCTCTGCTGCTTTAAAAGCTGCTATGCATGCAACAGAGGGGAGGCTCTCTTCCAGCTCTCCCTCCTCAGATTCCCATTTGGTTTGGTTTGGCTTGGTTTGTAGCTTATCTTATGGTTGGGTTTTGTTAGGTTTGTTTTACATTTGCTTATTTCTGGTAGTTATGGGCTTTGGATTAATCCATTTTGGTTTCTTATTTCAGGTATTCCCTCTTCAGGTTTTTATTTCATTAGTATAATTTAATAAATTCAATTTTAATTTAACCAGAGAAAGTCCTTGTGTGGTCTCCTTTAATGTTGCCCCACCAAACGAGCCTGGTGGACGTAACAATTGTAAAACTACTTTGCACAATAAGCAAGTGGGATAACTAATGTGGCATTATGTCCATGGTCCCGGGATGTTATGGGCTGACTCGAAAGATTTTTCAGTCAAACTGATTATTTTTGCTTTAACCCATGATCTAGAGCCAATATGACAAAGTTCCATAATCGCAAAAGTTTTCTACCCATGTTTGAACACCGCTTAATCATGTGTTTTTTTTTTTTTGTGCACAGCATTAGTAGCATAAATATTTCAATGTTCTGAGGTAACTATGCCTTCTCTTACAGTTGGAGGTTTACGTTTTACCTTCTTGCTTTCTTTGCTGGCCTGGCAGTCCTCATTGATGTAAGTAACGCGCCCGAAAACAGTTTCTTCTTAGGGTAAAAAAAAAAAAAAAAAGTATCACCTGGTCATGCAGCTGAACTTTAGAGTCATAAACCTGTCATTGGTGAACAGGCGGAAGTTTCCTAAGTGAAACAATAAAAGCCCAAGAGTGAGTGTGTAGCCAATAAATCTGCGCGAACTGCAGATTTTAACACGGTCAAGCTCCATGTTGTTTGCAGCTTATCAACTGGGCAAAGAAATGCACTGCCAGGAGAAGGGATGTGATCACACTAGACGGTTGCGTCGCCAACAAGATGGTGCTTTTGTGTGTAGAATAAAAGTAGTAATCTGAAGTCAAAATGTGTGTAACTCAGGGGTCACCAACATGGTGCCACCAGGGGTCACCAGGTAGCCCATAAGGACTATATGTGGGGCCCCCAAGCCTGTTCAAATAATCGCACAACCCTCCAGTGAGCTGCATGTAAAATTTTATTTTATACTCTTCCTTTTTAATCGTACTTGTATTTACGTAGATTTTAAAATGACAAAAGCATTAGGGACATGTTTACATTACACAAAGTTAAGGCGAGCTCTAATTTTTCTAGTTCAAAGGTCGGTACAGGTAGCCCTTCGTATGACGCCAATGAAGTAGCACTCAGTTTCAAACAGGTCGGTGATCCGCGGTGTAACTACTGGTAAGCTCGGCAGTGGTGAAGTTATGCTATGGGCATTTTCTTTTAGTCTCTGGATCTTTTAAATTTAAAAAAGCCAGTGGAATTCCACTTTAGGCTGGATCTTGTCTTTTGAACCAAGGCATGTCCAGCTATTACAAGACTGGAGGCTCAAAGTGGCTCTCTTTCAATCTTTCTGTTCCTTTGCTTTAAATTCCTTTTTATTGAGATGTCAGAGAACGGGCCTAGATGACCAGAGATTTCCCTGGCTGTGTGGAGCATAGAGCACTGCAGCTCTTCCCCACCCCCACATGTTGCTGCACCCTGGCTGGGAGAAAGCCCTAAGTTACAAGGAGGATAAATTCAGTTGTTAGGCAATATTTGCGATTGCGAAAGACATTCTTAATCAGCTAACAATTTAAAATTACAGTTGGCTAGCTGCTAGCAGCGTAGTGCATTCATCCTATATGTTTACTACTGCCTACATATCACAGCAACAATAAATAATTGTGAAAGATAACATTATCACAGTGATAAACAATAAAAAAAAATTAAGCAGCAGCATCAGTTTTTGTGGCGTTTCTGTTTTAAATAAAACCAGTTAGGTCATGTTTAGACCATTTACAGGTCAGATCTGAAGATGAAAGTTTTAACAGCACAGTGACCCGTGAGACCAGCAAAGAAGTTCACTCTGAACCAGACTTTAGCCATCTATACAACTGTTTTATAAAAAACAAAATAAAACGTATCTGGCCAGGAACCCGTCTCAGAATTAACGTAGTCTACCTAAAGTTTCTGATCAAGATGAAACACACAAGAAAACACATGTATAACTTTAATCTATGGTGATTAAAAATAGTGAATCTAAACTTTACCGTAATATAATCACCCTTTTTTAAAAACCGTTGCTCAACTACAGCTGTAGGTGTGTAAACATAAGTACATTTTTGTTCAAGTGTATTTATTCTGAAACGTCTCTGTTGTGATCCCTTTCTATCTCCATCCACCCTCCTTTAGAAACCATGGTTCCATGACGTAACGATGGTGTGGGAAAACTTCCCCAAAATGGTAATTCATTCATTATTAGGATATATTTCAGAATCATCCAGAAGTCGGCTGTGTTTTCCCGTATTTTTAATGAACAATGGCGAAAAATTATTATTTTTTTTTTCCTCTTCGTTTTCCAGCCGCTCTTGCCTTGCCAGTACTGGTACTACATGATTGAACTCGGCTTCTACGTCTCCCTTATATTCAGTGTAGCATCAGATGTCAAACGGAAGGTAAGTGGAGCCGCATTTTTGCTATTTTTTTTTTATTTTTTTATGTGATAACCCCCCCAAGAAACCTTCCATCAAGAGACATAATTTACTAAGTGCCTGAAAATGATCTCGTGTTCGTACAGTGTTTTGAGGTTGGGACATTGATTTCCTTGGTAAGTCTCCACATGTTATCGGCTTGAGCTGTCAGCTTTTTGAACTCCCTGTACAGATGAACTCCAGCCTCGCTGGCGCGTACCATGTTGGGTTAATATGTGCAAGAGATTCACATGCTGTTCGGAAAGAGTTAAAACTCCGAACCCCAAACCAGAGAAAGCTGATAATCTGTTAAACCAAAGCAGGGTTTAGCAGGAAGTAGGTTAAAGTTTAGCAGAAGGCCACAGAGTTGAAATCTCCATTTTAATCAGGAAGTTCAACTGGAAGTGTGAAAACACATATTCAATCTTACCCCATGTTTTTAAAGCTAACGTTGTTGTTGATTTTTTTTTTTTTTTTTAACTGTGTGCTCTGCTTTGTGCGGAGAGTAAATCATTAGTGGAAAAAAATAAAACGGTATCTGGAGTGTTGCATTAGTGAGCAATGTTCACAGCTCGATCAATAAGTGACCAAACTTTGGGTGCATTCGGGTTTTTAACATAATCTATTCCTTCCCGTCAAGGATTTCAAAGAACAAATAGTTCACCATGTAGCCACCATCCTCCTCATCAGCTTCTCCTGGCTGGTCAACTACATCCGAGCTGGGACTTTGATCATGTTGGTGCACGACGCCTCGGACTATCTTATGGAGGTATGAGACGTGCACCGGCCAAAATGTCTGTTGCAAAGATTCATGTGTTATAGAAATTCAAAGCGTCATATTAAAATATCCCTTAAAAAACAATGAAATAATTATAATCACTGTTCAGTTGTGGCTACTAAGGTGGCCTTTAAGTGTGGTGAACCATTTTGGTGTTGAATTCAGTTGCCGTATTTTTCGGACTATAATTCGCACTTTTTTTTCATAGTTTGTCCGATCTTGCGACTTATATTCAGGTGCGACTAGTATAACAAATTGAAATGGTAATTAATCTTGAACAGTTTGAATCAAGGAGCAAACATTACTATATATAGCCCCGCCTCTCGCCCATTGACAGCTAGAGATGGGCTCCAGCACCCCTCGCGACTCCAACAGGGATATGCGTGTAGGAAAATGGATGGATGTTTATTTATTTATTTCGTTCATTGTATCATGATGGAGGAAAAAAGCTTAGCGCAACAAGAGGTATTTAACCGGTACTGTCCCGACGTGGTAGAAGAGCTAAGCCGAACTAGCCCGCCCCGTCAGCGTTGCATACAGTCAGGTCCATAAATATTGGGACATCAACACAATTCTAATCTTTTTGGCTCTATACACCACCACAATGGATTTGAAATGAAACAAACAAGATGTGCTTTATCTGCAGACTTTCAGCTTTAATTTGAGGGTATTTACATCCAAATCAGATGAACGGTGTAGGAATTACAACAGTGTGTATATGTGACTGCCACTTTTTAAGGGACCAAAAGTAATGGGACAATCTGCTGCTCAGCTGTTCCATGGCCAGGTGTGTGTTATTCCCTAATTATCCCATTTACAAGGAGCAGATAAAAGGTCCAGAGTTCATTTCAAGTCTGCTATTTGCATTTGGAATCTGTTGCTGTCAACTCTCAATATGAGATCTAAAGAGCTGTCGCTATCAGTGAAGCAAGCCATCATTAGGCTGAAAAATCAAAACAAACCCATCAGAGAGATAGCTAAAACATTAGGTGTGGCCAAATCAAGTGTTTGGAACATTCTTAAGAAGAAAGAACGCACCGGTGAGCTCAGCAACACCAAAAGACCCGGAAGACCACGGAAAACCACTGTGGTGGATGACCGAAGAATTCTTTCCCTGGTGAAGAAAACACCCTTCACAACAGTTGGCCAGATCAAGAACACTCTCCAGGAGGTAGGTGTATGTGTGTCAAAGTCAACAATCAAGAGAAGACTTCACCAGAGTGAATACAGAGGGTTTACCACAAGATGTAAACCATTGGTGAGCCTCAAAAACCGAAAGGCCAGATTAGAGTTTGCCAAACAACATCTAAAAAAAGCCTTCACAGTTCTGGAACAGCATCCTTTGGACGGATGAGACCAAGATCAACTTGTACCAGAGTGATGGAAAGAGAAGAGTGTGGAGAAGGAAAGGAACTGCTCATGATCCAAAGCATACCACCTCATCAGTGAAGCATGGTGGTGGTAGTGTCATGGCGTGGGCATGTATGGCTGCCAATGGAACTGGTTCTCTTGTATTTATTGATGATGTGACTGCTGACAAAAGTAGCAGGATGAATTCTGAAGTGTTTCGGGCAATATTATCCGCTCATATTCAGCCAAATGCTTCAGAACTCATTGGACGGCGCTTCACAGTGCAGATGGACAATGACCCAAAGCATACTGCGAAAGCAACCAAAGAGTTTTGTAAGGGAAAGAAGTGGAATGTTATGCAATGGCCAAGTCAATCACCTGACCTGAATCCAATTGAGCATGCATTTCACTTGCTGAAGACAAAACTGAAGGGAAGATGCCCCAAGAACAAGCAGGAACTGAAGACCGTTGCAGTAGAGGCCTGGCAGAGCATCACCAGGGATGAAACCCAGCGTCTGGTGATGTCTATGCCTTCCAGACTTCAGGCTGTAATTGACTGCAAAGGATTTGCAACCAAGTATTAAAAAGTGAAAGTTTGATTTATGATTATTAATCTGTCCCATTACTTTTGTTCCCTTAAAAAGTGGCAGTCACATATACACACTGTTGTAATTCCTACACCGTTCATCTGATTTGGATGTAAATACCCTCGAATTAAAGCTGAAAGTCTGCAGATAAAGCACATCTTGTTTGTTTCATTTCAAATCCATTGTGGTGGTGTATAGAGCCAAAAAGATTAGAATTGTGTTGATGTCCCAATATTTATGGACCTGACTGTATCATGCAAAACAACCCAACCCCCAGACGGAGGTTGTCAACCAAATCAGAGACATCCCCGGTTTTAGTTAGAGAAATCTGGTCACCTCAACTTAAAAATTAATTGAAACATGAACTTATAGACAACAAAAGTTTGACTGTTGTTTCTCTGTTTCAGTCTGCGTTTACGCAGCGGAACGTTGCATGGTGCAGCTCGAAGGAAACAGATCACGACAGAACCGTTATTAGGCTGTCCATGAAGCTAATAACAGCTAGCGCTAGCTTAAAGGTCTGATGTCTGGGCGGGTTACAACTTCGCTGATGCGTACAGTCCCGTGCGACATATATACGTTTTTGTTTTTTGTTTTGCCTCTTTATGACAAATTTTTTGACTGATGCGACTTATATTGGAGAGTGACTTATAGTCCCAAAAATACGGTACGCATCGGGTCGTTATTTTTGTTGATTACCTCAGTGACCCTAATTCTAGTTAACTGCCTAAAGCCATCAGTTTATTATTTTTCTTTTTGTGTTTTCATTTTTCAAAGTTCATAAAGCCATGCTACAAAACATCGCTAATCGCTAATCATCTCATCTGTGGACAATTTACCAATCGGCACTATAAAGTAGATTTAACTCCATTTCGTGAGAATTGAAAGTTGAATCTTGCTGTGTAATTTGAGAATAAAATGGAATAGTCATTTTATTTGTCCCTCATTGGGTAAATTTCAATGTGTCAACAAGATCCGGCATCTGGCAAGTCGAAACAGACATTCGCTTAGAATAAGCAACAGTAATACAATCGAAGCTGCACATTTACAGTAGGTAAGGTAAGAAAATGTTAGTTATGACTAAATAGCAGGTGTAAATGGGAAAACTATACATTTATATGAAGATTATGCAAAACTGCTACAAATTGTGCTTTTTTTTTATATTTGTGCAAAATAAGCTTTTTAGAAGAATTTGGAAACCTGTGCAAAGAACAGCAGTAATGCAAAAGTTTCTTGGCAGCGGTGTTGGTTACATAGTTTCTTCCAGCAGCTGCTAGACTATCTTCACAACCTGTGATGATGTCCTCTCATGACTAATGATTTAAATGGTAAAAAAGAAGAAGGGGGGAGGGGAGATAATGCTCCCTGGTGTGTTTGGGATCCGGCAGCCCGTCCCTGAAGGAGCTCTGCATTGCTCCAACTGCGCCGTCATGGACGGTTCTAGACAGGGGGCCAATAGGGGCCAGTGCCCCTGTAAAACTGGTCAGGGCCCCTGTACTGAAGACATAATACTGAATCCATTTGTCATGATTATATGTGCAGGAACAAACTGCGCCGTGCAGTTTGTGATTTGCAGAGTGTATATTACAGGTATGAGAATGATCGCCATTGACGAAAGAATAAAAAGACGTTGCTGCCTTCTTTTCTAACATTTCTGCTGGGGTAGAATAACCGAACACCTTTACAGCAACAGAAATAATCCTTTCCTTACATCAAAGCTATGCAGCGGCTTACATTGTTGGAGCTCACTTTCATCACCAGAATATTTGTTTTTTGTAGATAACCTCATAGCAAATTAGAGGAACCCAGGTGTAAGTTGAGTTTCTCTGCACTCTAGAGGTTAAAAAAAATAAAAATAAAAATCAGAGAAATGACATTGACGTCTCTCCTTTCTTCTGCTTTCTTTATAGTCGGCCAAAATGTTTAACTATGCAGGCTGGAAGAAAACCTGCAACTTCATCTTCACCGTGTTCGCTGCAGTTTTCATCATTACCCGCCTCATCATCTTCCCCTTCTGGTAAAACAGAAAAGCATCAAGCAACAAGATGCATCACTCTCATTGTATTTGCTTCTTCTAATGTTCAATAGGAACACGTAAGTGATGGTTGCAGAGCTGGCAGAGTTTCTTTAAATGTGCCGCAAATCTTTAAGAGCACAGCTGAATTTATACCCGTCTGTGCTTTTTCTTTGCGTTTTTTGTTTGTACATTTGAAGTCATCAAGGTTAACGTGCGTGTGGGTGGGTGGAGGGGGGGGGGTCATTTAATTAGAAATGGATCATTTAGAATAATTTTTCCATGTTATTTCTTTAGCTAAAGATATGAGACTTTGATACAATGTATAGTAGTCCGTGTACAGCTTGTGTAAAAGTGTTGATTTTTTTTTTGGTCCCCTTTAAAATTCTTTAACACAAAGCCATTAATGTCTGAAGGACTGGCAACAAAGTTAAATACACCCGTTAGTGAAAATGTCCTCATCGCGCCCAAAATAGCCATTTTCCCTCCCCAGTGTGAATTGTTAGTGCTACAAGCTTTCAGTTGTGAATGGGGAGCAGGCCTCGTTAAATATGGTGTTGTCACTGTCGCGACCACTCATGCTGGTCCCTGGAAGTTCAGAAGGGCTCAGATCATTGGTCCGGATGGCCGTCTTTCGGGAAGGAAGCCTCCTCTAAAGATGATGTGCAACAAACCCGCCGTCAGCTGAAGACCAGCAGACTAAGGACACAGATCCCTGGAACCACGTCCTGTGGTCTGATGAGACCGAGATAACCTTAGATGGCTCAGCTGAGAAGTACAGAGTCAAGCTGTGGGGAGCTACAGCTCTTTGAGAGAACCACAAATACCAACATGTGCTCTGAGATAGTGAAGCAAACAACCATCCCCTCCCTTTGGAAACTGAGCCGCAGGTCTGCATTCCAACATGGCAACCCCAAACACACCTCCAAGGTGACCACTGCCTTGCCAAAGAGACTGACGGTAAAGGTGCTGAACTGGCCAAGCTAGTCTCCAAACCTAAGCCCCGTTGGGCGTCTGTGTGGCATCCTCGAACGATGCTTTTAATGCTGCTTATATTGTAAAAATGGAATAGTTTTGTGTCCTTATTTAATTTACAAAAACATCAGCTGTTGTCTGGAGGTTCATAAACGTTTAAGTGACTGACTGGTGTTTTGGTTTAGTGATTGTTCCTGAGTGATAAAACCCCTTCGCTGCAACATGGCTTCAGTATTAAGCCTCCCAAAAAACCAAGTTGGTGTAAGTCCTCTCATTCTTAGGATGCCACTTCCTACTCTGTCACAATATCAGTTGTTCAACAGAGACCACCAGTGTGTGTGTGTGGGGGGGGGGGGATCAGGGAGATATGATTTTAAATTGGTTATTAATGTTTGTTCAGCCTGTGCGTTTACGTTCCTCACACTGAAAAAGCAGCAAATGTCTCCTTGAAATATGCAACAATTGTTGTTGTTTTTTTGTGTTTGTTTTTTGTTTTTTTCTTGGAGATATCAGCTGAACTTTTCAGGCTTCTTCCTCTTCGAACAACAGAAGCTTTGTTTAAACTCCTGGCCCCCTCTCAATGGGCTCTGGAGGATAAATGATGGCGGCTCTGAGTGGACCCTTTGTTCTCCCTCTGTCCTCTCGCCAGGATCATATATGCGACAGGCGTGTACCCGTTGACCATCTACTCCACCTTCTTCGGCTTCTACTTCTTCAACGGGCTGCTGGTGGTGCTGCTGGTCCTGCACATCTTCTGGACGGTGCTCATTCTTCGCATGGTCGTCAAATTCCTGCCAGGAAACGTAAGGGGGAAAAAATCAGTTGCTTTTCACAAAGTACGGTGCCTGGCAAGGCCATTGGTAACTGACCTTTTTCCATTCTGTCACGCTACTAACCACAGAAATCAATGAGTTTTATTGGGAGTTTGGTTCTTTGCAACAGACCCAGTAAAAGTAGTGGAAAATAACGAAGTGGGATAAAAAGGATGTACGGTTTCACGAAACATTTCTTTGCCAATAAAAATCTAAAGATGTAGCACCCTTTCAAATAAAATCCGGAGCAACCATTTGGCTTTATTAAGACAAAGTAGTTTATTCTCAGTTTAAATCCAGCTGTTCTGTGAAGGCCTCAGAGTTCTGTTTGAGAACATTAGGAAACAAGCAGTAGCACAAAGACCAAGGAACAGAGCTGAGAGGGTCGGAAACAAAGCTGTGGTTAGGTTATAAAACAATATGTCAAGCTTTACACATCTCCAAAGAGCTCAGTTTAATCCATCATACAAGGAAGGAACGAGGAGGGCAACTGGGCAAGCCTACCAAGGCATGACCGTCCGCCTAAACAGACAGGCCATGCCAGGAGAGTTGGGAGGTATTTGTTAACTTTGGAGTAGCTGCAGAGATTCATACCTCAGGTATGAGAATCTGCTGCCAGGGCAAAATGTTGTTAAAATGTAGAAATTTGTCATCTACCACAAAAACAAACAAACTAGCTTGAAAGCTATTGTTTAAAGAAAACTGTAAGAATGTTTTTTTTTGTAGGTGAAGATTTTCAGTCATCCAGGTCATGATAATTCCAAAAAAAAAAAGTTCAACAAAACAACTGGACTTCAATTTGCATGTTACCTAAGCCAAAACAAGGCCTTTTAGGGCCATAATATAAAGCTTGGAACTCCACACTACATTTGAATTGAGAAAGCTTTCTGGATGGGAAGCGAAACGTCCTCAAACTTCGGAAAAAAGGTCCAGTTGGTTTTTGTTTTTTTTTTTACTTTTTTGGGAATTATTTTTTTGTAGTTTTCCACAAGCCATGCAGGAGACGCAGGAAACAAGTGGGAGATGGGGAACAAAATTAAACTGTTTGGCCAAAACTATGCAAAAAGTAGGAAGATAGATAGATAGATAGATAGATAGATAGATAGATAGATAGATAGATAGATAGATAGATAGATCGTGGGTAGAAAACAAATTAGAGGCAAAAGATCTGGGGCTAAGGTTCACCTTCCAGCAGTCTGCAGAAGAGCAAAATTGGACATACCCTAATAGACATTCGGTGGAAATTAGGCAAAAAGAAAGTTCTGTAGAGAATCTTCTAAATGGGCATGAATAAAAATGCATGCCACACTTTTCAGATTAACTGTGAAAAACGTAGATTTACTGAAATCTGTCGTTGCAATGTGACAATGTAGAAAAGTTGAGCAGGTGTGAACGCTTTTGTAAGGCAATGTAACAAACTCTCCTCAGCCTAGCAGAACATGTTTTCCACGCTGCTCCCTTTGTGACAGGATATCGTGGAGGACGAGCGGAGCGATAAAGAGGAGACGGACTCGGACGACGAAGACGACGGTGAGCAAAGAAAGAAGCCAAAGAACGGCCACATGCAGAACGGTCACTCCGTCCTCAACAACAACCACAGGAAGATGGACTGACGGAGAGGCGCTGGGTGTAACGGGTGACAACGGGGCCCCCGTCTGGAGGCCGGAGAACATGCAGCAGGCGTCGCACTTAGATTTACGCTCTCATTTATACTCTGCATTTTTAGAAACGCAGTGAGCTCAGAGTGGATCGTTTGGCCTCTCTCTGGATTACACACTAAATTAAGAAGGAAAGGTGAGCCATGATTGGCCTCTAAGCAGCAGAACAGCTTTCCTTTCATACATTTTTGCTCTTTGCCAACCTGCCTCCTTGTAGCTTTATCTTACAAACTTGGCGATTGCAATAATTCCTCTCCTCCTCACCGTTGGTTAACACTTTTCAAAGCGTTCATGCAAAACTTTGCCTATTTTTGCTCTTAATAAACACATTGATGGCAGAGATGTCCTGATGAGCAGTACTGTAACCGTGGCGGTGATTAGTTGTATTTTTTTTTTCTCCTATGGACCATAAATCACCTCAAGTCCAAACTTTTATTCCTTCAAAATGTTTCTCTGCTGCAGTTTTTGGCCACCCTGCTTCTTTTCAATTAAATGCTGCACCTCCAGTGAGGTTTAAAACTAAACATTTGCTGATTAATAATATTTTAATAGTGTGAGTGAAGGTGCTGAGCCTGCCCTGCGAACTGAAACGTGCCTTTGCAGAAATATGTCCTTAAATACTTGCTTTTCTGAGAGGCAGAATGCACACAGATTGTTTTAAATGTTGGTTTTGTTTGAAATCTTTAAGTCTTATCATTTTTCTGATGGTTTATTTCTTTTAGTCCCGTCAAATGTTTAAATTTGGGAGCAATGTGTTTGAGCAAGCCGATCAGTAACTTGATTGTTTTCTGGCCGAAGTAATCTAAAGCATATCCATTAAGTGTTGGATTTTGTTTTTGTTTTTTTTGTCACGATCATCTTGAGATGCACTTTATGGTTCTTTAGAAGATCATTATTCACTGAAAAGCTAGTAAATCATTTTAGTTGCAGTGTTTAATTCAAACACATTTGAAGTTGTTCGTTCGGGAGGTCATAAGAATAGTTTAAGTTTAGTTTGATATTTATTCTCATGAATAGTCATTTGTTTTGAAAGTACTATGGAACAAAGAAAGCCGTTGGTGGGTAAAGAGCTATAAAAAAAAAATGTAATGCCAAATTGTTTACATTTTCCGAGACATTATTTGCGAGTGCCTTCATCATTTCAACTGTTAAATTGTAAGAAAAACAAAATCTTTTTCTTGTATGCCTTCTTGACCAATCTCACGCAGCTCTCTGTTAAGAACTTTGCTTCTGCTGAAGTGTTTTTATCCTTCCTGAGTTGTACATTTATAACATGGATGATAAAGATTCGTGTGGATAACATCAGATTTTGTTCCATTCATTTCTGAAGAGAATTAACTGGGATTTTAAGATTTTTAAATTAGATTGTTTCTAAACTTTTTGTCCTTTCATTGAGGTTTGTTGTTTCATTGAGGTGTTTTTGTCTTAGTTGGTTTTAAAATGGCTCTTTAAAGACAACTAAGAGGTTAATCACATAGGACAACTTATTAGTTAAGTACAATATGTGGCAATTTGAATTTAACATGGAAAAATGAGGTTGACAACTCAATTTTATTTATTAATGTGACATCAGCTCTAATATTCAAAGGGTAGATTTATTATACAAGTTTCTGGAAGGTGGTGCGAAAAATTAACAAATGACATGTATAAGCTGCAAAATAGCAGTTATGTTTAGCGCTTCCAGTCTTAGAAGTGTAAAAGAGAGTTGAGCATGCCTAAACGTCATTGTCGTGCGTAATCAATGGTTATGGTACAAAAACATAATTGCATCAAAATGAATTCACATGTAATAAAATGGCTAACTGTATTACACCTGAAAGATGAGCTCTCCAGGTCTGTGAGTCATTCAAGACCTCCACAGGTGTCCAACAAGAGCCATGACTATCTCCTCCTGAGGTGTGCAATAGAGGATTCTGGGCGCCACCAGTGCAGAGCTTGACCAGGTGGCCGTGGCAGCATCTGTACATGCAGTGAGGATCTTTGGACAAGGCTACTTTTTTCCAAGAAAACCATCAAGGACAAAGCGGAGTTCTGGAGAGAATCCTCCTTGGAACCTCTTAAGAATAATTTCCCCCATATCTACACATTTTTATTTAAATCCTTTTAATTTGAATCCCAATCTTTTAAAAAAAATGTGTGATCATTGTTGCCCTCTGTGGTCATTTTCGTTTTAGTCTGGATTGTGGCAACTAATTCTTGCTACATTTTAGTCCAATACAATAATGCTTTGTTAGAGTCTTTTACATCTATAAGAAGAATTTTTTCATAATAATTGGATGTAATGTTGGCAGAGATGTGTGCTGATACACTCTTAGCAATCCAGGCACACTCTGGTGATATGTATTTTCCAGCCTCGTAGAGCAACGTATTACAAGGTGAGCGTGACAAAGTTGCTCAAAACGCGAAACATTTCAATTTTCCCTCTCTTGACATAAACTTGAGGGCTTAACCCCGTTAGGAAACACTAGCTAGTTCTCAAAAAGCAAGAGCACAAAGTGAAGTTAATACATCCTGACAAACTAAACATGAGAAAAGTCGCCATCAGTGAATATGTCACAGGGTGATAGAGGAGGAAAGTTTAACGCTGAAATTTTTGACTGCATTCATTTGAGGGCTACGGGGGGAAAAAATTAATATTTCGTATTTGTTTAACCCTCTGGCGCATAGCGGTCACTACAGTGGACAGCTTTTTAACCCTCATTTTCTCCTAAATGCAATGGTTTATATGGTGACAGTGCATATCAGCCGTGCTCTCTGCTGCCCCCCTCCGTTGAGTTTCATTTAGTGGTTGGTTTTTGTAACTACAAGTGAAGCTCTAAATCCAAAGCGGCCGACAGACAGCCGCACTTGTTGACCACAGTTGGTCAATTCTTCGATTCTAGGAGTATCCTAGAGGTGGGGAAAAACATGACAATATGCAAGAGTGTCTCAGTAACAATAATATTACTTTTGCTTAGAAAAGTCTATTTCAAATAAGTCAGGAATTGCAATTTAGTTTACTGTGTCTAACAAAGTGAACGTCATGCAATGATTACTATATTTCCAACACAGGTCATGTAGATGATCCATAATTAAGACTACTGGGGTTGCAGCTGAGTCTATTTGTTATAGCTAAAAATCTATTTTAAAAATATACATTTGTGTGCAGATTAGGTGTAGTTTGTGTTAGTAAAAATATCACATTGTCCTATTTTAGACCAAAAGTTCATTAAAGAATATAAGAAACTACAGAACAGTCCAGGAAAGTCCATCAGACTCCATTTTTGATTTTGATGGTAAATGGTAAATGGGCTGTACTTGTATAGCGCTCTATAAAGTCAGACGACCCCAAAGTGCTTTCCATTCAGTCATTCACCCATTCACAGTCGTTACACGCAGATGAGGATAAGCTACATTGTACCCACAGCTGTGCGGATGAAGTGCCTTGCCCGAGGACACTACAATCGAGATGAACGGTGTAGGGGTTTGCACCCCTGTGGCCACAAAAACCACAAGTGTTTTCTTCATTTTTGGGATGAGACCATTGTTCATGTCTTGCATCTCCACCTGATGTCTGGATTGGAAAGGATGACTCTCCTGATCTCCAAAGCTTCTGTGATCTGTAAACTGCTGGCTCCCTCCAGCAATGCAGAAGAAGAAGACCCAGTGGGACCCCATCGCCACCAAAGTGCAGAAGAGTGACCAAAGTGCCCTGTGAGGTCAGACTGAGCACAGGAAATCACTGGCCCAAGTTCACCCAGGTCAAAACAGATGCCAGGATGCTGCATGCATATGGAAGACGCTGCTTTACTAACTTTCATGTAAAAATGGATTGGTTCAGCTGAAAAAGAAATGTTCAGAGAGGTAGAGATTTTTTGGAGTCGCAGATGTTCAATGATGCAGCGACTGTCCGTTCTTGCTGCTGAAAGCATAATTATTGTGACAATAACAAGGTATTACTAGTCCTGCATCACTAAAGAGAAATGAAAACTCACAAACATGTTTGATCTGTTTGGAGATGTTTTGATTCCTAAATGTCGCTTACATGGGAGATTTACAGTTGCGAGGGATGTTTGTTTTCTTATTTTGGCACCTTAAGTATCATCGTAAGGTGTATTATAGTTCTGTAAAAGTATGTTAAGGTGGTTTTCGAAGCATAAGTGGTCCTGGATTTATGACAAAACTGAGTCTCTGTTATTCATCCATTACGTTTATACTGTGTAATATTGAGTGCTTAAGCACATGTAGTCTACTGTGGAGGACATGTCTGTAACTTCCTGAAAAGATTACAGGTACAAAACCTTTTGGCCATGATTGTACATTTTTTATATTTGCAGTTATTATTATTATTATTATTATTATTATTATTATTATTATTATGGGATCACTGGCAGAAAGGTTTAGCTTTAAAAAGAAAACCCTCCTAGTTTCTTCCTCCCACCTCCTGTACTGTATTTTGGCTGTAGGCTTGAAGTCCTCCTTGTCTAATTGCATATGGAGCAGGATCACTTTACCATCCTGTGCTACACTTTATCCTCCACGCTGCTCCTGCCACCAGGCAGCCTCAATGCAACAATCTCCATTTTAAAGCAGCGGGGTCAATTTCCATCCTGCTGCAGCATCTGGCTCTGCAATTTAATTGCCAATGCGTCTCCTGTTTCTCTGGCTCCGCACGTCTGGACTTTGCTCACCATGCTCCCATCCATCTGTGTCCAGTTTCCCTGCTTCCTCCTAAGGCTTTGCTTCTTCTTTCTCCCGGTCTCCTCTTCCTGTTCTTTTATAGTCTTACTTTTGTGAAATGAAAACAAACAAAAAAGGAAAACCTGAATGCTTGAGTCAGGGCGGCGTGAGGACCAACCGGTGGCATCTGAAGGTCTCCTGACAGGAGAACAAAAGCAAGGGGGTGTTTGATCCACTTGTGAACTGTGTAGACCGTTATTCAATTCCTGCTTAAGTATTAATAAAGGCTTTACACCTGGGGGGAGGTCGCGAGGTGTGAGTGCGTGCATGCTTGTGTATCTTGCGTTCGTGCGTCTCTTGAGTGCAGGAGCTAATTTGTGGGCTGCTCATTTTTCCTGTAATGATATTGCACGAGGGAGGACTGTGAAGGCTTTGGTAGCAGAGTGCTGTCTAGTATAACCTCTTTAATAAGGAAACCTTGCAGGAGCACAGGGTTCTGATGCTTTATGCTGTTGACTATGGGAGCTTTTGGAAGGTTTGGGCAGGTGGTTCTGCAGCAAACCAATACCAGATGACCATACTTCTAGGATGGTGAGTTACACCGTCTTTAAAATCTTGAGGACTTGCAGGACTTAGGCTAAGCTTAAGATATGAAATAAATCTGGTTTTGTTGTAGAAAAATGTGTGGAATTTGTTTCTGTTTGGCTTAACTCGGATGGATTAAAAAAGATACTTGAAGAAATGGTTAATCATCACTCAGAAAGCAATATAGTTGCATCAGCAAACCTATTATAGAGTCAAATTAATACAACAATTTTATAAAAAATTATCATTTTAGTTTTATTTGGATAGGTTTGTCTCCTACACTGTTTAAAATGTGAATACAATCAATTTGCCATTATTTGCAGATGAATAAATTATTATTTTTAATTGAAGACATGCAATGGACATGCATGCAATGGTTTCAAATAGACAAAATAAAAAAAATAATAACAGTAGTGAGTACTAGCAGGGGCCACATTTATCCGTCATGCTCCTATAATGTCTTGGGAACTGAGAAGACACACTTCAATGAGTCCTCTTTATAATTTGAGGCACACAGCTTTTGAGGGCTTGCTTTGCAGTTTTTTCATTCTGATTTTGTTACGTTTTAAACAAACAAAAAAATCTCAGAACTGTGAAAACCTGAAGTTGTTGCTTGCCGTGTTTTTATAATACATAGATGATGTTGTTTTCTATTGCTAAAAAATAAGCAAAGCTTTCCCTGAAAAGCTATCCGAATTTTAATGCATCTTACTCCGAAACATAAATAAGTTATTCAGGATTTATTATGTACACTTTGCCCTTGTTGTAAATCGAGCCGTGGAATTTCGTGTTTAAATTACATCTTACTTTGTGCGATTATGTGTGAAAGACCAACCCATAGCAATGCGCATTTTTCTTACAAGGCAAAAGTTGCAAATTTGATTCCAGCTTCCTTTCGTCACATGTCAAAGACACTTAACCCCAAGTTGCCTAGCGATCTATGTTTTGCTGTATGAACGTGTCTGTGTCAGTGAGAGCGCCTGGGTGAAAGTGGCTGCAGTGTAAAGCAGTTTGAGTGGTCCCTGTGACCAGAAAGGTGTGCCATAAGCTCAGTCCATTTAAGTGGGAGGAAAATAATCCATGGTAAGCCTCCTCTACTATCACACCCCCAAATAAAATCCAATTGCCCTTAAAAGTTACCTAATAAGTAAATAGGGCACCTGTGTGTGTTCTAATCTCACCATAAATCCAGCTGAAGGCCTCAAAGGTTTATTGGAGAACGTTAGTGAACAAACAGCATCTTAAGATCAGGCAACACAGCAGGCGGTTCATGGGTTTGTGGAGAAGTTTAACGCAGAGTTTAACGCAGAGCTTCATAAATCAAAACAAGCTTTAACTTAGTGCTTATCATTCACCACATTCAACTGGTAAATATGCATGTTTGTGTCAATTAGGAGGTTATATCCTATTTTATCATATAAATAAATACAAAATGTAGCTTTTTTTTAATTTTTAAAAAAGTTTCTTCAAGAGAAATTTCAGTTTCCTACAGTTCTGGAGACCAACAACCTTATCCTAAAATGTAAGCATCTGACACACATGACTGTTCAATCTATTATGTGGAAGACGTGAAGTATGAAAACACTGCAAACCTACTAAACCGATGCCTTCCACTTTAACTGAAAGGCTGGGCAAGGACAGCAGTAATCACTAAAGAGGCCAGTAACTCTGGAGGAGCTCCAGACATCAGCAACTGAAATGGGAGAATCCATCCGACGGGGAACTATTAAAAGCCCGACTTTCCACCACATTCCCCCTGTCCTCCAGGTGCTGCTCTGGCTCCTGCTTAAATCGAGGATATAAGTCAAAATCCTTCTGTGCACATTCAAAGCCATTCACACCCCCTCTATCGGATTTCCTGCACACAGCCAACCTCTCCTGACTAAAAACTCACTTGCTTTAGGAAATCACTCTCTATAATTGTATTGCATTTCAACTGTTGTTTCATACACTGTCTTTTATTGTACAGTGTCCTTGAATTATCTGAAAGGTGCTTTTAAATTAAACGTATTATTATCATTACTGGCTGCACAGTGGCACAGTTGGTAGCACTGTTGCCCTGCAGCAAGAGGCTCCTGAATCTGAGTCCCGGCTTGGGGTCTTTCTGCATGGAGTTTGCATGTTCTCCCTGTGCGTGTGGGATTTCTCTCTGGGTACTTCCTCCCACAGTCCAAAAACATGACTGTTAGGTGAATTGGTGACGCTAAATTGCCCTTAGGTGTGACTGTGTCTGCATGATTGTTTGTCCCGTGTGTCTTTATGTTGCCCTGTGATGGTCTGGCGACCTGTGGAGGGTTGACCCCACCTCTCGCCCAATGACTACTGGACATAGTCACCAGCCCCATGGAAAGGGTGTAGATAATGGATGAATAATATTCAAATTTATTGAAAGGATGTGTATACCAAAACTAAAAAAAAACCCTGAAGGCCATTACTGAGAGGTGAACTTACCATTGTATTTATTTTAATGTTTAGCTTTGCTGGGATGCTCTTTTTGACAAATGTTTCCTGATAATGTTACCTGTTTTTTTCTGATTCACCTTAGTTATTGCAAAATTTGTCCACCGCCTTTGTTTGCTTTGAATAATAATAATAATAATAATAATAGAAGAAGAACTGTTCCCTAGTCTTTTGAGTTATGTCCCTGTATGTCAATGTTTTTCAAAAGAATAAGAAAAAATCCCTAGATTAAATGTCTAACATTGTATTTTTGTTCTTATCTTTGAATGAAACCTAGGGATAAGGTGTATTTTCTAACAGGTGACTGCTTTGCTTTGTCCGCATTTCACACTGTATTAAAACTTTAATGGAAACAAGACTGTAAAGACGATCTTCTCTTGTGTCTTTGTGTTTGAATTTCATCAATTCTTCAATGCTCTGCTGGATTTAAATCAGCTGATGGATAAGATATCCAGACAGTAATCTGATCTGTTTTAGACATGCTCATTGGTCATGTAGACTCGATAAAAGACTAAATAGGAAATAATAAAAAAATTACAACTGATTTATACTGATTAAATCAACATGCTTTTGCTGTAGAGGTGTAGTTAATGCAACGTTCTTCAGGGTGGCAATTTAGACAACAGAAAAGGATAACCTGTGTTTGTGTTAAGAAGCCGTTTATTCTTTTACGCACCTTACTCTCTCCTCTTTGTTGGTTTTTCTCCCCCTAAGTCTTTTCGATCTTCTCAGCTGCACGTAATCCCACACTTGAAGTGAGAGGGCTCGTCTGACAAAAAGAAGAAACGGTAACACGAGGTTCAGCCGTCACCGTGGCTCACATGGACCAAGCTTCCAACCCGGCGCCGCCCTTGGAGGTGGATGTGGACCTCGGGTTTGCGCTCTTCTTCCTCTTCCTGCTGTGTTTCTTTCTTCTGGTGACAGTGGTGCGTTGTGCTCAGACTGTGGTGGACCCTTACGGCTCGATCTCCACCTCTACCTACCAGGAGGAGCAGATCACATGAGGCGGGAAGGGGTCAGTTTCTCGACTCTGAAGGGACTTTTCAGGCATGAATTGTGCTTTGCTACTTCTCCAGCTGGATTTTTTTTTTTCTTCAGTTTTCCAAGGATAATACACAGGGGACTGGTGACTATGAAGGGTAGAGAGTCACAAGTGGAATGAGAGAAATTCTGAAAGACCAGATGTTTTGTTGTATCCAAAGTTTTTAAAATACCCAATGAATTATGATCATTTCTGCGTCATAGTTTCTGAGCATTTACCCCAAATGGTTATTCAGTTTTCATTATGTGTTTCTGAGAAGGTCAAATAAAATGTCTCATTGTTATGTATGTTTAAAGCCCTTAATAGTTTTCTACAAACCTTAAGAGAGAGTCAGGGTTAGAATTTTCAGTAATAGGGTGTAACATTATGACCACTTTTTCTAAGTGTTTTTGACCTCCTCCTGTTGCCAAAACACCCCGAATCCAAAATCACATGGACTCCATTTGATTCCTGAAGATGAGCTGTGCTATTTGGTATCAAGAGCTGCAGATTCGCTATGTACTTTCAACTGTGAGGTGTGGTCTACATTGATAGGACTTGTTAGTGTTGCACGTCCCACAGATGCTCAATTGGACTGAGGTCGGGGGAATTTGGAGGCCAAGTCAACTCCTCCAAGTTGTTATTTTGCTCCTCAGACCATTCCTGAACCATCCACTTTGCAGGGCATGATAGCCTGTTGAAACACAGCCGCAAGTGTCCGGAAATGCCAATTCTCTGAAGGAGTGTACATTGTCTGCACAAATGCTTAGGTGGTGCTTGACAAAGTATGTTTGTTAGATGGTGACCACTGCAGACCAGGGACTTACGAGGGAAGGTGCAGGTCTAGAGATGCTCTGACTCATTTACCAAACAATCATACATCAACTTTGAGGAAAGAAAATTCACTTTCTACCTAATGTATCCCACTCTCTAGCAGGGGCAATAACCAAGATTCAGTGTCATCCACGTTACCTGACAGTGGTCATAATGTTATGTGATCTGTGTAGATGGTAATACAGTTACTCAGTTTACAGGAACCTTATGTGACATATAAAAAAAGGTATTTTAGTAATGTGTCTAAGTTTGGTCATGCAGTATATTTTTCTTATGGTTTCTTAGAATTTCAACTAATTTGGTTAAAATTGTGAATTCTCCAGTAAAATAGTATTATCTCAGTATGATTTGAAATGTGTTTTCACAAACAACTGGTAAATAATCGGAATAACCAAATGTTAGTATGTTCTGCTTTGGTTATAGAAATTATGGCTTTTTTTTCCCCAGGATCCAGATAATTTGATATTGATCTGCAAAAAGAGCATTCAGAGGCCCTCAAATGGCTCTTTAATGTGCCTACACACATGAACATGAAACTGGAGATGTCTCTCCAATATTGCTGTAACTCATATAAAACATTGTAAACATTGCTACATTAAATTTAATGATGGTTTGTGTAATTTGTTAAGTCACACAAATATAACAACACAATGTCAACTTGTACAGACATCCACCTAGTGTTTGAATGCATTAAATCTAAAGAAATGAAAAACCTTGCTTAACAATGATAGTGTGGTCACTAAGCACAGCAATTTGCAAAGCCCAAAGGTTTCCTGTCTCCTATGCCATCAGAAAGCACCTTTACACTTGTGGTGAAACTACCTCTGATTTTAAAGAGGACATATCATGCAAATTCCACATTTTTAGTCCTTTAATACCTTTTTATTCACACCTGGAATCTCTAGAAGTGCAGAAAATTGTATTGTAGTTACTTAAGGTGCTGCGTAGATGTCTTTATATTCTACTTGGGTCATATGTTTGTTTAGTTTTCTCTATTCCCTACTTTGTTTTTTTTTGGGCAATTATAGAGTATTTGCTGCGAAGCTGCTAAACAAGGTCATGGATTTCCAGCTTACTAGTAATGTAAATCTGCAATTTTTGATGCAATTTTGTAGTCCAAGCTCAAGGATGCTGAAGCTACAAGTGGATAAGAAAAAATGTTTGATTTGAATGCATTAACCCACACAATTCATTTCACCGCCCCCCAGCATACTACAAAAATGGCTGAACAGGGTGGAGTAGAACACTCTGCAGCCTGGAGAGGGGTGGGGTCTGAAGTGCCTCCTTTAGATTTAAAGAAACAGCACCAAAACAAGTTGCTCTCACACGAACCTAAGAACAGAAGCAAAAAAGGCAATAATAACTAGGAATTCAGACCAATGGAATGCAGTTCCACTTTTTATAGACCACAACTGAATGATTTATATGTGAAAAGGAAGAGCTTACAACTGTACGGAGCCCTAGAGGGGTCATCGCAAAAATGTTTTGCATGTTGAGAGAATGTGCTCTCGTTTTACTACATTGTGCGCTCGTTTTACTAAATTGTCCTCTCGTTTAACTAAATTGTGCTCTCGTTTAACTATATTGTGCAATCGTTTTACTAAATCGTACGTTCGTTTTACTAAATCATGTGCACAATTTACTATATTGTGCTCTCGTTTTACTATAGTGTGAGCTCATTTTACTAAATTGAGCTTTTTAAGCATAGTAAAACAAGGGCACAATTTATTAAACGAGTGCACTATTTACTCAAACGAGCGCACGATTTACTAAAACCAGGGCACAATTTATTAAAACGAGAGCACAATTTAGTGAACATGGTTATAGAACATTGTGTGCACGATCTACTTAAACGTGGCCACAATATGTAAAACGTGCGCTCAATATTGTCTTGACACATGTAAACATGAGCACGTTATAGTATATTCGAAATCTCGATCTACCAAAACGCACCCACGAATAATTAAAACGTGTGCTCAAATAAATTGTGTGCACAAAAAGGCTATAGTCAACAATCCAGGAGATAGTGGAATATTAATTCGAGGACTCAATTAAAAGAAAACGTGCTCACGTTTTATTAATTCGAGTTCAGCGTTTAACACTGTTGATTACTCCAGTCTGTTATAGGGCCTGGAAAACTGGGTCGGGCCTTTCTGGTACAGCACTTGACTAGTTTAAATCCTACTTAAAGGACAGGGACTTTTTTGTGTCAGTAGGTACCTTTACATCACAGACCATAACAATCACGTGAGGTTTCCCAAGGGTCCATCTTGAGTCCCCTCCTGTTCAATATCTACATTCTCTCTCTAGCTTAGATCATAGAAAAAACAGCAACATAGATTACCATAGCTATGCAGATGACACACAGCTCTACATCACCACGTCACCAGGTGACTATGAACCCATTCAAGCGCTGAGTAAATACTTAGAAGAAATCAGTGCCAACATTTTCTACAGTTGAATGAAAACAAAACTGAACTAATAATTTTTAGACCAACAAAGGAGCGATCAAGAGTTAGCACACAGCTTCAGTTGCTTCATGACTGATCAGGACCTATATCTGGGTGTAGTGATGGACTCAGACCTGAACCATCAAAGGCATCTAAATACAATAACAATGTCAGCCTTCTATAACCTGAAGAAGTTTGTAGTCCAATTTGTTATATCTTGACCTACCATTCCACTGCAATGTACTTTCTTCTGTAGTGTTCTATTCATGTACATGCCTAGCTTAAAAACATGATATTTCCCCTTTGGGGTTATGTTATCTTTAGTCCCGTAATACACTGTTTTTTAATCTAGTGTCACATTTTAATAAAAAAAGAACATATTGGCCAAACTTCTTTCGTCTGCTACAAGGAGGGAAAATGGAAATTTGACACAAAAAAAAGTGGACAGAAGAAAAGAAGAAATTTGTGCAATATTACAAAAAAACAGTACTACTAAGAAAGAAGCAGAAGAGAATAAGTGACAGTGATGAGAGTTAGGATAGGCCATACGTGCCTATGACGTGCTGTTTGTGATGGGGAGGTAAGTTAATGATAAATGTTGGGGATGTGGAACAAATTGTGGAATATTGTTGAACTGTAAAGTAAGTGTGTACAACTGAAAGAGAAAGATTACAGGAAACAGTAAGAAAAGGCAGGGGAGGAATGGAGTCTATAAGGAATATTTGGAATAAGGAGATACGGAAGCG
This sequence comes from Fundulus diaphanus, assembly GCA_037039145.1. Lineage (NCBI taxonomy): Eukaryota > Metazoa > Chordata > Actinopteri > Cyprinodontiformes > Fundulidae > Fundulus > Fundulus diaphanus. Next base: position 38,137,028 of record CM073135.1, read on the forward strand.
TCCGTAAGGAGACAACCTAGATCTAATTAAGACTTTTTTTTCTTTCTTTTTTTTTTTTAAAGAGAAAACCCGGCAGTGCTTGAACGGAAGTACAGTAGGTGGCGGTATGGACCCATTCGCAGTTTGCGTTCCGGCATTATTAAAAAGAAGAAGAAGAAGATGCAGGGTACACAACAACGGAGATAGCCGAAGTGGGGCTTTGTTAATTTGCTTGTATTATTTTGCGTGGAATCCAAACAACCACTTTCTATTTCCAACCCTTTGATTATTGAGGTTTTTCTGCCTGTAGCGCTAGCTTCGTAGCTAGCATCAACGGCCGGTTTAGCTCAGGAAGTAACTGAAACGGGAAAAAATACATATTTGTGGTTTTCTTAGACCTTCTTTGTCTTTTCGAGGTGGGGTGTTCAAACGCCTGATAGGTAAGTACCGCGTTACGGCGCAGTGCAATCATTTATCACTTTTCGATAGTTTAAGTTGTAAATCATAATACAAAAAGAAACACGTCGCTTTGTTGTACAAATAAGCTAAAGCTAACAATGAAGCAGCTGATGAGCTAACGGTAAAATCTCGGTTGCCATTTCACTAAATCGTCTTAATGCCTCAATCTGCGTGCAACATCTTCTCATCGAGTCTTTTTGTGCAAGTTAACCGTCTCCAAAGTTGAACTTCAATGTGTAATGTATTAGACTCGATTCGAAACATGCACGGATTTGACGGACAGAGACGTTGTACCAAAAAGATTAGACAGACATCTTGATGCTGACATGGTAAAAAGAAAGCGCCATATAGTGAGAGTAATCAGAGCACAATGAAAGCATACTTTTTTTAACCAGGTTTAAAATTAATTTAAATGCACCATTTGGTGTAAAAATAAGTAAATAAAAGATTCAAATGTTATTGCTCAAAAATGAAGCCAAAATTGAGAAGCTAATTTGGGGGAAAAAATTAGCAGTCGGATGGAACTTAATCAGATGCCCCAAATATATTTAAAACATGTTTGTTTTTTTGTCCTTCCTGGAAAAATGTGTTGTTGTTTGCAAAACAGAACTTTGGCGAACTGTGTAACTAAATATAAAACAATCACTTGTAGTCAATACTCACAGAGAAAATAAAGAGTTAAAGGAAAAAAAATGTTGATCGAAATTTAGTGGTTTGAATAAGAAAGAGGTTTGGGGGGGGGGGGGGGTGGATCGGTTGTAATAAATACATAGAGTAAATAAACAGCTCAAGAAAAATTACTGATTAAAAATGAGTGGGTAAAAAAAATACATGCATTAAAGCCAAGAGATAAAATACAGCATTTAAATATTGAAATACATTTATATTTGTAACTGCTTGTTTAGTAAATTATTGATTAAATGTTTTCTGTTTATTATTTTGTTGCATTTAATGGCACACAATTGTATATTTTTAGCTACTTTTGGTCCTCGATTTATTATATTCTGGCAGGATTTGTCCTCCATATTTTTTGTCTCTGCAGGGATTAAATAAGATGTGCTGACTGAGCATCATCACTGATCTCCTCTATTTAAGTGAAGCTGCGCAGTTCATTTATTATTTTTCCTATGACGCTTAAAAACTGTGTGTTTGCAGGGGCAATGGAGGTGGATAAGGTCAAGACGAGAACAAAGAAGCTTTCAAGGTCCAGGAGGCGAAAACAAAGCAAGAGAAAAACATATCCTGAGAAAGAAAGAGGTAATCAACGTTAATGCACAATGGTATAAGATATTTTGAAAATCAGTTGGAGTAGTTAAGTCTGTCCGACTAAGTTGTTAAATGTGTTAAGCTTACGGACAGATGCTGTTCCGGTGGACATTTTTTAGATGGAATTTTGAAAAGCGTTGTTTTCTTCATAGAAAATCCCTCTGATTCTCCATGGGACTCCGTTCCGTCCACGCATGAAACCCCCAGCAAGGCCACAAAGTTTGAAAACGGCTTTGACTCTCTCAGTCTCATAAAAGATGCAGTTGTAGTTTTGACCAAACTGCCTGAATATAAAATCGGCGCTCTGCGACCCCCGACGCCTCCGCAGTTCTACAGTGAAGATGAATCCTTCAGCAGCTCCGATTCGGACACCCAGTGGGAATCGGAGGAGGATTCCAGCGATTCGGATTTCTGGGTCATAAACAGCAAACTCAAATATTCAAACTCCCCAAATTGTGAGCTGATAAGGATGCCGACAACCAGTCACAACTGTAATGGTAAGATCACAAATAAACCTGCAAGAACATTACATATTACCTTACCGCACTTTAAAGAAAATATGCAGAATGCTGAAGCACTAATACGTTTGGTGCCTTCTACTTACTCTGCTGTAGTAGAAATAACCTCACTGTGTCTACAGGGGTTTCCCTTTGCTCACGTGACAAAATCCGGCCTGACTTACCCGATGAAGAAATCAACGTTGACATGGTGGTCATTGCCCGAAGAAGACCTATGAGGTGGCAGCGCGGTAAAATAGTGGAAATAATTACAAAAGGTAAGATGCAAATTAAAAGATTTTATTTGCCAGGAAAAGATTCTGCTTGTTAGAAAGAGCCAAGGTATATTTTAATATTTGCAGATAAATTTGTTAGCGCACCTTGTAAAGATGTACACAAATCTCTGAATACATAAGTCTAGTATTACAGTAGACCGATCTGATTGAAAGAAATTGACAGCATGGTGCATTCACTGATCAGAAGAAGATTGGATTGTCATGTATCTAACGAGTTTATGTCCCGTCAGGGCTGATTGAGCTGAAAACTGGCCACGTCCGGTTTACCAGCTGCTTTCTCTGGGCATCTCTAAAATTCAATTCAATTCAATTCAATTTTATTTATATAGCGCCAATTCATGAAACATGTCATCTCGAGGCACTTTACAAAGTCAAATCAATCATATTATACAGATTGGTCAAAAATTCCCTATATAAGGGAACCAGTTGATTGCTTCAAAGTCCCGACAAGCAGCATTCTCTCCTGGAGAAGCGTAGAGCTACAGGGAGAGTCGTCTGCATTGTCCAAGGACTGAACCCTGTGGTACTCCACAAGTGACCCTAGAGTTTGAGGAAGATTTATTATTAACATGAACAAACTGGAATCTGTCCGACAGATAACATTTACACCAGCCTAATTCTTTCCCCTTAATCCCTACAGTATGTTCAAGTCTTTGTAGGAGAATATTGTGATCAACTGTGTCACATGCAGCACTGAGATCTAACAGGACAAGTCCATTATCTGAGGCCATGAGAATATCATTGGTGACCTTCACCAGAGCTGTTTCAGTGCTATGATGAGCTCCGAAGCCTGACTGAAACTCCTCAAGTAGGTCATTACTTTGTAAATGTTCACAAAGTTGATTAGCAACTACTTTCTCAAGAATTTTAGATAAGAAAAGAAGATTAGATATAGGTCTGTAATTTACTAACTCATCTTGATCAAGAGAAGGTTTCTTAAGTAAAGGTTTAATAACAGCTACTTTAAAAACCTGTGGTACATATCCATTTACTAAGGATAGATTAATCATGTCTAAAATAGGACCACTGATCAAAGGGAATACCTCCTTAAACAACTTGGTTGGGATTAGGTCTAACATACAGGTAGAAGGTTTAGATGAAGCTAATAATTTAGATAGCTCAGAAAGCTCTACTGCTTCTAAACAGTTCAGACACAGCGCAGGTTCTAAAGATTCCTCCAACGCTGCCTCACTTACTGAGGACGAGGTAATCATGTTTGGGAGGATGCCAATTATTTTATTTTTAATGGAATCAATTTTATTTATGAAGAATCCCATAAAATCATTACTGCTAAGAGCTAAGGGAATGGATGGATCAACGGAGCTATGACTCTGGGTAAGTTTGGCAACTGTACTAAAGAGAAATCTAGGATTATTTTTGTTCTCCTCAATTAATGATGAAAAATATGCTGCTCTAACTTTGCGAAGGGTCTTTCTATACAACAATAGACTGTCCCACCAGATTAGGTAGGATTCCTCTTGGTGTGTAGAGCGCCATTTTCTCAACAATTTCCTAACATTGTGCTTCAAGGAATGCAGCTCTGAATTAAACCAGGGAGCCAGCTTCCTGTGAATAAACACCTTCTTTTTCAAGGGAGCTACATTGTCTAATGCAGAACGCAATGACGAAGTCACACCGTTAACAAAGACATCTATTTGTGAATGGGAAGAAACAACATTGCTGCTATCTGCAGGGTATTTCTGCAATACTGACGATATTAAGAGGGGGACAGACTCTTTAAAGTTTGATGCAGCATTGTCCAATAAAGATCTACTATAATGGAACCCTCTTTTGGGGGTGGAGAACTCAGTTAGATTAAACTCAAATGTTATTAAAAAAATTATCAGATAGGACAGGGTTGTGAGGAAATACTGTTAATTCTTCACAATCAATGCCATATGTCAGCACAAGGTCTAAAGTATGAAGCCGAGAGTGCGTCGGGTGATGCACATTTTGAGCAAAACCAAAATTGACTCGGAAAGTTAATCAGAATCAGCTTTTGTTGCCAAGTTGGTTCACACAGCAAGCAATTTGACCCTGGTTCCGTTTTGCTCTCAATTAAGATATTTTAGTACAAATATACAAAATAGAAATAATTGTCTTGTAAATACATGCACATGCATGGTTCTTAAAAAAATTTACATGGTTGAATTGGTGCAAATAAGCACGGTATCAATCTGGGTACTCTGAATAATAAGTGTTCTTCAGATGTGCAGCCTCGGAGAAGAACACAGTGATGGATGTGCACAGAACAGAATCATGGCTTTGTAAAAGATGACCAGCAGATCCGAAGGTTGTACTTCTTGGGTTGCTGCAGGAAGTACAGTCTCTGTTTGTCTTTCTTCCAAACAGTTTCTATGTGTGAGGACCAGCTCAGGCCCCAAGGAAGGGATGTTCTTAGGAACCGGAAGTGATTCACAGTGTGTGGGGGTGTTCTCCAGAAGTCCAAGATCTCGAGTTGGTTAAGCTTCAGGTTGTTCTGACCGCAGCGGTGGACCAGTAGCTCCACCTAATTTCAATTGTAAAAGGAAGACTATGATAAATACATTTTAAGACCGGACATGTTGTGTAATCTTTAGTTGCCACTTACTGAGTTCAACCAGAGAGGATTATTGCCCAGGCCCCAGTTATTTAAGCCTTTTATAGACTATTCTCGCAGATTCACCTCAAATAACTTCCGGTCTTGATGTAACCAAGGTGGTGTATGTATCACACTGATGCATATTCCACAGATACCAAGGACTGCATCTGAAGAACGACGATGCTGGAGTTATGCCCAATTATCTCCATTAATACATTTCTGTCCATGGTGCTATTATCAAAATAGCAATCTCTACTTAATTTAGCATCTGCTTTGCACTTGCTTTTGTCTGCAAACTTGCAGCACCTAATCCATGATTAAAACAAGTGAAGTGAAAATTATTTATATTTCACTTTGCTATATTTGGTGGAAATATGACTAACAAGAGCCGTGACACTTGTACAAGCTGTACTGGGCAGCCACACTTATCTAAGAAAATCATATTTCCTTTCCATGGAAACTGAGTTCTTGTTTAATAGTTGTCTGTGATCGTGACTGTTTGATGTCTGTGTAAATATCTACCGCCAATGGGGGGAAAAGTATCTCAATGGTTTTCTTTCTGAAAAAGTAATAGAAGTCAGCAATGACCTGAGCTAAATGTCCGAAGACCTAACAGATTACAAGAAAGTCCTACGAAACAATCTAAGCAGATGAGCAATCATGAACAAATGCACAGTGCGATACATGTCAGATATATCAAAAACAGACAGCATTGAGTTTTACTTGAGTAATAACTGGTTGTCTAATCTATTCTGTGAGAGAAACGTTGTGTTGAGGCAAAGTGTATATTCTTCTCTTAACACCTTCAGACAAGTTTTAAAAAATGTGTCTGTCCCCTTTTGTCATGCCTGTGTTTGTAATTATTTTGATATTAAGTGGAACAACTGAGCTGGGCTTTCCTGCATCATTACTGACTTTTCTAACGTGATAACTTCTTAAGGTTTAGTACGAATGTGCTCTGGTTAGTGCTGTCAAACGATTAAAATTTTTAATCACATAATTTCAATAGTTAACTCGAGATTAATCACAAATTAATCGCATATTTTATCTTTTTATTTCTGAAAGTGTAAAAGCCTATTTGGGCATTTTGATATGCAATTTTGCAATAAACGACACTAGTAAAAAACATGCTTGTACAAAAAATATTTTTTATTTTTATTTTCAAGCGCTTTTCAGAATTGGAGTGAAAACATCCTGGTGCCATAAAATGATAAACTCTGGCCTATAATGGCTAAATCACTAATCATAACGCCCTGATGTTTACACAATGTGTAAACAAATGTGTAAATGAATAAATATTTCATGCCAAAATATTCTTTTTGCTTCTTAAACAAAGATAGACACGGCATTAAGCATTTACATATAAAGTAATACTAATTTTACATTTTAGAGACAAAAAAGACAACAAATAAACAAGCATTAAAGTATGGTTTATGGGTTGGGTTTCTGCAATGTTATCAGCGTGTAAAAAATCATCTTCAGAACCAATCTCTGCTCAACATAGTGATGCAGCGCGTTATGAGGCGGAGGGCTATGTCAGCTGCTTATACTCAGTGTCTGAAGTGCGGCAGCGTCACTTATTTTAGAGCCCAAATAAGCGACTTCACTTTCAGAAACAAGCCCAAAAAAACTTCAACCCGCAACTCATGAAATTTACAAGCGACTTTAGAAAAAAGAAGCCCAAAGTCGCGTGAAATAAGCGGACTTGGCAACAGTGAGTGCGAGTCTGTTTTGCTGCATTCTCTAGCGTTCCTGAAACTACGGAAAGCGCCGAGGGCAAAAACACAGCCCGGAGAGCGCAGCGGGGAAAAAAAGCATTACTGCGATTAACGCGCGTTAAAAAAATGTCGGCGTTATGGTCTAACAAAGTTAACTGACAGCCCTAGCTCTGGTATTTCAAACTCCTTGTTCTTATGTAAACATTTTTGCTCAAAGAACTATCAATAACTGCATTTATTAACAACCTTCTCAGACTGCAGTATGTGTAAAAGAAGGTATCTTTTCAAACATTTTTGGAATGGAGCAGCTTTTAATCTATTTTTTCTTTTTTTGTCTCTCTTTCCAGACGATGGGCGGTTAAAGTACAAAGTTAGTTTTGAAGATAAGGGAACATGTCTCGTATCCGGACACCATATTGCTTTTGACAGCAGGCCGAAGGTGGAGCAGCTGTACATCGGCGCCCGTGCGGTGGTCCGCTGTCAAAATAACAAGTATCGATTCCGGCCAGGAATACTGGCCGAGCTGCCCAGCAGGAAAAACCAGTTCAGGTGGGTCTCATAAAGAAAGGTACTCAGTGTAATGGAAGACTTCAATTTGCCTGACTCACGTTTATTTACATTTATTCAGGTTTTTGATGTTCATGGATGACCACACACCAGTCTATGTTGGGCTTCCTTTGTTTCACCTGGTGTGCCGACCATGTAAGTTCAACTCAATAAATCAAATACTTTAGCCACTACCATCTTCTCTTAAAGGAAAGAAAGGAAAGTGAACATTTATTAGCGTTCTCATTTTTATGCACTTTATATTGTAAAACAGTTCATGATATTTACTTTCTTTGAAAAATTCTACTACAATTAGTGTTATGTTTGGGATTTCTCTTGAAAAGTATAATTTCAATAGCTTTCAAAACCTCTTATAGATAAGTGCTACTTGTTTGTAATTAATTTTATTTTAGATCTTAAAATGGCTCTAAAAGTCTTAAACTTCATGAAACTTGCCATGTTAAAAGGATCTCATACTCAACGTTGTAATAGCTAAATATTATGAAATATTACAAATTAGTTGAATCATTACATTTATTATTTTTTCAGTGCCTGCATAAAGTATTGCACATAGCCACATTGCAGTATTAGTGTGCGCAATGTTTGTATGGTAAAGGATTGTTTATAATACAATAATCGTTTGTTGACATATCCCAAATGTCATGAATTCACTCTTTGCATACCAATAAGATAGTTAACCTGTTGAATAGACTCTTAGTGCAGGAGAAGTCGATGGAGATGTTGAACGTTGTTGGAGGTGGAGTCCAAAAAAGAGAGAGGTTGGAAATGTGGATACAATGCCCTGTAAAAAGGTTCACCTGTCTTGGCATTTTTCATGTTTTATTGCCTCGACAACCTGAAATTAAAATGGATTACTTGATAATTTGCTCCTGTTCGTTTTACAGAACATGCCTACAATTTTGAATACTTTAAAGCAAGCTACAAATAGGACGGTGAAGATTCTCAGGCATCCAAGTCATGATCAGTCCAAAAAAAAAAAAAAAAAAGGGTTATCCTGCACCTCAAGGGTTAAGGACACTCCTTTGAAGACCAAAATGTTCACATTTTGGACAGACAGAAAACAGATGGTTTGAGAAAGGGGTGAAGGAAGCCATTTATGTAAAGCGAGGTAAAAAACAACTTTAAACAAGGTTTTAACTTTCAAAAACTTGCAACAAAGCAATAGGTTTGATTCCTGCTAAGTTTCACACCAAATTGCCTGAGCAAATTCCTCGTTATCTGGGTCATCGCAACAGCAAACAGGCTTAAATCGGAGGTAACCGGACTTTTGTTCATTTCGTACATTTTCCCAAAAATTTATGGTACCGCTTATAATCCGGTGCGCCTTTATATATGATTAACGTGCTTACTGACCGATTTTATGTGGTACAATGCACTCAAAAAACTGTTAAAATGTGTAAGTATGACTTTGGTAAGCAATGAAGCCGCTCCGCTCAATGGATATTCGGAGCATTAAGGTACATTGTGTCTACAAAACTGCCTGACTGTAATGTCTAAACTAGAAGTGCATTCATGTAAAGGCCCCCAAATACACGGACGTACTTCACTCTGCGGAGGTCTGCGCATAAATGTATGTGCACAGCTCAATTTTTACACAATTTTTACTTCTCGGAGGCAAGGAGTCTTTACATCAAACTGTTTTATATGTGATGCGCACAGTATGCCGGAGTACGTGGGAGCCTTTAGGCATCCAACGCCCGGAGAACGCGCTAGCAACAATAAACCTAGTTAGTTAATTCGATATAAAAATGAAGTTTATCATGGCCTTATGTTAGAAACAGGGCAGTGCAGTCCAACTACTCTGTCCTCCCGACAGAGACGCATAGCTCTCCCTCTCAGGAGAGAACGGAGTACGTGAAGGGGCGGAGTGATAGAACACACTTGGGAAGAGTATTTAGTGCGTTTTATAATCCACTGCGCCTGATGGTCCAAAAATATAGTAATGGATTTTTTTTCTAGTTGTAGTCCACAATCCAGCACTGCAGAGTGTATGGCTTATTGTGGTCCTAAGGAGAGATCCTCCATTCTCTGCAACTCCTTCAGGGTTACCTTTGGTAGGCTTACCAATGCACAATGCCAGTTTTCAGTTTTTCATCATTTTTATTTATTATTCATGTTTTTCTCAATTTTACTTGACCTACTTAGACTATTTTATCTTATCAAATAGGATGAAAAAACATTTAAATTACAGGTGGAGTGTAACAAAATAGGTAAAAAAAACCAAGTGGGGTGAATACTTTTGCAAGGCATTGTATTTTTGTCTGGTTATGTTTAATTTATCTATCAATCAATTCTTTAACAAAGGAGACTTTCTCAGTAATGATGTGAAGTAAGGAGCATTTTCAGTTTTCTTTTGATTATAAATGTTTGAATCACCGGATGATCCCTGCAAACCCACTAATGCTTTACATTTAAATTGCCCTGAGAAAACGCGTTTCCTTCTGTATGTACTCCAAAAAAAAAAAAAAAAAACAGTTAATTTAGCAACAATCTTTTCTTTTTTCTAACAGTGGAGGATGTTTTGGATGACGTTCCAGATGGAGCACACAAGTGCTTTATGAGGCAGTACCTCAAGGATTGGCCGTACCCTCATTTGAACAAGTACAGAGCTGGACAGAGCTTTAATGTTGAGTTAAATGGAGTCATGCAGATGTGTGAGGTTACTGCAATCGACTGCAGCTTAATGCAAGTTGTTTTTCAGGTGAGTATTTTTTTTTACGTTTTAAAACTTTAATGTTCAACTTAAAAATATATACAAAAATGGGCAGAACAGACCAAACTAAAAAGTGTAGGAATGGATGCAATGTAAAAAATGTAAACAGAACTGGGTTTAAAACCTAAACTAGACGGTTTATTATGCAGTAAATTGGTGTCTTTCATGCCAATAGATATTATTGCATGATGGTTGAGTGTGTTTGAATCAGTTTTGCATAAAATGGTTATGTCTAGTTCTTTTGCTGTGATATTTTCATATTTTGTATTTTGTAATGAGGAAACTTGTTACTAATCATGGAGCAAAATGTATATAGATATTTTTTAATAATTACTTTCTCATTTATTCTAACTTTCTAATTTATTTATAAATTCATAAATTTCTCAGTCATATACAGCCTCTTCTACATTTATTGTTTTTATTTATATATATATATATATATATATATATATATATATATATATATATATATATATGTATATGTATATGTATATGTATGTATATGTATATGTGTGTGTGTATATATATGTATGTGTGTGTATATATATGTGTGTGTGTGTGCGTATATATATATATATATATATATATATATATATATATATATATATATATATATATATATATATATATATATATATATATATATATATATATATATATATATATATACTCCTGATCAAAATCTTAAGACCAGTCAAAGAATTAGCATTTTGCACTATTGGATCTTAAGAAGGTTCTAAGTAGAGCTTCACAATGTTAAAAGGACAAATCAGTGCAAGAGACAAGAACATTTGAGCAGGGAATTGTCTGAAAACTGCATTTATACTCAAACATGATTTTTTCAGCTGATCAAAAGTTTAAGACCATAGCTCAAAAAAACCCCGAAAACCCCCCAAAACAGAAATCAAAATGTCAAAAAAAAGGACTCAGTAATGAGTAGCTCCACCATTCTTGTTGATGACATCAAACAATCGTTTAGGCATGCTCGATGCCAGTGTTTCCAGGAGGCTAGTGGGAACGTTGCTCCAAGTGTTGAAGATGGCTTCACGAAGGGCATCCATTGTCTGGAACTGATGTCCATTTTTGTAAACTTCCCTTGCCATCCATCCCCAAATGTTCTCAATTGGGTTTAGATCCGGGGAACATGCAGGATGGTCCAAAAGAGTGATGTTATTCTCTTGGAAGAACTCCTTTGTCAGGCGGGCATTGTGAACTGCAGCATTGTCCTGTTGAAAAACCCAATCATTACCACACAGACGAGGGCCCTCAGTCATGAGGGATGCCCGCTGCAACATCTCCACATAGCCAGCTGCTGTTTGACGCCCCTGCACAACCTGAAGCTCCATTGTTCCATTGAAGGAAAACGCACCCCAAATCATGATGGCGCCCCCACCACTACACCCCGCCGTGTAGAAAACATCTCAGGTGGGATCTCCCTGTCATGCCAGTAACGTTGGAAGCCATCAGGACCATCAAGGTTAAATTTTTTCTCATCAGAGAAGACAACTTTCTTCCACCTTTCAATGTCCCATGTTTGGTGCATCCTTGCAAAGTCCAAACGGGCAATTCTGTGGCGTTGAAGAAGACGTGGCCTTTGAAGACGTTTTTTGTTTCTGAAGCCCTTCACTTGCAGATGCCGTCTGATGGTTATTGGGCTGCAGTCAGCACCAGTAATGGCCTTAATTTGGGTAGAGGATCGTCCCGTGTCTTGACGGACAGCCAATCGGATCCTGCGGCTCAGAGCTGGTGAAATTTTTTGGGGTCTACCACTTGACTTTTTTGTTCCATAACCCTCAGGATCATTTAAAAAATGCAAAATGACTGTCTTACTGCGTCCAACCTCAGCAGCGATGGCACGTTGTGAGAGGCCTTGCTTATTCAGCTCAACAATCCTACCACGTTCAAAGTCAGTGAGCTTTTTTGCTTTTGCCATCAGGAGGTCTTGACAGTGTAAAGACTTCACAGAAAATGACATGGAATCCAGATGTTTGCACAGCTTTTGGCTTTTAAAGACTATGGTCTTAAACTTTTGATCAGCTGAAAAAATCATGTTTGAGTGTAAATGCAGTTTTCAGACAATTCCCTGCTCAAATGTTCTTGTCTCTTGCACTGATTTGTCCTTTTAACATTGTGAAGCTCTACTTAGAACCTTCTTAAGATCCAATAGTGCAAAATGCAAATTCTTGCAATTTTTTGACTGGTCTTAAGATTTTGATCAGGAGTATATATATATATATATATATATATATATATATATATATATATATATATATATATATATATATATATACACACACGTACACAAGCTGTATACTTAGAAAAGGGGCTTAGAAAAATTGACATGCGACATCACATTTATACCACTCGGAGACAGGAAGTAAAGTATCATTAAGCTTTCCTAGAAACTCAGATCAACTCATAAAGTGAATTATATTCAAAATACTATTATGCCGCCAAAATTCTATTTCGTTTGATTTTTCCACATCCTCACTTGTGCGCTGAGTTAATTTTATTTTAGTTTATTTTTATAACAAGCAATTAAAACACATTTCAGTTTAGCATCTTTCAACAATGTCTTTAATTCTGTTTTCCTAACATTCTTTTATCTTTCAGGAAAATCAGCGAAGGGAGTGGATCTTCAGAGGCTCCATTAGACTGGAGCACATTGCCAGACTGTGGGAAGAGAGGAACAAGCAGTCCAAGGATGAATCTGATTCTGATTAATTAGTAGATTCAGGTATATTTGAATTAATGTAGAAATGTATAATGAACACATAAAGCTGGGCATACACTGTATGATTCTTCAGTCGTGCGAGATTTGTTTGGATCGGGCCGAGTTTCAGCTTCATTGTGCATCCTGCGTTGTGTAGTATACAGGGGGTAACGAGGGGCGATTAGCCTCTCACGACCACCTCCCGATCCAGCGTGTGGTTTTTGGGCGTAGAGCGTGAGCAGTCAGGTCACATCAGAGCGTTGGGCCGTACGGTGTAAGAACATATATCGTGAGCTGTGAACTTTTAAACCCTGCGGTTTGGTCGTACAGTTTAAGCTGTATCTGAGTACGATTGAAAATATCGTACAGTGTATGCCCGCCATAAGTTGCTTCTGAGGGGGGCATTTATTTATCTTTCAATGTTAGGTCTGGGAAGTGAAAGTCCTGTGAAGGCCTATTACTGCTTTATTGTTATTATTCTCCTGGCAACAGAAATTGGCTTTTTGGAGGCCTGAACATGTATGTTCACCAAATTTTGCAAATCTGTCCGTTGTACGTAAAGATCGCGTATTTTAAAGGTTTTGCTAAAGTCGCACAAAAATAGCTTCCACCGTGCCCCCTTGAAATCTTCAATAGCACTACTTTTTTTTTTTTATTAACCTTTTTATCTTCGAGGTATGAAATTTGGAAGACAGTTGGAGGACTTCCCAAGACCTATACAAAACGCTTATACCCCTGCTCTACAACAAACAGGAAGTCAGTGATCTTGGATTTTTTTTTTTTTTTGATAACCCAGTTTTGGCTGTTTCAAGCCCCACTGCCTTTGATCATGGTCCTCCTAGAGGTTTGGACCGATCGGCTTGAGATTTGGTCCATTTGGTCATATGGCCTTGGGGATCTAAAGTACACTAAAATCCTGTATTTTAATGTATGTCTAAGAATCAAGAGTCTTTATTGCCATTACGCAACCATAATGTAATTTTGTGGGGACACCAGCTCAGAGTTCACATGTAATACACAGGCACAAATCAAAGACTGATACACTCAACTTGAATATTTCTAACAACAACAGTTCCCAAGAAGCTAAAAGTGTGCAAATAGTCCTTGGCATCTGTTTGAATCAATTTGAATATTTAAGTCAAAGAACGACTGGTAGCGAGCAGCCAGTCTACAGAAGGATCCATACAAACACTCTATGAGAAGCTTAAAAGTGTGCAAGTAGTCCACGTCTGGGCTAACCTTAGCTTAACGAGCCCGACAGAATGTAATAGTGAGGCTCGCTTACAGTACCGCCTAATGGCGACACGCAGACTTGAGTAGCTCGCGCGCAACACACCAGAGCAGCTCAGAGCTGCAAATGGCGTTCAACGCTGCTCGCTTTAATTTCCCTTCCTTTTTTTTTTTTTTTTTTTCTTTTTCTTGTAGGAATGTTAGAAAACATTTCAAGTTGAAATAAAATGTTCTGTTGAAGGACTGAAGAGTAGCTACTCAAGTGAATCCTTCCTTATATTCTTCATGATGATAAATGTATTTTCCTTTGCCTATTTCTTTTCTGTTAATTAAACATATGTAATTAACTGCATTAAACTGAACTGTTAAACAGTCTTACAGATTCCAGTGTGTTTTTGGAGCTGAATCCTTGAACCGTTTGTGCTGTTGTGGAGTCATTTTAGGTTACAGTTGTAGAACTTCCACTGGCCTGTCTGATTAAACTATCTTACAATCTGTCATTTAAATCTCTGAGGATCCCTCACCTGAACACTGTTCGTGGCGGCATGAATTTAAAAATGTAATGGAAGAATTTCCAAACGGCTGAACTCGTTTCAGACAGCTGACCGGCAGTGAGCAGCATGGTGGGAGCGCTGTTTTGCACTCAAAGCAGCTGCAGTCAAACCAGCCTTTTTTCCTGGGGTCTCATTAAAAGGACTTTAAACCGTAGCTATGGCATGATGAAACGTCTGTGCAGTTTTGAGACCATACCTTTTTTTTGTTTTTTAAGCCGTGTTAACCAAATCTGTCAGCTGGCTTAAAAGGCAGTGAAACAAGTGTTTCTGACTCTGGACTGAATGTAAACACCAGATCTTCTCTCCAACAGCTCAAAGCCCCCCCCCCCTTTCAGGTTCCAACACAGTGTAACAATATGCATAAAAATTTAAGACCGCTTTGCTTTTAATATACCTGCTCTGTTGATGTTATACTCTGACTCAAACACATCACAATGTAAAAGCTCAGTTTGTTGTTCAGGATTCTTTTTTGTGTTAATGATCTTTCCAACTACTGAACAAGAACACTCAGCTCAAAATATTAGGTTTGTCCCTTTCTAGTCTCATTTGACTATTGGCACAATATTACAAGCGTTTCAGATAAGCGTTTGAAATGTGAAGTATATAGGAATCTATTAAAATCACCCTAAATATGTCTGGTGCAGCCAAAAAAATGAGGGCAGTGCTACACTGTTTTCTAAGTATTTCACTGATGTTGAGCATGAAGGCCTGATCTGCAGACTTTGCTCTAATTCGTCCTAAAGGTGTTCTATCAGGTTGAGGTTCGGTTTGAACACAAGAAGTCGCCTCTAAACATTTTCCACCAAGCTAGGAGCATAAAATTGTCCAGCATTAGTAGACGGCTCACATTATAATCCTCTCCACACCAAGCTTTGCGCTAATTATTCCTATTATTATTATTGGAGAATGATTGGTAGCGATGAAATCTCATGGCTAGACTTAGTTAATATGTAGCGTCATCGTCATACCACACTGTAATGCACTGAGATCTTGAGAGCAACGTATTCTTTAACCAGTGTATGTAGAAGCAGTCTACATGCCAAGGTGCTGGGTTTTATACATCCATAGCCATGGAGGAGATTGTAATCTCTAAATTCGACTATGTGGAACTGTGAGCCAATTTTTGCAACATGCTTTTTATGAATGAAATAAGTTACACACCCAAAGTTTTTACCTAGCTGCTTTTATTAAGACAATAGGAAAAACAAAAGAAAAAAATTGGGAAATGCTCCTGAAAAATCCACATGCATTTACTTTCTACACATTAGATTTTTTTTCATTCTTCAATGTATTTTTTTTTCTTTATTTTTAGCCACTCAAGATACATATTAGACTAAATATACTTTGTTGTGAAAATTACTGTATAGCGTGGAACTCAAATATTAATATTCAAAGTGTTGCATTGAACGTAGTTGCATTTATTTTCAAAGCATATTATTTTTAGTAGTAATATTTAGTACGACTTTGGAATATCCCATATGAACTGCAAATATTTACTGTGCAGGGTGTCATTCTTTGAACCACTTGTGACTTATTTTTTCAAAAATATTTTGCAAATTTGTCTCTTGGTCATTTTGATTTACTCCTACCATCATTTCCAAAGATTTGCAATAAAGCGAGATTCTTTCACAGCTTTGTCTCATGTTTTACTTGGTTTAACGTCTTCTCTCTGCTGAAGCACCTCAAACTTTTTCTGGGGACTGTATAATATGCAATCTATAAAGTGAAAGCAGAGATGAAGAGATATTTTCTGATCTGAAAACAACTATTTAAGAACAAATCTAAAAACTTAAAGGATCAAACTATGTTTGAGGCAACAGACCTTTTATTAATCTATATTATAGGTTCCAAATAAATATCTAGGACCTTTATAATTGGGGATATGACATTACGAGAGTCTAAAAATCAAGAATCTTTATTGTCACAATGTGTTTCAATGGTGAAATTTGCTTTTGAAACAGACACCGGCTCGAGGTGTACACAGATAACGTAAAAAACACGCACACACAATAGACATATTTCCACACTGTTTTTTTTAATTGTTTTTTATATATACATTAGTTGAGTGCACTGACCAAACTCACTTCCTTAGAAGCTTAACATGTGCAAACAGTCTTTAGATTCTGGTGAGAGTCGTAGCTGAGTCCAAAAAGTCCAATATCAGTCCCTTTGCAAACAATATGGATTACTGTGTTGTTGCATAAATGAATCACTCAACGCTCTCAATGATACACTCATGCTCGTAGTAAATACTGTGCAATAGTCATAAGCCTCCATTTACAGAACGAGTGTGATTGTTACAGGGAGCTAACCACGAATTAGTTTTTGATCTAATATTTTCTGAACTGTTTACCCGATGTCTGTAATACAACATATAATCCCTTTGCATTGTGCAAATTCTGTATTCAAAATTTTATTAGTCTTAAATTGAAATGTGTGCATGTAAAGGCTCTACTCATCTACGGGTAAGAGATATCAGGCTGTTGTTTATGCTTATAATTGTGAATATTGTCCCTTTTTAGAGAATACTGTTCTATTTAGACCTTAATCATTGGCATGAATGGTAATTTTAAGATTTTAATTATTGTAACTGTTCTTTGTCCAGGTTGGTATGATCATCGCGTAGGGACTAAATAACGTCCACAATGTCCTGGGAATATTGTGCCGTGAACAAGCATTAAATTATTGTCCTCTTTTTCAGTATAAAGTCAGTGCTATATATGTACGCACTTATGCAAAACCTTTTATTTGTGTTTCTCTTTTCATGTATCTATTGCCTTAATCATTGGCATGAATGGTCATTTTAAGCTTTTAATTATTGTAGCTGGTCTTTGTCCAGGTTGGTATGATCATCCATTTTCTAACACGTCTATCCCTTGTGGTGTCGAGAGGGGTGCTGGTGCCCATCTCCAGCTGTCAACGGGCGAGGGTGTCTTATTTTGTTTTTTTTTTAAGTTTGTTTTTATTAAAATTCTATGTACAAGCACTTAGAGTTGCCTTTGGACGAAAATGTGCTATACAAATAAAGCTTTTTTTATTTAATGATGATGCAGTCAACACTCCAAACCAGGTGGTGGCGACAATGCTCCACGTCATTGGTTGTCAAGCGCTACCAACGTCCTCAAAACAAGAAGAAGAAGAAGAAGAAGAAGAAGAAGAAGAAGGCGGTCCAGTTAAGTTGGAAAACAAGCTATTTTGCAGGTAAGATATTTACCATGACTGCGTTTATTGACGAGACAAAAGATGCCGTAGTAGTGGACAGCTTCTTTTTTTTAGGCATAGCACCCAAGCGTTAATTTAACCGGTTTCAGGCCGGATGTGTAATGTGGTTAACGAAGCGAAAAAACGGCAGTTGAAGACTGACGTGACTCGCGGTGCTAACGGACGCTCGTGATTTGTTGTACATGTCCAGCAGCACACATCCTTATCGGTTTGAAGTTGCAAATAGACGCGAATGAAATTCAACATGACTTTATGTTTATCGAAGGGTTCAGTAGATAACCGATTGACTGGCAAGATTTGTCGAGTGGTTTGTTTGTAAAGGGCATCATTTTAGCCATCAGTAACATCACTTGCTAAAATCACAATAGCGGTCTAAGAAATATAAATAGATATGAAATGTATGTTCGGTTCAATTCAAAACTACCGTGTTAATCCCAAAGGGAAATTAAATGTTGTAACTCATTAATTATGCAGGGTTTTCCTGCAGGGGTGTCTGTCTTCTCTGACCTTTAAAAATAGAAAGAACCTGGGAAAAATGGAAATTTAAGACATGAAAAATGTGGAATTTTTGTCATAAATATTATGTAGGCAATCTTTATATATGTTTTTTTTTAAATACCCTATTTTGCCCAGGATATTTACTCCTCCATCCAAATCATTGAGTTTTGGTGTTTAAGGTCCAGCACCTAGGCATGCAGACTGCTTCTACTAACAGTAAAACAGAGGGGTTGCTCTCAGGACCTCAGTGAATTCCTTTCTTCCACATTTATTATTCCACACCACAGTCAACTACTAATGGCAGCAGCTCAGCCAAGAACTGTTAGGCCACATAAAATGACACTAGCAGGGTCAGCGGATGCTCAGGGGCCATAATAGTGCGCTGAGGTTGGTAACTTTGAGCAGAGTCAGTAGCCACAGGCCTCCATGTGGCCTTCAGATGAGCTCAGGAGCAGCGCGTAGAGAACCTAATGGAATGGGTTCCCCCATGGTCAAGCAGTACATCACCAAGCGCAATGCAAAGTGCTGGATACAGTATCTCTGGATTGATGAAACATGCTTCTCCTTGCAATCCAAGGGACGAGTCTGGGTTTGGGGCTCTCCAGAGAAACGACACTATCATTTGTTAAGTTTGGTGCATAGGGGATGACGTTGGGGGGGGGGGGGGAGTTCTTCAAGAGTCGGGCTGTACACCTCAGTTCTAGTGAAATGAACCCTCAGCGCTGCAGCACACCCAGACACCATGGGCAATTTCACGGTCTTGTTAGGTTTGGGGAGAGGCTTATCCTGTTCCAACACCACTGCACGCCAGTACACAAAGCAAGGCCCATAAAGACGCGGATGGGTTAGTTCCAGCGGACGCCTTTTGGGATGAATCAGAGCAAAGACTAAGCTATGGGTTCTCGTCCATCATCACTGTCTGTCCTCACAAATGCACTTCTGGAAGAATGGTCAAAAGTACTGATAAACACACTGCTATTATTAAAAATATTTACCTTTTGGCTCATTAAATCTGCATCTGTATGTCACTTCTTTTTTTAAGGCCTCACAAAAGGCTTTAAATATTCTCCTTATCGCCTTGGACGTTGAGGTTCTACATTTGCAGGATTCAAAGTCTACATTGTTCAAGACAAATGCCACAGTATTCAATTAGTTGAATTCTGCAGCATTACATTGAATACCGCAAGGAAACGGGGAGCTCGGTGTGACACCTTTTTAACTTCACTTCTGTCCTGTGCTCAGAATCCTTGTTTGACGCAGTGAGGATGGAGGCGGAAGAGACGGAGATAAGCAAGGAAGAGCTCCAGAGCTGGATCGCCGATGAGGTTCACAAGGCCAGACTGACCTCTCCGGGTATTCTTAAGAAATACA
Source organism: Fundulus diaphanus (assembly GCA_037039145.1). Taxonomy (NCBI): domain Eukaryota; kingdom Metazoa; phylum Chordata; class Actinopteri; order Cyprinodontiformes; family Fundulidae; genus Fundulus; species Fundulus diaphanus. The sequence goes on from CM073135.1 coordinate 38,156,692, forward strand.
GTCTGCTGCAGTCGCTGCTTCAGAGGAGGCAGAGACAGGCTACCAGGTTTTTGCAGCTCTGCCAGTAAGTATTGTCGTACCCGTTACTTGCATCACTACTTGTTTTAAGCTGTTTGTTTGTATTTTGATAACATTCTAGCAAAGCCCCGCTCTTAGACTTTTTACAGCCGGGTTCAAACTGTGGTTTTTGCTTGACTCGGCCGACACCTTTCTTTGGGAATAATTTCTATAAGTTTCTTTGGTTGTCGGGTTAAACCTGAGGTCGTTTTCAGCATGCCGGCGCACCGACCGCTGAGTTAGCTCGCTTCAAACCACGTAGGGACTAAATAACGTCCACAATGTCCTGGGAATATTGTGCCGTGAACAAGCATTAAATTATTGTCCTCTTTTTCAGTATAAAGTCAGTGCTATATATGTACGCACTTATGCAAAACCTTTTATTTGTGTTTCTCTTTTCATGTATCTATTGCTAAAATGTCTTCATTTTTTTTATGAATGAAAAAAATAAAAAAGTAATTGAGAGCAAAGTGAAATCAGGAAGTCCAATTCCTTTTTTGTAAGCATAAAGCTGATGTTGGAAGTTATGAACGTCTCCACCGGTTTTTCCTCTCCCTCTGTTAAGTGCTGCCTTTAATAATACGAGCGTCGGCAACTTTGTTTCTACTTATTGTCAGAGCGATTTCACAGTTAAAACTTTCAGGCGTTTTTTTCAGCTGAAGCAAGAAATCACGCAGCCTCGCATTTTCCATCTCCTAGTGAAACACACTCCTGACCTGCATGATTAACAAAAACAAAACTTTGCAATGGGGCAGTTCTCAAACGGTGTCACTCGTTTCCCGAGACAGCCCCGTTTCCCGGCTGGTCGGGCAGGAAGAGTGCAAATTACAACGGCAACAGTCGCAATACTGATCATTTTGGAAGATCACGACGTCACCAGGAGCTTCATTTCAACCTGCTTCAATGAAGAAACTGTAGATATTAATGCCGGCCTGTTCCTGGTTATAAACTGAAGGCCCGTCTTACCCTGGTTTAAGATTTGGCAGTAAAGGAAAAACATTTATCAGAGGCAAACATTTAAAATATGCATTTTTAATTCATTGGAATTCCAAAGGAGACAAAAGTTACATTACCATTGTTACCTACGTGCTTCTTCCAGGCATTGCAGTTTTTGCCTAATCAAAGGTTCGCAAAGACATCCTTTTAAAAGACTGACTGCCCCTCCTGCTTAGTTCGGGAGGGGGTAGTCTCAGATTTGGAGACTATCTGTTCTCAAACAAAGAGGCTGCTCTTCTTGGTTAGGGGTCAAGCCAAATGACCTAGCAACCATAAATCCGCTCTCAACCCATCCTGCAAGCTGTGTGATTTTTCTGCCTCAAAGTGGAGAGACAGTCTTAAAGGCCAGGCATTCCTTATTAATATAAGAACTAAGATATTTTCCTCAACAAAACCCAGCGTAGAACAGCTGAAACGTTGGTTGAAATGTAGAGGGCTCAAAATGAGCAGAATGAAAGCAGCATTAGTAGAAAGGTAGCAGAGGCTGTCCTCTCACAACGGGTCAAACTCGAGGAAGAAACCGGCTGAATCTGCATAAAATTGCAGCTAATACTAAGAAAAAATGTATGTATTTTATTGCAAGCCTGTGTTTTAATTTATTATAGAGCTCATCGCAGACCTAAAAACAGTCAATCATCCCGCTGCAACAGGAATGCTGCTTTGTACAGTTTTTGCGTCGATCTGACCAGAGCACCTTCTTCTAACATGTTTGCTGTGTTGTGGGCAGTGTTTGTGGCTGCAGGGCTCAAACGTGGAGTTTTTGTTTTGTTCTTGGAAAAGGAAAAAGTGTGCCGCTTAATGCAAAGTTTAAGATGATTGGCGTTTATTGCAACAAGATTTTTAACAGCTTTAAAGTGTCTTTAGACCTTTCTTGTGTGTATGTGCCCTGTATTTTGTTGTCCGTTCAGGGGTCATTTAGAAAGCATCCAGAGATCCAACCAGAGGCTCTTCCCTGCATGAAAACTAGAGATGCACGATAAATGTTTTATTAAACCGATAACCTTCTCCTTCCAAAAGGCTGTTAACCGACAGTAATCGATACCTGGAGATAAGACCAGTGAGCAATGGTGTAAGATAATGACGGCCACTCTCTAAAAAGCATAGAAAACAGTTGACTCTATAGATTAAGAAAACATTTTTGAAATGAAAATCTGATAGCAAGCCTCCATGTGTTAAAATGGATCAAACAAAACCACATTTTAAATGAACATCTGTTTAAATAGGATGCATTACTTATTGCTATAAACTAATATTAGCCTCTAGAACTGAGCCAGGATTTAAAATAAAAAAGGCAACCCACAACTTAGATTCAAGTGCATCTATTCATATTGTTAATATACAATTTCCAACAATTATTCAAACTGATAAAGTGCTTTCTTTAAACATATAGAAGACAGATTTGGACATGTCTGTGTAAAAACAAGCACTTTGCAAGTTATTCTTCCAACCTTTTCATGTTTATTTCTATGGTTTGTGGACAATATTTCAGGGTAATTGGTACAATATTGTTAAACTTATGAGCGAGTTGTTTTCCAGCACGAGGAGGAGCATCCTAACGGTGTTTTTCCAGTCATACAGCTTTCTCTAATTACGACAACGTTATTCGCTGTTATATTTCAGGTCTTTGATGGTATTTGAGAACACTGTGAAAGAACTGTACTCGCAGCTGGGATGGGAGTACGCTAGCTTGGATTCTGAGAGCGACGACGACGCTGAACCCACAAACTGCAGTAAGACCTTATAAATAATCTCGTCCTGTGTCTGTGTCCTCATCGGATTTCTCACTACGCAGGGCTGTGAAAAGCATTCGCCTCCTTAAAGGTTTTTTTTTCTGACCGTAAATGTACGCGTGAAACATGTATGTGTGAATCCCACTTCTTCTTGTCTTTTTTTTTTTTTTTTTTTTTTAGGACGCACTTTACCGTTTTTGTTCGTTTCTTCGGAGCATCGCATCCACGGGCCTTCTGCTTCCAGGGTGTCAACTCCTCGTTTATCAACCCCAGACGTTGAAGAAGATCAGGAGGAAACTGTTAATCAAAAAAGCCCTGTGGCCGTTTTAAACAAAGAAGCTGTGGTGGTTTTACATAAGCTTACCAGGTCTCAGATCGCTGCTACTACGAGCCCGCCTTTGCCTGATGCTGACGACGTTGAAGATGCAGATCGGAGCTTCGGCGAGTCAGACGGGGAGTGGAAACCGGACAGAGAGAGCGACTCAGAATATTCTGTGTCAGATTTTGGTGCCCGATCAAACAGAAAGAGAAAACTTAAAAACACAGGAAAGCATGAGAAGCTCAACTCAGCTTCCAAAAGAAGCAGAAAGTCTGCTGCTAAGGCAAGGAAGGCAAAGACATCAGCGTCTTCAGCCAGTAAAAACGAGAAAGGCAACTGTAGCGTCTCACAGACGTCAAGCTTACCAGCTAATTCAGATGCTGATGCTGAAAGCGGCCAAAGAGACACCAAGGAACTTCCGTCCAGCTCTAGAAAAACAACAAAGCGTCGCACCTCTGGAACAAAACGGGAACCCCAAAGCAGTGCTAAAACTACAACAACAACAACGGCGGCGAAAACGACATCCCAAGCAGAGACGACAAAAACGACATCCCAAGCAGAGACGACAAAAACGACAACGGAGTCCAGCACGACAAGCCCAACATGTCAAGCCACCGTAGCGCAGCCAGCAACAACACCGCAGTCCGATGCAGTCAGCGCTGAGAGCAACGCGGTAAAAACCTTCACGCCGTCTGCAAGCAATAAAGGTAACAGCCACCAGATTTTTTTTATTTGTTTTCTAATATTTTATTTTACACGAAATTCATCGTTCAAATCATGAGGCCGTTTATTTTGCAAACTCAAATGAATGGTTTACATTACAATAAAGAAGAAAATACTAAACAGTAGGTTTATATTTTAGTACACTTGTTATATGTATACACCCTTATGATTTTATAGGTTACTTGTAACATTATGAGCTTTTAGAAATGTGTACACCTGAACAGATATCATGTTAGACTAACTTTTTGCATGTTGTGCTTTGTGCATGGACAGTAGTGACCCCTGTGAGCCAACAGACCTCTAAAACCACCGGCAAGCCTCCAAGCACGCCAAAAATCGAAATCAAGTTGAACATGAACGTCCTGGCGAGAAGGAAACATTTCTGCTGGCAACGAGGGAAAGTGGCAGAAATAATAACGAAAGGTGAGAAGACTTTATGGTTTTCATCTACGTCTAGCCTTCCCAAAAATACCTTTCTTGTTGCCGCTCTTCTATAAAGACGGTATTTTTGAACACCTGTAGCTTCTCTCGAGTTATCATGGACCTCTTGGCCCATTTTCTACTTCATACTTTGCTTGCAAAGCCCGTTGGATTGTGTGGACAACCATTTGTGCTAGGTCTACTGTTGGCCATTGTCTCTACATATTCAGATGATTGATTGTACAATATCTATTTTAACATTTGACCTAAAAAATCAGAGAATGCTTATTAAGTTAACTTTATTGTTTGATTATCCATCTAAAGGGAACATATGCTTGTAAGTTCTTCCTTATCACATTTAAATCATTCAGTTGTGGTCTATATAAAGTGGAGCTGCAATGTTTGAATTCCTCATTATTGTTGCCCAACAGCCCCTTCTTTACCCCTGTTCTGTTGTGGTGCGGTCTCTTTAAATGCAAAAATGGCACTTCACACCCAGCCCCCCTCCAGGTCGCAAAGCGTTCCCCACCCACCCCGTTCGGCTATTTTTATAGGATGCTGGGGGATGGTGTCATGAATTGTGTGGGTTAATACTAGGGTTTTCAACCCTAATCTTCAGGCTCCACTGTCCTCCTGCAGCATCCTGCAGCTTGGATTACAAACTCGCAGTGAGACATAAAAATGGCAGATTAGCCGGAAGTCCATGACCTTGTTTAGAAAACAGGGAAAATTGAACAGATTGAAAAATACGACCCAAACAGAATATAAAGATATCTATCGACACAGCTCCTGGAGAGACTACATTCAACTTTTCTGCATTCTAGAGCCTCCCAAGTGCACAACAAAATGTATTTAAGGGCTAAAGAAGTGTATTTTTCAACATATGCCTCCTTTAACTCTGAGCCATGACTTTACTGAGTTCTAGACAATACTGATTGAGAAATCTGCCATAATATTTGGATTGCTCTCCTCGTTTCAGAAAACGGCAAGGTGAAATATAAGATCACCTTCGAGGAAAAGGGTAAAAGCCTTGTGTCCGGTCACCACCTCGCCTATGATGGGTTGCCAAAGTTGGACGAGCTATCCATAGGTTGCCGTGTGGTGGTCAAGTGTCCGAGTGAGAAAGCCGAGTTCCAGCCCGGGATAATGGCCGAGCTCCCCGGTCGGAAGAATCGCATGAGGTTTGAATACATTACTGAACATAGAAAACTTGATACATCACACAAAATGTAGTTAACCTACATACAAGTATTGTTAAATGAAAACATGTCTTGCTTGTAGATTCCTGGTGTACACTGACGATCACACGCCCATGTACGTTGGCTTACCGGCACTTCGTCTGGTGTACCAACCCTGTAAGCTTGTTTATCAAATTGCACAAGTTAACAACTTTGTTTATGGTAAAATAAACGTAATTGTAGATCACTTTCAAACTTTGGTGTAAATTTACCAGAACAAATAATGTATGAAACTCTTTATACAACTCGGCTGTTTCGTAAGAACATTTTCAACTTATACACAGCTTTAGAAAAAAATTCAGAGTGCTGCAATGTTTTTAAAATCAGCACCTCCACTTCTACAGTGTAAACTTTACAGGAGTTTATACACAAAGTATAACAACACACATTACCTTTTTTCTCTGACATTTAATCAGACTAAGCTTTTAGGCAAGGCAAGTGTATTTATGTAGCACTTTTCATTAACAAGACGATTCAATGTACTGTTTTAGGTCAGGATTACATGAATAATTTCTATTTTCCAATTTCCTAAATATTTAGTAAGAGAATATGGGGGATTTTATTTAACTCTGGTCTCTTTCCGCAAATTTTCCACACAAAAAACAGGATGGAGGATAAAACGTAGAGTGAAAAATTATCTTGCAGTACCCTTTGCAAATTTAACAACATATCAGATTGTATTAAAAATTGGAGCTGTTCTTAACATAGAATTCAGATAAAATTTACTGTACACAGAATCTGTTGTCCTATGAACCTTTTCCCTCCTTTTTTACAGTGGCAGATCCTTTAGATGACATTCTTGATGAACATCACAAAGAATTTATTAGAGAGTATCTGAGAACCTGGCCTTACCCGCCTCAGACCCAGTACAAAATCGGACAGGTTATGCATGCCGAATATGAAGGTACCATGCAGAAGTGTGAGGTCTTAACTGTCGACTGCAGCTTGATTGAGGTCGTTTTTGAGGTTAGTATTAATTTGTTTATGTTTTTTTTTTTAAGTTCTTTAACTATTTTTCTATTGAGCGTAAGATGTTTTTTGTTAATTTTTGTCTTTTAGAGTGATCAACATAAGGAGTGGCTCTACCGAGGCTCATTGCGCCTGGAACACATGATCAAAATGAAGTATTCCAAGTGGAAAGAGGGCACGGCATGCACATAGAAACCTCATTGGTCATTGGTAAAATGATTTATTTGCTGCAGGAACATTAAAATCAACCCATAACATTGAGAAGGAGTGTGTCTGGAAAGTCGCACAACATTCTCCCTGATGGGGCCCACTAACCGTGGTAGCCCCACTTCCTTGCACGTGTGTTACAGGGGCTTTTTGCGTCTTTGGAGCTTCACAAAACATCTCCTCTAGCTGCCTTTCTCAAAAAAAAAAACGAGTTTGAACCTCCTAGCAATTTCTTAATTGCTTAATTCTTAATTTACACATTTTTTTCAAGTTGTCAAAAGACAAAATATAAATCATGATATAACTGTCTTCAAAGCTTAAAAATATTTTTTTCATTTTTTATTTTTTATTGAAGGTTTTACTTCATTATAATGCCAAGGACTCTTTAATTGTGTGAATAAAAATAACTATTTTTATTTGTTCACATAACTTATGCATTTTAGGGATTTGTGTGTGTTTAGTCAATATTTTTATATAAAAACCTGCACTTTTTCTTCTAAGTATGAATGAGTTCTGAATTCACAAATGTGTTCAGGAAGACATCTATCTGTGTATATTTGAGACAAAGGTGCAAGTTGATGTAAAGATGGGAGAGATAACTGGTTTTCTTCAAGGTCTTAAAAACTCTAACTTTATATGCTACATTTTAGACTCAAAACTGTTTTAAATATGCCAAGATTGGGTCCATTTTATTGGGTCATGATTTTGGCTGTGGAGATATAAATTGTTTAACATTAAGTCACCTCGAGTGTTTTAAGATTAAGGTTTTCATTAATTACTTTCCTTCAACACTTGTGTTTTAAACCAAATAGACAAATCGGTATGTGTGCAGCTTTTTCTTTTATTGTACCACTGACTTCCATTAAAAGATGTGATTTATTTTAATGATTTACAATTTGATTTGTATTTTTTGTTTTTTTTTCCATTTCCCTGTTGTTGAAATCCTTTAAAAAGTATTTTTGTTTTTTTGCTTGTAACTTTTGACACTCCTTAATTTAGATAATATTCCTGTAATGGCAATTGCTGAAGCTGGTATGTAGGATAATAAAAAATAAATGTAGTGAATGATTACATATGTTGTGGAATTAAGTAAACAATTGCCTTCATTAAGCAAATAACAAACATGATGCATAATATTTTTATGGCAACCTTGCTCACAGAAAAAAAATTGAATACAAACTAAATGGACATCCGGGGGTTGAAACATTAAGCCACGTCCCTCCTGAAGAAGTTCTCCCACAATTTGGTTATGGTAGCTTATTTAGTAAATTGTATAACATTTTAGATGTCCAGTAGTAAGTTCTTAATCATGAAAAATGAAATAGTTTACAAGGGGTTGGCTGAAAAAGTAGACAAGATGTGAAAGCTCAGGTCATATTCCAGAATTTGAAAAACACCAACTGACTAAGTTTTCAATCCTTCGTTAAATTGCTTAAGATTTTAGGAAAGTTCAGTACTGCATAAGCTATCGACTGTCAAGTAAACATGTCAAAAGTTATTTTCCTAATTCACATTAATGTTGAATAATATCTAGAATGGTCTTAATTTGTTTGAAAGTTAATTTACAGAAATTTGCAAATAACCTTGGATTAAATGGATCAAGAATTTGTTGTTGGGTAGAACTATTGAAGTTAAAGTAGGAATGTTATTCTCGAAAATGCTTTGGTGAGAATGGTTCACCTCATCGAAGTATTGTGAGTCCTGTGTTATTTTCTATAATGATTAATGATATGTTTTATGAAATTGAAAGTGGAATGGGGTTTTCTCTTTTTGCGGATGATGGGTCTTTTTGGAATGGAATTTTTAGTAAAGAAATTACAGGAGGCTATTACAAAGGTAGAGGAATGGTCATATAAACGGGGTGTACATTTTTCTGTTGATAAAATTAAGATGATGTTGTTTATAGCTATAGATTCTGTATATATATATATATATATCTGTACCATCAACACCAAGTCAAATTCCTTGTAAGTGCAAACCTACTTGGCAATAAACTTGATTCTGATTCTGATTACAAGGAAAAGAGATGAATGTAAGTTAAAACTCAAACTATAATTAGGACTTGGAGAGAGTAAAATGCTTACATTTTTGGGAATATGGTTAGAAAAAAAAATTAACATGATTCACATTCAGAAAATCTCAGATTTAAAACAAATTCTAAATATAATGTGTTTAGTTGGGAGTGGGTGGGTGTAGATAGAGTTGCTCACAGGGCTATTTATATTGGATTAATTAGGTCAGTTCTAGATTATGGATGCATGGTATTTGACACGGTTCTTAAAAACCTAGTTCACATTCAATTTCAGGCATGAAGACTTTGTACAGGAGCTTTTAGGACAACTTCTGTTGCAGCATTACAAGCAGAAATGGGTGAAATGCCAGTGAAACTAAGAAAATTACAATTGTTATCGACCTACTCGGCAAGTCTACAGGGCCATAATCAATGTCATCCAACACATAGAACTCTAAAACCCTACTGGGAGAAGGAGAGGAAAACAGATAAAAGCTTTGTAGGGTTAGGGGAACAGAGAGCTGCAAAACTAGGAGTCGAGCAACTGGTTATTAGTCCAACTGTTCCTTTTCCAGTGATACATCCATGGATCCTCCCTGAAGCTAAAATAGATTTTTCAGTCCTTAAAAGGAAGAAAGATAAGGAGTGTATTTTAGTGGCTCAAAGTATACAGAAATATATTAATAGTTATAGTTCTGTTCAAATTTACACTGATGCATCTAAAGATTAAAATGAAAAGATGGGAGAATCATTTATTATTCCAGAATTTTGTGTTTCTAATGGTAAAAGGGTTAGTGATGGTCTATCAGTGTGTGAAGGAGAAATGCTGGCAATGCTTTTGGCAGTGCAGTGGATAGAGGAAATCAGACCATTTAAAACAATTATTTGTTCAGATTCTAGTTCATCATTACAAAGTCTGCATAACAGTAATTCAGAGGGTAGACCAGATATTCTTTTGGAGATACAGGTGGTGGTAGTGTTTTTTATGGATTCTAGCACATATTAGAATACATGGAAATGAGATGGCAGACAAAACAGCAAAGGAAGCTACAAAGCATAGCAAAATTGACATAGAAATACATTTTGGTAGATTAGAAATTGAAAGTATCATCAAAAAAAATTGAAGGGAGTTTGGCAGAAACAAGAGGAAGAAGAACTAAATGGGCGATGGTTTTATAAGACACAGAGGGAAGTTGGGGAGATGAGAGGTGGGGGGTGGGGTGGGGGAGCAGAAGAGATAATATCAAGATTCAGATTTGGTCACACTGGATTGGACAGCTCTCTCTTTAGAAAAGGGAAACATCATTCAGGAAATTGTGATTTTTGTGATCAGGAATAGACCGTAGAGCATATTATGTTAGATTGCAGAAAATGTGTTAAAGAAATATACATTCTAATCTGATGGTTTGAAAATAATAAAACAAGATACAAATTAACAGGAGTTTTAGGGAACAATAAATGCTATCCATATTACAATAATGTAATAATACAATATTGTAGTTTCTTTGGAGTACGAGAGGATGTAATTTGTTTATGTATTCATTTAGTTTATTGAAAATTTTATTTTTTTGAACGGATCCTGACCCTACCAGTTGGTGGCGGTAATGCACCATTAAGATGTTTGCCAACCGCCAAAAAATAACACATGAAGAAGAAGAACAATATTGCGTCTGACCACAGGGGGGCGTTACAGTCTTACCGGTTTGAACCAGAACTTGCTTCGCTGGACTGACAGAGAGAGAGAGAGAGAAAAAAAACGTTTGCTACGGGATAGCAAAGAAGCGCTTAACATCGGGCTAGCAGGCAGCAACCAGACCGTGGAGATACTTAAACGCCATCACGGATTTTTTATGGGACAAACGCACAGGGCTCGCTGCGAAAACGGTCAATAACTATTTGTTTTTCTGTCATTAATCTTCTGTCCCGCTTAACATTAGTTGAACCGTCGTTAATACAGTCGCTAGCCTTAGTTGCTGTGGAGCTAAGATGGCGGTGAAATTATTTACGTTAGCTAGATGCTAGCATAGCACCTAGGTGCTGTCGATTTGTTCAACGGCCAGCTTATGTTTTATGTCATGGTGTCTGGTGAAGTTATTAGCATTGCTTAAAACGGTTGTGTGGCGTTAATTCAAGTCCGGTAGACCCATGGTTTGTTAATTAACGTTATTTTTTTCATGAGCTGGGAATTCCGAGTACGAATCGTTAAAGCTGTCCACATAAAGCGGTGCTAAACTCCCCAATCAGCAGGTCGGGCGCCTATTTCTTCTTTACACCTTTATAAAGAAATACAATGTATAAGCTAGGGTGTTGTCAATAACACGTTTTTTAAAATCATGCGACAGGGTTATATATACATGCATTTTTTGCCTGTGTCCACATATTTGCAAGTCTAGCTCCAACATGCCTCCCAAGCAGCAGCTATTTTTGCTCCAAGGCTTTCCGCTCCAACTCGGTGGAGGTTGCAGCTACACTGATGCGTGGGGTTCAGATAATTATGTCGTTGATAAGCGTGATATTTACCTTTTTTAACATGTGTACAGTAAGCTTGGTCCGATTCTCCAAAGTAGGGCCCGATCAGCAAAGTGTTTGACCGTTTTCTATTCGGTTATATTAATTTTACAGTCAGGGCCGCATCCAGAAAGTTCACAGACGGGGGCCCTCATATATCTGTCATCGAGAGAAGTGTACAACATTAGGAAAACATGACATTGTCGCCTTATTATTGAATGTTGTGACAACAATAGTGAAGCAATGAACACATTTGCTGTGCACTTACTGTTTGGGAGCAAGGCAAGGCAAATTTATTTGTATAGCACATTTTAGTACAAAGACAATGCAAAGTGCTTTACATTGTCAAAATATAGGAAAATAAAACAGAATAAAAGCAAGCTGGAATAAAATGTAGAAACACATTAAAACATGGAAAAATAGAAACTAAAAGCAAATGTTAAAAACAGTTGGACTACAAACTTGAACTAATGATGTTTCAGTAAAACAGTTTAACTAGAACAAAGGCAGTCCTAAACAAATGTGTTTTTAATCTTGATTTAAAGGAACTCAGGCTTTCTGTACTTTTACAGTTTTCTGGAAGTTTGTTCCAGATAAGTGGAGCATAGGAACTAAATGCTGCTTCTCCATGTCTGGTTCTGGTTCTGGGTATGCAGAGCAGTCTGGAGCCAGAAGACCTTAGTGGTCTGGAGGGTTGATACACTGATAACAAGTCTGTGATGTATTTAGGTGCTAGGCCATTCAGGGATTTATAAACTAACAGAAGTATTTTAAAGTCCATTCTCTGAGATACAGGGAGCCAGTGTAAGGACTTTAGAACTGGGGTGATGTGCTCTACTTTCTTAGTCTTAGTGAGGACGCGGGCAGCATCATTCTGGATCAGCTGCAGCTGTCTGATCCACTTTTTTAGGCAGACCTGTGAAAACACCGTTGCAGTAATCAATTTCGACTAAAGCCCTAGCAAAACCCAGCCAGATGACCAGACATATAACTGGCGAGGAGTTTTGTCGCACGGTACAGTTGGATCCAGTCAGTCCTTTGTGATACTTCTTACATCGATGCTGCGATAACCATTTGTGATTTAATATATTGTGCAGATTTACTGTAGACACACGCAGGTGACGAGGCCAGGAGTGCTTTTTTAAATGAGCAGTGTGATGCATTGACTTTGCCTCTTGTGTTTTGCATATTCATAAAAAAATATCATGCATGTGGCATTTGGCAACATAGCGCCTCTGCAACCCGTCTTCCTCTTTATGTCTCTGGGTCAATTCGTACCAGACCTGTAACCATTTTGTACATGTAAAAAAAAAAAAAAAACATCTCGTACCCGTATACTTAAGTCACTGGATAACAGTTTTATTTTTCTATCTAGTGCACTCGTTTCTTAAATCTAGGAGAAAAACAACTATTAACTTGCACAAATCCCAGTATTTTCTGAAGCCTTTAAATTATGACCATGTTTTCACAGATTTCCCAGTTTGGACCTCTGGATTGTTGTGAAATTTGACACATAATCAAACCAAAATATCTGTTAAAGTGCATGAGTATTGGGGTCACGTGGTAACACTTCTTTGCTACATATTGCAGAGATTTACTCTAAATCAGCAGTTGTCCCAAAGTGGGCACGCATCATCTACCAGACGAGCACAAAATGACCCTCTCTGTACGAACCTCTGGTCACAGGTCTGTTCTATGAAAAGACCAAAACTGTAAAAGTTTGAAATAACAAAAGGGAGAAATGTCCAGCATCCCTCGCTGATACTGAATGGTCAGACCAGACGCAGAGCAACTTTTAGGTTAAATGGTACATTAAATATTATATCTCACTGCAATCGTGGCTTCATATAGTTGTCTGTTTGTTTTTTTTAACTCGGATGTATTTTTTTCCTTTGAATCGACTCACTTTAGATGCCTCACAATAGACGATACTCCTCTTCAGACAGAGATAGCCGAACCAGCTATCAAGACAGATACAGAGACAGAGGACGAAGACATCGGAACCGAAGATCACCGACTAACTCCTCCGGCAGTGGCAGAGACCGTGACCGAAGGGGACGGGTATATAGGCAAGAAGGGAGCTACCTTCGCTCAAGGAGGTATGCTGTGAAACGAGGGGCATGGGTTCGACCTGTTCTGCTGTAAACGGAAGCGATTCATAGAGAGATTAGATGATTGGAACCGATCGTGCGGTCAGAAACGAAAAATCAGTAGTAACATTTTATGTGCCTGTGCAAATTCTCAGTTATCCGAGTCATCGAAACAGCAAGCGGGCTTAAATGGGAGGCAACCGGACTGAACGAAAGTCCGGTTGCCTCCCATTTAAGCCCGCTTGCTGTTGCCACTTTATGCTGTTAACACTCCTTGGAGTGGAAGTTGTTACTGTGGGAAGCAACAAAACAATTATTTGTAGCAGCGAGGAACCGCAAAAGGTGTAAAAAGCCGCTGGAACTTTAGGCTAATGTCTTACTCGGGCGTACTGCTTGTTTTCTTAAAGATGCTTCTTTTAAACTGTGGTGACAACTTCAGCAAACAACGGGAAGCTACATATCTTCCAGCAATGTTGCTGTTATCCTTTTTAGAGTCAAACCAATCTGGCCCAGGACATTTTGGATTGGGGTTTTTTTCGGGAATCTTTTGGAAATCTTACTTTACGGCCTCATTTACTTCACAGGGAATATACACACTGAGGCAGGTGTTTATTATGAGCCCAAATGCTCATGTAAGATGCTCAGTTTAAAATCTCAGCTTGTTATATTTTATCTTTGTTCTGAAATAATCCTAAAATCGTATTCAAATGCAGAGCTGTGTAACACAGACTGCACTCTGAAGACAGGGCCACCTCCTCACGTTGAAACCTAAATCATTTATTTTATGGCTGAAATGGTTCTTTAAAGTTAAAAAAAAAAAAGAATAAGTTGATAATATGGCAAATGACCGTAAATAAGGTATTTGTTATTAATGGTTCCTAGAGAGATATCAGTCATTCAGAAATCCGAAAGTGGGAGCTGTACCTAATCGGCGGGCAGCAAATAAGCCGCAAAATCTGATTATTGCATCTTTATTAAATGTATTTAATAGCATTTTTTCCCATGTTTTCTTGCATGTCTCTAGAATACAGTATTTTGTTTGTTTCTTTGTTTAGTCGCAGCTATGACAATCGCTCAGCAGAACACAGACCCTTCGACAGACGATACGAGGGATACCGAAGACTGGACCAGAGCCGTGAACGAGACCGGGACAGGGAGCCGCACGGAGCAGCAGAAAGCTATTATCCTCGAGACTTCTCCCCGAACATGTGCGACTACCGACGCGAGCGAGAGCGCGAGCGGGATGACTCGTACCGGCGGAAAGGCAGCAGGCGTAAGCACAAACGAAGGCGGCGTAGAACCAGGTCCTATAGCCCCTCCTCCTCGGTGAGTACGACTAGGTCCGAGATCGCGCTTTAACTCCTCACCCTTTTCTTTTCACCTCTACTTTCTTCCAGCTCTGTCTCTTTCTGTCTTTCTATAACCCGGTTTTCTTTTCAGCACATGGACTTGGTAAGTATTACATTACTTATGATTTGTTTTGATCTGACAGCATTTTTGCTTTTTTTATTTCCGTTTTTGCTAACACAGGGAACTCTGTTCATTTCTTTTCTTTTTATTTCTTTTTTGTTTGTTTTGGGAGAGCATTTTCATTTTTCTTATATTTCTGAGGAATAGATCCGTTTCTCCGTCACATTCATTCTCACTGAAATTTCCCAGATTTGGTTCTCTGACTACTCCATATGGCATTTTATTCTAAAAATATTTTTATATTTATTTTCAATACTTACAAAAATATAAAATTTAAAAACAATATTTCAATATTTACTCTTTTTTTATATTCTAGTTTCTTTTAGATGTAGTGTTTTTATTTAATGTGTAGATATTACAGTTTAATCATAAGTCCTGTAAAAAATGAAAATGTTCTGCCAAAGATCACGAGAAATTTAGATTTTAATTGTTCCACATATGTTCTTAGTCATTTAAAAAGACCGGATTTCTGAACGACGTTTTCTTTTGTGTGTTAAATGACACCTGATGATAGGAATGCTGATAGTTTGAGTTGGGGGTTAGAGCCGGGTGTAGTAAACTGCTGGGTTCTGTTTTTAAAATGTCTCCTGAATTTCCATCTTACGTCTGAAATCAGGCCGAAATGTTCTGTCTTTATCTGGTGTTTTGAGTTGATGAATGGATATATTAAGGTTGCTTCCTTGTTTGTAAGCAACTCTGGTTTTAAGGTTAGAGGGGGGAAAGAGGAGCAGAGGACAACATGTGATCTTTGACTTGTTCCCTTGCACTATATCCCTATCGTTTTTATATTATTCCTACACGTGGTGTCATACGTGAATCGCCCCATGACCACGAAACCCACCTACAACCTCAACTACCACCACCACCCTCCTCCTCCCTCCTCATCCACCCGTGCCGCCTGATGCCATGGCCGCCTCTGAAATCCCCCTTCGGTCGGGCTATGACCTGCTGATGGCGGTCTGTGTGTGAAAACAGCGGAGCACCAGTCGGACGCGAGCACTGAGTGTGAGGGACGACGAGGAAGGGCACCTGATCTGTCGGAGTGGGGACGTCCTGCAAGAGAGATGTACTCACTGCCACTACTCTATCGTAACCCTTCTGCATATGAGTATTATCATAGAGCATTTACATGACATGGAAGTGCCTGATGATGATGCCTTGCTAGAATGCTCTTCGCTCTAGCTGAAGTAGCTGGGCGCATTGCAAATTGTCGATGAGTTCTTAGGGGGATTATAGAAGATTTTTAAACTGTGGAGCATATTTTTGTGTTTCACAGGTTATCTGATTTCCCTAAGTAGAGGGACTAATTTGTAGCTGTTTGTTTCTGGGTTTTTTTTTTTTTTTTTTTTTTTTTTGCTTTAGCTTAAAACTCAGTTGCAGTGTCTACATCTGTAACTTAAAGCCAGCTTTTTCCTCCCTGCAAATGGTTTCAGATATTTCCTTTATTTATTTTGTTGCTGTTTTTTAGCGGAGGATTCACATGTGCATCACCTATATAGCCTTTTCCATAAAAGCAAGTAGAAGTATTTAAAAAAAGAACACGCATTAAAGTTTTATACAAGTAATTTTGGTTTAGAAGTACTTTCAGCTTAGTATCTTACTTTACATGTTAGCCATTTATTTCTTTGCTGAACGTAATCTTATAAAGATTTCCAGTAGCTTTTAGTGGCAGCCAATAGGTCATCACTGCACCTTGTTTATTTTTTTTATCAGATTAATCAGGCAGCTTTCATGAGGAGGGGATGGGCGCTAGCACAGATTCGCCTGTCGGCACTTTAACGTGATGTTTTGCTCCCGCTGTCCACATGTCTAATACTGTCGCTCTTTCTTTTTCCACTTCCCCGTGTCTTTTCCTTTTCTACCTTTTGTTGCGTTGCAGACGAGGTTGTCGGCACTTTGGGCGAAGGCACCTTTGGGAGGGTGATGCGGTGCATCGACCATCGCAGGTGGGTTTTTAACGAAGGTGGGAAAAGCCCGGCTCTTACCCTGTTGGGAATCATTTGTGACCGCTTAGTTTTTAAAAGCGGAGATTACCCGTGGTTTGTCGGACTGCATTTCAACACACCAGGGCAAGCGAAGACAAATAAAACACCTTTAGTTTTGATAACCCTCTGTTATTGTTTTAATTTAGTTTTATTTTTTTAAAGCTAATATTTCCAAAATGTTACATTGGAGGAGTTTTATAAACATGGCACAATAACTGTCATAAGTTTGTACAGGCATCTGTTGTGCTATTCTTGGCGGTCTTTCTGAGGCTTTTCTTTTGTTTATATCGATATTGTAATTATATTGTATCAACAGAAATTAAGAAATATATCGTGATAAAAGTTTTGGCCAGATGGTCCAGTCCTAGCCAGGGATAAACGGGGTTTTAGAACACGGTAGATTCATGTGTTAGAATGGCCTAGTCAAAGTCCAGACCAAAATCTGTGGAAGGACTAATATTCACAGATACTCTGCATTCAGTTTGACTGAGTTTGAACTTTTCGTTTAGATTTTTACTTAAAAATTCATAATCACGTTTATTTTCTTGTACTTCACAATTATACACTTCTTGGTTAATTTAATGTAAAAAAGTACCATCAAAATACACTGAAGGTTGTGGTTGGAGTTTTGTGAAGAACATTTAGTGGCTCTAAATATTTGAATTTAAAAGGCATAGTAATAATAAAAAAGAATATTATTACTAATGACTATTCTTGTCTCGTCTACAGAGGAGGAGCCCATATTGCTTTGAAAATTATCAAGAATGTTGAGAAATACAAGGAAGCAGCTCGACTGGAGATCAATGTTCTTGAGAAGATAAATGATAAGGATCCCGATAACAGATAGTAAGTTTTTAATATGCTGCTGTTTCAAGTAAATATTTATAATGAATTTTAAACTGATGTCTCATAACTTCATCTGAGGACAGCAAGGACGGCACCTAAAATATTTTCCAACACTACGACGGCACCATCACGTGATTAGCTAGACGTGATAAAAGTTAGCCGTCTTTAGTGGAGAATATTTTGCCCGTGTGTAATTCTCAATGTCGGCGGCTTTATTTGGCTGTGGGGTGTGCGTTGGGTTGACCGGTGCATGTTTCTTATGTTCTCCTTGTGTCCCAGCTTGTGCGTCCAGATGTACGACTGGTTCGACTACCACGGCCACATGTGCATCTCCTTTGAGCTGCTAGCTCTGAGCACTTTTGACTTTCTGAAGGAGAACAACTATCTGCCGTATTCGATCGGTCAGGTGCGCCACATGGCCTACCAGCTCTGTCTCGCTGTGAAATGTAAGTCACTGTTCCTCACGCTTCCTGCAAATCTGGAAATAAATATTAGCTTTTTTCCCTGACTAACCTGTTCTTTTTAGGGTTTTTGTTCTAGTTATTGTGTTTTTACCAAAAATTTTGTCCTTTTTTTGTTTTCCTTTCCTCAATTCTTTATTATGTCAAAATGTTTTTCTTTCAATAACAACTTTCCCCTAGAGGTGTGGTTTTTGTTAGAAATTTGAAACTGGAAATGGTTTTGGCGTGTGTTGGAACTTTGTTTAAAGGATTATCAGTACAATCTTCAGTAAATCTTCTTAATTTCTCCATCAGTTTGGATTAACTTCAATATGTTAATACCGTAAAAATACTTTCATTAATGTGTCTCTCTGTATTCCACATATAGACTAAATAAAAATAAATTGGTAACTCTTGGGGGTTAAATATCTAAAAATGCACTCAGACCTTTTAAACGGACTAAATTAACATTTCCCTTGTTTTTTTTTTTTTGTTTTTTTTTCCGTAGTTCTTCATGACAATAAGCTCACGCACACAGATCTAAAGCCAGAAAACATCCTGTTTGTCAACTCAGACTTCACGATGACCTATAACGTAGAGAAGGTAAGAGAGAAACGCTCTTTTCCATCCAGATGTTTTAGGCCTGTTGGGCTTTGTTCTGGTTCTGCCAGATGTGTTCTCCCCACTGCACCGACTTATTCCCACAGGTTGTTTATTTTATGATATAAAGAACATTTTACAAAATGATACAGAAGTCTTGCAGTCGGTTTTTTGTAGATGTAAACAACTCGTGGGTCTCGTGAGTAAATAGCAGTAAGCAGCGCAGCTTTAGCTTTTGTGGGCATCTATTTAGGAGGTAGGTTGGCAGATCTGAAACGGTTTTTAAAGATTTCTTTTATTTATTTATTTTTAATAGCGGTTTCTTTTTGCGGCTTCGCAGAAACGAGAGGAGCGAACTGTGAAAAGCACAGCAGTGCGGGTGGTGGACTTTGGCAGCGCCACGTTTGACCACGAGCACCACAGCACCATCGTTTCCACGAGGCACTACCGTGCTCCTGAGGTCATTTTAGGTGAGTCCGTTAAAGATGGCTCAGGCGTGCATATGTATTTATATCAATGAAACAGGAAAATGCTTTTTGAAAGGCATAGATGTTGTACAGCAAAGATTTATATAAAAGTTTAAATATAAAGAGCTGCTTATCCATTTTGTATGAGAGCACCTTTTAAAAATGTCCAGAACTATAATTCCTCTGTTAGGTTTTCTGCGTAGAAAATAACGAGGCAACACGGCTCATCCTGTTTTTAATCACAATTTAGTGATTATATTTAGATAGTCTGTGGGTTTATGTGATTAATGTGCACCAATGACCAGTTAAAGTTTAGACTCCTGCCTGCAGATTAAATGTTGAATTATTTATATGCTCATTGTCTCATTTACCTGAATTACTCATTAGATATCACTTCTTTAAATGAAGTGGGATCTTTTTATTGATTTAATTTTATTCTTTTTTTTTAACCTTTAGAGCTGGGCTGGAGTCACCCCTGTGATGTCTGGAGTATTGGCTGCATCCTGTTTGAGTACTACCTGGGCTTCACCCTCTTTCAGGTAAATAAGGCTGCTCATTCAGGCAGGACTCAGTCTTTTGTGCGACCATGACACGGTTTAATTTCAATATCCGTGACTTTTTTCACCGGGACAAGACCTTTCCCTATATGATCTGCCTTTGCAGCTGTTCTGGACACGCTGGTCATAATGTTTAGGAGTGTGTTCATGGGAATATATGTTTATTCTACTGTGGCCAGGCAGGGATTATGAACAAAAAGGCCCGGTCTGTATTTTCCCTTTTAATCACCCTGAAGGTGTTGAGGTCAGGTCTTCATTTACTTCCGGACTTTGATTTGTGCTGCAGGAGGTGGGAAAAGGCCACCACGAAGTCAGGGGCAAAAAATAGTCAGAATTGCTTTTGTGGGTTAATTTTTTTCCTGGAATGAATTTGCAAAGCCCTGAAAAACCATCCAACACCATGATCATTCCTCCACCAAACTTTATATTGAGCAAAATGCTGTCATTCATGGCCTCCTCTCCTGGCAACAGCCAAACCAAGTCTTGTCGACTTATTTGCCAGCGTGAGAAGCTCCAGTCACCACTCCAAAGAACACGTCCCCCTTCCTCTACTGTCCACTGGGGGGCGTGCTTTACATGGCTACCTGCAGCTCTGCACCTGTTGTTGTAATGTTTAAATACAGCTGCTCGACCATGAAAACCCATCCCCTGAAGCTCTGTGCAGTTTCTGAGCTAACCCGAGGGCCACATTAACTTTGGAGGTCTGTAGCCGGCGACTCCTCCGAAGGCTGGCGACCTCTGCGCACCATGCTCCTCACCTTCCACTCTGGGATCTTTACCCGGCGCGCCAATGTGTGCCTGGGTTGCTCCTAACTGCTTCATCTAAGTCAAAATACCATTAACAGTTGATTTTTGGATTATTTAGTAGCACGGACATTTCCCATCTGGCCCTTTTTACACCACTGGCATGAATAAAATAGCCACTTTTGTTGCATTAAGTAACTTTCAGTCACATTTCTTTTTTTCTTATAAGCTTCGTTTCAGCTGTCTGCACGATGGTATTTGCAGGAGCAGAACGTTTGTTTTCATACGTTGCCTTCTGTCTCCCAGACTCATGACAACAGAGAGCATTTGGCCATGATGGAAAGGATCCTGGGTCCTGTACCATCCAGGATGATTCGTAAGACCAGGTGAGAAAGACATGAAGTCGATTTGAAACGGGAATGTTCTCGTCTCAACAGAACGTTTGCGCACATGCTTTTGCTTTTGTAACGGCGACGCATATCCGCCCCTCAGAAAACAGAAGTATTTCTATCGCGGACGACTAGATTGGGACGAGAGCTCGTCGGCGGGAAAATACGTCAGAGAAAACTGCAAACCGCTGAGAGTAAGTGGGAGCATCGGCGGGAAGGGGCAGGGATGTTGGGCATCGTAGCGTTCTGCTTTCATTCTTCCCTCTAATGCCTCTGTCTCTTTTTTTTTTTTTTTTCCTGTTTTTGTTTTTTTTTAATCAGCGGTATCTACTGTCAGAAGCAGAGGAGCACCACCAGTTGTTTGACCTCATCGAGAGCATGCTGGAGTACGAGCCCTCCAAGAGGCTGCCGCTGTCAGACTCCCTCAAACACCCTTTCTTCGAGAACAGCAGCGGCAGCGAGGCGACGGGGAGCAAGAACTGGGAGGGCAACCGGGACATCAGCCGGTGACCTTTGCACTCCAGAGACTGACTGATAGGGGAGATCGGGACCTTTTCCGTGAGGAGAAGCCGAACTGTTGAATAAACTTGGACTGGAGGTGTTCTGGGAGTTAAAGCAGCATGGACACCCTAACTTCCCGCTCCTCCAGCTCCACCCTCTCCTGGTCATCTCTGCCGGCACGAGTGGCATGTTTTTTTTTTTTTTTGTTTTGTTTGTTTTTGTTTTCTGCCGCAGATAAACAATATAACCCGTAACATCCCGGAGAAGAGTTTAATCTTTTCTAGCGATCACAGTCCGCTAACGGAGCAAAAACAATTTAAGATGGAAGATTTTTTTTCCCCCAAAGTAGCTCTCTATGCAGCTCCTGTCTTCCTGTCGACTCGGGGAACACTTTCCTCAGAAAAAACATACCTCTGGATGGAAACGATCCCCATCTACACTCAAGTCTTTAAAAACACAATCGCTTTGGAGGCAGAAATCTCCCCCAGTGCTGAAGTCCAGGAAAAGGGTAAAAGAAAAGAAAAGAAAAGGAGATAGAGTTGTACTTCCGGTTAAAGCTCTCACCCAGAAACTTTTATTCTCCAAGAAGAGTAAGTAACACAAAGAGAAGATCCGCTCTCTGTGGAGTCCGCCGCATAGAGACGCGCCTCATGTTTTTGTTAACATTGTTAATGAGCCATTGCTTTGCATACTTTAATATTTTATGCCTAAAAGAGTAGCGCCACCCCCACCACCACCTGAAAAGTGACCCGGCTGGTGGCCCGGTCTTACTTCCCTGTGAGGAAACCGTGTTTCTGACCGCAGGCGGACTTCCACGGCGTCCGTTTTCTAAGCGGGGAGTGCGTTACTAGTTCATCATTCATGGGTTCATCCTCATTTAGAAACAGAAACTGCCTTTTCCACGTTTAACCGAGGAAGTCTTCTTAAGGTTAAGCACACAGCTCTCGTCGATGGTATTTATTTTCCAGTTGCTATAGGTCGTAAGCCCTCCATTATTATCCTCCTGAATGTGACTTGTTTTTTTTGTTTCTTTGTTTTGTTTTTTTGTATGAACTGAAAGCCTATAATGCTGTATATATGTATTATTGTGTAGAATTAAAGTCTTCTTTGCCAAAGGTTACTGATCCTCTTAGCAGTCCGAGCGTCTGGTAGCGGGGGGGGGGGGGGGGGGGGGTGTTCTTTAAATACCGTGTCTGAGTCCGTTTGTTGCCTGGTGTGAACGGCTGGCTGATTTCAGATGTGTGGGGGTTAAAAAGTTAACATTAATTCCTCAACGTCAAACGGAATAAATAGTTTTTATGTTTAACTTTGATTCATACGGTGCTCCATTTTATTTTTAAGTTTAAGCCAGGGGATAATTTGGCAGTCGTAATGAGCTTGTCAGTGGTGTCTTGTTAATTCGTTCAGAAAATAATTTCTATTCTATTCCTTGTCTAAAATAAACTCAGCAGCCATGTCATGATCTGGGGATTAACAACCGTGGCTGATCTGCACCGACAGACGTCGAGGACGCTCCGCGCCGCGCCCAGCTGTCGGTAATCTTCCTGTTGCTCTATTAACCGCACTCACACTCATCATTTGTTCCTCAGTGCATATTTAAAGATGGAGGAGTTCAGCTCTAATGGGCCCCCTACCGTCCTTTTTCGTATCGGGACACGTTTTGGGACCCTACTATATAAACTTGAATTTAAATCCCTCACAGTTATGCACCGACACAAAGTAGTGCATAATCGTAAAAGTAACGTGGTTGTGATTGAATTGCAAATAAGTCGTACCCATGCAGGACCCGTTTGTCTCTAGTCCCCCGGGAGACAATTTGTAAATTTCTTTTGTGGTACGTCGCCCCTAGCTTTGCACCCGAGACGGACATTTTTTTCCACAATCTTTGCAAAGTGCCTTATATTCCCGGAAGTATTCCCTACCGTGACGCGCCCCGTTCTTAACCCGTAGGGTTCAGTATGACCTTAGTCAACTTCTTGCAGCTGTAACAGCTTCAACTCTTTAGGGATTTTTTGTCAACTCCTTGGAGAAGCACATTTGTGAGGTCGAACGAGATGACCTGGCTCTAATTCATCCCAAAGGCGTTCCATCGGGTTGAGGTCAGGACTCTGCGGGTCAGTCCAGGTCATCCGCACCAAACGGCCACAGAACCACGCTGGGAGTCACCGAGCTCCTGAGAGCAGCGGCTTCTTTCACTAATGTTTGTAGTAACAGTCTGCATGCCTAGGTGGGTTATTTTTTTAAATAGAAATACACCTGAAGGGCACGTCAGGCGGAGTCAGGGTGGAGAAGCTCAGCGGACATTTTTTTTTTAAGTCTCTCCACAGATTCTCAATTGGATTTAGCTCCAATCTTCGTGTTCTAACAGGAATATCCTTTGATCTAAACCTTTCTATTGTAACGCTGCTTTAGGTTCAGTGCCACCGTTGTCCTGAAAGATGAACGTCGGCCCCGGTCTCAAGTCCTTTTGTAGCCTCTAACGGGTTTCCTCCCAGTCTTTCCATCGGCTTTGCTCCATCCATCTTCCTATCACTGACTAACATCTGCCGTTACTGAAGAGCGTCCCCACAGCACAATACTGCCACCCGCCATATTTCATTGCTGGTTGGGGTGTTCACTTTCTGCCGCAAATAGTGTTTGGCGTTGACAAAAGTAAAAATCTACCATGGTCTCGCCTAACTATTCAATTCAATTTTATTTATATAGCGCCAATTCACGACACATGTCATATCAAGGCACTTTGCAAAGTCAAATTCAATCAAATCATACAGACAGGTTGGAAACTCAGCAGGTTGCATCAAGTGTTGACAAGCAGCGTTCACTCCCCCTGAAAGAGCGTAGAGCCACAGGGGACAGTCGTCTGCATTGTTGATGGGTTTGCAGCAATCCCTCATACTGAGTAAGCACGAAGCGAAGACCTTCTTCTACTTGTTGCTGTGTCCCCTTGTGCAATTATTTTATTTATTTTTTTAAGCTTAGAGAGGGATTAATATACGGAGCCCATAAAGGGACATTGAAGGGGAAAAAATTACTTTCTGGTGCGCACCAGAAAGGGGGTGTCCAAACTTTTCGGTACGTGGGCCGAAATTGTCAAGTCAAAGGAACTCAAGGGCCAAAAAATGAATAAAAACGTTTTTAAACCAAAAGATTATCTTAATTTGCTTGCTTACAAAATATGATCATTTAAATACATAAATTAGTCCGATTTTGTAGGAAATTAATGTGTAAATCACTGTATATCCAAAGTTTAAAAAAAGTTTTGCTTATTCGTCGTATTAAAAGGTCATCTAGTTTGCAAGTTATTTAGAATAATTTAATTTGACTCTTTAACAATAATGAACTCTTTTTGGTCTAACAATATCAGAACAGTATTTGGGTCAGTTGTTCTATGAAAACACTTGTAATTAGCCAATTTTTTAATAATTTAATTCAAAGCTGATTTTAATCCACCAAATTCTGCGTTTGAGTCATTAAATGTCATTGGATAGATGTTACTATGAAATTAAAGAGAATATCAAAAGTGTGTTTATTAAAAGATGAAAAACTTTTTTTTAAACTAAATTTTTACTTTTCTGTAATAATTTTGCCCTAATTAAAAACTAAAATCTTCCATCTGCATCAGCCACCTGTGCTGGTGGACCAAGTCTTTCTTGAAATGCAGTTAGAGGGCCACCCAAAATCAGTACAGGGGCCACGCTTTGGACATACCTGCTTTCAGGGCTCCCTATGAATACACCAACATGCTACTCTTTTTTTTTTTTTTTTTTTTTTTTTTGGTTATTGCTAGAAAATGTTAAACCATCTTCTTTGTGGTTGGAAGGATAAAAAACATTAATAGAAATAAGGCTACTGCTATTTGTTTTAAAGGCGTTGGACTCGTCTCTCCGGCAGAACCTGAAGGCTTTTGGCCAGGATGAGTTCAACCGAGGTCCCTCGGTCAATGAGCCTGTGAATGAAGAGTCATTCGACGTTGCTATGCTGGTGCCTAAATGCCTCGTCAATGGAACGACGCGTCCTCTGAGGAAAAGAAAATCCTTCTGCCGTCATCAAAGCAGCACCGTCCGTCCTCGAGTCGCTTAAAGCTCTGTCTGGCCTCCAGTGACACAGTTTTTGTCCATTTCCATTTAAAGTTTGCTCAAAAGAAATAAACGACTGCTAGATCCAATTTAATAAATGCGATGTCCTTTTTAAAATAACATTTGTGAAGCTTAAAATTGATTTACGATGTTTTTTTTTTTTCCCACTGGCATAACCGCAAACACTCAGGTCTTTTTCCGGCGCAGATTTGTTTGTGAGCCTTGTTAACGAGATAAACGTCTTATGCGTCTTCAGATAATCCTATTTCAAGACCAGCAAAGTCATGGGCTGAACCGTCTCTAAGTCCAGATAGAGAGGAGCGGTTCAGACAAACGGAACAGCAGGCGACCATTCATCAGCCGGACATGGTGCGTTCACAGCTCTAACGTAGAGCTGAACAGGTCAGGACAGATCACAGGTCAGTGCTGTTCTTTTTATTCAAGTGATCAATCCGCTGCGCATCGTATTTAAATGACAATATACCATAGATTGTATTAGGGTGTTTTTTTGCATCGATAAATGACTTAACACTGCAACTCCCCACCAGGCTGACTTCGCCTCGGAGACTAGCAGAGACCATCTGAAACAAAATCCACACGCCGCAGTCTCCGGAAATGGAATCTCTGAAGCAGTTCACCAGCTTTGTGTCGGGCACCAAAACCCCCAAGAAGAGAGCGAGCAAGGGGAGCCAGTCCGTCCGCAGGTCTAGCTTCACGCGCAGAAAGAGCGTCAGCAGCAGGCGGAGAAGCCTTCCCTGCAACAGCCAGAAAGTCCCAGACTCCTGGCTCAGGGTGTATCAGGAGGAGCTGAAGAAGGAGAGGTACAGGAAAAAACAAACTTCGATCCACGTCGAAAACGTTTGTTCCCTCTGAAAACGGCTCTTAAATGTTTAG
Source organism: Fundulus diaphanus (assembly GCA_037039145.1). Classification (NCBI taxonomy): domain Eukaryota; kingdom Metazoa; phylum Chordata; class Actinopteri; order Cyprinodontiformes; family Fundulidae; genus Fundulus; species Fundulus diaphanus. Next base: position 38,182,929 of record CM073135.1, read on the forward strand.
ATTTTTTTTTTTTTAGAATCATCTCACACCAGTATAAATAAGCCATGTTAGAAATACCGCCCCTTGTTCTCCTGCTAAGACTCTTGACCCGGCAGCCTGGGCTTAGCAAGGATAAGGCTGCGTGTTTAAGCTTCTTGCCCATGTGCTGCGGCTAATTTTGCTCTGTGCCGTTTGCCAAAGGAAACGTCAGCAGGACATGCTGGCCAAGAAGAACGCTGAAAGAACCGTGCGGAGAACTCACTTCAGGAGCCACCACTGCCTTCCAAGGGTAAATAAAGATTTAATGAGATTTTTATTATTTGTTTGTTGTAATCCTGATCGTGACCGTTTTTCTACCCACAGCACACTGCTGCCGGTAGAAAATCCACACCCGCTAAGGATGACTCCTTCTTTGGAGCCTTCCAGGGCCTCAGTCTGGACGGGCTAACAGGAGGCGCTGCTGGATCTCCTGCCGCTTCCGCAGGTGGAGGTGGAGAACAGTGCAAGGTTATGTGAGGTGCAGCAGTGGAGGATCTTTACGACGGCGATCTGGAAGGAAGTGACTGATTTCTGTGATGCTTCCTTTGTGTATTGTTCAGCTACTGTCATGACATGTTTGTACACTTGAAAGGCCTGTGGACTGTTTTCATGCATTTGCCAATCCAGCACGTTTTTAAGTTTATAAATTTAGCAATTTTTTTTTCTACATGGACAGATTTTTAGGCTTGTAGCTTGAAATCCAAAGCATCTCAGAAATGTATTTCTCATCCAATATAAATGGTAAACACTATACCATCAAATGTTTGGCATCTTTATTTTTCTTTTACATGTTCCATGATCTCACTGGTTATTTGCTCTTAATGTTACATGCAGCATCTAAAAAAAATGGTGTTTAAATTATTTTAATATGGTATAGGACCCTAAATTAGACAATGCCATGTCACTTTACAATTCCCAAACTATGCACCTAGATACCAAAACAATTGTTTATCCAACTTTGGAAAGTACACTTAAGCAGACTGAAGATCAAGCTTTATTAGGGTTTGAAAAACAAAAAAAAAACATTTTTGACTTACATTAGTGGAAGATGCATCGACTCTAGCTCCAGATCAAAAGTATGTACAATAGAAAATGGAAGTACAAAACTATCAGGGTAAGGGACTTGTCACATGACACATCAGATTGTGACTGTACTGACTGCAGAGGTGGGGATTCACAGAAAATGACTTGATTTTGACAGTTTTACAACATCATTCCCTCTGTTCCATCTTAACTTTGGGGGGTTTAAGGAAGGACCTGTTCTTTTTCTCTTTAGTTTTTCCTTTAGTTTGGAAGGTCCTCCAGCTGTCCACCCGCCCATCTCTTGAATCCTGCGTAATTGTTCAGTGAAATCATTAAAAAACAGAAAAGGCAACTCAATATTCCCAATGGGAACAAACACAGCAAAGCTCACCTCAAAGTTCTTCTGCCATTCTCGTTCACGCTTTGCTTTCTCCGCAGCCTCAATTTCTTCTTCTCTTGCCCTTTTCCTGGTTAGATAAACAGAATTAAGGGTGCAAAAACTCATTACTAGAACATTTGAATGACCTTTAAATATAGTCCTACACAACTTCTAGGGCGTTAATACGTGGTTTTCTACCTTTCATGCATTTCTTTTGCTTCCCTTTCCTTCCTTTTGATTTCAAGCTCTGCAAACAGCTTCATGGTTTGTTTGTACACCGCCTGTCTGAACTGGAAGACAAAAACAGACAGCATAACCAAAAACATTTACGATAAACTCTTTGGGCATTGGTCAACCAGGTGACCTCCTCTCACAGGCCGACTCACCAATTCAGGGTCATCCTCCTCCACATCCTGCGATTTGCCATCTTTTTTCAGTTGCTTCTTTTTCTGCTTCACCTTTTCATGACAGATAATACCTTACAAAATGGATACAAAAAAAGGAGATTCATTACATTTTTCTGCAGGTAAGCTGACACAGACGCCACTCACCATATGCTCCACATATTCTTTTCCCGCTTGGATCACGTCGACTGCTCTCTTCTTCTGCTCAGGATCCAGTAGGAGTTTGTATGATTTGTCCACAACTGGAAAAACAGAGTTGTGTGCAATAACGGATTCAAACAGCTGCTTTACAGGCCAAAATGGCTCCGTTTGTGCCCGTACATGAGGAGACAGCTAAGTTTGCTTTAATCACGTTATAATTAAGCCTGGCTTAAAAATGCACAAGAGATGTCTGGACATGTGTGTTTGTACCTTCAAAGGCTTTCTGTGATCTTTCAGGATCATCTTGATTTTTGTCTGGATGGACCAAAATGGACAACTATGCAATAAAAAAAAAAAAGATATTAGGCTTTAAAAACTAAAATAAAAGAGTCAATTTCTCCCTTATCAAATCCATACAGCAATTACATGTACTTCACCACTGCATTTCATTTTGTTTATAAAAAGGTGGGCAAGTATTTTGAATGAATTTCAAAGATGAATGACGCTAGATTTTTATTATTTTCTTAATAGTTATGATTACATACCATTTTTATTGAATGTGTTTATGATCACTGTTTGGACCAGTTGACTTATGAGTGACCTCCTGCTGGTAGATATTGTTTATTGGAGTCACTGAACCACACATCCTTACAGTAGATCATATACGATGACTTGTACGAAACGCACGGCCATTACAAAAGCGCCTCGCTGCAGACCGCTCCTTTTTCGAAAAAGTCACGTATGAAAAAGACCAAAACTGCAGAAGCGCGAAGGGGTGAAATGACAACAACCAAACTTACTTACCGCCCTAAATCTTTTCTTCAGCTCCTCGTCTGTTGCTTCTGGATCAAGCTGCAGTACCTGGAATAAACCAATGCATGATGACATTTACTGCAGCACAAGAAAAGTGTGTTGGGGGGGCAAAACATGGTTGGGGGTATTATAGGCAAAATAAGACCTGGGCAAATGATCAAGTCAAAACCAGCTGTGCAAACTGTATATTTGCCTGAAGGTAGTTTAATAAAAAAAAAAAAAAAGTAATTTAAGCTGCTTGTTAAACCAGAAAAGACCGTTTACTGGACCTCGCACACATCCAGAAAGTGAAACAATGAAACAAAACATGAAAAATCTGACTCGAAACAAATGGTGCAAACAACAGCCAACCAAATGCTTAACAAAAATCAGTGGAAACGTGAAAGATCAGCCAACAAAGCCTCTCAGCTCTTGTTACCTCAAACGGGTTGAGGTTGAAGTACGACGATCCAGGTCTTAGCAACCTGTCGATCTGCTGCTTGGACGTTAACACAGAGTCCCTCTTCTCAATCTGCTTCACCTGTCGAAGCACACATGCAGAACACAAGCCATCATGACTTATTAGAAACGTGCCGACTTTGGGGGCTGCTCTCTCCTTTTCTGTGGAGGAGTTAAGTCGTATAACGCTAAGTTAAAGCGACGCATTGCACGTTCCGGTTCAATGTCGGCCCTGAGGATTCAAATGTGCGAAATATATGGCAGCTTAGAGGTAAGACAGCCCATCAGTAGGTGTTAGCATTAGCCGTTAGCCGATGCTCCCATCTACTAGGCCTTGTATGACGTGAACCACGGAGCTGTCGACATACAGATTCAGGTAGAAACCAACTCACGCCGCAGACATGTGAAAAAAAATCATTAAATATAAAGTATTATTTCCCACCTCGGAGTAAAAGTTTTGAAATAATTCATCCGACACACTCTGAGAGGAAGACTCTCCTCCAGCGGCCGCCATTTTCACTCCGGTTTACATGTGACGTATCGGGTCACGTGACACGCGAAGGCTTCCAGACGTAAAGCGGCGGACGTGCGATGACGTCAGATTAAAAGGAGGCGGCGCAGCGTTTTTGGTCTTTTTTTTTTCTTTTTTTGCGATGTAGGAAGGAAAACGGGTTCTAGCAAATAAAATAAAATGGTTGTAATGGTCAAAAGTCGAAGTGTCAGTTTACTAAACAAAAAAAAAAAATCAAAAGCACGAAATGTTTTGCATAAAGTGGATTCCAAAACTGTATTTATGTAAATAAATAGATAGATAGATAGATAGAAAGATAAATAACTTCCACCTCTTCTTGTGTCAATAAAGAGTTCGTATTACTCATGGCATGACGTTGACTTTATTATAAAGTTGTACAGTCTTGATTGTTACAGTACCACACGACGCCACCGTCGAACTCACTGGCTGACCCATGCGTAGAAGTACAAATGAGGACCACACAAACAATCTCTAGCATCCCTTGACTTCCTCCAACTCAAAGCAGCCCCTCTGGCTATAACCCTTCTTTCTCACGCCACACAGCTGTGCATCTATCACAGGTTTGCCAACAGAACCAACATGCCCTAATAAAGTTCCCTCCTTAGATTTTCAAAATAAGTGTTCCACATAAAAATCTGCATAATGCAAAGGAAACTTAATTATGGCAGTAATATATATAAGTGTTTTCATGTTTAGCATTAAACGTTCTTAGTGAACACAACTTTGTACAACTGTGTACTTATATACACAAAATGTCCCTGTCACATGTTGGTGAAGATTCTCAGTCATCTTGGTCATGATCAATAAAAAAAAAAAAAGGTTAAAAAATAAAACTGGACTTCTATTCTGAAGCTGAAGCCGTTTCGCTTCCCATTCAGGAAGCTTTCTCAATTCAAAACATCTGGAGTAGTGTGGAGTTCCAAGCTTTGTACGGTGGAGAGTCGTCAGGCTCATCGTTAGCCTGACTCAGAAGAGAAGAAAGCTTCCTGGATGGGAAGTAAAACGTCTTCAGCTTTAGAATAGTCCAGTTGTTTTATTTTTTTTAACCTTTTTTTTTGATTCCCTGTCACACCTCAGCCATGGACCGTTCTGCTTCTGCACGTTTTTTCTCAGCAGAAGGTGGTGCCTCTCCCTTTTCCTCCCCCTTCTACTTTTCTGTCTCTAGAAGTCAAGTGGAGAGGCCCAGATGAATCTGCAGTCGTTAGATGCATCAGATGGACTGGGAGCTGGTGGACTGCTTTGTGGGGAAATAAATCATCTAAAAAAGGAGATGATTGTAGATTTCAGGAGAAACCAGAATAGGTTCAACACTATTATCATCCTGGGAGAGGAAGTGGAGGTGGTGGAGGAGTATAAATACCTTGATGTTTACCTGAACAGCGAACTGGACTGGAGACGCAAGTCAGGGGCGGTTCTAGCCAGGGGCCAACAGGGGCCAGTGCCCCCGTAGAACTGCTCCTGGCCCTGGTACTAAAGACATTAAATACATTTCTTATGATGCTATATGTTGACAAAGATATCGTAACTGATTGGTTACTTAGACCAGTTGTATTTTTTTACCTTTACAGTTTTACTCTAACAATAAGCTGTTTAGCTTCAGCTGTATTTAGATAGAATCAGGAGTCTGCAACCTGCAGTTCCAGAGCCACAGTTGGCTCACTTAATATACTAAAATATGAAAAACTGACCTATTTTTTTTTTTTTTCCTGTGCCCCCATGAAAAAACACTGGTCCCACCGCTAGATTTGGTATAGAAGAGCCACTGTGTGCAGCTGTCTACAACACAGCAGACTGTACTTCCTGAGGAAGCGTAGGTCCTTCAGGGTTAGCAGCAAGATGCGGCACATTTTCTGTTGTGGAGAGTGACCTCCTCTGCCATCATATGTTGGGGTAACAGCATCAGAGCAACTGACTTAAAGAAGCTCAACAAGCTGATAAAGAGGCTGGCTCGGTTCTGCAAACCCTTCTAGAACCTCTAGAGACGAGTTTGCAAAGGATTCTTCATAAGATGAAGAACATTATGGATGACTGAGCATCCTCTTCTTCAGACTGTTGTACGAGAGCATCTTCAGTCAGAGGCTCCTCCAGATCCGCTGTAAGACACGAGATCCTTCCTGCCTGCAGCCATCAGCTTCAACAACTCCATGAAGAAACTCCTGAGTTACGCCAGCATTTAATTTCCCTTTGGGATTAATAAAGTATTTTTGAATCGGACACTTCCCTGTTCATACTGCCGAGTCAATTTGTCCTTTTTTCTACATAACCAAGGCGTTCTGTACTGAACAGAAGCCTTTTGGAAAACTACACAAAAAAAAATAAGATCACTATTAAGTATGAGTCAAATTAATTTGTTTATAAAGCAGCAATTCACAACAAAAGCCCATTTCACAGCGCTTTAAACCGGATCAGTTCATATACCAGGTTTTGTATGAGCCAATACATTCAACTTTAAAATATTTCATGTATTCTAACTTTCAAACACCTTAATTTCATCTGAAGACAAATGTAATTTTATTGTCAAGACGATCGAAGGAAGTCCAACAGCTCAGATGTTTGTTTTTTAAAAAAAAATCTTTTAATTTACAAGTTATAACAGAAAACAGTCAAACATTGAACCGTAGTAATACAGAACACACAGCAGGTGTTTAGAATTAGAATGATCCACAATTCATCTTTACTTCACCTTTCACAAGGCAATATACGATGAATTGCATTCACCCACAATATTCAATGTTTTACTTATGAGGCGCAATTGATCACTTTCTCCCTGTTAAATGAAACGGGGGACAACAATGTCTCCATTATATGCCTTCACAAGTTAAAATCTAGCCTGAAAAGATAATTTTTCATAATAATTTTGCTTTGAAGAATAATTCTTGGCGCTGGTTAAGGAGTATGGGGTTTCTTCATGTGGAGAGGACTTCTTTTCACTCCTAAGTACAAAGAGAAGAGTATTTGTTATTATGACTCATTTTCTATTTAGCTTTAAATGTTATTCACACATGCTCTTAATAACTGAGCTAAGATTCGTCACCTCTTTTCCTTATCCTTAGGAAAGCTGGGTGCTGTTGAGGCGGGTGCAAACCTGGCATGGCTCTGACTTGCACCAGGTCTGACCTGGAACTAAAACATGGCCCACACAGACAGAAAGTTGATGATGAAGATGTTTAAGTCTGTTAACAGCAATAAGATCATCAAACCCAGCTCATGAGCAGGAAGATGCTACTTCCTTTATTGTAAGATTTGAAAAAAAAAAAAAAAAAATTTGATTTGCACAACTCAGCATAACATCTAAAAATAGTCAAGAAGCTAAACATGTTGAATTTTTCTGAGCATTAATTAAAAAGGAAGCCTTACCAATCACTTGTTTCCAATTCTGTGAATTCATTCACATGGGTGGGGGCAGCTCCTTTACTGCCTGGTGACAAGAGGCAACATAAACACACAGGTCTGATATGAAAATGTGCTTTAAAGGCACCGCAGCATTAACAACTAGCCTTCTTTTGTTGCATCCCCCCCACACCCCACCTTTCCCAGTGACTAAACGCAGCCTCCATACGGCCATCTAGTGGCGGTCAAGGCTAAAGACACCTATTTTTTTACGTGAAACCTTTGTTCTGCAGTCAGCCAATCTCGGACATGCTGAAGCCAGACTCTGCTCTGATGTGCACAGAGATGTGATAAATAGGCTCTGCGCTTCATAAAGACCGAATAATCAGCTCCTATAACCCATTAAATGCAGCGTCGGACAAAGCAAAGGGTTTCAACCCACTTTGCTTTCGAGCTGCTGCCCCTAGTGGCCATGGAGGGTAGATGTCCAGCTCCTCCTACTTGCAGACAAGCTGCAGTGATTTTTGGTGCAGTGAGCCAAGATATGTAACAGATGTTTGGATGGTTTCACTTGTATTCTGCCAACCAGAGCCAAGACTTTCTGCACTCAGGCTTTTCATTACAGTTTGACCCAAGAGTCATTTAATTTCACAAAAATTGCTCTCAAACCTTTTTTTTTTAATTACTTTAATGGCACAAATATGTAGATTTAAATAAATGTATACTGAAGAAATGTTCTCTAAATAGCCCAAACATTGAAGTATTTCCCCTTAACTTTAGTGACCCGTCTTCTTGTAGCCTGGAAAAAGTGCCGCATTGTGCAAAAGTCTTAAGTCAACCCTAATGTTTATTGTTTTCTAAGCAGCCAGACTTTCTTGTAACCTTTGAAAGTGGTCTTGGGAGACGGTTCTTCACTTTTTGGTGGTCTTACAAGGCCTTTGTTTTGGCTTTTCCAGTTCGTTTCTTCGTATCAGACTTGATTCTGCCTGACATGAATCGTTCATACATAAAAAGGCACAGACGCTTTCATCAGCCGTTCTGGGTTCCCTGAGCAAGACCCTTAACCCCAGATTGTTCCCCGGGGTGCCGCACAGTGGCAGCCCACTGCTCCCCAAGGGGATGGGTTAAAATGCAGAGAACAAATTTCATTGAGTTGTACGTTGCAATGACTAGACGATTATATCAGGGTTTACTAGTCAATACTAATTCTCTGTTTTCTTAAAGTTCAGACCAGTCATTTCTGCTTTTGGATGATCTGTTTCTTTCTTTTCTCTCTGACACCCATAGGACAGAAAAGCTAATTTGTGTAAAGATTCTTTAAAAACAAATTGGAGAAATAAATCTAAACAACACTGATAAGAAAAGTGTAGTAGGTTCCTTCAGAAGTAGTAGGTTTCAATTCAACAGAAAATTAAGATATTAAATAAAGATCCCCGTTATGAATCAAATTGAGGCTCCAAAACTGGAAACATGATTCAGTTTTTTGTCTACAACGTCTTTGCAAAGGACCAAATCTTAAAAAAGGAACTTCAGGTTACGTCCGTCCAAACCAAATGTCGTCTAGTTTCTCTGGCTGCACTGACAGCAAAAGGTTTTGAACTGACATAAAGCCCGTTTCTACAGATCATGTAAACAGAGAAAACCAAGAGCTTATTTTCTGCCTAAGCTTCAAGAGTGATTTTAGTTAGCTACAGGAGAGGAGGCAGTACTCTGTGCAAGGCTGGCTCACCCTCAAGTACCGTTCAGGTGAGTTCCTCACGCTAGCGGTGCCGCTCGCTTTGCGTCTCCACCTAGGCAGGTTGGAATAAGAGGACAGACACATGAAACAAAATACACAACAATGACACCAACAGGTAAAGGCTAGAGAAACGCTATTCGTCCTGGCAAACACATTCTCTCTCAGGCGAAGCCTTTCTGTGGGTGTGGCGGTACGTTTAGGGAGCGTTAAAGCGTACGACGGCCGGACCCTCGGCGCCTCTACCGGGAGAGAACTGATTTGAGGGGGGCGGGGGCGTTTCTGAAAGCGACAAGATCAAGGTGGCAGCCGGGATCTATGCGTGCGTCACACGTCCGAGTCAAAGTGCTCGCCATTGCTCAAACTTGTTCTCGTCCTTTAAATGTGTCTTTTTTTTTTTTTAAGTTGTACAGAATTAAGTAGATGTGGGTCCATCTGCAACCAAGTTCCCCCTTTGAAACAGAAATGCGTTGAACTAGGGAGTTTAAAGAAAATACAAACCTGCTGGAAAAGTCTTTTTTCATTTTTCCACCAAGTCATTTAGGCTTTGCGGCTGCAAAATGGCATTAAGTTACGTTAAAAAAAAAAAAAAACCCTGCTAAGCAGCACGTTTTCTTCAGAGCGATAAATGCTGCTTCTTCCTGTCGGGGAGGGCAGAAGAAAACATTTGGAGAGGGTAGACGACAAAGAGCTTCTGAGAACGGTTTGAGGAATGGGAACAATTTCGGGGAATGCTTTGTGTGAATCATTAGGTTTACAGACCAACAACTGTGTGAAGGAAATGCAGCAGTGTTACTGAACAAACATTTGAGGAATAAATGATAAAAACCCTGTTTGATCCAGGCAAAAGTTTCCTGTTCTGTTGAGCTCAGCAATTTGCAGGGTTTGTTTGTTTTTTTCCCCTAAAGGGGAAACATTTTTTTGACTTGAAAAATCTTCTTCTGAATCAAAGAATCGAGGTTATAGATCAAATCACAACACTTGAGTTTGAGGTTCTGACAATGGACTGATGCTCATCTGAGTTTTATTGAAACGGAACAAACGTAAAAGTTATAAATACAAATAACATCAGAGAACAAACTGCTATGGCTCTTATGGTAAGCCAAACCAATTTCTACTGGGCAAGTTGAAAGAAAACACGGAAGTTTATGTTATCAGTTTAAAAAAAAAAGAAAAAACACAATTTATCTATCGCTAGAAATGCTAGGCGTACACGTCGGACATTACAAAACTTTTATTCTTTTTTTCTCCTCCTTTGGCGGATTCTTTTCTCCACCATTGCAAAAAAAAGAAAAGAAAAAAAAGAAAAAAAATGAATACGAAGCTCTAACCATATGCATTTATTTACAAGCATGATCCTAAACTACTATAATAAACCACAAATTAAAAAGGAGTACAAGAAGGGGAAGGGAAATGGGAGCATGGACAAGAAACTTCCTGCAAGGTCATGTTGTATTTATTGTCCACTCAAATTTTTGAGAATGAACGTCCGCTTTTTTTGTGTGTGTCAAGAGTTCATTGTTGGCTTTAAAAGAACCAGGAACAAAAATTTCCAATAAAATTGTATTGATTTTTTTTTTTTAAAGGTGTGTCCCAATGTAACCGCAGGAGTAACAAATGACCACAACGGTTACGTTCATTTCTTCAGCCAAAAAGGATTTCCAGCCAATCGTCTTGAGCCAATTCTGCAGTCTGTCCATTTTTCTGAGATATATGTATATACAGATATTTTTTTCATGAGGGATGAAGAATAAGAAGAATAAAAAGTCAATCAAAAATTGTGGCCAATCTCTCCTTTTTTTTTTTTCTTTTGTTGTTTTCCTCTTTTTTTTTGCTGTTGCCAAATACCTTTAGGTGCATCTACTTCCACTGTTGCCCATAAGAATCCTGTGAAAACTCCATGGTGTCATTACTGTAACCATAGTTACCGGAATAGTCGGCCCCTTGCTGCAGGGGCTGCTGGGCGATGGGCTGGGACCCCCAGTTCTGTTGGTTGTTGGTCTGGCGGCGCTTGGAGTCAGGCTGGTTAAATACGTCGGCCTTCCTCTTTCCGCCGACGTTGCCCCCGCGATTGCCCCGGGCACCGCGAGGACCACGCCCCCTTTGAGGCTGGAAAGGCGCGCCCCGTCCTCCCCGGGCGCCGCGCGGACCACCGATGGGCGGCCCCCTTTGGGCAAAACCGCCCCGGCCTCTTGTCGGAGGAGCGCCGCGGACTCTTGGCGGTGGAGGCCCGCCCCTGCTTGGGCGGGTCCCACGGCTCCTCATGCTGTACATGTCTTCATAGCCGTAGTAAGGGTCCTCATAGCCACCACGGTAGTCGTGGTAGTCATAGCCATAGTAGTCATCATAGTAGTCCTCATAGCCATAGTAATCAGGAGGATAAGCATAGCCCCCTCGGCCACCGCGGCCCCTTCCTCGGCCAGGTGGCGGCATGCGGGGAGGTGGGTAGTAGTAGTAGTCATCATACCTGCAGAGGATAAAACATATGTTAATCGGCACAATAATCAGTAACAAAGATGAGTAATCATGGCTGTTTGACTCACCCGCCTCCCCTGGGGGTCTGACGGGCTGCCTGACGCTCTTTCCTCTTCTTATCTGGGGGCTTTGCCAGGACAATCTCGATTTCCTCCCCTCCGAGCTCCTTCCCATTCATCTCTTCCATAGCCTGAACATCAAGAAGAGTCGACAACTATAAACCACACAGACTCGTCGTGTGCACAACATCCTTTAAACATCAAAGAAATCCCACCTTTACAGCAGCATCCCTATCTTCAAAATGGACAAACGCATAATCTTTTAGCTTTTTGACTCGTTCAAGTTTCCCAAACTGAGAGAACGTCTTCTCAAGCAGCTCCTCGGTCACATTTGTGGCCAGCTTTCTCACAAAGAGCACTTTCACCTGCGATCACAGTGAAGACAGTCAGTTCATGAACCAGATAGGACTAGGAATGGCTTTTAAAACACGGACTGCTAACCTTAGCCATAACTTCTGGGTCGGGCTCGGCGACGGGGTCGGCCCACTCCACTGTGACGGGGTTCCCCCAGACTTTGACCTTCCCGCTCATCAAACGGCGACGCGCCTGAGCTGCAGACTTGTGATCCTCATACTCGAGGAAACAGAAACCACGGTTCTTCTTCTTGTCATCTGGCTGGTGATACAAGATCACGTCTTGCAGCCCCTCTGTAACATAATTGAGTAACACCTCGTTAAAAACGATCAACTACAGATTTAATTAGTTTAAAATGACAAGCATTGCTTTACAATTTAAACAAACCTGTAACTTTGCCAAAGTCTTCTAATATACTGTCTCTTGTCTTGTTCTTTGGAATCGATCCAACAAACAGGCGGTTGTTTGCAACAGATATACACACACCCAAATACTTCCCAGGGCGGATTTCGTGGTTATCACACTGAAAACAAAACAAAGAAAATACATTTGTAAAATCTTGGCAGGAAATCTCTCCCAGGGGAGATTCTGAATTAAAGTGTTTAAAAAATGTTTAACGGCCCCATCAAACAAACGAATCACGGCATAAAGCAGGTTGTAGCTCTGTTAGGACAAATACCATTTGTTCAGTCGTTGCTGGATGGCAGTAATACTCGCTTTGATGGCACTACAACAACTTACCAACTTCACAGCCTTTTGCGCATCATCCTTGTTGCAGTAAGTGATGAAGGCGTAACCCCTGTTCTGACCAGACAGAGGGTCCATCATTAACCTCAGGTCCCAGATGGGCCCAGCAGACTCAAACAGTGGCACAAGCTCATCTTCGTATAAATCCCGCGGGATTTTTCCAACAAACACCTGAATAAGAGAAAAACAAGACATTCATTTAAAGCCTTCTTTTTAATGCTCAAATCTACAGCAAATACACTTTACTGCTGGGCATTTCCAGTTTTGGGTTCAGATTGCTCATTCTATCTTTGCAAACTTCTTTGAAGAATAACTCTGCAATAGGTGTCCTTAAAACAGCCTTATTTTTCCCCACTCAACGCAAAATTTACCTCAGTTCCAATCCCTGGTTGTGTGCCTTTGAACACACTCTCAGGGGGAGGACCTCCGTACTTCCTCTGCCCTGTTGTCACATCCAGCGTGTAACCTGTCCGCTCCAACAGAGCCTAAAACATGCACAAAAAAACAAAAAACATAATGAAACTATTACTCATATCATTTACTTTTTAGCTTATACACCAAATATCCCATCAAAGCTACTAATTACCTTTATTTTTACTTCATCCGGACCCTTAGTTGACTCTTGGACCTTGCTTCCTTGTTTTTCTCGCTGTCTGTATGTCTTCATAACTCCACAAAGGAAAGCACTTTTATTCTACCAAGAAAACGACCCTCAAATTAGCACAGACAGCAATCACCAACAGCAAAGGAGATGTTGCTCTAGAGAAAAATCTGAAACCAAACGAGTACCTGAACATGGGATAAGTCGCTTTCTTTAAACTGCTGCAGCACAGTGAGAGCTCCCTCTTCGTTGAACTCTCGCAGAGCATCAATAGCCCTTTCATCCAGGTCAGCATACGCCACCAACCCTGCAGTGAACTCGCCATGTTAGTTACAGCAATCAATACATAATCAAACGAAAGACGCTTGAAGATGTGCGTTTTTTTCCTTTCGTTTTGGGTGTACATGCACAGCAGAAAAAATCCACCTGTCTGGAAGATGTTATCAAGGCTTTCAGCCACTTTCTGGGGCAGCCCAGCATCAAGGAGAGTTTGGTAGTTTTCTGTGTGTGTGGTTGTCACATCCATGGGTTCCTCTTCCTCCTTTGTTGGAGCAGAGCTGCCATTCACCTCAGTGGTGGCCATTCTTCTGCAAAGGAAAAAAAAAGAAAAAAAGAAGATGAGATAAACTGGAGATTTAATCTTACTCAAATTCAAGTGATAAGACTGATGGATTATCAGAGACTCCTACAGATAAAAAGCAAGACAACAGTTGGCATTTTTTTTTATTCTGGTCCAACAAAATCTCACTTTATTCTCTTGAAAGCATGTAAGATATACATTTTTAAATAACGCTAATAATCTCTACCAAAAAAAAAAAAACTTCACCGGGTAGCACATGGTTGACAAGTAATGCAAAACATATACTTACTAATATCAAGATTCATAACATTGGTCTTAATGTAACATTCAGTTTTAGCATTAAGTTTATTGCAAACTGAAGGACATCATTTAAACAATCCGAGGATTTTACGATATTACATTTAAGATTTAGCTTCTTTGAAAACATAGCTTAAGTCCCTAAAAACCAGAAAGGCGCCCTATTTCATTTTATGGGATTTCTCCTCATTAAATCTGCACGAATAACCTGGATTTTCTAAATAACGTTACGGGCTTGTAATTTGCGGGATGCCACTGTATAAAATTTCTGCAAATAGTGTTTAAGAACGAGAAACAACGTGGTGAGGTTTCTGTTTCGAGTTAAAATAGCCCGGGCTCTCAGAAAGCAACGGCAACTACAGTCCCGCCCCCTTCACATGCAGCCAGCTACAAAGCTAAATGAACACGCTTGTTTTCTAATAATTACCCCGCGCAAGGTTTTACTAGCTAAACCCGATTGTAACTACGAACCACCGAGTGAATAATCAAACACGTTTCAGAGCATTAGTGGCGTTAAAGGATGCTTTTCTCTTTCCTCTGCGAGCATGACCAGTAGCTAGCGTTCTTGCTAGCTGTCAAAGCTAACAGGCCGCATAGTCCCGAAAGACACCGTCCACACGCCAAACACACAAAGGGCGCAAAAAACAGGTAGCTAACAAAACTTACCGGTCAAATTCAGGCAGGCAACCGCAACGTGTTTCAGTGCGTGGTTTTTTTAAAGTTTCGTACGAACTAAATAAGCCGAAAGACGAGTGTTTGTGTCGAACCCACGAGACAATTTTGCAGACACCAGCGGTCTCGTCGTCGGCTCGCCCGAACAACGCAACCGCTCACCAACTGTCGCGAGACGTTGAACGAGAACTCATGAAGGGCAACGGGTGTATTCGGTGGGTTCGGTTCATGCGCCCTCGTGTGGCGAAGTACGGAATAGAAATATATAAAATTAATGTAGATTTCATCAGGAAACCCGAAATGACATAATTTGACCAATATTAAAAACAGGCTCTTTTGAAAACTTTTCTATTTATGCACCGTATTTTGAGGAGCACTAATGGAAGCACAGTTTGCCAAAAAGAAATGAAAATCTTCATTGTGATTTTACAAATAATCTAAAACATGTAGCATGTATGCCCCATTTGCTCTTTTGTCCCTTATTAAAATCATGTGCAACCAATGGTAAAAGAAAGTCACCTACTTAAGAGAAAGCCCAATTTAACCTCAGTATAGCTGTTATATGAAGGCCTTAGAGGTTTGTGAGAAAACACAGATAAAATTGCTTCATAAAGACAAATGACCACACGAGGCAACTCGGAAAACGAGTTGTGCAGAAATTAAAACAAAGTTAGACTATAAAACATTTAACCCAAATTGGAAAAGAAAACCAAATAAACTATTGCATAACGGCAAAGCTACCAATATATGAAGATCCACTAAACTAACAGGTTGAGCAGAGACCATGTTCCTCCTATGCAAGTGTGGTTTCTCCACCCCCACCTACTAAAGGTTTATTTCTTAAAAAAAACTTAGATGTTAATTAGTCTTTGTAAATGGCTCCAAGTAGTGATACATAGTTATTTGTCCTGTGTCTCCGAGGTGCTGGTCACCTGTCCAGGGTGTTCCAACTGCTGTATATGGGCACCAACCCCTCCTTCAGCCCTCCAAGGACAAGTTGGCATTGACAATGGATGGACTATATATAGCTCTGGATGCAAAAATATGAGTTTTATGTTCACAAAAAGAGCATCCATTGTCCAACAAAACAAACATTGAACAAATCAGATGAAGTTATTTGTTCTGTACACATTAGACAAACTTGTTTTTCCCCCAATTCTACCACCACCAAAAAAAAAAAAAAAAAAGAAAAAAAAAGTTGACAATTACACAATTCAGGAAAAAGAATCACTTTATTGTTTCAGCCCTTACAAAGAGGTCAGTAGAACATCCCACGACCACAGGATCTGCCTTGACCAGCAGAGGAAACAAGCGATATTCAACGAGCGGTTGCACTCAGGAAGCGAACGACAGTAGGCTTCTCTTCTCAGTCGTCATGCGTCAGCTTTCTGATTTTGCCCTTGTGGCGGTCAATCTCTCTTTGTAGGCGTTCGATTTCCTTCTTGTGGTGCTCAATCTCCTCTGTGTGGTGCTTCCTCAGAGCCTCCAACTGCTCTTGCTCCCTCTGCCTAGAAGTGAACACAATATCCAGAGGGTTAAAAGGCTCACCCGGTCCGGATCAGACCAGTTACTACAATAAGGCCCTGTGTTTCACCTGAAGTATCGCTCCTCTTCTGCTGCTTCCCGCTTTCCGAACGCGCCTCCTGCTGACCTCACATATCCTCCGCCACCTCCGCCTTTCCCGGCTCCTTTGCCCAGCTCCCCAAGCTGAAAAACACAAAAAAATGCTCCAGATAAGTGATTCATTCTACACGTGTGGTTAATAATGCCTTTCAAAGCACATCGACAACCTTTAATGTTTTAAAATGTATGCAGTGGAGTATTTAAACAGGCAATTTGTCCAGCAGACAATGTTTTAAAACTCAAGTTTTCTCCTTTATTTAGACCATCGTTAGATTATGACTCACTTCTATAATTTTTTGGTTTTTCCGTTAGCGGACTAGCAGATATTTAAACCATCTTCAGGTATTCGGCGACTCTTGTCCAATTTTATGTTACGACATTGATAAGGAACTATAATTTCTTCTATGTCCTTTAAAAAAAGAAAAGCTGACCTCCTTTCTCCGTCCTTGCCAATCAAAAATTGTGAAAAAGGAAATGATTTACGGTGAAGAATAGTTCCCACCTGCAGACGCTTCCTGTGAGCTCTGAACACAAAAGCATAACCCACTGACCCAGTTTCTGCTCAACTACGTCCTGTCCTGAATTGGCTGGTGTTAATGAAAAGTATTTACACGGTGTATCAGCAACCTGCATGACGACACACGATGATATGTGGCATAAATAAATAATCAAATTTGTGCGTTATTATCTGAAAATGATAACCAAAACAATGTCCTCCTCAACAAAGCAGCATGCTTCAAAGTAGGAATGGGCGAAATTAAATTCAGATTTGATAAACATTATCTGGCATTTATGGCGATAAAAGAAAAATAGTATTTTAACACTTCTTTGTCATGCTTTTAGCCAACTGTATGCCCGTGGCTACATGTCACTACAGTCGAAGCCCCATAAACACCGCTCATAAAATAATAACACTTATTCTGGACAGAAATTACATGAAGTGGGATATTTATCAGGTAAATTACCTCTTTTCAAATGTTTCGATTTTTGTTGATGCTCTCATGAAAACTACTCAGGAGAAATACTAAAACTAAACAACAAGATAATTTCATTAATTGGAATTTAAAAATCACACCAAATCAAACATTCTTATCACAACACACAGTTTTCCCCCCTATTAGTGATGAATGAGTTGACAAATTCCCATCCCTACTTCAGTGTGAAGAGTAGCAATACGCAGCTAAGGCCGCACCAAAGCGTCGACGCAGCGCCTCTCGGAGACCCAAGCAGCCAGAGGCGACAGCCAAAAGAAAGCCATCAAAGATATGGCAGCACGAATCATTAGCTTTTCCTGCCTTTAAATCCACCTCGCCTGAGGAACCCTGCCAATACTACCTGCAGTGGTCCATCTGAACACCCTTGTAGAGCAAGGACTCTGGAGCCAAAGCAGAAGTGCATCAGCGGTCGCCATGATAAGTGCTGTCCGAATAGTGCAGTCAGTAAGATGAAGGTAGGAAAAGGAGCCTGCATGCTTCCTCTCATGACTAGCTTAGCTTGGGAACCTCACGATGTCCCTTACATATGGAAGGAAAGACAGTTGCAGCAAAGAGATATTCAAATTTTAATCAAATTTTATTATTTGTTTTAGAGTTTGTATAATACTTTTTTTTTTTAAACCAGAAACATTCAGGAATCTCACTATACCATTAAGTTCTGGTGTAACTGTTTAATACATCTTGTTTGTTGGTTGCACTTTATGTTCAACAAGGATTGATGCCTAACTCAAGCTATTCTCTTGAATAAAAATATTCTGATTAATAAAAAAAAAACAATTAAATTGCTTGTTATAAATAGCCCTTGTTTACAAACATCTTTATCTACAGGCCATTTTTGTTGCTTGTTCTTAATGCAAAGAAAAGTCTAAATTAAATCGCAATCATGGTTGAAATATATCGCAATTTAGATTTTTGGCCAAATCGTTCAGCCCTACGTAATAACATCCATTTTTTTTAAATCTCAAAAGTCCCAGCCGTAGTAGTGTTGAAATGCTTGAGAAGTATTTTTTGTTGATTATAGACTGGTAGATAGCCGACGGCACGGGTTCTCTAATTTGAAAGTAAAAAAGGCGGTAAACCTGGGTGTAACATCATTCTCAGATTAGAGTTTCCACTTCTGAGGGAAATGTTACACAATGTTGCCACCTAATCCAAGAACAACGCAATTCATGGATTTTTTTTTGATTTTTTTTTTTTTTACTTCCTGTTAAAATGGAGTTGATATTCTCCACCATCGCCCTATGCTTGGTCCCAATGAGGGATTTCTGTAAACTGAACAACTCAGGATAAGCAGCAGGGCTTTTAAATGAATTTCATCTTACTGTATAAAAAGTAGAATAATAATAGGCTGTCTGTACCTGAATCTTAATGGAGCACATATGATTAGATTATACGCGGATGAACGGGATTGATCAATTTGGATCCCTTATAGTTGGACCAGTTTGTCTTGTGCAATGCATTGAGATGACAGTTTAGTTTGATGTGCAATCAGTAAAAAACAAAAAATAATAGAATGAGTAAGTAGGTTGAATTTTTTTTAACCATAAACAAGTATTAAATCAGTTTCTAAATGTTCTCCCTATAAATCCTTTCACACTCAAAGCTAAAATCCAACACACTAGTTAAATATGACATATTTAGTGAAATTTGACATATTTCAAGAGGGCAACATGACCAGTTATAATGCACACCATTTGCATTAATAACATTGGACAAAGCTTCAGGGGCCTTTTCAGACTGAGTGCAGCATATGTTGCCCTCCCTGCAGGCCAAGGTCACAAAGGTCAATGCAAAACAGGTGGCCTTTTCACAACCTTCAGCTTGTCACTGCTGTCCCAGACAGGAGAGCTGCTAGTTTGTATGCAGTGTGCATACAAAGAAAAGAGTTCTGCACATTCACATTTGCTCCAGTTCAGTCCAATCGAATGCAGGTTGCAGACCAGCATTCAATTTCTACAACAGAGCGACAATAACATTTTTCAAATCATTGTCTGGAAACTACATGCTTAAAAAAAAAAAAAAAAAAAAACATTTTCCTCAAATATCACCAACCAAATATACATTTGAATGGGTCTGGTCATGTAACATTCGCACCTCTAAAACTTTATTTAGATGAACTGAGGGCAAAAATGGCTCCTTGGATTGTAAAGCTGACAGACCTGTGGTCCACCCATTTTCTATGTCAGCGTGGATGCCTCACATATTGGCTGCACACGTGTTCACCAGAGTGCGCGACTTGCTTGGTCAAAGTCCAGATTGGTTCTTGGGTCCATTTTCCACAGATCTACAACAGACCCAACATAGTGAGTCTTATTCCCCCTGCCTCACACCCGGGCCAGATGTCAGCCACCGCATTTGCTTGATGAGATTATAAGCGTGTCAATTTAAAGTGCGTCTGTATTACGCCAGTTACGGTAATGCCTCGCCATGACAACCCCCCTCTCTGCGTTTTTAAAGCCAAGGTCCTGGTTGCACAGGACCAAATCTATATATATATATATATATATTTGAGGTGCATGTTTTCGTTGCATGTTTTTCCTTTTAAAATTGTATACTCTTAATAATAAAAAAAAGGTAAACAGGGTATTTATCTGCATAAAGTACGAGCATGCAATCCTGCCTGCCATTGAATCAGACGGTGTGTTTGTGTGTGGGGGGGAGGGGCCGGTGAAATGTGTGTCAGAGCTGGAAGGGTTACACCGAAGCTATGAAAGCAGCCCCTAGATTGTTGGTTTTACTATGATAAACAAACAGATTTTGGTCGATTACCAAACCAATTGGCCAAGTTCAAACACAATCTGAGAAACCCTGAATGTATTTGCGACTAAAAGGTTGAGCAACTAATCGATTTGCTGGCCAAACAGGACGAAATAGGCCACACTGCAACGATAACCTTAAAGAAAAAGAATATATATATATATATATGCAATATAAAAGAAAAGCATTAAAACCCTGCAATTTTATAAAGATAATTACACTTTTTCCCCACCCTTTAACTCAAAGCAAATCTCTGACTGTAGGCTTTCAAGACTCATAACACGACTAACACAACAAGAAGAGGGCAGAACAAATGTCAAACTAGCAACCCAGTTGTCTTTGTGTGTGTGTCAGTGACAAACTGGGCGAGCTAATGCTAACTTCATTGAAAAGCCACCATTCCACTCATTTACCTGGTCAGAAGACATCCTGATCTGGGTGGCGATGCACCTCTGCAGGTTTCTCCTCAGAAACAGTCGCGCCATCACCTGTCAGATACAAGCAGAGCTGCTTCAAAAGACGCAGAAACAGTGTCCCCTCTAAGCCCAACAACTTCGGATGAGAAAGAAGAGGAAATTTGAACTAAAGAACTCTGACTGGGCGTGGAGAAGCAAAGCTGGGAGGAGAACGTGCGTGCTCGGTGCTGCCACCGCGCGGCAAGGGGGAGAACTACACCAGGGGAATTTACTTATTTTTTTTGTACTAAAAATATGATTGCAAATATTTGTGTACAAGTGAGCAGCAACAAACAAGTAAATATACTTAATTGCGAAGAAATAAAATTAATAGTTTCAAAAAAAGATGAAGAAAGAAAAGACAGTTGTTGATATCACATCTTGTTCATTAAAACAATTAAATGTGACTGAATTTAATAAATCCACATTTATGTAAAAAAGAATTTGGCCCAAAAATCATGATTTTATAAAGCATTGCAGAGACACATGATCAAGAAAATACAGGGCGCTGACAAACATAATCATACCCCTTGAACTTTCCACTACCACTCAGGTCTTCTGGCTCCAGCCTACTCCACATACCTAGAACCAGAACCAGACACGGAGAAGCAGCATTTAGTTCCTAGGCTCCACTGATCTGGAACAAACTTACAGAAAACTGTAAAAGTGAGGAAAGCCTGAGTTCCTTTAAATCAAGATTAAAAACACATTTGTTCAGGATTACCTTTGACTGTTCTAGTTAATCTGTTACTGAAACATCATTAGTTCAACTTTGTAGTCCAACTGTTTTTAATGTTTGCTTTTAGTTTCTATTCTCCCATGTTTTATTTTGTTTCTACATTTTATTCCTACTTGCTTTTATTCTGTTTTATTTTCCTATATTTTAATCATGTAAAGCACTTTGCATTGTCTCTGTACTGAAATGTGATATACAAATAAATTTGCTTTGCCTTGCCTTACAACAAATTTCATCGTATCTTATTGGGATTTATAGTGATATACATATAAAAAGTAGTGCATGTAAAGTGGTACTAAAATGATACATGGTTTTCTTGAAATTTTCTTGAAAGTAAAAACCTTTTGCTGAAATTACAGCTGCAAATGTAGTTTGGGATATGTAACTAGCAGCTTTTTGCCTCCGCTTCAAAATCATGCATGTGTTGGTCTATCTAAAATCCAAACAGAATACAACAAAATGTGTGCATTTAAACTGACAAAATGTAATAAAATAAAAGAAATAAAAGAAAAGAAATCCTCTTACAAGTACTTTACAGAGACCTGATTAATAGTTTGTCATCTGTTTAAGATAGCTAAGCTCCCCCTTACACGGCAAAGTAGGAAAGCTTTCCTCATCAGAGACAGAGACGCAGTTCATAGTTGCAAGGAAAACCTGTTAGAGTCTGCAGAAGAAGATTTGATACTGTAACTTGAGCAAATGTGAAAAAACCCCAAGATAATTTTAATATTTAGGCAAGGCCGTCTTTTTCTGAGGAATGCAAGCTGTGCATATTTTCATGGTTTTATTTGTCTCATATATGTTTCATATACACAGAAATCAAGCTGTAATGACATTTAGTTTTTATCCCCCAAGATAAATTCTTCAATCGTTCAAGCAATCATTTTGGTTTCGGATCATTTAGGAGGTGATTAAATCCTTTCTATTTACACAGTGGAATTACTTCAGGGCTAACGCAGAAAAGTGGGAAAAGAGGCTTCTGTCTCTTTTGACAGATTTGTACCTCTGTCTGATGTCATTATACTGACGTTTGAAGCAATACAAAATATACACAGAGGATGCTCGTCTCTCAAGTGCTGGATGAGACACTCTCAGCAACACAAAGGCAGGCTTTGCACTGCGAGGATACGAGGTGGGTGTTCAGTACAGATGAGTCACGTAGGAGTTCCATTGATGAAGAGCACCCCAAAGCCCCACAAAGCTCAGCCCAGCACCGAGCTGCATGAGCTCACCATCCCTGACGAGCCTGTTCCATCGTCTGAATCTGCGGGAGGTGAAGGTCGACGAGCCAGTGTTGGCGTGGGGTATTTTGCTGATGACGTGCTGCACTGTGTCAATCTATTAAGCCCAGCGACGACCCTGATGATGTGGAAGCACTTTGCTGCCCCATCGTTTTGTGCAATGTCCTTGGTCTGTAAATAAGGAGAGGAGAAATACAAAAGGCCTGTTTGGGTCCGAGAGAAAAAGAGCAAGAAATTGAACAAATACTTGAGATGTTCTGTTTCATTTCTCAGTTTTATTCCTGACTATTTAGTGATATCTTTTTCTCAGAAGTAGCAAGACACTGCCCAAATGATGCAGTAGCAGCTCTGCAACAACTGGTGGCAGTGTGTGCTTATACAAATGGAGAGCATCCACCGTGAAATGTATAGACAAACAGCCAAAATATGATTGCATGCCCATATGTACAGTTATGCTTTATTTTCACAGCAAATCCTGCAGCCAAGATATCTTTTGCATAGGGTATGAAAGCACTGTACACTATTAACACACATGCACGCTCATGTTTGCTGTTGTGACCCGTGCAGTTATGGTGAAAACACCAGGTTCTCAACAATCAAATGAAACAATGTAGTCCTTCTTTGCCATGAAGCACAGAAAGTGCTCTCCTTTTGTTTCAAAGTAGACTGATTTTTCACGTTTGCGGAACATAAAGTGCCGATGCAGTGACCGACACATGAAGCCCCCGGGGATACATGCAAAGTCAGATGCATTTGATAAATGCATGAACAGCACATAGGTATTTTTTATTTCCACACAGTTTAGGTTGAATACAATACAAATTTGAGACAGTATATGTCACATTTTTTGCATATCTTCCTCTAATGTATGATCACATGTTGTATGTGGCTGAATCTGCTTTGAATTTGTGAGAACCTCTGCTACAGATCTGCTAAACCATCGTACTTCTTCTGCCGCAATTTTTAATATGCATCTTTTTTTCTGTCTATGGCCATATTTGGACTTCCGGTCCACCGAAAGCACAGCAGCCAGTTGCCTAACTTCGGTCTGAGCTGCGCACCTCAGTGGCTCAAGTGTTGCAAGAGGAAATTGTCTGCTGCCTGAGCAAAGACAGAGTAAGGTCACACAGATGAGATAGGGCAGTTCAATACCATGGTCCTGTTTTTATAATTTCCGATGATCATTTGAATAATTTAAAAAGCTTAATTTAAGCATTTTGCATTTCATTTACATGAATCCATCCACAGAGATTTTCTTTTTTATTGCTACGGGCTAGATGAATTCACATGTTTGTCACGGATAAAGCTTGAAGACTGCTTTCCTCCGCTGAAGCATAAATAATTTCGCAAAACACCTCGCAAGTCAGAAATGTAGTAATACCTGGAGGGCAAAAGCAGGTTTATCCATTTTTCTATGACTGAGCTCCTCTGTTTAGGTTTTTAACACATGCTGAAAAGGTGATTATGTTGTGTGATTGTGGAGGTCTTGAAATGCACTCTATTGCAGATAATTGCTCCATCACAATTATAAAACTCTTCACACATTGTAATTTTTAAATCTTTTAATGCAAAGCATCACGTTTCTTTAAGATCCCCCTCAATAAAATGCTGTGCAGGTTTTAAATGTATAATTTTCTTGCATGTCCCCCAAAGCTGTAAGTGCTAATAGCAGTGTGTTTTTTTCTGATAAGAGACCTACATTTGAGTGATTTAATCAAGTTAACATAATTGCGACAAACTGAATAATTCAGTGGGCTTTTAAATGTGTAGAGAAAACCCTGCTCAGTTCTCATCTCGGCTTGCTTTAGGCACATTCGACTTGTCCTTTTCTCAGGGTCTGCTGGAGCTGAAATACATTGGTGTTAATAGCACTCATGAGCTGCCTGTTTGCTGCCTCTGTTGCTATGGTGACTACCCGACCTGATAAAGGGGGGTTCAGGTCCTTTGTGTTCTCTGCATACAAGGTCCTTTAGATGGAGATGCAGCTCAAATATTACATACTGAACCTGCAGGCTGCGTGAGAGCATCAATGGAGAGAGTTTGAACTAAAAACAACTGGCAATGTACAGGTTATTTACTTTGAAACAGCAAGATTATGTCAAACATAAATGCCTGCATCCAAACAGATTGGTCTGCAGGTCGCCATAATTATTTTGAAAAATAAAAACCAAACAAACAAAAAAAACCTGTAAAAATATTCTCATCATACTCAATATACTCATTCCTTAGGTATCCTGAATGCTTATACAGATGTCCTTTTGCAAATGAACCACATTTGATGGAAAGAGAATATTGATATTGGGAAATACAGTATTTTGCATATTTATTATTGTAGACGGGTTCATTAACATGCAAAGTCCTCCTTGTGGTGACAGATGTTTGCAAGTTAAGAGTAACTTTACACAATCAGAAGCAAAGAACAGAAAAAAAATGTCATAAGTGGAAATTTATGCAAAAAGGTTGTCACGTTTGGCACTATCAGATGAAAGAAAACTTTATTTGTCATTGCAATTGTACATTCCAATGAAATTTGTCTTCTGCATTTACCCATCCCTTAAGGAGGAGTGGGCAGCAATCAGGGGCTAAGGGTCTTGTTCAGGGAGCCACAGTGGCAGTCTGTGGAGATGAAACTAGGTACTTGCAACCTTCTCAGAGGGCAAGCACACTGCTCTAACCACTAGTCCACCACCCCTCCGAGTAAAATAGTATCAATATGAAAATAACAGCTGAAACTGAATCTCCACTTGTTTGTGTAAAAGTTGTTTTATTAAACTTTTAGTTTACTAAGAAGATCCCATTGAGTTTACAATTGATTTTGCAAAGTACAATTTAGTTGCATACTTAAACACACAAAAAACATACAATTCATAAGAATATTAAATACATCCAAAGACAAAACTAAGAAGAATAAGTACACATAATGGGATTAAGACTGAATCCTCTCTGCATCAATTCATAAAGCTCAGAAAGATATTAAGTTTTTTAATTTTCAGTCATTCGGCAACATATTTCCTGCAAAAGGTACAAAATAAACAAAAGCCTTTTTACCCATTTCAGTACAGGCAAATGGACTGGAAAGCAACAGAAAGTCACATGAAAAAAAAAAAGAGTGAGGAACAGTACTTTTCTGTGCAATTAGATGACATATGTATCAAGGCAGCAGTCCAAGTGTTGTTATATATACAAAACATAGCTGTTACAGGAAGCAAGCACTTTAAATCTCCAATGAACCTTTGCTAAAAAAGTCAAGGGGCCTTTTGTGGTCCGTTTACATAGTTTATTTTAACCATTTGACAACCATTCAAGCTGATACTTAGGGTAGTGATTCATTATTACAAATAATACCCACCATGTTCATAGATGGGGAGGCTGCTAAAAGGCAGAAATAGTTGTATTGTGCAGGTGAAAGTTTTTAGTTTGTTCAATATTGCAACATTAATATTGTCTTTGTTTCCAAACCCCTAGATAAATGGTATTCCTACATGCCAGTCAAGAAAAAAGACAATAGTGATTATAAAGGAACAAAAAAAAGATGGAATGACCTCTGTTATAACTGCTAGAGAACCTTTTAAAAACCTGTACCGCAATTTATTTTCCACGTTAGACTGGATTGTATTTATTATGAAAGCAATAATAAATGTGTTCAAACATGTGCCCAACTTGGGTTTTTATTACAACTAAGATTATTCGGATCGTCCAATAAAAGCTCTTATACAAAGAGCTAGACATGAAGACGTTTGCCTTGCAAACAACCCGCTAAGAGTTAATGGGGTGACAACAAAAACAAGGGAGCACTAACTTTTTCTGGGGTAAAACAACTAAGAGCAATAACAAAGTTGATGACAGTAATGGCTTAGTGACTGGCTCTGTCCAAGAAAAAAAGTTAAACTCGCAAGGCACTGAGCCAGCTGTACTTGTCACGTTACAGAAAAGAAAGAAACAGCTTAAATAATGGCTTTGTCTAGAAAGGAGACACAGCCAAATACAAAAGCACTGAGCCAGAAGTACTTTTATGGGGAAGAGGCGCACAAAGTCAAGGACACCAATAGCTCTGTCAATAGCAAACTCAAGTAAAGAGAGGCAGTCAAACAAAGCAGCAAGGAATCAGGACTACTTTCTACGGAGAAGAAAACAAAGAGGGTACACATATTTAATGGCAGCAATTACCTGGCCAATGACTTCATCCAGAAAAGAGAAGCTCAGGGGTTAAGACTACTTTCTAAGAGTATCATATTAGAAGTCCAAAATGTTGGACTGACAAAGTTTTCCAGACATTCCCAAGATTTCATTCAGGGCAAGTCCTTAAAGGGGACCCATTATGTAACATTCACTTTTTGCACATTTTTGCACTTTCCATTTGGGTCTCTGCTTCTAGAAACCGTCCAAGTTAAAAAAACAAAAAACAAAAACCTTTAAAAACCTCCCGATTGTTACGTCACAATCAGCAGGCACAGCCCCTCACCAAGCAACCCGAGCGGAGCTCCGGCCTCTTAATCAGCTGGTTTTACTTCTGGATGTGCCGTTCAATGGCTGTTTGGCATGAACATGGAGGGTTCCCCCCCACTGTATTATAGGCCTCCCTGCAGCCGCTCACCTGACCCAAATAATGAGCTGCCGCTGGAAATCTTAAAGTCTGCTAACATGTAAAGTACAGCCTGAAAAAACAGAACAAAACAAAAAACAAAACACGAGACCCTCTTTATAGACAAGATAAACACAAAATTGTTGTTCGGAGGAAATTTCCAGACAGCAAATTATTGCAGACATTTCACAATAAAAACAAAATACAATTAAAATCAAGAAAATGATTTAATAAAAAATTAACAAATGAGGGATTTTTGGTGGAATTTATTAATTTATTTTCTGTTGTCATGATTTGGAGGTCTTTCTGCATGGAGTTTGTATGTTCTCCCTGTGGATGTGTGCGTTCTCTCCGGGTACTCTGGCTTCCT
This sequence comes from Fundulus diaphanus, assembly GCA_037039145.1. Classification (NCBI taxonomy): domain Eukaryota; kingdom Metazoa; phylum Chordata; class Actinopteri; order Cyprinodontiformes; family Fundulidae; genus Fundulus; species Fundulus diaphanus. Next base: position 38,210,286 of record CM073135.1, read on the forward strand.
CCCACAGTCCAAAAACATGACTGTTAGGTTAACTGGCCTCTCTAAATTCTCCTTAGGTGTGAGTGTGTGTGAGAATGGTTGTCCTGTCTGTCTCTGTGTTGCCCTGTGACAGACTGGCGACCTGTTCAGGGTGTACCCCGCCTCTCGCCCATTGACAGCTGGAGATAGGGACCAGCACCCCTCGCAACCCCACAAGGGACAAGATGGATGATTTAGGTTTTTTTTGTTTTCTCTTGGACTTTTTCTGGACTTTTCTTAATCTGCCTTCACCTCTCAGCCACCAGCCACTCCATCAGTTCAGTCACCAATCAATTAGCCCACATCAGCTCCACCTGCTGCCGGTAATTAGTCAACTCGGCTCACCTGTGCACCTGTCTACTTCCAAAAAAGTTAAAAAACAAAACAACTGGACTTTTTTTTTTTTTAAATGACCATGACCTGGATGACTGAGAATCTTCACCAGCACCTGTCTCCATATACCTGCTTCAGCCATCTCATCCCTACCTGAACTTCTCATCTTGTCTAGTGTAATGTGCTTCAACTCCACCAGTTCCTGTGTGCTCAGCCAGCTGGACTCTTCAGTTCTCTTCTCTTAAGAAAGTCTCCTGTGTCTGCATGCTGCAGTTCTGCCTGTTTCCCCGTGAGTTCCAGCCGCTTGCTCAGCCCGTTCTGGTGGTTCCCAGGTCCACGTCGCCTGTTCTGGTCTTTCTCTACCTGCATCTTCTGGTGCCCTGCTCATCCCTGCCTGCACCATCAGCCTTTAAATCCTCTGTTCTAGTCTGGTTCCACCTGCATCTGGTCAAGTCTGGTCCTGCTTGCCTGCCTCACCTGTCATTACTCAAACTCTCTCAATAAACCTTTTTTTTTAAAAAAAAAAAAGGCTGAATATCGGGTTCACTAGCAGCAGTCATTACATCTGTGCTACACAAACATACGTCTGCGTCTTTGACATCAAAACGGGGTTCTGTGTTTCTCAAAGCACAGTCAGAAGAGACCGGTGAGAGTGGAGAGACAAGCGGAGGGGAGAATGGTGGTTCAACAGAGAGTTACAGAATAAAACCGTTAAAGAACAACACGCTACTCAGTTTATCAACCTGATCCCCTTGGTAAAAATTGAATTGCGGTCTTTTTATTCACTTTTGTAATATTTCAGTAAACTGTACCTTATTTTGCTTTTGTGCATCCTTTTCAGTGGTGCTAGATGGTTATGGACTTCAAAGGTTCCCCACTGTTTGAATTTCTCATTTTAAAGTGCAGCACTGGTGAGAAATCACCAATATATCAGTGCAGTTTTCGTATCCTTGTGGTCCCAGACAGATGAATTATCCACACTACGAACACAGCAGATCTCTCCTCGCTCTATTTGTTTTTGTTTCACTTTTCATGTTCATGATCTGACCCGTCAGACCCTTTATCTGCTGTGTGCTTAGCATCACCCTCTGATGGGGAGTATTGTTGTCCCTGCCTGCACGCTCAGCCAATGGCCCAACAAATCTGGGCTTCTGTACTATGATGGCAGCCCGGGTAAACTGACATCCCATCCATCCATCCATCCATCCATCCATCCATCCATCCATCCATCCATCCATCCATCCATCCATCCATCCATCCATCCATCCATCCATCCATCCATCCATCCATCCATCCATCCATCCATCCATCCATCCATCCATTCATCCATCCATCAAACCATCCATCCATCCATCCATCCATCCATCCATCCATCCATCTATCCATCCATCCATCCATCCATCCATCCATCCATCCATCCATCCATCCATCCATCCATTTTCTTACACACTTATCCCTCATGGGGTCGCGAGGGGTGCTGGTGCCTATCTCCAGCTATCAATGGGCGAGAAGAGACAGGTCGCCAGTCGGTAAACTGACATTACATCCATAAAATAAATAAAAGGATGGATGGATGATAGATCATCAGCTTCAGATGATGATGATGCATCAGCCTTTGATTAAAAAAATGAATAACATAGCCTACATCCTTCAATAAAAATAAAAAACCTGGTAGGTGCAGCCAAACCACGGCATTCAAATTACATGTTCTTTTTCTTTCTTGAATGAGTTTGCTTTATTTTGAACTTTCATGGCCCTAACTATAGACCGTCCAGGTGATTTCTATGGTACAAAATGCCACTCTCCATTGCATGGCTCATAATACTGAAGATAGTCATTAGCTTCCATCAGTGCAGTCAGCCCATGGGGTGAGCGTACCATGGGAACGAAGCAACACACCGCAGGATTCCGCTCTCAAGAGCGCGCCGGCATTTCGCGTGACGCACAAGCACAGCTGTAATCCACCACAGCTGACTTCTTGCCATTCAGAGAAAGACCCACAGAAAAACGAGGTCCATTTCTCTGTGCACAGCAATGCTTTTTTCCCTTCTAATCAGAAGGGAAAGTACAAGGAAATCAGACGATGTGTGGGCACAAGAGAATGTCTTTGTGTGAGTAGGCCTATATATGCATTGCTTTTTTAAAGTCAGCGAGAGACCACTTCTTGTCCCCTGCATCCTCTGTTATCAAGACGGTGCCTGAGTATTCTTGATTATGTGATTGCCTCATACACAAAGGGTTTTTGCATCAGAAATGGACGGACAAAGGGTCAAACATCAAAAAGTCTTGCATTTTGACAGTTGAGCTTCATCTAAAACATGCTGAGCTGGAGCTGATAATTATATATGAAACTCGTGATGCTTTGTTCTCCAACAACGACTTCTGTCGGGCACAGTTTTGGAAAAAAAAAAAAGATGGCATGTCCCTTGCAGTTTAGGTATTATCTGAAATTTTCAGTGAGGTGCTAAGATCTCCATTCAACATTATTCCTCTTTTTAGGCAGTTGAAGAAAAAATGCATAATAGAAAATGTTTCTTCATAGTGAGATTATGTACTGGAAAAGAGGAAATCTTTACACAGAGAAAGAGTTTGCTTGAAAATCACAGAGCAGTAAATGGATTCCAGTATTTAAACAATGAAATATTAAAACATCTGTGTCATAGTTGATTTTGAGACCTTTTTTTGTGAGGATTTTTTACCTTTATGATGGCAATCATTGTCAATACACTTACTACATATTGTTCCTTGCCTGTTTTGGATAAATAAAATTTAAAGCAAATCAATAGTTTTTTTTTTAAATCATAGCCTTTTCTAAATGCTGGATAATTCACACAACAGAAACCAGTTTGTTTTACAACTCTGCATAAAAAGACACAAATTCTTTCCCCCTTCATTGTCTTATATTAAATCATACCAAACATTTACTGTTTTACTGTTTTATGTAAGTTAGGAAAACCAATTCCAACTTGAAAACTGCCAAAATAATAGACTTTCTTCAAATACTATTTAGAGGTACTTATAAACATTTCATGATTTCCTTAGCTTTTGCTGTAGAACTGCCTTTAAACTGCATTATTTGAATAAAACGTTTTCGGTATCCTTCCACAAGCTTTTCACTTTGCAGGACATTTGGTGTAACAGCTTGAACTGTGTCGGGTTAGCTCAAAAATACCTTTTCTCTGCAGGACACAATTGACTTCAGGGTTCAGGGTTCCAGAAGTCCACTGGCATGGGGTTGGAAGGTCGCGTGGACCGGGCCAATGAACTGAACTTATTTTTTAATAGGTTTGATACTGCGGCCCTTCCCCCACAACTCCCTGCTGCTGGCTTCCCTACAATGACCACTCCACCTTCCCCCACTCCTCCTCCTGGACTGTAAACACCACGTCACTGGCGAAGAGGGCACAGAAGCGACTGTACTTTTTGCGGAGGATGAGGAGAGCCCGCCTGCCCCCGCCCATCCTCACGACCTTCTACAGAAGCACCATAGAGAGCATTCTGACCAGCTGTCTCTCTGTGTGGTGTGGAGGCTGCAGTGCCTCCGACTGGAAGAACGTGAGGAGAGTGGTGAGGACAGCAGAAGGGATCATCGGGGCTCCTCTTCCCTCCATTAAAGGGGAAGTCCGGTCAACAAGGAAAAATCAGGGTATCATTAGCTATAACTAAAACTAATACATTTGTGGTTATTTAATGAACTTATCTTTAATCAATAAGAAAATAAAAACATAAATTGTCGTCTGAATCACTGTGTATGGGGGCTGACATGACTGCCCAAATATGGGCAGTAAGGGGCGTTTGACATCACATCCTGCGACGTGGAAGAGCGGAAGCGGCGACAGCATTTCTCTCCGCTTTCCATGCAAAGTCAATAGGAGCCGTTCTACACAGCTGCGATCATCAATAATTATTTCGGATTTCCAGAGGACTTCACCGCTGACATTCCCAAGAGCTATTGCTGAAGCAACAATGCCCACGTGCATGGCCATCGGATGTTCCAACACAACTGGTAAAAGAGGAAAAAACATTGCTTATTTCAACACAGTCACTTCAGCGATCTCTCCTCCGCTGTGTGTGTGTGTGTGTGCGTGTGTGTGTGTGTGTGTGTGCGCGCTCAGCTGCAGCGCCGGTGCAAAGCCGTGATCAGCCCAGCATGTGCTGGAATGCTCTTATATTTTAATACTTATACTATAATAATCAGCTAACTTAAGTCACTTCAGCGATCTCTCCTCCGCTGTGTGTCTGTGTGTGTGTGCGCGCGCTCTGCTGCAAACTGAAACTGAAACCCCGTCTGTTAGATGCAAAGCCGTGCTGCGCGGAGCGCGCGCACACACACACACACACACACACACACACGCGTGTATAGATATATACTGTAGGACCCGACTGAGTTTGATCTTGGAAAATAGTGCGCCGTGACAAACAGAGCGTTGAAACTTGCTCAACTGCAGGTCCGCCGAGTGACGTAAAAAAATGGGAGGTGACAGTACTATTCTTGACCAAGATGGATTCCTCCACATAAACATGATTAAATGAGAATTATTATTAATTAAAAAAACTTATAATTTTTTGCACAGTATGTAGTAGTTTTATATTTAAAGTACTTTCAGCAGTTTGAATTCTGATTTTGACCGGACTTCTCCTTTAAAGACATTTCATCGCAGCGCTGTGTGTCTCGAGCCCGAAACATCATCAGGGACCCCTCACACCCCCACCATGGACTGTTCTCCCTGCTGCTCTCTGGGAAGAGGTTCCACAGCATCCGCTGCAGGACCACCAGGTTCTGCAAAAGCTTTTTCCCTGCTGCCATCAGACTGTTGAACTGCTGAAGTATAAAATGGACTGTGTACCACACTCGCTGATTTGCACATTTGTATCGTGTCCTTATCCAGCATTATAAATGCTGCTCAACTCTTAGTCTCCAATATCACTACTGCACTTTATCCGGAAACTTACTGCATAATTGTTTACACTGCAACTGTCTACTGTTAAATCACTGCTGCACTTTACTGGAAACTACTGCATATTTGTTACATTTGTTTACATTTTTTTACATTTCAACTGCCTACTGTTCACTGCTGCACTTTATCCGGAAGTCAATTGAAACTTATCCTGTAACTGACTGCAATTTATTACTGCATTTGTATCCTGTACTGAAATTCACTACAAGGTATCCTGTAGGGTTACTGCAATTTTTCTGAGCTGTATGGAAACGAAATTTCGTTCTGTATGCACTCTGTGCATACAAAATGACAATAAAGAAAGTCTAAGTCTAAGTCTAAGTCCTTACAGACCCCCTGTCTGCTCCTCACCACCTCAATCCACATCCACCGACTCCACCACTCCCCCTTGCTCACGTCCTCCACAACCTGAGGACCTCACCCCTCCCCCTACTGTTACCTCCACAGTGTCCTTCACTCCTGACCTGGTGAGAGGACAGCTAACCAGACTGCACTCTGGCAAAGCTGCAGGCCCCGATGGTGTATTCCCCAGGGTTCTTAAAGCTTGTGCCTACCAGCTGTGTGGAGTTCTTAGCCTAGTCTTCAGCCTGAGCCTGCACCTCCAGAGAGTCCCCGTGCTGTGGAAGACGTCGTGCCTTGTTCCTGTGCCAAAGACGCCGCGTCCTTTCCACATCATGAAGACCTTTGAGAGGCTAGTCCTGGAGCAGCTAAGGCCCATGGTCAGGCCCTTCACCGATCCACTACAGTTCGCTTACCAGCCCCGCCTGGGAGTTGAGGACAGCATCATCTTCCTGCTGAACAGAGTGTACACCCATCTGGACAAGCCGGCGAGCACTGTGAGAATCATGTTCTTTGATTTCTCCAGTGGCTTCAACACCATCCGTCCGGCTCTACTGGGTGAGAAGATGACTGCGATGCAGGTGGAGGCCCCCATCGTGTCCTGGATTGTTGATTACTTGACGGGCAGATCACAGTATGTACGCCTACAGAACTATGTGTCTGACAGGGTGGTCAGCAACACTGAGGCTCCTCAGGGGACTGTCCTCTCCCCCTTCCTCTTCACCCTTTTCACCTCAGACTTCAACTATTGCACTATAGTCCTGCCACCTTCAGAAGTTTTCTCATGACTCGGCAATAGTTGGCTGCATTGAAAAGGGTGATGAGAGTGAATATAGGACTGTGGTGGAGAACTTTGTCACTTGGAGTGAGTTGAACCATCTGCAGCTCAACGTGACAAAGACTAAGGAGCTACTAGTGGATCTGAGGAGGACAAAAACACCTGTGACCCCTGTTTCCATCCAGGGGGTCCCTGTGGACACTGTGGAGGAGTACCTGGGAGTGTACTTTAACAATAAGCTGGACTGGACTAGAAAACACCGAGGCGGTCTACAAAAAGGGCCAAAGCCGACTCTTTTTCCTGAGGAGGCTGAGGTCCGTTAATATCTGTGGGAAGTTGCTGAGGATGTTTTACGAGTCTGTTGTTGCCAGTACGCTCTTCTTTGCTGTCACATGCTGGGGCAGCGGGCTGAGGGTCGCTGACAACAACAGACTGAACAAACTGATCAGGAGGGCCAGTGATGTTGTGGGGGAGGAGCTGGACACTCTGACGACCGTGGCAGAGAGGAGGATGCTGTCCAGGCTCCAGTCCATCTTAGACAATGTCTCACACCCTCTCTATGACACACTGGCCGAGCAGAGGTGCTCATTCAGCAGAAGACTCCTCTTACCCAGATGCACCACAGAGCGCCACAGGAAATCATTCCTGCCTGTGGCCATCAATCTCTACAACGCCTCCCTCAGTGATTCTAACACCTCCCTCTGTAACTGACATTTATGCATTCTATGCATTGTTCTTTTTTGCACAAGTCACTATCACTTTACTTGGATTTATAGTTATACTTAGGTATATATATACATGTATATATATATATATATATATATTGACTTATACATATGTATATATCATATTACCTCGTGTGGAATGTTATAAATATATATATAAAAATGTGTGTATTCTGGAGCGTGTAACAAAAGTAATTTACCTCTGGGATTATTAAAGTATGTCTGATTCTGATTCTGATTTCTACAAATGAGATCATTACTTTGTGATGGCCACTCAAAATTGATTTAGCTAGCATTAAGCCACTTTTTCATTCATTTGGCAGTATAAATTGAGCCATTGCTTATTAGGAAGACCCACAGCTTTAATGTCCTGGATGAAAAAGGGTTTCTTCGTCGCTGAGTGGCTATTCAGTCCATGTCAGAAAAGGACACGTTTCACTGTGGATTGTGATACTCTTGTTACCAGCTTCAGCCATTAAATATATAAGATTGTTTGTTTTTCTTTGGAGTTGATGTTGCATTTTTCAGCAAAAATACCTAAGTAAAATTGTTTGAAAATGGCACTTCTGGCATCTGGTAGTTTTACCCATGGATTATCCAGGAGTCCAAAATTCTCTTTATGATATCTTGGGTTATTTCTTTGGACTTCTCCATGATTCCACACAAGTGTGAAATGATTTGCATCCTTAAAATGCATCCAAAGGTGGGCTTCATTAACTCAAATGTTGCAAATTAACTTAACAGAGGCTTAAAAGTTTTGACATTATGATTTGGGCTTCCCTAATTGCTTTAAGTCATGGCAATGTATGTGTAGCTCAACTTTTCTATGAAAGAAAGTAACCAGAAAATATTGGATTTGGTAACTGCACTCAAAATTAGCATATTTCAAGTGTTTATTTCTGTTAATATTTATGCTTTTGACTAAGTGCAGGGAAAAGAAAGTTACAATATTATATAACACCATTTACAAAAAGGAATAATGGGGAAAAAAGTAACATCATGGTCATTTTATAGTCGACACATTCACTGGTAAGGCTGCTGACTGGATGGTTGTCCACAAGGTAGCAAGGTTGGCACCTCCTATAATACAGTAAGTACAAGTCACAACAGGTAATGTCTAAAGAAACTTATTTAAGCATGTTAATGGAACATTTAGTGGGAAGGTCAACGTGTGGTAGAAAAAGGTGCACAAGAGATGGCCAAGATGTCATTGCAGCAAATCACTCTAGCACAGACAACGTCAGAAACATCTTACTAAGTGAACAAAAGGACTCAGCCGTCCAAAGTATTGTTGGACATCAAAGTAGATTTAGCATTTTATTTGGAAATCAAAGTGTCAGAGCCTGGACTAGGAGAGGAGAGGCACAGAATCCAAGTTGCATGTGGTTCTGTGTGTGAAAGCTTCCATAGTCAGTACTGATTGAGGGATCAGGTTGGTTTAGAATAGCTGAATAAATTTGTCCTGAATAAATTAAATAATCATTTGAAAACTGCATGTTGTATTTACCCAGGTCATTGATTGCTGACAATAAAAGTTGTTTGATGATATGTAACGTTTAAGTGTGACAAAAAAGTGAAACAAAAAAGAAATCTCTGTGGGTGCAAATCCCTTATGCTATTCTATTCTATTCTATTCTATTCTATTCTATTCTATTCTATTCTATTCTATTCTTCTTCAACAGTATAATAGCAAAACATGATCATTTGATATTTAATGGAATCATAAAAAATCCTGACCTTTTAAGAACTGTTACACATTTTCTATACTGTAGTGTCCACACCTGCATCTGAAAATGAAATGGCATTTCTGTGTGTAGATATGAAGGGAATGAGGAGTGGGTGGTATTTACTGAAAAGTAAGTCAACATATGATTGACGGGTAAATCCATTTGCCAAATGTTCATCTGGCCACAATCACAACAATGTGGCATCTTTTGCTTATTTTCACCAGGGTCCTCGGCCCTCTCACTACTTTTTCTTTTGACACTGTTTGTTCTGCAGATAAGATGCAGAACTTTCAAGAAACGCTGCTTTTGTTGTTATTTGATGGTAATTTTCCTTTATGCCTGGGGTTCTTGAGGACCACAAATGTGAGCTTTTTTTTTTACCAGCATGATGTGTTTTAGGATCTGATGTTGCATGGCTAAGACAACCAATTAAGAGGCAGCTTCAATCTTGCTGTTATTCACCAAGGTGCTAATTAAAATATGAATTCATGTCGCTGGGGGGTTGAGTTGGGAATTGTGTACATGTGTTTGAGAAATGGGATTTTTGGGATGTCATCAGCTTTGGGATTCAGACTTTGATACAGATAAACATGCATATAAAGATGGTTTCTGTGCGCATTTGCTTATAATTAATTTGGCTATGATAACATTTATGTTGCCACATAAACCTCTCAGTTTAGTAAGCTCTTTGCCACGTTCGCGTTTTGACTTGCTTGTTGTGTTTCCTGCATACACGCTTCTTTTGTTTTATTGGTTTTCCAATAGATTTTTTATTAATTTGCCTTTTAACATGTTTCTGCCTACCTCCTGATGCATTTGGTTTCCCCACCATAAACTCGAGACAAATTTAATGGTCAGGAGAAACAAATCACATGTACAGAAATTCTTGCCTGTAATAAAATCCTGAGTGGCATAATTATTGGTACCCCTTCTGTAAAAACTGTAAAAAAAACTCTTTGGTACACTGCAAAAATGGAACTAAAAATAAGTAAAATGTCCTTAAAATTTATGTATTTTTCCTTGATTTGAGCAGGTAAATAAGATCATCTGCCAATAGAATAAGATTTTTGCACTTAAAATAGGAACAATTCATCTCCATCATCTTATTTCAAGTGCAGTATTTCTAATTATCTTATTTTAGGGGTTAAAATACTCATTCCATTGGCAGATAATCTTATTTACCTGCTCAAATCTAGGACAAAAACACAAATTTTAAGAACATTTTAGTTATTTTTAGATCCGTTTTTGAAGTGTAAAAAGAAAAGCACATAGTTTTACCCTGTAAGGTTTCATACAGCATACAGAGAGGAATCTTTAAGTATTCCTTTTTGAACAATCTCTTCAGATCATACTGCCATGTTTGCTTTCTTTCGCATTATTGTCCCCCGGTTTTCTATGGGTTTTATATAGGATTTAGCTCTGAAGGGAGCAAGAAGATTGATTTTGTCTCTGGTGAACAGTTTTTGTGTTTATTTGATCATGTGTTTTGAATCTCTTTAAAACATCATAGTTAACCAAAGTGCTGTACACAAATACAAAATAAAAGGTAAGACATAAAACAAAAACAAAAAAATAAAGTAGTAAAAACAAACCATAAAAGTCACGGTGAAAGTCAACATCTTACACTGAATTAAGAATCAAGAAAAGATGATTTGTTAGTCGGCCAGCCTGATGTGCAACAGTGATTTATTTAGCTCAGCGGCAGAGACTGAGACAGCACGGTCATTCCCCTAAATTTCTACTTTTATTTGGGGAAGACAAACAATTGCTGAAGTAAATTAGAAAGACGTTGTGTGACAGGTTCTCATTCAGGCTAGTGGCCTGTTCCTAAAAGAAATCGTCCACTGTCACTTTATATTGTTACGCTAGGAAAAGAGAATCTCAGATCAACCTTAAAAAAGTTAAGTAAAATTTAAAAACAAGGAGGGATTTGTTTTAATTTAACTGGGTTTGTTTAATTAAGGTAATTTTGAATATGGGATTTATCAATGTGCTCAAATAAAAGGTTGGATTATCCTGAAGTTCTGCTGAAAGTTTCTGCTGGTACCATAAAAAACGAAAGTATTCTTGGGGTTTTTACATTTCTACTTTACATATAAAGTTCCCAGAGTAACAAACAAATGTATGTAGTTGTGTGGCTTTTTAGTATGGTTTGTTACATGCAAATTCTTCTTTTTTTATGAGAATGATAACACTTCAGGGGTCCAGACATAAACTGATATGACCAAACATCAACCCCCTTTTTTTTTTTTCTTTTTTTTAATCTGTGCTCCATTTCAGGCTCTTCCTGATTATAGCAGTCAGCACATCATGACACCAAAGAAATAAAACAAGGGGCGACGGCGCAGAGAAGCTGTAAAATTTGCTCCAGTATTATGTCCCCGATCATCATCACCATTAGCAGCCTGTGCAGATTTTCACTGTGGCAACTTGCACAAAATAAATTATGTGATGGTGTCGTAGCTGTGAAATTGACATGTAGATTTGGTGGAGCACCCTTTGAAATCAGGCTGCTCTGCTCTCTGGGTGACCTCCCAAAAAAAAAGGGAAAACAGCAGTGCTGCACAAATGCATCATGTAAATCTCCTTGCTGCTCATGCCTTGCAGCAAAATTATAGTTGGATTTAAAGAAAGGACAAGAGGTGATTTAAGAGAGAATTGAAAGCAGGGAAGGCAATATTGAAGATGAAGCAGGCAAATCTAAATTTGAACCACTTCCTAATTTTAGACATGATTCTGGCCTCTGTTAATTCTTCTTTTCTCATTACTCAACATCACAAGTCGTTTCTCTCTTGGTAATGATGTCCCGCCCTTCGAAGGATGGAAATAGAACAGAGGAGAATTACACTTTTATCATCTCAAATGATTGCTGTTTTATGTACCTGAAAATCACGCCTATATTTAGAGAGCGAGATGTTCGCCTGAGGCTTCAATACTGCAGGAGTTCAACATCTTACTGCTGCATATTTTTTTTTTATTTAAGGTATTTTAAGGTATCGTTTTATGTGTTTTTTTTTGTCTTTGCCTTTTTATATGGATTTTGCAGGTGCATGGGTTATCTCCCGGTGTTGTGGGTTTCCTCTGATGTCTAAATCCCATTTCCTTTGGCTATTACCAATCTAAAATCAATGAGGAATGTCCCATTTGTCAATTAAATATTTTTGTGATTATCTGGTAAAGAGCTACGGAATGGGGAGACAAGGGATAGAGTCAGGGATAACCCCAGGAAATTGGGATTAAGTCAAATGAGACCAAATAACACGCATGTTCTTGTGTGCTTCACAATCCCCCCAATTATCACTTTTAATGACACACCTTAATGTTATTTTCCGTTTTTTTGCATGACCGTAACATTTCTATATGAAAAATCCTTTTTATTGATCTAATGTGGTCAACATATTTAAGATACTGAATTTGTGGCCTTCAGTTGTAAAGCATAATCTTCTAAATTGACAATAAATATTTGGAATGCAGTGACTTGCAAAAGTATTCACACCCCTTGAACCTTTCCACATATTGTCACATTACAACCACAAACATATACTTTATTTTTTTTTACAAATAAAAAACTGAAAAGGCCATTGTGCAAAAGCATTCAGCCCTCCTGAGTCAATACTTTGTGGAACCACTTTTTGCTGCAAATACAGCTGCAGGTATTTCTGCCTCAGTCTCAAGTGTTTTGCAGACCACAGCAGTTTTTTCCCCCAAGATTGCCCTCCATCCATCTTCCCATCAACTCTGACCATCTTCCCCATCCCTGCTGAAGAGAAGCACCCCCACAGCATGATGCTGCCAACACCATAGTTAACAGTAGGGAGGGTGTGTTCAGAGAGATGTGCAGGGTTAGTTCTCCGTCACACATAACCTTTTACGTTTTGGCCAAAAAGTTCAATTTTGGTTTCGTCTGAACAAAGCACCTTCTTCCATGTTTGCTGTGTCCCCAACGCGGCTTCTGGCAAACTGCAAACGGGACTTCTTGTGGTTTTCTTGTAACTATGGCTTTTTTCTCGGCACTCGTACATAAAGACCGCAGTGCACGACTAATAGTTGTCCTGTGGACAGATTCCTCCACCTGAGCTGTGGATCTCTGCAGTTAGTCCAGAGTCACCATGGCTCTGTTGGCTGCATCTCTGATCAGTGCTCCTTGTTCAGCCTGTAAGTTTAGGTGAACGGTCTTGTCTTGTCTTCACAGTTGTGCCATACTGTTTCCATTTCCCGATGATGGATTGAACAGTGCTCCGTGAGATGTTCCAAGCTTGGGAAATCTTATTATAGCCTAAGCCTGCTTTAAACTTCTCCACTACTTTATCCCTAACCTGTCTGGTGTGTTCCTTGGACTTCATGATCCTGTTTACTCCCCAATATTCTCTTAAGCAGTATCTGAGGCCGTCACAGAGCAGCTGTACTTGTAGTGAGAATAGAATACACACAGGTGGACTATATTCAGTCATTAGCAATCATCGGGTAACTTCTGAAAGCCATCGGTTGCACTCAGAGAAAAGGGGGCTGAATACTTTTGCACATTGCACTTTTCAGTTTTTTATTTGTAAAAAATGTTTTGAATCATGTATACTTTTCTTTCTACTTCACAATTGTATACCACTTTGTGTTAGTCTTTAACATAAGATTCCAATATATGAATATATCAATACATATGTTAGTACTGACTCTGTTAGTATATATATATGTATATATATATATATATATATATATATATATATATATATATATATATATATATATATATATATATATATATATATATATATGTTTGCGGTATAATGTAAGAAAATTTGGAAAAATTCAAGTGGTAGGAATACTTTTGCAAGCCACTGTATATAACTCCCTGTAATGCATCTAATAACATATATGAGTACCAGTTTTTGGAGGGATGACTGGACTTGCTTGAATAAATGCATTTTAAAAGATATTTCTTGCATTAACATACATACAGACATTTATCAGTCATGCAGCTGATGTCGGCATGTGATTTTCGAAACCTTTCTAAAAATAATAAAAATATAAGACAAGATAAGAAATTCTTCTACTGTCCCACAATGGGAAAATTGGGGCATTGCAGTGGCAGAGATACAGATAGTTGAACACAGTTTATAGTAGGGAAAAAAACAAACTCTATTCTAAAGTTTGTCCTAAAGCAACAGAGGATGAGCTTATCAAAAATGCCAAAAATAAAAGTAATAATAAATACCAGGGAGGGGGCATTGTCCATCAAATATTATTATTTTTCTTACTGTCCTTCAGTCTCCCACCATCTGCACTGGGTCCAGGGACAGAGCTTGCCCTCTTAATGAGCTTATCCAGCCCCTTCTTCTCAACTACAGATAAGCTGCTGATCCAACAGACCACACCATAGAAGATGGCTGATGCCACCACAGAGTTAAAGAAGGTCTTCAGGAGCACCACCTGCACTCCAAAAGACCTCAGACTCCTCAGCAGGTACAGTCTGCTCTGACCCTTCCTGTAAAGAGCATCAGTATTCTGAGTAATAAGAGTCCATCTCTACTTTACTTCCCTGGATGTTCGTCTGTGTCAGTGAGGTGGGTCTGTGTCTGTGAAAGTCCACCACGAGCTTCTTTGTTTTCCCTGCATTTAACATGAGATGGTTCTGCTGGCACCAGTCTATTAAGCTCTGGATCCCCTGCCGGTACTGTGTCTCATCCTCATCTGTGATGAGACTGACTATTGCAGAGTCATCAGAGAACCTCTGCAGGTGGCAGCCTGGTGAGCTGATATAAAAGTTTGCAGTCAAGAGAGTGATCAAAAACAGTGCAAGCACATTTCCCTGTGGTGCTCCTGTGCTGCAGATCAGCCCGTCAGAGACGCAGCTCCGTGTCCTCACATAGGGGTTGAACAGTGAGGTAATCCAGTATCCACCGGGAAAGTTGGTGGTCCACTCCTGACCACTCCAGCTTGTCTTTCAGGAGTCGTGGTTGGATGGTGTTGAAAGCATTGGAGAAATCAAAGAACATGATCCTCATGGTGCTCACAGGATTCTCCAGGTGGGCCAGAATTCGGTGCAGGAGGAAGATGATGGCTTCTTCCACCCCAATGGCAGGCTAGTAGGCGCACTGCAGTGGATTCAGTGAAGAACTAAATTAATAAAGACCCATATTACTAAATGTAGCCTGTTGATGAACAAATATCAATGTATCTAAAATAACTTTGACTTCTTTTTAAAACAAAGAATTCAAAGCATGTCTGAAGATACTATTCTTCAGACATGCTTTGAATTAAATTTAATTGCTATGATCCTTAGGTTTTTGGGTTTTGATAAAATGTTGTGTCTTTGTTTTCACAAACTCCCTGTTTATTATGTTCTAAGAGGTTTTGCTGTATTCAGTTCAGTTCTCTGTTTTCATTATGCTTTTGAATGGTTGGTATGGCGTATTGGTTCTTTAGTTTTTTAGTTTATTCTCATGTTCGGTTCTTTGTTCATTTGCCTACAGAGCCAACAGGTCTGCAGACGACGCTGTCAACTTGGCCCTTCACTACAGCCTCCAGCATCTGGACTCTGCAGGAACCTACGCCAGGATCCTGTTTGTGGATTTCAGCTCTGCCTTCAACACAATCATCCCAGCTCTGCTTCAGGAGAAGCTCTCCCAGCTAAATGTGCCTGACTCCACCTGCAGGTGGATTACAGACTTCCTGTCTGTCAGGAAGCAGCACGTGAAGCTGGGAAAACATGACTCTGATTCACAGCTCATCAGCACCGGTTCCCCGCAGGGCTGTGTTCTTTCTCCTCTGCTCTTCTCCCTGTACACCAACAGCTGCTCCTCCAGTCACCAGTCTGTCAAGCTCCTGAAGTTTGTGGACGACACCACTCTCATCGGACTTATCTCTGATGGTGACGAGTCCGCCTACAGGTGGGAGGCTGACCATCTGGTGACCTGGTGCAGGGAGAACAACCTGGAGCTCAACGCTGTAAAAACAGTGGAGATGGTTGTGGACTTCAGGAAGAACTCAGCCCCAGCTACCCCCATCACCCTCTGTGACTCCACCATTGACACTGTGGAGTCTTTCCGCTTCCTGGGAACTATCATCTCCCAGGACCTAAAGTGGGAGCTGAACATCAACTCCCTCACCAAGAAAGCCCAGCAGAGGATGTACTTCCTATGGCAGCTGAAGAAATTCAACCTGCCAAGGACAATGATGGTGCACTTCTACTCCTCCATCATTGAGTCCATCCTCACCTCCTCCATCACCATCTGGTACGCTGGTGCCACCGCCAAGGACAGGGGCAGACTGCAGCATGTCATCAGGTCTGCAGAGAAGGTGATTGGCTGCAACCTTCCATCTCTCCAGGACCTGTACGCCTCCAGGACTCTGAGGTGTGCAGGGAAGATTGTAGCTGATCCCTTCGCACCCCAGTCACAGTCTATTTCAGACACTTCCCTCTGGCAGGAGACTGCGGTCCATCAGGACCAAAACAAGAACAGTTTCTTCTCATCTTTGGGCCTTATGAACAAGGCCCAGAGCTGCCCGTGACCTTTGACACTGCCTCTCTCCCTCCCCCATTCAGGACCTACAAGCTACACCAATGTAGCATCTCCAGACCTTCTGCGTTACATTAACGCACATTCTACCGTGTATATAGCTCTCTGTATTTATATATATATATATATATATATATATATATATATATATATATATATATATATATATATATATATATATTGTTTTGTCTGCACCATCAACACCAAGTCAAATTCCTTGTAAGTGTAAACCTACATGGCAATAAACTTGATTCTGATTCTGATTCTGAAGAATAGAATTTAAAATTCTTCTTCTAACGTATAAAGCCCTTAATAATCAAGCTCCATCATATATCAGAGCTCCGATTACCCCGTATTTTCCTAACAGAGCACTTCATTCTCAGACTGCAGGTCTGCTGGTGGTTCCTAGAGTCTCTAAAAGTAGAATGGGAGGCAGATCCTTTAGCTATCAGGCTCCTCTCCTGTGGAACCAACTCCCAGTTTTGGTCCGTGAGGCAGACACCCTGTCTACTTTTAAGACTAATCCTAAAACTTTCCTTTTTGACAAAGCTTATGGTTAGAGTGGTTTAGGTTACCCTGAGCTACCTCTATAGTTATGCTGCCATAGACTTAGGCTGCTGGAGGACATCAGGGTCTATTTTTCTCACTCTGCTGAGTTCTCCTACTGTTTGCATTGTTTGTTGTTATTTCAACTTTTACCTTTTATTCTCTATCATTTTTTTTCTTCATAGTAGATACACCTTGCCTGGCGTTCTGTTAGCTGTTACATCATCCAAGGGAGATAGATCATCTACCATTTCCTTATATATAGAAAGTACTCCTGGATCAATGTGTTCCTCTGTGCTTTTGTGTCTCTGCTCTGTCTTCTCTAACCCCCAGTCAATCGAGGCAGATGACCGTTCACACTGAGCCTGGTTCTGGTTCTGCTGGAGGTTTTCCTCCCTGTTAAAGGGAAGTTTTCCTCTTCACTGTTGCTTCATGCATGCTCAGTATGAAGGATTGCTGCAAAGCTATCAACAATGCAGACGACTGTCCACTGTGGCTCTACACTCTTTCATGAAGAGAGAATGCTGCTTGTCAAGACTTGATACAATCTGCTGGGTTTGCTTAGATAGGAAACTTTTTTAAATGATTTGATTGAATTGCACTTGAGATAACGTGTTGTGAATTGGCGGTATATAAATAAAATTGAATTGAGTAGAGTCTACTCTTTGCCAACTCTGAACACCACAGACTGTTCATCATCACTTCTGAGCACCAGAGCCCACTCCTTGTCGCCTCTAAGCACCAGAACCTTGGCTCTTCCTCAGCATTCTCGATCCTTGACCTCTCCTCAGCACTCCAGAGCCCAAAGTTCTCCAGTGCCTCTTGCTTTTTCTTACGTAACTCCCTTTGATGTACAGCATAGTACAGCTTCCATATCCTTGTCAGGGGCTGCAGCTTCCTCACCCTTGTCAGTAACAGTAAACTCAGTATTGCCATATGCACATCCTCCTCCCTCGTCGTCATTGTTGCCATCATCTGAACCCACTATTTCGCTGTCATCATCATTGCTATCAACTGCACCTCCTGCTCTGTCATTCTCATCATTGTCGGTATCTGCACCTCCTGTTCAACCTTCTAAGGCTCCAAGTTAAGCCTCACGCTCCTGTTCCTGAGTTCTTGGATAAGGGGGTCCAGGTGGGTTTGCCTCTGCCTTACATTCCTGCCTCTGAGTGGTTCCCTTGGAGTCCATGATTCTTTCGATTGAGGATTCCAGTTGTCCTCTTGACCAGCCTCCTGACAAGGATCTTCATTGCCTGGCACCAGCCCTCCTTTGGCTTTGGCCTCCTGTGCTATTGCCATCAGCCTGAACTCTGTGCCCCCTTAGGACGACCTCTGGGTCGCCCTCCTCAACTCTGATTAAATGGCCAAAAAACATTGTGTCATGTCATGAATTCATACATTTTTTATTTATTTACATTAGCTTTTCCGTCCGTCCGTCTGTCCGTCTTCTTCCGCTTATCCGGGGTCGGGTCGCGGGGGTAGCAGCTTCAGTAGGGAGGCCCAGACGTCCCTCTCCCCAGCCACTTGGGTCAGCTCCTCAGGAGGAATCCCAAGGCGTTCCCAGGCCAGCCGGAAGACATAGTCCCTCCAGCGTGTCCTGGGTATTCCCCTGGGTCTCCTCCCGGTGGGACGTGCCCGGAACACCTCACCAGGGAGGCGTCCAGGAGGCATCCTAACCAGATGCCCGAGCCACCTTAACTGGCTCCTCTCGACGTGGAGGAGCAGCGGCTCTACTCTGAGTCCTCCCCGGATGACTGAGCTCCTCACCCTATCTCTAAGGGAGAGCCCAGACACACTACGGAAAAAACTCATTTCGGCCGCTTGTATCCGGGATCTCGTTCTTTCGGTCACGACCCAAAGCTCGTGACCATAGATGAGGGTAGGAAGGTAGATCGACCGGTAAATCGAGAGCTTTGCCTTTTGGCTCAGCTCTCTCTTCACCACAACGGATCGGTACAGCGCCCGCTTCACAGCAGACGCAGCACCAATCCGCCTGTCGATCTCCCGCTCCATCTTCCCCTCATTCGTGAACAAGACCCCAAGATACTTGAACTCCTCCACTAGGGGCAGCACATCCTCCCCAACCCGGAGAAGGCACTCTACCCTTTTCCGGTTCAAGACCATGGTCTCGGATTTGGAGGCACTGATTTTCATCCTGGCCGCTTCGCACTCGGCTGCAAACCGCTCCAGTGGTTCGCAGCTTAGCTTTTCAATCATAATAATTTATTGACATTAATTGTAAGTCAGAGAAGCCAATTTGACTCTGAAGCAGAAGTCGTTTTTTCCTTTTAAGAAGGCTTAAAGAAGATGCAATGGATCAATAAAAAAGAGAAAAAACATTTCAGATAATTTGATATAGATTTTTTTTTATTAGAAATATTTCACAATCATTTTTGTGCTGTGAAAACTGTACATTTACATAGGTTAAAACAGAAATCTCGACAAGAAAATACTCAATACAGGTAACTAAAGTCGGGTTTTAGGCAGGACAAGGAAATAAAAAAACATTTCAGGAATTGGCTGGTAGAACATACAGTCGAGTTATAGTAACACACTGTTACAGAAGACATGAGGTTATATTACCCACTGCTTTACAGCAGAGAGTAATAACAAATATCCTGAAGAACAATTAGGAGATAATCAGAGACTCATTCACTCTATATCATCTTTTTTTAAATATAGAAGAATGCTTAATTTTCACAGACAACTCCAAATATGGAGTCTTGTGCAAACAAACCTCTAGTGGATAAATTCCTAATACAATATTCTCATAAAGCATCTATTTGCACTGTAAATATATATGGAAGATGGTATAAAATTTTTCAAAGTATCGGTAGGAAAAAACTCTGCCTAGATCATAATATCAGTCATTGCTTGAGCATCAAGCGCCCATCATATTGCACTGTTACACACTGATGGCTGAAAACACAAAACGTGTTGAAGTCTCTGCTCAGTCCAAGAGTCCTGCAAGGCTGAGAAACAAAAAAGTGCGATGATGAAAAGGCCTTTAAAATCCGCATGTACGACATGGAAGAGCCTGCATCTTTGTGCCAGGTGTCCAGCCAGCAATTCCCAAGAGTGCACTGCTCTTTCCGTGTGAGAGTCCGTGTTCATCCTGGTGCTGGTGTTATGGTGTCAAAGCGGAATACTGTGGTTACCAGGAAATCCAACCAACCGGCACTTCCATCACCACTCAATATGTTTGTCCCGATGCAGTCCATATGGGCTCACAACACATTATGGATGCATTAGATCCTGTTTTTGTTGTATTGTTAGGTAACATAAAACAATAGAGATGACTAAAAGGGGAGACAACTCAAATTATAGACAAAGCACTGGAAATAATTAATAGCAAAGACAAACCCAGTGAGAAGCACTACCAAGGTGAATTAACTTGTCTTCAGAAATGTTTTTGTCTCAACAAAGAGTCTTATTTTCTGCTCGCGATAGTTGGATTCAGGTGCTGAAAAACTCAAAAAGAGAAAAATAAATGCACTGCACGAAAAAGAAAACCAAAGTGTGTGCCCATTTGCTAAAGTCCATCGTCTTGGAGCATGAAATCCCTTTTTTCTCTCCCTTTTGCGTTTGTCTCGTTGTGGAGAGAGTTCCGTCTGTGCCTCCTGGGAAGCAGGGAGGATGCGCGCCGTTTTTTAAAGTTTTCAACGTTACTTAATTTTTTTCTCCAAAGTCGATTTGAAGGAATAAAAGAGAAGCACAGACATGTCGAGCACATCTTCTGAAAGCCCCGGGTTGCAGGGGTCCAGGAAAACTGCCGGGGGAAGCGTCTATGGAGCCACAGACAGTCCCAGCCCGTGGACGCCACTGACCTCTCCGCCAACCCATTCTTTGAGCTTTAGGAGCACTCGGGTGAGACTCCACACTGAGAAGCTACATTAAACATCCCCATTGCCATTACCCCCACACTCTTCCATCACTTCCTTCTCTTCCTACCCTTCTCGCTCTGGCTGAGGGTTTGAAGACAATGATTCTGGGAGCTACTTCCTTCCTCTTTTGGTTCCTCTACCTTCATCCATGAAAGGATCCCATTCCTGAACCAAAAAAGGTGACCAAGGTGAAACAAGGCGGCTTCGCTACTCCCCCTCAGACCTCCGTTTGCAGGTCAATAATGTCCTGCCCCACCAGAGGGATGGTGGTGCTCGTCTTCTCCCACTCCACAGAGTGAAGCTCCAGAGGTGAGGCGGCGAGAGGCTCCATGTCTTTACGCACCCATGCGGGCGGCGACTGAGGGATCCCCCGGACCCCTTCCCACGACCTCTCCATCGGAGCCTGCTGTTTGTCCTGTCGGAGCAGAAAGACAGCAGCGTTTAGAACTGGTGTCACTTCAACACCTTTGGGGCAATTATTCCATTGTATTATTTCAATAGGTGAAATGAGCTTCTAATGATGGGAATCGGAGAAATAGCTCCTTCTTTGAGGCATTGGACTATCTGAAGGTGTGTCTCATCTACAGGGCAGACATTTAGAGAGAGTGTGAGGTTGTATATAAACACTCACGCTGTGGTTTGTTTTGTCACTTCCTCCTGAAGACACACTCCATCTCACAGACTGTAAGAAGGAAGAAAATACATCCTTATTCAAATGACCTCCAGGTACCAACAACTTTAGTTCTATACACGATGTTGCACCTCACTTTTAAGGTCATTTATCTTTTTTTGTTTCCTTTATTTTTTAGTATGATTGCCTCTTTTTTTGTATTGTATGTTCAATATTTCCTGAAAGTGACAGTGGAAGTAAACGATGAACGTAATACGACGAGGTGTTACCTTGCTGTCAGATGCTGGGGACTCTCTGTCTTTCTCAGTGTGATGCAGCTTCCTGTTCAGGTCCTGGAACATGTTCTGGTGGCGCTTCTTGGTGTGCATGATTTTCTAGAGAAGACAGAAAAACAAAAGTTCCCAAGATTAGCCCTTGCAAAAACGGGAGTTAAACACAGCATGCACATTTTATAGTTGTGAAGGAGAAATAAATTATAATATTTGAACAAAATGTTATTTACCTCAAAGTCCAGCTCTGCATAACGGGATTTCTGTCGCTGCAATCCAACAGTAGGGAAAAAGAATAGAGTTAAACTTCTGAAACATGTTAACAACATGTTTTAGAAAACGCATAAAGCAGCAGCCTTTTCTCTTCCTACCTCCAAGGAGCTCATGGACAGAGTGGAGATAGTCTCGCTCTTGGACATCATTGAGTTCATGGACTCGAAGGTGTTCTCCAAGCTGCTGTGGGTGATGTGCGACTCGCTGGACATGTTGTGGATGTTCTGGATTGGTGAGTCCCTCTCTGAGTACGACACGCTGACCTGGTCGGGTGGGATTGAGCCCATCCCGAAGGCAGCCTGGGGCTCGGCGAAGGGTCCGCCGAGGTGCATGAGTCGGGCTTGCGGCAGCTGATCCACGCTGATGTTGTACTTTGTCGGGTCATCTTTGGGTTTGGACCTCAGGGTGGACGTAGTGTTGGGCAGAAGGACGTAGCCGCTGCCGTCGGAGACGCTGCCCTCCGCCTGAGCCAGAGCAAGGTCCACATCGAGTTGCTTGAAGAGCTCCCCCTCACAGACGTACACGGGGTTCCCGCAGGTCGGGTCGACCCCTCCGGGCAGGCGGCTTTTCTCTCTCTTCAGGGTGAGAGTGTGGCTGGAGTACTCGGGGACAGCCTGCATGTGGCTGCCCTTGGATGGCAGGGTGTGGAAGTTGGAGCCCATTGGAAGTTGCATCTGAGGAGGAGTCATCTTTTCTTCAGAAGAACTCATCATTCCTTTAAGGAAAAAGAATAAAAGATTAGAAAAACAAGAAACAATGCCTTGAATGAAAGGTTAAATCAATATATGTATAAATTTGGGATGCAAGCCAAGATTTTTTAAGTGCTAGCCTTACCTTGTCTGTTTGAGTCCCCGTCCTTTTCATTATCAGACTGCTGATAAAAGGAAAAAAATAAATGCTATTAGCGCTTAATGCATGCATATATTCATTTAGGAATAAATTTAAAAAGCACTCAAGACATTAAAAAGGCAATTGGCCAAGATATTCACCATGTGCTGGGGGTGGCCGTTGTGATGAGAACTGCCAGAGTCTCCATTCCCATCGTCTTTGCGGTCAACTACTCTGCATTTCACAGCATCCTGAACCTAATGAATGCACAGAAGATTCAGGGAATTGTTAACAATATTCCAGCTCATCTAACCTGATCAGAAAAGAACGAAATCATGACATAAAAAAAATCTTTATTCCTTTCAATTAATTTGGTTTCAGTGCCTTCTTACCTCTCTACGCAAGATGCAGTGGACCATGACAATGATGAAGCCCTCCAGAGAGTCGAAAACGGCAAACAGGATCTGGAAAAGGGCGGAGCGCCGGTCAGTGATGGCCAAGACAGCAGACATCCAGGTGAGAGCAAGGAGAGGGAGAACCACGCAGGAGCTCCACAGTGATGCTCTGCAGGATGAAGAAAAAGACAAAAAACCCCACATCACATTAGTTTTTGAGTTTCACACCCAGACTGTTGTGTATGAGTTGCAATAAACCCCATAAAGGTATATTACACCCTCCAAATCTTTTCATGGAGGTTCTTGGTGAATGAGACCTACCCAGCTCTCTCCTTCAGTTTCACGTCAGTGATGCCGTCCTTGGAAACGAGCTTGTTGAAGACTAGAATACCAATGACCATATTCACCTGTGTGAATAAATAAAATATGGATTAGACAATGCAGGGTGATGGGTAAAAGATAAAAAAACAACAACCTGTGTTTACTATAAAACTTGGAAATCAAAGTCTAGAATACGAACCAAAACAACAGCGGCAGCGGGTCCAACGAAAGAGTAGAGGAGTCCGCCCTCAAGAGACAGCCAGCAGCTATGAAAGAGAAGGATTAATTAGATTAATTATTGTTTTATCCAATAAAAAGAAGAATGAAAGCATAAAGCAAGAGTGGAATATGAGGCCAAACTTACTAGTTGACGGTGCCATATCCCTTAGCTTTGGTGAAACCCACAGACACAGCAACTACCAGAGCAGGAAGTCCTGAAAGTCAAAAAACATGCATTACAATTAGAGCCAACGGGATAAAGGCCATGAAGAAAAACTCCGGCAAGGCTGATAGGAAACGAGATGCATCAAAAGACTTGTCCTCTTACCCCAGCCCAAGCACAAGAAGCGCTTGCGGATGATGCGGTTGCGCAGACGACCAGTGACAGCCATGTAGGACTGCCAAGCTTCTGTCAGCACCCAGCAGAAAGACGAGAGGAAAAAGAAGTGCAGCAGGGCAGCTACGAGAGTGCACACCACCTGTGGGGACCAGGGGGAAGCAGATAGAGAGGTACGGTGAGAAATCTGCGCCCAAGAGGTTGTCAAGACGCCGCGGGTTAGATTCGGAGCGCGGCTTACCTTGTTGCGAGCCTGGGTTTGTCCGACCAGAATGAGGGCGTTTGAGCATATAATGGAGAGGCAAAAGTTGATGAGGATCACAGAACGCTCTGAGCGAATGTACCTGAAAATGTAAAAAGAAAAAAAAAAGGGTTAGGGGTCGGACGATAAATCACTTCATATCATCTAATATTAGAGGCTGATTTGCTCGGAGGCACACTTACTTCCAAACCGAGACGTAGATGATGATGAGGAGCAGCAAGGTGAGGGAAGAGACCCCACAGCCGACGATGAGCGTAACAGACGGGAGGTTTGCCTTGTCCATGATCTGCACAGGGAAGACAAGAGCAAAAACATGCCTCTTAGCGATGATTACTAACACACACAGGCAGTCATGCACCAGGGAAACCAGTTACGCTCACACACACACAGCGGTAAGAATAGGAAGCCTCTGGGTGAGCACTATCTGGAAGAGCAGACGGCTCCCTCCGGGGCAAACAGCTGAATGGCACAATCAGGCCACGGCTTAGGCAAGGTGACCCCAAGGTGAACGTGTCAAAAAGATGGAAGGCTGAACTAGCAAACGGTGGTGGGCTTTGGAGTCAGTGGAGGAGGGGGTGAGGATTCGCTGCTGTTTTTTTTTTTTTTTTTTTCCTGTTTGGCGTGTCCTCAATATTTTGCTGCCAACCCGCAGCTCCTGTTCTACCTCCGGGGAGCTGCACGGGAACAGGTGGACCATTATCACCTGCGTTAGCGCCACATTAATCTGCCACCACCGGGCCCCTTCTGATCTCTGACAGCAACCTAGCGCCCGCTCTTGCCGCCAGCGGCTCTGACCGCTCTGTGTTTCAACATGGCTCCTGGCGCCAAGATAATGTTGGATTAGACTTTGGGAGGGGTTGTTTTATTGCCTCTCCTCCTTGCTGGTCCCCCACCCCCCCACCACCCCTCGCTAGTGCATCTCGCACTTACTCTCCAGGCTTTTAATGAGGCTCTGGGTTACGCTCACACCTCCAATCCAGTTGTCATCACCTCGGAGTGTGAGCAGCATGAGCATTATTAAGGCTCCTCCTTTCTGTAATGTTGCAATTATAGTAATATTAATGTTCTAAGAGGGCAAAAAGATGGAAAACTAGTGATCTGTCCTTAAACGGTGAGAAACAAAATATCCTGTATATCCTAGGATATACAGTCTTTTAAGGCAATATGAAAAAGCGGAAAAATCAGCATATTTTGTTTCTGTTTTATGTGTTATTGTCCTTAGAAAGAAAATGGGAATTGGCAGGTTCGGCCTTGAGGAAAATTCCAAATCGGCACCGGCCAGGAAAAGCCTGGTTGGTGCAACTCAGATTACAAGTATGACGGGAAGATGCTTCCCAAACATCAAAGCACAGATGGAGAATTTCTCCTGTGGCAGAATGACACCAATTTAGTGTGTTAAATTTGTTTCAAACTCTACACGAGTTGCATCCCCAACCAGATGGCATTTAGCAGAGGGGTAAGTTGTCATACTGCCTCAGCTTGCAGGGAATCTGGGGTATAACACGGTTGATACAGTGTGTCCTGTTTCCTTCCCTCTCGGTATCTGGGTCAGATCTCGCTCCCTTGGCTCAGTGAGCTCCAGACAGCCAGTTGGACCTAAATATGAAGCACGTCCTTGACCGGATGGTGTGCTCCCCTTTTGGATAGTGTGTTAAGAGGGTACCGTTCTTTAAAACTGGATATTGGGAGTGATCAAGGGTATCGGCTGTTATAAGTACACGGGGTGTTCTTTTGGGGGACCGTTATGTCTCAAGCACATCGAATGAGACCCGCAACACCTGGCTGATTTCCCCCCACTCTGAAGCTCACCCTTTTCTGTCATGCAAATCTCACCGGGGTTCTTCATGGAAGACACTGTTATTGAAAATGTCCACAGCGCACATCAAAGCATAGGTGAAGAGGCAGGCGATGTGGGGATGGCGGTGGTGGTGGGAAAGGAAGAAGAAGGGAGTGCATTGCCATCGGTGCATGACCAGACGTCTGTCTCTCATTGGTCGGCCTCCCTGGCATTTCAAATCCTGCTGTTGCGACCGGAGAAGAAAGAGAAGTCGAAGCAGGAGGAGGGTGGGGTGCATGTAATTGAGAATTCAGAGATATTGGCAGAGGGGATGATTGGCTCAGCTGCCTCTTTTTTTTTTCCTTTTTCTACTGTGGTGGCTGATGCTGAGAGGAGGAGGGAGGTGATGCTCAGATTGGCAACAGCAGGTCAAATCAAATCCGGGATGTAAACAAGTTGAAGCATAAATGAAAGAAAAGAATAAAGGGTTTTGCAGTAGAAAAAAACCTGCTGTACAATGGTATGTGCTTATCTGCAAACTAATGAGGACATCAAGAAAAAAACGGAGTGGTCTGTTTGTTATCTGTTGATTAGATTTCAGGTGATGCTTTTCCCTCTGCTTGGCGGTTTTAAAGCCTCAAGATGACAATGTGGAAGCTGAACGACTTATATCGCTTTTGCGCAAGGAATACGTCCATGCACCGTGGTTACTTTTATAGCACGCATGCTCGAAAACAACCAAAACGGAAACAAATAAAGCAAATATTAAGCAATTGTTAATTTACTGTGCACCTTTCCTAGTGTCTTTTTGCAAGATAAGATCAGTTGGACTGGTCGCCGTAACGAAGACGCTATTAATCTTCACCAGACATTGACATCTAAATGCATTTTTTCCCCCCGTTAGAAAACGTAACCCCAACTCGTTGCTCGATTGTGTTTTTTCAGTAGAGAAACACGCAGGTCCTCCGATCCGCGGCACCTGCGCGGAGACAAAGGAGCGCTGCTGCAAAAGCCCCCCACTGGAAAACAACAAGTACCCCCATCCGCTCACTGGCTGCACCGCATTCACGCCGCAGGAGACATTTAGCATGCACACCGTGTGAAGGAGGAAGAGAAAAAAAAAGAGAAAAAAAAAGCCCTTACTGGGAACAGACAGGAGACTTACCGAGTCGAAGTTGACGCGTGCTAAAATGGCGAAGGTGGAGAGGCTGTCACACACGCATTTGGTTCTGTGTGAATGAACGGGCACCGCTCTGCAGCTCCGCGCAGACCAAGAGCCAAGAAGAGAGGAGCTGCACAGGAGAGAGAAGAGGGGGAGTTAGGAGAGGAGAGAGCTGACAAATCTCTGATCTGAGCGCTTTCTCTGTGTCTTAAAAAAAAAGGGGGTATGTGATGAGAGAATGTAGAAAAGAAAAACGAATAACAAGAATAAACCAGATTATAACGAGGTGATTTTTCTTTAAATAGTCCATTAACATGAACAAGGATGCCAAAAAATTTGTATCTGAGTGACAAATATATATATATATATATTTGCAACTTGGGATGCAAATTTGCATCTAGGGATTCATGTGCGTGTGATAATTGGAATGTGCATTATGATTAATAGTGACAGATCTTCCCAAATGCCACAATTAGCATAATGCTTATCACACAGTCCTCACGGTGGACAAGGAACAAGAAGGAACACATGCACCATGATTTACGGCAATTTTTTACCCTATCTGAGAGATCATACTGTACATCCCTACATGCATTTGTTTGATGTGTTTGCAGAAGCAACAGGATTAGATAACCCCCAGCTTCTGACTGGCATCACATAGCCAGCAGGTTCACACTATCATAGGAATATAGTCACAGGGCAAAAACGCTGTGACATTTTACTATAGAATAATAGCATAACGCATATCTGCTTTATTTTCATTAAAACCTGCATGGTATTCTATATATATGTCATGGAGAAGCTAATGGAGTTCTTCATTTGATCAGACCGCAGATTTATGCAAGCAAACACTGACCCCCACAAAATGTGCTGTCAGCCAGTGCTCCATCCCGCCTCTGTTTGCGCATTAATCACATCTGCTGTTTAAACTGAATCTAATTTGACTGGAGTCATATCCCCAACCCCCAACCTGAAAGTCTATGAGGTAATTACATTTTCTTTCCCAGTCTTGCTTGCCTCAGCTGTGGGTGTTATATGAGAAAGTGTGGTAGCTCATTTCTTGTTTGTTCCTGCACAAATAGTTCCTAACGCTAGAGGTCTACAACTGTAACCATTGGAAATCAGTTGAACTAAAGTACACAAAGGTGTAAAGATTGAAATTAGCTGCAAGCAGCAAGCGTGGACAACCGTTTTTTCTGCTTTGCCTGGCTATCGGACAGTCAATTACACCTGAGGGTTCAGCTGGCACATGTAGTTTTCCTTTCTCCTCCTTGTCATAAATGACTGACATGAATAACAATTGCTTTCTTTTGAATGAGTTTGTGACCAAGGTGTGCCTGCAAAGAACCAGACAAGCAGCACCATTCTCAACTGAAAAGGCCATCCCTTTTACTTAAAAAAAAAAATCGACGAGAGTGATGGTCATATGCACATTCAAGGAAAAAAAACAAAAAAACATCAGTTAACACTTACGTCTCGCTCTCGTCCCATGAGAGGCATGTTTCATTCACGGTGCCCTGCAAAGAAGAGGCAGATGGAGATGGTTAGTGTGAGGAATCTCTCCGTAGAAAAAAGGGAAACATGTAGGCTGGGACACCTTACTACAAACGTGTGAGATGCAACAGCTTGCCGGCAGAGACATGCCCACAGTTTTTTTTTTCGCCCCCTCCCTTGTGATGCATTGATGAAACTAAAAACAACCACTTATCAGCTGCGGTCTCTAATTTTGCGCATGATGTCTCATCCTCAGGCGACCATTTGGTCGCTTCGGAGAGGTTCGCTTGGTCTCAGCTGCCACAAGCTGATGCAGAAGTAAAAGTGTCGCAGCAAATGTCAGGAAAATGTCAGACTCTCTTCTCTGTGCTGAACACTCGCAGGGAGGCTGACATTTTTTTCCCCATTAGGTTGATCGTTACGGGACTTACATTGTGCAGGTGGGGGAACTCGATCTCGACGGGGGTCGACAGGAGGGTCGGGGTGGGACTGACAATCACGGTTACCACCTTGGAGTTGAGCAGGGTGGTGTTGCTGTAGAGGAAGAGCACACTTCACCATCAACACTTGATCTCGGACATGTAAGACTTGGAAATAGGAATGCACGAAGATGACGTCTTAATATCAAAACAGAGTAATGTTACCTGTGGAAGGACATAATTGAAGCGAGGTTTCTGTAGAGGACAATGCCGGTCACAAAAGCATCATTGCCTTCTGGAAAAAAATTAAATAAACACCCATTTAGTCTTCAATCTAAACCTCACACTTCTATGACAAAATGTTACATTTATATGATCTTACCAGATGGTTTGAGTGACAGAGCGTCACGGGCCACGGAGATCTTCTCCTCAGAGGTCCTTACCCAATCCAGCATCCCCCTCCAGCCCTTCACAGGGAAGGTGAAGTTAGAGCTTGTGGTTGTTGGGCGCTTGTGGATGCTCAGCACTGAAAAGGACAAATGGGAAAATACAAGGGGACTTTGTGAGTAGGTAACCCTCAAAAGATGTTGAATTCATAAATCGGCATAGGATACCATCTTCTCTGTTCAGCGTGCGACGTTTGCATTTCCCATTTAGCTATTCATACAAAAATATTCCCCAAAATGTATTCAATTGTGACAAATGGGCTTGCCACATAAACTTTCACATCTTACAGATAGCAGCTGGTGAGCTTGAGTGTCTAATGGATAACCAGTGCATTCAGGTTCTGCTTGTGCAGCAGATATATTGAGATTGATGGACTTTCTGGGTTTTCAATAGTATAAATCATTCTGACCATGAACTGAGCACCGGAGCTCACCTAAATTCTCGGTGACCTCGTAAATGTCCTGAAAGCCGCTCATTTGTGTGCCGATCATGTTCACAAAGTCCTCGACAAGGCGGAGGAACCCTTTGATGCTGGCACCCATCTAAACAAGAAAAGATGGAGAGAGAGAGAAAAAAAGAACATTCAGATATAGCAGCGTACAAATCTGGTTTATTCGCTCCGTCAAGCATAGCTACAGTTTAGTGATTATTCGTGGACGCACAGGTTCCAGCCAGTACTTATTATTATTTCAGAGTGCTCAGCGGCTGACTGAAAAGAGGAGAAAACGCACAATTCTTGCTGCTATGCAACCGCTGAACTTCCGCAGGGCCATAAATGGGCAGGGTGTTGATTCATCCTCTGCATTTTTTTATTTTGTCCTGTCTCTTTTTCTCTCAGTGAAAGAGGAGGGCCACCTGACTTGCGTGTGTCTGACGCAGAAGAGCAGCGATGTGGGCGCGAGGTGTGTGCTTTCGCATGCGATGTTCTGTCTGTGTTTCTATACAGCAGCAGTCGTCATTATGTGGGATGGCATGGAGACACGCAGATTGCAGAGTGGGAGTAGTGATTTTCCCTGATTCAGAGAGGCAGTAGCCTCGGTAACTCGCCCTCTTGCTCTCGGATCGGTTTGTGCATGAAAGTGTGCGTCCATGACAACTTTTTTTTTTTGTTTGGAGGCAGGGCTTTCTTGGGAAACTTGCAGGAACATTACGAGCGTCACGGGAGTGCGGAGGAGGTTCGACAACAGTTGGTCAAACGTGACAATGTTCTGTTCGGGCTAATCTCAGTTTAACAAATTTGATGAGTAAATGTCTGCGCATCTCGTGAATTTTTTTTTTTTGTTCTTCCCAACTTCTGTTTCAATTAAAAGGTTTGGGTGAATAAATGTTTATTACAGTGCACGTGTCGCCTGGGCTCCTCATCTTTTGGGCACTTATGTACTCCCTTGCAGGTATTTTCTTCTCCACACACTCATCCCATTTAGACAACCCCAGTATAATAGACTTATTTTTCCCCCTTTTGCTTTTGTGAACTCTCACAGTCACACCTTCTTATCACGTACCAGTTGTGCCTCTTCCCATTTGTCACGGTGTTCCTCCTTCAGTAGGTTGCTGATGGTCTGGACGTAGTTCTGCAGATCATGAAATACAAAGGCAGAGGTGTGAGAAGACACCGAGTCCATCTTAATTAGATACTTTTGTTTCCTGAAAAATTATGAACTCTAAAGTTGTGAATCTCTTAAAGCAGTTTGAGCGTACCTCCACATCAGCGTTGCTCAGCCTCAGCCTGGTCCCCTTGTACAACTCTGTAGAGTTCTTCAGGATCTCCATTATGGCCAAAAGGTCACCGCTGTACTTGGCTTTTTCATCAGAGGAGAATCTCAAGCGGGAAATCACCTCGGCAACACCATCAATGCTTTGCCCAATCTGTGCTTTGGAGATGTAGTCCCTTGACTGCAGAGACAGAGTGAAAAGGTTACTTCTGTTTTTTTTTTTTTAACTCTCCAGTAAAGTGAATTGTAAATCGAATTTTTTGAACTTTATTGGTACTTTTAGGAGGCCTACCAGCATCTGAATGTTCTCGTAGTTCTTGGAAACACACTGGATGTAAGTGGGGTTCTCCCAAGAAGCGAGACCTACAGCGTCGAGGGTGCAGCGACGCAGAATCAGACCTGTTGATGAGACAAATAACTCTTGGATTAGTTTTAGTGTGGATGAGGGAAAGCCTAATGTGTAAAGTCAGCGCACTGGACGTGAAAGTACCTGAGGCATCAGCAGGGCAGGCAACGGCAGCAACATCTCCAGCGGGGGTTTTCTTCCACACAATGTCTCCGGTGTTCTGCTCAGGACAGATCTCATGGGGCTCTAAAATTTAGAACCAGTTTTTGCATAAGTTTCTTGTTTGCTTTTGGCTTTCTAAAAAAAAATTACTATTAAATTATTGTGCCAAAAACACTAACCAGGGCATCTCTTCTCACTGCAGCGTTTCTGCTCCCTGGTTTCACCGGGGCAAGGTTCACCTCCAAAGAAAGGTCCCTCACAGGCTCTCTGTCTCTGCTGGATGCCTCCACCACAAGTCTTGCTGCAGCTTCCCCATGAGCTCCATGGATGCCAAGTTCCATTAACTGCAGGCATTAAAATATACACATATAAACACCATAAATTCTGCCCTGATGAATAAAATGCACTTGGATCTGGGATTTATTTTAAAGCTTACCGGGACATTCTTTCAGGAAGCAGTTCGCTGTCTCTTTCCAGCCACCGTGGCACTCTGAGCCCCCGTAAGATGGCCCGTTGCACTCCCTGGTTCTCTGCATGGTGCCATTGGAGCAAGAGGCTGAGCAGGTAGTCCAGGCAGACCACTCATTCCAGGATCCATCCACTAGAGGGAAGCAGAGGAGCGTGCACACAGGAGAGTTATGGGCTTGGCAAGGACAAGACAGACCCTCAGTCCTCAGTGGACACCATGAGAAACCCACTTAAACCCACTTAGATAACAGTTAAAACTCAGTTATCTGCCCTTCAACTATCAAGTTCAAACTCTGATTTGGAATTTTTAAAGTTTGTATCGGTTAATCGTTTTTGCCAATGTATGCATGCAATTATAGCTTAAACTTTTTAATCGAATTCAGCGACAGGTTAATAAGGAAAAATATTACTTGAATGATAGAACTTGGTACAAGCTCAATAAAATAAATGTGAAAATAAAGCAATTTAATTGCAATTGCCACTTATTTCTAAGACGAAAGTAAATGTCTAAATTATATTTCTATCACAGCCAAAACTGGTATTAATCATAAACTTAATTTCCTTTGAGTTTCAAAGAAAATACTCAATCATCTCGACGTAATGACTTTAAGCTCACCGCCTCCCCCTTTTCTGTTTTAGTTTGCCAAACAGAGACACCTGCTGGTGATAAGGTGTAACTGCAAGAAAACCTTAACAATATAAAAACGAAACCTGACATAAAAAAGCATGTTTAAAGGACAATTAAATCTAAAAAAAATCCACTCGGTGCTGCAGAAACTTTCGAAGTACAACTTTTCTGCACATGTGTAGGTGGTGCTATAGAAGAGTGACTTTTAACAGTGACCATGAGCACAGAGTGAGTCACAGGCAGCTGTTATGAGTCCACTGACTAACATCCACAGACGCTTTTATTCTGGTGAGTCAGATGAAATTGCAACCTGCCATTGCAGTTGTGATGATGCCGATCCAATTAGGTGACTTAATTAGGCTCTCAAAAATGAATCAGTCAGATTACAGGTTAAGCATCACATCCTGAGCTTGTTATTGTAAAGTTTTAACATAACAATTTGGCCCCCAAAGGGAATTTTAGGATTTCTTTCCTCCAAAGTAACAGAAAAAAAGATATTCTATTTACCTGGGCAGACAGCGATGTTGCAGAACTTGGTTTGTCTTGTGGGTCCGCGGCAAGGCTGTCCTCCATTCTGGGGCTGCTTGCAGGTGCGGGTACGGTCACGGTAACCGCGCCCACATGTGGAGGAGCACAGGCTCCAGGGGGTCCACTCATCCCAAGCACCATTCACTGTAAGAATGTGATGACAGATTTAATTAATGACAACATTTTTTATTTGAACAATATAAGGTATTTTGTTGTAAATCTTCAGCAGATCATGACTCTAAATGATCTGTGCTTCTTTGAAAACGTTCTAAAGGTGCCCTGCCTTTTGGGTTGAGTGTCAAATTTTTGCTTGAGTGCTTTTCTAACTTTTCTAATTTGCATAAAAGTATATCATTGAGACTTAGGCTTTCTGCCATGCTCGTGTTAGGATTCAAAGACTCACCAGGGCAGACGACGGAGTTGTTGCATGGTCTGTTCTCACGCAGGGCTCCAGTGCACTGGGTGGTGAAGGAAGAAGTTGCACAGAGGCGGGAACGGCTCTGCCATCCCTCCCCACAGGTGACTGAACACGCGCTCCAGGATGCCCACTCATCTGTCTTTGCATCTGTTGTGAGAATAATAAACACTTTCAGGTTAGGGGGTTGTGTTGCTTCACTTGAGTCTTCTATTTGTGGCAGGACATTGTTGCTATCTTACCAGTTTGAGTTGCAACAGCTCCAGGGTGGGACTCATCAGCGTTGTCTCTTCTCAGACCAATAATGGCACGCAGACCTTGGCTCCTGTTCCTCTCTTTGCCTGTGAGAGAATGAGGGAAGAAAATGCATAATTATAGATTTAAAGCCCATCCACCTGCAGCAGTGTTTCTGAGTTAATGACAAAATTACAGCTTACCAATGCAGGGCTGAGGGTTGCAGGCACGGCCTTCCTCCACTGTTCCCTCACACACTCCATCCTCGGGCTGGCAGGTTCGGCTGCGCACCTGGACTCCGCCGCCACACTCCTGGCTGCACACGGACCAGCGGCCCCAGCCTGCCCAGCTCTCTGCAGGGAGAAATGAAAAAATGATGGGGGGACATGTTGAGAAGGAGTGGAAACTACAAGTGCTGAGAGAAAAAAAAAATTACAGCAATTTGAAACTATATTACTACTTTTGTGCAGCTTCGCATTTAAGAGCAGGAAGTGAGTAATGTTTTCTTTATACGTGGGAAATGAGCAAGGACTTTTCTTTGTGAGCAGAGCTGTGCACTCTAGCGGATAGACATTTCATTGGAAAATACGACTGTTTTGCTTTGATCCACTTGGTGTGAACCGCGGTCACAATGGTGTGTGCGAGTGCATGTTGCTATGGTTACAGCAAGTGCAGCTCTTTGATTTCTGCTGCCAGCCGACTGTGAGGTCTTTGTGTTCCTTTCCAGCCCAACACACAAACAGGCTCTATGTGCAAGGCTGAGCGATGTGTGAGGGGCAGGAGGTGATGCTACTTAGACTTGAGGATGCAACGGCAAATATCCCTAACAGCTTTGATTTGCTCCCCATTATTTTGTGGGGTTGCAGATCAAGAACTCTGGCTCTGCAGACATGGATCATTGCTCTCACCAGCACTTTAGACACACTCCAAAATTAATGGGTGGTTGTAGCCTGCAGAGCCGTTTAGTTTAGGAGAATGTGATCCCTTTACTCAGCTAAATTAGTTGCTCGTGAGACTTCATTATTTTCTGTGTTTTCTTTAACATTTTTTCAAAGTTCACAAGTCAAAACCACACTTACTAATAATCTCAGCATCACGTCCGTTGTCTTTGGGAACAGGGGTGCATTTTTCAACATAGACGCCACCTCTGTAGCAGCTTCCTGGCTTCCTCTTTGGGGCCTCCCAGCACTGGCAGGGGGTGTTCATGATGCCACAGGGATAATCATGGGTACTGCTGTTCAGGCATTTTTCCAACCACTGGCACAACATCTGGCAGGCGGGCATGCTTGGGTTCCTCTTCCCCACAACCAGAAACTCGGCCTTGAACTCGCTGACGCCATGCTCTTCCCCGATGGCCTCTAGGGCGTTCCTTGGGGCCACCTTGCGGATCTGCAGGAACTGCTTGCTTGACTCCAGGTAGGTGACGGTAGTGGACGCATCACACAACCTGACAACCTCGTCGAAGCTCTCCATACCCAGGTAGGTGCGAGAGGTCTCGATGAAGGAGTCGAACTGGAAGGTCCTGATTTGGCGGGGCACGCAGGAGTCGGTGGGCTTGGTGATTTTCATGTAGACGTTGTAGCGGCGTGGATCGGGGTTCTGCAGGGTCCAGGAGCAAGGCGCAGAGGGTAGGGTGGTCGTGGAGGAGAACACACCAAAGAAGCGGCTCTGCTCCAAGGTGGCACAGGTTGCAGAGGCCGGTCCGGAGGGAGTGCAGGAGGTCAAACCGAAGAAGAGCAGGATGAGGGCCACACAGGGGCCGGTAAGAGCTGACCACGCCATTGGGTCGGCTGAGATAGAGGATGGTGTTGCTGAATTCTGTTGTTTTAACTCTGTTTTTTCTTTGATTTCTTTGTTGCAAGTTACTGCACTTGATTCAGATCTCTCGATTATCTTCGCAAACCCCTCTGAAGATTGCTTTTGTTTTAATGCATCAGAGTATTTGTTATCTCAGAGAGGGATCTGTTGAAAAAAAAAATACATAAAACATGTTAGTGTGCTTTCCAATTGACAGGTATTAGTATGCAATGCAGAATACAATGCATTTTAATTGAACCCATTGTTAAGCTCATATTTATGCAGCAGGAATTGTTGTCTGATCTGTATCACAGTGTTTCAGGCTACGCTGAATGATCTAAAACGCCGTGTTTTCTGGAAAATAATTGCTGTGGCGGAGCAATTACAGTCCTTCACAGCGAGCTGGTATCTCCAAGCTCTTGCTCTTTCCTCCCACACACCTAACTGTGTGCGTCAGTCTGACGTCCATACAAGCTTCGCCACTGGCAACTGCAGACGCTTAATAGTGCCATTATTTGTGCAATCCACTCCTCTTATTAAGCGGTAAACAGGGGTATAAAAAATATCTGCAGCCGCAGTGAGAGGTGATCACATACCCTGCACTGGCATCTCAGAAATTGCATTGGGAATATTCCCGTCATTACTTAGCAGGGAATAAAGTGAAATTATGTTAATGAATCTGATTTTTGCACATTACGGTGAATGCATTGAGAGAAAATAGGCTTTATGCATGCACTTTCTGCAATCCTGCAGAGGTTCCTTATGCATATGAGTAATTTTATTGCTTTTGTTTTGTGTCTTGCAAATATGCTTCTTCTAAACTGGTGGCTCTGCTGAGTCGCTGTCTAAAGCTCAGCATTACCAAAGTAAAACAGGATAAAAAATACTCCTTAGAGCTCAGAAGAGAGTAAAGCTGTTGCTCAGCAACAGGTTTCACATGCAGTCGGAACTAGTTTTCTGCTTTATCATGGGTTCTCTCTTAGTCTTTATATCATACAGTTTTCGTAATTATATGATTCCCGAATTTTATGCAGCAGGAACTGGGTAATGTAGGACAAATTAATTACTATGTCAGAGCCTGCAGCAGAAGCTTGTATTTATATGTGGGGTTTGCCATATAAATGAAGCAGCAACAGCACAATGAATGCATATATACCGACTGTGAGAAGCACCTGCACTTCTCAAGCAAAGTACTCATAATTACATCCATCACATCTTCCCTGCCTGGCTCCCTCCCCACTCCTCCTTCTCTGCTCATCTCATCATCTCTGTGAGCAATGCAGCAGAGACCTCTACCATGTGTCAGCGCCTGTCTTTCTCTCTTCCCCCCTCCCCTCGCCGTTTTGACAACCGGAAGCTCCATGAATGGGCATCTGATGAGAAAGAGTTTGAAAAGAAAAGTCCAGCTGTGGCGGGAGAACTCTCCCTCCCCTCCCCATCTGCTTCCACCCTCCCCAAACCTATTTTCCCCTACCTCACACTTGTCCATTTGCTGTCGTAGACAAGAAATGTGCATAGCAGGCTGCCCTAAGAGCGGGAGTTTGTTGTTATGGAGACAGAGCTTATTTTCTGCAGAATAGTGTGAAAAACCTCCGTATTTGCCATCTGTGAAATGCTTTCTGTTCATGCTGACGCACAAACCTTTGTAGAAGCTACAAAGCCAGGAATGATTAAGTAAAATACCAAATCACTGTGAAATAATAAAGAATGTGAAGGCACTTGCCAGGATTTGATTGCTGATAGAGATGAACTTGTGGTTAGTAGTTTGAACAAATACTGAATCAGAAAGCAAAGAAATATAATGTAAAATGTTACAGACTGCTTTCTGTGAGTCAAACTAGGTACTGTCCAAAGCCAGTAGGGGTTATTTTGTAAGTAAAATTCTGCCTAAGTGTTATTCAGCATATCATACTTTCTATAGTGAATGTTCATTTGAATAAAAAATATTAGTTGAGCAGAAAGATCAAGCTTTCCTCGTTGTCCTGAAAAACATTTGACAGAAGCAGTTTTTGCACCCATTAATTTCTCTTTACTTCCACAAAATGATCACATTTCTTTTTTACTGCAGCCACTGCATTGAAAACTCTTCATGTGCATGAAAGTGGACTTAAAAGCGCTGCAGGAAATAAAAAAAATATTTAACAACAGCAAACGGTTCATTGCACACTGCAGAAAGGACCTCAGTTTGTGGGTTTGAAGCAGAGTTTTGCAATGAAGCTGATTTGTTGCATGGATATGAAACTCACTAAATAAATCAAGCAAATCTAATCCAGATGATTGAGAATTCTTGAAAATTCAGTCTGACTATTTTTGCATTGTATATGATCAATGCCTCTGCAACAACGTTTAAATCTTTCAGAGGGATTCAAAAATTGAAGGCAAACCAGAAAGTTCTACGAAGCAGCCTGTTGCCTCACTTTAACTTTCTGCTGCCTCGCTCGTCGACACAAAGACACAAGCACAAAACTACTTTGACAAGTAGCAGCGTGTCCGTGTAACATTTAAACAATTAATAAACAGCCATTGTCACATAGACGCATACAGGAGCTGGCATCTTCCAAACCAGCGGAACAGCTCTCACTGAGAAGCAGTTCAGGCAAAGTTTAGGAGTTTCAGCACCACGGTCAGCGCTCACACGCCCCACTTTAAAACTCCACCACGAGGAAAACACACTCAGACCAATTAACAAAAACTCCCCGCTCGCTTCTTACCTCGAAAAATGCTTCTTTGAAGTCTTATCAGCGGCTCTCTAACCGGTCCGGTCCAAGCGTCTCGGATCGGATCTGGTAGCAGCTGCTGAGTTCGTCTCTCGGAAAGAAAAGTCTGACTAGACCTCAAAGTCTTCAGATCTGAGCCTCTGGCCAAAAACTTTCGCAGTTCTTTGCAGACCGCCGAAAGGATGCGCCAGGTCCAAAACCCTCGAACCCCGGATCGGGGATCGATCCCAAGTTTCAGTGCAGTCCACTCTCACAAGCAAAGAAAAATGAAAAGCGACTCTAACCAAACTCCAAAGAGTTTACTACCAACTTCGTTTAGTTACTATAGCCTATCCGAAATGATGGAAGCGGCGTATAGCGAAGGGACAAATTGGTTGTTGTCGGAGCTCCAGCAAGACAGTCCGTTTTCGCGTGTCTTTGTTTCTTTCTAAGCTCCAGATTAAAAAATAGTTGGTACTTCTACTCCCGGCTTCGGAGTCTTCTTGCTTGTGGTCTTTGCACTGCAAGTGGGTCCAGTCTCAGTGTGGTTTGTGGCCTCCACTCGCGGCTATATATCCCACCCCGCCCCTCCCAAGGCGGTGCGTGGACGGAGTAGCGAAGTGAATGAGACAGCATCACGGGAGAGGGAGGGGAGGCGGGAGGACAGCGCGTGGCGAGTGTGCGGAGGAGACGCGACGGTGTGTGCGAGGGCGCGCGTGCGCGTGCGCGTGGAAGTGTGAGAGACGGAGTGTGTCAGCGCACGGAGGAGGGAGGGAGCTGAGCCGGCAGAGGAGGGGAGGGACCTGTGCAGCGAGACAAACGATAATGAAGAGCAAACTACGCAGGTATGAACGCACAGCCAAAAGGTACCGGAAAGAGGATCAACGGAATAGGTGTGCAGGCAGCAGGGAGACGCAGTGAAGAGAGATCAATTGTTTTCCAGATGAATTTCACTGCGACATAGCTGTCGTCGTGAACATTTGCAGAGTAAAGGGTCTTGTTGGAGTTCGGGACGTGCGCTCATGAGACCTTTTTATGACTCTGTGCAATCATGCAAGGCGTTAAAGTCCGATTGTTTAATTAGAGGATAGAGTATATTATATGTTCACGGTGTTTTTTATTCATCCGTGGAGAACGCGTGACGCTGCAGAACATACTTTGGGAGTCACTTCAATCAATTAAAAATTGAGTCAAAGGGGCTGAAATTCAATCACAAAATACTAATAAAAATTTATTAATTGGGCTTAAATAAAAAAAATGCAATAAACATGCACGTCACAGTTTAAATAAAATTGAAAATACATACATGCACAGAAAGAATTAAAATGACAAAAGTGATGTGTTTTTAACATTGTTTAATGTAAGTTGCAATGGTTAATATATATAATTTAATTGCTATTTTGTGTATTTAATAAATTATTGGTCCATTTATAATTAATATAGAAATATTAACATATTTCTAAATTAATTTTATATCTTTTACCTTAACTTATAATGACGTAGATAAATAAGTATATGTATTTGACAGTTGAAATTAATTTGAAGATGCATATATTCAATAAAAATCTAAACACATTTATTCAACATTATTATAAAAGTTTCAATAATTGACAAAAACAGGTCAATAATTTGAAATTCTATGATTTAATTTAGTCTTTATTAATTACTGACACATTTATATAAATGTTAAATTTATTGTAGTTTGATTCTGGTTTTATTTAAATTGCAATAAATAATAATAAATATTTACATGAGAAACTATTCATTTATCGTAATATTGGCACTTTTGGGTGTCGATACCCTGCAGGGAGGGCTATGATGTAAACCTGTCTGCCCCTAGCTCTTTTTTCCTCTCCCTGAAACACACACTGACATACACAACAAGGCCTGTGCACACAGGAACAGGCGCTCCTCCCTTAATGCCTTTCTGGTCTGGCTCTCTCTCCCTCTGGGGATGGTGGGCGGATCTGGGTAGTTCTCGAAGTGTGAAAGGGATAACCTGACGTGGGTGTCTGACTGTGTAATGCTAGCTCCATTCCTCGAGCTCTCCACGTGTGGAAGAAAAAAAATCACATTAGAATAAGAGAAAAAATGACAGTCCAAGCCAAGCAGCATGCATGAGTCATGGGGTGTAAAACATGGACGCTAATAAAGCAATGATCATCAGTCGTGTTCTTTTGTCAACACTCTTCCTCGGTTTACTCAAGGGATGTGGGAGTGAGGAGTCACTGATCAGAGAATCACCACATACTTTACAAAATTTACACATAAAAATATGTAATTTCCAATTTCTATTACAGAATATGACCTGAGGAGGACCAAGTCTGATCTGGGATCTTGGTGGTCAATTAGACTCACAGGTCAGAATTACAAGTTAAACTGATTGGTTGTGAAAGTCTGACCTAACTGAATACCTAAAGAAATATTGCAACTCAAATAAATCATGCACTCTTCTATTGTAAATTCATATGAACAATATTATGCATACAAGACAATTTGAGCCTCCCCCTTGGTGGTGCCACGGCACATTTGGAAGAACTGGGCATAAAACATTTAAAAATGATTAATTTGAATGTACACCCACCATAAATGTGTACAGCTTTTTAAACTTCTTTTCACACGTTGACGCTTGTTCTTCTTGCATACATTTAAACTCACACGAGAAAAAGCTATTTTGTATCACGTTTCTTTAAATTTCTTTCCCTTTAACTTTCTGTAATGTGTTCCTTCACTGTTCGGCGAGCCACACAACTCCGTAGAGAGTCAAATTTAATAACCTCTCAGACCGCTATGAGAGAAACCTGCAGCAAAGTAATGAAAAAAAATGTGTTTGTTTTTTTGGACTGAAGTCAGCAAGTGGGGTCCATGACGTCGGACACATGAATAAAAGACAACAGCATTTGTATTCTCCACACATGCGTAAAAGTGAAATGTGTCACCACGCGCAAGACAATCCGCCAATAATGCATATTACGCATGTGATCCTACACACTTCTGCTCACTGAACTGTACTATAAACTGAGCATATGGGTGCTTGCCATAGTCTCTGAGGGAGAACAACTCAAACAGATTACATGGCGGTACCTGTTGTTCTCTACCTCTAAATGTATTTCTTCAGATTATCCTCATTATCTAAACATTCATGCGTGCTTTTTCTTATAAAACAGCCTCAATATCTTATAGAGGTTGCTGCAAAAGTAGATTCCTCATCACTAATTAAACTGAACCAACAACAATTGGATATTATGTTAGCTGTAAAAACAACTCTGTGTCATGGAGTATGTTATTGCATAAGAAAATTCCACATTATGAATGAAACTATACCACTGCTAAAACAGAAAAACATATGGTTTTAGCCTTTCAAAATGAAGCCCAAAGACACATGTCAAAATACATTTTTACATTTCCATGGTTTAATTATTGCAAAGATTCTGTTGAGGAAAATATCTTAGTTGTTATATTAATCAGGCATTTGTATGGAAAGTAATAAGGTACTTCTGGCCTCTAAAACTATGTCTCCCCTTTCAGGGCAAAGAAAAACACACAGTTTACAGGATGTGTTGAAAGCTACTTTATGGCTTTTGAAGCCATTTGGCTTGAACCCTTTGAGTAATAAGTTAGCCGTACTGCATGGGAACCTTCAGAGTTGATCACAGCTTGGAGCCTTCATATGTCTGCCTCCCCCCCAACTAGTGTGATAAAAAGGATGTCTTTACGAACCTTAGATTAGACAAAACTGCAATGCCTGGGTGAAGGACGTGGGTAACAACGAGCTTGTAAGTTTTGTCTCTTTGGAATTCCAAATGAATTAAATATTTTAAATGTTTGCCTCTGATCATTGTTTCTCCTTTACTGCCAAATCTTAAACCAGGGTAAGACGGGCCTTCAGAAATAAGCAGGAGCAGGCCCTTATTAATATCAACAATTCCTACGCTAAAGCCTTTGAGAATAAATCAGCAACCTCTATTCTAGTGCCACATGGAAAAGTGGCAGGTTTAGCTAGTTTAAAGAGCTATCATTTAATATGTCCAGTGGCTGCATGTCTTCTTGGTTTACTCTGACCCTGTTACTGATATCTTTTTTATCTGAAATTTTCCCAGAATACGCTGCACAAAATGACAATCATTTTCTCAGCATGCACGAATAAGGCAAACAACCCTTTAAATTAAGGTATCATCCTCTTTAAGATATTTATAGTAGAATCAGAAGCCTCTGGGCATTTCAGGGGGTTATTTGAAGTTAATGTCGCCCTGAATTTCACTCCTCCTTCCTCTCCCTGTTTTGCAGTGTATTTCTCAATAAATGACTCCCAGCTGTGTCCTCAAATGATCCATCTAACCGCCAGCATGTTACAAGTAGAGAAGAGTTTAACCAAATGTTCAGCAGCTTCCCGCTGCCACACAGGGACAAGGACAAGCAGAAATAATGACCTATAATGACGGATTGTTAGTCTAAATTAATAGAAAACAAACATGATAAGTCCGGTGGAAAAACACTGCAGAGGCACAGGGTAACCATCTAAGCACACGGAGGGAGTGCTTGTTTACTGTTTACTGCTGAACTGACCTTACATAAGTTTGTTAAACTTCCAGCTGCTGACCAGAACTACGTACCAGCCACAGATAAAACCTTTTTGACCTGTGCCCATACACGTGGGAGTAATTGATACGTGAACGAACCTATCTTCACCTGAACAAGGCCGATCTGTTGCAGATACGGATGCGGACCTTGTGAGGCCGTGTGGCTTGTGCCTGTGCTCATTTGCAAGGGGGGCGTGGGCCGCTGTGGGCACAGTTACATAAACAACTGCCCATAAAAGACAGCGTGTTAGAAGAACGAAAAAAAAACACACAAAAAAAACCAAATGTTTGAGGAATCACCACTAAACCTGCAGGACTTCAGGCCTCCGCACTTTTTTTCTAGGACTGCCCTCTTGAAACACAGCTATTGTGGAGGCAATGTAAAACACTCTCAGGGGCCAGAAACTCCCCACGTATGGCCTACTCACAGGAAGGAGGTTTCTCTCTAAAGTGGGTGTGCGTTCTGTGTGCTGTTGCTTTGACAATGTTCTGTAAGCTGCAACATGGATAACTTAGGACAGGCTATTATTACAGCGCATGAAAAGAATTTAGAATTTATTCACTGATGCTTGATCCTTTAAATCAAACCCCGCTGATGTTTAAGTCACATCCCTTATTGAAGATGATTTGCAGATTGTAGTTATGCCAGTATCTGGACTCTAGATGGAGCTATCCTTAGATAAAGCTACCTCAGGCAATGCCAGTGCAATACTCAATTATGAGCCACGTCAGGAGGAAAACTGATTTCTTGATTAGAAACTACGACTCCTTAAATAAGAAACATAATGTGTTCCCCCTATTATTGGGCCATGAAGGACAATTTCATTTCACTGTTATGCACTTTTTGTTTGTGCTTTCAGAGAACAGTGGCTGTAATTTGCATAAACGAAGAGGGCTGCTGATTTTTGCTTGATTTCGATCCTAACAACTCTCCCTCTGTTGCCTGAATGTTGTTGTGGCTTCTTGTAGTTACCCTTGCTGCAGTTTTTGAGCTCTAACATACACCTGCAGGAGCTCAAGGCTTTGTGTTTATGTCTATGATGCATGCATGTTTACATCTGCAATCATATTTGCATGGTTAAACCAAAGAAAAAAAGACACCTTGCATTCATTCATGCAGATGCTTAAATACAGAATTGCCTCTTAGAATAACAAAACTTCTGAAAATGCTGTTCACATTGCTTTATGTTGCAAAGTCATGTGCTTGTGTTTCAATATGATTGAC
Source organism: Fundulus diaphanus (assembly GCA_037039145.1). Lineage (NCBI taxonomy): Eukaryota > Metazoa > Chordata > Actinopteri > Cyprinodontiformes > Fundulidae > Fundulus > Fundulus diaphanus. The sequence goes on from CM073135.1 coordinate 38,254,733, forward strand.
AGAAAAAAATGAAAGAGAGAGAGACACACTGGCATTTCTTCCCAAAAGTTTTTGCTATGAACTTAGATGCAATCTTCTGCTCCTGTGAGTCTTTACCTTTTTTTTAAGAATCAGAAGTAGGACATTCACAGTGACAAGGCAGGAAAAAAAAAAGACGGAACTTCTCCAAAACCCATTACAAAGTCCCGTGCCTGCAAATCCCTTTGCACAAAAGAAGCAATATGTCAGCCGGTTGAAAAGGGTCTGTGTCTTCCTAACTGCACAGTGCAGATAAACTGCAGCAGTTTCATCCTTTCTCTAATACACCTGAAAGAGAAAGACTAACAGCACCAGGATGAAAGGTGTTGAATAAAATGGGACTAGTTGTGACTCTTACCGATAGAAGAGGAGCAAACTGCAGGGCAGTTTTGCAGGCAACAAGTAGTTCCTGAAATCATCTAAATGAACACTTATGTGCTGATAAAAGAAAGGCTGCAGTAGGCGGATAGTTTTATCTGTAATAAAAAGCCATTGTTCAACAATACCCAGATAAAAAAAAAAAACTCTCAACAGGAGTTTATTTATTTTCCTTTTGGAAAAAAATCTATCTTGAATATCATGAACCAACGGTGCCTTGCAAAAGTATTCGTACCCTATGGACTTGTTAACATTTCGTCACATATCTTATTAGAATTTTTTTTAATGACAAATCAACAAAATTACAACACAATGTTGATTTTGGAGGGGAAATGATAAGGCTTTTAAAAATGTACACAAACAAAAGAATAAAAAGTAACATACATCTGTTCTAAACCCCCAGTCAACATTTTGCAGACCCACATCTTACTGCATTTATAGCTGTAAGTCTCCTTGGATATCTCTATAAACCTGGTACATATAGAAGCTGACATTGGTGTCCACTCTTTCCAAATTAGCTCAACCTCAGCTAAATTATATGGATAATATCTCGCAAAATAAACTTTAAAGTCATATCCTAGACTGTCAATGAGATTTAACTTTTTGACCCGGTCATTGTGTTACACTTAACGTGATTTGATCTAAACTTGTGCCACCACACCTGAAAGAAATGGCTGAACAGAATATAATGATTAAGACTGTTGTGATAGGGATGTAGAGACGCATTTAAAAGTTACAGAAGGCCGGAGTTTGACAACCCTGATATAAACGCTTCCATTGGAGCTGTGAATATAATTTAGTGTCTGCGTCATCGTTCAAGGTGAATGTTCTTCGTACCATCATCTCTGACCAGCTTTCCTGCATCAACTGAAAAAGAATCAACAATCAAGAAGCTTTATTGTCATTATGCGTTACCACAATGACATATTCAGTGATGCAGACACCAGTTTAGAATGCACATGCATACACATAACACGCAGACATGATCTTAATCTTTTTTATTAATTTGCTTTTTTTTATAAACAAGTTAACTGCACTGGCCAACCACATCACTCCCTCAGGGGCTTAAGTGTGCATATAGTCATGCTGCTGTGTGAAGATATGCACAGCAGCATGTTGCCGCCACCAGTATGTTTCATGGGGGATAGCGTGTTTGTGCGATCAGGGTCATGTTCTGTCTTAGTTTGCTGCCACATTTAGCTATTTTGTATGAAAGTCAAAAAAGTTACATTTTGGTCTTATCTGGCCAGATCACCTTCCTCAAGTTTTACTGTGTCATCCAGTTGGCCTGTGGCACAATGCAAACATACATTTAACTTAGTTTCACACAATTTACTAATTAAGTGACTTCTGAAGGCATTTTGGGAGTTTTATTCAGAGGAATCATAGTACAGGGGACTGAATGCAAGTTTATACTTTTTCATGTTTTTATAAAATATGCATGTTTCATTCTCCTTACCCACTTCTGTGCTGGTCTGTCACATAAAATCCCACAGAAATGCATCAAAATTTGTGCAACTAATGTGACAAAGTGTAAAAAATTTCAAAGAGGATGAATACTTGTGTACTTTATGTGAGTGCAGTTTGATTTCACATGCATTAAAGGGTTTCTTGTGTCATCCGCTGGCCAAGTTACCGCGAAAGCAAAGTCAAAAACAGAAACTGTGGTGGGTGTTTCGAAGCGTGGGCTTTGCTTAAGTCTTCCAAGAGCTTTTGCATGGCACGCATTTTAAAATAGTATCCGAATATATTTGAATACGGTTCTTCATGCAGAGTTTTCCTGTTAGAATGATTTAGTCATGTTTAATTTGATTGTGACAATGTGTGTTTGAAACCCCTGAAATTACTTTAAAACACAATATAGATATATTAAAAAAAGTCAACAACAACAATCTTGAGAGATTGAGGCAAAGATTCTTCTTTAATAAAAGGACTTCCTGCCTCCATCATGAGTGGCTGAAGCCTTGGTAATAGGTTTAGCATTGGTGGGAGTACAGGGTGCCCTGTCCCTCCACTCCAAGATAAGAGCCCTTCTGAAAAAGGAGAACCGAGCAGGGCATCAAGACAGGCCATCGGCGCTGACATATTCACATAACAATGGCTGAACAAGAAAGAAAAGAGGAACCTTTTGGTTACAAATAGCAGCTCGATAACGTGTTATGCACTAAAATGGGGGAAATACTGTTAAAGGAGATCATGAGGAGACCTAGTTAGAAGAAGAGCCTGAGTTTGTTGCTTATACTCCAAGCTTTTTTGTTGTTTATACCTTCAGGCAGGAAGACCTCCCACTGCCAATAAATTGAGTCATTTCAAAACAATTCTATCCATTTTACCTAAACCCGATTCGCATAATACAAACATATTTTCTTTTTGACAGATTACGCCCGGGTAATTTGGAGAAGCAACATGCAGCCACTCTCACTCATTATTGCGCACCAGTCAGCGTTGCTGTTGGACTGACAGAGATATTTTGCTCCCATTGAAATGAGGAAAATGCTGCGGGTCTCTGTTTTTGTTTTCTGGACAAGCTCGGTTACGTAATGTTTTGCACGCATTGTTTTGACTCGGTTGCCTTCACCGTTAGCTGCGGAGTCACTATGGGAAAACACATTAAATCAACGAGCCCGTCATTGTCAAGTGAATGCATGCGCACGTTATGAGGGATGATTGAGGTCAGGGTAATATTGTATGTTTAAATTTTATGTTAAAAAGACAGATTTATCTATTTATCAAAATTGATCATATCATAGAGCCAGAAAAAATCTTAACATCATGCATAGCAGAGAGTGACTGCCATGTGTTCCAAAAAGAAAGCTGTTATTTGAACAAAGAAAAAGACATTTGTTGAATTGAGCTTTGGCCACTTAATGGCAACACAGAGAAGGGTGGAGTGATTTCTCTCACTTTCCCTGAAGATTATGCTATGAAGAAAAAAAAAACTTTGAGCATTAGGAAAGTAAATCAGTTGAGAGATGGATTTCTCTTCCTTTGCTACCCAAAATCCCCTCCATTCAAAATATTTTGTCTCCGGATTATAAAACAATTGATGTTTTCAAAAAGCGCAACAAACCAAAGCTGCTTTGTCCACAATAGATCATGGGAGTAGTTCGCTTGCTTAAATGTTTTCAGCTAAGAAAACTAGTAGATTTATTACGGTTTTAACTACAGCGGCGTCTTTTTTCTTCCTTTTTATTGTCTGAACCAAATGAACGACATGACTGCAATTCTGTATTTAGACTTCCCTTCCATCCACCATTAACATGCCAGTATGGCATTAATTTGAAGTAATGTTTCAAAGCAAAACGGTATGTCGTTTTGAGAAAACAGTCCACAGACAGCTTTTGAGGGGCATGATAAATGGTGTTCTCTGAATAATGTTTTGTCTGCTACATCACTGTAATAATAATAATAATAATAATAATAATAATAATAATAATACATCAAACTTATATGGCGCTTTTTAGGACACCCATTGACGCTTTACAAGGAAAGAGACACATACAACATTAACAAATGGCTGCAAATTGAGAAGGCGATTATACTGGATAGGCCAGGTTAAATAGCTGGGTTTTGAGTTATGATGTAATGGTCGGTAAAGAGCTGAAGTGCCTAATGTTAGAGTTATAAAAGGGAGGGGCGGCGGCGCCAAGAGCTCAGTCCCCTATGATACGGTGCTGTAGAGCAGGTAAACTTCAAAAGTACAACACGGGCTGATTATGTGTAGAGAAACTTTCATTCACTGCTGCATTGGCTTGGTAATTCTGGTGGCACACTTACAGGGAGATACGTGCCGGTGCTGGTTTGAGGAGTTTAGCACAGCAATGCTGGTCAGAACCAAATCAGTTGTTGCAATGTATACCGAAAGGGTGCCAGAATGTAGGTGTTTCAAACAAAGTTGCAGCCACAGCCATTCACCACTACTGAAATACAATTAGAGGAGTGTCAATGAGTCCTTTTAATTCTCTGGGTTGGTTGCTGGTGTGAGTCCCGAAGATACTACTCTCAGACATCCTTTTTGGCAAGTTGGAGACTTTGGAATCACTATTTCCATTTATTTGCATTGCTGTCCAATATGTTGATGTTCCATACGTAATTGGAAATATTCTTAGGAAATTCTTTGCCTGTATTATTGGCTTTCTTGTGCTCATTGCCAAAAAGGAAAAGTTGTAAAAAAAAAGAAAGATGATGCATGCCCTTTAAGGAAAGTTGTTAAAATACCTACACAACTTTTGTTTTGAAGGACAATGACCACAAAATCTGATGGTTTATGTCGCCTTCTTAAGACAGAAAACAGAAAAAACAGTGCACCGTCAGCAGTGCAGTCTCTGAGACATGGTTTCTTTTCTTGTAATCAATAACCCACTGTGCTCATCAGCCGATCATAAACCCTGCTGCACTCTTCAATTTCCGACTATTGCTGCATCGGCCAAACATCCTGGGTGGTTCAGATCAATTTGGACACTGAGAAGGAAAAGGAAAGAAGTTTTGCCACTTGAATGGAGACAGGAAACTCAGTTTAGTGTTAAACATCACGCAGAGCCTAAATGAATCCCTTCCTTTCTGTCTGTTCAGCTCGCTTCTCGTTTGGTCGGACAAAGGAAAACGGTTTGGTTGTCTCTGTTGGAAAAGGTGCACAGCTCACTTCATGTTGATCCACATAAGACAGATTAGTGATTTGTTGAGGTCAAAACATCCGGTGTAATCCAGCTGAGGCTCCCCTGCTGTTAGTCGGTTTCAGTGACAACAACAACAGCAAACACAGTGCGCCACCAGCACAAACCAAACTGTTCTTAGTCGCCATCATGCCTATGAAAGGCCCTAGCTTCATTAGGTGTTGATGGGACAGGTGGTGTAAATTTAATAAACACAGGAGAGAAAAAGAGAGAGGCATACAGATGGAGAGATATCTGTGGGCATGTAGCAGAATGAGTCACTGGAGTTTCGCGGCTCTGAGTGCCAGAGGAAGGCCTCTCCTGAACAGGTTCTTGTGAAGGAAAATGATTCAGCCGCAGGAAAGACATACATGGTGCTACCTGTCAGTGAGTGCTGTGGTAAATCCCAAACAACGAGAGAGGGAGAAAGCAGCAGTACAAAGCTGAGCTGGCCTGGAGGCTGTGACTAATTACAAGTTAAGTCACTAACAAATGGCATCCGTTGTTGAAAGACGAGAAAAATAGTGCAATATTTCCCCCTTTGATGCAAGGAAATTGTGTATAAACTACAGAACAGGAATGTATTACCAAAAATAGTCAAATTAAAGAAGAACATTTTAGAGAAACGTAAGCGTCAGATGATGTGTATTGCTATATGACATCTCTGTTTAATATTGACTTGCTGTGTGGTTTTTAGCGTTTTCTGAGCATCTCAGTATTTCTTCGTCTTTTTCTTTCATTTAGTTCAGTTCATGTTTATAGTTTAAATTCAAACCACAGGACAACACACACACACACACACACACACACACACACACACACACACACACACACACACACACACACACACACACACACACACACACACACACACACACACACACACAAATTAACCTGAAGTGCAAGTGTTTAAATTGCGGGAGGAGCTGGAGCACTCGCAGAAAAATCACATGCATGGGAAGAACATGTTAAATCCATGCAAAGAGGACCTGGACTTTTTTTCCATGTACATATAACTCGTTGCAAAAGGTAATTTTAGCGTGATATACAGAGTAGTATGGGACTTATTCTAATTACCAATTCATCAATTTTCAGACTACCTAAGTCCAATACATTCTAATACATTCTAATATATCATTAAAGGTGGTTATTGTGGACCCCACAGCAGATAGTGCAGGTGCATGATGGAGAAGAGGATTTATTGATGAATTAGAAAAACTTGGCAGTGGCACAAGGAGGAGCAGGACATGAAACCAGGCTGGACGTGAGGGAAGAAACCAGGAAGAAACACTGAAAAACAAGAATCTGAAGAGGAGTGAAAAATGGCATGAAACCAGATTTATCTAATCCAGGGAATAGTGAACAGCTGATAGAGAGTACTGAATAGGTGACCTGAGAGGAGACTAATTAACACAGAGGAGCTTTTGGTTTGTGGATGTATATAGGATCCAAGAACCAAGAGGAAAAAGCCTAACTCTAACATAAGAGTATAAACTAAAATGCACATAAAACAAAATCTAAGAAGTAAACTCAACACAGAGGAATGAACTGAATTTGGCAAGACCTTACTAGCAATAATGGCATAACCCAAAAATGGTAAATTGACTGAACTTATAAAGCGCTTTTCCAGTCATACTGACCAATCAAAGCGCTGTACACTAGCCACACTCACCCAATCGCTCTCACTAATGCACACATTCATACACCGATACACAGCTCGGTAGGCAACTTGGGGTTAAGTGCCTTGCCCAGAGGCACATTGACATGTGACAAAAATTAAAACTTAAACACCCATGAATCATGATGAGTTTTAGTATGAATGAGTTCTACGCAGAAGAAAATTAGAACCCAAAGAAGAAAATTAAAATCCAAATTAAGTTACATCCATTCTACTTCAGTGTATTATATTACAATACAAACAGCCACATATAATAATTTAATAACCACAGAAAAGTTATTTTCAGGTTGATTCCATTATTTTTCACCTTGATAGGGCTAAACTCCAAAACATCTAATCTTTTTTTTTATCTAACATTGTTTATATATATATATTTAGATTTTTTGATCTTCAATATTTTCTTCATTACTGTTACTATTCCTGATCCTGTCACCCCCCTCTCCTCCAATTTTGTTATGCTTTTGTTGTGGATTGTCTTTTCCTGCCTGAGCCCCTGCTGCCAATAAGTCTTTGTGCTTTTTGTTTTTCTTTCCCATAGTAAGTATATCTGACTCAGCGCTTCTCTCCTTTTTCAACGGACGTGTCCAGTTGTCATTTTCCACTGTCGCCACAGGCTTGCTCTGGATGAAGGATTGCTGCAGGGTCGGATTTTTACAGTTAGTTAGGAGCAACAACTTATTATCTAAAATTGAAACAAATATATTTTAATCTGAATTCAGTTGGGCTGTATCTGAATGTCATTAAATTAATGGATAGAAATGGGATGAATATTGCTGATTTAAACTAAATTTGGACTGAATTAAATTTTAGATAATTGGAAACAAATTTAATTTGTTTGTCTTAAAATTGCCTTAAGATGCAAATTAATTGCAGCATAACTGTTTTTGTTTCATCAAACACAATTGTGTTCAATATCCAACCTTTGGATATTCAAGAATGAGTATCCAAGCATTTGCCTTTCATATGACCCTTTCCACATTCAAGAATGTTGAATTCTAACTTAAACCAATCAAATACAGATACAGTAAAGTAGTTGTTACAGAAAATATGTGGTTAAACAATTAAGGGTAAGAGAGCAAATTGCAATAAATCCTTTCAGTTTCTTGGTTATTTATGAATTCGTAACTTTTTGTACAACATTTCAGAAAAAAGCAACAATAACATCAATGACTTTTGACAACAGGGTTATGGAAAAAGCCTGATATCTATTTTAAGGTTGCTTCAGGCTAAATTTAACACCACAGATATAAAATCAAGGTGTAAATGTGAAACACGAATGTTATTAGCTTTCCCAGCCAGTAAACACTCCAAGTGGCACTCTGTCCCTTGGCTGTCTTGGCTGTTCCCCCATAGACAGACTACAAGAAAAGAAGCGATATCACAGCTCTTCACCATCCTCGGGGTGTATGTATAAAAAGTCCCTGTAATTATAGCTAAATAGGTGTTGAAAACATATCAAAAATATACTACATGTGCTTGTGGTTTTTTGCTTTGGAAAGCAGCCCTGTGACAGACATAGGTCCTCGTATGACAACAGTATAACATTCTGTCCCTTTGTACACAAACAGCAGAGCGATGAGCTGTTCAGGCTTAAAAAGGGGTTTATGTTCATTCTGTTCCCAACGAGAGTCAAATTATGCAGATCGAAGCATATCCAAGAAGATCAGGGGCAATTTTTTTGATTATGTAAGGCTTTCTTCTGTTTTTCTGAGTGTACTTGATATCCACAATTTATAAAAAATAAAATTGGGATTTGATCAGGCTGCACTGTGTTACAGCGATTAGTATGGTTGCCTCACTTCAAGGTCTTGGATTGGAATCCCTTTCTATGGAAAATGTACATATTATTTCTCTGTCAAAACTGGGTTCTCTCTTGATATTTGGTCTTCCTTACAGGATAATTGGCCTTTCTAAATTGTCATTATAAGTGGGTGTGTGTGCCCAGTGATGGAGTGCCAACATGTCCAGGGTCTTTTCCACCTCTTGCCAAATGACAGTTACAACCTACAACCCTGCCAGGATAAAGCAGGCATAGAATATGGAAGAATGGCTATTGAAGAAAACGATAAACTACAATACTACAAACCTCCATTTTAGATGGAAATCTTGTTTCATTCCTCTTTGTAAAATCACTCTGCATCTTCCAGAGTCCTCGGTCCTCTCTTATGCCCTCTTCTCTTCAGCTCATCTCACATGTTTTTTATAGGATTTATTAAGATGGTGCTGGAAGAAGGTTGATTTTGTGCACTCTGACAAAGTCTCCGGGGCCTTTGGAAGAAAAATTGGCCCACATCATGAAATATCCTCCACCATACTCCCCAGAATGAATTAGCTGGTTTGCCATACATTCATAATTTGTTTCACGCCAAAACCTACCCATTGTGCCTGTTGTGGACAAGCTCAGTTTTAGCCTCATCTAACAAATGCACGCACCATTTTCCAGGTTTTAATGAGAGATCAGGTTACTGCAATAAAAGGTAAACGTTTCTTTTTAGGTGCCAATAACTGTGGAAGGTGATGCAGATAAGTCATTTTTTTGTTATTATTTTCACAGAAAGTCAAAGAAACAGCATCGTCACTTATCTTAAGTGATGTTTAGTTTCCATTAGAGAGCTGCAGATGGCAGACACTTCACAATTTTTATCTGCAGGGTTTTACAATCGAAATTCTACTCTTAAATGTGTTTTCTCTGAATTGCTTACTTTCTATGGCTGCTGCAATGATTGCAAGAGTGAGTTTATGTCCTCCATCAGTTCCCAAATGGCACTGATCCCAAACGATGAACCAACTATTCTATGTTGCTCCCCAGTGTGTGATAAACTTTTCAACCCTACATTCCTTGGCATGATCTGACATTGGTGACTGAATAATAGGTCATACCATGGAAGTATTTTGCCATGCCATTAATAGGAGGAATCAAAGTTAATAAACAGCTTTCCACAGTTTTGTACATATGCCTTCTGAATTTCTCTCGTTGCTGTATGGTCACCAGCCTGGCTGACATTGGGAAGATTTACACAAAGAAAACACAAAGTGTAAGAGTCTGTAGTTTTAGAATCTTTTGCTTTTCCCCACTTATTGTAAAGAAACAGAAGATTAATCATCGACGTGCAAACTGCATGCAATTGAGCATTAGAACATTGCTGCATTGCCAATGCAAAACCTGCGGAAACAACAATTTAACCCTACAGCTGAAGTAAAGGGAATTTGTCCCAATCTATGAGAAGCATGGAATCAGACTATGACAAAAGTCAGCTGGACTGTTGAAAGAAATCGACTGCAATTTTAAGGTATATCTGGGATTCCACATATCTAAGATTAATTGATGACATCAAATTATAACCAAGCAAAGTGAACAGATAAATAAAATAAAAATTGATTAAACTCCAGCTACATGCACAACCTCATTCGTATGTTACTGTTTTGCTCCACAGTGTTTTCCCTGCAATATTCTTTAAGGATGCAGAGGGAAAATCATGCTGTTGGCATGCTTTTGCATGACAAATTTTGTAGATTAAATAAAAACTGCAGGTAAAATGTGGCACACATGATGAAAATGACCATGTAATGGGCATTAAATATCAACTTTCAATGTGCACAGGTAGTCAAGCACCTTTCACTCTGTTTTAATATTTTGCACCGTGCACGTAAACAGGCGCACTGAGCAGGGCTTCTGCATGAAGCCAACAGTTGCACGTGCAACAGAGCAAAGGCTCTTTGTACTGGGGAAAGGGCTTTTATCACAGAGTGCAGAAACTCATGTAATATTGTCACATCTGCTGGTCCTTTTATTCTCTCTTTGAAAAAGTAAGGAAGTTATATTCTGAACAGCATTACTTGGTTTTAACGTTTGCTTTACACAATTTCTGAAGGGCATTTATTTCTTTATTCTCTTGCCATCTCTGCTCTCTCACTTGCTCTCCATCGCTTGCACACATGTAAGGCTGGGGGGAGTGTGGGAGTCTGGGAGGATGACTCATCTGTTGCACACCTCATCATCCACTGACCATATTTGGGCTTCCCGGAAATCCATTTTCTTTTTTTTATTTTGCTCTCGTCTGGAGGAGAGGAACAGGCACTGCAGAAACAACATGATGAGCTCCTTTTCTACTATCTCTTTTCTTCTGTGTTATTCTCAGATCAAGGCCCTTTGATTAAAGTACAGAGGTTTGTTCATGACCAGGACTAATATTGTGTCACACCTCAGAATGTTCTCCAAGGCCTCATCTATTCACAGAACAACTTCCGATTTTATGCACCAAGATTCAAGTGAAAAAAAAAAACCCTACATGTATATACACTGCTCAAAAAAATAAATGAAAGGAACACTTTGGAAACTTGTTAGATCTCAAAAGGAAAAAAAAATCACGTTGAGTACCTATAGTAATATGGAATGGGTAATGTGTTAGGAACAAAAGGGATATCACTATTTGATAAAAATGAAAATGATCAACCAATGAAAGTGAAACTGAACGACTGATGCGGCAGGCTAGTCCAATTTGCTGAAATGTCTTTGCAGCAACTCAAAATAGTACTCGGTAGTTTGCATGGCCCTGATGTGCTTGTACCGTATGCATGGCTGACAATGTCAGGGCATGCTCTTTATGAGATGACAATGTGTGCCGGGGTATCTCCTGCCTGATCCTGACCAGGGCGTCACTGAGCCCCTGGACAGTCTGACGTGCAACCCGGCGGCGTCAGATGGACCTAAACATGACGTCCCAGAGATGTTCTGTTGGTCAGGTTTAGGATTTAGGTCAGGGGAGCAAGGAGACCAGTCTATGGTATAAATTCCTTTATCCTGCACAAACTGCTTACGTACTCTTGCCACATGAGGTTGGACATCATCGTGCACCAGCAGGAACCCAGGACACACTGCAGCAGCGAAGGTTCTAACAATGGGTTTAAGAATTTTCAATCCAATACCTAATTGCATTGTTCATCCTATAGAGGTCTGTGCATCCTTCCATGGATATGCCCCACAGACCATCACTGACCCACCACCAAACCGATCATCCCGAACAACGTTGTGGGCAGCATGACGTTAACCGTAGTTTCACCTCTGTCACAGAAGCTCAGGGTAAAACTGATCTGCATCAGCTCCATTTGGTGGGGGAACAAATTTGTACGATTCTTGAACTGCAGTCGGGGACCACCCCCTCTGTCTTAAAGCAATGGCACAAGGCAAAGACTGGTAAAAATGTATTTAAAGGAAGATTGTCAGATTTTAGAGCTTGTAAACATAGAAATATTCAAAGTCAGAAACATGAACACAGAGAACATGAAAAATTGTTGTTTTGTGAACAGATAAACAACTTTAAATGGCACATTTCTGGCAACACCCAAATAAGAGAGACATCTTTAAAATGGTAACATCATAACCATATTTGGATGACGACAGATTGTATGCAGCAACAGACCTTAAGTTCAACATGTTGCATTTTTTAAAAATTCATTATCCTACTTTGTTGCAGATTTTTTGAATCCGAGTATGCTATTTTTAATAGCTGCATATATTTTCTTATGATGTAAATTTACCCTGATTGAACAGTCTCTTACTCTTACTGTATTTTATATAATTTTACCTTTGTGTGAATACCATGTTTCCACTTGCCTGTCATTTTGCAGCTGCTATACCTGAATATTCCTACTGAGGGACAGAGGTGGATAGAGCAGCCAGAAATGTACTCAAGTCAAAGTAAAATGTACCAAGAAATTACTCAAGTAAAAGTAAAAAACCATTTGGTAAGAAGGCTACTCAAGTAATGTTGTTACCCACGCCCTTCTCCCAGGCATTGCAGTTTTTTGTCTAATCTAAGGTTCACAAAGACATTCTTTTATCACACTAACTAACCCCTCCTGGTTAGTTTGGGGGGGGGGGGCTCTGATCTACTCTCAAGGTTCCCTTGCAGTACGGCTAATTTATTACTCAAAGGGGTCAAGCCAAATGGCCTCAAAAGCCATAAACTAGCTCTCAACACATCCTGTAAACTGTGTGTTTTTCTTTGCCCTGAAAGGGGAGACCCAGTTTAGAGGCCAGGAGTACCTTTTGTTATTCTCCATACAGATGCCTGATTAATATAACGACTAAGATATTTTCCTCAACAAAGTACATTTTGTTCAAAAGTTACTCAAGTAAATGTAGCTGCATAAATGTAAATAGTTACTACCCACCTCTGCTGAGGGACAATAAAGAATGATTCTATTTCTCTGTTGAACAGAAAACAATTGTTTTCATGAAAAGCAACACCATTGTCACAGGAATGTAATCACATGAATGTATGTCCACTTACTGACAACACAAAAAAGGAATGGAATGAGAACTCTTACTTGCCTTAATATTTGTGAATGTAATATGCTGATCAGAGGCAATTTCTCATCAATGACTACGCAGACATTTCTCTAAGGATGATGATCCATCCATCCATCCATTTTCTGACCCGCTTAATCCCTCATGGGGTCGCGGGGGTGCTGGTGCCTATCTCCAGCGTTCACTGGGCGAGAGGCGGAGTACACCCTGGACAGATCGCCAGTCTGTCGCAGGGCAACACAGAGACAAACGGGACAAACAACCGACAGCCAGACCATTCAGGCAAATGTTATTTGTGAGCATAACCTTTCCCAGGGAAACAAACGTGTTGATTTACGTTTTCTAACTTTTACTGTCAGCTAAAATTGTCTACTGACATTTACACAACAGTTTATTAGACTAAAGCAAAACCTTTTCTCTCGAAATGTTTGCACTGCATGTTTACCTCTGTTAATTACCTCCAACATTGACTTCTTTTTTTTTCAGTGTCAAATGAGCAACAGATTGTATATTGAGGGCGCTTCAACTTCCCTTTCATCCAACACATGTAGCAAAAAGGTTAAAGAACTACTTTTTGGGGGCAAAATGGTTTATCTCTTGAACAAACACATTGAGGGCAAAGTCACTACAGACTTATATAGTTTGAAAGACAATGTTATGTGAGTAATGTTTTGAAAAGAATTACTGTGGTGCTCAGTTCTTTCTGAACACGAATCTTTGTCAATTCAAGACTCCTGGATAGCTGTCGAAATGTTTTCAGAAGGAACTGAGGGAAAGTCTGGTTGCTCCCGATTAAAGCCTGTTTGCTGTTGCGACGACCGGGATAATTGAGAATTTACACAGACATACTGTAGTGCCGTTAAGCTCTCAAGAATAAACTCTGAGCTAATTATGTGTAAAAAAAAAGTGTCTTTCAGCAGCTTCCAATTATTAATGCTGCCAGATTTTACACAGCAAGTATTCTGGTGACTGTTTTTTTTAGGAGAAAAGTAAATTCTGGCACATCAGAACAAAAAGTTGCTATTGCTAATACTTTTTCTGAGGGGCCGTTGTTTTACGTATTGATACGAGTTTGGTTTTCCATATGTGATGCGATCTCTCTTTAGCAACCATCAGCCCCATGCCCCACACCCTTGTGCACAGTTTCTTTCTTCCTGTTTATTATATTTTCCATCTTCCTAATCTCTTAAAAAATAAAATAAAAATTCTGAAGTCGGTCTCTTGGCAAACAGGAGCACCCACAGGTCGGTGCACACCATTCATTTTTATTTTATTTTATAAAAGATGCACTCTCCTAGCAGTCTTTCCTCTTGGAAAATGAATATATTCCCCAAGCCTCAGGTAATTACTGAAAATATGTGGCACTTTTGTGTTAGTTGTACTGACTGCGCAGCATACTAGTTTATCTCACAATGAGACTATTTCCTTTCCATCTCTCAGGCGTCTCAGCAGGTTCGCCCCATTTTGTGTAAGTCATCGTCTTCCAGAGCCTTTCGTTATACTCAATATATAACCAGCACAGGACAGCTGGTGCTGAGACAACCAGAAGTGGAGGAGGCAGCTGCTGCATCTCCTGTGATTGACACACTCATACACACACACACTGTCAGATGCATTGATGCCGGTTAACGAAATCTTTCAGGACTATTGCACTGCATCAACACTGAGATGGACAGATCTACGTTGGATAAAGAAAACAGAATAAAACGGCATAAAAACTGAAAAAAAGGACTATTATTTGACAGGACTAAAATGATTTGATCAAATCTGTCTCCAGAGTTTTGGCCACTTATTTCACAGTGCACACTGAGGGTTGAGATAGATGAAGAGTGACAACAGCCAGTGTGTTTATCTGCATTCATGTGTTGGTGCTTACTGAAACAATCCCGGTCTTCCTGTCAGATTAGGCATGAAGGAAAAATGAACAAAACCACGTTGCACTCGTTAAACTAACTCCCCTGTTTCAATTTCAACCTTCTTTCAAATTGTTTGGGCTCTGCTCCAACAGAAGTTACAGCCATCCAAGATAAAATTGTCCTTTTAAACCAGATTAACTGAAATTAGCTCGTTTTATATTTACAATTAACAGAGCTGGACGCTTGCCAGAATTACACTTCCCACACAGTTAAAACAAAATTAGATTACCTTTCGTCTGTGGCAAGTTAAAACTGTGTCTGAATGCACCCAGGAGTACTTATACACTTAAACGTCTTTTTTTAGTTTCATTTTCCAGCATAATTGCAAAAGAAATATGATTTAATCTCGCAGCAAGAGAAACCTAATGAGGGCGCTTTGGAGATTTCTGGAGTCTTCTTCCAGTTGCACACAGGCGTGCAAACAATGCAAGCTTTTTATGGGATTAAACAATTAAACAACAACTGCCAAAATGACTAAGCTATTCATGGTGAGAGTAGCAAGAAGACAACTTGAAGCACTTCAAACCCCATGTGATTCAGTGAGTACGTCTCTGATTTTGAGGCTATTAGCACGATTTGCCCGCTTGCTTTTTTTTCTGTCAATGGGTCCAAAGCGATCAACTCCTAATAGTGGAGGAGCACTTTGCCTTTGAATGACAGAATGAAAAAAGCCGCTGCAAAGTGCTGTTCATACGCTGAAGAAGACGGAACAAGATGAAGGAAGAAACTCTCCTTGTTCTCCATGAATGCCATTTAGATACTGGCAGGCATACAGGTGCATCTCAGTAAAATGAAATATAATTGAAAAGAGAGTTCATATCAGTAATTGTATTTAAAAAGTAAACATTATATAATATACGAAGAAATTAAACAAAGAGTGATGTATTTCAAGCTTTGATTTATATTACTTGTAATGGTTATGGCTTGGATCTGAGGGAAAAAAATGCTTTCATCTGAAAAGAGGACTTTGGAGCACAGAAGAACAGTCTAGCCCCCCGAGCCCAGCTCTGATGTTATCTCTTGTTCAGGATTGATTTAACAGAAGGAATGGGGCAGATTTGGCCTTTTTTTTTTCTGGATACGTGGGTGTGCGCTTGCTCCTTAAGAGCAGATTCCAGCTGCCGTCCACTTTTCTGAGATTCACCACAAACTTAACAAACTTTCAAATGAGCTTTGCTTCTCTAAACTCTCAAGGCTGCAAACACCCCTGCTGCTTGTGCACCTTTTTCTATCACACTTTTCCCTTCCACTCAACTTCCTATGGCGTTGAGGCAGCGCTCCGCCAACAGCCAGGTTCAGCTACAATTACCTTCTGTGCCTTAGGGTGTCAGTGACTGCTGGACAGCTGTCATGTCAGCAGTTTCCCAGTTGTAGTTTAGAAGCAATTTTTCAGGAAACGGGTCACATCATGAACAATAGTTCTGCATTAAAAAAAAACATTTTATTGGTCTTATGTAAGATTTTGTACAATGTTCGTCCTTCCTTTAATTATAATCCATACTACCGCTTGATCAAGATATAGATACTTGAAAAATATATTTTTGTACATAATTGATCAATCTAAAAGTTTAAATTAAATAAAATATATTCCCTTTCAAACAAGTGGTTCTAATTTACTGAGATGCACTGAAATTTGAGACAAAACAGCTTGAATACAGTCTCAGAGCCTTTAAAACCTGTAAGACAATTATGCAAATAGACGAAAAAGAAATAAAATACATTTCGTAAACACTATGGGTTTCTATGTCCCGAGTCTGTTTGGACTTGTGTTTTCTAAAAAGCAAGTAAATTATGTGAACCTGAATTAGGTACAATTAAAATGATTTCTCACACCAGGATCGTATTATTTTTAGTTGATATAATCAGTCGATTTGGGTCAGTAAAATTATTGGAAAAGTTGTAATAAAAAGGAGGAAAAAGAAGCTAAACTTAAATTAATTTCAGGCTCAATTGGAGCTTCTATCATTCAAAATAATTGCCATTTACTCTTGATGGTCCAGTTGACTTCATAAATGAGCGTGTACCAATGGGCCATTTAAATAATTAATTTAGAAAGATTGCAGTTAAACACCCTGGGCAGCAACATTTGGCCCGGGTAAGACAAATAGTCTTTTTTTCTCCAAATAACTCTCAGCATCTCAAAAATGAGTTGACACTCTGTCTGCTCCAAATGAACACTTTAAGGTCAGCTATTCAGTTTAGTAAAAATATGATGTTTTATTGCCAAACACAATCACTGATGTTGTTTTGAGGAGCTAAACAAGCTGTTTATCCCCAAGTGATGCTCTCATTTTCTCTGTTTCTCATTCGGCTCATGGCCACAGAGGTTCATCGTCCTTCACTCATCAGATTTCATTATCATAAATTTGGTTTTTCTTTTCTTGATTGATTTACTTTCACAAACTCCCTTCGTCTTACGGCTGAAACAGTGCTTCAGGCAAGCTTAACAGTAAAACAGTTTTATGTGTAATCCGCTACAGAGTCAGAGAAAGCAGCAAATGGATAAATGAAGAGAAACAGGATTTACACTTCTGGTTTGAAGTTTAAGTACTCTCTTCATATGCAAAACTCTAACATTAATTTTGGCCTTTCGCTTTTTTTTATTTTAAGGTATTTCCCCCCAGGATGAATGATTTATAGTAAAAGGCTTCAAGATCCTTCACGTCGGATGGTTTTGGCAATGTACAGCAATAATCAGGTCTAGCCACAGATTCTCAACTGGTTTGAGGTCTGGACTTTGACTAGGCCATTCCTACACATTTAAATGTTTCCCCTTAAACTCCTTGAGTGTTGCTTTAGTAGTGTGCTTCAGGTCATTGTCCTGCTGGAAGGTGAAACTCCGCCCCAGTCTCAAACATAGGTGTTGCTTAAGAATATCCATATAACCTTGAACTGTAGTTAGCACCATCCGTCTTTCCCAGTTGACCCGCTTCCCAACCCCTTTTGCGGAAAAACGTCCCAACAGCATGATGCCGCCACCACCACCGTGTTTTACTGTAGGGATGGAGGTATTGGAGTGATGGGAT
The DNA here is from genome assembly GCA_037039145.1 of Fundulus diaphanus. Classification (NCBI taxonomy): domain Eukaryota; kingdom Metazoa; phylum Chordata; class Actinopteri; order Cyprinodontiformes; family Fundulidae; genus Fundulus; species Fundulus diaphanus. Next base: position 38,272,711 of record CM073135.1, read on the forward strand.
GTGTTGGTGATTGAGCCAGACATAGTGATTTCCGTAGTGGCCACAGAGTTCAATTTTAGTCTCATCTCACCAGAGCACCGTCCTCCATACATTTACGGAGTCGCCCACATGCCCTTTGATAAATTAAAAAGGTGCCAACATATTTTTTTCGTCTATTCTCCCATAAAGCCAAGCTCCATGGAGTGTACAGCTCATTGTGGTCCTGTGGACAGACACGCCAGCCTCTGCTGTAAAATGCTGCAGCTCCTCCAGGGTTACCTTTGGTCTCTGTGCTGCCTCTCTGATTAATGCCCTCCTTGCCCGGTGTGTGAACTTTTGGGTTCGGCCCTCTCTTGGTAGGTTTGTTGTGGTACCATGAGCTTTCCATCTGAAAATGAAGGACCCTTCTGGATCCCAGAGGAAAAGAGCCTGCATATGTCAGTATGTCTCAGCATCTTGTGTTTCCGATACGTGACAAATACCAATAACATCCCAATAAGTCAAAGAAAGTACAGTAGGAGGTCCCCCGTGAGATCCTCTCTGCTCAAATGAGTTCATAGCAACTCATAGTGATCATGTGGGTGGGAAGCCCTGCTGTAGCTTGCCAAAAGTGATGGATGATTCACCCCTCATGCCACCTTTATATAAGGAGGAAAACTAATTTGAGTTCTGCCCCTTCCACAGGAGACTTATCAGCTGTGACCAGCCTGTTCTGGGCTAATAGCCAACTTGCCAGGCATAAAAAACACGCGTATGGACCCATCTAATGTGTCATGATGCAAGTGATAGTGTGGCAGGGATGGACAGCAACAGTTAGGCCTGCGCCTCGGGCCGCGTGGGAAGAGTTGTCAACTAAATCGTCATCAACTCCCTGCTGTTGGTTTCATCACCATAGAGCCTCTCGGGGCAGACGTCTTCGTCACTGGTTTTTCTGAACAACATCTCCCAGCATGGGCATGTTGTTATTTTAGGCTGTGACAGAAGGATATTCCATTTACATACTGCACAAACAAAAACAAGAACAAACAGGCAGGACACCGATACACCGATATGAATGAGGCTCCTAAGGTGTGTGTAATTAAGTTATTTTGTCTAAACGGTGTAAAACATATTTACTTCTACTTTTGACATATAAATAAAATCCATATAAAAAAGCTGATTTTAATTAATTTAATTAGAGCCATTCATCGCAGTCATTTAATGAGTTTCTTAGCTGATATAAATATTGTATCAATAAAGGCACATTAAGGGTCCCCCCACCATCAGCTGTTATTCATAATAAAAAAAAGGATGTGGCTATCAAATTAATACAGTCATCCTGTGGAGTATTTTGCTTACCCAAAATCTATTCTAATGCACAGTTTGAGCCCATACTTAATAAGCAAAACCTGTTTCCTATTGCTTTTACAATAACTCTGTCTACATTTAGCATTCAAAAGCAAACCTCAGGCTTTGTTGTAAAACTGTTTTTATTGTTTTGTTATGCCTCATTCCTAAAACAATGCTGGCCCTCCTGTAAACAATAATCCCCATCACTAGGTCGTAAAGCATTAATTGTTCATGTCAAAAACAATTTATTAGATTTATATGGGTAGAAGTAGATGAGCTGATATCACGGAGGTCTGAAATATCAGATGGTGAAGACACACGTGTAGAAAACAGGAGACCGGGACAGAAACTTTTTAGTGATCGTTGCTGAAAAAAAAAAAACATGCAGCAAGTCTAAGAAGCTGACAAATTAGGATTAATATGGAGGAAAACCAAATCAAAACAGGAAGGACAAACAGATGGACTGACAAAGACAGAAGGGAAGTCATGGAACCGCAAACGCTCACTGGAGCTTGTGAGACATGAAGAACATGACACGGATTTCATTTGCAGACAAGCAGGGAAAGTAAATCAGACACAGACAAACGTGTTCAAAAGGCTCACTCAAAGCACAGTGTAAAGTGAGGACAGAATCAGCAGTTTTCAGATTTCAAACAATCCTTAAGGGCAGTGATGCTTCATGGTTATGTATGTTTATCATAAAAACAGGAAATCATAGAAAATAATATTTTGTTGCATCCATTTATGCTGCAGTATTAACTAAGCTGCCAAAAATACTTGCTCATTTGCTGTCGCCCACCAATGAAGTTGAGAGACACCACACAATACATAAGGTTTAAAAAATGCCAGAACGAACGCCATGCTCCAATTCATCCCAGATTTGTTCTGTAAGGTTGACCTCAGGCTTATCTGCAGAAACAGTGAACTTCTTCCACACCAGACTCTATCTATCTAGCCATTTTGCACACACAATTGACTGACCTTGTGAAATTAACGCTTGTGAAAAATGCGGACTGACAGCTTGCGGTATGATGGGAAGGTGTGTTTATACTCTCCTTGGTGCGTTTCATACGTCACTTCCAGGCTTCTGGTTCAGCTTAGAAGGGCTGAGCCTGAGGATCGCTTACAGTCGCAAATGTTTTGGGGGTCGTCAGGAGGTTATTATGTAGCATGTGTCAATTATGAATGCACCAATGTGTTATACTAAGCATATGTCAAGAAATCCATTCCATGAAGCTCTCTGTAACCTGTTGTTAGGTTGATCTCAAAGCCAAAGGTTGGGATATTGTTTGATTACCTAAACCTGCTTTGTTTTCTAAAACTACTTTACCCCTGACCCCACAGTGTGTCACTTTGCCTTCATATCTCTTATTCGTTAAATTTAGACACAGATGCACCCTGTTGATGAATTAAGAGACTTCTGTAGGCAGTTGTTTGCACTGGATTGTATTCAAGGGTGTCAGAGTAAAGAGGGTTAAATACAAATGCAGGTTCAGCTTTTCACTTTCAAAGAATGTTTAAAAGCATATCTGGTTTTCAATTATCCACAGCTTTGTGTTGGTCTGTTTCATAAAATCTCAGTAAAACACACAAAGGTGTGGGTTGTAATGTGACCAAATGTGGAAAAGTTCTGGATATGTTTGCAAGCCACTGTATCTATGCATCTAATGACCTAACAGCCAACTTTCCTACCTGCCTTTTCCTGTGCATTAATTGTGACATAAGTACTTAGGTCCCCACTCTCTTCTTGTTCCTTTAAGAGAGATATAGACACAGCTAGTTCATTAAGATGTTCCAACATCTTAATGAACTAGCAGTAGTAAGTCACTGCTCCCAGGCCCTCTACAATCCAACTAAAATCAACTGGATGTGACTGAACCCACTGGAAAAAAAATGCATCTATGTAAATGAAGCAATACAAAACATGTGCAGTTTCTGTTAAGAATAACCAAGAAGAACACTCAACTTTTCCTTTGTTAATTACGGGTTAACAAGCCAGCCCTCAACGAGATGTGATGGGGTTTCTGACGCATGTTTCTCACATTTAGCTTTAATTTTGCCGAGACACAGCTGGCAACGGAAATTAATCTCCTTCTTAGCTCACCTAAAAAGTAGAAATAATTATATTAAGCTATTAAAGGTGATAGCGGCTCTCTTTCGCTGAATGACTTTATGAATAAAAGAGAAACAAAGTGAATCAAACTGAAACCAGAAGGCATTGGAGAGAAAGAATACTCATCACCACATATTAATTGGATTATGTTGGGTTTTGTGGTTGGGACCGGTGAGACTAAGACTCTTCAAAACGTGGGGATGAGCAAAGCCGATTTTTCGACTTTTTTTCTATCTGCAGCAACCCTTAAGGTTTGACATCAGTAAATTACTATAAAACAGTAAAACTTTTGATATGCTAAGGCAACCTAAAATACATTCTTGCGAACAAAGTTTGTCGTTGTTACAGAAATCATTGACCAGAAAAATCAACAACCCTTTTTATACGTTTAGAGCAGTTATCTTCAGCTTTTGTTTTTGAGGAGGAATATTTCTTCCTTCATTCAAAGAGATTCAATAGTCCACAATTACGAATGAAAGTATATCGATCCTTACCACAGATTCTTAATTGTATTTAGGTCAGACTGGATCATTCTGCCACATGAATATGATTTAATAATTACAAATCCATTTCAGATGTAGTGTAAAGTGGCTGTGACTGGGAACAGTCTTTCTTAGGATATCTCCCTGTATTTGGCTCCATTCATCTTAAAATCAACAATTATTTCCATTATTCAACCTCAAGTACCACACTGGAAACAAGTGTTTGAGTATACTTTTATGTCTTATCTTCTGGGCTCATTATTCCCTTTACTCATAAATAAAAAGGCAACACAAATCAAAATGAAATCTATCCCATCAATTCTGACCAGCTTCCTCATCCCTGCTGAAGAAAAACTTCAGGGAAATGCGCAGTGTTAGTTTCCCTCCACAGAAAGCATGTGGGTGAAAAAGTTCGATATTCTTCTACCCCTTTTGCTGTGTCCTTTACATGCTTTGCGGCAAACTGCTCATGGGACTTGTTATAGCTCTCTTACAAACAATGGCCTTTTCCATGCAAATTTTCCAAAAAGGCCAGATTAGTGGCGTTACCCCGTGGAAGCAGATCCTCTCAACTTATCTGCAGACATCTAGTAAATATGGGCCGTTTGGCCGCTTCTCTGATTTCTGTCAGTTGTGCCTTTGTCATACCATTTTTAAATGTTCAGTCTTTTCAACAGTGGTCCACAAGGTATTCAAATTGTGGGATATTGTTTTATAATCTAATTGCTTAACACATCTCCATGACTTTTTGATATGCCTTCATTATTATGCATTGCTTAGGGTTTTATGATATATGTTCTATGATATATAATTACAATAAAAGACATTGAGGTTTTATGTGGCAAAGCTGGTTGGGAATTGTGGTTTTTTTGTGTTGGAAATTGCTGCGGCGAACTCTGGACCTCTGTTCCAGAGTTTTGAGCAGCAGAAGGATTGATTGACGGACGGACCTGTAAAATATTCTGTTGTTTAAATCATGTGGAGTCAGGGGATGCCTTTTGTTGCATTATCAGCGACTGTACTGGCTTGTGAGTTCCTCCTCCTTGAAAAGTATTTTGAAAGATGTACCTCCATGAACTGCTGGATTTGTTTGCTCAGGCGTAGCTCACTTGTTAAAAAGGAGCATTTAATTATCTTAAACGAACACAGCATCACAGTCTGCAAACGACAGGGACACAGAACGCACACCTGTGGCTAGAGTCACTCAGACAAACTGAAATTCTAATTTTATGAGAAAATGCAATAATAGCTCACTGATTGATATAATTTGACGAACCAGCCCGTGTTTCAGCTGTGCCATGTGAGTGAGGCCGCTGATTGGTCGGAACAATTAAAGTTTCCAGCAGTAAGTCTGTGAATGCCTCCTGGAGAGCTTATCCCCAGAACACACAGCTGAATGCTCACGCTAGGTTTTAAAATGTAAACCATGATGACTGTGCTTTGGCAAATGTGCCTTCTATTAAAAGCGCTATAACCATTCTTTCTTTTCACTTTGCAAAAAAAGTCCTAAGATATCCGTAATCCAGGCTACAAGGACAATGTGACTTAATGCGTCTGTCATGGCCGAATGATGAAAGCACCATTGAAATGAATGTAATTCTCACTTCAAATGTGGCTGCAAAAAAGGGCTTCAAAGGACATTTTATTTCACCTGTTGATCTTATTTAATTTTTTTGCATCATTCACAGAGTGTGAACTATTTAAATGTGAAATATTGTTTCTTCATGCGGCTGCCGCTTGTTTGTGCTAATGCTGGGGTCTTGTTATTCCTTGTGTGTTTTTCCGCAGAGATGTAATGTCTTGATGGTACCGACAATGTGCCGTTTTGAAACATCTCTGGAAAATAATTTTTCTGAAGCAGCACTTCCAAGGAAAATCTCCAGTTAAAAAAAAACAAGAAAACAACAAGTGTACCGAATGATTGGGCTCCTCTCACTCTGCACCACCAGAAATGTCCCTTGTTTTTTTTTTCTGACAAAACGGCAGAACATTACGCCGCCTTGTTGATTCCAGGTAACTCAGCACAGTGTAAACAATCTGACCTCGATTTTAGATGTAAACAGCTGAAAGTGTTCCCCTCTCCCGCTGCACAACACGATAATCAGATAAAAGTGAAGTGAAAAATATTTACTGCTGCAGCTAATACTGCACACAGCTAGCCAGAAAGTTGTCAAAAATGATGAACTGGGGGCAGGAAATGTCAACAGGATGTGACATTTCCAAACATTTCACCCGCATACATGCATAAAAACTAATAAAGTGTATGAAGGTGAATAAAATAGTACTGTACTACAAGGATTTTAAATATCAACAAAAATACAAGGATTATTGGCAGAGTTACTTTAAAAATTAAACTATTAACCAATGGTTGGTAATAATGATGGAAAAGCAACTGATAGTTTTCCTTCGTTGGCAACTGCAGATCCAAATACCAGTAGTTTAAACAATTTTGTGCAAGTATAAGTTATTCTGAAATATCACCACTTTATTAAAGGGCTTGAACAGGAAAAAACAAACAAAAAGTTCTATAGATTTTTTTTGCTATTTTCAAAGAGACACCATTTTATTTCTATTTTTTAGGTTTTAAAATAATAATAAAAAAACAAAGCTCTTGCAAAACCAGGATGGATACATTTATTTTGTACGGGATTTTGAAAAAGCCCTTCGTTTTCAACCAAATGACAGGAAAAATAGATCTAAAACCAGATCACTAGTACTTCAACTGTAATTCTTTGGTTGAAATTCACAGCCTTTATTTCTTAAAAAAAACTACAACTGAAAAACTGCCAAACCCCTCGGTTTCTCTAAAACATTAGTTGGTTCATTATAATTTTTAGTCAAAGTTTTTAGGCACCATTGTAGAAGGCAAAGGGCCTTGCTCAGGGATCCTGAGTGGTAGTCTTTGGGATTCAAACCCAGGCCCTTGCAGCCTCTCCAGGATGCAAGTGCTCCGCTCTCTAACCACGAGCCTACCCCTCCCCTAGAAGCGGGGGGAGTCTAGAAAAGATCATCACAGCTTCCTCTACACAGGAACAACCCAGGAAGCATCAAGAATCAAGCTTGACAAATAATTTATCTTGGCTAGTTAAAATGTTTTAACTTCTCTAAAGTTGTTCTAAAGTTACCATCCATCCATCCATTTTCTAACACGCTTATCCCTATTCAGGTTGCGAGGGTTGCTTGTGCCTATCTCCATCTGTCAATGGGCGAGAGACGGGGTACACCTTGGGCAGGTCGGCAGTCTATTGCAGTTCTAAAGTTACTATTCATATGTAATATATTTTTTAGAATTAAGTAAGATAAATAAAAACTCTCCTGATGCCCATTTGTAGTTTGTCATGGTGTAAAGGAGCCCAGCCAGCCAAGCTATGCCACATAAAATCTGCCTCAATCCACAAGTTGTTGCTGTTAGGAGAAGTTTGCTGTTTTGGCAGAGAGATTTAGGAAAACACCAGATTCAGATTCTACTTGACCTAATTTTATTTAGTGTGGCTCAAAGTTTCAATTAAAACAGAATAATGTCACAATTTTATGTGAGAAAGTTCATGTCTAATATTTCCTCCATGCATCTTTTTCTGTTTGTACAGACCTGTGTTGTACATGGGGATTGTTGCGTCTGCAACTTATCTGCGTAGTCCCTGAACCGTATAAACGAAATTGATTATTCCTGCATGTTATAGCAGTCGACGTGGCTCCCACCAGATTCTATTAAAACTCTGTAAAAAAACATTTAGTCTTGAAACACATTCTGGATTGTTTTGCAAGAATATTTTTAGCACTCGTCGTGTCCGGAGAAAAAGGGTAGGCATTGCATGCGGAGGTGCCTACCTGCACACCAACACCTCTGCACACCTCCAAACCGAGCTGTGTTTACACGATTCACCCACTTTCTCTCTTCCAACCAGCCGCACGGTGAGTGCCGAGTAAACTTGAGCAAATACTGCCGCAGACATTAACAAGGCCATAGCTGGATCAACAGAGCTTTGATGCCGTTGTTTTCATTGGGAGAAGAACCAGTTGGACTCATCTTACAAAATATAATCCCATTAATCCTGACAGCGTCTTGCACAGCTTGCTACTCTTATTCCCACTGTCTGCTCCTCTTGCTCCATCTTTGGTCTCGAATTTACTCTTCTCCCTCCTAATTCAGACATTTGAAAAAGTTCATTCACTTTAATATAATAAAATGATATAAAATTGTGTTAAACAGATTTTCTAGATTCATAAAAAATAACTTGGCCCAGTAAACTGTTACAAGTAGCTGGAAACAACAAATTATGGCTTTGCTGTTGAAAAACAGACAGCACTGAATGTGAAACAACTTCCACACCGAGCCTTGAATTACATCTTTTCAGGCCATTTTCAGCAGAAAAAGTCCCTACTATAATTTAGTTAATTATTGTTATTCCCCAACTGAAAAGGATGTGTAAATCTGTGGATTTAGGGCTTTTGTGGGGCCACTGCCTGTGCCTTGTGACAAAATTACCTTTAATAAGTTTATTATTGTGCGTGTGAATTACATGTCGTGGGTGCCGATATGAGAACCTGTAATGACATGACACCTTGGTACATACTCTATGCTCGACTCGTGACTTCTTTCTTATTGTGAGGCCCACTCTCTCCTTTTGGGTAATGGACTTATTTTTTTAACAGGAATCATGCTCCTCTTTTCCATGGGAAGTTCTGAAAATGGTTGTGTGTTTTTCAGGGAAATGCATCATTCTGTTTTTATTTCTCTTGGAAAATATACTCCATTTAGCACTATTCTTTTTGAATTTGTACAGTAATCTACAGTATGTGAAAATAAATAAACACAACATGGTATCCCCCGTGCAGAAACATAAAAGTCCGCCTGCATAAGAAGATTGTTCGGCCTTTGTAGCACGCGTGTTGGTGGCACCCATCTGTCTGGCTTTTTCTTTTTTCTCTTTACTGATCAGTGCACCACCAAACCACCTGTTAAGCCTTAATGGGTGACGTCCAGTCCTGTCATTGTACTGTGGTGTGATCTGTCAAAGCGACAAAACAAGTCTGTTCTAACATGAGCTAATGAGCATACCAAATGCAGGAGCAGCAGATATGATAATGTGCCGTGGAGACTGACTCATTCACATCTGCTGCCACCTTGACTCACTTTGACTTCAGTTCTGGTTTAAGGGTAATAGAGCTGTACAATCAGCTACTCCTAATTCAATCTGTGTGACTCAGAAGATGAAATATCAAATTTAACTTTGAAGATGTTACTTCCCCCTCCCCAGGATGGAGAAATTATTCACATCCACCATAATGACTCTAAGTTACTTCAGTTTTCTTTGACAAATTGGAGCTATCTGATTGAGATCTGGACTGTAGGAGTTGAACACATGGCTCAAGTTAAATGGTTTGATGAACAACGGGAGACAAATAATTAAAATGTTCAAGCTTTATGTATGCTCACGGGCCAAAATATCACCTTGGACCTTATAATTTCACCAAGGTATTGGAAAAACCCAAATGTGCCATGTTGGGTTGAGATCTGGTGACTGTGGAGGCCATCAGAGTGCAGTGAAGTCATTTTCACGTTCAGTAGAGCAATTTAAGCTGAGCTGAGCTGTATGACATGGTGCAGGTTCTTGCGGAAATTAGGTCCCAGAAAATGGGTCCTCTTTGGTCATGAGTGAACAGACATCGTCTCTAAAGTTGCTCAAGTAGGCTGCAGTGTGTTAAACGACGCTCAATTTGTGCTAAGGGGCGCCAAGTGTGCCGAGAAAATATCCCCCACGCCGTTTAACCACCAGCAGCCCGGGTACTCCATACAATACTGACCAGGTCTACCGTTTTATGATGTTCACTCTAAATGTTGAAACAGGCAACTTTTCTCCAACTGGTCAAGGATCTTTTTTAAGTGAACCTGTGAAAGATTGCTGTCTACTTTTCTGGGTTTTTTAGGCCTCCGTAATTTTGCCCTGTTCAAAATTAAAATGGCAATTTTTCATAGCATAGAAAGATTTGATTTAAAATATACAATTCTGTTGCATTTTTCTTCATAAGTGCATAATTAGATTTTAAATGATGCATGTATAGTAGCATGATCATTTTTTCAATAATTTCCAGTAGTAAATAAGTCTTTTCATTTAAGAAATTAAAAGAGCAAAGACAAACGTTGGATATCCAATTAAACTCATTAAGGTTCTTTGTTTTAGACAGTTTAGAAAGTAATCATTATCTCTCCTGAACGCAAAAAAAAAAAAAAAAAATTAACCCTTGTTCACTGAATGTTCGTTTGTCAGTTTTTGCCTCGTTAGGTATAATGTGAACTGGAGTGGCCGAGGTAACAACAAATAAAATATTCTTGATTCAAATTGGGAATGCTCATTTTAATCAGAAGTCCCAAAAAGACTGAAACTTGAACTAAACGTTGTAAGACTAATTTGTGAAACCTTCTAGAATCTCGCCTACATGAGCTTATTTATTTTTTATTTTTTTAAATATCCTAATATCTTCCATTGATGAAATATATTAGGATTTTAACTGTAATGTAAACTGCTTTCTGAAACCTTGTTCATTATATCTGGTACAGTCATGGGACAAAGGTCAACAACATTGATTACATAAAATACCACAGAATATGTATTTTATAACTTCACATGAAACACTTGGTGATTTATCTGAAACCCAAAATAATCTCTCAGGAATCCCTCCCCACTCACAGGAGGACACGAGAGCCATTCAGAAGCAGAATGTGTGTAGGAGACCCGACCGTTCAAAGAGATATCCGGCTCACTGAAAAATTCTTATCGGTTCCAGGATGATGCATCTTTTTCTCTCCACTCATCCTCCTCCGTTCATGCATTTCACATGAGGGGTTTTTAGGTATGTTCTGCGATTTGTATCAGACATGTGCCTTCTATATTTGATGCGGGCCCTCCTTGATTCGACGCCCACTGCAAAGGCGGCCAAGAGCTTTCCAGGTTCAAAGCGAAGGGTGGATGTAGAGGAAGAAGCAGGGCAAAGCGCTGAGGTCAACTGGCAACGGCTGAGAGCCCAGCATGTGCAACTTCTGTTGGATGTGCCAAAAAATAAAATAAAAAAATCTTAACACATTGTTTTCTTTGTCAGGGTCACAAATTGTCTATGAGCTCTGTTCTAATTTAAAAAGTTTTGACAATTACAAGCTAAAACTGCAAAACCAGCGTCGATGCCTTAATTAATGCCAACATGCAGACCACGCAGTGATTCTGATCTTATCCACGACTGACGGGGAGGAGATGAAGTAAAGACGGTGGGAGAGTCAGACGACTGTCTGTGCTTCACCGTGGATTTGCCTGGTGACGTTACCTCCCTTGAAAAACGTCACATTGATCTCCCACAGAAACTGGAACACCATGAACAACAACAGAATGGGAGCTTCCTGGTGATTCATTCATTCCTAATAAGCTTCTTCACTGATATGACTGTTACTTCTCAGTGGGAAACATTTGAATATTTCAGACTCCTATGTTTTCGATTTTTAGACTTCATTAACCATTTTAACAGTTGAGAACTTGAGCCCTAAAACGTGAGATTAGTAAGCAATTGCTAAAGTACAACAGTATGAAATTCTGGAATTCAGAAATACTAAAGAAAATGCTTTAAACACAAGATGTAACAAAATAAAACAAAATTATATTCAATTCATGATGGCATTTGAAACAGTGATAAATACTGGAATAAAGGTAATATGAAAACTAAAAGGAAAATAAAAGCAACCCAAGCAAATATAAACTCAAAATTTGATCAACAGAAAACAAAATAAAATAAAATGTGGATTTTTTTCCTGAACTTCAAATAAAAGTCTGAAAAGATAATTTAAAAAAAACATCGACTCTGTCAGGTGTCCTCGGGTCTTTGGCAAGGTTGTTCCAAAGGTAAAGAGAGTAATAGGAATCTGATGTGTCAGCGTCACAGTTTTGAGTTTTTTCTTTACTCAACAGAATAGAAAGTCAAATCAGATAAATAGATGAGATTAAAACCATTACTACCTTTTAATAACCAGTAAAAAAACCTTCAAATGAATAAACACACAGACGCGCTAAGCCAGTCCAGAGACTTTAACGTTGATGTGAGGTGAGCTCACTCTGGTTCCCCTCAACATTCTTGGAGCTCAATTTTGTAATAGGGGGTTTTCAGGTGACGTCACGCTCAGTGATGGGCAGTAGCGCCGCTACATGTAGCGAAGCTATTAGTTAAACTACATTTTCCAGTAGCTTGACCGTAGCGTCGCTGCTTTATGAATCAAGTAACTTTCCTGTAGTGACGTTATTTTTTTGATCAAGCAGCGACGTAGCGTCCACAAACGCTACAAAATCCAGGACATAAGAAATGAAACCAGGTTTGCTATTTTGAAACAACATTCAGAGTGAACAATCAATCAGAGTTGTTGGTTGGACATGTTCATGCGCGAGCTTCTACTCTGCCTCTCCTGTCTGTTATGGCAAGCCGATGAGGCCAATTATCGTCCGTACAATAACGCGCAGTTCCAACCCGTATTTTACGCGAGCGCGCGTTTCTTACGTCACCGCGCGTTTCCAGCCAGAACGCGCGGTGACGTAAAAAACGCGCGCTCGCGTAAAATACGTGCGGTAGCGTTAATAACGTTTGGTGGCGTTTTTTGCATATTATATTATCAAGAGGTTGTCTTTTATGTGCTCAGCCACTAGATTTAAAGGTGTTTTACCCAATAAGAACACTGCAGCACCAGACACAACTAGGAGGTCCCTGATCGTTGGGGAAAGGCAGAAAGAAGATGCACCTTCCTTTCTGATCCTGTCTAAATCCTGCTTAGTTCAATAATAAAGTCTGATATTACACAAAACTCACTCTGCTTGTTCTCCCTACTTATGCCCTTGGTGCAGAAGAAAAATGAAATCTTTAACAGAAATGTTATTATTAATTCTGAAAATATCATGTGAATATAAATACAAAGCATACAGAAAATGCAGCTTTGTTAAGTGATCTGGTTTATTTTATTTAGCTTTTAATTTCTTTTCAACATTTAGTAATGTCTACACTGTGTTAGGTCATTGGCTGATCTTTAATAAATGTTTTAACCAGTGTATCAGACTCATTTTGAATTGATCTGACATTAGGTTGGTACAACGTTAAGTAGCTTCTGATGTAGTTAAGCTACTTTTAACACATTTGTGTAACTTAGCTTGCTATATTTCTATAGGTGGTAGCTTTTGTGTAGTGAAGCTTAATTTATTGTTGAGTAGCTGATAGCTTAGCTCACTACACTGGACAAGTAGCTTGCCCAACACTGGTCACGCTCACGTGACTACTCAGCGCGTCCGCCATATTGGGTGTCAGTCGTTTCGCACCGTTGACCTGCATCGTATGACGCCTTAGGCAGTATTGGAAGTGAACAATGGGGAAAACGTGTTTAATGGTTGGTTGCACGGCCCGTGGAGGTGGAGAACAACGCTCTTTCTATCGCCTACCAGCCGTAATAGTGAATCAGTGTGAAAAAACAAAACAGCTCTCTGAACAACGCCGTCACCTATGGCTGACACGCATATCCAGGTCCGATTTGGACGGTGTTAAGCTGGAATACGGCAGAGTCTGCGGTGCTCACTTTGTCACAGGTAATTAACTGTTAAGTATTTAAAACATGTAAGAATATATTAATAATAGGGCTTGGGTGTCATGACGTATTACTTTCCGCGGCTGCCATGTTGACTGCCTCCGCCGCCGCTACTGCCTATGACTACCGCGTACTGTACTCCCTCTCTCAGCCGTTTGAAAATTTGATTAATTTCACCTTAACTTGATTTCAACCATGGTCAACCGTTGCTGTATTGTGGGCTGTAACAGCGCAACACATGATCGCCATGGGAAAAACATAGAAACGGGTTAATTTTCCACCGCTTTCCTGCCTGGAGGCGCAACCACGGAGAACAAGTGTCAGAGATAACAAAGAGTCGTCGGCTCGCTTGGATCGCGGCTGTAAGACGACCGAACATAACTTTCCACAGTATCCCGATGTCAATGAGAGTGTGTTCTAAACGTTTGAAACACATAGCAGCTAGTTAAAAGTACATTACATGCGTGAGTGGTTGTTAGCACTAACGGTTAGCATGTGCCAGAGCCCGTCTGAGCACAGCTTACCTTTGAACGAGTTACTGTGTTCCCAATGTTTGCTGGCTTTATGATCTGCAGCTCCTACCGGCGTAAATACGGTAAATACAACTTAATTTTGCACTGGTCATTGTTCTGCTTAAATAATTAAAGCCGCGAGCGGCGTCGATCAGCCCTGCAGCCAAGCGCCTTCGCGCACCGCTGGCCGTCAGCCACCGCAGAAGCATGCAACGCATTTGCGTCGGATTGTTTACATTTTTACCATCTTATTAAAACTCACCCGTCCACGTATGATGGCGATTTCCTTGATGTACATAACTTCGACATCTCGTACCCAACCAGATGTGAACTGGTTGTGAGCCTCTAGACCCTTGTAAGCTCTCATTTCCTCGAGAGTGTGCAGAGGGTTTTCACTGAACACCAGGTAATGCACTATGTCGCCGTGCTCTACATTTGGCCAATCATCTGGATTACGGCTAAACAAGGCACCGTGGAGGGCATAGGGGTCCATATGGTCGATCACGGAACATTTCCTCAGATATACGTCCTTATCTGGTCGCTCTAGCGTGCTGGCGTACTTATCCATTCGCGATACGATAATACGTGTACGACAACTAGAGATAAGGAAGTGTGCCACCCAATATGGCGGACCGGAAGTTGGCCAGTGACGTCAGTGAAAACCCCCTATTGTGATCTTGTGTTTCTTTTAGGAACGACCTAAAAATGTACATTACGGCAATCAAAGTGGCACGTTATCAAAGGCGATTATCAGCGTGTGAGAGAGAAAAGGTTAAAGCATTTTGTCAGATGATGATGTATGTTCTTTCAAACGTTTTTAATATACAGTCATATTAAATAGATTAGAATATACATTTCATGAGGTTTGTTAGATTAAAAGTACACTTTAGACTGAGAATGTTGTATCATTCTTTCCCTTTTATCTCCTCTTCACCTTTTCTCCTTTTTTTCTCTTCTACATTCTTGTTTTAGTGTCCATATAACATGAAATATTCACAGCATAAATTATAATAAAGCTACTTGCATGCATAAATCAAGCGGAGCACTATGGCGAAAGCGGTAAGGCTACGCTTGTGAAAGTAAAATCTGTTGGGCTCTTTTTGGCATTAAGACAACAATTCTTATTGCCGCATTGCCAGACAGGACACTATATATATATATATATATATATATATAGCATGCGACGCATTTGCGTCAGATTGTTTACATTTTTACCATCTTATTAAAACTCACCCGTCCACGTATGATGGCGATTTCCTTGATGTACATAACTTCGACATCTCGTACCCAACCAGATGTGAACTGGTTGTGAGCCTCTAGACCCTTGTAAGCTCTCATTTCCTCGAGAGTGTGCAGAGGGTTTTCACTGAACACCAGGTAATGCACTATGTCGCCGTGCTCTACATTTGGCCAATCATCTGGATTACGGCTATATATATATATATATATATATATATATATATATATATATATATATATATATATATATATATATATATATATAAGATGAAAAGTACACTTTAGAAACAACATTTAAGCTTTTATTAAACTTTTCATTAAGCTTCGATTTCTTCATGAAAAATTTTGCTTTTTTATTGGTCTGATGTAATATTCTAATCTTAAAGGCTGTTTTTATTAGCTGGAGGTGAGGGGAACTCATGATTAATAGAAGTAAATGGTTTTAAAACATCATTAGCTTGTGTTAATCTATATAACGTATTTGCTTTTAATGAACTGAATTACTGAAATAAATGAGCTTTTCAATAATCTTCTAATTTACTGAATATGACTGTAACGTAAGAAATTCAGATGTTGATAAAACATAACATCTTTTTTTTTAACTTGATATAAAGGTTTTATTGCCAGTGTTAAAAGTTGTCTCGCTGAAAGCCAATAACTAAGAAATTAAAAACCTTATGGCTTTCACAGAAGGCTGACAACGGTCAGCAAACTCCCTTCACACCACACACGGTTCATCTATATATAAATACATAAACATAAAAATGTTGAACCTTCTGTTTTTCATGTAATTTATCCCGGACCTTCATGTGCAGGGTGCAGCCATTGTGAAGCTAAACTGACTGGCCTCATGCAATAAAAAAAGCATCTTCACGTCACAATGAGCCTCACAGCTTTTGACTCAGTCTTCCCTGCTGGGAGGACAGTTATGAGCCACTGTCTGACCATTTTGTGCCAGCATAATCGAATAAACCGTTTAAATTTGGACTTTGCGTAAATATGTTTATTGGACTTAAAAATGGCCCCCCTGAAAGTACCATTACAAAGAATTTTCCATTAACAGACACACAGGTTGACACAAAAGATTTATCATTTGGAGGCTGGAGACTCTTGAGAGATCTCATCTCGTGTGCGAAGAATGATTTCCCTGCTCTTTTTCTGAAAGCTTGCTAGGCAACATGATAATACCACTGGGGTAAGTCCATTAAAAATATCCACCTAGATGTTATTCATGAATCAGTTGCCAGGCCAACTGGTTCAAAAATAATGTAAAAATAAAACTTGATGACGAAGTAAATCAGCAGGAGAGCTTCCAAGATGAGCAAAGCCAACTTCGGCAAAAATAAAACAAGCTTCACATTGTCGTCAACACGGGACATTCGTAAAGTATTCAGAAAATAAAACCAAGGCTAGCACATCCAGTTAAGAGATTTGTTCTTTGGTGAAATAGGCTGCAGCTTTAAAAATAGGATAAAGTAATAAAGCTACATCAAGTGGGCAAAAAGAAGAAACAAATATGGGAAACAGCCAATGCACTACTTTAAAAAGCTACAAATTACAGCGAAAACGTTTCTTTCAGTTAGCTCAATGCCAGAATTAGCAATATATATATATATATATATATATATATATATATATATATATATATATATATATATATATATATATATATATATATATATATATATATAGGGGTCTCTCTCTCTCTCTTCAAATTCAGAATTTTACATACATTTCCTTAGCCTTTGGTAGAATTGCTCATTAAACAGCACAAACTATGTCAAATTTTTGTGTGTCCTTCTATGCAGCAAGCTGCTAACAGCAGTTTGCTGGGATTTTGACCATTTCCTCCAGACAGAACTGGTGTAACTCTGTGTGGTAGGAAAGTCAAACTATAGCTGGCCTCCAAGACTTATTCAATAAGGAAACGGTGAAGTGGTCAAGTTCCAGCACTTTACTGAGAAACAGAGCAGAGATTACAGAGATGAAAGTAATCGCACCCAACGGGCCAGCTTCAGCCTCCGTCTGCCCTGTCTCTGTCCGGCCCTCGTTCTCGCCTCTTACTAATACCTGACCGCAGCCTTGCTGTGAGACAAAACAAAGACAGTCTATCCTAGACAATCATTATCCTGCACAGTAAATACGCAAGCATTGGCCTTGGAGCTGATATGCAGTTCTCGGGTCTCCAGTGCTCACATGTCTGAAGAGGTGTCAGGTCATAGTGACTTTAGGATAATAATCCAATAATACTCCAGGTTTAAGCCCTCTTTGCTTGAATAGGCCCATTCACCTCTGCCCACAGTTTGTCTAGGGCTTGGCATCAGGGTTTGCTGAATATTGACTCTGTTTAAGCCTCTATGTAACTAATTTGGCATTATGCTTGTGATCATTGTCTCTATGGATGCCTCCACTCGTCAGTTTTTTTTAGCAAAGTAGCCAAATCCAGTTTCTGTGTTTCTGGGAACTTTCCTCGCTGAGGGTCCAACAATAACCTGAAACTATGATGCTTAGAGTATGTAAACGTTGCTAAAATCTGGGAACTGTAACTGACCTAAAACGTGAAGTTCCATTTTATTCATAAATAAGGCGAAACCAGATGTTTACAAACACTGTATAAAAAGACGCCTAACCTTTTTCCCCCCATCAACATTAAACGGACAATTTCCTTTTTTGTGTTAGTTATTCAAACAAATTTAACGACATATTTCATCATGACATGGGGTAATTTAACGACATATTTCATCATGACATGGGGTAACGATAAAGGTCTAAAGAAGTGCAGAAAACTATTGAACTATTCAGTTATTTCAAACAATCTTTTTCATAAGCAAGGTACAAATATATCTGTGGAATATTCTTGAGGTTTGAAACAAGCAGTACACAGCAGATGTAATCTACAGAGTTGACACATACAAGCCAATCTTCTGAGTAGATTTTTTTTTACTTTTAATTGAACCAAAACAAAGGTCTGAAAAAATCTGAAAGCAAAGACAAGCTTTTTAATGAGCACAGCAGGCAGACGGCATATCCTGCTCCCGCCAAGTCATTAGTTGTTCTCGTGTTTGTTCTGTCTGCATCAGGGGTCACAGACAAATGTCTGCTGTCACAATCCCTTTTTGTTGTACGTGTGTTTTTCGTTTTGAATTTCGGATACTAACACCTACGCCCTGGCAGCCACAAAGTCAACATCTTTTTAAACACTCTCCATAACGCCACCTTCCAGTCCAAGTTATGCAATCTCATGTCATAAGAGGCCTTTTCATCCCAGTCAAATGCAGGAGGATGTTACAAAATGAAGACAGCAGGGGTGTAAAATGGGAAGGCACGCTCAGAAATGGTAATTCCGAGGCTGGGTTACCATATGTAACATGACACAACAGATGGATTTGAATATTCAATACTATATTTCCAGTTTGAGGATTCACAATGCCTATTAATTGACGGCTGGATTTGTGACTGCTGTGAAGATTTAGGCCCTTGGAGAATGAGAGCAAGAATAGGGGTTATGTCACCACACTGGAAAAGTTGCCTTTGAGTTCAGTGTCAGTCTAGTTAGGAGTGTAATGACAATGAGATATTCTTCCCCGAACAGAAGATTAAATCTTGAAAATGACGCACTTTGCAATTCTCAGAGAAACTTCTATGTTTTATAACCTGATAAAATTAGAAATCACTTCAGTCAGAGTATAAAATATTTTGCGACATTGAACAAAGGAATATTTTACACCCTCAAGATAAGAGATTCCTCCGTTTTATCTCCTTTATCTCCATCAGAGGTGTGGGGGCAGGAGCTTATAGATCTGACAGAACCATGAGGCGGTGCGCAGCACTGACATATTGCTCAAAGATGGAAACAGATGACGGTGTAAGATCACACCAGCATCCTATTTACCATTTTTAAATTCTGTTCCTTTAATACAACACATTAAAGTTAGCTATTGTCTATAATTGTTTATTGCTTTTAGATCCCCATTAGCATCAGCAACATGCTGCATCTGCTATTCTTCCTGGGGTCAGTTTGCATAAAAAGACAAATTTCATGTACAAGATCAAATGTACAGGATGAAATATTAAAATAACATTCTATTTTCTACACTTTTAAATAAAAACACAGACATAGCTATAAATAGAGAAATAGTTTAGATTTTTCTTACATAAAAAAATTAATCAATATAATATAATATGTCTATTTTGTCTTATACTGTGATACGAACTCTCACACATAAATCATAGACATGCGCAATGACATCTACTTTGCAAATGCATAAACTTGACATTCATCTATTAAATTAATAATACATTGTTTTTATAGTATATTTTCAGTTGCTTCTTTAAACTGTAAGCAGTATTTGGTTTGATGTTTTGTGGCAGTGAGTTCACTTCCTGCATTGCCCTTGACATCACTGTATGCTGGCTAAAACGTATTTTACACTTTGGCTGAGGGAAACATTGTCTAACCGTGTGCCTTGTTGAGTAATCATGGGTATTTCTGTTAAATGGTAATTTTTGGTACAACATAGATTACAGTGTTTATACTGTAATTGTGTTATTGAGAAAGTTTATTAGTGCATACTGTACAACCCTCTATCTTTCACTCATAACCAAGAAAGCTGATTATGCATTTTAGCAACATTTGTCCTAATAGCACATTTTAGAGCCACATGAGCTGCTTTATTTTGCACCAGCTGTAATTTTTTAAATATTGCTTAATGATGTATTGGATCAAACCATAGAGCAATAATCCAAATGGGACATTTTTTTTAGAGTTTGAATTACACATGGGATTGATTGTTTAATTAGATGTTCTGAACATCTTCTGATGACAGACAATCTACTAAACATTTTTGAGACTACTCTCTGGATATGTTGATCCTAAGAGAGTTTACTGTCTATAAGAATTCCTAAGAGCTTCGCCTCCTCCACTTGTTTAACAGAGACATTCTTTATACAGAGATCCAGTTGAGGTTTGACTCTCAGAAAATGATTTGTGCCAATGACAATGCTCATTGGTTTTGAAATATTTAAAATCAGTTTGTTACTGTCCACCCAGTCAGCTATACATTCAAGCTCTCCTTCAAGGTCAATTTTAATTTCACTAATACACTTTGCTGTTAAATATACTGTAGTGTCATCAAAAAACTTTGAGATCCCTGCTTTGCTAAGCTCTAACGGTAAGTCATTTTTAAATGTTGTATATAGAATTGGGTCAAGACAGCTGCCTTGTGGGACTCCATGTTGTACTGTCTGAATAGCAGCCATTATAATAGACCAGTTGTCTCCTGTCACTAAAATAACTACTGATAAACTGTAATGCTGATTCTACAAAGCCATAGGATTCAAGTTTCTTCAACAAAATCTTATGATCAATAACGTCAAAGGCAGCTAAGAAATCAAGTAACACAACCCCAATTATATTATTATTTTCCATTTCCAAGAGGTATTTGACTTTAAAATAAGTGTTAATTTGTTCTTGTATAACCATTTCCATTATTTTACTCAAACATGGCATTAAACTGATGGGTTGACAATATGCTTTGGTAAATGTCAGTTTTTTTTTTTTACATTTTTTAATAGAGGTATTACTTTTGATATTTTCCAAGCTGACAGGAACTTATTTTTTTTATTAAAACACTGATTTATGAGTTATAACCGGTGCAGTAACAGAGGCTATAGGTTTTAATAGTTGCCCGTTTAGTTCATCCACCCCAGGAGGTTTGTTTTTTTCAACATCAATAGTAAAATTAACTTTTGATATACTTTCTTTCTTAATGAATATGATATATTTTCTTTATTCAAGGTGTTTCTGAAGGAATAAATCTTGTTTTGAAAATAATTGTTTAAATGATTGGCTGTATCATATGATACCACCAGCCCTGGAGGATTTGAGTTTGAGACCATGACCCTAATTGAAGACTAAAATCCTCTGTATGGGACAACACACATCTCTGCCTTGACAAGTACATTATGTTTGACAGCTTTCCTACCCCACACCCCTCTGCAGTCTGATTTCAGAGCATGCAGACTGACAACATAAAAAGGTAAATTAGGACTGTGGTAAACAGCTACACAGTCAATGTAATGACATAATGACACAGCAGCACGTCTAATAAAGAGGCTTAAGCCTTTACAGAAGCAGGGGAGTTATGACATTTTCAGCTTTGGCTCCCAAAACAAAATGATTCACACAACGCAGAAAACATGCAGCATGCAAGAACCCCAAAAGAAAAGTGACACGAGCTGCGATCCACAGGTAAGCTTTCCAGACAGAACAATAAAAACAAAAGACTACATGCATAAATACTCAACTAAGCATGAGTGTACGAGGTCAGAACACATGTGAACAAAACAAAAGAAAGAACTGCTTCATCACAGGCGTGGCTATGAGGATCAGGCAGACTGAGAATGAAGGTGAGAAAGGTGTAATCAGACACAAGTAAATCAGACGCAAGAATACTTATTAGGCAATCAGTGGGGATGCAGCATTAGAGACAAAGCTAGATAAAAAAAACGTGCCAAGTGTGTGTGGCGCCTTATAGTCAAGGAAAGCATACCGGCTTCAGCACACAGTTCACAGTGGTGAGTGAGGCGGCTACAACCAGTGACATCTCAGAGCACAGTGGGACAAAGGAGTCAAGGGCTGTAGGCAACTGGCTGAAGCGCACAAATACACTTCGGCATAATCAAGTCCAGGAAGAAAATTGTTTGACATCAGAAGCTTCTGAGCTCCGAGGGAGAGACAGGACTTGTTTCTGTAATAACAAAGAGAGCTTCACCCTGAATTTTCTGATCAAAAGTTTAAGATGAACTTTAAAAGAAACCTCCAATAATTAATTCCAATTACTTGTGCCTAGCTCGAGAATTTTACCTTGGGCTGCTTTAAGGTTATGATTTCAGAGGATGAAACAGATTTTTTAAAAAAAGCGTCTATTGGATTTTTCAGCCTTTAAAGACAAGTTTTAAGGATCTGCGCCGTATTGAAAGGCAGTCTGCAAAAATCTGAACGTCTGTGCGATTGCGTTGGAACAACAGTAAATTAGCAGAGTCATTCACATAAGGATGGTAGGGATTTGTCAAGTGTGAGCTCAGATTATTAATGTAGATTGTGAACAGCATCAGTCATGCAACTGAGTACAACTTTTGTGCTGTCAAGGAAGGTGCATCTAACTCCAGCCACTTGAATGCAGTGAGCCCTACTTGCCAAATATTCTGTAAACCTGTAAAGCAAGAGACAGCTTGATGGAGATGCCCTTCTGGAAAAATATTTCTAACAAGAGACCGTGATCGACAGTGTCAAATGATTTAGATAGATCAATAAACAGGGCAACACATAACTCTTGGAAGAATAAGAGATGATATTGTGAGCAGCACATTCTGTAGAGTAATTAAATATTTACAAGTATGTTTCTTCCTTTTAAAAAGAGCAAAACTAGAGACGCATAATGTTGCCAGGCTTGTTTTGTATGCAGCCAACGGATGGAGGGGGGGGGGGGGGGGGGGCTGCTGCACCTTGGAACATTTATGCTGTAAGATTCACGTCAGTTGCAACTAACTGGGATTTTCTACGCTTCTTAAGCTTTATTTCCTGTGCGAAAGTGTCAGAAAGTGACCTTTTTTGGGGATCACCTATGGTGGTGCGGCGGTCATCAGCTGGTAATGCCAAGCTCTTAGCGGAGCACAGGAAATCCCTTTATCGCCATGACAACACTATGCACCTTCGTAGGAATGGCGTCAGCCGAGTCCCTGAGCCTCATAGCAATACTCTCCGCCTGCATTTCAGAGAAAAGATTGCCCTTCAGCTTGAGTCACATTATGTTCTTACTATTGGAAACCGGAAATAACAGAAGCTGAGTTTTGGAGCCATGGCATAGCTAACCAGCTATTGATATATGCAAAATTAGTGCGACCTTTCAGGTTGCATGTTAAGCAGTTGAAATCAATAGCAAATAACGCTGGTCGACATAAAGCTTTATTTTCTATAGCTGTTCCAATGATTTATGGATTAATCCCTTTCAAACGACTCAGTTTTTCTTGATCTCTTCATCTGAATTCAATGTTCATTAAATTTTATTGGCTATTTAGAAGAGAGAAGAAACAAATATTTGTTTTTTAATAACTTAATAACTCACAGGTCTGAGGATACCTGTTTTCCAACCTGCTTTCTCACTACCTTGTTTGCCCTGATTATCAGTTCTTTTTTCTACCTTGGTGGAAACTGAGTTTTTCCTAATTTATTTCAGCTTAGGTATACATCACTTTTAATATGATAATATTGAATCATTTAAAAAATGTTTTAATCCTGAGACATTTCCATTATATTCTCAATGATAGTTTAGGACTGTTTCTAGAAAATGTCAGGCTCAATGGGAGGTGGAATGTGTCTCTTCTAGGAACATCTGGAAACTCCCACAAGACCTTCACACCAGTGACTCGTACTGTCCCGCATATTCGGCCAACTCACCCTTCACACTGACTTGTGGAACCAACACCTTTCCACCCTCAGATTAACAGGTTGATCTCACAGTTCAGGTTCCCCTCATTCTGAGCTGTGGATGAGTTCAAATGCCATTCTCCAATTTGTAAACTGTCACGGTCTCTTCAGCTCCACAGCTCGTCTGTGACTCAGCAGACCTCTGTGTTTCTCTGCTATCTCTCAAACACAAATGAGCTCTCTGGTCTCAATACACATTTTGTAGCTCACACATCTCGACCCATTTACAATTGTATCCTGGCTAATCACTTTGTCTTGCTGCAAAGTCAGTCCAGGCTGTCAAGCAGAGAAGAAGAAAGAGCTTAGGGCCAAAGAGGAAGGTGAGAATTTCTTAGTGTAACACGGTAAACAAGATGGGATGGAAGATGGGAATGAAAACCTGGTTATGAAGGGAAATATTGCAGTAAAAAACCCCACAAACATCTAATCAATTCAGGTCTAATGTACACAAAAGCTTATTAAAGATCATATCCTGAATCAAGTCATTTTTTTTCACTATAACTTTGAAGAAAAACATTTAATAAAAAAAAAAAAAAAAAGGAATTATGGAACAGGTATTAAACTTCGCAGAGCCACACAGGTTAACGAAGCGAGGAGTGTTCGTTGGCTTTAACTGAGAAACACTAGATAGGAGAATAACCTGTCCAATGCAGGGTGAGGAATACCAGCAGATGTTTAAGCCTGGTAAGTCAAACACTGCAGTCCACAGTATCAACGCTACACTGAGGTCAAGTAGGCCAAGCACAAAACAATTAAATGCCTTCAATAGGGTTGTTTTTCTATAACGGTGCTTCACAAATGAACTCATGAATCATTTACACCGTCAGATTTTGATGTCCATTTGCACATGCTTGAGCTTCTCTTGATGTTGCTTGGACAATCCTGCATTTTGCAAAGTTTTCTCACATTGTTGTGTAAATCGGCTGCTGTATTTTCTCTGTTTAAACTTGAATATGTATTATTTATCTAGATATGCCATATTAATAACTGTGCAATACATACACTGGTTTTATTTGAACTTTTAATTGTATTTCTGACAATTTCATTTTCTGTTGGTTTGGAACTAATTTAGATCAGATTAGCTTGATTTTCATAATCAGTTTAGTTTACTTTGTAACTGTTTTCATCATTGTCATGCCCCCCATTGTGGGACAACAAAAGGTATTTATTTAATCTCTAAAAGCAACAGTGAAATGGATCAGAAATCTGAAGTCTGAGCAAAAAAAATTTGAAATGGCCCTCTTAGGGTTTGAAAACCTAACCAAAACACATTTCCTGTTGTTGTGGCCAAATCCTTCAATCTTAAGTCATCTGACAAGAAAGCTTTTCTACCTTTAGCTTCTCCAACTGAGCTGCTTAACATGTTGAGCCTGTAGGTGTTGGTATAAATTTGTGCACACACTTTTACAATTGAGGAGATTAAGAATGAGAAAATATCTTCAAATACAGCTTCTATTTTATGTCATTTAGCATTATTTGTGTCGATGTTGGAGTCGATTGCAGAAAGGAAGGAGCACACAAAAGAAACAGACTCTGGTGAGACTCATCTGAGACAGTGAAGCCCTGCTTACAAGACCTCTGAAGAACTTCAGATATCACAAGGTCTGCAGTCGCCAGAAGACACTCAGCAAAGTGTAATACCTGCTATTCAAGAGGGAAAACAAGGGAATAACAGGTCTGGTCATGCCCAGAAAAAGGAAAACTTATAAATGTACTAGAATAAATTGTAGATTTTGTTTTTACTTATTTTTGTTGCACTTTCCCCATCCATCTATTTGGCTCCATGAATGAAGAGAAAAGAAATCAGGGGAGAAGTTGTGTTCAACTTTTTAGTGCGCAGACCATGGACGTTTTTATCAGATTATTAACTGAATCTAACTAAAGTTACAAATTAAAGTTACAGTTGTCACAAAGTCTCTGTTTATGTGGGCCACAGATCAAAACTCAGTCAATTTAAAGATCTCTAAGACCTCAAACATTACAATTATTATAACGTATAAGTGCCTTTTGAAAAAGTGACAGAACAAGCTTTTATAAAACCATCCTAAATGGGTACCTATGCACATTCTCGTAAAAGGCTCAGCTTCCAACACTTCAATGCTTTTTTAATCAATGCACACTTTCAGCTTTTTCTACATTTACCTTATTTTTCCAGCAAGTTACTTTCAACTGCATGTAAAATCAATCACAAATTTATTTCAGCCATAAAAAAAATATTTTTCTTTACAGAATAAAAGGCTGTCTAAATTAGCCTTCTGTGTTCAGGCTAAACTTTGCAGCTACAACATTGCATGACAGGAACACCTAGCAGCTTAGAAAAATATACCTAAGTCTTGGTAATCTATTGTACATGTTTGGTATGTTTTTATAGACACATTTGCAAGATTTATTCAGGTGCTTTAATAAAAAAAAGAAAAAAAAAAGAAATTTGGGTTTTATAGTCTTCCTTTCTCAAAATGATACCTGAACTCATCTGCTGGAGTCAGAAGTAGGCTCCCGATGTGGAGGGAGTGGTCACCTTTGCTCCTGTTGACAGCCATGGCCTAAGACTTGACTCTAACTCCTAAGTTGTGGTATTAATGTGGACACAGCTATGGCTTTGGTTGTACAAAACCATCCACTGTCAGAGCTAACCACACACAGTTGAAGAGATGTTAATCACGAATGCTCCACAAGCTCTAAAACCTTCAGAACAGGACTTCCCCTAGCACCCTGCTGGGGTAAAGTTTCCAAATGCCACTGCATTCTCTGCCATCATGAATCTTTGATTGTCATTATGTGACCATAATGAAAACTTGGCGAGACACCAAACACTAATCAAGGCACCATTCTCCATTCATTACACTGGCTTCCCATCTCTACCAGGATTGAGTACAAGGTTCCCTCCTCACACATCAATGCATCCATGGACATGCCCCCCCTAGTGGTGGCCTAGTGGTTAGAGCAGCACGCTTGCACTCAGAGAAGGATGCAAGTACCCAGTTCGATCCCCAGCGCTTGCACTCTGGGTCCCTGAGCAAGACCCTTAACCCCAGATTGCTCCCCGGGCGGCGCACATGGCAGCCCACTGCTCCCCAAGGGTGATGGGTTAAAAGCAGAGAACAAATTTCGTTGTAATGTATGTTTCCATGACAATAAAGATGATATTACTATTAATATTATTATTATTATTATTACCACCTCAAAGAACTTATCAACCCACAGAACACAACCCGCTCCCTTCGCTCCACTCACTCAAACCTCCTCCACATTCCCAGAACCAGACTCAGGACAATGGGAGATAGGGCATTTTGTGCTGCTGCCCCACATCTGTGGAATGCCCTCCCTGACACCTTGAGGGCACCTCAATCATAATCAATCAAATCAATTAATAATAACAAAAACACTTACAGGTTACAAGACTTTAAAAAAAACTCAAGTTCGGTTTATGTTTCTGATTGTTGTTCTGTAAGTGGTTTAGCATTGGACTGTATCCTATTATCAGGTTCTGTGTTTTTATTACTTTTTGTCTCCTTTCATGTTCATGAGGCTGATAGAACATTGATAATTTGGATTTCAGTAAAGGGCTGAAAAAATGGTTGAGTTCAATGTGCAAATAGATTTAGAAACTAATTTGATTTTGTGATTAGACATTTACTGCTGTTCATCAAGTATCCAAAGTAACAATGTCTCACTTTTAATTTAAGGCAATTTCAAAAGAGCAGGAGATAATCTTGAGTGCATTTGCTTCTGGTAATCAGATATTTTAATAAGGTAAAGGACAGTCCAGGTGATTAATGGGGTGTGATCATGACAGATGGATAAAATAAAAAGCACAATGCGAGACATCCCACATTTGTGTTTAATCAGCTTTTTGTTGCCATACAACACACATTAAAACTGCAGAGGTGGTTTTATTGGATTGCATTAGAATGTAAGAGTTTGAATGATTTTGGCTGCTAATGAATCAGAAAGACCAGGCTCTTTAGTCCCCGACACCCACATCTTGCACATGCTCAATGGTCTGACAAGAGGAAAAACCCTGGACCACTGCTTGGTATTATTATGATTATTGTGTGAATCTCATCAGCATCTGCAGAGTGTGGGATAGATGGGCCTGTTTAATTTATTCTAAAGCAATTTATATTCATTATGCAATTTCCAGCCTAATTACCATTGTGACAGAGGGGGCACTCAGTGACTAGCACTTTTGCTTGCCATCAACAACTTTTTTTTCTCCCCACTGTCCTCTCTAATAAAATGGTGTCCCACCAGCCCCTTGGTCCTCTTCAACTCAACCTTTTCATGCAGGTATTGTTCACTGCTGGTTTCTCTCTGATATAACTGGACCCTAAATGCCTCCTGGAGATCTTAATGCTTTTGGTCCAACAAGTAAACAATTTGAAATTTTTCAGCTTATCTGCTTTGTAACCAATTGTGCTGCAATAATTTATAAGGAATGTTTTGTCAGGATTTTGAGCACATGGCAGAAGAAGCATGTGAAATTACCTTACACTTTAACAGATGACACATAGTATCAAAAACACTTGAATTTGTAGGAGATTAAAGAAACTAAACTATTTTCATTTTGTGCCATAATGGTGTGATGAACCCAAGCTGATTAAAATACAAGGATTTTATTTTTTTGTCTGGCAAGTGTTAGTTGTTGTCCCACAAGGTTGTGTGCTTGCATTTTGTCTTTAATTACCATAAATCTTTATTAGTCAGGGTAGCGGTCATCGTGCCACCTCACCATTTTCATTCATTTCAATTGTTTTATATATAGGCTTAAATTTAAGTCTTCTGCAGAGATTCTTTGTACTAACCCTTACTCATCCACGGGTTGTTTCCTCCCACTTTGAGAACAGACAATTTAATTAGTTATTTTTAGTATTCTACATGAACTTCAGGAAAATCTATTGTAAACATGTTAATCTTGCAGTTATTACAGACACAATGTTTTCTTTTGATTCATATTAGTGTAATAAGATTAACTTGTGTATTTAAACACATACTTAACATATTTTAACACAATCATGTAGTTCCACAAGGTTGGACATGCTTGGACAATACATTTCACCATAATACCCGAACTCAGCATCAGGGTTGAGATCATTTCGCCACTATCCATTTCATACCCCCGTAGTTTTGGCAGTTTCGTACAAGACCTTTGTAGGGAAGAACTGGAGCTGTCTGCCACACAACCTAAACAGGAGTCAATTTCTACCAAACAAGGGAATCTGGCTTTATCTCCAAAACATCTGACATGAGCTGTCCCTATGATGTACTTCATTCCTGAGTTTTTCCATCTTCCTCACTCATAAAGAGGATCCCAACATCTGCAGCCCTATTAGGCACGAAACCGTTTGTGTATGGGAAGCAAATGGAAGTAGGAAGGGGAAAACTGGCAACGTCTGGATGTGAAGTGGGAACTTGACCTGGAGCAGACTAGATACCATTTATAAATGTGATATATATATATATATATATATATATATATATATATATATATATATATATATATATATATATATATATATATATCAAAACAGTATTGGACAGCATAGGGTGACATTCCATTGATATGGGGATATGCATGAATGAAACCATGTCAAATAACTTCAAAAGCCTGGCTGAATCTTAATTCTGTACTTGTAATTTAATTACTTCAAGTTTTTGCTGTCAGTAAATGTGCTTTTATCTTTTCTTTCCGATTGCAAGTCTTGTCGTGCTAGACACTTGTTATGCATCTCCCTTTCCCCTCCTTTTAACCCTCTCCCAGGCAAAACGCTGCTCTTCATGAGTCGGGCTTTTCAGAGTCCTGTGTAAAAAAGTGTTTCTCCACTCCTGTGATTTCAGCAGCACTTTGCATGTTCAGAGACGACAAAAGAGCGGATGTGAAGATTAACGTCTTATTGGCACAACTCTTAAGAACGGAATTTCAACCCCCCCCCCCTCGTCTAAATGCATTAGAAAGTACTGAAATGTAATCAACATGATTAAAATGATTGTAAATAGAGTTAAAATATTCCATTAGAATCCTGAAATAATTTTTACATCACTGTAAATAAGGATGCATTTAGATTTAAACATTATTAATGATAAAGTGTGGGCAATGGCTTGTACAGTGTTAACACCTCTCTTTAAAACGGACCTCATATGTAGAACCTCTGAGTCTCTCACACAACCTGCCCTGTGATGACTCAGTAGCGGAGGGGGGAGCACAGCGTGGATGAAGCACATACACAGCGGAGGATGCGAAAATAAAGGAAAGATCAGTGGTGAAGAGATCAAAACACGAAGGTTCGAATGGATGGTAAAAAGGTTTTAGTTTCTATTTGCATGAGAATGTGCACCAAACAGTAGTACACATTACCAAAAGCATCATGTGCAGTGTTATATTTACTACTTGAGGGCTTGCATTTCTGCCTGTTTTTTTTGTGATCTAAAGTAACAGCAGGGTTCTGCCTTAGATGAGACAATTACATAAAAAAGCAGTTTTACACGTGACCAATTGTAAATCCGCATATGCAATCTTGTCGTCGCAAGAGTTGAAATAAGCGTTGGAGCTGTTTTTGTTCTTTTCATACAAAACCAGAGACTATTTCCTTTTTTCTATGTCTAGATCTAAAAAGACTAAACAGTTTATGTTTTTGTTATCAAAACTCTTGCTATTTTCTCCCCCTTGGATTACCTTTTACTGAAAGCAAACAACAATGAGAAATGTTTTCATGAAGAAGCAAAGGCTGCCATAGTTATGAAAAAAAAATGGAAATGCATGGTGGAAATATTTCTCATCAAGGAAGTTGTAATGTTTGCATGTTAGTTAATTGATTTAATAAAAGTCTGTCACTATGTGCTGTGACAGTGCGTTACCTTGCAAAGTCAAGAGATATTCTTGCATCTTCTGTACTTCTTATTAAAAGGTTTAAATTAACAAAATCTTAAAAGGCCCCTGACAGGTTAGAGAAAATCCAAAATGAGTTCAAATATTTGCAACCATCTTGTTTTTAGAATTTTGAAAAAATGTGAATCGATCAAAACAAGCTTAAAATTAGTGCGACATTCAACTCAGTGATGGATACACATAAAGGTTTTCCTTGAGATTTCGGTGTAGATAAACAAGATGAGGTGTTCAGTGTTTTTATTGGGAATCTTTATTTTGACATACCATTATATATGTTGATATTTAATCATTTTCTGCAGCTACTTTGTCCTATTGAGGGTTGCTGGGTATCTGAAAACAAAATAGAAGATCTAAACTAAACTTATTTGAGGTTATTAGCTAGAAATGTGAAAAACAGAGAGGCAATGAAAACCAGCTGGTAATTTCTGGCCTTCACGTGCCTTTATGCTGCACTGAATACACTGTAAAAGTTGCATTAACAACTATTATTTGTAAACGATTGACGACAGAATGCACAGCCTGCTGTTTCCCATTGGGAATTTGAACTGAAGGTTTTAATACACAGAGGTTCATTGTGAAATATGGATTCAACAAATTTCATGCTGTTAGACTGACTGTCGATGCCGTTCTTGGCAAGAGATTTCCCTGTAACTTTGTTACATTTGATAGCAACTTTTGAATGCTCGACATGATACTTCTTTGGCTAAGGAACACCCAAGATCAACAATAAAATGTATATTTATTGTGCCATCCATGTAGCCATTATTGAAATCAGATTACCCCCAACAACAGCGAAGTGCTAGAATATTATGGGCCCCAGAGAGATGATAGTAAGACGTATAAATGTCTGACAGTGTATTCTGTGACCAATTCAGTACGTCCTCTGCCACCCTCATGAGAACCATTCTATTCACTATTTACTGTCTGTTGTAGCTACCAGCCAAGAAAATCTTGGCTTTTTCCTAGGACAGCAGAGGATATAGTAGCCCACATTTTACATCATCTCTCTGTAAAAATGATCACTTACGCACTTTGATGGGTCTGATGCGTGGGAATATGTTGGGTTAATTTTAACACCCTGGGAACCAATGATCTGCCAACGTCCCCACTGTGCGTCACGACTGACGGTATTCGCTTAGCAAGATGGGCCAATGGGAATGAAGACAGAGACTCCCTCTACAACTAAACAACATTTAAGTTTATCTTCTTTTTCTCCCCATGTGGAGCAGGTGAAGAGCATTTCAGTGACTCACAATAATAAACTTAATTTTCTGTAAATTCAAATTATCTCAGGGTTTTACGTTTATTGAAAAACACAATTGAGTCACAATCTTAATTGCTTATTTAATCAATGTAATGTACTCCCTAATGATGTTTTTAGTCATATCCTCTTGTACTAAGCATTTGGGGAGAAAGATAATACTCACAACTGAGTGACAGCTTTGAATCTTCATAGTAAGGAAGGTTCACATACATCATTTTTTTTATCATTGCATGTCTGAATTTTCAAGACTGTTCATTTTTTAGCTCAATTTGAATTGAAAAAGTCTAACAGCTTTCCAAAACTTCGAGCAACAATACAGGACATCTTGAAACAAACAAAGGCCCCATCATCTTAGACAAGGCTTTAGTAAGGCGGAATGTTTTACAACAGATTGTTAGTTTGGTTTCTTTTATATATTAGATATTTTGTTTCCTTTTTCCTCTCATGATTTTGGGTTTATTTGGTGTCCTTGTTTATGCACTTTTTGCCATGGCCTCTAGATGCCCTTAATAGTACCTCACTGCTCTCCCATTCTTCTTACTTCCACTAAACTCTACCCAATCAACAGACCCAAACATCCACCAATTTTTTCCCTTTTTAGAATCAGATCCACTCATTCACTTGTTTCATCAGGGCTTAACTATGGAGCTAGTTAGTGGATTAGAGAAGTTACTATGGTTTCACTTTGCGATTCTCAGTACGACAAAACTGGTTGATTATTTTTTATTAACAGAGACCATCAATATAGGGAGTAATTTGGTGGAAGTGCTAATGATCCTTTAATGTCACCAAAATAATTACCTCAAGGCTTGGTTTTGGCAAAGGTTTGAACCTTGTCGGTTTTTATATTAAAGATTTTTCCTGAAATCTGATGCCATCAATGCTCTCTAAGATCCTCTAGTTGCATTTATACTCAGGTTAAAATTACACACAGGTTCACCTTTTACCAATTTTGTTACTTTTGAAGGCAATTAGAGGCACTAGTTTTCATTTTGGGTAGGATTGTAAGTTGGGCTGAATAAAAGGGAATGGCACATTTTCACATATATTTATAAATGTATGTTTGTTTTTGTTAAAACCATGTATAATTTTCAATACATTTTAAAATAATGCACTACTTTCTGTTCATCTATTACATAAAGTTCTAATAAAACACATTGAAACAACAAGATGAAATGTGAAAAAGAAGAGATTTCAGGGGATATTACTACTCTTGCAAGACACTGTTCATGGTTGTGTTTCTTATTGCTTATTTTGCATTGGTTTCTGAAAATAACTCAGTCCTCCAACACAGACTTGGATCCTTTTCAGCATTTTATCTTAAAGTAATTACCACTGTCACATTAAGACGAGCAGAACAATTACAACAATTACAAGGCATTTTGTTCCTTTTAAAAAAAATGGAAGCATTTTACTTGAATTTTGCTTTGTTCTTGTTTAGACTGTCTTAACATTTGTTTTTTTAAAATTGGAAAAAAAACCTATACTTTGCTCCAACCTTAACAATAGTCCTTTTATTGATTGTTTCTGCAACAAGTGTTACCTGAAGGTTCTGGTAAGAGTTGTATTATTTTGAATAAACTAAAAAAAAGTGACAATGTTTCAGTAACTGTAAGAAAACACTGTACTCTCGATAAAAGTTAGACCAGAAATCTGTGTTGTTGGATAGGAACACAGAACGGCTAATTTCTCAAGAATTAGGAGAAAGAAACCTGCTTCATTCTAACCTGGTCAGCCAGACTGATAATGTGCAGCACTCTCTTTTCTGCACGTTGTCAGTCTGGGACTTCTGTCGAAACTGTTTGGGGAAAGGAGCAGAATTATCCTAGCTGATTGGGCAAAGCGACACCTAGTGCCCGCCTACCAAAGGTTGGTTTTAGCCAATGGTGGTATCATATTAAAACACAAGCAACAAGCGTCACGAGAGAAACCACAAGACAAGCTAGTCATGGTACTTCTTGCTGTTCTATCACAGAAGAAAACAGAGAAAAACAGACGAAACAGATGTGATAGCAGCAGCGAAACGTGCGTCCTCCTGCACTGCCATGTTTATTTCGGTTTTGCTGTGGTCTCAGCAGCTCTTATTTTCGTCACAGCTGTATGTCCTGCCTTAAACCACAATACTGCAACTTAATTGGCCCGAACCGTTTTTGGTTCGGGCACAAACGGTTGAAGCTGGAGCGGTCCAAGGCGGATTGTTGTGCGTTTGTGAACGCATAAATGCCGCAAGAACTCAGCTTGCAGGCAATGTTAGCTTTATCCTTTTTCCTTGGAAACTATAGTTTCCTGTGAGTCGAAACTAAGTTACAAAACATTTCTATTCAAGACATTGAACTGTTTAAAAGTTTTTTACATGCACGAAGACCTGCAGTACTGCAAAGCTGTTGTAGTAACCTTAGTTTCTTACCATAGGGTTCATTTTACCGTGACAAATTCTCCTGAGATTTTTCACCTTTTCATGCAAGGCCATTGGCCTTTTTGCTTTTTTGGTCAGCTTTTGATGCAAAAGATTGTTAGAAAAAGTGAAATGTACTATCCAGAGACCTGTGTGCAGGTTCTTTGGTGTTTTTCCTCTTCCTCCTTCCTTTCCACAGTGCAACCGTCAGGCGCGTCTCTGCAGCTGTGGCTCATTAAGCCCCATCAGGCGCAGCTGAAAGAGGAACCAGTATCCCAAAACAGACACCGTTTTATGGTTAGCAGCACACGTAGGAATTCAGTGTAATAAAACAGCAGATAAGTTGGCAAATCAAAAATGTATTCACTGACACGATGGTTAACTTGAGCGAGACATAACTTAAAAGTATGAATAAACTGAGACAGAAAGCAAGGTGGCAAAAGCAGTTATCAGATTTATAGAAATGAGAAGTGGAAGGACAGGAAGAACAAAAAGGAAGAAACACTTATTTCAAGGCTGAGATGTGGACATACTGGATTGTGAATGTTTCATTGTATTGTATGATTTGATTGAGTTTGACTTTGTAAAGTGCCTTGAGATGACATGTACCGTGAATTGGCACTATCTAAATAAAATTGAATTGAATTGAAGGTTTCGAGTAAATGTGACTGTTGTGGAGAAAACAAGTCAGTGGTACGTTTGTGAAGAATGAATGAAGAAGAAACAAGAACCTGGACTGGAATCTCAGCAAGGTGAACGTTAACTTTGACTACGTGTACATCTTACAAACGAATTCAAGAAATTACCATTGCCAATACTTTTTTGCAATATCTAATAATGACAGACTTGATTAGAATAATATAGTTAATTTTTTTTCTTTTTTTATACACACTTGGAAAAACATAACTGCCATTTTGACACACTCTCCTTACCTCTTGGTGCACTAAATAGATTTTTGCTCACTACCAATAAACCAAAGAAGGAGAAGAGAGATGCCATTTTTCTTGACCTTTCATGAGGTCAATGGTAAGAACTTTGTTGTGGGGAGGAAAGGAGCTTCGGACCGCTGTGCTTATTTCTGACAGCCTGTAACCCTTATACGTCATTACGTAACAGAAACGCACATGGATGATGCGAGTCAAATCCGGGCCTAGAAACTTCTAAAAGAGAACTACAAAGTGCGCGCTCTCTGCTCTCTGAACATTTTCGTCAATTTCCATACGTCATATCCTGCAAAAGATTGTGGGATACCTTAAGGGTTCTTAGTGCCGGTAAGGGATGCCGCTTGGTTCCTAGGCAAAACTAGCTGCGAGAACAAGCTTACAGGCTACTTTTCCTACCTCCTTCCTCACTGACTGCACTGTTCGGACAGCAAATATCATGGCGACCGCTGATGCCCTTCTGCTTTGGATAAAGAGTGTTTGCTCTATAAGGGTATTCAGATTGAGCCTTAGTTTAGAAGCTTAAACAAGCAGGGATGTCCGTCAACAACAGAGATCCTGAGGTGGAGAAGAAGAGAGTGACTGGAGGGTTATTGTATATATTTTAAAGGCGACTTGGTTATTAAATAGGATTTGAAATTTAAAAGATGGTGTTCAGTCTCAAGTAAGAGGTCATGCAAAAAACACCAAAGAAGATGGAGACTGGCACCAAGTTGCTTGGATGTCTGTCTGGATCCCTCCATTGATACCTGAGTTCTGGACTACAGTGATCATCTTCCTGGTTCCCTCTCCTACTTTTCGCTGTTCCTCTGTCAGCCCTCCTAGTCACTGCTATCAGAATCCTTACCTTTGCCACCGCTCCATTCACCTGCCGGTGGACAGACTCACCTTCTCCAGGAAGTCCAAAATGTCTGGGCCTCAGTAAGCCCCACTCACTTAATATCAGCCCATTACTCATAATCTCCATCACTATATCTAATCACCTACCTCTCCTAGTTTCATCTTGGAACATGGTCCCGAAACCTGCAAAAAATCCTTTGTGTATATATACAATAAAGATTTTTTTGAACCATTGTTTCAGTAATTGTCGTTTGCACGAGAATCTTATCCTAAACCATGATGTTAGGTGTTTGCACAATTCATGTTTTTGAATTTGTAATATTTGAAAACACATGCAGAAAGGTGAAAACGACACTTCTAAGGGGAGTTTTTGCTCTTGTGTTTTGGATTTTTGGATTATTCTGCTTTTTGTTTGATAGACTGACACTGTGTCCTGCTGAAAGAGATTAATAATATTGGTAGCATCGACAGACTAACGATAAAGTCCTAAAATAGAGTTGTTAAAAATAGAAACACTCTTACTTTTGTTCAGAAGTTGCAACTGAACTGAGAGATAAACCCTCATCCAGTAGTTTGTTCTGTAATTTACTCCCATTAACATAATGCCTGACAAGTTTGCCAAGAGTCATTTTCCAGCTGGATACCTACGGCTGTGTTCAGTCTCACTACAAATGAAAGTTGCATGAATTACAGCAGAATAGTCTCTTTATGGTTTTACGCCTCAGAAACGATGTAAATATGCATGAATCCAAGACTTTTATCGTTCTGGCTTCTAAAACAACCAAATAAGCACTCTGCAACCTTACCACTACAACTAGTGAGATGCAGAGGCATACATAGTAGCTTGCAGTAGCATTCATACCCCTTGAACCTTTCCCACATCTTATGTTAGAACCACAAATGTGCATGTACTTCATATGGAATGTGTCTGATACAACCAATACATTTTTTTTAAAGGTGTGGCATGCATTTGTATTCAGCCACCTTTGGGTCAATTTATATAACCACCTTTGATGATGCTTAAGTGTTTCAAGTCTGTCATCACAAGCTGTACACATCTAGAGAATTAACTTTTGGATCTTTCCTCTTAAATAGTTTAAGCTCCCATCGGCTCGAACGAGCTCCTCTATTCATTCTGGAGAAAAGCATTCCCACAGCATGATGCCGTCGCCACCATGTCTTCCAGTGGGCCTGTGCAGGGTTCATTTTCCACCACACATAACACTGTTGGTCCTTTCTGACCAGAGCACTTTCTTCCACATGTTTGCTGTGTCCCTTACACGGCTTGTGCAAAATGGCTTTCTTATTCACAGGTTTGTAGGAATGCTGCATTTGTGCTCCACTATACTCACCACGGGCCTCTCCTTAAACGACATAATTTAAGGCGGACTTTCATGTCTTCATAGGTTTGTAGCTGTGTCATACTCTTTCTATTTTCAGACAGTGAATTTATTTTAATTAAATGTCCAAATCTTGGAATATTGTTTTATAGCCTAACGCTGCTTTAAACGTCTCCACAACTTTGTCCCTTGCCGGTCTGCTGTGTTACTTGGTCTTCATGATGCTGTTTGTTCACTAATGGCCTCTAACCAACCTCTGAGGCCACCACAGAAGAGTTGGTTTTGTACTGAGATCAATTTTCACACAGGTGCACAATATTTACAAAGCAACCATTGAAAATGGTTGCACTGGATTTTATTTAGGGGCATCAGAGTAAAGGGGATGAATACAAACACACACCATGCTTTTTTAAATGCCTTATGGCTAGATTATTAACCCCAACCCTTCCACCGACCGTCGTACCACCGTGATCCTTGGGCAAGGCATTTAACCCCACCACAATTGGTGTATGAATGTGTGTTCTTGAGTGCAGAGCAGAGTGAATGAGGCTCTAGTGTAAAAGTGCTTTGATTGGTCAGTATGGCTACAAAAGCCCTAAACAGTTTCATTATCCTCACACTTTTTGTTCACTTGTGTTGTATTTAAAAAATTAAATCCCAGTCAATTAAAATGAAGTTTTTAGTTTTAAAGAGACAAAATGTGAAAAAGGCCAAGGGATAGGTTAATTTCCCAAAGGCACTGCGATTTTATCTCACAAAAACGGCTGACAAGTCACAAGTTGTTTTAGAGATTTCTCCTGAGTGAGCAAAAACTTTTGAAAACAAGAGAAAAGACGGGGTTGTGTACAAGGATCGGAAACTCCCAGTGCAGAGCGTTGGACTGCTGTGTAGGATTGAGTGTTCTGGTGAGTTTAAGACCAGTCATGTCAACAGAGAGTTGGCAGCAAAACCAGACATGTGTCCTACCCGTGTTTGTCAGCACACTTTGGAAGCTGGTGGAGAGATTACTCCTTCTCCAGCCATCTGGGTCTGTAAAACCATTATGTGAAACTGCAGCTGTGAAGGTGAGAGAGATGGTGTGTAAACTATCAGAGCACATTGTGTCCCGAAATTATGCAAACTTTTACCTCCAAACTTCTTTTCTACATGTTAACAGAAACCATCTGCAACAACAATTCTTAATTTGTTGCTGGTCATTTTAGTATCCATTTTTATTCACCAATGAATGAGCGTGTGTTTGAAGGAATTATGCAGCTAAAGGTACACGTAAGCATTCCCACAATATTAATGCCTTACAGCTTCATTTTTATTGCATTTTTTGTGCACCCTGATGTTGGTAGTCACTGCAATTATAAATCACACTATTATTTAAATTATAAAACTGCTCCACACATGCAAAACTGTGCAAAGTTGTGAAGGATCCCGTTTTTGTAAATCTGCAATCAAGTAATCACTCAAACAGAACCCGACTGACAACAGAAAATAGGATAAAATATCTTTAAAAACATGACCTGGGGCGCACTCATGGCGCAGCGGGTAGCGCGACCTTAGTCCTCGACGCGGTTGACCCGGGTTTGAATCCGACCCGCGATCCTTTCCTGCATGTCTCTCCCCCTCTTCCACCCCTTTCCTGTCAGCCTACTTTCATAAAAAAGCGAGCCACTAGAGCAGCAAAAAAACATGACCTGATCCAAATCAATTAAAAAACGGACAACATTGTTATACATGCATGTAGCAAAGTTCACAAAGAGGTTTTTAAGGCTTTTCAGCTCTATGAAATCACACTGAAACCATTATCTACAAATAGCACATAAAAACAAAACGAAAACCTTCCCAAGAGTGGCCTACCTTTCAATATTAACCTCCAGGAGGTCACAAAAGTACCCTATAATAACAAAGTGTTGCACGCTTCCCTTGTCTCAGTTAAGTTCGGTGTTCATGATTAAAGAGTGAGACTGGGCAAAATTGCTGTCCATGGGAGAGTTGTAAGACCAACCATGGTCCTCTCCTCTGGCACACAGCCCTTTGGAAAGAGAACATCTGCTGCTTCAGGACCTGAACAACTTGCTGTAGCCGAAGAAGCTTTGAATTTCGAAGGAGAATGTCCAGCCATCAGTTCATAACATTAAACTCAAGCACCCTTGTGTAATGCAGCACTACAGTGATCTATAGCACACCAACAAATCCACCACTGAATTGTTCAAAACACCCTCCAGGGTGGCTGAAATCAAGCTTTTCTGCTATGAGGAATGGTTCACAATACCCCTTGATGGTAGCTGCACCGGTCAAGAGTGTCACAACTAGTTTAAAATGTTGTGTTTACTCAGGTTTTCTTGGTCTGATGATATTTAATATGTAAAAGGGGAAGGTTTTTCACAGCACTGTAGGTATATTCATGCAACTGATCAGATTAAATGTAGCTACTGCATGTGATGCAGACAGGAAATAAATCTCCAAAACAAGATATTAACATGTAATCTAGACTTCTTAAATAACTATAATTGTATAAGCAGTGGTGCATGCTTTTTCCCTTCATTGTTTACTCTGCCAGGCGTGATATATTATAAAGTTTATATCTTAGAAACATAAAACATAGGAAACACTGTGCCTCCAGTATAAAGAAATTCAAAGCAAAGATTTTTCTTTCTTTCTTTCTTTCTTTCTTTCTTTCTTTCTTTCTTTCTTTCTTTCTTTCTTTCTTTCTTTCTTTCTTTCTTTCTTTCTTTCTTTCTTTCTTTCTTTCTTTCTTTCTTTCCCTCTTCAAAACTGTCCACCTTTTCTGATTTTTTGGTTTTACATAATGAGCTCCCAGTGCCCGCTGGCTTACATTCCTAAATAATTATGGTATACAAGATTTTTCAACATTGTTTTTATTCTAACCGGTCTCTTTCACTTTTAATGACATCTTAAAAGCCTGAAAGGTATGATTTTAACATCCCCCCTGGAGCTAAAATGCCACTGGCAGTTTCAAAGGTTTTGCAAGGAGGAGCGTATGTTCCCCCGCAGTTAAATTTCAATTTAATTTTACTCCAGAGGAGTTTTCTCTTTAACAAACACTGTGTTTACAATCAGTTGTTCTCACAAAAATAAACAGTGCGTATCTTTTAATAAATCTAAAAATATGTTCCCAGCCTACTTAATGTTTTTAAGTTCTGCTATTTGACCAATGTTGTTCTACCAACATACATCCCCTTTCCCTTGCAAGACACAGTCAAGTTTGTAAAACAGATTTAATGCTGATGCAAGTGTTTTCTATAATACATGCATCAATTCAATTCAATTTTATTTATATAGCACCAGTTAACAACACATGTCATATCAAGACACTTTACAAAGTAAAATTCAATCCAATCATACAGACATATTGGTCAAAAAGTTTCCTACTTAGGAAACTTCCTACTTTTTACTTAGGTAAAACCCAGCAGATTGAATCGGGTCTTTGACAAGCAGCATTCAATCCTCCTGAAGAAGCGTAGAGCCACAGTGGACAGTCGTCTGCATTGTCCATGGCTTTGCAGCAATCCCTCATACTGAGCATGCATAAGGCGACAGTGGAGAGGAAAACTCCCCTTTAACAGGAAGGAAAACCTCGAGCAGAACCAGGCAGAATCAGTGTGCAAGGCCATCTGCCTCGACCGACTGAGGGTTAGGGAAGACAGACAAATGGACTTGTGTCAGTACTTGAATGTCAGGAGGCAAGGTTGCCCAGTTTCCCTGTGTGCTTAACCTCGACTTAGATAATCAAGCTAGAACCCCCCTGGGTAAAAGTAGAAAATGGAGCTCAATCACATGTTTTATTTTGTAGCAGAAAATAAAACAGAAATTATACCATTTTACACCTTACATACCTAAAAAATTAAAGTCATTGTTATAATTACGGGTATAATTTATTTTTCCCGGCTCAAATAAATACATTCATTCAATTTTGACATGAGTATGGCGACCTCCAAGTCTAAATATAAAATTAGTCTGCAGTAAAATAAGTAAATAAATAAGTAAAACTTGGCAAATGTACAAGACGAGGATGTACATTTTTTCACACTGAGACAGGTTTAATTAAAAATATGCAAAGTGCACTTTGGGGAGATATGTTTTCACAAGACATATACAGGTGCTGGCAACCTGTCCAAAGTGTACCCCACCTCTCACCTAATGACAGGTGGAGATCGTACCAGCCCCCCCCCCCCCCCCCCCCCCCCCCATGACTTTGCATGGATAAGCGGATATAGATAATGGATGAATGGACGCATATCAGCTCAAAGCAAGCAAGTCATACCTGGGACTGCATCCAGTTTTAGACACTCTGTCAACTACTGTATAAAACTGTGGAAACCTGATAAATGAATTTTCTAACACCTAACCAACATCTTCCAGGGGTATTAGGTCCATATATTTGCCTGATGTTCATGAAAAGCCAATTGGCTGGCAGAAAATACGACAGAATTTCATGACATTAACCAGCTTCACATCCTTTGCAGCAGAGATATCACTCTATTTGACAGAGAAAACAGGCCTAAGTTGGAGAGCATCATTCATTTTGGAGCAAGGGGGTGTGAATGTGAAGGTTTTGTTCCTGAACGCTGATGCATATGTGAGAGTAATGTACAGCGCATGAAAGAGTTTGCGAGTTTGTGTGAGACCATGATGGGATGTGCGAGAGCAAAGTGTGTGAACATCCATCCACACATGACCAAAGAGACACTTCACCCCCCTCACTCAATCTGCTGCCAGTGACTAACTCTTTTACAGCTCCCAGGCTTGAAAGTTCAGATGGATCATATGTGAAAAAGCTATCCGTGCTTATTTATACCAGCATCTCTGAACAGGACCAACCCTTCTCATTATTAGAGACAAAAAGCAGTCGGTCAAAACAACAATGTCAAATCTTCAAGTAAAATTCCTTCACACACCCAAAGAGACAACACCATCTACGCCTGATCCACAGAGGAAAGCCTGAGGTTTACAGTGGATCGCTAAGGTCAAAACATCAGCCTGTTCATGAGCTGATTAGTCATCCTCAGCAACAGCTTCA
Organism: Fundulus diaphanus; assembly: GCA_037039145.1. Classification (NCBI taxonomy): domain Eukaryota; kingdom Metazoa; phylum Chordata; class Actinopteri; order Cyprinodontiformes; family Fundulidae; genus Fundulus; species Fundulus diaphanus. The sequence goes on from CM073135.1 coordinate 38,315,152, forward strand.
TCCTTTCAAAGCAGGGCTTAGTCACACTGTCATAAGTCTTAACATGTAGGTGTCTGACAGAAACAAAAGGTTCTTTGACATTTGAATAAGCAAGCCCAAGTCTCTGAGAAACTGTCTTCACCCAACATCATATCAGCAACTCATCACTGTGACAATAGTAGACAATTCATCTGACCTTGTTTACATGCAGATTTGCTCACTGCCAGTGGGAATGTGAGAAATGTTGCCTTCTAACACCAATGGGAGTGAGTGATGTTGTCCCTTAGATGAGATTCAGATCCTGCTGAATCCTGATGATTTTTTTTGAGGTTTTATTTCATTCTTGTTGTGTGTTGCAGCTTATCTAGCATTACTTCTAGCTTTAAATGGCGTAGCCTGTTCTGTTGCGGCTTCAGTGAGTTTGTCTTCTTCTCTCGTTAAACACCTGTTCCTTATTGTTTAAAGGAGCACCTGTCTCATAGTTTAATCTTCAGTATAGAGCATCTGTTTGCTCTCGCTACTGTTTTCTGTTCAGTCATGTTTAGTGTTTGTATGGCTAATCTCTGGATGACCTACTTCTGTAAGTAGTGGTCCTTTGTTCCTTCAGTGAACAGCTTTTGGGCTGTATGAGTTCCTCCTACCTCCAGTCAAAAATGGAAACTCCCTTTAAATGTTCAGATCTTTACTAAAAGTGCTTGTATAATCTCATAATCACATCTTACATTTTTTTTTATAAACGCAATATAACCTTTCATTACTCATAAAACAAAATATCTTAACAACAATGTATATTCTAGTTGATGAAAATGTGTGACACCCCAGCTCTCCATACCTTGGGTTACCTCATTTAAATGAAATAACTTCAGTGAGGTGCTTCTTGTAGACATCTACCAGTCTGTGACATCTCCTCAGACATCAGTCTTGCATGTGTGCCCTATTTCAAGTCCCCCCCCCCCCCAAACACCCCTCATAGCATCTCAGTGTGATCAGGTTCTGGGCTTTGAATCGACTCAGTGTAGTATCACACATCCCGTTACACCAGCACTTTCCATTTCTTGATTCTCAGACAGTCCCGGAAAGCCTTACCGGCAGATTTTGGGTCATTCTTATGTTGCAGATTCCAATCCTGATTCATGTTGAGTATTGTCCTTTATAAATGATCTCATATTTGCCGCAAACATCCTCTAATATATAGTTCTATTAGTCTGATCTGGCACGGTCCTACTGCAGCAAGGCATTTCCATAAACCATGACACTTCTGCAGTGCAGCATGGCCCTGCTCCAGAGTTGGTGAGAAGCTCAGTTCAGTTGATCAAATAATTACATTTTAGACTTGTCTGTCCAAAGAGTTTTACTGTCTCTGCCTTCTCCGTGGCAAACTTTTGTGTTTTTCTTGGGGAGCAAAGGTCTCGTCCTTGCACACCTTCGATAGGAGTTAAATTTGTGCTGATTCGAGCAGATTGTTGCAGTGACTGCATTGTCGTTACAACTGGTAAAGGAAATAGTTTCCTGATCCAGACCATTATACTTTATAAAAAAATCTGTCTTCCCTAATAGCAATATTGATGCCAGTGTTGTAGTCAAGTCACTATGCCTCGAGTCCGAGTCCAGGTTCGAGTCACCAGTGTTCAAGTCCGAGTCAAGTCCAAGTCATTAAAAAAAAAATCCGAGTCGAGTCCACTACTCATCCGAGTCAAGTCCGAGTCGAGTCACTATTGATCCAAGTTCGTTGTAGGAACATGCCGTGACGTGTGATGTATGACATGAAGCAGTAACATTCCATTGCACTAATAACTCTTGCTGTAGTTACCCTTGGTTTTACTCGGTATGACTGCTTTTTCCAAGTCTAAGACGTCTCCTAACCATGGTTTTTAAACATTGTTGTTTTGGAACGTGCAACAGCGACTCGAGGTACGCTGATAGGCCGCATATGAAGGATGTTAAAGCCGCAAGCGGCGTCGATCGGCCCTCGCACCCAAGCGCACTCCGGCCTATTGGCCACCGCCGCGGCTCCGGCCGGTGGGCGGGGTTCGCGCACCGCCGGCCGCCCGCCACCGCAGATGCTGTCACGCATTTTCCTCGCCCGTCCACCGGGCGATTCCCACAAACGCGTTCGGCAGCACTCCCCCATTACTCACGATAAATCTGGTGCAGATACAGCCGTTTGATAATGCATTTGGCCACCGGACCAGACTAAATTGTTCGGCGGGCCGGACAATTTATACCGATTCCTGGACGGTGACTACAAACAGAAAAAAACGGCCGATGACGCCATGAACGCCGAGCAGGAGAAAAACATCAACTTACCTTTCTATCAACTCGGCCCGTTTTCCAGGCTTTCTAAGCCCTCGACACTCAAGCCATCGTTTGAGCTGAACGTTGGTATGTTGTTCCACAGTTCTACCAGTAAAATGGGCGCCTGGACATCCTCTTGTGAAAGTTTAACAGCTGAAAAGTCGGTCATACCGTTGTATCTGTTGCCTGTGTAATGGCTGGTTGCTACGTGCGCTCTCACACTGTTTGCCCAACCTTAGCGGCAAGGGGCGTTGCTCATGAGATGGTGACGTCACGTGCGCGGTACGCCATTTAGATATTAAAATCATACACCAAATAATATTTTAATGACATATTAAAATTATAGCCTAATGATATAAAAAAAGTCGAGTCTTTTTCTCAATTTCCGAGTCAGAATGATCTGAATGTAGGAGTCCGAGTCCAAGTTCGAGTCATCAGTGCTCAAGTCCAAGTCAAGTCACGAGTCTCTAAATTTAGCTAATGACTCGGACTCGAGTTCGAGTCTCGGACTCGAGTACTACAACACTGATTGATGCCTTTTTTCTTTTTGCACATTTGATTTATATTTTGTATATTTTTCATTATATATTCAGTCTAGCTGTAACAATACTTGAGTTTGCCTCATACATGTATACGCAGATTATCTTTATAGTGCTAAGGGCTGGTCATTTCATACTCTACATACTCTTCATACTTTACATATTTGATTTTATGCTTGACTATCTTATAAACACAGTCGGCAGTTTGCCATGAGAGGTTTCATACTAACTGATGCATAAATTCATACCCTCCATAATGTGATAGAGGGAATTTATGCATAACAATGTTTTAAACTGCAAACAATGACCTAAAGCTATCCTCTACTCAAAATCTACTGTAAGAAAAAAATGGATTTGAGACTGCAGTAATGAGTATGCCCTTGTGGGAGATCGCTCAGTGTTATTTTTTGGTTAAATTAGGGGTTATTAATTATACTTCATGAGGGTCGATTGGCTCAACCAGGGATAAGAACCTTAATAAATGGAAACATAACTGCATAATTTGTAACAACTGAGCAGTTTTATGATTGTTTATCTCCACAGTTTAAAAATAAACGTAACCACTAAGAAATGTTTTTTTTTTTTTTAACCAAACTTTAATACACACCTGATATCCACAGAAGAGCTGCCACCATCATCTGAGACCAGACCCACCCTCAGCATGGACTTGTCAGTCTTCTCCCTTCAGGCACAAGTGTGAAACACGGGACCTCCAGACGGACCCCCTGTCATCAGGCTTTCAAACTACTGACAGTTCTTTGCATACTGACATTTTACTAATCTTGCCGTTTTATTTTGCACATCCTCCTCTGCTCACTGCAAGCAGCTGATTTAGGACATTTGCACAAGCCTTTATATATCTGTTTGTATCATTCTGGTATGATATCTGACTTCTCGTCTGCTCTATTTATAAAAAAATAATTTTATACTTCTACTTTTTATCGACATTCAGAGTGTAGAGCAAAGAAAAATGTCCATTACTCTGGGAAATATTTTTGGCCGTGTATATGACAGTAAATGTGAAACCGAACCTTTGTAATTGACTACATTACCAACAATTATTAATGTGCTTTTGACCATAAAGATCTTTCCATTTGATTCATAGGAGGTTATATAAGCCAGATAAACCTAACAATTTCATTCACAAACCCCAAATTTTAAGCGTTTAAATCCAATTAGGAGTTCCTCTGAGCTGCAGGACGCAGCTTATCATAAATGGGGGGCGTAGACTGTTCCAGAAATGGTGGCGCATCCGAGAATCAATTTGTTATCACTTCGGCAAGTTATTTTAAAATCCCAGCCTACAATTAGACCAGAAGTAATTGCAGTCAAGGGTGTAAAAAAAATAATCCCAGAATGAAATCGTAGTGGGTGTAAAATGTGTTAATGCATTTTGTGTCTGGCCTCCTAAGGAACAAAAGCAACAGGTTCTGTGACGGTATAAAGGGGGTGTTCATTATCTTGTGCCAGTGACGCTATAATAAGTTGTTTCTAATTTCTTTTTACAGTCTTCTATATCTGTCTGTTCAGATGGTTTTGATACCAAAAATATCAGCATATCCTAATTTTAGTTTATATAAAAAATAAATTTTTAACACATACCATATAACATATTGTTAAATTCAATTATTCAGTTGGGTGTGAAGCTGAGTTTCATCCAGGTTTTTTTGTAGTGCTCATCATATTTCCTCACAGTGGCACTCTGAGTAGTATCTATCGTAGTCTTATGTGTGAAATGATCTTTAAAATAAATTATTTTCCAATTGTTAGATTTTGTTTTGCTTTAAAGGTGTCCCAAACCTATTTAACTCACCCAAATCTTCTGTTTTTGCCACACTTACGAGTTTAAGATCAAAGGAATTCTAATATCAGACAAGTAAATACAAAAAGCTGCTTTTAAATGACAAGTTAAAGGGGATTTTTGTTTTCAAAACCAACCTCACCCTATGTAAAAAAAATGAACTGAACTGTAGCTCTTTTAGACCTTTTGTCATGATTTGAAAGAGGGGGACCCACGCACAGAGCAAGATGACGGTGAGTGGTTTAATGATAAATAAAGAAAACATGTCATCACACAGAAACTGAAATATACGGCATGGATGAACAGGAGGCATAAATCCACAGAGAAGAACAGAGTATCCAACGAGAGTGACGAGTGTGGCCAGTTTAAATATAGAGGAAGGTGAGGAGAAAAGTAAAGCAGAGCACAGGTGAGAGCAATCAGAGGAGACGTGAGCAACTGCTGAGACCAGTGAGGGCAGAGAGCTGAGCGAGGATGATCGGCAGGGATAATCTAACAGAACAAAATACAAAACGGTCTTAGAATGAACTAAAACTTACTAATCCACAATGAATGAACTAAAATGACAGCACAAGAAAATATTAACAATTACTTAAAGCTAATTAATTAAAGAAAGCACAATCCAGGAGACTAAAGAACCAGTCAGAACACACCCCAACAAACCCTGCAGATCGTGACACCTTTACTCTTTACCTAAACAGTTTCTTTATGAATGCTCAGAGCTGCTGTCACTGATCGGGATGTTTCAAAAATAATGTGTGGTGTTTTGGGTTTAAAGACAATACGTGCTGAATTACTGTTGTTTTATGTTTTTTACTGACTGTTATCTCAATTCTTCACTGTTACAGTTTAAACTTGTCTTGTCCTGTGAAAGGGATTACCTAAAAGTAATAATCTGGTACAACGCATCAAATGGTGATGTTGATGTTTGAGTTGTGCATTGTCCCTTTTCACATAAAGTCAAAGTTCAACACCAAAATTAAAAGTTAAATTGACCACTAACCCTAACAAACTTCTCTGCGGATGAATTATGGCCCATGTCCTTTACAGAATGGTTTTAATACAGCCACATGAAATCAGCTGCTGTTTTTCCTCTGTTTAACTTGAATATTGCATTTTTTTCTGAATATATATTTAACCTCTCAGACGCTAATGTTTATTTGAAGACGCTTTAGCTACTCTGGTGTGTTACTTGTACAATCATGCATAATGCATATTTTTCTCACATCATTGTTTAAATCGGTTGCTGTATTTCCTGTTTAACTTGAATATAGCCTTTTTTTGCCTTTTTTATGACTTTCTGAAAAGATCTCCTTCTGCTGCTTTAGAATTTAACATTAGATTAGCTTTTTTTCATTACTAATCTAGTGTGTAACTATGTGTTTTTACCACTGTCACGCTTGGATTTCCCCACTGTGGGAAAATAAAGGTATTTCTATATCTTCTTATCTTACAATAAGGCTAATTCATGCATCGAATGCAATTTTTAGGGTATTCTGTGAGCATCTCAATTGTCTTTTTTAATAAACTTTGTCTTTAGATTAGTGGCACTAGTAGCCTTTTTTGACATTAAGCGGACAGGAAGTGAGGTCTGTAAGGCATCCAGGTCTTTAAGCTGCAAAGGTGTCCAAGTCCATTACCACACTGATTGCCTTCTCCTGACAATGCTCTGTTTCTCTATGACTACTAATGTAAATGAAATTAAATGCTACTTTTACTTTTAGTTACAAGTGCTACTTGAATGGATAACATAAACATTCTCCTAAGGACAAAAATGTGTCTCCTAAAGGCAAAGACAAGTAGGTGCAGAATTTAAATACCTAAGATCTAAGTCTTTAAATTTTTAAGGAACACAAAAAAGTAGTCTTATGATGTTTCCTTTTAAAATTAAATAACATTCAAGCCATAGATGTTATTGGTACAATGCTCCATTGAACAAAAAGGGTGTAATGTCGCGGTAACTTGGACAAAATGATTTTGCATGCTGGCTGCTAGTGTTCAGATTAACTGAATTATGGTTTATATTTTGTCCACATTCACCTCTGAAGGTCACTGCAAGAGCCAACACATCTGTAAAAGCTGTACCTGCATGTTTATATTTGCATTTGCAAACTTACTTCTGCAGACGTTTGGGTACAAACCGTCTTATGCATCAGTTTGACTCCAAACCCCTTGCTGGAGCAAATCTTTGCCGGAACCACAGAAACAGAAACACATAAGCCTCTGACAGTGAAAAACAGCGGGGGAGCTTTCTCAGTGTTTGTGCTACTTGATTTTGTTAGACACACCAGAAGGTCAGGCCTATTTGTTGCATAAAGATTCACAGTTTCACACATTTGCGTGAATTATTTCCATAAGTTCCATATATTCGTCTGAAACGGAACAGGTTTCCAAACTTGTGATAGAGGGGAAAAAAAAACAAAATAAACAACAACACAGTTTTATCAATGAAATAATTTGAAGTGTGGGTCCTAATACCAGAATAGAGGTGTAAATCTTTTTGACGTCAGCGCTCCTCAGTTTTCCACTTGCTAGCGCTCACAGAAACAAAATGTGAGTTTTGTTCTTGTAGAGAAAGTGGCGAGTGGCTGATGAAGACATGTAGAGCACACAACAATTGGGAAGTGGTACTCAGACCTGACTCATCTTCAGATGCTTTCAAAAAATAGTTACTTAACCCCCCCACCCCCCTCTACTGCACCTTACTCACACACCATGTAAAACCTAAAACTAAAAATACATGGACAAATATGGTGTCATTCGTTTATTCAACTTCCTCTCCTACACCTCCTCCTATTCGGGCTGTACAGTTGCTAAAACAAGCCAACAAGCGCGTCCATTACACCTCTTAGCTCATGCATGTTTTTCCTTGTCTGCCCGCACCCCCCCTCCCGATTTTGTGGACTGAAAAAGTAGTTTGGGAGGCACGTTAGTTTAAATATACACCTTGTTGAGATCCATTAGGATGCCAAACTATGCCACCTCTTAAAATAGTTCAGAACAGAAGTACAGAGGGTAGGGTTGGCTTTGCTTTCTATAAAAAAAGCTACAGGTCCTGCTTCAGATTGAAAACATCCGGGATATGCAGTCCATTACGGTTCTTGTCATGTTTTTTTGTCTCTTAAATGGATCATTTCGCAGAGTAGCTGACATTGATGTGTTGTTGCACTATAGAAATCTCTGCCGTTTTCTCTTGTTATTTTTTTAATGCAGAAAAGCTTCTCTCAGGCCTGAATGAATAATTAAGAGCTGAAATTGTTTCACTGAAATATCTAATCTTCTCTTCAGTGACTTTTTTTTTGAAGCTCCATCTCTTCCTTCTGAGTGTGATATCTTGCAATTATTCTGTAATCCTAGATTTCTAGGAAAAAAGACAACAACAACACTCGACAGAATGACAGCGCGCGCAGACAATTTTAAACACAAACAGGAATCAGAGCAGAGAGTACACTTTGGAGGATTATGAAACCTGGCAAAAACAAACTATCATAAAAACTTTTGCCAAAAAGAAAAACACCTCAAAAACTTCACATAGACTGACATTTTTAGCACCATGCGTTGCTTTTTTACTTTTGGTGAAAACAAAATTGAAGGAGTGCAATCAGAGGCACATGCTTCGAATGCATGAAGATAAGCTTAATCTAACAGTCTCACACTTCTTCTGTGTGTGTCCGATACACGACTAATGAGAAAACAGGCATCTTTTCATGTCTGTTCACAGAGAATCAGGTGTGAAAAACACTTTGTTTGTCCCTCAATATACCAAAAAAAAAGAAAGAAAATGTAGGTTACATAGGGTTACATTGAATGAAACCTTGCCTAAAATAAAAAGAAAAGGGACGTACATTAAATTCTTGGATTTAAGCCTATTTGATTAAGTAAAATCTCGCTCATATGCTGTAAACAGAAGTGGACTGAACCAGTTCAGTCAGAAAACTCACATTTAATGTTTTACTGCATCTGTATAAGGCAATAAAGTATACATTTGAGTTTGGCATCTAGGCTCCAGTCTTATCTCTCCGTTGCCTTGCTGCCTAACACGTCATGGAGTGATGAGCTAATTTCTACGCACCTGCACATGCCTTTGCAAGGTGCTGGTGTGGTGGAGGTGCTGAAAACAACCAAGCAGAAGCAGGAAACAGTGCAGGAATAGCAGAGTGCATGATGTTTTGCAGCTTAAACAGATCGCTGTATTCGTCGGGTTAGGCTTGGTTTATTCTGCAGACTGCGAGAAGATCATATCTGAAGCAGCGGTACAGCTCAAGATGATTGCCCAAACTAGCTCGCAGGCATGGTCTGATTAGAAAAATGTACTTTGAGTTCATTGCAAGCATATTCAGAGGCACTGAAGTATTTCCCCTTTTGTCATGTCATAAGCAAAAATGTTAAGAAGGTCCTGGGTTCTGACCTGGGGTCGTTCTGCATGGAGTTTGGATGTTTTCCCTGTGCATGCGTGGGTTCTCTCCGGGTACTCTGGCTACTCCTGTCCAATCCATGGCTGTTAGCTGGTCTGTCCAAACTACCCTTTGGTGTGTGTGTGTGTGTTTGTGCATTGTTGTTTTTCTTGTGGGTCTCTGTGTTGCCCTGTGACGGACTGGTGACCTGCTCAGGGTGTACGCCTGGTGACCGCTGGAGATAGGCAACCCTGCATGGAAAAGCAGGTATAGAAAATGGATTCCATTTCCCAGCTGGCGACAAGAACCGAGAATGGTGTGCAGTGTGAGCTTTACTTTACAGTGTTTGGCTTGTGAGCCGGAAAGTTCAATTTTTGTCTTTCATCTGATCAGAACAGATTCTTCGTCATGTTTGCTATGTCCCCTACATGGTGTGCGGCAAATTGCCAAAGGAATTATTTGAATTGGCAAATGCTTACATCTTGACACTCATTCAAAAAGGTGAGATATGTAAAATATCTGATTAATAGTTTTACTTGCAACAGATTTCCTACCTGAGCTGTGAATCAGTGTAGCTCCCGCAGAGTTACCAAGGGCCTCTTGGCTGCTGCTCTGATTAATCTGGTCTGTTTGGGTGAACGGCCATGTCTCAGTAGGTTTGCAGTTTTGTCACATTGTGCTACTTTCATTTTCAAATGCTTGATTAAACATTGTTCTTTGAGATGTTCAAAACTTGGGATATTTCTTATTTACACAGTCCTGCTTTAAACCTCTCCTCAGCTTTATCCCCGGCCTCCCTGCTGTGCTTGTTCATCTTTTTGATGCTGTTTGTTTTCTGATGTTCTGTAACAAACCTCTGAGGCCCTCAACTGGATTCACACTGAGATTAAATTACAAGCAGGTGGTGGCAGACTTTTGAAAAAAATAAAAATAAATAAAAGCATTTCTTTCCGCTTATTTCATGATAATGCACAAAAATACCAACATAATATATTGATGTTTTTGGTTGCAATGTGACAAAAGGTGGAAAAGTTCAAGGGACCTACATTTTTTTGGAATAGTAATGTGATGATAGAAAATTTTGGATTATTTGGTTCGTCAAATTTTCAACTGCTGAACTGATATGAAAACTCTGTTTTAGATTAAACCAGGGCTCAATCTGAATACGCTTATAGAGTAAGGACTCTTTTGCCAAAGCGGAAGTGTGTGAGCGGTTGCCATGATGAAGTGCTGTTCGAATAGTGCAGCCAGTAAGGAAGGTGAAAGGAAAGGTAGCCTGTATGCTCCCTGCCGTCGATAGCTTTGCCTAGGATCCCTCCAGAGTCCCTTACTGGTATTAAGAAGCCTTAAAGTATCCCACAATCCTTTGTGTGACAAGACATGCGTATCAGCACAATCCTCTCATGGAAATAAATGAAAATGTCTGGAGAGAAGAGATCGCACACTTTGTAGTTCATTTTCAGAAGGCTGTAGGCCCGGATTTGACTCGCATCATCCATGTGCGTTTCCGTCACGTAATGACGTCTCAGCTAACAGCTGTCCGAAGCTCTTTTCCTTTCCACAATAGATTTCTTAGTGTTGACCCTGTGAAAGGTAAAGGAACAGGAGCTGGGAGCTATTATTTAGGGTATTCGGATGGAGCCCAGGAATCTAAAAAAAAATCTGTTATCATTGCTTGCCTGTTCCTCGCAAGACAAAACATACAAGCTGTTTCATTAGATTTAATTAAATTCTATTCAATTCAATTTTATTTATATAGCGCCATTTCATGAAACATGTCATCTCAAGGCCCTTTCCAAAGTCAAATTCAATCATATTATACAGATTGATCAAAAAAAATTCCTATATAAGGAAACCCAGGATATTGCATCAAGTCTTGACAAGCAGCATTCACTCCTCCTGAAGAAGCGTAGTCCCACAGTGGACAGTCGTCTGCATTGTCCATGGCTTTGCAGCAATCCCTCATACTGAGCAAGCATGAAGCGACAGTGGAAACAAAAACCTCCAGCAGAACCAGGCTCAGTGTGAACAGTCATCTGCCTCGACCGACTGGGGGTTAGAGAAAACAGAGCAGAGACAAAAAATGCACAGAAGCACACATTGATCCAGGAATCTGTTCTACATTATAGGTGATAGCGGGTGATTTGTTTAGACCGGAGAAATTTGTGGGGAGAATTTCAGGCATTATGTTTTGCAAATGGACACCCTTAGTCAAACCTAAATTCTGTCTAATTGGCTGACACAGTTCTCCAGTTTTCCTACTTCAACACTTAAACGACTGTTTTTTCTAAATGTGAGTAAATAAATGCAATCAGTGCTGATGATAGCTCAATACGCCACTCTGGGCTCTGCCTGAAAGTTTTCACTGGGAGCAGACAGACAGACGTCGTCTGAGTAAATATCAAAGAAAAACACACAGTCCGGGAAAGCCACAAAAACGAGGGTGAGAGGAAGGCCATTATGAGAAATAACACAGCTTTCTCCTGTGGGCAGAATCATAAAAAACCTTGCATTATGCTTACGTGAACCTGGCGGTGAGACAGCAGCCAGAAGATAAAGAGAAAGAGATACAAGGGCAGAGGGAGGGAGGGGTGGAGAGTATGTGAGAGCAAGCGGAAGTGGTGGGCGAGGCAGGAGCAGACAATATGTTGAGCTTGTGCAGAACTGATTGAAAAGAATTGATAAGAGAAATGGAGAGCCACTGCAGAACAGACGGGCGACATGTAGATAGAGAAATCTTCGTAGTAAGAGCTGATGAGAATTTGGTGTCAGGGGATGAAAGCAAATTGATCATCAAGGACAACAGGGAAGAACACTGGTGGAGGGGTCATTCTCTGTAGCACATGCATTATGCATGAGCATCATTTCAACAAAGAGGGGCTGGAGGACGGAGGATGATGTTCTGCAGGCAGAAAGCTGGAGTGTCTGAACCAGCTCTAAGATAAAAAAATGATTACAAAATGGTTATTTTCACAAGAGATCAGTTAATCTGAGCCTTAGAGCATTGATAATGACAGTGTCTGAGAGAAGAGATTATCCTTTTTTCTGCTATTTATTTGCAGCTCTACAGTAATAGAGCTGCAAATAAAAAATGTAAACAAGGTTGTTGATGAAAAATCTCTGCAAATTGCACATAAGCTTAAAGGAGCAATAAGTAAAACAAACTCTATTTTAGATAGAAGGAACTAAAAAATAATAATGTGAAGAACTAAAGGTAATGTTTCAGATGAACTTTAGTATGACTTCACACCGCAGATCTCTGTGTTTACATGCGCGCGTGTACGTGCATGTGAACAGCTGCCATTCTGTTTTCCCCTCCCTGCCCTAAAATACCACCGTCAGAGGAGCGCAGCATTGGAGCAACATGGCGGAGAGCACCGCCAGAAGATCAAAATGTCCTCTTGCTAACAGTATTATAAAGTTACAAGTTACTTACTTCTTCACATGAAATGCTCCTCATCTTGTTTTGGTGTACAGACAGTGCTCAAACACCACCTCGTGGTGAAATATCACTTGTTGCTCCTTTAAAATTACAGTGTGGTGGGTGAAATACTCTTGGTGTCAGCATTCCACACTATCCAGGCTCAAATTCCCAGAGCTGTGGTCCATTTATAAAGGTATTAATATTAAAGCTTCACAATGAATTTAGGGAGCACATTTCTACAAGGGTCTGGCTTTTGATATGGAACCTTCACACAATTTAAGGACATGAGACTTTATGGACATTAATGAATGGGAGGGTGGATGGGTGAAGGAATAGATGGATTGAACGATCAAAAGAATTGGATCGATGATGTACAAAGAGGACTTATTGATAGACAGAAAAAGGGATTGATGGATGGATGGCTGGATAAATGGATGGATGGATGGAACTTTTAGAGAATTGGATAGAGAATAATGTTTGGAAATACAAACATTTATCCATGGCAGTGGCGGCTGGTGAAAAAAAATCTTGGTGGGGCTGGCCAATAGATTTCCCTGCCTAACCCAGTACATGCATTTAAATTAAAAGTCGGAAAATTACTACGATTCCACAATAAGCATTTAATTAATAAAAAAAAAAACATTGTTCACAAAGGATTATTTTGGTGTTTTTGTCTTGTTAATCCTTTTCACAGACTCATGCAAGAGGGTTTGCATACATTGTACATGTACGTATATTATTACAAAACAAACGTTTACGTCTTGACTATAATATATGTATCCTAATTTTTTAATTATATAATGATTTAAGTAGTAGAACAATGACTAGTGCAAAATTAAGTTGTATTTACCGGAGATGAAGTGTAGACTGCAAATTCTATCTTAGTATGATGGCTCCCACAGTCCATTGGCATCCTGCATCCTTTTCATTGAAATGATCCATTTCTTTCTTATTTCTTTGTCCTTCGGTAAACGAAACAAACGTACATCCGACGATTTGGAATGCTTCTGTGTGCAACCGGGAGCACAACAAGTCGTAGGCATTGTTTAGATTCCAAAAATAAACTAAAAGTACGCTCTAATTCACCCGTTTTGTCACGCTGGTAAGCGAAAACAGTGCTGTGTTTGCCGTCCAACGTTACCCGGATGTAGCGTGGATGTAGCTCGTGACGTCACGCGTGAAGTGCACCTATCACTGTGCAGCTAGGGCTACTACTCCAGGAGCCCCAAAGCCATTCATTTTGGCGATGCTGATTGGCCAAATATTTATAAATCTTCCCTAGCAACAGTATACGATTGGTTATTTCGCTACACTTGTAGGGCTACTTCAGTCACAGCCCCAAAAGTGTAGAAGAAGAGAAATGATACGTTCTGTTGGTGGAAATGCACTGTTAAATGATAGAGTAAATCAGTAGAAGTGTTTTAATAATTCTTATTACATGTAGCCACGTACTATTAGGTAAAAACTGACATTAATAATACTTTTAAAATCTATATATATTTTGACTTCTCCCCTCCACATCTAGGGAGGGCAGCGCCCGAGCGCCCCCTATGGGCCAGCCGCCACTGATCCATGGACTGTTTTCTTCTTCCCACACTTTTTCAAAACCGTGTCAAACTCCAAACTTTTCAATACTTTCCCAGACTGTGTAGGAACCCAGAATGTAAAAAAAGTCAATTATAACTTTTCATTATACGTGTTCACAAACAATTTAAGTGTCTCTGAACTTTTTTCTTGTCACATACAGAGTAATTGCTCTGCTTTAGTCTTGCATTGAGCCTAAATGCTTTGCAGACACACTAAAGCTAGCAGTCAATATGAATAATTGCAGCATTTAGCAGTTAAAGCACCAGATATCGTCTGAAAAGTTTTATGCATATAAAGAGATCAAAAAGAACATAAATGCTGGCAAATGTGAAATAATTGCGCTAGTTTGCTCGTGTATGTTTGGTGCATGAACTGTTTATTGATCCCTACTATTTTTCCCCAAACATGATAATACAAGATAGAAGCATATCTAAAAGGCATAACATGCTTTTAATTATCACTTGATCAAAGTGTAGGAACTGTTTCATTAGAGATGGGTGTGCTACTTTGCACTCATTACCAAAAAGACAATAAACTGGCATTTTGTAACGTTTTCTTTGCACTTGGTACAACTACCGTTTAAACCGTTTAAAGTGACAAATGAAGTAAAAGCATGCAAAATAATGATTATGGCCGTGTTCCAGGAGCACCTTCATCACTGCACTCGCCCTCCTCTCTGTCATTTCATTTCTGTCACTCTCTTCCTCAGCTGATTGGGTTGCCATGGGGAGAGAGAATCACTCTGAAGGCAGGTGGTGAATTCTCAAGCACTGGCATTAGCAATGGGTTTTCTACTTCCGAGAGCTTAATCAGCTCTTACAGGAAACAAAAGAGACAGACAAGCAAGAGTAATTGAAGGAAAGTTCTAGCCAAAGGATACCTGTGCATAGGCTAATTTGTGTTGGAGCTGTAGCTTTTTTGCTTACTAGAAATCTCGTAAGTTAAGCATGCACTGTGTTGCTTCTACTCTGGTGCTGTATATGTAAAGTTCTTTACAGTGCCGTCAGACATTATTTGTTCATTAGGCAACTTCTGAACAACATACATTTTCCTTTCTGTTTATTCCTTCATCAGAGAAGAGAGAGGAAGCGGAGGACTGAAACTTAGACAAATGACGCAGCAGAAAATTAACATTGTAAAAATCTTATGGAGAAAAAAACAGGGGGTTGCTAAAGGGAGACTAAAACATGTTATAAACAGGGGAGTGAGAGTTTGACTTGACTTAGCAAAAACTGGTCATATAGAGAGACAGTAAGCCAGGGTAAAATATCAATCTGACTAATAACCGTTGGGAACAGATGTCATCATCTATAAAAACTGTCATCTACTAAAGTACTTAAAACAATTCTGGTTATGCTTAAAGGTAATCAGATTGTGCAAACACCTCTAATTTGTGATCCATGACATCCATGGGCGTGAATTAATTGTGTCACAGAGGCATTTTTTTCTCTTAGCATGGGAAAGAAAGGAAAGCTGGATGTTTCAAGTAATATAGAAGTGTTTTAATATTCATATATCAGGAAGTTTCTGTAAGAAAATGTTGGTCTGTTTCTATTTCAAAGGTACGGGGGACCTTGTTTGAGTGCTTGGAATCATAAACCCTTATATATGTATACAGAAAATTTATAAAAACCTAAAATATTTGTTTTTCCTGTCTTATATCTTTTGAAATCCAAAGACCATCACCAAACTGACATTTTCTTTGTCACAAATTGATCTTTTATAATGAATATTTTAGACACAATGTTACAGGAACCATTTATGTATACTTGTACAGCAATCCTCTACTGCACTAAAATCTCTTCCAAGTGAAGTAAACAACATTGCACACTTTGTGATATAGTTTTAGGTCGTGTGACTGATGCTGTTTTCTATTTAAACAAATGTCTCAGTCGATCCTCGCCTCCTCCAGGAAGGTCACAGTGACCCAACACGTCTTAAAACATCTTTGGCACGACTCAAAGAGCACAAAAAAGAGCATAAGGCACTGAGGAGACTTCAGACCTCAGAATGAACATCCTGTGGATTCGACCACAGTTTTTCGACCACAGGAAAATCCAAGCAAACCTGCCATTAAAGTCAAAATCAAAGTAAACTGAAGCAGGAACAAGCTGCATTCTGCACTTTTTGTCAGATAAAAGCCAGGAAAATGGCGCTGTTCGATACAGGACGACAAAGTCAATACCCAACTGTGAGAAATTATTGACCTTTAAAGCCAAGCTATCCCGCTTTTTATATCTTGCTGATCCATTGACTGACGTTAGACAATGCGAACCCGGCAGTACAATGTGTGTTTGGATACAAAATCATGTTGGAGTTCTCCAGTGTTCCTTCACGTCTGTGTTATCGGGCTGTTTGCCCTTTCATCCAAGCTCCTGGTAAGCAGTGTCACGTGATCTACCCTTTGATCAGTTAAAAATCACAATGCCTTTTGGGTTTAACGTGATGGAGAATGCACTTTCACTACAGAGACAGGCCAACGACCTAAGAACTTTAAACCTGAAAGTGGTGCCGGTAAAATGCATGTTCTGACTACATGCACTACGGTTTAAGAAGCTCTGTGGATGTTTGAAGTAGCATCCTGCGTACCACTCTGTACATGATTTTGCAGCACAGGAATGTTCTTTTATGCAAAACAGCTGCCTCTTGTGCAAGTATTGGACTATTCTCCTATTTACTGCACTTGAATTTGATAAACCTAACAAAGTATTAAAACCTTTTAAACGTCTTCATATATTGTTACATGAAAACCACATGCTTCAATATATTTTATTGGGTTTGGATGTGATTGACCAGCACAAAATAGTGCATAGTTATAAAGTGAAAAGGAAATCATACCTTTTTAAAAACTTTATAATAAAAATAAATATCCAAAATGTAGCGTACATCTGTGGCCAGCCCTCTTTACTCTAAAACCTCTGAATAAAATCCAGTGCTACCAATTGTGCTAAGATGTCATATACAGTTCAGGTGTATGCCCTATGAAGGCCTCAAATGATTGTCAGAGAACATTGGTGAGCAACCAGCTTCATAGGAGACAAGTCTGGGATAGAGTTGTGGAGCTGTTTGAAGCAGGATTGGATGATTAAAAACAAAACCCAAGGCAAAAAGAGCATTCATAATAGAAGCAGCCAATAGACAAATTTCATCTCTGGGGGAGCTTCAGAGATCCACAGCTCAGGTGGCAGAAACTGTTGACAGGGCAACTATGACAAGAATTAAGAATCTTCATTGTTATGAAACCATAACAAAATTTTGTTGAGACCTCCGGCTCAGAACCCACAGGAAAGGAAAACTAGGAGTGAGATCTCAAGTGTCTTGTTTAGTTCTCCTAGACAACAATGAGAGCTAAATGAAACCAAACTGAGACCAAAGCCTGTTTTTCCTGTGGCTCAAACATGTCTTAAGAGCAACAAGTAGAGCAAGTCTCAGTTTGGTCTCAGTGTGAGTTTAAAGAGATATCTCAATATGCTTTATAGTTTGGATAATCTAACAAAAAAAATGAAAACCACAACAAGAGATCCAAATGATAATTTTAACAGATTTGACCTGTTTGCACTTCACAAAAAGAAACTACCAAGCTATTTATGTAAATACTAGAGCTGCAACTAATTATTGTTTTGATAATTGATTAATTAATCAATGAATCAGATAAAAAAAAGAATAATTTTATTTCCACTTCTTTTTTCCCCAAAATAGAACATTTGGACTGGCGGAGCAAATAAGAGCACAAAAAACAAGTTGCTACTTAGGTGTTCTGTTACAATAATATTAGGTAATAAGCATTTTTGCTTCAAATAAAGAGGTTTATGTTGATGAGATTGTAAGTCAATCAGTTAATAGCCAATGTTGTCTATATGAACAGTTTTTAAAACAACAGTGAAGCTGTAAAACTGGTGTTAATGTAGTTTGATTGAATCTCACCCTTGTGCTAGTGCACCTAGGGAAAGAAATTCTGCATAACAATGCAACTAGTGCAAAAAATCACTCCTGACAATCAAATAAACCACCAGCCCATTTCATAGTCTGTTTCAGCACAAGCTGCATTTTATGTAAATACTTCATGCTACATTTGTCCTTGTATATTTTACTTCCAATGATATTTATTCTATAAGTTTTCTTCAAAATTTTCTTTGAAGAGTCAAAAAATTGTTAGATATTTAATACTTTGCATTTCTTCTGAGGGTTTTACATTTTTGGGGGTGTCCTTTAGGGATGTTTCTGTTTTGTTTTTCTGTATTTTTAATTAAGTCTGCCTCTTATCATTCTGGGTGTCTCGCCAAAATTTCATTATGGTTACATAACAATAAAGACTCCTCTCCTTAAAACTTAAAGCTTAATCAACAAATTATTACCACCAGAAGGAAATTGTATTCCAATCCGATCAGCGTCCATCTAAGCACTTGCTCTGATTAACTCATGAAGTTACAGCGCATGAGTGTGGAGGATGGGGTTGTCATGTTTCTGCACTTTGAAACGGAACAAACATCAGATATTGTAAGGACCTACCCTGCTGTTGAGCTCCCATCAGCCTCATCAATGACTCCATGTTGTTTCACCTCCTATATCATCACTGTGGAGCTCTTGCGCCGTGTCAAATCTCGCATGTTACTTATATTTTGTTTTTGTGAAGCGCGACATGCTCCCTATCTTTTGAGGACTTAGTTCAAGCCATGTTCTCTGTGTCGTCATTTGTAGAATTTACTACAAAAATACAGTATTCAAAAATACCGCCTTCGCCTCGTTTACACCACCCTGCAGACAGTCAGCCAGCCAGCATTGACAACGGTCTGCAGGTGAGGTAAATGGCTCCACGACATGGCGAGCGACGCATTAATCGCGCGACACAACGAATCAATGATGAAATTCGTTGCCAAGGCCTTAGTCGATTTTTATGGATTTTATCCATTAATTGTGGCAGCCCTAGTACATACGATAAAAAGAACATTACAATCTTATAAATCTCTAAAGAATATAATGAATATGATTTGGATGTAAAATTTGATTATTTCCTGTTTGATTAATTATGACTTTGAATCTCATCATTATTTCTGTGACTTTGGATCTCAAGTAGCGGTAATGGGCTTCCATATGATTAGGTCACTTAAAAGAATGTAATGTAATGTGTTTTTTTGTTTTGCCAGCTTTGCTGGGGAACTGCTTCCCTTGGCATTGTAAGACTGATCTTGGTAGGTGAGCAATAGATACATGATAGCTAGATTAAGAGAGAGAGACTGAAAGGTGAAGATAAGAAGGTGGAGAGAGACAGAAACATATAAAAATAGAAATAAAGAAAGATGAATAAATAAGAGAAAGATGGAAAGAGACAGGCTGGCTGTTTGTATAGAACTACATTTACCTAAGCACATTTGGAAAGTTCAGTGGAAGGGAAATGTCGTGCAGAGACTGTTTGTCTGGGCACTACCTCCAAACAACAGCTAGAAGCAGGAACTAGGAGCTATTATTAAGGGTATTCGGATGGAGCCTGAATTGAGCCTCACACAAAACCAAGCACTCCCGTTCCCTTCCTGATCACTCTCATTAGCTCACTCTACAAGTAATCCTGCACACCTGCACTTCCAATTGATCTTACTCCAAACAAAGAACGGCAGCTCAAAGCTTCTGCAAAAGTCACCACTGGTAGGACAGAATGTATATATTAAAATTAACAGTATTACCCCTTTTTTTTTTACATGATTCATATTTGGTTTGGTAAAAGTATTTAGTTGTTTGTAATAGGGCTGGACAATATAGAAAAAAGCATATCGATAAAATAGAAATCATATTGATCCGGGGTTTTGATTCTCAGAGGAGGAAGGATCTTCTCAGAAGCTGAAGACCCAGTTGTTCTGCTGTAATTGGTTCCCCAAAATTCACCTAAAGCACCGAAGAAGGGGCTGCATTCAGATAAAGGTTGTGTCTTTTTCTTTTCCCCCCGATTCCCATGTCTTTGCAGAGCCAATTTTCCAGCAGCAAAGGAAGGGCTCGTGGATGGATGCCAGCAACTGTTTCTCTTTTAATACAAACTGAATTTCCCAAGAAACTGGCTCAACTTGGAACTGATTTTAGATTCAGCTTTTTGGATTTAATCAAAATCTGAATACCTTCCGGGTAGGACCAAAAATGCCCTTAGCCTTGGATCTTTTGATTAATACTAATGGTTAGGAAAATGTTTATATGTTCGAGCCCTGAAAAGAAGTCATCTATCATTAAAACTCTATTCTTGGACATATACTGCATGATGAGAAAGGTCCTCAGTCTTTACTTTAGATAAATCGGTCCAAAAAATAGCATGCATTTGCAAAAATCCCAAGCTTTGGGATATAATTATGTATCTTCAAAGAGCCCTATTCTTGAAGAAAATAGTCTGTATATATCAACACAAATTGTCTCTGAAAAAACACCTGATTTAGCCTCTTTACTGAAACCTTCGCCAGGCTGACATTCGTTTTCAGTTCACCTCTAACAAGCTCTACCAAGATAAATGTAGCATAATTGATTGTACCATGAAAATTGAAATACAAAGTGGTGTCCATAATTTAAAAGCTATTTTTGCCCTACTAGTCATTTGAGCAGAAGTCTCGAAAAACAAGGAGACAAGCAATATTTACCACAATTTATTGGTGCGGTAAATAGACATTAAACAGCATGTTTTCAACTCAGATAATTTATTTGTGCTTGTTTTTTATGTAACATGTAAAAGCAAACATTTCTTTATGAGACGGTTGTTGTTTGTTTTTGTTTTGCTTATATGCGGTTTGTTATTGAGCATGCATTGGAACTTATGACATATAGGCATGTAAAAAATCTTTAATATTTTTTATTGAAGATTTTAAGAATTTAAGAATTCTTAAAGAATTTAATACAAGAATTTAAGTCCTTTAAAGTGCTCAAAAGAAAATGCTCAAAAACCGATGTCTAATATTTTGATTTAATTTATTTCTGGAGAAGAAAGTAATTTAATCATAGTTAAACACAAAAATAATGTTCTATACATTAAACAAAAATGACCAAAATCGCAAGTTATCTTATCACCTTGGTTGAATTAATTTCAGCGAGGTGTTTTTTTTATAGCCTCCACCAGCCTGTGACTTTAGTCTGACGATAGTTTGATGCTCCTCACTTTCAACTGGAAGATATTTTATGTTTTTTTTTTATGTTTAGCCTGTTTCAAGTCACCCCATAGCATCCAATGAGATCTTTATCTGATTGACTAAGTACATGACTTTCCATTTCTTTATTCTCAGTCATGTCCATATGTAATACTTGTCATTTTGATCCAGTGTGGATTAAAAAAACCCTTCCCAATAAATTCATTCATGTGTCCAAACATGTTTGTAAAAATATTGAATAGAATGGTTCAAATGTCTCATTAAAAGCCCAAAGTGAATATCTTTCAAGTCGGTAATAGTTCTTTCTGTGCTATACATCTGATATTTTAATACTTTTGCAGCTTGATATCATGGTTATTTTAGTGTTGATCCGCTGCCCATCATCAATACTGCTTTGCATCTGGCACTAATGGTATAACTCTCAGTGGGCAGATGTCT
This sequence comes from Fundulus diaphanus, assembly GCA_037039145.1. Taxonomy (NCBI): domain Eukaryota; kingdom Metazoa; phylum Chordata; class Actinopteri; order Cyprinodontiformes; family Fundulidae; genus Fundulus; species Fundulus diaphanus. Next base: position 38,336,721 of record CM073135.1, read on the forward strand.
TGGAGGAGTCGGAAACCATCTGTCCCTCATATTGAGCTGCTCTCCTGGCACACTTTGACTCCCGATGAACACCATGTCCTAACCCATTTATTTTAGACCCTCTTTATCCTGCCCCAGGTCACAAAGAGGCTGTATGATTTTCACACAGGAGGAAGCAGATAATCAGGGTCCGCATAGAGACACAAAGCTGTCCATGCACATTTTCACTCTAGAGGTCAATTTATAATCATGAAATAAACCAGTAAATGGGTTTTGGGATAAAGCAAGAAGCATATGGAGCTATAATTGTATGAAAATATGAACATCTTAAGCCACTTCAATATACCAAACATGAATGCTTTATTTTAAAAGTTTTAAAGCCACCTTAATAAACAACAATTTAATGTCTTTTCTGTTTTGTCCATATTTTACAGAAAGGAAATGACCAAAAAAATATGTGCGGTAATGTTTTTGCCGAATAATATACAATTAAAGGAAATTAAGTGGTATTGAAAAGTTTAAATACACCGGTAAGACATGGTTTGTTTGCAAGTATTAAATAGAAAAAAAGAAAGCAGAAAACTGAGTACAAATTGAGCCAGGGACTCTGAGAGAAAAAATCTCCAATAATTTCATGAAGTTGTGAAGTGAATCCTCACTTAAATAAGTATTCCTGTTCCTCTTGCCTCTTCATTGTCTTCATCGATATCTTTAATAGTTGCAGCTTTTTTTATTTAAAAGTGAGCTCAGCTAGTGACACACTTTGCTCAAAGTGGTTCTCCACCAACTTGCTTTTTTTAAAACCATAACACCACCTCATCTGAAGCAGATAGTTTATTACATTACCTCCTCCACAGTGTATCAACAAAAACGTAATTCACACAGTGACACTACGTCTATAAACATACTACTTACTACAGCCCGTGACATCACTGCCCATCGGTGGGAGACGGGGACAAACAGAAGTCAAGCTTTTTATTTGATCCACCACTCCAAGTCGTAGCGTGAGTAAGCGCTGACACACGGTGCGCTCCCACCTCGGGCCCAGTAGTAGGTTGTAGGACGGGCAAGCCTAAAGCACGAGGCTTCTGGGCTAAAAACAACTCCAAGCTGCTGCCCAACCAGAGGGAACTCTAACACTCCCCCACAAAGCGCATGGGCGGCCGCACACGCTCCATCGTTACGCACTCACTCCCCCTCGTTGTTTCCTACCCCTGCGAGTTATTTGTTTGTATGCAGCAAATGTGACAGCTATTTAAATATTACAATGAAGTCATTCCCGTTGCTCATGAGCTGACAAAAAATATCTCACACATTTGGAGCATTTGGAGTTTTCAACTTGATTGTTATTGATAAAGTCCAAATCAGACCAGCAAGCTCTTTTGAGGATTGAAGATATCAGTCACATAAAACGTATATGCATAGTCATTTAATATACCATTACATGATAACATTTTAATCATGAACTCCAGGTAGGCTTTTAACAATTAGAAGTTCCTCAGGAACTGGCATGATCTCGCAAACCTGATTCACTTTTTTTTTGTTATTAGGGTGTGATCATGAGAAGATCTAAGATATAACATAGTGGAAAAATGTAATTGGTTGTTGGGTCACAGTAAGCGTCAGGTTCGCTGTAACTGGCCAAGGCGAATTGATGCCCTACTTTGCCCTGATTGCAGGATCCTATCAACATTTCAAACCATACCCTTGAACCAAGAAGCTTTGAGTAACTAAAAATGAGGCTGCGGTCAGCGCCTCACTTGGTTGAAAGCCACGGAGTAAGTGTGTTATACAGTATTTAATGAGATTCAAAGCTTTTAAGTGGATGCTTTTTTTCATGGGTCTTTATATGCAATGCAAAGTACTCCACACTTTAGAGCAGCAACAGCAAAAGCTTAATCGCCTCTGAGTTTTATTGCGTCTTGGGAACATGTAGCATCTGACCCGAGGGAGTGAAATAGTTCATGTTTAGACAGAGTAAATGGAGTACAACTGTTTAGAGACTTAAAAACAAGTAAAAGTATCTTAATGAATTCAGAAATAAAGTTGAAGCCGAACATGGCAAGCCAAAATTTAGGAATGTGCTTACTTCTACCAGTTAAAAATTGAGAGACAGCATTTTGCTAGAACAAATAGGTTAGATGTTTTACACATCCATGAAGTGGAAAAAAAGCTGGATTTTACCACTGTTTATACCCTAGTGGCGAGAAAATGTGAAAAACAAGGTCAAAATAGAGGACCCTCGATCTAAACCGTGTGATTTAAGTCACGTTTTCATATTAACCCATGCAAGCACCAGGAGAAAACAGTCAGTAAAGTCTGCAATGTCCTTCAGTGGAAAACAAACATATGGGGCAGCTGCATGACAATGAAAAGAAACGTTTTGTTTCCAGTAAATAGCCCCAAGTAGGCAGCAGGTACAGAAACAGAAGAGGACCGTGAATAGAGCTTTGGGGTACCTCTCCAGAGGTCAACAGCAGTAGAGATGGAATCGTTGGTGGTGACACAGTCTTCAATCCAGAGGTAGAAAGATCCTCAGGATCAGCTCTGTCAAAGCCAATAGCACAAGTGGCAAACAATCACCAGCATCTTGATTAAAATCAAGATTGAAATAACCCACCAGGAAGAATTTTTGTTATGTGCAAATTAAATGTACAAACACCCTAAACAAAAAAAGATAACCTGGGGACTGGCCTATAGTTTGACAAAAAAAAGACTGATTAAACATAGCTGAATGGATAGATTTTGAAAGAGGGGTGAAAATATAGTCCTAATGTTCACATCCATTTCCACAAATGCCATTTTCACATAATTCATGAGATATTTCATGGACAGGTTTTATTCACTCTCAGGGACCATGTACATTAAAGGTGTTAAAGGTGACTAAATAATAAAAAAAAAAATTAAAAAAAATTTGCACAGATCCTTTAAGTCTTCAAAGAGTTGAATAACTGAGTTGCTTGGGTCAAAGACAATATCACAAAACTGAAGCTGAAACACATTTAACTTAAACATTAAGATAAGTTAAAGCAAGGCAACAGCAATGAAATGGAAACCTAATTAAATAATTCAACTAAAACACACAAAATTCTAACAATCAGATATCATGCAAAAGATACCTGCAAGAATTAATTCATACAAAGTACTCCTGAAGCTTAGAAAGTAAGAAATCTTACAACAATTAGTGTTTTTGAATAATACGTCATTCAAGAGGCTGCAAAAACATTATAAACTTTTGTTAGCTTTTAAACCTCTGAATCGTTTGGCCCCACTCTACATTTCTGATTTATTTGAGTTTCTGCATGTGTGGATGACCCTGAGGTCACCGTCCCAGTTCTATTTGAATGTTCTGAGAATTAAATATAAACATTAAGGTAACCGGGCTTTCTCAGTTGCAGCACCGGGACCCTGGAACCACCTCCTTCTGGATCTCCACTCACTTACCTGGACCTTTTTAAACCCAAACGCTAGACATTTTATATTCAGGACAGCTTTTAATACTCAGTAGCACTGGGACATTTTTAACTTTTATTTTATCTATTTTATTTATCGGTTTTTGAATGCCTTTTTTTAAATCTTTTTGACCTGTGTGAGACTTAACCCTTAGCAAAAAAGAAGTATCCTTGAAGTCAATTTTATTAAGTATACTTAAGTATAAGTATATGCTTAAGTCTCTCTATTAATCTACTTAGTCTTATACTTCTGTTTATACTTTTCAGTATAAGTCAAGTATACTTCACTATACTATTGTCAAGCATATAAAATATAGTTTATAAAATGTAAACTTCAATCACACTGCCTCACTTCAAAGTATGAAATAAGTATACTCGTAGTAGACTTGAATAAACTACCTTTTGCTAAGGGTTGTTTAAAGTAAATATCAATGCTGAGGTTTGCATCACAGGAAGCAGGAGTGTCATATAAACATCTGGTGTATGGAGGAACTCTATATGTGGCTCAGCATTAATGTGTATGCAATTTCACTAATTAAGAAAAAAAAAGTTTTAGTCTTAGGAAGTGATTGCATTTAAGTGGTAATGCCGTAAGCAAAACCTGTTTGCTCAACTTTGAGATAATAGTCATCTCTGTGAAATGAAACCTAAGGAAACTACTGGAATTCACAGCCTGAATCACAACTTTGTGACTAGACAGCTTTATCGTCCTGCAGTAACCTTGCAGCATGTACCTTCCTCTGGCAGGGAGCTCAGTGCTGGCTCAGAGTTAAGCATCTCTAGCTCTCTTCTGCCCCCTTTCAGTCTGAAGCGGGATCAGCAGCACTTCCGGTTGCCCTCCTGTTTGGTATTCCACTCATGGTGCAGTCCTCCTCCCTCTCTCAATTTCCCCTGGCTTTTATTGCAGAAACATGTGCACGGAGAGGCACACAGCCATTTGATTTCGTTATATGCTGCAAAGTTGGTTCAGACAGGAAGCATTTGTTACGGATTCATGTTTAACAGACTTTTAAAATGCGCAGAACTAATTAAACACTTGGTTTGCATGCACAAGTAAGTGCATTTGCAGACTTCTCTGAATTGCAGGATGACCGCTAGCTTGCTGCAGCACCTTTCATTACTTTCACCTCCGCCTTAAAATGTTTGCTATAGTATGAATGCTGAGATCCAAAAAGCAGCTTCTCGTACTCATAACTTATTAGAGCCCAACATGGGTCTTAAAAGCACGTGTCGAAGTAAGACACGAGCTCTCACATTCCTCCTCCTCTTTTCTTATTTAGGTTGTTTTTATTTTTTAAATTGTATATGGGATTTGTGGACACTGCCACAGAGAGGTTATAGTAGTGGGTGGATGGCTTTGAAATGAAAATGAAATTATTTGGCTGGAAGGAAACTCCATAAAGAGATTTCAGTAGAGCAGACACAGAAAATATATGTTAATTCTGTAAAGTAAGGGTTCAAGAAGATTCTTGTTCTGAAAAAAATATTAACATCTAAGGTGTGGCAGGAGAGTTAGACCAAGCTAGCTGGTTGATATATTTATGTAGCTTTAATACTTTAAGAGTTCTCCACAAGTCCTAGGCTGTATTCCTTTACCATATTTATATCAGATTATAAGATTTTAAAACTACGATTTAACTAAATTCCCAATTAGTTTATTTTTTTGTCTAATTATTACCCATGTCATTAAAATTGATACCAATTTTAATTAAGTAAAGTTTGAATTTTGCTTATAATTGAGGATCCTTGACACTATTTCTGTTCTTGCTACTATTTATTATGGATATCAAATATTCTAAAAAAGATCAAGCAAAAAAGAAGACTTAAATCAGATGCAGGCTGGTATGCCGCTACAAATTTTGTGTCCTCTGTCAAAGAAATAAAAATCATCTCGAAAAGCTCATATATATATAACATTTTCATTTTTGGGGCCTCTTTGAGTCAGGGACCCTCTGAATTGTCTCTGAACTTTTCCTCCTTATACACCCCTGGATGTAGGGTTCACCTGCTTGTTATGTGTGAGGGATTTTTTTTTGAAGGACCGAGTTGTAGACAGGAGCTCAGAGATGACATAGTGGATGAGAGGGTTTAACAAATGAACTCAACGAGGGCAGTGCACGGAGCAAAAGCATAGAGGAAGAAACTGGTACCGAGAAACAAACCAGAGGTAGTGCAACGGAGGAACCAGCAAAACAATGGCCAGCACATAATGGGGGACACATGTGAGTGGCATAGAGTTAACTGAGAAGATGAAGGTGAACGGGATCAGCTTAATGACCTTGTGGCTCTGGCTGAGGGAGATGCGTTCCATTTGACTTCGGTATTATTGACCTCTGAGTCGGGAGTTTCAACCGGAACGGCTCCTAAAGGCTGAATTAGAAGTCGGACAGTCGATGCAGCAGGATCATATCTGACTTCTGCATTCATTATGGATGCTACTCACAGCAACACTTCTTACTTTGACTGTTTTCAGCAGTTTTGTTTTATTTATGTACTGGTACATCAGTCATACTGGTACTGCCTTTCAGTGTTCATTAGACAAGATGTTTCAGCTGTGTTCAAATGCGATAAATACTGTCCTACAAGAGTAAAACTGGAACACAAAAAGGCAGAGATGATGTAATCTGCAACTTGTTAGTTTAATTTAATGGTCAACCATCTATCCATGAATCCTCTTTACATCTTTAATACAGTTTAGGGTTATTGAGTCAACAGTTGGTTGGTGAATAGTTGGCTAGACAGCAAAATAACAATGGATTAGGTATTATGTTATGAGGATGATTCTCATTCTAATGTATTGAGCCTATTTATTGCATATCAGGGTTCATAAATAACCTTGAATGCATCAAAAATACTTAAATAGAAACTGTTGCCTTATGCTAAAAAGGAGATGTTCTTGAAATGGGTGTTTCAATGAAAAGGAGAACCCCACGCTCACTAGTAAGTTAACCTTTTGCTATAATCAAACAAGATTAACTATATGGACTGAGCAGCACCACTGCCTGACCTTAATCTAACTGAAAACTTGTGGGGTTTCATAAACATGCTGTTTCTGAGACAAAACCAATAAATGTAACAGAACTGTGGAATATGGTCCAATCCTCCTTGTCTGGAATAGCTGTCCATGTGTCTTAAGGGAAGGAGTTTAAAAAAAAATTATTCCTGTATAGCCTCCTGTGGCGCTGTATGCATCCATCATAGCAAGGTGAACATTTCTGCAAACTTAGTGAGTGAACTTGGTTTGTGTCAGTCACCTTTTAGAGATGTTTTTTTTTTAAAGTTTAGCTTTAAAGTGTTTGACACATGAAAGCCAGAGGGACTTCTTTTAACTTGGTCCCTGCGTCATGATCCTTAGGCGAAAGAAGGACTTAAAGGCAGGAATCGAACGGGAAACGACTTGGGAAACAGAAAATATATATTCTATTGAAGGAAACTAACCTTAAAGCCCTGTCAAGATCTAAATTACAGGTAGAGCTTGCTAATGCATGCAAACAAGAACCGACCAGAGTAAAAACACTGCATGTGGGGACAGAAACAGCAAGAATCAGACAAAGAACTACTGCAGGAGAGACCAGGGGAAGGAGCTGATGAGTGACAAAAGGTGGTAATTAGACAACAATGGCTTGGTGAGGGGAGAGGAGAAAGCAAACTAACTGATGCCCACTAGAAAAAAAATTAAGAACACAGAACATGAAAAGGTCACGAAATAGACAATCCTACCAAAGGCAATGCAGGATTATATAAAAGAAAGTTGGAAAACCCAGCAGGAAAAAAACAAAACAACAAAAATCATAAAACAATATAAAACAACACTAATGAATATAAGCATGCGGTTCATTCATATAACTATTGTGTGTACAGGTGGATGGCAATAACTTTCAATGTTATTGAAAAATGTTAATATTTTTGGAGTTCAATAAAAAGAATCTTAAACTCAAACTTACTTCACACAGAGTGATATTTTTCTAGCATTTATTTCAATTAATTTTGTTCATAAGCAAGGCAAGCTTTTTTTTTAAAGCACCTTTCAGTAACACAACGGTCCAAAGTGCTGTACATGAACAAAACAAAAAACAGAGGAAAGAAAAGCATTACAGAGGCAAGCACATCGCATTGGAATAGTAGCAGCAGATCAGATATAGTATAAGACAATTTGGACTCAAACTTCAACATTAACTTTTAAAGACTGCTCTAAACAAATAATTGATTTCATGATGATTTAAAGGAACTCAGGGTTTCAGCATTTTACAGCCCTCAGGAGTTTGTTTCAGATAAATGGAGCACAAACTCTGTGTTTGGTTCTGGTTTGCAAAGTAGGCTGGAGCCAGACGACCTGAGTGGTACATTGATAACAAGTCTGTGATGTATTTAGGTGCTAAGCCATTCAGGGATTTATAGACTATCAGACGTATTTTAAAGTCTATTCTCTGAGATACAGGGAGCCAGTGTAAGGACTTTAGAACTGGGTTGATGTGCTCTACTTTCTTAGTCTTAGTGAGGACGCGGGCAGCAGCGGTCTGGATCAGCTGCAGCTGTCTGATCCACTTTTTAGGCAGACCTGTAAAAACACCGTTGCAGTAATCAATTCGACTAAAGATAAACGCATGGATTTGTTTTTCCAGATCCTGCTGTAACATTAGTCCTTTAATCCTGGAAATGGTCTTCAGTTGATAGAAGGCCGACTTTGTAATTATATTTAGATACCTTTGAAGGTATCTAAACAGGAGGGACCCCGGGGGAATACCGCATGTGATTTTTGTCATCTCTGATGTAAAGTTACCTACTGACACAAAAAAGTCCCTGTCCTTTAAGTAGGATTTAAACCAGCTGAGTGCTGTACCAGAAAGGCCAACCCAGTTATCCAGATGCTCTAATGGAGTGATCAACAGTATCAAATGCTGCACTGAGGTCCAATAATACCAGCACTGTGGTTCATCCATTTATATGGATGTCATTAAACACCATGCCATGACAAGCTTACACCTTGATTACAACTTACAACTAATGAAAACTGAAACTTTGGGGCTCAAAATATTGCATAAGACCAATAAATGAAGGGATTTTGAGAACATAAATGTTAGGCAATACATATGTCCATAAAAAAACTGCATCAGGGTTGCAGGAGGTAATTTGCTTGTGTGTCTGCTGAGGTGTTAAGGAAGTCCAGGTTGCTTCCATGGCAGCCTTCAGCTAGTCTGCATTGTTGGATCTGGTGTCTCATCCTATTGGCAATACTCCATAGATCTCTGTGGGGGTTTGGATCAGGTAACTTTCCTGGTCAATCAAGCACAGCTTGACTGTCAAAGTAGGTATCATTACTTCAAGCACCATGGGCAGGTACCAAGTCTTGCTGGAAAATAAAATCAGCTTACCAGTTGAGCGAAACGTGAAGAGCTCTAAAGATTTCCTCATAGGCAGCTGTGCTGACTTTGATCTTGATAAAACAAAGTGAACCAACACGACCAGGCAACGTTCCTCCCAAAATCAACTTTATATTGGACCTCAAGTAATGCAACACCTTTGCCCATGTGCTCGATACATGTTTGTGTTGTGGTTCTTTGAAGCACATACTCCAGCTTGAAGGAGCTTTCCAGTAATATATTGCATAATATGTGTCTGTGAACAGCCAGCTTCTTTAGCAATTACCTATTGAGGCTCAGCTTCTCCATAGCTAAACTATCGTCCCCATGATTGTGCCATAACATTATATTATGTATATTTTAACATAAATAAAAGCTTGAAATAAATCTCTCTTTAAACAATACGAGTTTCACTTTTAAAATTGACAAAATAACTTTTTGATTATATTATAAATAATTAAAATACACCTTCATGTCATAACTTATTACCTTTTTTAAGGGCCTTTCATTTGATGTGTTATGAAACTAGTTGAAGGTCCAGACAACTTGCACTTAGTTCCTCTCCCTCTGTGCTCCATCCACTGCTCCTCGTAAAAAGATGTAATGCACATGGGGTCAAAGGTGAACACAGTTAGAGGGTTGCAAAGTGTTTGGCCTGGCTGCTTTTATAAAATAAAGCTGGGACTCTATAGCGGAGAAAGTATAACTTATTATATTGCTGACTGTGGTTGTTAATGCAGAATGAAAGCAGTTCTTCAGCCACATACTGCTCTCCATCTACTCAGTGATGATAATCAGCTGCTCAATTAAATAGATAACATCAGGATGAGACAGTGGAACAATGTAGAAAGCTGGTACAGCTTTTGTGTTGTGTGTATACAACATGCATATCTACCTTAACATCGAGCAGACAAGCTAAGAGTTTCACTCGAGCCGTAGAGATGTTATGAAACGTTTAACCTGGAAGTAAAGGGGCTCTTATGCTGCACCAGAGAGCCCGTACTCTGCTTTCCCTGAGTGGCCAAACCAGTAATTAAAGTCAAGAGGTACAATAGTTCAGATGAAACTCTCTTTCTCAGTTCATTAAATGTGCCCTAGTAATTCTTTGCCTGGTTTAAGGGAAAAGTTTTAGCTTATTATCTTGTTGATGCTGTTTCTCATGCCCCTAATCTGATTTGCACATTAAGATCTGTATCCTCACACAAACATGGTCCCAGCAATATATTGCAGTGTGCATTTACATAATCTTACACTGCTTTACTTGCTACTTAAAAAAACTGGAAATAATATGTTAATATGAGCTATAGGTTTATTCACTGAACCTTTAGCGGCTAAAAATGACATGGGGCTAAAGCAGCAACAGAAAATAGTGTATTTTTATATTCTAAGAATGCATTCAAATTATTGCACTATTACAAGACAAGCTAAACAAAACTGAACAATGTAAATCTCTATTTTTTCTGTTTGCATAAAAGCTAACATTGGAACTGCAGCACTGCAGGCTATTATAGGAAGTTAGAAAAATAGTACTTTAAGAAACCTGTGAGCCATTGGTCACTGAAACCTATTCAGTTTAGTGATTGTGCAAACTGAGCGCGATTCGCAATCTGATGTCGGTGAGTTTTGAAGCATTTTGTATATTCAAATAATGTTGCAGCATACGTTGTTGAGCAGTAAAGTGTAGGCTATGCATTTATATGAACAAAAAAATATGACACTGAATCTATACTTGATGTTTCTGTTTGAGTACAAGCTAACATTGGCTTGCTGTACTAAACTGATGCTGGAAGTTAGAAAAGTTGTATATTAAAACTTCTATGAGCCCTTTCTGAAACTGGACTTTAGATTTTGGAAATATATCACACCAAAATTAACCTGCCTGTAATAATCTGGAAAGCCTGTTGGATTTTATAATTTTTGGGCTCCATGATCAGGATTATTACCCTTAGCAGGAAGAGCCAGTAACAATATATTTTGCAGCATTATATTGAAAAACTGTAGCAATATTTTGTCATGACTTGAGGAATAGGTGTTGGACCAGAGCGCAGACAATAAGCAGGAAGCCGCATGATGTAGTGTGAAAGGATATTTTAATGAGCGAAAAGGAATATTTACAAAAATCCAACAGGAACAGAACAAATGAATCAACACGAGTGAGGACAGAACAAAAGGTTGCATGACGGAGTACCCAACACTGAATGGGACCAGACCAGTATACTACATAGGGGAAAACATGGAAGGAACAGCAGGTGGCAATTAACACAGGTGAGGAGAGTGAAGGTGATAAGACTGAAGGAGAAAGGGCGGTGATCTAACAGGAATGTATGAAGAATGACCAGATAAAGCAAGATAAACCGAGAATGGGCAGACTGAAAAAAGGAGTAATAATAGGTAATCAACAATACTAAAAGGTGCTAGATCCCCAGGAGCCTAAAATTAAATGATAATGAAGAGAAGCTGTCTACGACAGGAACTGAAACTAACAGACTAATAAGTAAGAAAGAAAAGTGGGAAAATATTAACCAAATCTACTGGATCCCTGGGAACCGAACAGAGAATGATCAAAGTCTCGGGGGTCCAGACACATTTACTAACAGAATTTGAAGACGTGCGTGTTTGACTGGTTTAAGGGTAAAAACTGTCAAAAGGAGAAATAAACAGCTTATCCTTGCAACCACAGATGATAGCCATGCTGAATTTATTTTTTCTGACTAATCGTTATAGACTGATTATTAGATCAGTGGTTACCTTCTGGCAACCATTTAGGCTAGTTATTGTAGTGAGTGGATATTAGTTTTCAGTATTGATGTTGCTGCCGAGGATATGCTGAATTTGTAGCCACCACAGCAAAGACAGCCAGTGTTTCCAGGAAAAGTAGATATACGAAAAGTCTATTGAACGTTATCCTTCTGCTTATAAAACAAAACTTCAAAGTTATTCAGTGACCCTGGATAGAAAGTTTTCTGATTAACTTATAAGAATCATATTTATATTCCTAGATGAGGCCCATAGTTTTGCTAACAGCGTCTACAGTGTCTACAATAAAAAAAAAATTGGTTTTCTATTTTTTACCCCCTAATTTACAGAAACACCAATATGGTAATCCAGTAGGATATATACAGTATTTCACCACACTGTCTTCCAGTTGCACAAACTGTGGTGTATTTATAACACTGACACTGAGCACCCATGAATGCAACAAACGTAATTTCCCTCAGGAGTTGCTGAGTTTAGCCCGAGTATGACGGTGTTCGACGTGCTCGCAGAGGAGCATCAGCGTCAGTCTTTCTCGTGACCGTGGGCTGGGTTGAAAACCATAAAAGTTAATGAAGCTCAGAGGTGTGCTTATTGGATGAGAAAGCAATTACTCAAAAAGTCCTGTTTCGAAAACATTATTTGTCGAACAAAAATGACTGATTAAAAACTTACTGTAGTAATTTGTAGTTGTTTGGCTGTCAGATTATACAGACTCTGCAGTCGTGCTCTGTTTACATCTGAGAAAGCATCCCAGCGTTTTGTTTATGTTTTCTTTTATCAGGTTGCTGTGGCTTAATGTAGAAAGGATGTTTTTGTTACTACACGCCGTACAGCAGAATGGATTCTGGGTCAGCGGTCAGGGTGTCTTTCAATGATCCTGGACACCATGGTAACAGCACTCTGCTCATCCAGACAGGGTTCATTTCACAAACCTTTTACTCTGCTATTATGGCGCCATTGTCATGAGACAGCAAGCATATGCTCCGCAGAGTTTTTCCAGGTCTGTTTGTAAACACTGATACAAAAGTATACGTAACCTTTGTACTTTTTCACATTTTGTTCTGATGCAACCTCAGACTTCAAAGTATTTCAAGGGAAATGTATGTGACAGACCAACTCAAATTAGTGCACAACTGTGAAGCAGAAGCGACTTTGTGCATGTTTCTTCTTTTTTCCACAAACAAGAATCTGAAGCATCCATTTGTATCTAGCCCCAGTCAATACTTCTCAGAACCACCTTTAGCTGCAATCAAAGCTGCAAGACATTTTGGAGAATGCAGGCCGTATACATGTTTTGCAAATCTAGAAAGTTTCGTCAATCCTTCATAAAATTGAAGGATTGACAAGCTCATTTAGGTTGTATGGAAATGTCTGTGAACAGAACATTTAGATTTTTAAAATAATCTTAGTTGGATTTAGGTGTAACATTTTACTGGGCCACCACAGCACATGCATATGCTCTGATCTCTTCCAGCGGTGTCCAAAATCAGTCCTCTGGGGCCGGTGTCATGATCGTTTTTTTTATGTTTCTCCTGCTTCGACACCTGAATCAAATGATTTGATGATTACCAGGCTCCATTTGGAAACCTTTTTCTGTCAGGATTTGGTTTGTGAACGGACCCAGATGCAGAGATTGACTGAAAAAGTTGTTCTTTAATGATGAAAATAAAATGAAAACATACAAGAATTGCAGAAAGGAGAACAGGGCATGGAGCAATGGGCAGTTAAATGAGAAATTAAACTGAGAAGAGAGGAAATCACAGAGTAAACCAGCAGTGGACAATGAGAGCGATGGGCATATATAATGAGGGACGTGGTGAGAGTGCAGGTGAGTTAATCAGGGGATAATGTGAAGCAGGTGGGGGTGAAGGAGTGCATGGAAACAGAGGAAGTGAGACTTATTAATGCAAATGGGGCTGAACTGTGGTACACAGAGAAAAAGTAAACACTTAACTGAGAGAAATAAATCCAGATGCACAAAAACAAAACCCAATGATAAACTAAGAAACTAAACACAGGACATGAACTCTCCAATATCTATATGAGAAAAAAACAACAGTAAAATGACAAAAACAGTCATAAAAGAAACCCAAACACCCAAGAATCATGACACCCTCAACCTTTTTATGGCCTCTAACAGGTTTTCTTCCTGGATTTCCCTGGATTTGGCTCCATCTAGCTTCCCAGTAACTCTGACCACCTTCCCCGTCTTTGCTGAATATTTGCCAAAATTACTTAGAATAATTTTTCAGGATGAGGCGCAGTATTCATTTTCTGCCATACACAAATGCTCCTCTTGAATGCTTCTCTGTTTAAAACTGGGGAACAATCCATGACTTTCACACTCGTCATTGATTTTGAAAGGAGTTAGGGTGTTCACGCCAACAGACTGTTGTTTTTTTTTGTCAGACCAACTAAAGCTAATTAAACACATCCAATACTTGTGGAAACTAACCAGAGAGACAGTTTGAAGGAACAAACATACCAGCAGGTGGCGGTAATAGAAGATATGTTTAGAATTCGGATGAGTGTTTCTGTGGCACCCCCTTGAAGAATAAATGAGATGCAAATGAAAATGTGTTAAGTTTGTGTGTTTGACTATATTCGTAGTTTTTCAATTCCATTTTTCAATTCAATTTTATATATATAGTGCCAATTTATCTCATTTGGTCAATTCAAGGCACTTTACAAAGTCAAGTTAAATCAAATCCTACAGTTCTGCTCACGTTGAGAGTTTGGCACATACATGTTTTTGTAGTTGTGAGGTTTTTTCTGGGTTTTGGAATGGCTGTCATGTGTAGGCTTTATTCTAAAAGCATTATTACTTGCATCTTAACAGACAACAATATAATGTTTGGACTGGGTCGTGCAAATGAACATTAACAATTTATGATAAATAGGTTTAGTCTACTGCATATAACAAAACAAACAAACAAATGTCAATTCATCCCAGTAAAGTCCAGTTATCTTCATGTGCAATATGTGAATTTGGTTTATTTTAATGAGGCCCTTCATTATTTATTGTGGCTATTCTTAAATATCTGAGTATCCTAGCTGTTTTTATTTTTGAATGTTTCTTATTAATATGTGATTTTAATCAGTTAGGTAATAGTTTGCATCATACCCAGTGCTGTAGTGAATTGATTTTCATAGTTTTATATAGTTGGGAACAAAGTAAAGAAAAAAAAAGTCGTCTTGCAGCTGCTGCAGTGACCCAGCCTCTCTTTTGCACTGGCTGTCTGCAACTCGTGTTACGGTTGGGTTGATGTTCCATTGATGTTATCGGTCTAAAAAAAGTTCAAACATGTTTGTTTGGGGCTGAGGTTGGGTCGGGTCGGTTTCCCTCACACACCTTCAACTCCAGTCTTCCCCCAATCTCACACGTAACCGTTTTTATGTACTCGCCCTGCCGACTGACGACTGTTGCTGACTTCCCACACTTGGAATCAGGTTGGATATCACATAGTGTGTCCCTGGCATTGATCCTCACTTTAGTGATTCAGTTTAAGTGCAGGGCCATGTCTTGGAAGGGCTGCTCTGCCCATTTCTCACTTCTCACAGGTCATTAAAGAAGAGCTGCATTTACACTGAGATTTAATTGCATACAGGGGGACGCAGTTTACCACTAAAATTATTGTTTTAGGCAGATGGTTGCACTGGATTTTATTTTGGGGTGTTAGAGAAAGGGGTCTGAATGCATATTTGTGCTACACTTCCCAGATTTCTATTCTGAAAATTTTGAAAATCATCATTTTCCTTCTACTTTACAATTATTTGCTACTCTGTTTTGGTATATCATTTAAAAACCCCTTAAAATACATTGAAGAGGTTGTAATGTAAATTTAACCAGTATAAATGGTTTCGTAATGCCCTGTAACTCTTTACTGTTGATATGCAGGATTTAGACTGTTTGTTGGGAAAATATTTAAGGCCTGAAGGTATTGTTTTAGATTGTTTTGTGGTTTCCTTAGCGAGAGGAACATGAGGAAACATCTGGACTGTGACCCTCTACACTTTTTTCTGTAGTGTCCAGAGATCTGTCAACCAGTTAGATTAATATGTCTGTCATTGTGTTTTGAGCTAAGAAGTTCCCAGAAATACAGAGCAGATCTGCCAAGATAAATCACGCACACACAGCTTTGTTCCAAGAATGTTCTCTACATACACATTAATGGTGTACACACAAATGTCCATCAACCATACACACACACACTTGGCCTATAAAAAGGGGTGTTCAGTGCATGTAATCAGAACTTTGCTGTTGCACCGTTGATGTACGTGTGACTTTGAATAAAGTTCTCCGTTGGCAAGCAGAGAAGCTGGAATCTTAGTCCCCCGAGTCTTCTTTCTTTTTTAAGGTTCAATAAGTTAAATAATCTCCCACAACACAGATTTTTGTAACAGGTCTATCTTGTAAATAATAACTCGTGTCTCAGTGAGATTACCTGAAAAGTAAATAAATAAAGGTTTGATAATAATAACAATTGCCTGCAGCAAATGTGCAATGAACAAATTAATTTGTTCATTGCACAGTTATAATACATTGGGTGGTCTTAAAATACTCCTAATCAGCTAAATTGAGCCTAAAAAATGTAGTCCAGCAAGCCGCCTCTTCATTAAAAGTTCTTTGTTGTTATTTTTTAGTGTTTGTTTGAACACAACACATAATCAACTTGACAAACTAAAGAAATTTCCTTCATTGATCTTCCATCACCGCCTACATCACTAAATCTGTCATCTTCATGTTTACTGCTGTCACCCTGTCAGTCACTTCTGAATATCTTCTTGAATGAACCATGATTCACAGACTATTTCCAGACTGTGGAGGTTGAAATGCTCACTTTACTGTTTTAATGCGGGAAGGGGAAATTATTTTTCGACTAGAGGATTTTAAATATAGTTTTGGCAAACAACAGACGGAGGAGTTTGGTGATTCATGAAGTTACTGGGAGCTTTTCTTGGATTCTTTTCACTTTAACTTTAGATGTTCCCAAATTGCTATTCCTGATTTGTCAACACAATAACAATATCCTGGTGCACAGGGGTCGTGATTAAATCGTTTCTGAAAAAGCACATGAGCCGTGTTGACACTTTGATGGATTGTTTCAGGAAATTATGGATGTAGCTGTGCTATCCTGTACTGAACAATTTAAAAAAGCAGAAAAAATAGTTTAAGGCAGGAATCAAAAGGAAGAATTGAAGTATCATTAAGAAACCCATCATCTTTTAAATAGATAATCCACTATCATATTTGTGAATGCTACTTTTACTTTTCATCATCTATGGATTATTATGCTCACATTAAGCCTCTTTTGGTTTCTGACGTCATCTTGTGTGAACACCCACTCTTTATGTAGCTTAATCTTGATTTTATTCATTGCCTTAGCTTTGTAATGTTTTAATTTTGACTTTTGACTTTGGTTTCTGTCTTTCATTAAAACACCTGATGCTTGTACTACAAAGCTGGAGTTGGTTGTGGCTTGTCAAGGCTATTCAACTTCCAGTTTGTAATTTTCAGCATCACAATGTTTATTTTTAACGGTGTTAATCATTCAGGGTAATTTCTACTGACAACTGAAACATTACTTGAGATGTGATAGTAGGTTTCGGCATTTCTTAATTCCAGGAAGAATTGTTGAGGACTTTCAATTCTTAAAAACAATCTTAAATGTTCCTTTTCCAAATGTACAGTTTATACTGGTAGCAACATAAAAAAAATCAATTTTTATGCATTTCTGATGAGTCTATAGTCTTAAGCATCAACACAATAGAAAATACTATTTTGTAAAACTATGTTCTGATTAGAGTAATGATGAAAAAGCTACTAATTTAGATTTTTATCTTTTAAAAAGGTAACAGGGAGTAAAGTCTGGAAATACAGAAGGTTTTTCCCCACTCAACTCTGTTTTCTATACAGCATCTGAGTATAGAGGTAAAAAAACCAGAGGAAGGTCAATATTTTTCAAGCAAACAGAACTACGTCTCAAGCATTTATGAGCTGGATGAGCTCACATGAGGGAGGAAGGATCACGATTACGTAAATCATTTTTATACGACTAAAACACCTTTAAAGTTACAAACATAAACCAAAGAAGCCGCAGAGCAAGAGACACAAGAGTGTAATCTGACATCAAATGACTGATCTTAGGAAAAACCAAGGAGGGTGATTAGTGGAGGTAATGGGACACGAACTGGAACAACTCAGGGATGCTGATAGTCAAAGAAGATAGACAAAAGGAAAATTATCTATACAAAACATGGTCAAACAGAAGTGAACACAAAATAAACCTTAAAGGAGCTATACATAAGATATTTACTATGGAATCAACCTAAATCATTCTCATTTATCACCTAGGATAGAAGAAATATTCCCTACAAACAATCGTTCCTCTCCATCAACAATGTCTTAGTCACGTTTTTTCTCCTTTCAAACCTAGAGGTACGGTCTGGAACTACTTCGGTTCATAGTGTAGCCTGTGTTTACTTCCTGGTTCCTGAGCCAATCATATGAGAGTTCCCAGGGTTCCCAACACAGAGCGTAGCATTTAGTATTTTATCTTGGCAAAAGAGCAGCAGCCTGCAAACGTGGAAGCCAGTAAGAGAAGCGGATCAGAAACAGAACAGAAAACAACATCATATACCTGTCCTGTGTTAGTAAAAATTCACAACAACATACCGTTTAAAAACAGCACATTAGATTGTTGTGATTGCCAAGCTGTTGTACCGATTTGAGCCACAAGGTAACAGTATCACCTCTCCTAACAGCTCCTTCAACAACTAACAACATAAATAACAAAACATCACCAAGCACCAGAATACACTAAATACAAAATCAACAACAAAAAGACATTGAACTCCACAACAAAGTGAAAAAACAGAATCTGTCCTTTATATCAGGACACCCACTAACCTAAATACATTTTTTTCACAGTATCATGGTATTTATGAAAAAAAACATTTAAAACAAAACTGTATAGCAGGCTGTAATTCTAGTATTTAAAGAAATGCTGTCATTTTTTTCTCACTCCTGCATAAACGATTACATGGGCTGTTACATTTCATTGTTATTTTGATGTCCTTTCACAGAGGTAAAAATAAAGTATAGAATAGACATTTACTACATGTATTAATAGATTTCAAGTGCTTAATGTAAAATATCATAAATTTTTGCTTTCCTGTTCTTTATAGAGCAATGCAGGCATAACAAGCTTCTTGTTAGCTTCTTGAATAGTTTTACCTTAATAAGAGTGTTGATTGTTGCTTCTTACAGTAAATCTTAGTGTAGCAGCCTTCCTCTAGCTATCTGGTAGGCCGTGTGAAGCAACAGGCGGGGGAGGGACAGCAGTGCATTACATTAGACCCCGTTCATTTTAAGAAATCTGCAGCTGTTTTTCAACCATAACTTTCAAAAAAATTTGGCAACTGCACCTTGACACCTTTTAACCAGTCTGTGTCTCATGACAACTTAATCTTATCCAGAGCAGGTTAGATATAAGCGCACATGATAGGATTTACTGCTTATTTTCACTTTGTATCGCATAGTGTTTCAGTAAATTTGGTGCAACAGTCACTTGCATACTTCACAAACTAGGGAAGGGTGTTACTTTTCAATCCTGCGATCAGAAATGCTGTTTCATTGGTTAATATGTCAGAATAAAATGTCAAAAGTGTATCTTATTTATTAAGAGGATAGCTTGATCACATTGCACGGCATATGTATTTATAGAGCTCAGGTGGCTGAATCACAGTTTGCACAGGATAAACCCATTAATGATTCTATATGTGTAAAATATTGCACACCATCAATGGAGGCCTCTTGAGAATAAACAGAGGATCGGCTTGATGTCAGCTGTAAAGGTAATGCTGCTTAAGATATCTGCTCCAAAATACACAGGTTTTGACACTATTCTGCAGTCACATGGCAATAAAATGAATCCGTTCAGAAAACCTGTTGTATTGGGAAAGCACATGAGCCATGTTGACACTTTGATGGATTGTTTCAGGAAATTATGGATGAAGTTTTATGGTTTATTTTTAGCACAAAGCCATGTGAGAGGTAAAAGTCTTCTAGCCGTGCAGTTATAGTATGGCTCAATGTCATACTCTCTTTGCCGTTATTGAGAACAATGCTTTTAACCAGGTGTGGTTATTATATGTGGGAAACATGCAACCATTTAAAATGTCAATTGTTTTTTTTATTATGACATTATAGCATCTCTAAATAATTGTGTCAGTGGAGTGATAGTGCTACATCTAATGAAATTATTGACTGCAGGAATTGCTTCTAACTTCCTAAAGGTTGATTCACACAGCAGGAGTTTTAGCCCGATTTTTGCCCCGATCTTCCCCTTCTGACAGGCACCGACTGTCGGCATGGCTCTTAAGATAATCTTAAGAGAAATTCCTGCCGTGTGTGGTGTGTTAAGAGTGATCGGGTCCGCTCAGTAGAATGTCAGGACCGCTTCGACCTCAAATTGGGGACATTCAGCATGTTGGATTGTCTTGCCACAATATCCTAGCATGTATGGTGTCCCGCAAAGACAAACAAGCATGCATCCTGTTCAATGTGTCGTGTACCCAATCAGAAAGCGAGGTGAGGAAAACCCTAAAACAAAACAAAAAAATAGCTCACTTCCATATCATAACAAATGTAGAGCCCCCTTTCGCGTTGTATCAATCTTCCTAGTCGTCTATGTTTATTTACTCTAAACTCACATTTGATCTTAAGATGTTTCGCAAGATTTTCCGTCTGACATCTGAATCCTGAGTGAAATCTTTTCGTGTGTAATGTGTTGTGCTTGTTGTCTGACCGGACACCACACGCTGTACGAGCAAACCTGTTCTAGCTATGACTTTTTATCGTTTCATGTGGTGTCTCTCAGGCTTTGAAAATCGGCTGACTATTTTAAAATCCTGCCGTGTGAACCAGCCCTAACCTTGCCTGCAAGCTGAATCGCCCTATTTGTGCGTACACAAACACACAAGAATCCATCTTTTCCTGCTCCTGTCTCAGTCGTTTGGGCCTGAATAGAGAATGGCTCAGGTCAATAACGTTGTAGTATTGTGGTTTAAGGAGGGACATACAGCTGTGACAAAAGCAAGAGCTGCCAAGCCCACAGCCGAACCAATATAAATAGGGCAGCGCAGGAGGATGCACGCATCTGTTTTGTGAGAATACACAATTTAATCTTTGAAAGAACAGCAAAAAGTGGCTTGACCAGCATAACTTGTTGTAGTTTCTCATGGCGCCTCCTGCTTACATTTTCATCTGATAATGTGAGTGGCCAAAACCAGCCTTTGGTAGGTGGGCACTAGGTGTCGCTTCACCCAATCAGCTCAGGAAGTTCTGCTGAATGTCCTTCCTTTACCAAACGGATTTGATAGAAGCAGTCCCAAACCGATAATGTGCAGAACGGAGAGTGCTACACATTATCAATCTGGCCTGCCAGGTTACTAACTTCCTGCCCTGTTAAATGTAATCTTTTAGTGATGTATCTTGAGAATGAAAGCTGTTTTTTTCTCCACATCTTTATCATCACTGTTATTCATTCTGAATTCATCTACTAGAGGAAATGACACATCAATGACCTAA
This sequence comes from Fundulus diaphanus, assembly GCA_037039145.1. Lineage (NCBI taxonomy): Eukaryota > Metazoa > Chordata > Actinopteri > Cyprinodontiformes > Fundulidae > Fundulus > Fundulus diaphanus. The sequence goes on from CM073135.1 coordinate 38,357,861, forward strand.
GCACTCCCACACAGATTCCTTCAGAACCTCAATTGCTTTGTGGATGAACTGCAGTTAATGTTGCCTCTGTTTCTCATTGAAAACAGGTCTAACCTTTTGTCTTTGAAGTGATGCCTCAGTTCAGGACATATGTTGTTTTCTGCAATTGAACTCAAAGGGGTTTTTAACATTTGCTTTAATTGGTTACGCACAGTTTCAAGAAGGCTGTTTTTAATTTGCAATAAAACTGAATAGAAATATCTTTTGCGTGTGAAACAGATAGGTAAGCTGCGAAAATCCGTGGAAAATCTTTTCCAAGTGCTTCATTTGTCCCCAAACAGGACTAGATTTCACCAGATAAAATTAGGTAAATTTAGGTCCTTGCAGTTTCATCTATTCGATTTTCAAGTCAAAGGTGCTATGTTAAAGCTGACTTTATATATATCTATATATATATATATATATATATATATATATATATATATATATATATATATATATATCTATATATATATATATATATATATATATATATATATATATATATATATATATATATATATATATATAGATAGATAGATAGATAGATAGATAGATAGATAGATAGATAGATAATAAATAGCAAGAATGCAGCAAAATCTTTACCAGCATTTCCTATGGAATCGTTACAATTTATTTATAAAGCCTGGAATTTAATATCATTTTCCAGTGAATGTGGTTTGTATATTAAATGTTTAGTTTATTCAAAAAAATCTTTGTCTTGAACTGTTTTTTTAAATTACTGTCACATTTGATTCTGTTTATGCCCTTGCTATTCCTGCCAAGATGCTGAACATTTAAAAGGTTTTGCTCTCTGAATGATAGTTTCTTGGCAGATGGCGGCCATAAAGGATTTCTAAATGTCCTGGTGGGATTGGCTGGCAGCCAGAGGAGATACTGAACTTAACACACTTACACAAATTTGTGAAACTGTCATGAATCAATTTAGAACTTGATCCATACCCAGCAACACATTTCCCACCCATCCATGATGAGACAAAAAAAATAAAAATTTGCTCAAATTTGCCTGGTGAAAATGTTTTGTTTAGGACATCTGCAGTGGTCTGAAACTGGCCAGAGTTTCCTATATAACATTAACCTGACTCTCGCCAGATGTATGTCGCTCCGCCTAGCTTCACTCACATACATCTGGGACCTCTCCCATAGAGAGTGATTTCTCCAACCAATTTTATGGTCTGGCCAATCAGGACGCAGGGCGGGAGTTTCATGGATGTGACGTAGTGGAGAAGCGACCGTGAGATTCCAACAACAATGGCGGCTCGCATCGAGGAAGCAAGCGTTAGCATTGATGCTGCTATTTCTTCCGTGTTGTCCAATCTACCTAATATTGTTTCATTAAAAGAACATCAGAGAACGGCTCTGAAGGCTTTTGTTGGTGTAAACGATGTTTTCGCCCTTCTCCCAACCGGATTTGGCAAGTTTTGTTTTCCGGGGCGTGCCCGCGGCGGAGCGGTTAGCGCGAACCATGTTAGGAGGCCTTTAGTCCTCAACGCGGTCGGCCCGGGATCGACTCGTGGCGCTTTGACGCCAGTCTTCCCCCCTCTTCCTTACAGCTCACTGTCAATGAAACGCGTGCCACTAGAGCCGCAAACACATAAAAAAACCCCCAAAAAAAAACCCTGCGTCGCTCTCACAGCGTCGCTCTCACAGCGTCGCTCTCACAGCGTCGCTCTCACAGCGTCGCTCTCACAGCGTCGCTCTCACAGCGCCAGGGGTTAGCTTCGGTGTGAGTGGTTGAAATAGCAGGTCGATAAAGATGACAGACAAGTGGCTTATCCAATCATATGTAAGGATTTTTGATAAGGCCCAGCCTTCAATAAAGGCAATTCCTATGGAGGTGTCCCAGATGTATGTGAGTGAAGCTAGGCGGAGCGACATACATCTGGCGAGAATCAGGTTAATATGGCATCAAAACTCAAAACTATCATTTCATTTCTGTCACTGTTCTGCCTTAAACTGTTTTCTGGTTTATTCAATAAAACCTTTGCAAAATGGATTCAAATATTTATAATGTACAGCATAAAAAGTTTCCATCTGTTCACCTGGAAAATAAGTTGCACAGCCCCGCAAAACTCAGAAAACATAAGCAGCCATGCATTTAATTTTAAACAATCTGTAGAAATCTACATAAAATAAACGATGAAAAATGTTAACATCAATGCAGCAGAACAGCTGAGTGACGTCACAGTGTCTTTTTACATTTTCTAAGCCGTTTGTGACATCAACCATGTCTTTATTTCTGTTTGCAAAAATGTGACAAAATAATACAGCATTTCTTTTTAGCTGGTCTCAGACGTGGGAGCTCCTACACAATTTACGGTTGATTACAAGAAATCCAGTCATGGCTCCTGGCAAGCACATCACAGCTGCATGTAGCTTCTGAAAAAATTACCAGAAAACACTTATCAAAAGAGAGGAAGTTCCACCCATCCCTTAACTTTACATCACCAGGTTCAGTGCCAGTAAATGTTTGGAAGTTATATCTACTCACTAGATGTGTGTGTAAAATCAAAGCAAAAAAAAGAAAGCCAATATATTTTGGTGTAATACTCGTTACCAGTGATAATGCTATTATTTGCTTGTCACCCCCAGTTTCTCAATGAGAGGCTGGTTTATGCATAAGTAGGCTCCAAATTTAAATCTTGGTTCAATTTTTCTTTCACACATACAGAAAAGAACAAACCCAAGATTCAAATGTGTTACAGAGGTAATTACGAACATTTCTCTATTTAGACTATGTGGGAGCAGTAATTCAGCACCAAAACACTTGGCCTGGCAATGTGTTGTGCTGACGTACACAGTGATGCAAATGCATTCATATAAGTACTGAAAAAAATTAAACAGAATGTAAACAGAGTCTGTTTAGAGCACACATCCACATAGACCCACACACAGAGGACTGTGGGACTGGATGCCGTGAGGCGCAGACACAGTATTCCCTCCACTGATCTCCTCTTCCATCATCCAATCAGGCACATAAACACAAACAAGTGATACAGCATTCGGTCAATGGTGCATTAACACCTGCTCACAAACACAGACGGGCACGCAGAGAAATGTCTACGCACAGACACAAACACATTTTCTAACCTACGCTGGTATGCACTCACTACTCTGCTGCAGGGTGCACATTTTCAGTTTATGACGTAGTATCTGACTCTCACTAAAAGGCCACTAGCAGAGGAGCTATCCACTGTTAAAGAAGGGGATCAAGGGTAACTATGAATCATCACCCTCCTCAGTGGTTTGTCATTATTGACTTGAGCAAAAGTGCTGCCAAAGAGGATAATTGCTTTTAATCTCTTAACAAACAGCAATAATAACTGCTGTAATAAAAACAAATTTAGTCAAATCCTTTGACAACAGGCACTTTGAAAGTGATTAGCAACAAACAAACAAAAACTCAGTTTGTTCTGAGTTTAGTTTGCTTTGTTGAATTTGGGCTGGGTCACTTGTCCCACACTAACATATTTAAATTGATTTTAATACTTAAACTAAGAAAAAACTCAATAAAAAAAATCACTCGTTAAAGGTGTGGATGAAGAAGAAATTGGCTCAGTTCTTTTGATTTACGTTGTTTAATTCTTTAGTATTTATCTCCACACACTGTTTGTAATTGTGGCCTTCCCTGTTTGCGTTAAATTAGATTTTTTGTTGTCACCACGAGAACCTTCGCTGAAAATATGTGCAAAGCTTTCAAAAATGTGTTAAAAATTAAAATTCAAGTATTAAAGGCACAATAAGCGAGATTTCACCACTAGGTGGGCTGTTGAGCACTGTCTGTAGACCAAAACAAGATGTGTGACAAGCCATGCCTCTCTACCCCCCTTTCAAAACAGCATCACCTTTTACATGATCAATCAATCAATCAATCAATCAATCTTTATTTCAGACACAAAAGAGGTCCATAGTAAAAACAAATGATAACGAAAAAGACAAACAGAGAATAATATAACAGTCACTGAGCCACAAATAAATGATGACGCCAATGTTTCCACAATCTTGAGAAAAATCTCACTGTACTAAAAACAGGGTTCACTAAAATTACTATTATATTATTGTATGACACAGATAATCTACACATACATTTATACATGAGATTCCTGAGTGCAGCTGCACATGTGGGAACAACGGTATGTACAAACATGTGGCTAGCACTGCTCCATCTAGGCACTTTAAGTAGGAGCCTCAGGCCATCATTATATGCCACATAAAGTTTGTGCAGGCTACTTTTTTTATATCTTCGCCATAGATGGGCTGTGTAAAATGAAGTGCAAAAAGCTTTAAAAAGAGCTACCTTCACAGAGGATGAACACATACCAAACTTTCTGATCAAAATATTAGCCTGAGCATATATCATGCAATACTGCCTACGAATGTCATGATCATCAAATAGGTCATCAGTTATGTAATGTCCCAGATATTTAATTTCATTGCGTATATTGAGGACAATGCCAGATAAAGAGAAGTCAGGGGTTATCAGATGCTTATCTGATCTACTTCTAACAATCATGATATTGCTTTTCTTAGCATTGTATTTGACATCAAAATCACATCCATATTGGGAACAGACCCTTAGTAATTGTTGAAGGCCAGCACTATATGGGCATAAGACTACCAAATCATCCGCATACATTATGTGATTGATTATGCGGTCACCAACTACACAGCCTGTTTTACAACAATTCAGGCGTCTTGATAGTTCATCCATGTAAATGTTAAAAAGGTAAGGGGACAATATACTTCCCTGCCTTACTCCATTACCAACATTAAACGAGTCAGACAATGAGTTACCCCATTTGACATACATTAGTTGATGGCCATACCAATAGGCCATTATTCTAATTAGATATTTGGGTACACCTCTGTTTTCTAACTTGCAAAACAATTTTTGATGGTTCACGCGATCAAATGCTTTAGAAGCATCAATAAAACACATAAATACTGTAGTGTTGTGCAAATTATACAGATCTAAAATCTCCTGTAGCACAAAAATACACATGTCTGTACCGTGTTTGGGTTTAAAACCGAATTGATTTTCAGAGGTCAAAAGGAACTCTTCTAGCCTATTTAGAAGGACTCTTTCAAAAACTTTCGATAAACTACTAGCTAGAGCTATGGGTCGGTAATTATCCAAGGAGCTAATCTTACCCGCTTTATCTTTAATGGTAGGTACCAGAATGACAGATAGCATTGATTTAGGTAACAGACCATGTACTAGACAGCTAGTGAGACACATAGAGAGTAATGCACAGAGTTTTTTACTTGCATTTTTCAAATGCTCAACGGAAATGTTATCCATCCCACAGGCCTTGTTGTCTTTCAGTGTCATAATTGTATGATATATTTCTTGTGGGGATATAGTCACATTCTCATTACTGTGAATGCTTCCTATGTCAGGAATATCGCTTTTGACACAATTAAATAGCGCACTGTAGTGCTCTTTCCATAACTGAGTGATTTCTTTTACACCAGTAATACCATCAATAGTAGATGGAAGTGACGTTTTACAGTTGTTTTACGTGAGATTGCATTGATGGAGTTTCATGATTCATTGCTCGCAAGACTACATTTATAACATATTAAGTAAAACCTGATTTTTGACACAAATGCCTCTTACTGTACTGTCCAGGAAGAACATCTCAAGCAGGATCCGAAATTAACACTCCCCACTTGCCAAATGGGAGTAAATTTCCCGATTGGCGAGAGAATTTCAGAGGGCTAGCTGCCACATGGCAAGTAAATCTTTTTACCAAATAAAAAAAATTAAATAAAATAACAAAGCCCATCTGGGCTGTGGATGATCCGTTCACAGAGCTCAGTCTAGACCCGCCTTCTGCGGAGCTGGTTCAGCTTCTTTCACATCTTATTTCTGGGGAGAGCGGCTCCCAGATAAAGCCTTCATTCAAAACCAGTCATGGCTGCACGCTGGATCAGAAAACAGATCTGCTAACCAGATACAGTCTAAAACGCCCATTAGTCTGTTTATTAGTTTCGTTTTTATTAATTCTGCATTTAACTATGTGCGCTCCGAGGGAAGGGAGGAGAGAGGCGCAGTTACAGTGCCTCAGCGCTGTGCTCTTTTGTATTTAACGACACAGAGCCAGTGGTGCTTCGGTGGGCTGCTGCCTTGCGCTTGAATTCAGGTGCGCAAAATTACGTTACATGTAATATAGGTGCGGACTTTTTAAGGAACTTGTAAAATCAGGGGCTTCAGCGCAGACCCATTATTCATTCTCTTCCCTCTAAAGGAGCCCTTTACAGTCTTTATTTATGCATTTCTCCCACTGTTTATCCCTCGCGCGCAGCGCATGAGGGTAAAATCCAGCAGCTGGATCAGCATAAAGACGCAGCGTGAACCCCTGCGTGCTTTAAGTGTGGCAGCTGAGAGAAAAATGTTGAACCGTATAGGCTTGATGAAACTCTGCCTCATTCACAAATTAGACCAACACGGATAGAATAATGATAATCTGTAGTGTTTTTTATTGCCTGGATGTAAATGTGATAATTCTTATTGTGCCTTTTATAATCAACTACAATATTTTCTTATTAAAGTCAGGAAACAAAGATTTCTCTTCCAGGGTCCAGACAGCCACGCCCCCAACCACGCCCCCCGAAAATTAACATAATCTCACTCTTAATTTTTGATCAAAATTGAGGTCTGGTCAGGATTAATATTTTGACCGGTAAAAAATATGCCTGGCCGGTTGATTTTTACATCTACCGGCCAACTTGGCCGGTGAATCAGGAAGTTAATTTCGGACACTGATCTCAAGCTATCGCTTTACCTCTGTTCCCCACTCGCTATAGTCTGACACTATTATTTCTCCAAGTCGCACCAACTGTGTTTTGCTGTGAGTCATTTTCATCCACCAGGGTACCCTGAGCTATTTAAATCACAACGTTGTTGTAAAGCTCAGAGCACGATTGCCACCTCTAAATGACGCACATGTCAAATGTTTGATCAATGAAACTACTCTTTCATTTTTTTGATACACTTACCTGCTGACTGCTAAGATCCCACAGGGAACAAAGGGCATATCTCAACTCCTGCATGCATTGGTCACCTTCCGCTCAGAATGCGTCATGTAACTGGAGGAAAAAAACATTGTAGGATAGGGATATTTAAAAAATGCAATAAATGTATGCAACAAATTAGATTGCGCTCTTGAGTGTTCATCCGATAAAGAAAAAAAAATCCTTTTTGAGTTTGTCAGATCATGAAGACCTAGTCATTGCATATTTGATTTAATCATATACAGTATGTTAGAACTGGGCCCCATCTCTGAATACAAATATAAACGTTTTTTTCCACCACTTCATGATTTTAGGTTTTTTCGTTTGAACTTTGTATTTGATATGTGTTTTATCCGTTCCCTGACCTCCAGGTAACACAGTGTAGGACTAATTATGCACAAAATTATTCTGTTTTGATTAAAGTGGCCCTGTGAGGGGGATCCCGTTTAATGCATTATCGAGGAATAGCCTCTCCAGTCGACCCTCATCCCAACATATTAAAAGCACTTTGACAACCACTGAACTCATTAATGCCAGCTTTTCATGTCTAAAAATCATTTTCTGTCTTTTATTAATATGGGTTCTTCATCTGTTTAATAAGTCATGTTTTCATTCGACCCCAATGGCATTTAAAGTGCTTCAAACATTAGGCAGACGGGTTGAAATTGTTCTGTTCACACCACTGGTTATACAACAGGAATTTTATTAACCTGTATTAATTAGCATCTAACATGGTGAAGAGGATCTTGGACGGGCTTGGTGCTTTGATTTCAGTTAACCTTTGTTGAGCGAAAGGAACTTTACTATGGAGCACACCGGTGTTTGAGGATGTGATGAATGCCTTTCTCATATTAATCATCACAGTTGGTCGCCTTACATTTCATTTACGCAAGTGAAATGTCCATGATTAAAGAGGTTGGCAAAGCAGTTGAAATAATAGTGGATAATATTAACAATATATCCAATTACGCAATTTAAGTATCCAGGGAGAAATTAGAAATGTATTTTGTGTGCTGTTATGTAACTTCCTGCAGCTGAATCTCTATGAAAATACATCACCGCTATGAGAATAAAACCCGAAATAAATTCAGTGCTTGCAAAAATATGTAAAATTTTAACATTATTAACAAATGCAAGAGTCGTCACGTCATATTTTCTGGTGACAAGGCTGGTATTTAGTTATTCTTAAACCTTAGGGGAGTGTTGGCCTAGTGGTTAGAGCAGCGCGCTTGCACTCAGAGAAGGATGCAAGTACCCGGTTCAATCCCCAGCGCCTGCACTCTGGGTCCCTGAGCAAGACCCTTAACCCCTGATTGCTCCCCGGGCGCCGCACATGGCAGCCCACTGCTCCCCAAGGGTGATGGGTTAAAAGCAGAGAGCAAATTTCATTGTAATGTATGTTTCAATGACAATAAAAAAGATATTACTATTACTACTATTACTTTTTTTACCCAACTCGAACCAGAGCTGTGTTTGTTCACTATTGTTGCACATATACTCCAATTATTATGTTTTATAATGTTTTTATCCACTCTAATATAACATCCACTCCATGGTGCTCTTAAAAATTATAATGTAATCACGTAAAAATATTGTACTTAAGTTATACATAACATGGGTAAAAAAACATAAACCATAATGTTGCTCAGTCTGTACCTACACTGCATGCAAATGTTAGCACTAATGACCACAGCTTATTTTTGTGATTTTCAGACAATAGAAGGTCAATGGGTACCTGAACTGCATTTTTGACGACGTTGTTGTGTAAATATTGCAATGACAAAAAAACGTTTCAAGTAAAATTTCTATATATTTTCTTAAATTCTGTGTTGGTGTCATTTAAATTGGCCTGAACTTATATAGCACCTTTCCAGTCATACTGACCACTCAAAGCACTGTACACAAGAGCCACATTCACCCTATCGCTGTCACTAACGTGCACACATTCATACACAGATACGCAGCTCGGCAGGCAATTGGGGTTAAGTGCCTTGCCCAGGGGCCTATCAATATGTGACAAGGGGAAGCTGGAATTGAGCCAACAACTTTCCGATCGCAAGACGACTACTCAACCCATCAAGCCACAGTTGCCCTGTAGACACAACTATGACCCTTTGTGCTTTCAACCAAAACAAAACAAAACAAAACAAAAACTCAAACATTATGCCAGCTACTAACTCAGATTTAAACATGCATCATAGCTAGTGTTCATTGTTGCCAACTTATTGACTGTGTCCGTGGTTCCCTGTCCTGCATGTTTTAGATGTGTCTCTGTTCCACCTCACCTGGTTCAAACGATTGAATGACCTCCTCTGCATACCACCAAGTGCTGCAGAAACCTCTTAATTGTTCATTCGTTTAAATCAGGCGTGTGGCAGCAAGGAAACACCTAAAACCTGCAGGACAGGAGTCCCTGAGGATCAGGCTTTTGAACCAGTGGACTATGTCCTTGCATATTCAGCAAGGATTCAGACAACTCTACCGGCTTCTTAAAAAAAAAAAACGTTTTTGTGGCTGTATACGGTCTACAGCAACTATCTAAAATTACTAAAAAGAGAAGGTGTTTTTAGGGATTTTGCACATGCAAAAATTAAATCACCAAGAGTCTGAACATGCAGGATTGGTTCTGACTGCAGTTTGGAGGGACGACTGTTCCAGGACTCAGCCGCCTGTGAGTGCCTTGAGACAGGACAGGAGCCCTTAGCAGCACCTGCTGCTTGTGAGGTAAAATATGAATAAAACAAAACATCCCCCAGAACACCAGATGAAGTTGCTGCTGTTGTCACTGATTTTTGAAAATGAGTCACCCGGGGTGTGAAGAGATGCTATGTATTGTGACAAAGTCCCTGAGTTGGCAACACTGCACTGTGGATTTTTTTTCTCCACATACAGTTTCCTCCTAGATTACCTGAATAGTATTCATTGAAAAGGTCACTAGCGTTGGCAAAATGTTTGTTCTGTCTGCATATATAATGCAGTTCCCTATCTATATGTTAAATCTTAATAAACTGTTTTTGTAATTCTGATTCATATGACGTTCAATACTTATCCTTTACCATAAGGGTAGCAGCTTGTTGATTTATATATCTTTATTTCCTGGTTGCCTTCTCAGGATTTACCGTCTTCTATTTTAACTTGATTGACTTTGAGGAAACATACAGTAACCATGCAATACAGAACAGATCAGAGTAGCTTGTAAGAAATTTCAGAGTAAGAAATTTTTCTTTTACTCTGACACTAATTGGCTGCCTGCTGCTCTTAAATCCAGCTTTTGGCTGTTTTATCGCCTCATAATACTCCATAAACCTGCCACCTGAAGGGGCCTGCAATGCAATCATGTAAGCTGTGGTGAATGTTTTTTGATTTCTTGATTTATTTATCTTTGTCTACCAACAGACAATAAGATAATTCACTGGAAATGCAGAATGTGATTTGATACAAATATTTTTCTGAACTTGTTGTCTAGTGAGCTCTAAAGCGCCGCAGCCAGAGTCCATAAAGCATGTTAGTGCTAATGTTAGCATGCTGACGACAATGTCCGAGCTTATTTTGTGTGATTTTCACACTATCAGAAAAAGCCCAAGCTTTTTCAGTTAAGCTGTTTATCTTCTTAAATAAAAAAAGGTTACTTCTGTTCAGATCTACAAAACAAAGTGTTAGAAGTGAGATCAAAATTCATTTAATTAAACCATCCAGTGTATCTCCTAGAGTGTAAAATGTGTCATGCCGTGTGGATTCTCTTTATTGTTACAATTTTTAGCACCCATTTGCTTTGCACAAAATTAGTAGACATTGGATATTAAGTTAGAGAAAGATATCCAAAAACATCTGCCTAGTCCCCAGTGATTTGTTTTCTATACAGAAAACAATATAATGAGCATCAGTACATGTTTGACTTGGCAGGCTAAAACAAATCCTTCATATAATTTTCTATATAAACTGACACATTTATCTCTCTATCAGGAAAAAACTCTGTAAAGATGACGACTTAGTTAAACCTACAAAAGTACATCAAGCAAAGAAAAACCTAAATCAGTGGCTATAACTAATGCTACGTTCCATTTGTCCTCGTAAGTTGAAACTTGGAGCTGTCATTGATGTCAACACCGGGTTAACAGCGTTCCAGTTCACAAAAATGGAGAAGTCGGGATCCCAGTATGGCGACGGCCAGGAAAGCTGTTGTAGTACCCCTTAGGAACGTCCTTTAAAACTGTACCAAACATGGTTCCATCACGGGTTACATCTGTTGATGACGTAATAATCCATTTATTTGGTGAAATGGCCAAAGAACAGAGTGACACAGAATTAGAAAGTGTTTTCACTCACTCAAAGGATCTCACAACACGCTGATTCCAATAATACCCGGTTTAATGTAGGTCGAGAAATAAAGCAGTCATATATTGATGACCGTGTGGGAACTGTGTGCATCCAACTAAAGCTGCATTTACTGGATGCATTAGTGATGTGAAAAGTACAACAGCAATGCATTTTTTCAGAGACTGCATGTTTTGCAGTAAACTCCAGATTCATTGTCCTTTTGGTTTGGTTACACATACAGGATAAAACAAATCACACATATTTCCACGGTTTTCCATGCCCCATAATTGAGTGCTATATCAGTCTCTCTAATTTCTTTATGCTAGTAATATCATTTGTTTTTTTATGACTGATTACAATCGGAATCAGGTATTGATGTTAGAGAAAATAAATCTTTTTAGATGCAGCAGAGCCCTTGGTGTGGAGGATACCTTTACATGAACCCAACTGAGTTAACTGCACATGGAAACCTGAATTAGAACTTAGGAAAGTTCAAGTAGCACATCATTATATCTGCACAATTGCATTTATTAGCCCTTTTTTCTGAGGTTTTCCCAGGGTACATGTTCCTTCCACTCAACATCTGTCTCAGCATTAATGGGCCGACTAGAAAAAGGTCAAAGTAGCAGTTGTGGTTTTAGAGCAGTCCCAGTAAAAAAGCTGGATATGTTACAGTTTTTTTTATAAGAAAAATCCCAAACATTAAATGGTGTGGGGGGTAGGGCAGATATTTGTGCTTTTAGTTTATGTGCAATAAGGTTTAAAGTGCTTTAAGCCTTTATTTACACATGTTAGCAATGCATAAATGCCCCCCTCTCATTTTTTATGTCTTCCTCACCTTTCTAAAAACAGGAAACAGTGACTTTCAGACAGGGGTTTTCTTACATTTCTTAGTGCCATCTAACAGTTTTGCAGTGAGTGGTGATGTAAGTAATGAGTTTGTGTAAGCCTCTGAACTCATATTGACACCTCCATAACAATCTGATTCAACACGGCAGACAAAATGACAGCAATCTTACATCTTTCCTTAGAATGGACTCTAAAATGAATTTTGTTTTGTTCTCATCAGCAGAAGCGCTTTTAGAGTTTTTGGGTGAAACAAACACTGAGCTGCTCTTTCCTGCAAAATACACTGCATTGCAACTGTATCAACGCCTCTTGAACTTTTTCACAATTTATAATGTTGCAACCACAAAGCTTGGTGCATTTAACTGGGATTTTTAAATTAGTTTTTCTTTTTTACGGCGTCCTGCTGCAGTCTTGCATTAAGAATTGCTTTCTCAATGCCAAAGAGAGCCCAACAGAAATCTGTTACTTTCACAGGTGGAGCATTACTGCTTTCACTATAGTGCTCTGCTTGATATATTATGCAAAAAAAAAACTTTATTGGGTATTATTTTAGGATTGTTTCAAATTCAACGGACACATTAAAGGGGAGAAAGGGTGACAAAAACAGAGCACAGGAAAAAGAGAGTGCAACATCTCCGGAGTCTGCTTCTACACCTGCAAAGAGAGATATGAAAAGAACAGCAAAACTAACCAAAAAAGTATCACGGGTACAAACAACCAATGCCTTTGAGCATCACTGAATAATACACAGTATTATTTAACACAAAATGTATTAGTGGCAGACTGGCAGCCAAATCTAACTACAGGGTTTATCTGTATAGAGGTGTATTGATAAACTACTGCATCCAAGCACCTGTGGGTTTTTGAGAGGAAGCTTATATATGTAAGGTTTGTTCATAAGATAAATGCTTAACAGTGGTTGTGAGGATTTTATGCAATAGACTAGGGGTCTGAAACTTGTGGCTCCTTAGCTGCAAGCAGCTCTTTGGACCTTCCACTGTGGCTCTTTATTACTTAGGCTGAAAATGATGAAGAACCAACTAATGTTTTTATACAGAGATCCATCCATCCATCCATCCATCCATTATCTAACACGTCTATTACAAATAAATGTTCAACAGTTTTTGTCATGGAATAATTTCATTTAGTTTCCACAAAAGAATGAGACTAAAAGTTCCAGTAATATATTTTTTTAAATATTTTGTCATTAGATTGGAATGTGCTTTTAAATTCCCCCCCCCCCCACTATTAACAACCCATTGAAGAAATTGCATCCATCCTCTTTTTGTAAAAGATTAATATTTTTCTTTATTTTAAAAACAGAATATAAATAAAATTATGGTTCTTTAAAAATGACAAAATTTCTATAGTAGATATTTATCAAAAATGATAAATTCTCTGTTTTCCAAAGGTCATGTAACATATGCGGCTCTAAATGCGTTTTATTCAGCTGGACTGAGGGTAAAAATGGCTCTTTGGATTGTAAAGGTTGCAGGCCCCTGCAATCGACCAGCACATATCCAACTTTAAGGGGATGAAAAATGATGTGTTGTTGTTATTTCATTCATTTTTCAAAGGGGAAATCTGAAAGGCATGACCTGCATTTCTTCAGCCCTCTGAATTGGAAAGTGGAAAGAAAAGTCTTACAAATCTATTCAGCTGTTTAAAGCACCACCTATTACTGAAATTACAGCTGATAGTGTTGGGGGTACCTATCCACCGCCCTTGCACTTTTAGAGACTGATTTCCCCCCCAATCTTGTTTACAAAATAGCTCAAGCTCAGACTAATTGGATTGGTTAGCATCTGTGAACAGCAGTCTTCAGTTGTTGCCACAGATTCTCTGTTGGATTTAGGTCTGGACTTTAACTGAACAACCGAAACATATGAATATGGGGGATAACAAACGGAAATTCAGCCCCACCCTCAGTTGTTTTGCAGCCTCTATCAGGTTTTCTTCCAAGTTTGTCCTGTTTTTAGCTCATTCCATCTTCTCTTTACTTCTGACCAGCTACACGTTTCCGCCGAAGAAATGCATCCCCACAGAATCTTGCTGTCGCCGTCATTGTTCATGTTTCTACCAGGCAGTTGTTGTGCAATTATACACTGTTTAAAGTTATTTAATGTTTCATAAATAACTCTCTGTCTGTTAAGTATTGTCTGGTGATGATCAGCTCTTAAGCTGATATCAAGACAACGGTTGAAAGGGATGGATTCGAGCACTAGCGATCTTTTAACAGCAAAACCTGCACACACATAGAATAAAGGAGTGACAACTTCTTTTCAAGTCCAAGAATTTAATAACAGAAATAAGATGAACATCCAGAGAACATCACTATGTAATGCTGTTTACCTGAATTAACACAATATTTTGATTAATAAATCCTCTCTACTAGGCTAGTGAAACTTAACTAAACTACTAAGCAAAATGAAGATAAAAAGAAGCTAAGCTAAGGAACTATTTACATGCAAAGACAAACAAAGGACAAACAAAAGTGGTTGATCATAATCAGATTAATTCAGTGAATCCCTGTTCACTACAGATCTGATTTCAAAAGCATGGAGTGGAGTTAAAACATCTGCCATGTATTTCAATCCATTCACAATGCAAAGCCCAAGTTAAACAAAATATTATTTGTTGAAATAATATTCTGAGGACTGTTTGTCCTGTAATATTATTTAAATCCTCACGACCGAATTTGTTAATGCGATTCTCCCTCCGGGCGCATGGGGTCGCTACAGCAACTCGGTGGCTAAGAGGTTACAACATAAAGTTCCCAAAATTGCCTTGAAAACCGGCATTAATATACCATATTGATGCGGGAATAAGGCAGATAACACCATCGGAGGATGGCGGAGCAGAACAGTTACGCTTTATGCTTTAAAACGAACTCATTTTCAAATGTCCGAAACCGGATGTTAACAATGCTAATAGCATGTTTGGCTAGCGCGACCTACCGGTTAGCCCTTTGTTCTAAACACCACGGTTTACAAACATTTCCCAATAAACCTTTTTCTTCACCCTCAGACCGCTGCCCAACCTGTTGATGCCTCATGTGTGAGTTCTGTCCGCTTTGGCCGTTCCAGGAAGAAGCGTTGAAGGAGGAAATGGTTGGCTAGCGCTAGCGGGCTAGCGCTCGGTTCTTGGCAGGCTAGCGTTAGCCTTGCAGCCGCATGTGGCTAACGCCGTGGTCTGGATAGCTTGGAGGCCTGGTCCTTCGACCGGGATGCAGTCCAAGCAGGGGTTTTCCTCAGCATCCAGCCTTCAGCTCCATTGGTGTTCACTTCCCTGTACAGGCTGAGGAAAAATACACAGAGCTGTTTCGCATGCAGGGATCTTTGCTCCTGCATCTGATTGTGGGTTAAGACAGCAACTTAGCTCTGTAATTGCCCGGACATGTTCGTCCGGATTCAGTCAGGTCCTCTGCTGAAGCAGGCAGTCGGGTCTAGCAGACCCTGGATCAATGTGGCTGGTCCAGGGAATCTTTCAGCTGCTGGCTTGTGTGTCGGTGAGGGCCGGCCAGGCCCTCATGGTCTGGCCTCCTTTGTCTGCTCCCAGAGAGCTGTAGTGGAGCTGAACAGGTCTGCAGAAGAATGCGTGTTGAAGAGAAGAGAGAGTCTTGTCTGCGGGAGAAAGGTTTTATCTCACAGGAGTGGTCACAGCTGACCTCCTGCTGGGAAAAAGGGCCGTCCAAACATGGGGTCTCCTGTTACGGGCAGAGTGGAATTCCTTTGTGACCCTCTTCCACTGTTCAGAATTCGATCTGTGTTACTATCATCATGGCATGTTATGGCACAACACAGTGTTTTACATGCAGGCCATCTATCATCGTGCGAGTATAAGGGGTCTCCAGTAGTAATTAGGGGAGAGGAGGGCACGCCCCGGGCAGATTGCCAGTCCCTCACAAGGCAACACAGACAACCATGCACACACACTCATGCCTAAGGGGAGTTTGCAAGACCAATTAGCCTAACGTGCAGATTTTTTGGAGTGCTCGGACAGAACCCACACATGCACAGCAGAGCAGTTCTTACGGCAATGGCTTTTTTCTCGCTAATCTTCCATAAGGAGCAGATTTGTAGATGGCACAGCTATTTGTTGTCTTAACAGATTCTCCCCAACTGTGGATCTCCGCTTGTCTTGGCTGCTAGTCTGATCAATCTTCTCTTTCCCTGGTTGTTCAGTTTGGGTGGATGACCACGTCTTGGGTCATTTGCAGCCGTGCCATACTCTTTACAAGTTTGGATGATGGATTTGACAGAACCTATGCTAGTTCTTGCTTGGACATATAGCTTGGGATCTTGTATTTTACACACTTCACAACCTTTTTCCTCACCTTTCAATTGTCTTCCTTGGTCTTTATTATGCTTTTTGTTCAGTTGTTCTCTAATCAACCTCTGAAACCTTCACTGATCAACTGTATTAAATTACACACCCTGTTTATGTTCTAATTTATTTAGGAGTACAGTTGTAATAGGAGTCAAATAGATATGTAGGTCACACTTTTGTTTTGTAAAACATGTTGATCTATCACATAAAATACAAATAAAATAGGTTGAAATGCACGGTGTCAAAATGACAAAAAGGTCCAAAGAGTGTGGATACTTTTGCAACCCATCATGTGACAGCTTCCTTCAGTGGGTGTGGAGTCCAGGGAACTCGTTTGCACGTGACGGTTGCTTACCTGCGCCAGCCAACAATTCAAAACAGCATCAAGCAATGCAAAAGTGGAACCCTCAGTGAAATAAAACGTTTAATTCATATTCTCAAAAGTATTTGCACTTTTGCCAACTATCTACGCATCTTCATAATTGCAGTATCTCATCTTTAACGCTTCTGGGATATAATATCAAATCCTGCAGGTTACAGACCCAAGCGCCGCGTGGCTCTCACCAAGGCATGAAATAAATTAGATTTCCTATGATGATTCAGTGGGCCTCCTGAGCTCCAGGCCCTGATTTAGTTTAAAAGTTGACAACTTGTGCAATAGATTCCCCTACAGTAATTACTGTGCGTCATTCGAGTTTTTCTTCTATCTTATGGTACTTTAATGATCTAGCAGGCTTTTTTTTTTAAAGAAACATACACTGAAAAGAAAACAGTGCATTTCAAATGAACATTTAAAAATAGTCGTTTTCTTGTTTATGAATCTGCGTCTGTCGCCTGTAAATTGGCAGTTATCGTAGAGCAATGCAGTGGGTGGCTTCAGTCATCAAATATATACATAGCAGCTAACTGCAACCTCACAGGTCCTCAATTTAACCCTGAACACACTGAGGATGGTAATGACGCACAGGCCTTCCCCAACGCCATTTAATCAATATTCATGAAGAGATCTAGTGTTTAATTAAGGTTTTCACACATGCATGGGAGGAAAATGGGCAGCTATGTATCAGTATACTAAAGAATCATCTGTCAGTTCAGAAATGATGATCAGATGATTTCAACTGATGAGGCATTTGGTGGAGAAACCACAAACATAAATGAATAAAGATAAATAAAATGTTGCTCTACAGCTGCAGCAAGACAAAGTTTATTTACTAGTACCTTCTCAGTAATAAATGTTTGGCTACATTTTCCAGATATTTCCTCAGCATGATAAATTAGTAATGCATATAAAAATAGGCTCTAGGATTGGATTTTATTTAAATACATTATATTGATTTATTTCTTCCTGTTGTGTTTGGAAACATTGCTTTGTACTTTTCTCAATTTCACCGGAAGTGATGGCACAGTGGAAAGGCGGCAGCTGGCAGCGACAGATATCAGTCCACTAAAACCCAAATAGAAATCCAATAAGGCCACTGACGTCAATGGCCAGGTTCAGAAGGCACTCGCTGATTGAATCAGTGGAGCTTCTGTAAAATAAACACAGTATCTCTGTTTAGCAGTGCACTTGTTGTTGTGATAATGACTAGCCGCAGGCTGGTGTAACACTTAACTTGAGTCTCTGGAATGAGACTTTAACCGGGCCAAGCTCACCAGGGAGGATGAGCAAATTATTCATGAAATGTCTTCAGAACAAGTCGGTCGTTTATATTCTGGGGATGTCCACTTTCTAGTAAAGGTATTAACATCATTTAGCAGCTTTAGCCCTGCTGAAAGAGTGAATGCAGAGTGAGTCATTGGTCTGGACCAAAAGTGATGATAATACCATAATTTAATGGAATTAGGATTTCTTATTATTTTGCATTTTAATATGTCTTAAAAACAGCATTAGGTCTGTGTCCAGCAGTGATAATTTGACCATTATTACTTCCTTTTAGTGTTTGACTATTGATGTGTTGAATGTGAACAATTTTGACCTGTATTTAAAGCTAAATTATTACTCTTAGTGGTCCCTGGGCTTAAAGAGTTTAAAGAGCTTAAAGATTACATTTTAAATACAAATATTTCACTAGTCGACTTTTTCACATGTATGAAACAGTGTGACATCCTATTTTTAATCCACAGGGTTTAATGTTATGTCGGTGCACCCTTTGCAGCTTTAACTATTCTGGTAAGGCTTTTCTCAAAGTTTAGGACAGTATTCATGAGAATTTTTCACTAATATTCTGGAAGCCCCATTGTGAGATAACAGACTGACTTTAGACGAGAGGGCATGGCTTACAATCTGCTTTCTAATTTATACAATTGTTTTGCTGGTATGAGTTCAGAACTCCATGTAGGCCAGTCATTTTCTTCCACACCAAACGGCTTCATCCATGTCTTTATGGACTCTGCTGTGGCCACTGAAGCACAGTCATGTTGGAGTAGGAAGAGGCCATCCCTAAACTGTTCCAGCTAAAGTGGGAGCATGAAATTGTCCAAAACGTCTCAAGCATTAAGAGTTTGTTTTACAGAAACTGAGGAGCCAACCCCAAACCGTGATCCCTCAGAATCACACTTTACTTTTGACACAACAAATTGTCAGGCAAGTGTCAGTCCCCTGGCAGCTGTATAACCCAGACTGGTTCATCGGACGGCCAAGCAGAGAGGCACGATTCATCACTTTAGGAAACATGTTTCCACCGCTCAGGAACGCAAGCATGCTTTACACCACCGCGTCCGCCACTGCAGGTCCATTGCTCCTGAGGATGTTTGACTGGAATGCATCACCGCTTGGTCACGGGAACCCCATCTAAGGAGCTCTCGAAGCACTGTTCTTAAACTAATCAGACATCCTCGTAAAGTTTGGAGATCTGTTGCTCAGCACATTGTGGGCCTCCAAATTAAATGTCCCTGCTCTGCCTACCACTTCAAGGCTGTGTTGGTGCCATCCCCAATTGCTTCCAGTTTTTGGTACAGAACCACTAACAGTTGCATTTGCAAAATTAAGTAGCAAGGAAAGCTTGCATCCCTTTATGGTGCCGTGCCAAAATTCTGCATGCATATATGTTGAATTTTATGTACCTGTGGCCCTTGGAAGTGATAGGAAAACTTGAATTTAATTATATAGGGAGATCGGAGATGAGCGGCTGAGATCTCGCGAGAGCTGTGCGTAAGTATAATGGAGGCGTTCATGTAATTCAAATCAAACAAGCTAAGGTAAGAACGAACCAATAACTAAAAATAATACAAAGTTAAAGCCCAAACATTTACAACTGTCTTATTTTCTACGAGGGAACAAACTGGACGAAGAGACCGTGACGAGCCTGGAGTGCTACCTGGACGAGTGTTTTGATAGCATCGTGATGGGGAAGGCCCAGAAGCCTACAGCTGCTAGCACACCGTCACTTAAGCGCACGCGTTCTAATTCCACCAGTGCTTCTTCTTCCACTTTATCCCCAGACAGGAACTTCAGCGACATCTTGGAATCCATCGACAAGAAGCTTACCAGCCTTGATGCGCGTCTCGCCTTGGTAGAGGTTCTACACAAGGAGTTTCAGTCCCTCAGGGAGTCGGTGGAGTTTAGCCAAGCCCAGCTAACAGCTATGGCCGCCGAGAACGACGCGCTGAGGGGGAAGGTTACGGAGCTGACCGAAGGGATTATCCAGCTTTCCGGCGAAAATAAGAAAATGAAGGAATCCATTCTGGACATACAGTCGCGAAGTATGAGAGATAATCTCGTCTTTGCAGGCATTCAGGAGCAGCAGGGAGAGATAGCAGAAGAAACGGTCCGGAACTTTCTCCAGCAGAAGCTAAAAATCCCGGCGGATCAGGTAAAAAACATCACTTTTCATCGAGTCCACCGGCTCGGAGGTAAGAAACCCGACAAAACCCGTCCTCGCCCGATCATAGCTAAATTTGAGCATTATAAACAAAAAGAATTCGTTAGAAGTTGCGGCAGGGAACTGAGAGGGACAGACTTTAGTGTTAATGATCAGTTTCCTAAGGAAATCCTAGATCGCAGGCGAGTGCTGTTCCCAATCAGGAAGAAATACATGATGGACGGCGTTAAAGCCACCATATCGGTTGACAGACTTTATATTAATGGACAGTTGTTCAGGGATCAGAAGATCACCCCTTGGCTTTATTAGTTACACCACAGGTGGACTTAAAGCATGTTTCAATGATTTAAAATAAATAAATAAAATAAATAAATAAATAAGACGCACAGATCGGTACACGGTGATAAATTAAATACACGCACAGCTAAAGAGTACGTTGGTATGGTTGGTGTTCACGGTTGGGTACAGAAGGCACGGGCTATGGTTTATCCCTTTACACACTCTCTTACTCTTTGCACTTTTTTATTTTTTTGTGTATTTCTATCTTATCTGTCTGCTTCTTTCCTGAACATCAGTCAATCACAAGCACATCATATGATGCTACCTGGGTCTATGTATGACTATTTTCTCAAGGGCATGCACCTTCTAACTTCTCACTCACATCTATGGCGAATGTAAAGTTTGTGACATGGAATGTGCATGGGGCTGGCACCAGAGAGAAAAAAATGAAGATCATTAACCAGCTTACTAGATTAAAGGCAGATGTTGTATTATTGCAAGAAACCCACAAATCAGCTACAAATGCAAGTGAGCTTAACTCACCTGAGTTCCCTAATGTGTTTGCGGCCTGCTATAACTCTAGACAGAGAGGTGTAGCAATCTTAATCCACAAAAGCGTTAGTTTTAAAATATTAGATAAAACTATAGATCCTGAAGGTAGATACATAATAATTAAAATAGCTATCCATAACCAGAAGCTATGTATTGTCAGTATATATAGTCCAAATGTTGATGACCCCTCTTTTTTCCACCAATTCTTCCTTGCACTTTCAAAACACGGGGATTGTTCACTAATTATAGGAGGTGACTTCAACTTTGGTTTAAATAACGATATAGACAGGTTGAATAAAACAGGGACTCAGCGTAGTTGGCAGTCAGTAAATGTAGTCAAACAATACATGAGTGATTTTGGTCTTTGCGATGCATGGCGTTCTCTTCATCCTATTAGTAAAGAATACACTTTTTTCTCAAATGTTCACCATTCGTACTCTCGTCTGGACTACTTTCTTATAAGTAGCTCACTGCTGTCGGTCGTTTCAGAGACGGTAATTCATCCTATTGCTATCAGTGATCACGCTCCTGTTACTCTCACCTTAATTAATAAAAAAATAACCACACAAAACAAAAGCTGGAGATTTAATACATCACTGCTTAAAGATGAAGAATTTATAAAATTCATTAAAGAACAGTGGGCTTCATACTTAGAATACAATGATCAACCAGGTACATCGGCATCGATATTGTGGGAAGCTGGAAAAGCAGTGATGAGAGGTAAAATAATTTCTTTCTCATCTCATAAAAAGAAAAAAGAAAACAAAAAGATTCAGGAATTAGAAGAGAAACTTAAGTTACTAGATTTATCTCAAGAAGAAGGGAAGTTAGGTAAAATCCGTGAAGTAAAATTAGAACTAAACTACCATATTGAAAAGCAAAATAGATTTCTAATACAAAGGCTCCGAATAGAAAATTTTGAACATGGCAATAAGTCAGGAAGCTTTCTAGCTAATCAGCTTAAAATAAATAAGGAGAAAACTACTATATTTGCAGTTACAGATTCAACTGGTAATACAGTAAGTGAACCAGAGTGTATAAATAATACCTTCCGCGATTTCTACAAATCTTTATACACACCACAGATAAATCCATCAGAGAAGGATATTAAGCAATTTCTGGATAAAATTACACTTCCTAAATTATCAGATAACCAAAGAATGACACTGGATTCCCCGCTGACAACAGCTGAAACCCAGGAAGCTCTTAAAAGCATGCCTAATAAAAAGGCTCCAGGTCCAGATGGATTCCCCACTGAGTTTTATAAAGAGTTCTGGAATATTCTAGCCCCAACGTTCCACAGAATGTTGCAGGAAATACAGGAAAAAGGTAGATTTCCAGCTAATATGAACTCTGCCACCATCAGCCTTCTGCTCAAGCCAGACAAAGATCCTGTGTTGCCCACTAGTTATCGTCCCATATCCTTAATTAATGTGGATATTAAGATAATCTGTAAAGCTTTAGCAAAAAGATTAGACAAAGTAACTCCTCTCATAATACATCCAGATCAAACTGGTTTCATCAGAGGAAGGCAGTCATCCACAAATACACGCCGATTACTTAATTTAATTGATTATTCCTACAGTAAAAACATTAAAACCAATATATTGTCTTTAGACGCAGAAAAAGCATTTGATAGAGTAAATTGGAAATTTTTATTCGCTACTCTTCATAAATTCGGTTTTGGCGATTTATTCATAAACTGGTTAAAAATTCTATACAATTCTCCAACAGCCTGTGTCAGGACAAATGATCAAATATCTTCCAGTTTTTGTCTACAGAGGGGCACCAGGCAAGGATGCCCTCTTTCTCCATCACTTTTTGCCATCTTTATAGAACCTCTAGCAGCAACAATCAGACAAACAAAAGCTGTAAAAGGTATAAAATGCATGAAAATAGAGCACAAGATTAGTCTGTACGCGGATGATGTATTACTTTATCTCCAGCATTCAAATAATTCTCTTTTACAAGTAATTAGAATACTAGAATCTTTCTCCAAAGTATCAGATTACTCGTTAAACTGGTCTAAATCTACGGTACTGTCAATTAATTGCTCTCTCGAAAACTCCCTAAATTTACAAATGCAATCAGGAAATATTAAATATTTAGGTATTACTGTGTCGAATAAATTAACAGATTTACTTAAACTTAACCATGCCCCACTTTTAAACAGGATAGAAGAGGACCTTGAAAGATGGAAATCGTTTCCAATCACACTTATGGGTAGGGTAGCTTCAATAAAAATGATGGTCCTACCTAGAATTAATTATTTATTTTCAATGGTCCCCAATAAACCATCATCTGACTGGTTTAAATCTCTAGACTCTGCCATTTCTAAATTTCTTTGGAAAGATAAACCCCCACGTATTAGCTTAAAGACAATACAGAAGACTAAAGACAGGGGAGGACTAGATCTGCCTAACTTCCATAACTATTACTTAGCAAATAGGCTACAATACATCTCTAAATGGATAAAAAATAGTCTTTTAGATGAACCTTGGTTAGATATAGAACAGGAAATGTGCAATAATATCATGATTTCAGATCTGCCGTTTATAAGCTCAAATATAAAACGGCATACATGCTTCAAATATATCAACATTAGTTCTACTCTGACAGCATGGTGGGAGTTCCTCAAAATGACAAAGTCATCCCTTATCCCATGCAGTCGTACACCTATCTGGAATAACCCTGATATCCTACAAAATAATAAAATGATAAACTTTACATACTGGAAGAATAAAGGTATTAAATATCTGGAACATCTACTTGACGGAACCGAGTTCATCAATTTTGCTAAACTAAATATGCAATATGGCATTAGTAAAAATAAATTCTTGGAATATGAACAACTTAAATCTATAATTAAAAATAAATATAAGCATATTAATGGTGGTTTACAAGTCCCAACTAATATAATAGAGTTCTTAGATTTAACCCCCCCCAAACTACTGTCTAAATCATACAGGACACTGACTAAAATAGATGATTCGATATCTCTTCCTATAATGAAGTGGGAAAAAGATTTATCAGGCACCTTTGAACAAAATTTCTGGGCTCAGACATGTCTAAGAACTTTCAAATTGACTAGAAACACCAACTTACAACTAATACAATACAAAATCCTTCACAGAGTACATTACACAGGACAAAGATTATTCAAGATGGGTCTGGCACAATCTAATATCTGCCCACACTGCATAGGCAATCATCCTGATAATTATTTTCATGCGTTATGGTTATGCACACCAGTCCAGAGGTTCTGGACACAGATATGTAAGGACTTATCAAGGTGCTTGAGCTGTAAGATTACACCATCCCCATCAGTTTGCCTGCTCGGTAATTTTGAGGAAAGTCCTCTGAAAAAAGAAATAGTTTACATGGTTTTTACTGCTTTATGCATCGCAAAGAAAACTATCCTCATGAATTGGAAAAGTAAACAAAATCTCAGTATCAATCAGTATAGAGACCTTTTGTTGGATCATATTAATCTAGAGACAGCATCTGCTTCCACATCTCATTGGTCTTTTTGGGCTCCTCTGATCAACACCATCACTTAGTGGAATAGGGGGCGGTGGGTTGCTTCCTGCAGGGCGCAGTGGCTGGATGGAGGGGTTCCTGGGGCCCTGGGGGCACTTGGAGTAGGGCGCCTGGTGGATCCGGCTCCGGGGTCTGTTGCCCCCATCTGGGAGGAGTTTGGGAGGCCTACGGGTGGCCTACAGCAGCCGCTTGCGGCGCTCTTTGGGAGCTGCGTGTTGACGGACGTGGGTTACTGACCTGGTGGCTGTGCTGCCGCTGGGTGGGGCCGGGGTGGGTCTGGGGGTCTGGGGTCCCTGGGGCGCGCCGCCCTCGGGCGCGGGCCCCGGCGGGGCCTCGGGGGTTCCGGTTCCGGGGGGTGTGCCGCTTTTGGTGTGGGCCGGCGCGCGCCCGGGTGTCCGCCCCTGCACGGGGCCTCTGGTGCGCTGGGGGGCCTCGGGGCCCGGGGGGCATGGTCATTAACACCTCTGGGCAGATGCTCTTCTCCTTTATTGGAAAGGCACTCTGCCAGTGGGGGGAGGGGGAAAGGAGGGGGAGTAGGGATCTACCCAGCCTGGATGTCTACTGTCGGATGTATGGTGAGTTGTTTGAACGTTAATGTTGGGGAGGGATTAAATCCACGGGTGGGGGGGGGGGGGGGGGGGGGTTGGGGGGGGTTGACGTTCTGGTGGGCTTGTGTCCGGCCCCCTGTCCCGGTCCTGGTCCGTGTCGTCTTCCGGTGCGGGTTTCACCTGGGGGGTGGGGTTGGGGTGGCTCGTGCGGGCCGGCTGGCCAGGGTCCCCCCTTCTTCTTATTATTATTATTATTATTATTTATGTATTTATTTATTTATTTATTTAGTTTAAGTAGGCTTGGTGGGTGGGCTGGGGGGGGCTTAGGTGTTGGTCCTGGTGGGTGGTTGGCTGGCGGGCCCTGCGGCCTCTCCCTGGCCCCCGGGCTACGGTGGTGCCGCTGGCGAGGCCCCCTTCTCTAGGTGGGGCTTTCGGGGAGCGGGGGTGCCTATTGGAGTCAGTAGGGGAGCTGGCTCCCTGGGTTGGCTTCCCAGTCATTTGCTCCCCATCCCCGGACTCCTCCCTCTGCCTGCTCCATCACGCCGCCACACATGTAGGTCATGAGGGAGGGGGCGTTACTGGAGGTTGCCACTTTCTGGTGACGCCCCTCTCCCCAATTTTATTTTGCATCTTAGACACTTTCACTTCAAACATTTTTCACATCACACACTCATATAGGCCATGGTAGGGGGGGGTGGGGGGAAGACGTCTGGGAGGGGGCTTATGTTGTGTGGGCCTCACCTCGGACGGCTCCCTTCACCTCCTCTCCCACTTAGACATTGAGGGCTCTGGGCAGTCACACGGAGGGGGTGCGCTGGCAACAGCTACCTTCCGAAAGGGGGGTGGGCTGTGCCGTGCATCCCCTTCGGCGCTCCCAGTTTTTAAACGCACTTGAGAACAACATGCAACAACACAACATTTGAGCAGGCGTAGGGAGGGTCGGGGTCTTCTGCACACCCCCGTTCTCCGATGGAGGCAAGGAGTCTGGGGCCTGGAGGAGGTGCGGGCCACTGTGTCCGGGGTCTTGGCGGGGGGCTGCGGTGTGCAGTCAGCGGCCTACCAGGTCTGGGGCTGATGCCTCCGCACCCCCCAGGGGACGGGGGGCAGGGATGGCAAGGGTAAGGTGGGGGGAGGGAGTGGGTTTATTAGGTATTTAGGGGGAGGGGGGGGCTCTGGCCGGGTGGCTCGTGCGGGTCGTGTTGGCCCGCCCTCTTGGGGGGGCCCGGTCCGGGGGGCGTCTGGTCGGGGGCCGGGGCCGGGGGTCGGGCACAAGCAGTCGTATAGTCGATTTGGGGTGACCCCCCCCCCCCCCTTTGGTCAGTGTTGGATGTGAGTGTTATGTGGGAATGTGTGTACAGCGTCTTTTTTTTTTTTTTTTTTTTTTTTTGTGTGTGTGGCGAGTGGGGCACAAGGGAGGGATGGGGTGAATGAGGTTTTTTTTTTTTTTTTTTTTTTTTTTTTTTTTTTTTCAGGTATGGGTGTGGTCCGCTCCCTCTCCCAAGAACATCTCAAGTCTCCGATAGGTGCGGAGCCCATCCCCCCACGTCCTGCACTCCTCCACTTCGTTGGCGGGCGCCTTGGCCCCCTGGCGCGTTAGTTGGCTTCGGGTTTGGGGCGGGTTCCCGGGCGTGCGCCGGCCCGCTCCTGGCGGCCTCTTCGCGGGGCCTGGCCCCCCGGGGGGCGGCCGGGGCCCTCGTCGCGGGGGCGGGGCGCCCCTGGGGCCTCTGGCCCTCAGGGCCCATGGCCGGGACCACTTCAGCGGGGCTGGCTGCCGGCGGAGCCCACGGGCTCGTCTCCGCGGCTCTTGAGGGCGTCGGCATTGCGGTGGCTGGGGGATTTCCTCGGGGTCGTCTCTGCTCCTTCCTTGGGGGGGGGGTTGCAGATATCCTGTGTCGGCCCCTCCTGGGCGACCTGCTTTAGGGACCCCTTTGGGAGTCCGGGGCTACGGGTCCCCTGACGCCTGCCTCTGTGCTCGGGGAAGGTGGGTCTTTGGTTCTCCACAATCACTATCAAGCTATTTCTGGATAATCTTCACCTAAACTAGTGCACTTTCACATCTCCCACTGGTGCTGGGTCCCAGGTATTGAGTGTTCACTTATATACAGTAATCTTATAATTTATTTATTTATTTATGTTGTGTCACTTTCTTTTTTCTAATATCACATTACACATGTCAGCTTACATAATAATATATATGATTTAGCAATGGCACCTAGGTGTTATTCGAGCCTCTACTCTTTTTTTTTTTCTTTTCTTTCACTTTTTGTTCTTCCTTTACTCTCCCATTGTCATGTCTATATAATTTGAAATTCTCCTTGCAGGAATCATAATAAAGCTATTTACAAGCATAAATCAAGTGGAGCACTATGGCAAAAGCTGTTTGCTCCACTTGTAAAAGCAAAATCTGTCGAGCTCCATCTGGCATTGAGATATCAATTCCTATTGCCATAGTGCTAGACAGGACACTGGGAAGAAAAAAAAAAAAAAAAAAAAAAAAAAAAAAGAATTTAATTATATGGATGATGAGTGAAAACTTTCAGCAGTATAACGCACTGGCCTGATGAAGTCTGTCTGTCCGTCTATCTATCTATCTATCTATCTATCTATCTATCTATCTATCTATCTATCTATCTATCTATCTATCTATCTATCTATCTATCTATCTATCTATCTATCTATCTATCTATCTATCTATCTATCTATCTATCTATCTATCTGAAGCTCTTTCAAATTGTATATCGTCATAAATATTGACCGTTATATTAGGATTTAGGGCCGCGTGCTTTCTGCGAAATCAAAGCAGACCTTATTTTAGTCAAGGTTTGAACAACAGCTCGGATCACTCTTTGTGAAAAGCTGAAAATACGGATGATCACAGGACAAATGGCCGGGATATCCGTTGAGGAAAAAACTGGTGGATGATGGCATGTTAACGTCAATAAGGGACACAAACCCCATTCTCGACATCCAAGAGCACTTAGATAAGATGAGAAGAACATCATCATTATCTAAAAAGAGAATAGCATCACAGCAGCAGTTAAAGAGAGTTCACCGCAAGCTGGTAGACAATAGCTAATATAGGGGTTCTGCTCATGATACAAAGCTAACAAAGACATGTAGGAGGATGCATCGTAGCTTTTGCTCACTTTCTTTTTTTGTTTTCAAAAACTAAGAGAGAACAAAAGATCAGATTCAGACAGTTTATTTCACAGTGACTCAAACAGCCGGTTGTAAAAGTGGCTTTTCAAGAGCTAACCCACTTTATTATTTGTCCATTTCTTTTTTGGAAACAAAACTGACAAGCTTAATAAAAAACAACAACAACTAAAAACAACTTTAAATGATCTGCATATGATTAAGAATTTACAAATATTAACATTTTAAATAGGTTTTTAAAAATTACCTTTGAGCATATGTATTTAGTAAAGCTCTATTGGATAGTCGCCAGCTTCATGTAAAGGTTTCTGTATTAGTTTTTGTATTTTCAGTGTATACTTGATTTCTTTGTTTATTTGCTTTGTTTTGTTTTGTCTTGTTTAGAATATTTGCATTGCCTTTCTTAGTTTGGACATTTTCAGCTTTTTCTGTTCCCTCTTGTGTCTTACTGTTTCCTGAGCTCTAAAAGTACTGTAAGTTAACAAATAAATAAATCCATCAAACTGCCATCGTGGGATGTAACAATATCATTGTTACATCCCATAATTCCAGTGATATTGATAAAAATAGATTAAAAAAATAAATATGTGGGCTGCACTGCTGGTAGCACTGTTGCCCTTGCATCAAGAAGGTTCTGGGTTCTGCCTGTAGGTGTGAGTGTATGCACATGGTTGTTTGTGCTGTGTATCGCTAGACAGGCAATTTGTCCAAGATTAATTTCAATGTTTAATTTAGCATTTCTTGTTGACATATTTATTTATTTATCTATTTAATGTATTTATTTGCAGTTCTATTTAAATACTTATGCAGTTGATTGAGTTTTGTGGACACATTGGGACACTGTTGGTCCTCCACACAGAAAGGATTTCATGCAAAACTACATTAACTTCATATCTGTATCTTGACTTTTTTGCACAGACAGACAAAAAATGTATTTGTGTCCAATATTTCTAGTGGCTATCATCTTCACAACAGCAGGCTAAAGGAATGTGTATATACAGTTTAAACTTAGTTTAAAACACGTAGTTTAAATATGTGCTGATGTTTCACATCCAACCCACCAAATCTTTAACATAACCTTTAATCATAATGGGTGGCGTGGGAAGAAGAAGTTCATTAGACACTTAAACTTTGCATAATCATTGCTTTGTTATATCCCATTGGCTTCATTCTCTTTATGCACTTTCATGTATCAAAAGATATTTTTGAGTCTGATATTGTCAAAAATGTACATTTTTGAATAGCATCCTTTTCCCCCAAAACATTTATCTACATACTTTTTTCTAAGATTGGGGCTTTATCAACACCTTTGAGATAAAGTAGCTTTTCTAAAACTGTCTGAAAACATTCAAGGAAACAAGTTGGTCAGGTATTTCCCTTCTAACCATTACTATAGCCCTCTGATAAATTGTTAGGATGTTCAGACTCAACCAGGAAACACCAAGGCTTGAGCCCATCATAAATTGGAAGATGACTGATGTGATAGTGATCTCATACAGTGAAGTATTTGAATGAGCCCACATCAAAAAGCCTGCCTCTTTTGAAAATGTTTTACATTTAGAGCAGACAAAAATTGAGCTATTTCCTCTTCAATGAAAGGGAGAATGTTTGAAAAGGTTGATAAGAGGCTTTCAAATCTGAGGACCCTGTTTCAACCATCAAGCACGGTGGTGGAAGTGTCGTCTTTAGGGTCTTTTTTGCTGAACTGAACAAAAAGGGTGGAGAAATTAGGTTATATCAAAATTCTTACCTTCACATGAAATAAAAAAGCTCTGTAGTTGAAACTGTGGCACACTTGGGTGTTCATAGGACGACAATCCCAAACATACGTAAACATTTTTTGTTGCAAGCAGGTTAACAGTAAGGATCATGTGTTTAAATTACATTTAAATTACAAACTGGAACTGGAACTCGCAGTTTAGAGTAACATCGTCTCATATTGTTATATTATTATTATATACTGTATGTATCTATTGACTCCAACTGGGTAAACGTTTGAAAGTGTGAAGTGTTTCAACTACTAGAACACCCTTCAGTCTGTGCTTAGTGGACAAAAGTAAAAAAGAAAAAAATAAGAAAATGACAAAAGTAAACAAACCAGATGCAAACCAATGCATTATCAAGTCAGTGAATGTCTAAGGATGCGGTTTTAGCAACACCGCAGACTCACAAAGCCATTTGTGTGAGTAAAATCTGAGTCATGTTTTCATCATCAAAGTGTCGGACTGAAACCATTGTTTTTCTTTTCTCTTAGTGTAAAAACACAGTATAAAGTATGATCAAATGTTTTTACAGGCAGCAAATATATTTGCTTATTTATAAAGGAGATGGGAATACCTCTGTGGAGATTTATCTGCAGTGAAAGCAGGAAATTCTCACCAAATATTATCACCAGAAACAACGTGCACGGCGGCAGCGTGTCCATGCCCATAGGGTCCATTCAATAAACAGCCAGGTTACTTCCTGAGGCCTTTGCTGGAGGGATTAGGTGTCCCCAAGCATGTAGCTGAGAAGTCCCCCAACAAACAACCTTGATCTGCTTTCATCTCCTCTTTTTGATTGACCAACAGGAAGCTGCTGACGCTGTGCTTAACAAACAGAGGCTGTGCAGCGTTGCCAAAACATCTAATGCCTGCTTCCGCTATGAAGATCCGCTCACCTTATTCTTTCACACAAGAGAGTTCCTTGGACATAAGTGTTTGAGCTTTAAGAAACCAAATATTTACTATTATAAAGATTGAGATGTCGTGGAGATTGTTGCGTAAAAAAGATGTTTGTTTTTTTATATTGTGATCCCAGAAACTAGTGAAATCAATAAGCTTCCAGACATGTTTGAATGTCATTTTAGCATTTTGAAATTGTTTTCAAGCAGAAATGCTAATAGATGACAATTTCCTTATGTGGTCATTTGTTATAGTGAAGGACTCTAAAAATAAATGAGTTTTCTGAAGGTTTTATTTCATAGAAAAAATATACATTTGGTTTGAAAACTTTTACTCCCAGTACGCATCACTTGGTATTCTACATTTCAAGTAAAACTTCAGGTTGGATATATTTGAAGGTTTCTTTTTAGTGTAAGTTTTAAGAGTTCTGCATTTCTCCCTCAGCATCACAAGTATTCACTGCTTTCATGTTTTCGTTCCTTTTTTGCCACAGGCGAGGTCTCTCTCTTACTGTTCCTGCAACAACAGCAAAGACAATTAGGAACATCTTCACACAAATTGGATAAACAGAGGAAGTCATTTTGTTCTAAGTCTTAAATGTTTAACAGTGTTCTGTATTTTTCTGTCCAGTTTTTTAATGCAGCCCAGTAGGACAGCAGCTAAATTAAATGTTAAAAATATTAATAACTTAAATACTGTTATGCCAGAGCAGACAGAGAATACCAGTATTCGAGACAGATACAGTGTTGCACTTTAAAAGATTTATTAGAAATAGGGAACAAAGTCCTGGTGCTGGCAAACTCTGACGGTTCTGGATGTGGCATGACGGAGAACCCTCCTCCGTTGTCTGTCAGAAATACAGATTGAGTCTATTATTGATGGATGATGTAGCATCATCCATCGCGTCGATTTCTAAAAACGAGATGAGCCAGATCAGACACAGGAAGTGTAAAGCAAGTCCTGTAGGTTTCAAAATAAAGGGGGCAGGGTTCAGGGATCTCTGGATTCAATAACTGATCCTATCCAGTTTGGTTTGCCTCACATCGCATATTGAGATGGATGACAGAGCGTACACGGCACGTAATCAATTTGAAGTCGGCTTTAGGCTTATTGTGCTGTGGCAGAGGAGCGCAGGTGCAGCTAGTGATCCTAATAACTGGGAGCAGAGGCAGATACACAGACACCCGGGCCAGCATGACAAATACATAATGTAAAAAAAGTGATAAAATAAATTACCAAACAGTATTTAACATATTTCCTATTATTTGTTATTTTTCTTCTATCAATTAGTATATAATTCTAAATTACTATATAAATTAGTCTGGACCAAAAACTAGTCCAGACTAACTTACAGTCGCAGTTCACACCAAAGAGTTGTCATTTTGTATCTGCCTGATCCCATTTCCATTGAAAATGGAAATGGGATCAGGTACAATTGCCATTGCCATTGCAGGTACAATTGCCATTGTTAAATATCCTTTTATTTAACAATGACATAATAGTTTTTTCTCTCTCTTGGTAGTTAAGTATTTAAATATCTTGAGGAACTGCATAATCATAAAAATGCTATTATTTCTATTTTAATTCAGTTTAATGGTACATACATTCCTGATTATTTTATATTGCACTTTATGCAATGGTTCTGATTGGGCCTGTTTTTTCTTGTAAATATAAAGGATTCTGACCCCTAAACACGCTAAAATAATGCTGAGAAATCTCCTGCTACTAGATATTATTTGTCATAGTCACACGGCTGAGCGCATGTAAAAAGTGGATGGATGAATGGATTTTACGACATGACTTACTCTTAACTGGTCATGTTTACTGACATGACCAGTTAAGAGAATTATAAGGCAGCCGCTTTAAAAAAACCCCCAAAAAACATCAACAACAACAAAAAGACCAAACTGCAAAAGTATTAAATCACCAGCTCCCCTCCTTGCTCGTCAGTCATGCAGTTCAAAATGTACAAGGTGGATGATCTGCCCAGGCTCAAGAAAAAAGCAGCTCACGTTTTTGCAAAGGAGCTCAGAAACAATAAGAGAAATCCACAGCATGATGCTAAAAGCTCCATGAAATATGTTACAGATTTTTATTTATTTATATTTATTTACTTTGCAAAAAGATTTAATTGAAAATTAAATATGGTTCCTCATCATCTGTGCATTTACAGTTTAGATGCAGAAATGACTTGTCTGTTGTGAGCACCCTCTTTTCTATGGAATTATGATGGCCTGCCATTGCTGTGACCGGGTTAAATCGCAAGGATCCTTCCAGAGTCCTCTGCTCTCCTGCGTTAGATGAAGAAAGAGTGACAGCCAAGTGTGGGTGAAACTCAGGTTATTTTCCAGGACTTGGTAACAGGCAATCTGTTATGTGTGTCAAACAGGTAACACTGAAGGACAAGGGTGGCTGTGTGGCTTAGGAACAGGAAATCCTTCAAAGGACAAGTCACCGAAGGAGTTGAGCACCGGAAAATCCTTCTGACAGTTAAACCGAGTGAAGATTTTTTTTTTTACCTTCTTCTAGAGAGCACTCAGCACCTCGTTCTAATAGCCGGTGCTTCCAAGCAAGTGATTGCTGTAGGTGTTAATTTTCTGTAGCTGCGGCCTCCCTTAAAATGTTATTGACGTCAGTGGAGTTAAAAAAAAAAACAGCTAGTCTCAACAGTTTCTCCTGGACCCTTTCATTGCTATTCAGACACAAATTATGTGTGAACAAGCACACACACACACACACACACACACACACACACACACACACACACACACACACACACACACACACACACACACACACATCCAAAACACACAAAACGAGTGGGCTGATTATGGTTATTGAACACAATGACAATATGAACGACAGCGCTTCAAAGGCTTGAGATGAAACAGACGTCATTGAAATCAGATGGTGAAAAGAGACGCAGGAAATGAAAGGCAAAACCAGCTGGAAAAAAGTCACAGATTTAATGAATTATTAAATGTGAAAAAGGGGATTTACAACAAGGAATGATCAGTGTAATCAGGCATGAGCAGAACTGTCCCTGTTGGTTTTCTGGAACCATCTAAACAAACACTGTTGGTAAACACACACACACACAAAAGACAGACGTGCACGCATGTGAAGGCGCATCCACCCAACCTTGCGTTGCATGGTTTAACATATCTTTGCATCAACAAATGTTTGACTTGCATGATGGGGAACACATTTTTAAGGGGTTGTTGGCTCATTGTTTAAAAAAAAAAATAATCCCGTATAACATTAGATTTTGTCATTTAAATCCCCTCCCCTATATAGACCCATTCAATAGATTAGAATATTTGAAAAGTTCATTAATTCACAGTCATCAAAAACAGTGGTAGTTGTTACCTCCAAGGGTTGGACAGCAAGTTATGAGGTTCATGCGGCAATTGCGTTTTGACACAGAGTCACGTTGGTTTGGGGTGCTGGTGCCTATCTCCAGCTCTCAATGGGCGAGAGGCAATTGAGAGCTGGAGATAGGCTCTCAATTGGACATGTCGCCAGTCTGTCACAGGGTTTTGTATGTAAAGCATGAATATGTTAACCAAAAAGTATTGCACTCCAAAGAGTCGTGTATATTATGAATACTGCTCACTCTGATATTGTGATAACAATATATGATTCTGTGCAGCCTAGTTAGCTGGCAAACAGCAGGATCAGCAAGACCAGGGTACCCTCTTGGAAAGGCAGGTCTGGGAAGTGACATTCGGAAGATTCCTTTCTTGTGGGCTAGCCACTTCAAAGAGAGTACATTGATATTTAGCGAGGGCAGGGGTCAGAGTGGGCTAATTCGCTGCATTATAATCTGGCTTTGGGGATATAGGAAGAGGTAAGATATATTTGTGAATATTTTAAATGATTTTTCCAAGGTTGCTTTGGTTGAATAAAAGAAAAACTGAAAGGTCATACAGACAAATCGAGAAGACAGCCAAATTTATTTAATAAAGGTAGACCATGATTGGAGGACCGATTAGACATAAAAAGGAACATGCCATCCCTAAAAAGATGTACTTGGGACATATTTACAACATCTTTGAAGATGCAGTTTCACCCTCTGAATCACTGGAACCCTTTGAGTGAGTTTACCCTGAATGGATCTGCCAGGGAGAGATTACCCAGCGTACCACCAAAAGGCTTCCCACAAAAAGAGGACACAATAAACACCGCAAGGTTTATGTTCTTTACCGTTTCTAAAGTTTTTTATGCACAGCACAATCTTTGCTGATGTGGGGAAAACTCCAGAAATGACCAGTGAATTTCTGCACATGGGGCCTTGGTTATGACTGTTATCAGATGATTTCTGTAGGACTGATTATCTTAGCGGGGAGTTGACATTGCAGCCGACAGCTGTTTGTACGGTTAAATTGACAGGTCAGTCTGAAGTTGTGCATTGGGTTTGAGTCATTACAGAACAGAAAGAAAAACTCATCTAGATGTAACTTCTTCTTTTGGCTTTTTCCTTTCATGGGTCACCACAGCAAGTCATCTGTCTCCATCTAGCCTTATCTTCTGCATATTCTTCTCTCACGCCATACTTCCATGTCCTCTTTAAAGCCATTCACAAATCTCCTCATGAAGCTCCAGCCTCAGCATCCTTCTACCATCTCAGTCTGATTTTATCTCCAATACATCTAACATGAGAAGAAGCAAAGATTCTGACTCAGCTTTCAAACTCAGACTCAGACACCCTTACGTAAGTTGCCAAAGCAAACACTTTTGACTTGACTATGCATTATGCTCTCAAGTTGTTGACTTTGACTCATGTTCTGAAGACTCAGGATTTGATTTAAACCAGTGGACTGGAACTTGAGTTGCATTAACAATGCTCAAATCATGCGATGAAGATTGAATGCATATGCTACAGGAAGTACCTCGGACGGATGAGGCACTAAATACATAAATTATCCCGTGAAAAGATGCACTTTACTTTTTAGCTACTGCTGTTCACAGATTGCAGACTATCATTTGCTCGTAGTGATCTGGTCACATTGGCCTTCCTAGTAATGACCATAGAGATGTCTATCCAACTATACTATTTAGTGGATGACTGTGAGGTCTGAGAACAAAATGTACCCAACCCAGCTTCAAAATCTTATATTTTTTATGTTAAGATGGCAACATCATTACAAACAGTATTGTGGGTTGTCCAAAAGCCCTCTCGTTCTGTCCCTTTGAAAATTTTAAATCCACCTTCATATACGTACAACATTGTGCTTCACTCATTGAGTTAATTTATAGTGTAGCTTGTCACATGTTTCTGTTTTGATTTACTCTCTATTGTTTTTCATTGAACATAAATGCGTGTCGATATTCATATCCATCCATTGGTTATACCAGGAGTCTGCAGCCTTTTTACTCCAAAGAGCAGTTTTTGCCCTGAATGTTTTTTTTTTTTGAGAAGAAAATGTTGCCTGACGTTTTGAAAAAGATGAGTTATAATTGTTGATGAATATCTGCTATAGAAAATTTGTTGTCAGTTTTTAAAGAACCAGTTTTTAGGTTATAAAACAAAGACAAACATAGTGTTTGCATAAAGAGGATGGATACATGTTTTTCCATGGGATGTTCATATTTGTGAAAAATCATGAGGAAAAAAAGCGTGCCATTTCCAAACGGGTGACAAGAAAATTTGATCTAACAATATTTCATTTCATTCTTTTGTTGAAAATCAACACAATTATTCCATGGAAAAACATTCATCAGTTATAATAAAACATTTGTTCTTCTGACTATTTTAAGTAATAACATTATTTGGTACTCTCTCATTTTTAGCTAAAGTTTTTTTCCATTGTGGAAGGTCCAAAGAGCCACTTGCAGCCCCAGAGCTGTGTGTTGCAGACCCCCGGTCTACACCTGCTCGTCGTCACAGGGCTGGTGCCCATCGCCAGCAGTCATTGGCCAAGAGGCAAGGTGCGCACTGGTCAGGTCATCACAGGACAAACGGCTATGCAGGCACAAACCTTGACATAAGGGCAATGCGGTACCGCGCGCGCGCTATTTTTAGAAACACAACGTCACGATGACGTCACATCACGTGGTACGCAGTAGGGCAAACTCCCAAACGCGCCGCTGTTTTGGTGTGGAAGAGACGTGCGTTAGCCTAGGTTTTACTCGGTAAACAACTGCTTTTTCCAACATCTAAGACCATGGTTTATAAACATTGTTGCTATGGGACGTGCAACAGCGACTCGAGGTACGCTGATCGGCCGCATATGAAGGATGTTTTCTTCATTAATTTCCCGAAACTCAAGAGTGCCAAGGAGAAATGTGTGCGTTGGGTACACTTGTGCGGGCGGCCTACACAACATTTCAACCCGGAAAAAGTTACCAAATTCACCTACATATGTAGCAAGCATTTTGTCGGTGGAAAGGGTGATGATAGCATATAGGCTAGCATGTTAGCAGGCGCTAACATGGTACCTTGCTACCGGGATAGCTTACTCAAAAACAAACGCCCTGAATCTCTTAAGCGAAAGATTCTGAGATGTGAACAATCGTTTTGTAGCTACCTATTGGCAAGATATACAGATTCCTGGACGTTGATTGCAAACAAACAAAAAAGGCCGACGTGAACGGAGCACGGTGGAAATCATAACAAAGGCATGAACGCCGAGCAGGGGAAAAAACAAAGCTTACCGTTGAATCAACTCGGCCCGTCTTCCGGTTTTTTTGAGCCCTCGACACTCAAGCCACCGTTTCAGCTGAAGGTTGGTGTGTTCTTCCACAGTGCGACCAGTAAACCGTGCGCCTGGGACATCGTCTTGGGTAAGTTTAATGGCTGCAAAGTCGGTCATATCGCTGGTTCTGTTGCGCTTGTAATGGCTGGTTTGTATGTGCGTTCTACGACTGTTTGCCCTACCGGTGCGGCAAAAGGGGCGTTACTCTTAAGGCCGTTGACGTCACGTGCGCGGTATAGAGATCCAACAGTCATATTTTTGTACTGTGGGAGGAATTCGGAGTACCCAGAGGAAACCCACACATGCACAAGAAAAACATGCAAATGTATGCAGAAAGACCCAGAGCTGGGATTCGTACCAAGAAACTTGCTGCAAGGCAATAGTGCTACAAAACGGCACAACTGTGCAGTTCACATATCTATAATTTTCTCTCGTGATTTAAAGGAGATGTTATTTTTTTGCATATTGAATTACATTTAAATTGAGTTAAAGATGATAGTCAAATATCCATGTGTTAAATCAGGCCTAAGGATGAGAACTGTTTGTGTTTCTTATGAGTCTTTCCCATCAAAAACTTCAGATTTAACTTGGACTTGGGAAAGAATGTAAAAACACACTTTAAAGTGGCCTTTAGAATATTTTGATATGTAGTTATGACCACAGCATGAAACAATAATTAAATTGGCAATTGCATTGTATTGTTCTGTACAACAAAAGGACATCCTGTGTCTGTTTTATGGAAGAAGCATTTGTCTAAAAATTGTGTGTGTGTGTGTGTGTGTGTGTGTGTGTGTGTGTGTGTGTGTGTGTGTGTGTGTGTGTGAGAGAGAGAGAGAGAGAGAGTGTGTGTATTTATTCTTGTTGTGTTATAGCAAATAGGTACAACACTGATGCATCCTTTGATCTTCTGCAAACCTCTCAAAGAGCCCCAGATTTGAAAGCGGTACTCTACACCTCGTAGCATAGATGCGTGAATTACGTTGTCCATGCCGTGTGTTTTATAGCAATGTTCTGAGGCACTGGTGTTCTACACAAAACAAAAGTCTGCCTCCTGGGTTGGAACTGAACCTTTGCCTCAAGTGGAGAAGTTTAGTGCGTATTGATTAAGTAGGGCTTTCGCTGACAGAATGTGGGTATGTTGTGGTCAAGAAGGGTCTAAGCCAAAAAGCAAAGCTCTCTGTCTATGTTCTGCTTCTTCTCTATGGTAATTACATATGGATAATGGTCAAGAGAACAAAATCCGAGATACAAGCTCCTGCATGAGCTTCCTATGAGTGGCGGCTCCATATAAACTAGGCACATCTCAATAAATCCTGAGTATCATTGAAAAACAAACCTATTTCAGTAATTAAATTCAAAATCAAAAACTTCTTTAATAGACCGAAAATATTTGCAGATATTTAGTCATTTAATTATCATTAGATGATGATGGCTTTCACCCAATGAAAAAACTAAATTCAGTTAATACAGTTTCCTGACCTGATTGGCTGTGGCTGGTTTAAGGAACCACCACACAAAGATGTACTATTAAGGACATGTGCTACAACGGTTGCATTCTTTTTTAAGTCCTTCCTGTTGCTTCCTGGCATAAAAACCTGCTTTCATATGAAAATCATTTTTGCATTTCATTTGGTCATCAAGCCCCAGAATTGCAGAGGAGAAGTGGAAAGGCACAGAATCAAAGTTTCCTTAGCTTTCCTTAGATTTGGGACGTCATACCATCTGCTGGTGTTGGTCCACTATATTTTATTCAGGTCAAAAGTTAGAGCAGATAAATGCTAAGAAATTTTAGATAAATTCATGCTTCCTTCTTCTAACACTGCCAAAACCACCAGTATCACTGTGTTTGATTGGTCAGCAAACTGAAATCTCATGGGACATTTATGGGCTATTGTTAAGAGGAAGATGAGAGACACCAGAGCCAGTGATGCAGATGAGCAGCAGGCCGCTACTAAAGCAGCACCTCAGCAGTGCCACGGGCTGATCTCATCCAGGTTATGCTTGTGGCTGATTGCCAGACACTTGGACTGTGTGTCTTTAACCTATATAATCAGTTCACCTTTGCAATTGAATTAC
Source organism: Fundulus diaphanus (assembly GCA_037039145.1). Lineage (NCBI taxonomy): Eukaryota > Metazoa > Chordata > Actinopteri > Cyprinodontiformes > Fundulidae > Fundulus > Fundulus diaphanus. The sequence continues at coordinate 38,397,745 of CM073135.1, forward strand.
TTAACTAAATTAACTTCAATTGTCTTTTATTTTTCATGGAGATGCATCTATAGACGCCTCTTCAAGTCTGGGATGAATTTGGGATAAACGGAGTAAGCTAAAACGTGTCACTGGGGAGAGGGAAGCATCTGGTTTTCCCTCCTGAACCAGATATCTGTGCAGCTGGTTTTGGATAAATGCAAGCCAGAGTACAGACAGGTATGTAGCAAATGTAACAATACATTTGCTACATACCTGTCTGTATGTAGCAATACCTGTCTGTATGTAGCAACTTATAACTCTCATTTCATGAGAGTTATAAGTTTTATTTCCAAATATCTAAACTGCGTATAAACCTACTGCCTCCTAAAAAGACTGTTTGACAACAGTTTGACATTGTGAGTTGGCTGTTTTTAAGACTTTTTTCTCTGCATGCTCAGTTGTTGCAGGGTAATTTATAATTCATAGTAAGTAGTAAATCAAAGAGGATAGTTAGCCTAAACAAAATGGGGTTTTTTTTGGACTGTGGTAGAAAGCAGAAGAACCAACAGAAAACCTTCACTTGCTAATTAATAGCAAGCAATCTCTATAAAGAAAGGCCCCAAGCATCATCAAGCAAGTTGTCATAATGCAAGTAACTGACAGGGTTTGTAGCCATATCTGAAACATGCCACAAAGCTCTACCTGAAGGTTCAATAGGAGGGAAAAGTGTAACAAAAGTTTCGAGGAGACAAAATCCATATTGAATTTTGACAGCAGGTTAAAGGCAATGGCTGCACAAAGCTGCAGCTGTATAAGGCTGAGAAAGAATCACAAAAGAAAAGTAGTGAAGCTTGTTTCAACTGTTAAGAGTGCTAAAGCTATACCTGCAAGTCAAGGATTTGTATTAAATGTTGTTCTGTATTTCAGGGGATCCGTTTCTATACTAGCATATCAATTTGTTCTACACCAGGGATCAACCTTTTTGAAACTGAGAGCTACTTCATCAGTACTGTGTCATACGAAGGGCTACCCGTACTGACCTTTGAACTACAAGACCCCATGCTTTTTTCATTTTTGAATCTAAGTAAATACAAGTATGATTAAAAAGGAAGAGCAACTAAATGAAATAGATAATTAAATGGAGCTCACCGGAGGTATGTGCTGTTTTTTGAACAGGCTTGAGGGCACCACATGTGGTCCTCGAGGGCTACCTAGTTCCCCTGGGCCCCATGTTGGGGGACCCCTGTTCTAATGCTTTTAGTGTGTAGCGCAGATGCATGAATAATCCTTGCTGTTTCATTGGGGACAACAGTTTTGTTCTTATTTTGCTACTTGATGTTCTGGAATGACAATGAAACCTGATGAATGACACAATATCACAGTTTCAGTCATGGCCTATTAAAGCTCTGCCCTGAAAACAACGGTATCCATACAGTATCAATAGGACCACTAATTATAATGCCTTTGTTGTTTTGCTGCTGTTCATTCATTTGCTTTTTTTTGCATGTTTTCACAGAATTGGCATTTGTGCCAATTTGCCTTCACAGTATGATTTTAGCAAGTATTTTACTTAGTCATAAGAACCTTCTGACTCCACCTGATTGAGTCAACGGTGTTGCTGCAGCGAGACTGACCTCACACAGATCTTATGACGCACATTCACCTTAAAAAAAAACTATGATTGCAGAGGCAGAGAGCCAGATCGACAGCAGGAAAAGAAATCCATGCTACACTGAATTAGAGGAGCACAGCCGAGCAAAGATCTCCCCACTTTTCATCTGTGCAGGAGGACAGAGCCACAACCCTGCATGCGAATCAATAAAGTCTAGTCTTTGTGGATTTTCTCTTGCAGTCAAACTGAATGAAAATATTCACCGGACTTCATCGCTATTGACAGCAGGTTTAAAAAGTAAACCTAAAAGCAAACAGCAGGGCAAATTTATGTCTCGTTATTAACCCATTTTCCGATTGACACAAATCTTCCATCTGCTCCTGACCAGGTCACGGGTGAACACAGACTCCAGGAGACTGCGTCACTGAGTGAGAACTGACCACTCAGATGCCTGATTGATTCCACACACTTCTGCACACTAATGCGTCTGATGAGCACCCATTCGTCCACTCGAACCCACACCGTAGAGAAGCACGGGCACACTCCTCTGGATGCAGCAGACTGCCGGAAGTGATTGCCATATTGGGAGTAATGCTAATCAAATTGAAAGCAATCAGTCCTCACCGAGAATCACAACGGTTTCTGTGTGTTGGAACTTTCCAATAACTGTGTTGTCACAGTAACTGAGCCCGGCATACGGAAAAACCCTTTTCAAAGTCATGTTGCCATGGTGAGGATTTGTGAGAATAAATCGATTGAATCTAACATGGGGAGCGTGAACTGTGAAGGCAGCCGAGGATTCAAATCAAAATCTGTCAGCACAAGACAGAATACCAATGCACTCAATCAGAACGCCATGCAAACAAGTTTACATGCTTTACATCCAAAAATATAATAAACATGCAGATTCTAAAACCACAGAGGCACCATTCACTTTGAGCACACTGTATGCATCGCAAAAGTATTCAAACCCTTTCAATACTTTAAACCCTTGACCTCAGCCTGCAAGAAGCAGTTAGTTCACTTATGTTCTCTAACAAACCTCTGATGCCTTTACAGAGCAGTTGTATTTATACGGAGATGTAATTACATTTAAGTTGTTTGAATGTCACTTTACTTGGCAGGTTTTTTTTTTCATGCTGTTGTTGAAACTGTTGTTGTAGGTGCATGGAGGGTACAAGTGCACAGCAGGATAATCCCAATCATGGTAATTATTATAAGAAAATGCTAAAAACAATTTTAATAATAATGAAAATAAATAATGAACTAGGTAGATCTTGCAGGTAAAAGTGAGTAAGATCATTAAAAGTAGCAATTGGATTCCTACGTATTGTTACATATTTAAAGATCTTTATCAGATCCATAAAAAAGCATCTTGTATTTCTTATCAGTCTCAAATCTTATCAAAACCTACCTGAAGGCAAAATATTTTACTAAATTAGTTAGTCTTAAATGACAATAAATCACACTTTTTGTTGCTTGACAACAAAAAGAATGTATTAAGGGTTATTAATGTAATGAGTCGAGGCTGGACCCAGTAATCAACCGAGACAAGGTCAGTGACGTTAAAGTGTTGTTTATTTGAGAGAGTAAGCTCGACAACTCGTAGCATTCGTCAGCGCTAGGACTGGGACTCCTGGAGGCAGAGGCAGCAGGTTAGTGATCTGAAGGACGCTAGCACGTCAATGTGCAGAGGAGAAAGATCACTAACCTGGAGTGTTGGACCCGGGAGCTCAGAGTACCGAAATGAACGAAGGACAGGGCCGGAGCTGACAGATCCGGGGCCGGCGGGGCTTTGGGGCACTGGCAGGCAGATAAACCGAGCGGGGCTTTCAGGGTACATAATCCAAGAGACAGTCCGAGGTTGGGTCCGAGAGAGCAGAGGTGCAGTGACAGTCCAAAAGGGGTAATCTAGAGCGAGGTGAGGTTTCAGTCCGGGTCCGAATACAGGAGACAGGCAGACAGAGTCAGAGTGGCATTAGGCTGGCTCGGTAACGGAGGGCAGAACTGGTCGAGTAACAGGCAGGCAAAAAAAGTCAACGCTGGATCTTTCTAACCGGAGGGCTTAAGACGATCTAGCACTGATGTCTGGTCTCAGGGCTGGTTAAGTAGTGGCAGATGCAGGTGGAGCAGGTAAAACTGCAGCAGGGGTGGAGCTGGGCAGGTGTGTGGAGCGAGTGATCAGGTCAGACCAACACCAGAGCCAAGATCATTACAATTAATTCTTATTGATTTGGAGTTTTAAATACATTCCCTTACTTTATGCTAGGTTTGATGAGGAAAGAGGGGGATTCAATGCCAAGTGAGCCACTTTTGCTCCATTATTTCTCTCCAGCCACCCTGAACCACCGCAGAAATCTATGAAAAGCCTTACATTCTGGTGCTGAGAACCGGCTTTGGACCTCAGCAGGTGCGTTTCTCGATGCACAGCTGTTGTTCAGCAGGAAAGGTCAACGCCAGATCAGTGTGGGAGATTATTTAACTTATTGAACCTTAAAAAAGAAAGGACTCGGGGGACTAAGATTCCAGTTTCTCTGCTTGCCAACAGAAGAACTTTATTTCAAAGTTACACATTCAACAGCGGTGCAACAGCAAGTTCTAACCATATGCATCTGGACACTTTTTTTATAACAGGAATGTCAGGGTCACACTCCAGATCTTTCCTCATGTTCCTCTTGCTAAGGAAACCACAAAACAGTCTAAAAAACAATACTTCAGGCCTTAGATATTTTCCCTACACCAGCAGCCTCTCTGAACTGACCTGTGAATTTCTCAGTGATTGGAACTTAAACTTTGAACTGAATTGAACAATACTACTAAAATAAAATTAGTTTATGTTCTCCACTGGAGGTCCAAGCATTGAAACTCAAAAAACTGTCCCGCAGGTATTTTAAAGAATGAGAAGGCAAACAAAAATGCAACCAAATTATAACCAAGGGGATCATTCTTTTACTTACACTCTCTCGGTCTGACTTTTTTTTTCTCCACCTTAGCGTTAGAGCAACACAGAAGTTTCCTCATTGTAATGCCATCTGTTCTTCTCTATAACAAGTTGTGCTAACTTGCATGATCAGCACTTATTCATGCATCAAACGGCTTGACTCCTGATTTGATGCATGCTAAAACACGATGTGCAAAACAGGAAAAATGTTTTCCTTTCTCACAAATCTGAGGATTTGGCGAAGAAGGGCACAAGAAAAATTAAAATCTGTTGAACCGGAAGCTGCAGAGGTTTGACAAACTCGAGCAACGATTGCAGAGAGTCTCTCAGTTGTAATTACAATGGCTTGCAGTGGCCATCAGTGTCTGGTGGAGCCTCAGCTTCCGGCAGCAGCTCAATGCAGAATACTAATGCAGCAATTAGTGTAACCCAGCAACAGGAAGTTGGCTGCCCTTGAGGGGAGGCAGGAGAATGGCAGTGAATACATCACTCTGATACTGACGAGCTCTAGTGGATGCTGTCAGGTGGTTGAAACGCTGTGCTTAGACTTGAGAGGAAGTCTGGAGCAGCAGAGGGCTACACAAACTGACATTAGCAAAGCAAGATTACAGGTGCATGTCGAGTTCAAGTGCCAGATGATCATTAGAGGTTATGCTCATGATAATAGAGCAGGAAGATACTTCTCAGTTCCCCTAAACCCATTAACATGCTGTTAAGTTTTTGCATGAAGAATAACTATTTGATATTAGTTAATAGGTAGAGCTGTTTGCAGTTGTGAGTAGCACATTTATGCAACACAATAAAAACCCTGATCAAATGTGCAATTAAACAAGAAACGAGTGTTCTGCATAAACAGAATATCAGCCAGAGAAAATCACAGAGGACCACGCATGCATATTGCAGGAAAGAGCAGCAAGCTGACGTTGGACCAATAGTTCCATAAAAGAAAAGGTTAATATGATGATTAACACATTGTTGTAACAATGACACCACAAGTGCATGCTTTAGACAGCTGTGTGGGAAAAGGGTGCAGTAGTGGGGGCAGATTGTTTTCAGACTTCCAAAACCCTCATGATTGTGATCTATAGCATCAACGCAGAAGTATGGGGTGCCCCCAGGGACATATATCAAAATTAACTTCCATATACACATGTTAAATTAAACTCTTCCATATAATATAGTGAAAACCGTGCATAAACACTAGTGAAATGCTCTCACACACACTAGTGAAAACATTTACCTCTTATATAACCTACTGAAAACCGTGCACAAACACTAGTGAAAAGCTCTCACATAAACTAGTGAAAACATTTACCTCTTATATAACCTACTCAAACGTTCTCATACAAAGTAGTGAGAACTGTTCATATAAACTGGTGAAAAGCTTTACCTTTCATATACACTACTGAAAAGCTTTCATATACACTACTGAAAAGCTTTCACACACACTACTAAAAAAGCTTTTATATACACTACTGAAAAGCTCTCACACACACTACTAAAAAAGCTTTCATAAACACTACTGAAAAGCTTTCATAAACACTACTAAAAAGCTTTTATATACACTACTGAAAAGCTTTTATATACACTACTGAAAAGCTCTCACACACACTACTAAAAACCTTTTATATACACTACTGAAAAGCTCTCACACACACTACTAAAAAAGCTTTTATATACACTACTGAAAAGCTTTTATATACACTACTGAAAAGCTCTCACACACACTACTAAAAAAGCTTTTATATACACTACTGAAAAGCTTTCATATACACTACTGAAAAGCTTTCATATACACTACTGAAAAGCTTTTATATACACTACTGAAAAGCTCTCACACACTACTGAAAAAGCTTTTATATACACTACTGAAAAGCTTTTATATACACTACTGAAAAGCTTTCATATACACTACTGAAAAGCTTTTATATACACTACTGAAAAGCTTTCATATACACTACTGAAAAGCTTTCATATACACTACTGAAAAGCTCTCACACACACTACTGAAAAGCTTTCATACATACTAATGAAAAGCTACGGATTTCAGTTGAAACGGAAGGCATTTCACTTGAAACGGAAGGTATTTCAGTGAAACAGGAAGGAATGTCACTAACCCGGAAGTTATTATAAACAGAGGTCATTCCGGTTAGCTCTGTACATTTTGTGCAATCTCCGGCCGAATAAAATTATTGATTACTGCTGAGTAGTGATGGGTCCGGCAACACCGATGCATCGGCGCATGCGTCGAGCTCATAGAGCAAAACCCGTGTCGATACGCGGGGAAAGTCACGTGATCGATACAGGAACTGTTTCGAACTGACGTATGCGCCAAACTGTGTTTATAAGCAGTGTTCTGTTCCCTCTAAGCTGCGCGCGTGTGCATTCGCGCATCTGGATTCAGCACGCACATCAAAGCTATGCTGCGCAGTAAATAAAAGCCAAGCTGAACTGTTCGTTCTTTTTTTAACCATTTTACAACTCTGGTGAGATGGTGTTCCGCAGTCTCGCTCTGTGAGTGCCAGGTGCTGATCGGAGCGCACCACTGATGGGTTTGGCAGACGCCTTTATGGTTGGGCAGGTTGCGCTGTGCGTCTTTGTTCTGAGTCTTGTGTCAGAAAAAACGGCTGAACTACCTTGAGTGGGTTGTACATCACTCTGTCATATTCAGCGTTTCTGATTTGAAAATAGATGATATAAGTCAGGTAACTAAACACAGCGCCCGATCAACCATGAGTTGAACGTGAACACGAGCATGAAAAAAAGCCCGATCAATGGAACGCAAATAACGCGATTCACCATGGCAACGACAGGAAATAAGCTTGGAAATGCGCATGTCCTGCGAGTAGAATTAGAAATTTTTAAAGAAGGCATATGGACAATATTAAACCATAAGAAACAATGCCGTTGCTGCTGAAAACCGCTAGAGAAAATTAAGTAATATATAATAATAATAGTAATTGTTGAAAAAGTCAATGCATGCGCAATATGAAAGTTATGTGATGGAGAATTAAAGCTGTTTTCTCACACTTCACTAGTTCAACACAAAAGGGTGTGTGTGTGTGTGTGTGTGTGTGGAGGGGGGGGGGGGCAATCATTACTAAAAGCATCGAAAGGACATGGCAGCAAATCATGATAAAGTACAGCTTAACCAGGCAAGGTTAAGTTAAAAGTTTTATGTTTAACAGTACTCAACTAAAGCATTAATTGCCTATATTCAACATATGCAATTAATGATGGGATGGTGTGTGTTATTGAAATAACTGATATGTTCATCTTTGTGCCATTGTTCACCAATCCTTCTAAAAATGAGTTGACACTGATTGTCTTGTAGATGTTTAATCTGCCAATCTCACTTTATATTAACTACATAGGCTACTGTATATGGAATGGAAATTTAGAGCTGGAAGTGCCGAAATTTGATACAGAATAAATTTTTGCTTTCATTCTGCATAGTTATTTTATTAATCTTGTGGGTCTCTGACTATGGAACACCTTTAAAGTGTAACTGAATAACATTTCTGACAGCGCAACATACAGTTTCCTCTGAGAGGTTTTCTTTGTCTCCTACGTTATTAAAAAGCTGCCGTTGGCATAAAAATGAAGAGCAGCACAAAGAAATTGTTCAGAACTGAGAGCGTTCCTTCGTTGTCTTAGAAAAGCGATGTGCGGCTGAGGATATTGAAATAAATCATCTGACGACCCCAAATGAGCCCTAGCCAGGACCATCTTCACAAAAGCTGTCTCCCCCTACTTCAGGCATGTTATTGGGCATGTTTGTTGTTTATAAATCATGTACTAAAATGCCAATTTGTTCTTTTTACATATAACATTTGGCAACATTTGACATCGAAGTGGGCAGGCAGACCAAAAGTGCCAGCTAATGCCATCCAGGAGGTGCACAGATACTTGGCAGAGGGTCCCAAGATCCTATGATATACTGGAAAAACGAAAAGACAGTCTGTCCAAACCTCTTCCGCTTTTCATTACAATTTCTCTGAACTCCAGCATCATCTGTGCTTCATCGGGTGTTTTCTACTGCTGGAGAAGTGATATCAAAAAAGCGTAACAGATTCAATATTCAATATCAAAACGTCGAAACAACTTATTTTTTTGAATAAAAATTTGTAAAAAAAAAAAAAAATGCCAGTCCACAAGCATCCTCATTCACAACATTTTTACTTAGAGGTTATTACGTTATGATACAGGTTCACATTATTTATTGACTGTATAAAAAAAATCAAAGATATTTTAAATTCAAATGAAAATATGAAATAATACAATGCAACATACAATGACTTAAATTGTATTATTGTGTATACTAAGTCATCTAATCAGTGTCAGTTAACGCTGTCAACTAGGTTGCCTGTAGGGATTTTTAACGTCCAGCAGGTGTCAGTATTCAGTGACACAGTATCGGCACAGTATCAATACAGTTTGGCAACGTGTCGAAACACTTCATGACGCCTCATCGACCCAACACTACTGCTCAGCTACCCGCTGAACACCTCACAGAAGCAGGGGCATTTCTCAACTTTATTTTGGCTTCAACGGAGACCCTGTTCCGGATCCTGTCAAATGCTACAACGCTAAACCGCTATTTCAGTAGTGTATATAAAAGCTTTTCAGTAGTGTATATAAAAGCTTTTTTAGTAGTGTGTGTGAGAGCTTTTCAGTAGTGTATATAAAAGCTTTTCAGTAGTGTATATAAAAGCTTTTTAGTAGTGTGTGTGAGAGCTTTTCAGTAGTGTATATAAAAGCTTTTTTAGTAGTGTGTGTGAGAGCTTTTCAGTAGTGTATATAAAAGCTTTTTTAGTAGTGTGTGTGAGAGCTTTTCAGTAGTGTTTATGAAAGCTTTTCAGTAGTGTATATAAAAGCTTTTCAGTAGTGTATATGAAAGCTTTTCAGTAGTGTATATAAAAGCTTTTCAGTAGTGTATATAAAAGCTTTTTTAGTAGTGTGTGTGAGAGCTTTTCAGTAGTGTATATGAAAGCTTTTCAGTAGTGTATATAAAAGCTTTTTTAGTAGTGTGTGTGAGAGCTTTTCAGTAGTGTATATAAAAGCTTTTTTAGTAGTGTGTGTGAGAGCTTTTCAGTAGTGTTTATGAAAGCTTTTCAGTAGTGTTTATGAAAGCTTTTCAGTAGTGTATATAAAAGCTTTTCAGTAGTGTATATGAAAGCTTTTCAGTAGTGTATATAAAAGCTTTTCAGTAGTGTATATGAAAGCTTTTCAGTAGTGTATATGAAAGCTTTTCAGTAGTGTATATGAAAGCTTTTCAGTAGTGTATATGAAAGGTAAAGCTTTTCACCAGTTTATATGAACAGTTCTCACTACTTTGTATGAGAACGTTTGAGTAGGTTATATAAGAGGTAAATGTTTTCACTAGTTTATGTGAGAGCTTTTCACTAGTGTTTGTGCACGGTTTTCAGTAGGTTATATAAGAGGTAAATGTTTTCACTAGTGTGTGTGAGAGCATTTCACTAGTGTTTATGCACGGTTTTCACTATATTATATGGAAGAGTTTAATTTAACATGTGTATATGGAAGCTAATTTTGATATATGTCCCTGGGGGCACCCCATACAGAAGAGTCAGCTGCACATCAATGCTTCAAATGCCACGAGCTGTGAGGTTTTCACTGGACCCGCAGACAGGAGCTTAGGAGCCGCGCGTTAAGTGATACGATTTAGCTGATGAAACAAATGAACTTAGGAAAGGACACAAGGAAGGAAGGGACTAGAAGCAAAACACGGAGCAGGAAACTGGAACAGAAAAATAAACCTGAGGTAGCATAACGGAGGAACCAACAAAGAAAACAATGACCGGCTGGAGCTTAAATAATGGGGAACACAGGTGAGTGGCACCGGGCTAAACGAGGAGACACAGGTGACTGTGGTCTGGTTAGTTACAGGGAGCAAGCAGGGAGGAAGCACAAACACAATGAAAAAAAAAAAACCTAACATAATATATGAGCAGAGGAACGAACTGAAGAGGCCTAAACTGAAACTCAAAAACACATGACACCCACAGATCATAACATCAAAGTTGTCACGATCAAGTCAAATAAATAGTAAAAACATAAAATCCCCCAATATTGCACAGTCTTTTTTTTTTCTCTTTATACAACGTGGGGCATCGTCATGCTGGACTCCATCAGATGAGAACCATAATGTGACACACATGGTCACCGCCCGTTGGACAGCATGTGGCATCCAAATGAGGACTGACGTCATGACACCACCAGCATCAGCAGCTTGAATTAAAAAGTGTTTCCATAATTTGGGTAAATTATCACCCAAATATCCGCAACCTGAACATTGTCAAGATGTCACAGCTTAAAGTGCGCTTTTAAACATGTTTAGGCCTCTCTCATGGCTGAAGAATTTATCTGATAAAATAAACAGCTGCTCTTTAAAGGGTCAGCATTTATCTTGACACCCTGAATTTTTTATTTTTTACATTTTGTCGATTCGCAACCACAAACCTTTAGGTGTCTTAGTATGTATCTTGATCTCATTTAAGGTATCTTCATCTGTGTCGTTATGGAATGACCAACACAAAGTTTTGCATAACTGCAAAGTAGAAGGAATATGATAAATGGATTCAAATTTATTACATCTTAAAACACTTGAATAGTCCATTTGTGCATTAGTGGGGAGCCCTCCTTGGTTAATACTTTGTGGTATTACAGCTGGGTCTTTTGGTTTGTCTTGACTAGATACAAATCTCCCACCAAAGCTGCGAGTCTCTGCAGCACTTCTAGACTTCCTGCGGGCCTCTTGGACGGTTCTTGGAGCGCCGTTCTCCCTTCCCGACTTGTCAGTTTAGGTTCTGTGGGTTTACAGTTCTGCCATGTTCTTTGCATTTTGAGATGGAGAATCGATAGAGGTGTTCAATGCTCTTCAAAAACCATTCATCAATGTCTTTCCACTTTACCATTAAGCACTACTTTATGTTGGTCTATCCCACAAAATCCCAATATAAACACTGAAGTTTATCAATGTGACAGAGTGCGTTAAGGTTTTCAGTGGTATCAGTGCTTCAGCGATTAACTTTACTAAGTTGCATAATTGCTAAAACAATTTTTATGACTATAATACAATTATGAAATCTCTCAAATTTAAAATCAAAGTTTTCTGATTTTTGGTTCAAATATGGAGTTTCAAATCCATTGTTTTGTGTGTAGTCATCTTATGCTACATCTTCTTGTTTTGCACAGATCAGAAAACCTGAGTTGTTTTACTGAGCTGATAACCAGCTTCGTGACACTTCCTGAGAACTCAGTTATTAGAGTAAGTTAAGGAGGAAGCTGGGGGCCAGGGGCAGAAGGGTTATTCTCCAATTAGTAAATTGAGAGATTGATCTGCAGCCCTGCTACTCGTCTGAAAGTCCTTGGACAAAAACTCTGAAATTTGTCATTGCTTCCAATGTTTAACAGTCACTGAGAGACAACCCCTTAATAAGTATTAGAGGTTGTCTTGGGAGAGTCTGTGTGACTTTTCCAACTCTTACCCTATAAAAGGTAAATACATTTAAAGATACTGTGATTGTGCACTGCCTTGCAAATCTATCATACCCCGTAAACCTTTTCACATATTCTAAACTTTTTGTTGTTTTTGTGAAAGCCTGACTAAAAGAAGTGCATAGTTAAGATAAGACAAATCTTTATTGTCATTGTACCAACCTAAATTGGCTACTTACCCAGTGAGGTGTATGCAGAAACTCTGTAATAAAACTTATAAGCAGAACAGAATATAGTGCATAAATAGGGGCTGAGAGCCATGGAAAGATAGACTCTGACTCTCTTTTTGTGAGAGCGTAGAAAAACGTTTCTAATTATTTTACAAAAACATTGTATTTAACTATGCACATGTACAAAAGTTTAAATAATTTTACTTCCGCATTGCCTATCCTGTATTTAGCTCTCATCAACTCCGACCAGCCTCCTTTGTCCCTGCTGGAGAAAAGCATCCTAGCATCATGATGCGCCCATCCCCATGTTCCCCAATGGAGTGGGTGTGTTCAGGGTGACATGCAGTGCGGTCTTTCTTCAACACAAAACACTGGCATAAAATGTTCAGTTTGAGCCTCTGCTTACCAATGCAAACTTTAAAGGGGACTTACTATGACTGTATCCTGACAATTGTTTTCTTTCACTCCAAAATGAAACATGACATAACATAAAAACAAATGAGCACATTTTCTTTGCACTGTTCTTCATTGATATTATACAAGCCTTTGATCTTCTACTCTTCTACTCCACAAACCTTCTGAGTTGCCCCTTTTTGATGCCTGTTGTCTACTCAGTAAAGGCTTTGATTAATGCATCCATTTTCCTCTGACCACACTGGAGCATTCACGTCAGCATTGGTTGGAACTTCAGTCAGCCATAGAGAATCATGAAGCAGATCATGAACAGTTAAAAACCTCATTTTCACCTGCAGTGATCTGATTAAAGCTGAGATTTAACTGAAGTGCCCCACTTGTATATGCATGGCTTACTGCACTGCAGTGCTCCCCGATGACTGAATGGTCCCAAAAATCATTATGAATATTACAAGGGTCTTGCGAAACAGATAATTTTGCCCTATTAATGACATAATGAAACGTCATTTTATCTTGGCTGCCTTTTTCCCTTCTTGAACACCTCAGTCAAAAGTAGGTAGAGAGTAAATGACTTAGAAAATTGCTTTTGTCACTGTTTGAGAAGAAATAAACAGAGGTGTGGGCATTGATTTACATTATAGGTCTCAAGCTGGGCAACAATCCAAGTATTGAACCACAGTTTTTCAATCACAGTGCATGTAGTTAGCTCTGAGTTTAAGGCGATGGAGTTGAGAGGACCTAAAAGAAGTAAAAGTCCATTAGGAACAATACCTCGAACAACAGCCTGAACTTTCTTGATGGATTTTCTTTTTGCTAGCTGAACTTAATAGCACCGTTTGTGACTCTTCAGAGTGATTCAGTCCAACCCGGGTGCCCCCCTCTCTCTCGCAAGTCAGTCTGAGTTGGAATCTATGCGTATTTGACATCTTCATAACCCAGTGACTATGGAAACACATCACAATCTTGGTAAATACAACACACTTTGAGCGCTGCACAGCACTTTTACTTGAGTGCAGATTTTATTTTGCCTGACTCGCCTTTAAAAGGGGCCTTACACCCATTATCCAGGCCATGATTGACGGCAAAATGATAGAGGCGGCGCGTTTCGTAAACACAGCAAGGCTTTTTTTTTTTTTCTGAATGAGTAGTCAAGCCCACTGACAGCAATGACATGTCAGAGTCAGTCCCTCCATTCATGTTTTGTTTCTTGGTTTGTGAGAAGGAGGAGCTCGAAGAAAAGAAAAGAGGGGTGTTTACTAGTTGTCATGCCTCACGCCTCCGACGCATCTGCTGCTCAATCCAAGCCTTATTTTTGCTTCAGTGGGATGACACTAAACCTATTTATCAGCATGTTACTTATTAAATTAAACTGTGGGAGGTGATACTGTGACCTGACATACAAACAACATGTTAAGTTACTTTATTTTACAAGTTGCTATTATATACATCCATATATAGTCGAAAACAGATATTAAAAAGCAGCATATAAAGAAATAATATTTAGTTTCTTTTAACAAAACTGAATAGTGAGGCAACAATTTTTTTATTTTGTGAAAGTATTTTTAAATTCAGAACTATACATACATTTTCCACTTGACAGTGGCTGCTGCTGATTAAATGTTGTTGTTTTTCTTTGGGGGGGCATATTAAAGATTGGGAATTATAACACAATAATAAACTTTACTCGAATACAAATCTATCCACAGTCATTTGCCTGCTGCTGGATTTTTGAGTCAGGTTGGTTCCTAAAAATTCCTCTATCCACCTTTTTCTTCCTGCAAAAGAGTTGTGTAATTATTATCTTTGCGTAATTATTTTCTATTTTGGCGCCGTTCTCTGCTCTCTTTTCTTTGTTGTTGTCTGACTCTTCCATTTGCATTGGTACGTTTATAGGACAGTTGCGCCCGTGCACCTGAGCTGCCAGGGGTGCGACTAAATATCCATCAAAGCTGCGGTAGGGAGTTCTGAGAAAACTATGGACTTAGCCTGCAAATCTTAACAAGTACCCCATTTAGAGGACCTATCTATTTTGTGAAGTGCACTAATCTCTCAGCAAAACGGCCACAAAAAAAATCCCTGTAGATTACAGTTGGGATGGTGTTCTCAGGCTTGCAAGCTTTCCCCCTAAAGGTGATAATCATCCACATGAACAAACACTTCAGTTTTAGCTTTTGTACACCACAGGACATCTCTCTAAAAATTAAGGTCTTTGCCTTTGAGTGCATTTGCAAACTATAATCTGTCTTTTTATGTTGCTCCTTCGCTTCTTTCTTACTGAGTGACCTTTCATTCCTTGCCTACATAGGGCTTGTTTCACGGTGGATAACAGTCTCTTACCAGCTTTAGCTAGCCTCTTTATAAGGTATTATGCTGTTGTTCTGGGGTAAGTACACACATTATGTAACAAAATATTTTCATCCCTGGTACTGGTACTTTCCTGAACAGTAGGATGGGTGGAAAGTCCCTTTTTTATACTTGCATACAACGGTATGAAGAGCTGTACACAACACCTTCAGGCCTCTAGGAATTGAACACAAGCATGGAGAAGACTAGTGGAGGTCCACAGTTACACAAGGAAGCAGTGTTACGTTAAAATTGGAACTTCACAAAGGCACGAGTTCATCATCTTGATTTCACCAAATTGGTAATGCTAATATTACGTAGTAGGGGTGTCCTGATACCAGTTTTTTCCAAACCAAGAACAAGTACGAGTACTTCAGTTTAGATACTTGCCAATTCCAAGTACTGACACTGAGTATTTAAATTAGGAGTTATAGATCACACATAACTTAATATAATTTACAACTGAAAACGACGGTCAGAGTTGCAGGTATGTTTCTGGAGTACTTGTTGCAATCTTGGCTGTGCTGCAGCAAACTCTTTGAATTCTGTGTCATGTGTGGTCTTGAAATGCTTTGTCTAATTTTTGTGTTAATAGGCGCCTTATTTGCCCCTCTTTACAGCACAAAGCATAAGATTGGTATCGGTTCAGAATATCGGGTTGCTTTTACAGGTACAAGTACTGGATGTTGGTATTGGGCCACCACTAAATATTAGTGTTTTTACTGTATGTAAACCTCTGAATGTAAAGGGTGTAACGAAGCATTCTCAAATCCTGGCATTTAACAAGTAGAAATAATTGTAGTATTCCTAACTGATCTAAAACAAGCAGTGAGGTTGTCAGATGGCGCAGATTAAAAGGTTGTCTTTTTATACATTGTAGTTAAGTATCTGGTTCCGACTATAAATGCTAAGTTCTCTTCCATACATGTTTAAATCTTAACTTTACAGCCCAGCAAACTCAGCTCATCTGGCTTCTGAGTCACTGAAAAAGGTGTGAACACATTTTAAAGGACAATTTCTGAGCCATTTCGAAAAGTGATAATAAGATTTACCGCAGCAGAAGTTTCCAGAATTTATTGAAGATGTCTAGCTACACACTGCAACTTCCTTACCCTATGGACTTTTCTTTTTTCTTAATTGAATATACTCTGTCACTATCCGCCCATTTCCCGCAGCACCACAGGTTCTTGAGAAGCAATTGCTTTATATTCCCTTTGAGAAACTGATGAGAGGTAACGAGGAAAGGGTATTTTGCACTGATCCGACATGTTATGATTACAGGCCTCGATTTGTCAAGATTATGCTGCAAAAGCTGCTATTTTAGACAAATCGCCCCTCAAAGACTAGTGTTGTGAAATACATGCATAAAGTTAAAACAATCAGGAAAAGCCGCTCCCAAAATACCCATGAAACTGCCCTCTGCCATTCAGCGACTTGGAACTATTCAAACAATAGGACGAAGAAGAATATTTTATTGCATGGAATAGACAGTGAATTTCTCAACATTTTTAATCAGTGTTTATCAAAAAAAATTTAAAGTGGCAAAAAGCTGTTTATACTTGTGTTGTATTTTAATAAAGCATTAATGGTAAATTCAGTTTATAACATTGTTATTGCTGTTCCAATTAAAGGTGTTTAAGAACGACTCAAATACTAGTCCAAAAGCTCACATGAAAACAAAAGAATTGACTGCTTTTCTGATTTCTAACTAATTTAACTAAGATCAAAATTGAATTAAAAGTTGCGTTTTTGCTCTTATCTGTGATCCTTATTACAGAATCTTCATCCATTGCCAGAGAGCGGGTGCAGAAATGTCCTGCTCTGCAACCTAGAAAATTGTTTCTCAGCCAACACAAACACGTTGCAACATAAACGAGCTAACAACGTTCAGTTTCTACAGAGTAGGAAAAAAATCTGCAAAGATAGTTTCAGTGATTGTTTTTGTAAGCATCAAACACTTAAAGCAATTTCAGTCTCAGACACAGAGTTCTTTTACTGCATATTTGCAGGGAAAACCCTAGAAGTGCCCTTTGAGAAGAGGTCAGATGATGGCATCTGTAATTACGTCAGCTCCAAAGGCTGCAAAGTCATGGGAAAATAAAGTAATGCATGGCATGTTGGTGCATTCTACAAAGAAAATAATCTGTTGTGAACTTTTGTGGAAGGCTGTGACAGTAATCCCAACAAGACAAGACTCTGAGGTTTGAGACTTTGCCACTGCATCTGTTCGTTTTTCTTTATCATTGCTCCAAACACCGTTTAGTTCAGGCAAGAACCACCAAACTGCCTGTTATACTTTAGAAAACATGTGAATTATGGAATAATGAATAAAATAAAAACTGAAATTTGAGCTTTCAAATGGCTCTCCAATTAAACATAATGATACCAAAACCATCAATATAAAAAAAAGAAAAAATCAAGCCAATGTGTGAATTCTTTGCAATAATATCAAGTAACAATAAATACTAAACAGCAAACTCATTGTTGAGGGAGAATCCTTTGGATATATTGTTAAAAAAGTTTAAAAGGATATTGAATCATAAATTTTTTTCTGCAACATTGAACTGAGTCATCTTGTCATTCTGACCTCTATTTGCTTCATGGTAAATAAAAACGTTGAAGCAATTGGTTACCTTCCGCCGAACAAGTTTAGAACCCTAAGTGTATGCTTTTAGAAACATTAGAACGTCCTGTGATGAAAGCAGGTTCATTTAATCTTGCCAATTTCCCAAAGTAGCCCTGCTATTTGCAGCTGTGGCTGAGACCATTTAGATCACAGTGTCCTTTAACTACTCGTATTAACAAAGAACCGGTGGTGGCACACAACCAGTTATTATCCTAACTGCTTGGTACTGGATGACAAGAGATATTTTTAGGAGTCGAATCCAATTATTTACCACATGGTGAACCATTTTTAAACACAATGCTTCTGCCAAGATGTTTCTGCTTGAACAGGGCAGGCCATGTCACCGAGCACTCTATTTGTGGTTTGTGTACGACTATTAGGAGCACTTCGGAAATAAATCCAATACGGGGTACAACGTCACCAAGATGCCCTTTTGGCACATGAATCCAAATTAGGACCATGGAACAGAAAGCACAGGGTTGTGCTGCCCATGTGCATCCTAACAACCAGCTGCACTTTGATTCAGTAGACTGATACCGCCACAGCAAATTAAACTTAAGGTTAATTTGGACTTCCATCTTTTGCAGGCATCAAATCAATTTTCAAAGCTAGTAGGAGGGATTTCTTTTACCAGAATATATGCAATCAGACTGTTGAACTGCTGAAGCCACAAAATGGACTCTGTACCACATTCGTATATTTGCACATTTGCATCATTGCATCCTTATCTAGCATTACAAATGCTGCTGAACTCTCAGTTGCCCTTTGCACAATCATTTCTGCACATACAATCAGTTTTTAATAATACTCACCTGTACACTGTGATCGCACACTGTCTATTTCTCCTGCATTGTTTACATCGTTTACTTTTCAAGTGTTTACTATAAATCACTGCTGCACCTTATCCTGTAATTTACTGCAATTTACTGTAATTTTTCAAGCTGTATGCAAACGAAATTTCGTTCTGTGCGCACTCTGTGCATACAAAATGACAAATAAAGTCTAATTGACCTTGCTTAATTTGCACATCCTTCCTTCCTGCCAGCAGAGAGCACTGACATTCAGGGGAAGGCCTGAGTCACTCTCGTTCAACCTTATTCCATGCCCTGTTTTGTGTGATTATGGTCCACGAAGAAAACTTGAGGCTAAGGCTGCAAATTGAAAATAGCTGAGTTACATCAAGTTAGGAACTGACTCACAAACACTTACACAACCAGGTAATGCCAAAAGACATGAACTATCCGACTGAGATTTTTATTTCCCTGCATAGATGTTGCACGGTTTGTATTGTAAGATCCCCCTCTCCCTCTATTTTTCTCGAACTTTACCTCAAGCATATCTTTCAGGAAATCTCTTTATGGTGCTCCTGTCGACAGGAAGTGTTGCCATGGGGACTGCTGTCTTTCAGACTGTCTGCATGTGAGTCCCTGAGAGTGTCTTGCAGCAATGAAAGGAAAGTTTTCGGTTTGTTGCATTTCACTGTTGATACAAAATTATATTTCTAGTGAGTATAATTAAGTAATTATCATTTTCTCATAAAAAAGTATCTATTCAAAAGAGTGTTCACAAAAGATTTGCAAATATGAGTACAAATCAATAAGATAAGAAGATGATGCATGAAAGATCGTCTTTGTAATCTGATATTCCCTTTTGAGTATAAATTCTGTCTTTTTAATGGAGACAAATAAGGTTGCATGCATTCTTTATTTTACTCATGCTGAGCAAAGTTTGTGCTTTAAGGAACTGTGAAAATACAATAATAATGCATTTGCATTGAAGAAGCTGCAGACATTTCTAATTGCATTTATACATTTATTTGTTTTTGGAAAACTTGCAAGTAATTTAATGCAAAATAAAAACTGTAATTTCACAAAAGGGAAACTCAATGCATGCAAAAGAAATATTAATATTCATGTTATTTCGCCATTACTATATACGTCTGGATGGGTAGATGCAGGATGTTTAAGCAGTGCTTCCCAAAGGTTATTTTAAAGTATAAACATGATCACATACTGCCACCCAGTGTGAGCAACAGGTTTGTGACGAGCCACAGTATGACTCATATGTAATTTTATTCATGGGATTTAATCTCTGGCTGCCTGTCTGGCTGTCTGTCTATCAATATGATGTATTTAGCTCAATATTTCTAGATATGTTTGTACATGCCCATATATCCATACAAAAGTTAATTTATTTTTGTAACTCAATTCACAAAGTGAAAAACATATAGATTTATTACAGAAAGACGGGTATTTTTAAGCCTCCATCTTAATTTGATGATTTTCTGCTTACAGAAAACATGCCATTTAAGATTTGAATATTACATCAGATCAATTAATCAATAAATAAATGAATAAATAAATAATCCAGAAACTTGAGCTTAGTAAAAAAAAGCATGTTTAGGTTTAAAAGGTTGTTTTAAAAGTTACTTTAATCTGACAAAACATATTCTAATTTATTGAATATATATGTATTTATCTCTATATTACTTTATGTGTATACATCTACGTATCTGTATCTATGTCTGTCTCTCGCTTGCTATGGTTCTTCTTTTTAGTATTCTGTAGTCAATTGGCAAGAAATGCATAATAAGAAGAGCTTAGTATTTTTTTAGGCTCCGAGGTAAAAAAATAAATAAAAATAAAAAACAACATTAAAGATTAATAAAGTATCCCTCATCACTTTAAACCAGAGCAGGTTTTCCACAGAAAACCAGGGCTTAGAGAAGGAGTCAGCTCCTCCTCCTTGAGCAGCCGGAGACCTTTTCCACGTCACTGAGTCATTTACAAAGCTCCTCGTCGTAACACTGAGGGGGCTGGAGGGCTCCGCGCAGTCTATTCAGAGCAAAATGACAGCAGCGACCTTTGTTTATTTTCTTTGGCTTATTGGGATTGATGAGATTACAAAGGGTAAACTAAAAGGAAACAGACAAACAGCATCTGAAAGAGACAATTGGAGACATAAAGTCAGAGTCTTGTGCTATTTGATTTGGAGCTTCCGAGCTAAAGTTTGGTTACACAAAAGATCATCACTACACGAACAGATATGAAATTCTGTGTTACTTGGCTTTGAATTTGCATATCCACATTAAGAAAAAGAAACTTTAAACGTTAATTCTGTTTACTGAAATTCTTTAGAAAAACCTCGCAGTAAAATCATCACGCTGAGCCTGTGTGTGTGTCGTTGTTTCTGTTTGATTTATACTACAGAGCCGAGCTTCACTGAGAGCAACTCCTGATCCGCCAGGCCTTGACATCAGCAGAACCGTGAAAAAAAGTGATGTGCGAATAAGTTACACAGAGCGCATCATTCATCGGTATGGATTCCTGTCATACAGTGCACCTGCTGCCCACTTACAAGTGAGAAGTTGCTCCTGAAGACCCGCATCGACGTCATCAAATTCAAGCTTCTGCGCAAGAGAGCCTCACTGTTTTAATGTTTTATATCATTCCCCTGGCTGCACTGAAAACATCGGTGGAATAAGAAAAGTGTAGAAAAGTAACAGACTGGAAGGCCAGAGGCAGGTAGATGCAACTTTTTATATGCTATTTTTCACAATTTGAAATCTTCATCTCATATTATTTTCAATCATTCGCAACGTGTCACACAAAAACCAAGTTCACCACTTTAAAAATGAAAGCCTTAGTGCAGACTTTCGTTGAGAAATCCAGCTTGACTAACCCTATCATGGTATATCCAGCCTGAGTGGTGCTAAGAAACCCAGAATTGCTGATGTTTTTCTGGGGCCTCCTTGCACAGCCTGCACCTGGAATCTTGCCTGGTATGGTAGATCTGGGCCTCTATTGCTCTGATGCTCAAGGCCTGCTCCTGTGCTGCCATGATCAGAGCTTCAGGGCTGTCCTTCAGTCCAGCTCTCTCTAGCCACTTGGTCATATCAGGCACTTCAACTATCTGTCGGTGCTACATCCCATACAGGGCTTTTTCCTCCCATGATGGTTCTTTTAGTTCCTTCTCTTCCAGCTTCCATTGTTTGAAACATTCACTGAGCACTTGGGGCCATCTTCCTGATATATTCTTGGAGCTTGGATGTTTCATCTTCAATGGTGGCTCTGATGCTCACTAAGCCTCTGCCTCCTACTTTGCACTTAGTGTATAACTTAGTTTATATATATAGTCATGTAAAGCAGGAGACCTTGGAACAAAAGGACCATACGCAATGAAGAGGCAGGAAGTGAGATATGGCTGCAAAATTGTTTATATTTTCAGAAGGAATGGATTTTAATTAAAATACACAATTAAAAATAATTTCTAACTTTTTGCTTATAACACAAACACAGTATGAAATAATTAGTCCTCGTTTACTTTCATAAGCTAACTTTTTCCTCAGCTGGAATACACATTATTTGTTCATCTTTTTAGGTTATTTTTTGGTGTTTACCTGTAATCAAGTCACTTTCATTTTTCCACTGATCAATATAAAAATTATTAGACATCATTACATTTAATGGGTTTTCCCAAATTTTGCACGTGACCGTTTAGTTCTAGATCTGCTGTTTGGACACCCAAAAAAGCTCCAAAGCGAAGTGGACAGGAGATCTTCTGCTCAGGTGTCTGAACGACTTTGGCTGACTCCTTTCTATGCAGAGGAGCTGGAGCTCCACTCTGAGCTCCTCACCTTATGTCTAAGTCAAAACAAAGCCTAAAAATTTAGATTTTTATGTATGTTGGAGTTTCTTTTTTTTTCTTGTAAGTTTAAAAAGGATGTTACAAGGGGGTGGGAATTAATTTTAGGTAATGGCTAACAAGCGAAACTGAAGAACATAAAAGCTATGTCACTTTATAATATGGAACAGTGGTGTTCCCTGAGCTTGGAGATGTCTGAATTTGGTAAAAGTGTAAAAATCAAAGCTGTGGCCCAACAAATGTGTCAATCTCAATAACCACTAGTACGATGTTCAACCTCATCTAAAGGTATCCCAGCTAAGGTGCTAAATAGAAAAATAGTAATGTGTTATTGACATGAACTGTATGGCAGCCTTTCTGTGAAGTCAACACGTTTTTCAGGTGAGGCCATAGTAATGCCTTTGCAGCAGCCAAAGAAAAAACAATCCTTGCACAGATCATAAATGGGGTGAAAGGGGTGACTCATAGTTCAGACCTTTAAAAAATAATTAGATGGATGGATTGTACTTTGACCTCCAAAGCAAAAATGCTTTGCAGCCTTCTGTGTTGCCACTTAATTAAAACCTCCTCCAGCCACGGACCTTTTCACACTGGTGAGTCACTGATGTAGGCAATCACCACAAACAAAGGGGGATGCAGGGGTGTCTGAATCTGTTTAGTTCAGTGGAAAAGGAAAAACCTCTGCATTGTTGCATCAATAATGGCTTGTCACTCACTTTGTTTGGATTTGTAAAAGGGCAAATGTTGCAGAAGAAATAATGGAATAAAATTCTGGAAGAGCTGAAATGGTGGATTTTTTTCCCTTTTTACGGTTTTATTCAAACTTCTAGTTTAAAACGGCATTTTTTTTTAAATAGTTTTTTTGCATTTAATAAAAACCTGAAAATAATATTTCACTTCTTAAACATTTGAATAATGTATGAATTTATTCGCTAACAAAACATTCCGATTTTTTGGGGGGGGATTTCTTTCATGATGATGCTGTTTTATGGGTCTATTTTCTGTTTCCACTCCCCCATCCCTTCGTGTGAACGGTAAATGGACTGCACTTAAAGGTACTTTTCAGTCGTACCACACAAAACACTTTTATGCTACATCTGCACTTTCACACGTTAATAGACTCAGTCACAGGTTGGCAACATGAATCTCTCACACACTGTTAATCTGTTCTTAAAGACATATTGCCCTAATCAGAGGTCGGTAACCTTTACCATCCAAACAGCCCTCACCCCAGCTTAATAAAATTTGCTCAGAGACGCACGTTACGTGACCTTTTGAAAGACGATTACCTTAAAATCTTTGATAAATACCCACTATAGGAAATCTGTTGATGTTTTAAGCACCACCTTCTGTTTTTAAAAGTTTCTAAATAAAGAAAACCAAATTGTAGCAAGAAAGGATGGATACGTTTTCTTCTGAGAGATGTTTATATATGCTAAAAATATTTAAACGTAAAATAAGGCAGATTTGTGCAGCACACAGACACAGGCAGCGTACAGCAGTGCAGTCCGAACACAACAGGGCAGAGGAATCCAGCTGGCTGGACACACAGAAACTGGTAGAGACACGGTGGCAGTACACATGAAGCAAGACGAGAACGTTCTGGCATGGAGTGGATGAAAGAGGCAGGTATATGCAGGCAGGTGAACAGCAGAGTTGACTGTAATTAGTGGCAGCAGGTGGAGCTGATCTGAGCTGATTGACTGGAGACTGGTGACTGAGGAGTGGACAGAGCTGATTGGGTGGTGACAGATGGCTGTTGGCTGAGGGAAGTGGAAACTAATTAGTCAAGAAAAGTCCAAAAGAAATAAACTAAATCCTGAATCATGACAAAAACTATATTACTAGTACCTTAAGTGTCATTATGTTGAGGAAATTTAATGCAATTGTTCCATGAAAAAACAACAACATAAAAACTGCTACAACCTGCTCTTGTTATTGTATGTATATCTAAAAACATTAGTTAGTTCATTATAATTTTTAACCAAATTTATCAAGAGCCATTGTTGGAGTTCCAAGGAGCCTTGCTCCAGAGAGGGCTCTTACAACAGCTGCTGGTTTGTTATCAGCAGCTATTGTAGTCAGGTTCCTCTTGTTGTTATCCTTATAAGACATTCCTGGATACTTTTTCTCTATTGCTCTGTGCCCTAGTGTCATAGACATGGAATTTACCTCATCTTCCCACTGGAGCACCCTATTTCGCCCCATCTCTTTGACAATTTCCTGATCTGTTCTACCGCTGTACAACTTACCTGAAACTTCTTCAAGTTACTCAAGGCCTCATGCCAGGTGAGATTTTGCTTACCTTCACCTTTCCTCACTCATGCTTTAAATCACCTGCAGATTAGGGTTAAGTACTAGATGAAATCTTACCATTGTATGCCCAACTCACAATCCACTTCACATGAACTCAGCCACCCCTCATTCCAGGCTTTCCAGAGTCTATGGACAGACGGCACAGCGGTTCGCTAACCTCTGGTCTGTATCCTGATTTTAGGGGTTTCAGCAGAAGCTGGTTAGCAGATGGCTGTAGTGTTGAAGTGTTGCAGTTCAGAAAGGTACTAAAGTATCAGTCCATTAAAACTATGAGACATTTGTACACAAATTTGATCTGCTTGATAAATGCACTGGCATTAACAAATGTTTTTGAGGTCATTTGATTCTCTCAATTTTAAAACCTTAATTTTATATATATATATATATATATATATATATATATATATATATATATATATATATATATATATATATATATATATACACACACACACACACACACACACACCGGGGTCACGAACCTTTTTGAAACTGAGAGCTACTTCATTGATATTGTGTCATTCGTAGGGCTTCCGGTACTGACCTCAGAGTTCACCTTAACTTTATGTAAAATGAACACATTTTTAATGCTTAGTTATTGATATTGTCATTTTTAAATTTATATAAATGCAATTGTGAATAAACAGGAATAGTACTAGAGGTTTTACATGCAGTTCACTGGTGAACAGGCTCATGGGCACCACATGCGGTCTGCACTTTTTCTTGATACACATTCTTTCACATTCTCCTCTCTGCTGAAAGAAATTCCATTAAAAATAATTGCATGCCCTACAGGTAACCTCCATATAGTGGCAAACCTAAGCATCAGGCTGTAGGTCAGGGGTATTTCTCTAAGGCATGAGAGCACTCTGACATTTTCCTGGAAGCAATAATTTGAAGTAAAAAGGTTCAGAAAGAGTGCTTGGCTAAAATTTGGAAAATGCAGTCTGTGCAGATCTCTAAATGTTAGATATGATTGTAGCTATCCAAACTAAATGAACCTTCATTTCAACCTTTATTTCAACCCTTCCTTTGCTGGTGTTTAGAATAGTTACACTTTAGCCGAAACAAAAATAATCTCTTGAAGTCTCCTTGACCAATCAAAGTCTCGTACATTTATATTCACCCTGAACATTTGCACATACTCATTCAACCTGCTGTTCTGCCACGATAGACTTAGTTCGCCTAAGAATAACTATTAATAAGTACCAAAGGCAATTATTGATGAATTGTCAGATATTGTTTTATACATACCTGCCTGGTGTCGTGTGTGTTATAGAAAAATAGGTGGAGAGAATTTGCGCACTGGCAAACAGTAAGTACTGCACGCAGAATAAATCAATCAATCCAGTGATATCACGGTTTAGCCTGAATATTTGTGTTTAAGAACCCGGGTTTTGAGGACTTGGGTAAAATGGTAAATGGCTTGTACAGCGCTTTAACTAGTCTTGACAACCTCCAAAGTGCTTCACACAACAGTTTAGTCTTTCACCTGTCACATGAATGACAGGTCACACACACACATTCACACCCTGATGGTGGTGAGCTATGTTAATAGCTACAGCTGCCCAAGGGCAGGCTGACAGAGGTGAGGCTGCCATACAACAGTGCCACTGGGCCCTCTGACCACCACCAGCAGGCAATGTGGGTGAAGTGTCTTGCCCAAGGACACAACGATAGCAACAGTCAGAGCAGGGGATTGAACTGGCAACCTGCCAATTGCAGGACAAACTCCCTAACATCTGCGCCACCGTCGCCCCAACTGGGATTAAGGTTAAATTAGTTTTACAACTAGTTAAGAACAGCAGCTGCCTTGTGTTCAAACAACCAGTTTACAATGCAAAGCCAAAAGGAAGATAAAAAACCCATTTTTATAAAAATAATGTTTCAAAAAATCACCACACACACACACGCACACACACACACACAAATATATATAGGGGAGTGGTGGCCTAGTGGTTAGAGCAGCGCGCTTGCACTCAGAGAAGGATGCAAGTACCCGGTTCGATCCCCGGTCCCGGCACTCTGGGTCCCTGAGTAAGACCCTTACCCCTGATTGCTCCCCAGGCGCCGCACATGGCAGCCCACTGCTCCCCAAGGGGATGGGTTAAAAGCAGAGAACAGATTTCGTTGTAATGTATGTTTGTAATGTATGTTTCAATGACAATAAAGATACTATTACTATATATTGTGGGATTTTCTTTGATTAACAGAACGGTACTAACAATTTTGTTCATGACTCTATATATATAGAGTCATGGACAAAATGGACAAAAACTCTATATATATAGAGTCATGGACAAAATTGTTAGTACCGTTCTGTTAATCAAAGAAAATCCCACAATGGTCACTGAAATAACTTGAAACTGACAAAAGTAATAATGAATAAAAACATACTGAAAATTTTGGGTAATCATGCTGTTGGAAGACCCATGACCTACGACCGAGACCAAGCGTTCTGACACCAGTCAGCACATTTCTCTACAGAATATCTTGATAGTCTTGCAATTTCACTGAACCCCGCATAGATTTGAGACACCCAGTGCCAGATGCAGCAAAGCAGCCCCAGAACATTACAGAGCCTCCTCCATGTTTCACAGTAGACACAGTGTTCTTTTTACGTATGTTTTACTGATGTGCCTTGCCAAAAAGCTCTAGTTTTGTCTCATCTGTCCATAGGATGTTCTCCCAGAGGCTTTGTGGCTTTACAATATGCATTGTGACAAATTCCTGTCTTGCTTTTTTATGATTTGCTTTCAACAGTGATGTTTCCCACGAAGTCCACTTTGGCTCAAACATTGATGGATGGTGCGATCTGACACTGATGTGCCTTGACCTAGGAGTTCACCACTCGTATTATCTTTCTCTTCAGTTTGTCATCCATTTTCCCGTGGACCTTAAACATCTGAATAATATGTGCAACTGTAGTCACAGGAACATAAAGCTGCTTAGAGGTGGTCTTATAGCCTTTACCTTTAACATGTTTGTCTATAATTTTCCTTCTAATCTTCTGGAACAACTTTCTCCTTAACTTCCTGTGATCCATGTTCAGTGTGGTACACACCCTGTTACCAAACAGCTCAGTTATTACTTGTAAACCTTTAAATAGGCAGACTGACTGGTTACAAATTTGACGACATCTATAATGCTAATTAGAGGACACACCTCAGTTTAACATGTCCCATTGGCCAAATTAGGTTCAATCTTTTCTAGGGGTACCATCATTCTTGTCCAGGCCTGTTTCATTATTTTTTTTTGTTTTTAATTCTTCTGTTGAACCACAACTCAAAAGCAATGTGTGATTTTCATTGGTTGATTATCAGTAAATTTATATTTTGTATTATTTTTTTGTCAGACTCAAGTGATTTCAGTGACAATCGTGGGATTTTCTTCGAATAACCCAGGGGTACCAATATACCATATAACAAAAAATCGAAAACCATTCCTTTTCTGCAGTGATGGGGAAAGTTATGTAAAAAATATGGTTAATGCTCAATTTCAAGCATTTCCTCTTTTAAAACCCCACAACAGTGGGTAGCAGGTCAATATGTGTCTCTTATCCAATATAACCCACTGCTAGATTGAGTGAGAGTGTGACAAACATCCTTTACGCAGCACAGTAACAGATGGATACCCAGAGAGCAGGAAGTGAAAAATAGATATACTTAACACTGAGCCATTAAATGAAAAAAAATAATACACAGCATGGATGTACTGCAGTGTCCTTCCCTTTGGTAACGTTTCTGACAGCTGGTGCCATGTCTACTGCGTTTTAATGGTGAAACAAGCATGATGCCGGTTAGAGAGACGTTTACAAAGCAGGAAGCACTCATCTATTTATCTGAGCAAACAGGCTCCGTGCAGGAAGTGATTAACTGAAATAATTTAAAATGTTCAGAAATGTCTCCAAAAAAGTCACAATTTCCAAATATTAGGAAAACAAACAGCATCCTTAAATATTGTGAAGAAGAGTTAAAAATGTACAGCCAGACTATGTAACTAGCCCACTTCTTTTGTTGTGTAAATTAATGGTGAGAGTTTTGTCTTCCTAATTTCACACTCATGTCCGGTTAACATTTTAATAAGCCATAACACACAAGTAGCGGCATGCCGCGACCATTTCAACAAGATGAATTAAATGCTCTTCACTAATCAGTAATTAAAAGCTCGAAGGCTATGCGCCCCAGTGACCCGCAAAGATTCTGCCGTTTTGTATTTAGACATCAGCTTCTTTTATTCATCTTTAAACTAAAATGTTAATGTTCTATTCTCTCTTTTTCAATTTTAATAAATCATTGATTTTCTTCAGCACACCTTATTTTTATTATATTGCTAACGTCACATGGGATAGAAAATAAATAACATAAATCTTTTATAACAGCTATACAATGCCTGTAGCTTTGTGTTTTTTGCAAAAAGTGATGTAAAAGATAAAAGAGCAGAAAATGCATCAGTTAAGGTCAATGTCCGGATGATTAAATAATAACTGAGCAAAAATGACATCTGTTGGAGACGACGCCAAGAGGACAACCACTTTTGCACAAGAAGAACACAAAGGTCTATCTCACATTTGCCAAATGATATTGATGATACTCAAGACTTTTGAGAAAATATTCTGTTGACCAATGGGAAAAAAGTGGAACATTATGAACGATGTCCATCCTCTAACAACTATATGTCAAACTAACACAATATTTCTGAGAAAGCATATTCGTACCAGCAGTCAACCATTGAGATGTAAAAGACTAATTGCAATCCCAGTTTCTAAAAAGGCTTGATGACAATTGGGCTGTACAAATAGTTTCTTTCAATCGGGTGTTTCATTTAGGGCCAGGTTGATTTGAACAGATCTTATTCCTTATGTATTCCCTTAAAGTGTTTGAAAACTTCTTTTGTATTTGCTGTGGTTAGCCTATACAAAAATCCTTTAATGATCCTAAACATGGCAATATAAAATAAGAAAGAACAGAATTCACAGACACCCACATATCGATACATATATCATTATGTTTATATGTCTCAAATGGTAACACATTATTAAACACATTTAATTATCTATCTATCTATCTATCTATCTATCTATCTATCTATCTATCTATCTATCTATCTATCTATCTATCTATCTATCTATCTATCTATCTATCTATCTATCTATCTGTGTGTGTGTGTGCAGAGAAAGAGAGAGAGAAAGAGAAATAGAGAGAGTGAGGTGTTGTAATAAACAATTTTCGCCAGTAGATGACAGTAATAAAAAAAGTGATCTCTAGCAAAGTGACAGTAATAATAATAATAATAATAATAATAATGTCAGTTAATGTAAATTATGATAAAATTATTGCTGCAACCACCTTAGAGAAAGTCTGCATCTCTAAGTATGCATGTCCGGTTCTAGAGGTTGTAGAAGAAAATAAAATTGCTGACACCTGTACATTTGTTTTTATTTCTTGATATGTATTTATATTCAATGTTATGTACACTAATATTAATATTTACAATGTTTCGTGTCTTCTTTTAATGCAAAATGGCTGTTGTTGTTTTTTTACTTGTTCTTATGTATTTAATTTTACAACACAACATTAGTTTTGTCCAAGCATTGTCTAGCTTTACAGTGATATTGCTTGCTTGCAATCAAAGATAAGTAATCTAATCGAACGCTTTTCATTGTTCCGCCTATCCCTTTTCCAACCAGATAGTGGCGGTGGTGCACCAGTGTCTGGTTTAGCAACGGCGAGCGCTACCCACGAAGAAGCGGAGGAGGCAGCTAGGCTGGGCTTTGACGGGGAAACATTTCGGTCACTGGGGATAAACAAGGTCTGCAAAGCAGCTTTGACCTGATTTAGAACGGACTTTAATACAAAGCTGGGTCTTTTGGACTTTTGTGGTCGACCCTGGGAGATGACAGCGTCTTCTCTTTCGCTTTATTGAGGTTGTTAGAAGGCAAACGACTAAAGCTAATGTTAGCTTAGCTAGTTGTTAAATATCCCTGACAGGGTTTAACGGTTAATTGTTCTCCTTTAATGTTATGTCATGCTAAACACACCGTGAGCGTCTTCTCTTCTCTGTATTTATCAGGTAGCTATAAAGATTGAGTTGTCAGTCAATGTTGTGAAAAAAAACATATAGCTGTTTGTCCTTGTCATCGTCTACTATTAAAAATAGCTTCTCTCTAACTTTTTTATTCTGTTTCTCCATCTTTCTCAGCTGTGTTCCGTCTCTGCGATAAGAAACTCGCTCAAATCATTTGGACTGGACGCAGGACACAGAAAGGCGTGTCCCAGACCTTTTTACTTCGGATATTTCATTGAAGACAAATGTTTCGGAGCCATGGATCAAGCTGTTGTGGACAGTCCTGTCATCCTCGTCATCAGGGCTCCCAACCAGAAGTACGATGACCAGACAATCAACTGCTACCAGGACTGGACCGTGGAAAAGCTCAAAGCCCACTTGTCTGATGTGTACCCCAGCAAACCAGTAAGGGTTGTTTCTTGTTGATTCAAAGAAACACACATTTAATTCAAACAACAAGACTCAGTTTGTTTAGTTTAGTTGCAGTTTATTTATTTCATTCAAAAATAACTTTAAAATTCATACACACAACACTAGCAAATCTTGAATGAAAAGGAGCAGAGAGAAGAGCAATCTTATATCTGCCCCTTAACTTGCAATAATTGTGCATCAGTTCTGTTTCTTAAACTTTTTTTTACAGTATTTACATCCATCTTGTCTCAGTTATCCATATTTGCTGTAATTACATTTTACAGTATTCAAAAATATTATATAGCATCATTCAAACTCAACTTAAAGTGCTTTACACAGAAACAAAAGAAACATGTTAAACACAAAATCTTTCTACTTCAAAGAGCATTGTATAGAAAAGAAACAAATGCAAAATTTCTCTTAATAATATAATATTATTATTATTGATTATCAACTTGGTCACAAACCACTGAATTATTCCATAATTTCATACTTACTCAATACACTTAATTTAATACATTTTATACTAATAATAACTAGTAATAATACATTACTGGTGATCATAGTTCCCATGCTGTTGTTTAATCACAAGTCATATGGCTTTTGGTTGCTTTGTTTTTTTTGTTTTTTTCCTCTAATCTTTTAATAAGCGTTTGTCTTGAAAGCAGATCTGACCAGTATAACGAGACGGCATCAAAACAAGAGAGATATTGTTTTGATAAACTGTCACTAAATTACAAAATTTACATTTCATTTATGCTATAATTTACATTGAAGCTAGGGCTGGACGATATAGGAAAGAAAGCATATTGATAAAATAGAAATCATATTGATCGATATCGATAATTATCAACAAATTAAAAATATTTATTTTAAGTGCAGCCCTGGCCATTTTATGCTGTTGCTCAGTGACCTATTTTCAGATACAAACACTAAATTCAAACTCAACCCTTTATTCAACCATCTTTTTACCAAAACTGCAAGTTTTTAAAAATGAAGAAAAATCGCGTGCTCTCTGAACCCTTTGAAGAGGGCGGTGCTTGGGGAGGAGCCTTTGTGATTGGTTGGAAGGATGTAACGACTAATATTAATCTACATGGCTAGAGTGCAAAAGGAAGGAAAACTGTTATTTTATTTAACTTTTTTTCTTGGCCTATTTTTCCATCATCGATATACGTTTATTGATTGATATTTATATATTGTTATTGAATTATCGTCCAGCCCTAATTGAAGCTCATGGAAATCTCTTACTCTAAGTAATAAAAATTTCTGTATTCTGTTTTACACGTTATGAAACTTGCAGCAAATTTGGTAAGACTTTCTCTTTTAATTGTTTAACCTTGTCAGTGGTTTGATTAAATGTCAGTTAAGACCTGTAATAGTTCCTAATTAACCTAATTACGGGTCAGAATAGAAATCTTTGTCCTTTAACCGTCGGGTTGCCAGTATGCCCCCAACCCCCCACCCACCCACTCCCCGCTCCGACCATCTCAGTTGCTGTGTCCCTGGGCAAGACACTTAACCCGCTTTGCCCGTTGGCGGTGGTCAGAGGGCCCAGTGGCGCTGATATATGGCAGCCTCGCTTCTCAATCTGCCCCAGGGCAGTTGTGGCTACTGCTGTAGCCCACCACCGTCAGCATGTGAATGTGTGCGTGTTTGGGCGAATGACTGAATGTAGTGTGAAGCACTTTAGAGTCCTCTTGACTTGATAAGGCACTGTATAAGTACAGGCCATTTACCATTTTCCATCCATTTTTGCATACGCACCACCGAATTTTCATGGCAGCTCTGCTTCAAGGATGCAAAATGTGTTTAATATTGACACAGAGCAACTCGATCCATTTAAAAAAACAAAACAGGGCATTGGAAAAAGAAGGCTTTTTATTGCAAAAATTTAATATTCAGCCATGAAACAAAAAGGTGGTCACTTTGCAGATTTATTTTAAGTAAGCATTATAGTTTAATTCTGAAATGAAGACTAAAATTAATTTTAATTTTTTTAAGTATACTGTCTTTTTGGGACTAGAAAAGCATGTGATTTTTAATATAGGTACTTGTTATGTTGGGAGAATTTATGTGGACATAAAAAAAAATCCCATTCATACTACAGGAAATCTCACATTTTTCTCAGACAAAAGGTTTGACTATGTCGGCAAATGGAATAACAGTAAATTGCTGATAATATTTTGGGGCACTCTATTTACATTATCAGCAGTGATTCTCAAACGGTCAACCTGGAACAGGGAAATAAAAATATTTTTTGGGACGTTCGCTGATCGGAACAAAAATGACATCCACATTGTCCCTGATGGTAAAAACGGCTGCTCATGTCGTTGGTGGATGAGATTTTTATTGGCACCCTAAGAGCCATGACAATATGTCAGAAAATCAGTGGGACTTTATTGAAAGTTTTTTTTTTTTTTTTTAAACTTACCTAACCTTATTTTATATCGTGGATTCTGCTGAGGTTCCTTCTTGATTCCTATCGAAGTTGAAAAATCATGTAGCGTTGCAAACCTCTGATCTAATCTCCTAAATTGGGTTTTCCAAGCTGAAAGCGTTGCTGAAAGAATCTGACGTCAGAGCTCTCCAGTATTTGGATCCTGGCGTTATTGCAGCGCTAATCTGATTTTGTTCTCCATGCTCTGTGCAGAGAGCTTTTTTTCTGATGCCGTCTTTTCTAAACGCACAAACTGCTGCCTCCTGCAGCAACCTCACACACAGAGCTGCACTTCGGGTTGGGTCATTTATCTGCCCGACTTTACCTCTGGCATATATATATACCAGGTAGACCAGCTTTTAAGACGTTTTGAATTCTTGAATAGCATTAGAGATTTAATCAGGACACGCTCTGGCCTCTTTGTACAAGTTGCTAAATCCATTAAGAGCCACTCACCCGTATTAAGGTTACTATGATCTCAATCTCATTACATATACCAGTTGTTTGACCTTTGATCTTGTGATACTTTACATTTCTCTGTCTTAAATGTAGCTTTCATGTTGTTTTGATGCAAGTTTTTTTTTTTTCCTTAAACAAGTAAAACTCAGTGCCCTACATTGTTCCTAACATAAGTGTCATTAATTAAACCGCATCTCTCCATTATCACCTTATTATCATCATTCTGTGTTTTTAGAGCTCCAAGGACCAGAGGCTGGTTTATTCTGGGAAGCTGCTCCTAGATCACCTTACCTTAAAAGATGTCCTCAGGAAGGTAAGTTGCTGTAGCGATTTGAGATCACTAAAAAAAAATAGGGCTGGGCGATATAGAAAAAAAGCATATCGATAAAATAGAAATCATACTGATCGATTTCGGTAATTATCAACAAATGCAAAACATATATTTTAAGTGCTGCCCTGGCCGTTTTATGCTGTTGCTTAGCGACTTATTTTTAGATACAGAACACATAAACACTGAATTCAAACTCCTTTATTCAACCTTTTATTCAACCAACTTTTTTACCAAAACTGCAAGTTTTTAAAAACGAAAAAAGAACGTGTGCTCTCTGAGCTCTTTGAAGGGACCACCCTGGGTCTGCGTTTGTGATTGGTTGGGAGGATGTAATGACTGTAATATTAACCTAGATGACAGGCTAGAATGCAAAAGGAAGGAAAACTTTTATGCCATTGAACTTTTTATTGACCCATTCTTTCTATCGATCGATATATATTGTTGTTGAATTATCGTCCATCCCTACTAAAAAACAACACCATGGCTTTCCTTCTCCGTTCTTAAATGGCATAAGAGGATTGAAAACCTTTGTCCCTCTCAATGCTTCAGAAAGGCATGAAATCATAAAACTGTTCTTGTTATTTTTGTATGAAATTCTGCAACAACTTAGAGGAAGCCTGTTGTGTATTTACTGCATAACTTTGAAACCAATTTTATTTTTAAATTTTTTTTTACATTTTTTACATATCTAAAAACCAGTCAAATAAAAGCAGAGAAAGCTACAACCCTAATTCCTAATGAAGTTGGGACTTTACGTGAAACGTAAATAAAGAGAATACAATGATTTGCCAATTCTTTTCAACAAGTATTCAATTGAAAAGAGTACACATAAAAGATATTTAAAGTTCAAACGGATAAACGTTATTATATTTGTGCAAATATTCACTCATTTTGTATTTGATGCCTGCAACGCCTTCCAAAAAAGCTGGGACTGGGGCTTGTTTACCGCTGTGTTACACGGCCATTCCTTTTAACAGCACACACAATAAGCGTGAGGCTACACACACCCCCATGCCCCCATAATGCTGGCTGTTGAACTTTGTGCTGATAACAGTCCAGACAGTCCCTTTCCTCTTTGATATGTGGGCTCATCAGACCGCGGCGGACTTTTCCACGTTGCCTATCTCAGGTGAGCTCAGGCCCAGAGAGGCCGGCGGCGTTCCTGGATGTTCTTGACGTATGGCTTTTGCTTTGTATGGTAGAGTTTCAACTTACACTTTTTGATGTGGCGAGGAGTGTTACCTGAAAATAGTGTTCCTGAGCCCACATGGTGATGTCCTTTACAGAATGTAAAGGTTTTTTTATGCAGTGCGCCTGAGAGATTGAAGGTCACGGGTACTCAGTGTTGGGTTTTCTACCTTGCCGCATACATGCAGCGCTTTTTCCAGATCCTCTGAATCTTTCGACGATATGGGCTATAGAAAACGACATCCCTAAATTCCTTTCAATTGTATAATCTTACCCAATCTGTATAATCTGATTGAATTTGACTTTGGAAAGTGCCTTGAGATGGCATGTTTCATGAATTGGTGCTATATAAATAAAATTGAATTGAATTGAATTGGACATTGAGAAATGTTCTTAAACTGTGGGACTATTTGCTCACGCAGTTGCTCACAAAGCGGTAACCCTCGCCCCATCCTTGCCCTGTCTTTCATTGCCCCTGTCCCAGCAAAAAATAAAGTTGATCAGTCTGAACATTAAATATTTTTTTCTTTCTAGTGTATTCAATTGAATATAGGTTAAAAAGGATCTGCAAATCCTCGTATTATGTTTTTATTTACATTTTACACAATGCCCAACCTCACTGGATTTAGGGTTGTAACTAAACACACTATTGGACCCTAGAATATCCCAGGAATTGGTCTCAAATGAACTTTGAAACAACTGGGATAGACTCCTGGAAAGCCAGAGGAACATTTAACCCAGCATAACTTAAATCCTATTCGTACGGCATTAGTTTTACCAAGGGACCTCATGTAGTAAATAAATTACCCCCTACGTCAGCTTTTTATGTGCCGCATTCGCATGGGGTAACCAAAGCCTGAGATTTGCTGAAATTTATGGACATCTCTGCTGCTTATTGCACATGTGAGCGGTTGTGTAATAGCAGCAGTGCAGCCAGCACTTGTAAGCATCTCTTTTTTTTCTAAAGTCGCCAGTAGATTTCGTGAGTCGCAGTTTTTGGGCTCGTTTTTGAATGTGCAGTCGCTTATTTGGGCTTATTAGAACCCCTTCTCCTGTCTATCGCGTCGTGCCAGAACAGCTTGACCTCGACTTTTTTTTTTTTTTTTTTTTTTTAAAAAGCTGTCTGTAACAGTTCAGGGTTTAGGAAATTAAAAGATTTCTTCGCTGGTGCAAAGGCATGAGAGGACATCACTAAGTAGTTTAGAGGCATCTTGCTGTGCCAACTTTTTAT
Source organism: Fundulus diaphanus (assembly GCA_037039145.1). Taxonomy (NCBI): domain Eukaryota; kingdom Metazoa; phylum Chordata; class Actinopteri; order Cyprinodontiformes; family Fundulidae; genus Fundulus; species Fundulus diaphanus. The sequence goes on from CM073135.1 coordinate 38,434,419, forward strand.
GTAAAAACAATATGTAGGACATATTCTCTCTAATAATTCTTGCATTTAGCAGTACTTAGTTTAGTCTGATTTGTCAGTACAGAACTTTTATTTTTATCTCTTAATTAAGTAACCAGATAGAGGTAGGCAATTTATTTGTTCATTTTTACAGTAAAACCACTTAAAGGGGAACCGAACAGACCAAATAGCATTTTTATCGGCACAGATTTTAATCAGTTGTTTACAAATATAACCGACGTCCTTGGTCTCTATAACTAAAACTTTTAAATGACAGTTTTCAAGTTTGACTAAGCAGTCTTTCATTTCAGATGTCAATCCTGTTTAACAGCACAAACACTGAGGTAAACTAAAAGCTAGTTGGTCAGCCGAAAGAAAGGCAGAGATAAAAATGATTCATCTCTGAAAGAGCATCAGTCAGCAGTGGACATAATGGGCTGTACAGATAATATTACTATTTCTCCTCTTAGGTTCTCATCATGTTCTCCTTTATGAACTAACATTGTAGCTCCCGCCCTTAGAATTAAATTTTTTTTTTTATATATAAACTTGTTGATAACATGGATTTTGATTTATACTTTTAAGTTCTGCATGTGACAAGCTACCGGACCAAATTAAGAAAAAAGTTTAGTCCAGAAGCGCTTTGAAGTGTTCTGTCGGGGGCAATGTACATAGCTAAAGCTGTAAAGAACATGCAACACTTGAGCCGTGTGAGGTAATGAGCTGCACTCTCCTCCACAGCAGGACGAGTACCATATGCTCCATCTGGTGTGCGCCTCCAGAACCCCTCCCAGCTCCCCCAAGCCGCTCCGCAGCCGCAGTAACAAGCCACAGGAGAGCGCCGCCGGTCCCGCGGTGGGTCACCCACATCCCTCTCACATCTTTCAGATAATTTCATCATCATCTCTGTCCCTTTCATCAGGCACCTCACCGCTGACTTGCTCGTCTCCCTCAGGGCTCCAAACTGTCATGTGCTTTCATTTCATGGCTGTTACTGATATTCAGACAATTTTCTGGTCACAGGGCTCTCAGACTCCCAGTAGCGCCGGTCAGGCTGGTCAGACGGCTGCTGGAGAGAGCAATGATTGGCTGAGACAGCAAGCTGGAGCCTTCCCCTACCACCACATGTATTCGCAGTTTATGCACAGGTAAGCTTTTGGACTTGAATAACTGTAACAGTGCTGCAAAGCAAAAGCAGGGCAGGTGATTCAGTACACATCTTATAGAGGAACAGAAAGTTAACTTTCTTTCAATCATAATGCATCAAGCCCTTTAAATTTAAAATTGGCTCAACATACTGATTTGAATTGAGGCTGCTGCGATCTGCTGACATTATTGATGACGGCAGCTATAATCATCCATCAGCATTTGTTAGCAAAATCTTTCTTATTAGTTTTTTTTATCAATACCCTGTATTTGCTTATCCATGCTAGAGGTGAGGGACACCCTGGACCGATCGGTAATGCATCAAAGGACAGACAACCACGCACACGCTGGCTCCTATCGGCAATTTCCAGAGACCTGTTAACCTAAAAGTCGTGTTTTGGTATGGTGGGAGGAAGCTGGGATACCCAGAGAGAGGGACCCACACATAAAGGGGAGAACATGCGGGATTCAAACACAAGACCTTCTTGCTGCAAGGCAACAGAATCAAGAATCTTTTACTCACCATGCTTTTACCATGAAATTACCTTTAAGGCTGACACTGGCTGAGGATAGACCCAAATGACATGACACATCCAACACAGACTTACTATTTGCAGGTTTTTGTTGTCTCTCCCCCCCCCCCCACACACACACACACATTAGAGTTCTGATATCAATCCCTTTGCGAAGAACTACACCACCGTGCAGCCCCGTCCTTATTTTTTTTTAACAAACGTACGCTTTCCTTCATGTTGCTGCTGCAAACACCAGCTGGTTGTCTGGTTCTCTGCTTTCTGCTCTACTTCCCCCTAACCAGGTTGGTGGTTGAAGCATCTGATTACTACCTAGTGAGCCTGCCCATAAAAGTTCACAAATGCCTATGTTGTGTGCGAGTGCTTTAAGGTAGTGTACAAAGCCATCAATCCTCTATGTTTGCCTGTGTCTTTTTCTGCAACATGAGCAGAAGGGTACTGAGGGGCTCCTGATGAGCCACTCTGAGGTTAGACAGGTCCGATAACATTTTACCCCGTTTAATCTCTGGATGCAAATTCGACTTTGCATCCAGAGATCTGACTGTGTCTGTCAGTGTGTACAGACCCAAATTAGTTTTACTTCTATCCTGCTATCATCACATTCACCTGTGTAGACCAGTGTTTTTGAGTCCTTTCTGATTTTTTTTATTTTTTTTTATTTTGTGTTACATCATCGACCAAAACGTAACACAACCACAAACTATATATAATGACTTTAATTTCAGCCTCTGCCTGTTTTGATGAACACGGAGCTGATATTCCGGCAGGAATAGAAGAAAGGCTCATCTTTCCCAGCTTTCAGCCTCTTTCTGTTCCTAGCTTTTATAGCAGTTGATACCATGCTTTTGTTGTTCCGCTCATATAGATTTGTTGTTGGTAATTGAGAGCAACGTCATATTTCAATGAAAAAAGTCAAATATTTTTTCAAAAGTATAAAAGTTATAGATGTATGAAATCATGGCTTAAAAGAGCTGAATGTGTCTAAACGCTGAAAAAGCACAACGGCTGCAGAAGTAGTTAAAACGTAAAAAGCGTAGATTAAAGATAGATTTAAACTTCAGCAGATCGTGTAAAATCACAGCCTGCACAGACCTTGGAACTAGCAGTCCTTACCTCTAATCTGTCCTTTCAGTGTTTGCTAGAGTTGCCAGAACACAGGCTTTGTTATCGCTGCTCATCCAGAAGAGATGCTCCTCGTTATCTTTGAAGGGAAAGTTCAGGTAGAACTTATTCTGTCACGTCCAACATGCAGCTTCTGTTCTTCCATGTCTTCCAACATGCTGCTCGGTTTTAGGCATGACGTTATCATGACCAGTCTTACGATCCAATATTCCCGTAAATATTGGGGTGGAAAGTGGGGGGGAAAAAGTCAACTGTGGACCTATTTACACTTGATAAATAGTGATTATAAATATATCTTTAAATCGGATTAGGATGCAGATTGTGTATTAAAGGCTCTCTGTTGCTGTTTAATTAAAACCAGGTTCTAATGTCTGTCAGGCATTGCTGGTTTACTTAGAAAGGCTTTTTCTCCCTGATCTGAACAAACAATCTCTTATGAAACCATAAAAAAGTGTTTTTGCTTAAAGCCTTTCTGTTTTTTTTAGCTGGAGTCAACAAATGGCAACAGCTCCCATAAATATGCCCTCCTACTACACCCCCATGACTTTGATGTGGTGGCAGCAGCTGTATGCAAGACAATACTTTTTGCACTAGTAAGTTCATTTCTGTTCTTTCGTTTGTATCGGACATCTTTCTGAGCCTTTCTGTTAGCAGAAAGCTTTCATGCTGTTCTTTCCCCCCCCCCCCGTAGTCAGTTACTGGCAGCTTCCTCTCCGCAGCTGCGACCCGACCAGACCTCCACTCAGTCCAGTCAGTCCGACCCTCTCAGCCAGCGACCACAGGCGGGTCGGCACGGGAACCCGGAGGTCCAGATGAACGCCCAGGGAGGGGAGATCCTGAACGAGGAGGAGCTCAACAGGGACTGGCTGGACTGGGTCTACACGTTTTCCCGTGCCGCCATCTTGCTCAGTATAGTCTACTTCTACTCATCCTTCAGCCGCTTTGTCATGGTGATGATGGCCATGCTGGTGCTCTACCTGTGAGTGAAGGGTTATTTTTGTCTCCGTGTGCCGACAAGAGCGCATTTTCTGATTGCTTCTAATTTCCACAGTGAGAGGTTCTCCTCCTGATGGCTTTGAAATAAAAAAAAAAAAATTAAAAAGATCACTGTGAAAACACACCGGATCTTAACTGGGGAAAAAAAATAATCATGCTGGATATCCATGCTGATGTGGAATAAATAGTGTTGGGGACAAAAGGATGCACCATCAATTGATAACAGTGAAAAGGATCTACCCACTGAGGGCTTAATACGAGGTCACAGAGAAAGTGAAACTGCAAAAACTGATGCGGCAGACTAGTCTGAGTTGCAAAAGCTCTCCTAGAGTCACTGCCTGTCTCCAGGAATCTCCTCCATGATCTTGAGACTGTCCTCGGCGCCCCAGCCGACCTTCCGGCAAATGCAGGCATTGATGTGCCTTCCTGGTGGAGCTGGACTGCTGTGCAACCTCTGTAGGGTCCAGGTACCGCTTCGTGTTACCAGTAGGGACTCTGACCCTGGTCACATGCAAAACGAGTGAAAAGCAGAGAAACAAAATAAGAAGGGAAGCATGTCTGTGGTCTTAACCTTCAAAACCGCTCCTGATTCGGGAAACAGCTGAGACCAATTACCCTCCCCCTCTACTCCTGAACTGACCAGACAACTTCTCCGGACATTTAACTGACTTGATATTAAACTCTACTCAACAAAATTCAAGGAACACTGATTATTAAAAGAAAAACGTGTTCAGTGTCCAATAATCTTGTCATTTCAGGGCTCCTATGTGTTTTTGACTTAAAACTTCCATAGCTTTTCAACCGTATCCCTTTAGTACCGATAAAAAAAATCTATTTGTTGTTGAAATTAAACAAGGAAATGTGGCAACACAAAAAACCTAGAGGCTCTGTGGTAGAAATGACAAGAAAGGGATGAACAAAAGGATGGAAGGGTGGAGTTATGGACTAAAGGCAGCGGAGACAGGGCATGGGAAGAAAAGGATGAAAGGAAATAAACGAGGGGGAAGAGAAAAAGAAAGGACACAAAGACATGACTCAAAGGAGGAGGTAAAATAGGACAAAGAACAGAGGGAAGGGGAGAAGGAAACAGGCATCTAAGATGGGATAGAAGTACTCACACGAGTAAGAGAGGAAGAACATGAGGAAGCCAGGAAGGAAACACAAAAAAGGAAGGAAACGATGACTAACATAAGTGAGCGAGAGGAAGACCAGATGGAAACAAGGGAAGGAAGGAAGGAAGGAAGAAAATGAAATGATACAAGGATAGGAGGACATATTCAGAGAACAGTTTGAAGAGTAATGTCTGGAAATACAAATTTTTCCATGCTCTTCTTTTTCCCTCCTGATCCCGACACGGAAAATGCTGAAATCAAATTCCAGACTGTGTTGCAAACCCGTCTAAAAATGTTTTCATTTATGAAATCCGAGCTAAAACAGGCCGTAGCTGGTTTTAAGAACACATCTACTGTGCAGCCTTGCATTCTAGCTGCTTATGTTTTACCCTGTTTTGACATAGTAAGAAGCTATGCTGCCGTTTGTAAATTCTCGCTTTGTCAAACTAAATAAAGCCTCAGCAGATTGCATTTGGGATCGGCGTGGTCTGCAGGACAGAACCGGTGTCCACCGTCATGGACGTGATTTAGAGTCTTTGTGTCTGCAGCCACCAGGCCGGCTGGTTTCCCTTCAACCTGGAGAACGAGCTGCAGCTTCCTGGAGACCGACCCAACCAGGAGGAAGCGGAGCCAGACCTACAAAACCAAGACTTACAAGAAGTGGTAAAGTGGCCCTCTTGTCTGTCAGAGCTGTCCCCTGAAACGTAGTCAGAGCTTTTCTTCATGGCAAGTTACAGAGAAACTGGAAGTTGCTCTTATAGACCAACTAATAAAATTAGGATTTAATGTGACCGAGAAATAACATTGTTTGAATTAGTAAGGTGTGGGTTTGTACTCAGCCCTCTGATTCAACACTTTGTCAAACCACCGTTTACTGCCATATAACATTTAGGGGTATCAGAGTAAAGAGGTCGCATTTTTATTTGTGAAATAGAAGCTGATAGCACGTTGTCTTTTTCTTCCACTTTACAATGATGCTCTACTTGGAGTCGGGTGTTGACAGTTGTTGCCGAAGGCGGCAAAGAAAATATCTTCAGGTTCATGTTTCACACAAACGAGCCTAAAGAATGAAAGGTTGACCGGACGTCCGTTCCGGTGCGCTCCCCTAACCGGGCCTATCTATCCGTGCAGGGCGGTGGCGTGCAGGACGGTGGCGTGCAGGACGGCGGCGTGCAGGACGGTGGCGTGCAGGGCGGCGGCGTGAACGACGACGCCTCAGACGACGACGGGGAGAGCGGAGAGGAGGGAGCGGAGGATCCCAACAGCGCCCCCAACGCCGGCTTCTTGTCCTCCACGTGGTCCTTCATCATAACCTTCTTCATGTCGCTCATCCCGGAAGGGCCGCAGAACGTGGCTAACTGAGCATGGGGCCCGGCGCGGCGCCGTCTGCCAGAGGAAGAGGAGGGACACTTGATTCTGTGGCGGTGCAGTGTTGTCTGTTCCCCAGCTGTCTGCACTCTGGGCTTAAACACAAATGATAGATCCTGTATAAAAACAAAAAGAAAATTCTAGATGTTTCTTTTTTTTTTTTGCCTTGAGAGGCGAAAAGTTTTATTTTAGGAGTCAAGTAACGCAAATGGTGGTTTCCCTGCTTTGTTCAAATATATCCGGTAAAGCTTTGCAACACAGAGACAGCAGGCAAGGTTCACTGAGGATGTCCATAGCGCTACACATCCTCTGCAGAAGCAGCAATATCAGTTAGTTTGTTTTTTTTTTAAAAGCTGCCGAGTTGTGAAGAGCATGGGTATATTGAAAGAAGACAGTTAAAATGGCCACTTTACAGAAGTTGAATTGCTGTGATGGATTATGGGTAATGTAGCACCTGTGGTATCTTAACAGAGAGGAGCGAGTTTGGTCTGAGAGTTTACGGAACGTGTCAGAGAACATTTGTAATGTGCAGAGTTGCGTAATTGCTGACTTCTGGTTTATTTCTTTACAAACTCGACTTTGAAACATTGTAAAAAATAAAATAAAAAAAACTAAACATGTATATTTAATGTGTCACAGGATATCAGTTGTTTAATCGACAGGACATTTTTTTTTATACATATATAAAAATGTTCCTGCATGTAAATTATTCACTGCCAAACAGACTTTTTTGAGAACACCTGCTGATGTTGCTACTAACACGTCAACTAAATTATATTCCTGTTTACTAAAACTACACCCGGTGTAACGTGTTGTGATTGGGTGGGTATGCTTTATTATGTCCCAGCTGTCACTAAATAGGCAACATGTGAACACACTGACTGACTGTTTTTTTTTTTTTTTGTTCTAACGCTAAAGTTTTAACCCTTGGGGATAAGGAGTAACTAATCCATGCAGGAAGCTGGAAAAGGCGTTTAAATCTTAGCCTACTGCAACAGCCTCCAGAAAAAAATTTCACCATTTCATTAGAATATTATTGAAAATTACTTTTATTTTAGTATTTCAAATAAAAAATGACACTTGAATATGATATAGAATCATTACCGGATAATTTTGAGTCTTCATTTAGTGTATTATGGCAAACAGGTGATGAAAAGTTTAAATGTTTCTTAGACCAATTTTTAAAAATGAGATTTTTAAAGAAGTAATGTCCGATAATGTAATGTGCCGGTTATGCCCTCAGTCCATGGTGGGGATTCTCTTTTTCATGAACAGGATTTGTGCACAATATGGCTCCTGTCCACTTCCGGTTGATACGTGTTATGGTGAGCACTTCCGGTGTTATTATCCTATAATGCACTTTTAGCAGGCGAGCGTTGGCGTTGTTAGTGAAGAAAAATTTGTGTGTTTAAGTTTCAACGAAGGCGTTTAGCTTATCAAACTCTGAATATACGTTTCCCTTCAGCTCCCGTTGATAATGCTGCGCAGCGGCTAACTAAACAACGACGTGACAACTTCACTCCCACAAAAGGTACCCGAGTATGTCGTCGGCATTTCTTACCGGGAGATGTAATGGAGACTCCTGGAGGATAGAGGAGCCTGAAGGAAGGGGCTGTACCGTAGACATCATATATGTAGACGCCTCGTTGGGTGGGTTCTGCCTATGCTGCGGATGCGTCAGAGCGTCCGCCATGTTGAATGTGGCAAATCTGCAGTTAGTCCGAGTCACTTGAACAGTATGAGAGGGAGTTTAATCTGAGAACATACTTTATATTCCTAATATTTTTATTTTTGTAATATTACGAGTTTATTTTCGTATCCCTTTGGCTTCATTCTCCCGACTTTATACTTGTAAAGAATAAAAATAATTAAAAGAATCTAACCTGGCCCTATTACTCCTAACCTGACCCTAGCCAGATTGATATCGCTCCGCCTAGCTTCACTCTAGGGTAGGCGGAGCGAAATACATCTGGCTAGGGTCAGGTTATATTACTCCAGACCAGGACTGAAATAGTTTTGCAAACTGTGACTATTCTGGAAATGTCCCCCTTAATTCTCATAATATGACGTTTTTCTCATAATATTACCACTTTTGTCTTTTTTTTTTACTTTATTGTCCTAGGACTTTTTTTCTCATATTAGTAACTTTATCTTTATTACTCCCCCAAAACGTCTGTTCCTAATCTGTGACCAGAATCTGTGTAGCAGAATTTAAAAGGTTCACATGTGACACGGTTTTATGAAATAATGGAGACCACAATGTTTAGATTTAACCAATTGACTTTTATATTCATAACACACACACACACACACACACACATATATATATATATATATATATATATATATATATATATATATATATATATAATGTATGTGTATATGTTATATTCTGTTTAGGAGCATGGTAAAAATGTGCTTGTCGCATTTCCGTGGTTTTCAGGTTTTCAGTATTCAGCTGAAAGAGTGCGATTTAATTTCCTCCACCATTTACAGGTACAGCATGTGCCGAGGTCCATTATCAAACCTGTTCCTGGAGGATAACGAATTAGCAGTAAAATCCCTGGGGTCAGGTGACACATTTCACTATCACGTTAGATTAAGTGTTTGATGGAAAATGAGCCAAGTTTCTGGAAAAAAGAAGTAATTCACACTAAAAGATTGAACCTGTAAGGCCTGACTGAGCCGCTGACTAAAGTAACGCTGTGCTAAATAAATACACAGAATTACATCAGGAATTCAGTAATTATTCCAGAAAAAGACGCAGGCCTTTCCAGTATGAAAGGACCTTAGATCTTTGCGGGTTTTAACACCTCAAGAACGTCAACACAGTAAAGCCTTCCATGATTCCAGGAGTTTAAGCTGGTTGAACGGTGAAATCAGTGGTTTCTGTTCGCCTGCAGTCATGTGTGACGTGGATCTCTGCTGCCACCTTTTGCATTTATGAAAAAAATCCTGCTTGTGGGGAAAGGGACAGGATATTCAACCCCCTGCCCCATGGAGGCAACTATATAAGATTATTATGACCAATATTTTCATATCATCAGAATAAAATAAAAAAAATATATATATACGAGGACTAAACACCCTGGAAATTAACTCATCTAATTTAATCTGTTTTCCAGAAATCGGCTACATTAGTGTTTGTCCAGATACAAAATTAAAGTCTAAATATTTTAAATATCTATTATTACCGCATTACCATTGTCTCAATTGCCTTCAAATATGAGGTCATAGGGAACAAAACGTTTCATCGACTATAATGGAAAGAATTGTGATTCGGTAACACAGGGGTGTCCAAACTTTTTATCATTCGGACCAAAAATGTCACGTAGAAAGTTCTCAGGGGCCAAATAATTAAAAAATGTTTAATCAAAATTGGAAAAAACATTTTGTTTTTGTTTCTATTTCTACCTGCTTAACAATAGATTTCTGTCTGATTTCTGTATAAAGAAAGCTGTAAATTATTTTAGATTTGAAAGTTTCCTAAATATTTTGGGTTGATCATCTTTTTCTAGTTTTTGTGTGTGTGTGTGTCTTCTCAGCAACAAGAACAGGATTTGGCTCAGTCTTGCTATATTTTGCCAAGTTAATTAAATGGGTGCACCCAAGTCTGCTTTTGGTAAAAGGTTTGTTTAAAAAGGACTATTTACTATTAAATAAAGAGGATAATTACAGCTGATAAAAAAAATAAAAAACTGAGTTTCAGTTTAGGAAGATATTCGTGTCTTTTTTTTTGAAAGGCCTCGTTTTGGTGGAAAATTGCACAATGTTTTGATGTGCATCTGCAAAATCTGCTGGCAAAACCATATTTAGGCGATTCTTGAACTGTGACTGAGGTTCTGTTTCAAATCATTCAGAGGGCCACAAATGGCCCCCGGTCCGCACATTGGACACCCCTACAGTAACATAACCAAGTTTAACAATAATGCCCTTTGCACTTTACATTCAGTTGAGTTGGCAGACATAGGTCGAATTATAGACTTTGACCATCGCGACTACTTTCTTTTTCAGTCCTTCTGTAGATTGGCTGATTGTCCATTTTGGATCAAGCTTGTGCTTTCAGACCAATGAGCTCACATTTCATTCTAGAAAATATTTGGTACATAGAAACACATCTGGTCTCATCTGGCTAAAAGACAGTTTCAAAAGTCTTAAAGCATGCAGATACAACTTTGCAAACTTAAATTGTTCTGCCATATTGGTTTTCTGATTTTCTGTGGCTTTCAAATAAAGCCGTACGCGTTTAGTCTTTTCTCTTTGTCACAAGGAGAAACAGACTGTTGGAAACGGCCTTCCCAGATTAATGGGCCGCAACAAGAATTTTTAAAATATCATGGCTGATCTCTAACTTCTTTGAAGTTGATTTGCCGCGTGTTTTGGGTGATTATTCTATCAATGGCCCATTTAGACCACATGTCAGACAGATGACCTCACATGGTCGGCTCCATGACGGCAGAGTACCCAGGTCATGGGGCAGCAAAACAAGCCAACATCACTCGTCCGCCACCGGGCTTCACAGTTGATGTGATGTTTGTGCTTCTACACGGCTTGGTTTTATCCACATAGGGCACCGTGAATTATGTTTAAATGCTACACATTACTTTGCCCCTTAATTATTTCATACCTTTGCATTATTTTTTTTTAGAATTTTGAGGAAAGGCAATGAATCTGCCATGCATGATTTTGTACCATCTAAGTGTCAGTTCGCAACTACTTAGACATTTGTCAATTTGAAGAAGTTTGCCTTATTCAGTTCTTCTTTTCCACAGAAATAAAGTAATCTAAGTCTGATAAAATCTCCCAAAAGGACATCTTTTGATTATCAGGAGCTCATGATAGTCATTGCTTTTATGTATACTGGCCCAAATGGATCGAAACCAGAATAAATGAGAAAAGAGTGGAATGCAAAAAGACATTGTGCAAATATACAATATTTTCTTGCCTCGAACTGCCTCTGATTTCTGATTTCATGATTCAAAAACTTCCTCTCGTCCATAATCCGCCTCGTACATGGTTTAAAACCGGATTTACCGTGCACGATTAAAGAACGAGCGAAATAAATCCCCAAGAGTTCATTTTATTGCTTTGCAACAATTCAGCCGTGACAGAAGAAGTCAGCAAACAGAATCACCGATGATGCGTACATCAGCAGAAACACATTTCTCACTAAGTGACTGAGGTGGCTAAACATCACGTTCGTTAGGAGACTTTTCAGTCAGATTCATACATTCTGAGAAGCAGTGATACTTTGAAAATAGGGTCTTTCATCATTTACATAATCTCTATAACTCTGAAAGTACTCGACTGGCTTAACTTTCTGCAAAATAAGTAAATATACACATTTATATTTGACATTGACACCACAATAATTTAACATTCACTGATTATTTAAATAAACTTCAGTTCAATATTCCTATTGTTTTTCTTTTTTTGTTGTTTTTTTTGCTGTTTTTTCTTTTGGGTGGTGAGCACATAACCATAGCTGTGACACAGAAACACATCGTTTAGTTACACTTTAAATAGAAAACAGACAGAAGTCCGTGTTCCGGACAGAGACACGGAGCAACACGACGACGGACAGAAGCCTCTGCGACACAGCTGTGTGATGGAAATCTGTGCGCCGTCACGCCGACCAGTACACAACACTTTGCACGCAAAGAGCATCAACAAGGCACCATTAGCCGTCGTCTGCAGAGTCGCTACACACCGGGCCCGTGAAGTTCGGCTCTCCCGACGTCCAAGTGTGGAGAATATTTATTGCTAAAACTGGACTGCACGTTGCAAAAATTAAATCAAATTCCTACAACATCAGTTTTTTTTTTACATTTACAGTAAAAACATTTTGCATAAAACCATTTTAAACCTTAGACATTTTCATACAACACAGTAATATTCACAATAATACAGACATTATAAAAACAAGTGCAACTATAACTGCGGTCCACAAATACTCCGTTCTTTATTTTGCACCATGATATATTTTATTACTTATTAAAATATATATGATGCCAGCGAAAACAGGAAAACGGGGGACAAGTTATCACTGCCTTGTGACAAAAAAAGAGACTAAAATCATTTACCACTTGAATTGTATTTGTACATCTCTTAAAAAAAAAGTATAGGAAAGGAATTTAAAGAAAGTAATCTGCTTTAAGTCATAAAGTTTACAGTCAAAGTGCTTCCTGTATAGTACAGACTTTATATGGCCTCTTTTCTACAGTAATACGGATGAAGAGTACAGTACACACACAGATAAAACACTAACATCCACTATGAGCTGTGGGCTGAACGGTGAAACCCACTGACCAACTTCAGAACAGCAATATCAAACACTGCATGTCTCCAGCAGACAGGGGAGAAGGTCTCTGGGTAAATCCAAAGGCTTTACAGTGTAATGTTGGGCTGCGCTGGTAGTCTGACTTAGCCTTAGAATAAAAATCCAATGTCGAGGGTAGTACTGTGATGGCTTTTGTCAAGAGATGCGCGGGTCAGAATTCTGTCTGGTTCCTGGATCTCTGCTGATTTTAGCTGATTCAAATTTTTCTTCCAGAACCATGACATAAAAACCACACTGAAATATCCGTCGGCGTAAAACCGCCATAAAAGACAAATAGAGCTTGTTTTAAACTGTTGCTAGCATCTCATATTAGCTATTAGCACAGTTAGCATGGCTAGCATCACTACACTGCGGTCTCCCTGTGTGTTTCCTGGAAGACAGTCTTACCTTTCCCATGGCAGACAGATGCTGTAAACTCAAAAGGGCACTGCTGTACTCTGGTCAGCCTTACTGTTATCTGCTGAAAGTCTTGCTCTCCCCTGAATAAGCTAAGCCATCTCTGTAGACGGTGTAGTTTCTGTTTAAAAAAGCATTTTAAGCCTTTGTGCTTTATTTTTAAAGAACTTAATGAAACTGGAATTAGCTAACTTTGTGTCTTCTACTCAATAACGTTAAAGAGTGTCGTTCCTGCAACCTGGCAGTGCTTAGGCATGGTGCGTTTACAAATTCTTAAATAGATCAAATTGTAGGGTTTCTGACCCGCCGGTTACCAGTCAGGGTTGATTTAAGCTGAACATCACCTGATTCCGGTTCATAGTGCATCTCTGTTCGTCAAAATGTATATTGAAGCTGTTGTTCCATAAGAAATATGAGGTAAAACAAAACATGTCTAGTACTGCCACTGGGTAAAACGTTAACAGTAAAGCTGGATTTAAACTAAACAACGAATGAAAGCAAAATCCCCTCAGAGCTTCAGTAGAAAGTGCCTTCCTTTGGCATCTGTGGTTCAAATAGTTGAGCAGAGCTGGCTAGATTTAGAGAACCCCTAAACGGTGAAGGTCAGAATTGTATTTGTATTTCTTCTAGATGATATGACGTGCATCTTGGCACATGTGCTGAACATGTAGGGCACTCTGCTTCTGTGGGAGCTCGTGTGTTTCCCTGCAGATGGGTTGTGCTGCTCCAGTTCGGCCTTGCTCTTTGCCTTGTTGACGAGGCACCGTCTGAGCAGTGACGTGTTGAGGGCTCAGGAGAGCAGACGGGCCTTCCTCTATCACAGGAAGGTCTCTGTAGTGGAGGCCTCTCCTGGGGAATCTGGGCTGACGTCAACTCTAACACAGGCCACCTTCTCTTGGCTGTTCGAAGGCGAGGAAAAAGGGACAGAATGAGCACTTGAACAGATTTATGTTGCTAAAGGCAGTTGTGATTGTTTCAGTTAACAATAACATTACTTGAAGGGTAGTAGTACCATGTAAGGCAGTGGTTCCCAACCTGGGTTCTGGCTAAACAAGGCCCCAGAGGTGGGTCTGGACGATAATTCAATAATATATATCGATGGCTAGACGTACATCAATGATATAAAGTTAAATAGAACAGTTTTCCTTCTTTATGCAGTCTATCATGTAGTTTAATATTGCAGTCATGAATCTTCCCAACCAATCACAAATGCAGACCCTAGAACTAAGCTCCGCCCCTTTTAAAGAGTTCAGAGAGAGTTTTTTCTTCTTCATTTTTTTTTAAATCCTTGCAGTTTTGGTAAAATGTTGGTTGAATAAAAGGTTGAGTTGGAATTGATAATTATCGATATCGACCAATCTGATTTTCTATTTTATCAATATGATTTTTATTCTATATCGTCCAGCCGTACCCAGAGGGCCTGAGATGGTTGTACTGCACATTATGGGCCCGATTTAAATTGATGCAAGTACTGAAACAGTACAGCTTTAAAATTCAGAAAGGGGTTGCATCCTACTATAAGAAGGCTTGGAAAGTTAACAGGTTTCTGAGTGACAGAAATGCATTTTATGGCTTCAACGAGTTTCTGTTGCACACTGAAGAATGACTGAATATTACAGAATATTACAGAAGCTTCATTAGCTTCATAGAGTTTTATTGGCAAATCCACCATTTTTCTGTGAAGAGTCATTTATGGTTTTTGACTCTTGTACTTGAGAGCACTTCAATTCACTGTAACAAGCTGGATTTGAACTTCTGGGCCAAATCCTCACAGTTGGGACCCATTTGTGCCTCTAATGCTTGGGGACTGATCCAAATGTTTTGGCTGCCGTTTATCCACAGGCTCTCGCTGGGGTTAAGATAAGATCTGTAAAGTGGATTAGGAAGAAGTGGCTCATAAAATCTCTTTAAATCGCTTTCTCTTTTCATGAAGCTGTTTTTGGGGAGAATCGTGAAGCAGCAGAGCATTCAAGTCCAAATAATCAGAAGAATGATTTATCAGAATAAATAACTGCACCAGACTGGTATCTCCTGCAGACTTTTAGTCTGGCTTTTATGTTTTATTCTTACAGAAGTGGCTCACTTGCTGCCATTTCAAATAAATGTTTCATTGCACTGTCTAGGGCTGTACGATTTTGCCAAAAATTTAAATTGTGATATATTTCAGCCATAATTGCGCTTCAATTTGGACTTTTTTCTGCTTTAACCACAGGCAACAAAATGGCCTGTAGATAAAGATCTTTGTAATCAAGGACTCTTTAAAACAAGAACTTTAACTGTTTTTATTAATCAGAATATTATTAATCAAGAAAATAGCTTGTTGAGTTGGACAACAATCCTTGTTGAACATAAAGTGCAACCAACAAACAAATGTATGTATTAAAGAGTTTGACCGGTACTTAATGCTATGGTGAGATTCTTGAAAGTGTCTGGTAAAAAGTATGATTATATAAACTCTAAAATAAATAATAAAATGAGATTATCTCTCTGCTGCAACTCAGTGAGATAATCCCACTTTAAACATATTACCAACACCTAAAGGACGCGTCTGATCCATTGTTACTCACCCAAATGTTGCAGACCTCTGCGCTTTGGAAATTGAGTCTTTTAAAATTGCGATTATAGTGCAAATGCGATTAATTGTGCAGCCTAGTATTGTCTCTGTATATGCACTCACACCCAGGAGCTGCTCATGCGAGCAAGCTCTGCCCTGGTGGTAACAACTCCGTAGTGCACTCCTCAACAGGAGTGAATCCTGGCAACTCTAGGAGCTCCTATAGTCGTCTCTGCAGCTGTCCAACGCCTCACATTGATGTTTCTTGATCAAAAAATTACTATTAGCAACGGTTTCTTGCTTCATGGGCAGTTTTGGTGTAAAGCAATGATGCCTGCGCACTTTTCAAACTAAAATAATTATTTGACATGAAGTCAACTGTAGAAGTTGTCTGATCTCTCTCTATTATGTGAAATTAAACGTCTAAAGTTGTTCAAATGTACAGTGGCCTTCAAGACTCTCCCCAGCCAAGGTTAACCTTTCAGGCGTTTGTGATTAAATATAGCAAACCAAGATAAATCATTTCAAAACTTTGTCCACCTTTTAAAGTGATTTTATATTCCGTACAATTCAACAGAAAAAATATGAAGAAATCTGTTAGAAGGAAGAAAAATTAAAACAGAGAAGCAGCAATAACCTGATTGAATATGACTATTTATTTACACTATGTTGTAAAACTTCTCCACATCTCTTGTTCACGGCCATCTTTAGGAGAGTCCACAGAGTTTTCTGTTGCATTTAGCCCTGGATTTCTCTATTGCCTTTCCCTCCATTTTGGATTAACTTCCTGGTTTTGTCTGGGGCTGGAACGAACATCGCAAATATATCGCCGCTGAATTAACAGTATGCTCAGTATTTATAATGAGGGGTATTGTTAGGAATGCAGCAGCTGTGTATCAAGTGTTCTCAACTTTCATGCTAGTGTAATATGCGGTCTGTCCCATGGAGTCCCGCTGCAGTAGATGTCCGCATCTGACACACGTAGATGACGATGCCCAAGGCCAGATAGGAAAAAGGGAGGAAGATGTGGATTCTTTTGCAATATTTACTAATAATAAGATTTTTTTAATATTGGGCAGACCTACCGTTGTCCCTTATTTGATCACATTAGCAATAACGGCCCTACATCGTTTGTTGGTATATTTATATAATCATCTGCAGTTGAACTTTATTTCAGGTTTATCATATTCACAATATCTAATATACCTAATGACGCTAAATAAAAATTTTACATCAAAAGGTACTTTAACAAAGTATTAGTTTAAGGGCATGCAGCTTTTTTATGTTTTTTTCTGCCACTAGATTTATTTGTTTTTTAGTCCAATTACACACGATAAATGTCACATTAAAGGTGGAAAAAGTTTTTATTTACTTATAACAAACCCTGACATTTTAACAGAGCTCTGTACACTTTTAAGACTCAAGTTATGTTTTTTTTACGAAAAAAAAAAAAAAAAAGGGTATCCACAGAGCCATAGACATGCTGCAGTAAAGTTAGGCTCCAAAACTAATGTCATCTCATCCCACCGATGCGAGGCTCAGGAGAACTACAGTAGATGGCATAGCTACCTTCCTGAACGCCTCACAGGCTGGGCACAGAACTCGGCACTCGAGTTCACTGCTTTCCACGCTGCGGTTTGGACCATTTCATCAGAGATATTTACAACCAAGCCGTCAGAATCAGAACTACGTGCCAAAATGCAAACACAAAGAGAAAGACAGGCATGTGGACATTGAGTCAGTGGGAGAGGATGAGTGCAGAACAGTTCAACTGAGCAGACACAAGCATGCACATAAATCCTGGGTTTAAAACCAAAGTGCAGCGCAGAGAGGCTGACGAGACGGATCGCAACCAGAACGTTCTGGGTTAACGCACAGAAGGAGACCTTTTCATTTTGAGCTAGAATTATTTGCTCAAAGCTATTGGCTCTTACGTTATTAAAATTAGTAAAAGGTAAATCAAATAGGAAAAAAAAATCTATTTAAGCTTGGGAAAAGAAAGCAGTTTTAGTTTCATAGCAACATAGTGACTGGGCAATGCCAGCATGGATGAACAGGGTTAAGATGCAGTAAGGTGGCCCGGATGTGTTGCATCAGACACTCAGCCCTGCTACCTGTTCTTCCACTGGGAGGCTGTGGGCCACTACTCCTATTCTGTATGATCTGTTTGAGATGGACATAATAACACACAGCTCTCCAAATGACCATTTAAGGGATGTACAAGACAACACCATGCAACGCAACATCGATTTTAAAGCAACATTCCCTCCCTTAGACTTTTGGGAAACGTCCGATGATAACAATGATGTGATGGAAACAACATTTTGTGGCATCATGAAGTATATTTAGCCATCCTAACTAGCATACTAACAAATAAATCACAGCAGATGTGACTGTGATGAAACGCTGTCCAGTGAATAAAAGTGTAACAACATAAAAAAAAAACGCTTTTCACAGTTTAATGAGACAAATATCCTGTAAATTGAACAGAACTGTGAAAACAAAAACGCCTATCTACTGTGACATCATGCGTGCATACATTCAAACTAATACCTTGTTGAAGCACCTTTTGATTGACCTTCAGGATTCAGTCTTCTTTGTTAAGAGTCTGTAAGCATGTAAGGTAATGTTTGCTCGCTCTAAATAGCCAAACTTCTTCAAGTTCCGTAGATTGTGCAGAAATCTGTTGTCCACAGCCCTCTTCAGGTGATTTCTCAGATTTTCCACTGGCCAATCGTTTCCAAGACTTAGACTTTCCTTCTGCTGAATCTATCGTTTTGTTTGTTCTGATTGATGTGCAGGCTTGGTCTGGCAGGGCTGCTGAAAAATAAAACCCCTCTTCGTCTTCAGCTTTCTAGCCGACACCTGGAGACTTTAAGTCACAACTGACTAATTCTTGGAAATGATCTTCACCCAGAATTGACAAAAACAGTCCAGTCCAAAAGAAAATGGCCTTCAGAGCCTGAAGCTGCTACTGCCATCTTCTCACTTCGGATACGGTGATCTTTTGGGGTTTTGCACATTATTGTAAATAGGTTTAGGTTGAGTTTTATTCGAACCATAACCAATTCCTCTTCAAGGTTTTACAAGATCTCATCCAGGCCTATCTTAAGATTACTTTCTAAAAAAAGGCTTCAGTCACAAGCAGGAAAAAAAAGTAATTGTCAGACATTCCTACAGCCTCTTCACTATTGTTGTCGTCACCCTGGCAACCACGACTAGTTTATGTTTCCAGCAATTTTCTCTAATTATACAACAGTGTTTTTACATCCTCCACCTAACTAATACTTCTGTCTGATGAAATTATTTTTGATCCTTGTATCCTCGCTGCAGTCTATTGATTAGGGAAAGATGGCAAATAGCAGCACATTACTAGAACAGCTCAGGCTTACTTCAAGTTCCTCTGATTCACTTTAACTGAAGACATATGTGAACCTGAGAAGAATGAGTGCTGAAAATGAATCAAAAGGTGTTTCGGGCAGGTAATGGTGTCCATATTTCTTCTTTTTTAATTCCCTAATTAATGTTTTTTGTTGAAATGTACAGGATATCTGTCATACAAAAGGTACAAAAAGGGTTTAATCTCTTTTAACATCACAAAAAATGGCTTTTCAACAGGAGTGTGAGCATTTTTTTAACCACTGTTGGTAGATCCCCATAAGGTTGATGCCTTAACGTAAAGCTTTAAATTAGGAGAAGGTCCTGTTAGGCAGGGTGACACTCACCTCCCTGAGAACGAGTTCACTGGGATGCTCAGCAGGTTTGAGCCTTCAAAGCTGACCTTCAGTTTCCTCTCCTCTTCTTCCACCAGTCTGGATTCTTCCTCCTGAAGCAAACGGTATTATAATCATTCATCTCACACCAACAGCAGCCAGGATCTGTAGTTTTATGAAATGTATTTGCATAAAGTGATGCCGTCAGCCTTATTGTAAAAAGAATTCCCCGTTGTGAGGTTAATTTGATTTACTTTTGATTCGAAGCTTCCAGAAAGTCCCATTCTTGGTATGACAGTTCTTTTATGGCCATAATTATCTTAATGTCTGGGGTAACTGTAGACATTTCTCTATTTTTACTTTGTTTGGCTAAGATCACATGCTTTAACAGTCAGTGCAGTTATTTTCTAGGGTTCAAAAAGGGGTCGGAACAATATTTATGCTGTCATAAAACATTCCTTAAGCCTCAAAATAAAATAAAGGCTTAAAATAAAAAAAGTTATATAATCCAAACAGTTGTTTGTCAGTGAGCAGTTCAAACTGCACAATAATTTAGCACAATGTTAACTGTGTCGCAGCAACGTGAACCGCTCTGCACAAATATCCTGCATAATCGTTCTTTAAATATAGAAACGGCTTAGAATAATCACTTCCTACAGGAAACAACGGCGACCAATAATTCACCAGCTTTTCCCGTGCTTTCTTTTTCTTGTCATCCTCTGTCTTCTTCTTGCTTTCTGGCATCAGGTCATCCAGCCAGCTCAACTCTCTCTTAGTAAACAGAAGGTCTAGAAGCTTTCGTATGAACACAAGAGCCAAAACCTGGAAATAAAGAATAATGCAACAAATTAAAACCAAAACCACCGAAAATACAATAAAAAAAGGTTTTCTAGTGATACTGCCCTAACTATTGAAAATATTTATTAGCCAAACAATATTAATATTAATAAATAATCCTTTTTGAAGTTGATGTAATGTAGACTGTAAAGTGTAATATGTTTTAGTCAGGGTCTAACTGAGTCCAGATGTGCCGAAATATTTACCATCATGGGAAATACGACAGCTGCTGCCGAGGCTTTTATCACCCACAGTAACACCAGACAGGTGAGCTGCACTAAGGTGAACACATGGACCTTCCACAGCGGCACGTAGCGCAGGTAGATCAGGTCGGGCTGGTGCTTTGCAGGCATGCCAAACAGTTTGATCCTGTCGAAGAACTAAGAGGACAAAGACAGCACTGATAAAAGTTGGGATTGAGACATAAGAAACTGCTATTCTAAAGGAGAACACACACAACCTAAGTGCTATCAACGGTTTTAAAGGCACACGTCTTTAAGAAAAGACTGGAGGAGCAGAGTCTTACCTGAATACCTTTAAGGGAAGAGACACCCATGTAGAGAAAGACTCCATACAGAACAGGCATTGGGATAAACTGCGACAAGAAGCAAAACATCCCTAATATTAGTTACGTTTCATTACTTTTTCATTATATAATTCCGACGATCTCACCTTCAGCACTGAGGTCATGAAAACAGAGCAGCCCATGAGGGTAAAAATCATGAATCCCGTGACCCGCTGCTCCCGAATGCCCAGAAACTTGGGCTGCTCTCCCGGCGCCGAGCAGCCAGACTCCACCTTCAGGCTGTTGACATGGGAGATGGACAGGACGGTCGCAGCCACGAACCACGGCAAGCCCATGATGGAGCACACCCCCAGCATTATTGACACGATCAGCAGATCCAGGTGGTAGCCACAACCTTTCTGCAGGAGAGTAAGGGAAAGGTCCTGTAAGACTCAAGAAAGCAGTCCGATTTTATTCTAGTGATTGAAGTATGTTCTCTCTGGTAAAACAGGGATTTATCTCTGGGTTTAAGAAAAGTCCACATTTTAAAATATTCAACAACATTTTTTAAAAGTTTCAACTATTCTTGATTTTTAAGCATTTTTCTGCGCTTAACCCCGTGTGTAAAATAAGAAATTGTTCACATTTGTTGATTTTTTTGAAAAATTAGACTATATGTATTCCCAAAGTGTGCGCAAGATGAAAACTGTAATGGCGGTCTGACAGTGTTTTTTCCCCACACCATAAAGACGTGTAAATGAACATTTCCTTTGTTAAAATTAAAATCAAAAACTGTAAATTTAATAAATGAATACAAATGTATTTACATGAAAATCAATTTATTTAGAAGAACACTTCTACGCTTCATTTTAAGATGAAACATAGGGGACGTTATCATCTTCTACGCATTGTGCTGTATATGTGCACCTGGCTTGTGGCTTCTACTTAATTAATTCTGGAAAATATGCTCAATTGGCTGAATTCAAGGAAACTGTCTTGCAGGTGAGACATTTAAGGTCAAAGTTAGTGATGTGTGGAGGAGAGGAACCAAGAGAGAGAGACGAATCAGAGGCAACAGAGGAGAGAATTGCAACGGATCCGGGAGAAGAAAACAAGCGGTAATCAGAAAATGTCTCTTTCTCTCTCCTGACTTCAAAAACTACAAAAAGGAATATCGATAAGAAAATGTGAGCTAGTGTGTAGATCTGCCTTGGGTAACTGAACATGCTGCTGTAAATGCTCCAGACAGTTATATGCTATTTGCACTTTTGTCAATCTTATTAAAAATAACGTAACGTTATCTGTTAGAAATCCGAATATGTATCGTTTTAAAGTTTGTCACAAGCCATTTAGGGGGCGCAGATAATTAACCTGACAAAAGCCAGCTGTATGTTGCTCCGCCTAGCTCCACTCACATACATCTGGGACACCGCCGGTAGAGAGTGATTTCTCCAACCAAATTTATGGTCTGGCCAATCAGGACGCAGGGCTGGAGTTTCATAGATGTGACGTAGTGGAGACGCGACCATGACGTGAGACTGTTTTGATAGCAATGGCGGCTCGTCGAGGAAGCAAGCGTTAACATTGATGCTGCTATTTCTTCCGTGTTGTCCAATCTACCTAATATTGTTTCATTAAAAGAACACCAGAGAACGCCTCTGAAGGCTTTTGTTGGTGGAAACCATGTTTTCGCCCTTCTCCCGACCGGATTTGGCAAGTTTTGTTTTCCGGGGCGCGTCCGCGGCGGACGCGGACGCGCCCCGGAGCGGTTAGCGGTTAGCGCTAACTATGTTAAGAGGCCTTTAGTCCTCAACGCGGTCGCCCCGGAATCGACTCTGACCCGCGGCGCTTTGCCGCCTGTCTTCCCCCCTCTTCCTGTCAGCTCACTGTCAATAAAACGCATGCCACTAGAGCCGCAAACACATTATTATTTTTTTTATTTTTTTTTTCTGCGTCGCTATCATCAGCGTCACGGGTTAGCTTCGGTGTGAGTGGTTGAAATAGCACGTCAATAAAGATGACAGACAAGTGGCTTATCCAATCATATGCAAGAATTTTTGATAAGGCCCAGCCTTCTGTAAAGGCAATTCCTATGGCGGTGTCCCAGATGTATGTGAGTGGAGCTAGGCGGAGCGACATACCGCTGGCTTTTGTCAGGTTAGCAGATAATATGATAAAGGAGATGTTCTGGTCCGATGAGAACAAAGTGTGACTTTTTAGTAAATATGCGTACAGGTGTAACAGCAGAAAAAGGTGGTTCACCATCTTTTTTTTACCCTATCATGTAAATTCCTAATAAACGCATGGATGAAATGTAAAGAAGTTCACCAGGTATGAACATTTTTGCAAGGCCCTCTAACAGGATATTTAACTAGACTTTCAAAAAGCATCAGACAAACCTACTGGCCAGCGTTAAAGTAATGCATCTGTTGATCTCTTGTAGAAACTTGTAGATGACAGAGTTTGAGAGACATTTAGCTATGTTTTACAGTATATTATAGTCTATGTCCTAGTCTCCGTATCATGCATGGTTTGCTTATTTACATTCTAGAGCATAATACTTTCTTTTTTTTAACTGGGTGTAAATCTACTACATTAGAAAAGAGACTTATAGAAGAAACTTTCTCTAGACCGCTAGGTCTGACCTTCAGTTTGTGCTCTTTGCGATTGATGATGACTGCAGTGATCTGCTGGTCCATGAAGATGAGGATGGTGCAGAGTAAAGCAGGGACTGCTGCCACCAGCAGTGTCCACCAGGGGTTTTCTCCTAATGGGTCCATCAGCCAGCCTCTGTGCTTCGATGTTGGCTACAGGGAAATTGATGCCTTCAGTTAGCTCACAAGGCCCAAGAACATTTTCCTTACATGTAATACCAAATAAAGCAATGCTCAGAACAGGAATTTACGCCAACCTCAAAGCGATCGGGGACGTGCAGTTTAGGACTCGGGATGCCCATCAGATAATCCACCAACACCATGATCATGATGGTTAGAAACACAGCAAAGTCACTGATAGTGGAACGCACCTATAAGACAAACACACACACAGATACAGACGGGGCAATTTCAATATAAAGTATCCAGTAAAGCCACTTCACTTCAAGCACACTTTCTGCGGACACACGAATGTAATAATTATATCTTTGTCAACAGTGAAAATCACACAATGCCAACATCTGCCCACACCAAGTGATAATAGGCTAGATGTTACTGTGTGGGAGGATGCTCTGTTCTTTCTGCACATATAACCGCTGCAGCATAATAACGACTGAAGAAATGTAAACATTTACAGAATGTGAATAAACCTTGTAGATACAGCCACCCACACTAGCATGTACCCGCCGGTACAAACAGACCTTTTTTGTTCTATCTGTATCTTCTATCCAATAGTCATATTCAATAAATTGGAATATTAATTACATATTTTCAGTAACTCCATTCACCAAGTGAAACACAATACATAGGTTAATTACACACAAAGTAATATTTTTAAGCTTTTATGAAGAGCTTCCGCTTACATTTTTAACATATATACATTTATAAGATTAGCATTTAATGTCATGTTTAATCCCTGCTTAAAGCTCGTTATCTTTAAAAGGCACTTTTTAATCTCTTCGAAACACATATTCTTATTTATTGTATATCACTGCACACATTTCATAAAAAATAGATGTTTTTTTTGTTTTTTTGCAGTGCCGTATCAAACAGGAGATACAAACAAAAGAACAAAGAATCTCAACCTTTGTGGGGAAGTATCGCTCCGTCTTAAACTGCTTGAGGAAGGACGATAAAAAGAAGGTGGTGAAGAAGAGGATAATGGACCAGAAAAGAACATCTGGGATGTAAGGACCGTGGTGGCCACAGGCAGGACCCGCAAATTCCCCATGGAGATATTTACACATCTAGAGAAAAAGGAGAAAAAAATATTACAGTAATGCGGCTGTTATAGTTGTTTGAACTAGTACTGGCAGCAGCTTCAGGAGCACTTCTATTTCTTAACAATGTAGTTCAGGTAGGGTGAGATATAGTTCAAGGTATTGCGTTACCATCTTGCTAATATGTAGAAACACTATCCCAACGGTTCAGTCGACAGCTGCTGTTGCACCGAAGGAGTTTTTATGACACGCAGCGTACAACTTACTGAGTTAAAATAATCTTTGGCTCCTCAATGAGACAATATTGTCCCCTTTTTTCAGGACGTTCCCATATTTCAGGTTTTCTCTGCCTTATTTACAGCCTCAGGCAAAAGTATTCATATCTACCGAACTCGGAAACTAAGATTTATTTATTGGGCTTTAATGACATATAGCAACTAAAAGTAGAGCATAACTTTAAAGTAGAAGAAAAGGGATGCATAGTTTTATGATGCGTTCACGCCGAACGCGAATGAGGCGACCTGAGTGGGTGATTTAGATATTATCCCTTTGCAAAAAGCGCTTTCAGGAGCAAAGTAGCGGCCCGCGATGCGAAGGAAGCGTTACACATTTTTAAAAATAAAGATGTGAAAAGTGTGCCTTGCATTTGTATTTAAATAACTAGTCCATCCTTTGTAAAACTGTGTTTTTCTACAAGCTCAGCGGCCATTTCTCTACCTAGTATTTTGGGCATCTAGAGAGAGAAATTTCTTTTTTGAAAAATAGTTCAATCTCGGTTAGAAAGGCCTAAGAGGAGGAAGAAGCCTCGCCACAGACTGACGCATGCATAAGTATTGATCTGAACGTGTTGGTTTAGGATCGTCATCCTGCTTGAAGTGTAAGTTTCTCACCACCCATAGTGTTTTGCATGCAGACCAGAGCATCTTCTTTCACAAAACTGCCATGTTCCCTACAGGGCATGATGCAAATCTTAAAAGCACTTCTTAAACATACTTTTTTTTTGAGCAAATGCTTTCTAAAGATCACTCTTCCTTGTGGAGAGAATCTCAAATAGATGTCCTGTCAACAGATTCGTCTCTGTCCCTGCTGTGTTCCTTGGTCTTCATGATGTTCATTCAATTAATGTTCTGTATCAAACCACTGAGGCCTTCACTAAACAGCTGTATTTATACTACATACAGGCAGAAAACGTACTAATTAGGCGACTTTTGAAAACAACTGATTGATCTGGATGTTATTCATAGTTATCAGAATAAAGGGAGCTTACTACAAACACCGGCCCAGATTTTCAGGTCATTATTTGACAAGAAAGTAATACTAAAAATCCACTAAAAAGCTTCCGTTTTCTTCCATTTCAGCTATGCACAATTTTAGGTTTCTCTATCATATTAAATGTTATAATGTGACAAAACCTGAAAAAGTTCCAAGGTGTATAAACACTTTTGCAATGCTCTATTTTATTCCATGCATTCTCTGTATCCAGCAATCAACTGGTTCCTACAAAGGAATCTGGTGAGAAGCTGTTTTTCAAACGTCTTAGAAACAAAGAAATACAACAACTGTCAGATGAGGAGCTTGTTCCTCAGCTTTAGAAGGGTGTTTCATTGATGTCTGTTGGCGTAGGGTGTCGGCGCCTGTGATGTTTGTTCATTTCACTCTTCATCTTGGGTCTCAGCTGTTTGGATGGCAGCGCCTCTCATTGTGTTTCCTCTATGCACTCCGGGGAAACTGCATGCAGCTCACTGCCGTTTGCATTCACTTCCTGAACCCCATCTGTGCAAATCTTTGTATATGCCTGGAGTGGATCTCTAAGTGACTGATTTTCAGAAAACTAATCCTTGATGTGTTCTGCGGTCATAAGACATTTCCTTTGATCTTGACTTTAACAACAAGCAAAACAAAAAACAGACTGGTATTATGACCTCTTGCCTAACAATGAGACGTGTTAAAGCAACATCCACAGGTTTTGCAGCAAAACATTGGTCACAGCATCCCATTGCCTCTGTTGACTGTGGCGGTTAGTTTCTTATGTAACTACCCTGACTGGTCAGGATACCTATGCACTCCCAGAAGCAACAAGCTGAGATGCACTGCATATTCTGAAACCTTTCAAACACAATAATCAGAATTTCCTTTGTCAGCCAGTGGAGCTATAGTAGCTTATCTCCTAGTGGTTTGGTGGGTCCGAGCTGAACTTGTAAAGCCACAGATGCCGCTTTTGTTAAACTAATAAATACAGAATAAGAACAAAACAATATGATTCACCCCATCATAAATAGGCATTCTGTGTTCATTGTCAGTTTAATATTCAGCATGCAATACTCCATAAAGATCCAGGCATTTGCACCTTTTATAATGACCTTTTTCTTCATTCTACTCATAAGTTTCTCCCAGTAAAGAATTGTGCAAATGGGAGTATACATGAGATTATAAAATATGGCCAGATCTCTATCTTTATGTATCCCAATCTGTGTGAGGCTGTGATTGTCCCACTAGAGGTCGCTGTGAGGCAGTCTCACCGACACATTGAGGCTGCTCCAGGGGATGGAGTCTGAGATGTCATAACCTGTTCGGTTCCAGTGCTCCAAGAGCTGATCGGATGCATTGGCTGGTGGCGAACACTGACACCTGGGGACAAAACAACCAACAGTAAGACAGCCTCTGGATTCCATTGGATAAGCTTATTCAGGAGAGGAGATCGCTGTAAAGTCAATGACTTTTAAACAGTTTGCTCAGCCTGCAAAAAACAGATTAGATTTAACCAGTCGGCATGATAACATCAACTCAGTTTAACTGTACTGAGTTATAATTGCAATTAAATGTATGCATAAGTAGCTAAATCTCCATCTGTTTGTATGATTAGATTGTATCTGTATAAATGTAATTGATTTCTCTATAATTGGATATGAACTGGAGCTGTTTGTCTTAGAAAAAGCATTGAGATGACTACATACGTAAACTAAAACTGAACTGAAAAGATTTCGTTGGACAGAAAGAAAAATTATTCAGATTCCGATGACGACATCACTCACGAGTAAAAAGTCAGATTGTCTAAATTATTATGCATATTGACGGGGTAATATTCTCCGAGGTGAAAGAGCTTCTCAAGGGCCTCATAGATGAAGATTATGCAGATGAGGGCTGCAAAGGCCTCCTCTGTGAAACGGGTGATGTAGCAGACCAGGGAGCTTGCATCTGTGGCTACCAGCAAAAGGCACAGGAACGCCGTCCACAGACCAATGCTAGTCCGCAGGGACAGGTAGGACAGGCTATAATCCCTGGAAAAGACAGAAACCAAGACCAGGGAGGTTGAGCAAGTTTAAATAAATTGGCCTAAATGATCAAAAGCCATGGGCTTAAACTCACTTGCAGAACTTGAAGAGGATCTTTTCGAACACCAAAACGGGCCCCGTGCTGCCAAGAATGGTGAGAGGCTGTCCTGAGAAGAGTGAATACGCCACTCCTGTCAGCGAGGCTCCAAACAGGGACTCTATTGCACTCTGCAGAAACAGAGGAGAGGGATGGAGTCAGGGAATAAAAGAGGGAGGACTGGGAAAGGAAGAAAGAAGGAGGTGGAAAGGAGACCCTGAGCAGAAATAAGAGAGCTTCCATCAAACATAATTCATCTACTGCCTCTGAGAGCCTCGGCATATTGTTGAAACGTTTCCACGCTGCTGGCTTGTCCAAAGTTATCTCTGTGTGTTGCTCTTGGCCTTCTGAGTTTACTCAGACACATTACACACATCAGCTGAAAGAGTGTCTGTGCCAACAGTTTCTGGCCTAGTAAGGTCATCTGGATAAGCGGGAGGGAGGTAGAAAGGGAGGGGGAGCCACACTGTACTGAACAGAGTCTAGCTAAATAAACTGCGCCATGCCTCACGTTACTGATAATTTAATAGCAGAAAATATTTTTGGGGAGACCGCTTCCTGCTTTCCAATACCTCCATGACTGTTCAAACTTGGCTAGAAAACGGCTAATTTGAAAAAGCTCGTTTTAATGTGATTGTGGTGCTACTTAGTACATGCCAAACTGTTTGATTTCCTTCTGCTTCATCAGCCAACCTGCCACAATGCCGCCACCACAAGTAGCACAGTTGGAGGTTTCCCCACAACCTGCAAAATTTCCATTTAATTCTGCATGTCAGTTTCATATTTACTGCGGAGAGAACACCGTCATGACTTTCATCACCTCGTGATTTCTGCACAGATGCAGCAAATCTGAGTCATCTTGTGCAATAATATTAACTTGGTGCAGTCAGAAGTAATCATGCAAAAAAATCCAAAATTAGTCCTTTCCACTAATCACAGTGAGCTGATCACACACAACCTCATGTTCTCTTATGTATTGTTTTGAGTTTGTATGAGTTGCACCTATTGTAAAATCAGATTAGAACCCCTATTAGCATGACAGGTAGGCTTTGCATATAAACTGCAGCCTGAAAAACGCACAACTTCCCTCAAACAACCAGCATAGGCACAGTTGGGAGGTGTACTCCGATCTCTGTGTTCAAGGGGCCTGAACATAGTTCTAAATTTATTGTCTTAAGGAATTGTGGATTATTTGACGGTTCTGTTCAACCACAGCAGAGAAAACATAAAACATGATTTGCAACTGAACCACCAAGCGCATTAGATCAAATTATTTGCCCCCCTGCCAGCCTTGTGTGGGTGTAAGGAGCTGGAAGTGGCTACCCCCCGGGACAAAAGTATGATATAATTTCCAAAAAAGACCTCTTAAAACCAAGCTCATTGTAAGGACAATCTGTGTTTCCGTAGATTTTTAATGTTGTGGTTTGGTTTTAATCCCCGCACCCATTAAATACAAATTCTTTGTGCAGACACGAAGCACAGATTGAACCGCATACCAAATCAGTAGAGAGAGTTGGCACCAAAGTTCAGTCTCTAGAGAAAACTCGATTTGCTGCCACTCTTCACATCCTAAGCCCAACAGATCACTGTTTCCTTCTCACTGGGTTCTCAAAAACCCTGAAAAACCGACTTTTAAAGTTACTGGCTTTGTGACTCACTATGTTGCCTTTCGTCGCCTCTCCAAGCAGACCTCCAAATGTGATGACAGGGGACATGCAGGCGCAGTAGAGGAAAAGGACAGAGGCTAGACACTGAAGATTGAGCGAATCCTTTATGTCACTCCAGTAGAAGGGCATTTTCCGCTTCACATCCAGGATCAAACCTCCAAAAATCCTGGAAGTGGAGACAGGCAGGACGTGTTTAGAATCTCCCACTGACACAGCTATATATCATCCTAAACCAAAAGGTTTCCTTTAATTTAAATGAGCTGAAATCCACGTAATGGAAAACAGCATATTGCATTCCTCTGTGATTTTTTTCACATTGTCTTTGAGGGATTCTATTTTTGAAAATCATTTCTCACCTGGAATATAAATATATATGTACTTTTTTTTTCTCTGACACCTGTCCAACAGTTCTGCAGGGAGGTCCTTTTTCATTTTCATTCCCCCACACCTTGTGGAACACCTACTATACACTACCTTCACATCCCCTGCTGTCGCATTTATAGAGCAACATATTTCTCTTTACATTAGCGTACCACACTCAGTTTCCCTCAGCTTTCCTCCACTAGCTCATTTATAGCACTAACCTTTTATAGCGGCGAAGAGAAGCAGGGTAATTCTGTAAATAATACAGTGTCTCCTGATAGATGTGGATGTGTAGGGGACTGTGTGTGTGTGTGAGGTTTTCAAACAAACATCCTCTTTGCTGTGTGCCTCTGGGGTTTCAGAATCAGTAATCCATAAATGTCGGCAGTAGAGATGCAGACAGAGTTCAGCTTTGTATCTGTTTAGTTACAAAACGCTGTTAAGTTTCTAACTCTTATGGGCTCGACACACGGGGAGCGACCAACGACAGCGACTAATGGCTTTCATCGCCACTGCGCTGAAGACCCAACACACGGGACGCAACAGCGACGGCAGCGTTTCAAATCGCGCTGTTGCATCGCTTGCTTCCCAGAAATTTTATTGGTTATGAAATTGGAGGTAAAGGTAATTGGCAATGTAATCAGCATCAACTGTCTTGCCGTTACCAGCTAACGGTTGAGCCAGTGCAATAATTTACCGTATTTTTCAGATCATAAGGTGCACCGGATTATAAGGCCCAGTGAATTAACGTGTCTGTGTGCGTCTTTGTCCACACATAAGGCACATTAAATATTCTTCCGTAGTGTGTAATATCCCTTTGCCCCTTCACGCCCCTTCTGAGAGGGAGAACTATTCGTCTCTGTTGGGAGGACAGAGTAGTTGGACTACACTGCCCAGTTTCTAACAAAAGGCCAAAATAAAAGTAACTTTTAATTTACTTACTAGGCTTATTGTTGCCAGCGTGTACTACGGGTGTGGGCTTCCTTACATGAATGCACTTCTAGTTTGGACATTACAGTCAGGCAGTCTTGTAGACAGCTCAGGTGTCCGATCAGGTAGTGACACAGTGTACCGTAATACTCCGAATACTCATTGAGTGGAGCGGCTTCATTGCTTACCAAAGTCATACTTACATATTTTAACAGATTTCTGTGCGCATTGTACCACATAAAATCGGTCAGTAAGCACAACGGTAATCATATATAAGGAGCACCGGATTATAAGGTGCATCATTGTTTTTTGAGAAAATTTAAGGATGTTAAGTGCACCTTGTAGTCCGAAAAATACTGTAGAACAATCACACTCTTATCCAGAACTTTTTTATTGGTGTCCTGTAACACTTTTTAACGGACACCCTGCAGCCATTCAAAATCGAGTATTCACCCAGACCATGGTATATTTAGAGAATAATACTTTTTCCTGAAAATTAAACACTGATATTTAAAGGAGCATAGCGTAAGTTCTAGAGTTTTTGTAGACGTCTGCCCACTCTGGTGAAAAAATTTAAATGACACCAGTGTTGTGCACGGGCATGGGAGAAGAGGAAAAGCATCTGCTGCTGTCACTGCACAGGTCTAGAGATGTAATGTCTTCTGAGGTAAGAAAGTAGGGCGGGACGATAATTCAATATCAATATATATCGATCGATAGACGTATATTGATGATAGAAAAAAAGGGTCAATAAAAAAGTAAATAGAATAACTTTTTTTCTTTCTCTTCTTTTTGAAAGAAGTTTTTCTTCCTTTTGCATTCTAGCCATGTAGGTTAATATTACATTACATCCTCCCAACCAATCACAAAAGCAGACCCAGGAACCAAGCTACACCCCCTTCAAAGAGTTCAGAGAGCACGCGTTCTTTTTTCTTTTCTTTTTTAAAACTTGCAGTTTTGGTAAAAAGTTGGTTGAATAAAGTGTTGAGTTTGAATTCAGTGTTTATGTGTTCTGTATCTAAAAATAAGTCGCTAAGCAACAGCATAAAGGAGCCAGGGCAGCACTTTAAAATATATGTTTTGAATTTGTTGATAATTATTGATATCAGTCAATATGATTTCTATTTTATTGATATACTTTTTTTCTATATCGTCCTGCCCCATAAGAAAGTTATAAATATTGAAGTCAGCCCGTGTCCTCTGGCTAATGCGTAGCCAGGTGAGAGTAGCCAGGTGAACGGGAGCACATAACGTGTCACACCCACACTCATGCCCAGAGAATACGACCTGAATCACTCATAAACTGAATACTGGAGCCTATATAGGCAACTGTGGTAAATAAAGGAAAACTAATTTTACATGTCGCCAATTGTAAGGGCATGTATGGGAAAGAAAGAATGTACCCTTTTAAACTTGCACAATGCTCCTTTAAACAGCAGATGTTGCCATATGAGAAAATAAAACACCCGAGTCGCACCATTGATATGTATTACTATAATGTGCAGCACCCTCCACAATAAAGATCTGGGAAAAGCCTTACAATTAATTTGTCTTTTATTGCAGTAGTATGTCCTTAGACAGCAATTTAAAAAAATATAATCTTTAATTTAAGCACATTTGTTCAGTGAGAAAAAAATTCAACGTTTAGAAAAATTTTATAAAAAGAAAAAAATCACTGGTGGCACAGTGATTGTCGCTCCTAACACTCCCTATAAATTATTGCGTCTGAAGCGATTTTTAATTTATACAGTATGTTATTTGTTTTGAAGTATATCAGTGTCTAGTCATTTTTAATTAATACAGGACCTTCTCTTTCCCTGGGGTATAAATATGATGAGGAATGTCATGATTTAGGTTTTTGTTTGCTTTGTTCTGGACTAATTAGTTTCCACTCCCCCACAGCTAAAAGCCAGCTGTCACCACCCAATCAGCTCTGTCCACTCCTCAGTCACCAGTCTCCAGTCAATTAGCTCAGATCAGCTTCACCTGCTCCCACTAATTACTGTCATCTTTGGTCACCTGTTCACCTGCCTACATATACCTGCTTCAGCCGTCCACTCACAGCCAGAACTTCTTGTTTTGTCTTGTGTGAGGTGTGCTGCCTCCACCAGTTCCTGTGTGCTCAGCCAGCTGGACTCTTCTGTTGAAAGTTCCCTGTGTCTGCATGCTGCACAAGTCTGCCAGTTTCCCCGTTGAGTTCCAGTCGCTCACTTCACCCGTTCTGGTGTTTCCTCGGTCCACATTGCCTGTTCTGGTCAGCCCCTCCCTTCTTCACCGGGTTGGCCTGTCACTACCTTCATCTGGTCAAGTCTGGTTCTGCTTGCCTACCTCATCTGCCACTATTGATCCCTTTAAATAAACCTTTTAAAATGTAACTTAGCGTTTGGCTAAATATCGGGTTCACCAGCATTATCCATTAGAGGAAGAAAGGTGTATTTCTCTCACATTCTCTTTAAAATGGGTAAAACATGAGAACATATTTAAGTAGCGCATTTGTCTACGGATTTTTCAAGTCATGAAATGCCAAAAAAATAGCTGCTGAAGAAATGAACAATAGATTTTTTTTTAAAAGTAGTAATAAATCACAAATCCATTTAGTCCACTTCTATTAGAAGACCAAAAATGTAAAATAATCTATTTACTGACACAAGAAAAAGACATAGAAAAGAGGGCAATTTTTGTGAGTTATTGTTTTTGTTTTTCCTAGTGCTTTACCTGCTGAGTTTGCTGTGCTTAGACTTATTTTGATTTGACTTTATTTTTTCTAAGCAACAATTCTGAAACTTTTTAAATCTTTCTTTTTAAATCAATCAAAATATACATCAGTTATGGCTGGACAGTGTGAGGAGGAGGATAAGGGAGGTAAAGCTAATTTTTTAAACGCCTTTGTAAACATCTTTACCAATAACTAAGGATTGTGGCATATTACTGTCAGAAAAGACACATGGAAGATAATTACTTTCTAAAGTCAAAAAACAAAAAAGAGCCTGAATGTCTCTGTGGCACTGTTTTTACCTTTACTGGCCATTGATTTTCAGCCTATTCTTGTGTAATTTGGCTCACTACAGCCTTTTATCTTCCATTCCGCCAACTTAATACTGACTTCTTAAAAGCCACTTTTTAACAAAGACCATTTCTTATAAGGCAGAAGATGGATCATCTGAAGAGGTAATCTGTAGTCCGTTGTTGCTGAATAGTTTCTTACCTGTTGAAATGATTTTATAAAAACGCCAATTAACTCCCTAATCTTTCGCTCTTTTCACAGGCTTTATATCGGATACAATTGGAGATAAGTCTTTCGTTGGGCCCCAATAAATCATTATTATTAGTTCCAGTCAGATGAGAAATATTGATCAAATTAACCAGCCCTGTCTGGGCTACTTTTAGACTTAACTATATAAAAATGAACAATAGCATTCAATCAGTAGTCACTTAAATCATAAATGAGCTCACTGTCATAGACTAATCTGTACAATAACACAGCTGAAGCTATTTCAACAAGAAATATTGAGAAATATTGACAATGACAAGTACTTCACTAACCTCCCAGTCCTTTGAAGCTCAGGTCCTGCATTGTGATCATCATCTTTTTCCAGCTCTCCAGCTGGAGGTGCATTACCATTAGGGTGAGATGGTCTCTTCCTCTTTGACTACATCCCAAGAAAAATAAGTTATGCTTTAGATCAGTTTTTATTTCATTCCATCTTACTGAATGAAGTTTTAAGGTGATAATAACATGTCTAATAACTTTAAGAAAAAAGAGACAAGAAAAACTAAGAGTAGACGACATAAAAGTCACAGTTCATTAGAATAGGAAATCCTATAAGGCAGCTTTAAGGGCTAAACCAACCAATAAGTGAAAGTAGTACAAAGTTCTCCACTAACATCTTCTTGATTATCATCATTATTATTTATTTATTTTTATCATGCTTTGAAAATTTAGGAGTATAAGTTCTAAACAATAATTTGTCAGACACATTATTCACAAAAATAAATTATAAAAAAAAAAAAGCTTTGACAGATAAATGTACAAACCTGAGACGGGACATTCTTTGGCGGCTCGATTCGGATGGTGGGGTCCCATTCACCAGGGGGCAGGACAGTCACCTGATCAAGGAACTCGTCTATTCCAGAAAGCAGATCTGTCCGGTCCTTGGCTTTATAAGCCACATCATGGAAAATCTCGAGAAAAAAAATGAAACAAGGACTTACAGCTCTGCAGTAATGATTAAAATCATTACTGCAGAGCTGTAAGTCCTGCAGAGCTGAAAAAACATATTTAAAGTAAAGTTGAAATATTAAAATAGTACTTTCTAACCTCATCTGTCATTAATGTTGCCATTGATCTGCCAATTTCATGGTACTGTGGTCCTTTACCGTGTGGACCCAAGAGGAGAAAAAGAAACCTTTGCACAAGAGACACATTTATAAATACACTGATATTAGCTCCTTCTGAAGATGAAGGAAAACGTTCAGCAAAACTGATTCATATTCACATCCATGTTCACTTTTGACTTTTTTGTCAACCCATATGGTTCAAATTTGTTTTTAATTAATGTATTGTTGAATGGCTATAACCAACCCTGCTTCTGACACGACGACTAATGAAGCTCAATTAAATTGTCAGAGTGATCAAAACGTTGTCTTGGATAAACTTTTATTCAGATGTTTAACTAAAGGTCACCACACAAAACTACTGCTATTATTATAATTATCATTATTATTAGTTTTAGAATTATTATTATTAGTAGTAGTAGTAGTATTTCTTATTATGGTAAAAAATCCTTCGAACAGGGATTTCACATTTATTGGCATCCCTTGTAAGAAGCCTTTATATAAATATCTGTTAAATTTTTATTACATTGGCATACTCACACATTAATGTCTTTCTGATATTGAGGAGTGGCAAGAAAAATGGTCTCTTTGTTCAGTTATATTATTGAACGTGGGAAAGTAGCCTATTGACTATTAATAATGATGGAAAAACGCAGTATTTTGTTCCTTAATTATAATTAAATGCACTCCAATTATATGTTAAATAAAAAAAACTGTAAGAGATCATGCTAATGCCATAAAAACTGATTCAAAGCTTCTTTTTTTACATCTTTACCAAGCATTTCAATAAATGTAGCGAGCGATGTTCATGTGACTACTTGTGGATCTACAGTATACAACAGCATAGATTTGCTACTTCTATGACATATACACAGTTTCTCAAATCATCCTGAGTGTTATCAGAGTGTAAGAAGCAATTACAATTTGTTTTTTTCAAATTCGATTTCTAATTGTAGAACTAAAAGGCAGGAATTTTAAGATAGCTGTACCTTGTGGGAACTGGCACCTCAGTGAGCCCTGTGATAAGGACTGCCGGTGACAACCGCACAAATGCAATTATGGGCTTCTCTAAAAAATCCACTTCTCCAACAAGCACATTCGAGGCCTCGGCACCAGGAGGAATCTTTTTCATGAAATTCATGTCTACCTGAAACCCAGAAAAGGTAAACACAGAAATACAAATCAAAACTAATAAAACAGCATAAATGGGGATGGGGGGGGGGGGGGGGGGGAGTCATGCCAGAGAGTGAAGGAGACCACTGCGTGCAGGGAGAAAGCCATGTAAAACACATCGGGACAAAAGAGAAAATGCGACGAAAATATGTGCAAATGGCAACATGTAGACCTAGTTAGTACTGAGCAAAGATAGTCCAGTTATGTGATCAGATTCATATTTTTCATTTAACTCTAATCCATGTGTGCTGTTAAATACAGATCTGAGCATGGCAAGTCCTGTAGAAATGAATAAACCTTCATCCCTCTCTCCTATGACTCATGTGCACACTGCACCTTATTTTTTGGCAGGCATAATGCCTGGTTGTATAACAGCAACTTATGGCAGCCTGCCATTTTATTTAATAGATGATACACTACAAAATGGGAGGATGAATGGAAACCATGCAACGGAGGAGGATTCTTAAAGAGAAAGACTTATATAACCACCTAAGACATTTTAACTGTGATGATTGATTCTTTGTCCACTGGATGAGAAGCAATGTCTACGGATTGGTTTTATAGGTGAATGGTTATGGGATGCTGAATTTTGTAGGGGTTGCACTGAACACAAGACTTTGAAATGTCTGAGCAAACCCAGAAACTGAAGAAAAACACGGATGAACTTGGGTTGGGTGCATTCCACCATGATGGGACCTTTTCTGTGCTCAGTACTGGGGTTAGGTTACCTTGCTGAAGTCCACACTGCTGCTTTCTCTACTGACCCCTACTTTGGATGGCCTCCTCTCCATCGTCTTGTTTCCATCCAGATTGTTTGGGAGAGAGTGCGGAGACACCATCGGTCCTAGGAGGGACAGGAAAGCAATGATGGACAACGTGTAAGAGTGGATAATGGGAGGAAATAACTTGCGTAAAGCAGATTTAGTGGTGTAGCATTTATTGCGATTTGTGGCGTCATTAGAAGTCAGCTAATATGATATTTTTTATTATATGGGATCATTTATTTCTAATAAATAAAAAATATAAAAGTTATGTTATACAAACATTTATACACAGCACCCTCTACACCTGTGCCTTCTCACCCCTAAGTAAGGACTGTAGAAGACTTTATAATACAATTAATCCTCTATTGGAGCAGCATAACTTCACACGATAAATTTTCTAAAGAAAACCAGCCTCTGATCTGAAAACTAGGGGTGTAACAATACATTGATCCACACTGATATATCGATTAAATGACCAATTAATGGATTAATGATCCAGTTACATTGATGCAACATTAAAATATCGATCCACATCGTCAGTTTGAAGATCCAGTTTTAATTTGAAAACCAGGCATGAGAATATAGTGAACAGGTAATCTATTATTATTTTAAATTTAGAAGAATGCTGCTTTTGATTTAAATGGCAGATACTTGTAAGAGCTTGGAAATAAAATGGTCAAATCATTTTTTTTCATTTTCTTTTGTGAGCTGATATCAATGTAAATAATAGTGTTAGATGGGCAGATGATTTTGCGTCATCGATCGCATCAATCAGAAAACGTAAAAGAATTTGTGATCTTGGCAAATATCGTATCGTCATCCAAACAAATCGATATAACATTGTATTGTGCTAAAGCTGCTGATTTACACCCCTACTGAATTTGGTATTAAGTCGGAAAAAAATCCCACATTGAAGGAGCAATAAGCGAATTTTCATTATTTTAGATCGAAAAAAAACATAAAAAATTGTTTTGTGAAGAACTAAATGTATCTTTGTAGATGGACTATGGTATGACGACACACACCATTTCTCTGCAGCAAATAGCAAATAAGCTCTGAGTGACAGCTCCGGCAATATAAACAAGAGACTAGAGAACAACAGTTTTCTAATAACGTTTAACGTTAACGTTGGGGCGACGGTGGCGCAGAGGTTAGGGAGTTCGTCCTGCAATTGGCGAGTTGCCGATTCGATCCCCTGCTCTGATTGTCTCTGTCGTTGTGTCCTTGGGCAAGACACTTCATCCGTATTGCCTGCTGGCGGTGGTCAGAGGGCCCGGTGGCGCCGGTGCATGGCAGCCTCGCCTCTGTCAGTCTGCCCCAGGGCAGCTGTAGCTACTAACATAGCTCACCACCGTCAGGGGTGTGAATATGTGTATGAATGGGTGAATGACTATACTGTAGTGTGAAGCGCTTTAGAGGTCGTCAAGACTAGTTAAAGCGCTATACAAGTACAAGCCATTTAGCATTTAACATGAGATTATTTAACCTTTATTTGCATTGTTCTCACTGTGTGTCCAGATAAACATTAAGCCTTGTTCAGCCTATTGGCGATGTGGCCTTAAATGGATCTTTGTGGCATGTCCTATTTATACCCCGGGGAACACACAAACTGGATTGCTAATTGAACGTTTCAAAAAACTCTGATCCTACAAATTTACAAAAATGCTTCCATTACATTTGTTTCACAGGAATTGTATTAAAAGTGTGGCACCAGTGATTTTGTAAGGTTATATGTTTCTTCCTCCCAATAATTGCGATTAAATACAAGGTTGCATTTTTGTTACATTTTTCGTGAGAAATTATTCTACTACAGTGAACGCTGAATTGTAAATAGTAGCATGAGCTCAGCATTGGACAGCAATTTCACAGGGATTCTCTATCTTGATTAAAATAAGTATACAGACCTACTGCAGAGATCTGTAACTTTATTTCATAGTTAAGTGACACAGACACAAATGCCTAATCTCTTTTGTTAAACAGAATATCAGATACATCAATAACATTCAGAGTTTTTTTCCTAACTAGGGGGCAAGGCTCAAATGCTTCTATGCATTTATTTTTACAAAATTATCAAATATTTGTTGAATAGTAAAATTTTCATATAAACAGGACAAACCTCTCTGGAATCGATGTTCAAGTAATACAAAGTGCTCTACATGTTACAAACTAAAAACAGCTGGATGCTAGATTTATGATCGTTTTACAAATTCCGTCCTAGTATGCAGTGACAGTCATCCATGGAAAAATAAGAAAAACTTACTGATTTTTACCCTTTTTTGAGCTCAGTGTTCTGACACTACGTATCATGAATTAATGTCAGCTTTTAGCTTTGAGTTTTGTACAAGTGGATGCATCTAATATTCCTGAAAATACAATGCCTATATGATTCTGTGCATAAACACTTCAAAATTTCTCATTTGATTAGAGCCATACCAGATCCAGGAAACACTAGCACTCAAGATGACATGAGGGAGAGGGAGATGAAATGAGGGAGTAATGTACTGAATCAAAGGATAGCACAAGCCTATCCTCTGAATTCCTTTCTTTTACCAGGTTCTTCTTTTCTCATTTTCATATTTTTAGAAGCTCACGGATCAAAATTTAAATGTCCAATCTGCCAGAACAGGGTTTCGTCATTGATCTGTACCCCGGAGTAACCCCAGTGGGGTGCTAGGTAACTTGGACTGCCGAACAGAAGCATGATTGCTCACAAACCCGACAAAGGCTTTAGGAATATAGAGTGGATTATATTAGACAGTGTCTGTCAAAAGAACTACATTCAGAGCACTAAGCCCTGGAATGCTCCCCCATACCAGCCTTACAAACCGTGCTGGCCCACTCATACACAATAGAGTAACATGAATGAGTGATATTATACTGATTTTTGGACCTTTATCAGAATGGTAGCACTGGTAACTGGATTTTCCACAAAAAAAGTGAAGGTGCTATTTTTCAGTGTCATGGTAATTCTACTTCTACTTCAGTTCTATTTCCAGGAGACATCACAAAATGGTATAGTGCCTTGAACTATGATTCAGACCTCTTAAATCTTTTCGCATTTTGTCGTTACCACCACAAACCTTAATTTAGTGTATTTTGGGTGATTTATCTCATAAACCAACACAAAGTAGAGCTGATCGGTAAAGTGGGAGAAAAAATTATACATGGTTTTCAAATTTATTACTTTTTTTCCCCCACACACTTAAATCTAAAAAGAAGCTTGCATGCATTTAGTTCCCTTTATGGTCTAACTGAAATCCAGCCAACTAGCTTTAGAAGTCACCTACGTATTAAGCAGTTTACCTGTGTGTAATGTAATTTTGGTAGAAATCCAGCTATTTTGTGAAGGCTTAAGAGTTTTTTTAGAGAACATTAGTGAACAAAAAGCATCACGAAGACCAGGAACATCTCACAGAGCACCGTTAAGTCCCACAAGTGGGAACATTTGTCCACAGGGTTATTACAACATTAAGCCAGGCTTTGGGAAAGATTGGCAAAAAGGAAAGCGTTGTTGAAAGAAAAGCCTAACAAGTCCCGTTACAAGTTTACCGCAAACCACGTAGGGGACACGGCAAACAGGTGGAAAAAAATGTTCGAGTCAGATAAGAGCAGGATTAACTTTTTGGCCTACATTCAAAACACTGTGTGGGAGAAAACCAACACTGTACATCCCCCTAAACAAACCATCCCTAGTGGAAAAGAGTTGATGTGTAGAAAAAAATTAGCTAAATCCAGGGCAATCCTGGAAGAAAACCAGTCAGAAGCTGCACAACACTTGACATTGGGGCAGAGGTTCACTGTCCACCAGGACAAAGCTCATGACACAGAGTCACTAAGGAATGGCTTGGTTTAAAGCGTGATCATGTTTTAGCATTAAGACATCAAAGTGTAAAGCTGGTACATACCCCAGAGCACTTGCAGACAGTGTTGACACAGAGGGGCTGAATACAAATGCAAGTCTTGATTTCCAGATTTTTGTTTGTGAAAAAGCTTGAATCACCTGTATGTTTTTCCTTTCACCTACTTTATGTTGGTCTGTCAAACAAGACCCCAATCAAACACATGGATTTGTGGACCTAAGGGGGTTAAATGTTTTAGATTACCTACAGGTGATTCCCTCACTCTTTTTTTCCTCATCTGCTTCCAAATATCTCTGTAACCCTCAACAACTCGGGCTCTGTCATTCGTATCGGGTGTGAGGATCTACTGCATCGTCTATCTAATAGGCTTAATATTTGTGGCAGGCAAAGCCTTTTAGATACTAACACCCCACACTACCACATATGATATTGTGGAGACAATGCAATTTTGATATTCTTTGCAGCCCTATCCACCTTATTTTCAAATGCAGATGTAAATATGGGTCCAACTTCCATTTTTTGTGCGGCACTTCCGTTTCAGCGCTTCCCTTTGCCAACTACCATTAGCTTAACTGAATTGGTAAACTGTCGCGGCAACATTTCCAAAAATTGCAGCGCAATCGAAGTGGCAGGTCAGTGCCACACCCTCAAACTATTCATGACTGAGAGGATGATTTGAAGAAGTGGCCTCATATAACGTACAAGGGGATTTTCTTTACTATTTTGTGTTGTCACTTGGTGCGGATGGCTCTGCAATGCAAATGTACCGAGACCTACCTCCACAGTGGAAAGGTTTGCACGGTGTTAATAAATAGCAACATTGATGACCTGGTATTCATAAAGGCTGATGTCTATTCAAGCCAAAGCAAGTCTGACGTTCACTCTGCATGGATCCTGACTGCATCAACCGGCACTACTGAGATCGCCGGAGTGCTCTTGTGTTGCGGGTTCAGGGGATGTCCTTCAGTCATGCAGCGCCGATCTTATGGAAGGTGGGCTAATGAATCATCTGATTCAAAAACATACTAGTTGTTGCCTCGTTGTGATTAGATTGCTGGTCAGTTAATTTTACAAAGATAGCAGTGCTACATTTTTGGGAATGAACTGATGTTATAATTATATCCAAACGTTCAAACGACTGGCTTGAACTTTGAAATTGTACCAATCTGATGTGGTCTCAAAGCTCTTGATGCAATCTTGTCACATTAAAATATAAGTTAGCTTTAAAATGAAGCTGTAATTGTATTTCTATTTTATTTGTTAGGCTATCAGTGTAAAAGAACTGGGGGTAAAGGAATTACGGCACCTCGCATCCACAGCTCTTGTACATGGTCGATGATTAAAACCTTTTTTTTTTTTTT
The DNA here is from genome assembly GCA_037039145.1 of Fundulus diaphanus. NCBI lineage: Eukaryota > Metazoa > Chordata > Actinopteri > Cyprinodontiformes > Fundulidae > Fundulus > Fundulus diaphanus. The sequence continues at coordinate 38,476,734 of CM073135.1, forward strand.
TACACCAGTTACTGTTACAACCTCTAACTGTACAAACGATCCCGGTTTTCCTCGGAGTCACAATGACGAGTAATTTGATACGAAGTGTTGTTGCACTAGCCGCTTTTCAGATAGCTAGCCAGTGACAGGAAGTGATCGACCAGAAGTCTCGCACAAAACAAGTCAACTCACTGTGTCCATATTTCCGTTGACATCATGTAAATACTCTAGTTACTTATTGTAATTAGAGTTTACAGTTTAGTTTACAGTGGCATGTAGGTAACAACCACATAAATAGCTAAACTAATGTTGGCAAATTAAATATAGGACAGATCATAACACCACCCCTGCTGATCTCTACCCCTGGCCTAATTGATCTCACCATCATATATTCGTTAAGACTGTCCACATGTGATTCACTTTATGTTCTGACCTTAAGCAGTTTGTGGGCCAATATCTTCAAAAGAACCAGGGTTAAATAGACAGAACTACTTAAAAAAATTGTTTTTCAGATGCGATAATCCAATAAATCGTAATAACTTGTCCCTCCAGACTCAATAAGTGACAATGTACATCCTTGCTAGTATATCCCACCAGTTGGCAGGAAAAAAAAAATATTGAAATGCTCTTCGCTTCAACAATTTGGAGTTTGAATGGTGTGCCTTGTCAATTTATCAATCCACTCAAAGTTGACAACAGGCCACATTTTTAACAGTTATGACGAGATCTGAAAGGCTTGAAATTCTCCACTGAGGTTATTTCTATACCATGAATGTGAAGGTCCCTGCCTTTTCATGTGATGTAATTCCTAGTAGGGGGTACAGTTACAAAAGCTGGTCAGCTATAATAAGATCACCCCAACCTTTCCACGTTTCCCAACGTGCTTATTAATGACCCATGCCTTGAAATGGAGCCATTCCCAGACAAACATATACACATGCACACAGAGTCTAATAATAAACTCACATGGCCCGGTTTGGAAGAACAAAACACCACCGTAGGTGCGAATGTGATGGTACATACAGTACCAACAAACCAATCCTAGTAGTCAGAGGATATTTTTGGCTATACTGCTGGCACACTATGCTCCCACGGCATTCTTACTCGGGTAAAAGAATGTTTATTCTAAGGAACTGATGAGGAGGAAATGAAAGGGTCCCCGGATGATGCAAAAGAGTAAAACACACAGAGCATGGACATTAGGGTGAACTGAAATTGGAGCCGTCATCCAGAGGAAAGAAAAAGGATGTACTGCTTCTGTCTATATATCAAAACTTCACAGAAACATAATGATTCCCAAGTCTTTCCGTTTCAGACAATCATATTCACCTGACCTTCTGAATGAATTCCTCAGTGAATTCATTTTTATAGTTTAATGATGAATATACCTAGTAGTTAAACCTACCAACCTGGTCAGTCTTCACTGAGTTTAAACAGTGGTTGCAAAACTACATAAAATACTCAGAGCTTAATTGACACTAACAGTTAGCATCTGAATAAATAAAGACAAAAATTAAAAGTTTTTTTAAACATTAGGATAGTTTTTGATTCAAAACCCAGGTGCTCAAGAGCAAAATGGCTTTATTTGGTTTCTATTTCTAATCTTACATCTTGTTATCGTTTTATCCAGGCATATGTTCATGTCTTGTCTAAATAACATTGAATAGCTTTGTTATAAGCTAGATTTTCTTTTATTTTTTTAACTAAATAAAAACATTTTATTGTATTTTATCTTTTACTTTTTTTGAGAGAGACGTTTGGGTGACGGTCTTTTCACACATCACATTTACAGCTTTCGCCAAAGAGCTAAATTTAAATGTGTGCGTTTTGGTTTGGGAGTTGTCACGTAAAGCGCCCAGTGGTTGCTTTTCGCTGATTCAACAACGCCTGTTTGTTTTCTGTAAACACCCGCTGATGGGAAAATTAGTCTCCTCTCTTTGGTCTGTGTGAATTACCAAAGGTGGTGGCGTCACTCTTTCACTCAGATGTGTGAAAAGAGGAAATGTGTCTTCCATATAAGCAGCCCGCAGCCTAATGTAGGTCACACTTTTCTCAAGCTTGTCAGCCTTTCAAATAATAAGCAAACTTTTAAAAATTAAAGCAAAAAACTAAATGAAAAATTATCTCTGAAATTCAGTAGACGAGTAGACATATTCTGAAACCCTTACTTAAGGGTTAACCTTTAACCCTTACTTAAAGGAAAACTAAAACCCACTTTTTGTGGAGTGAAAAATGTTGAAATGAACAGAATGCAATGTACTTTGTATAAGCTAACTACTAGAGAACATTTTGGGACCAAAGCCTTTAAACAGGCACCACCTGATGTCCAAAAACTGGACGGCACAACCTAAACATCTCTGTGAGGAAAACAATGTTCAACTTCACTCTTAACATTTTATTCATTGGTTTAAGGGGCCTGTTTTATAAGTAATGCAGTCAAGATGAAGAAAAGAGGTGCATATTGTGGTGTTGGTGCACAAACATCTTGTGTGTTGGAGCTTGACATATAAAAAAGCCCTTTTTAGACATGTTTGCGAAAAATAATATATGCATATCAATTGAGTAATTTTGCCCTATGGAGCATATACATTTTTCTTTTGACCACTGTTATTCAGATTAAAACATTAGTATTATAACAACCCTACTTTGAATTCGACCTTTTAAGGCTATGCTCAAATACTAAACAATAATATCCTAATTTTAAATAATGCAGATTATTCTTTAAGAACCCTTATCTGAAACACTGAGTACTATACAATGAAGGTAGCTGAATTAAAAAATAACAGCAAAAGAATGGGGGGGGGGGGGTGAAACACAGCCGCTGCAGTGCAGAGAGAGTGAGGGGAAAGGATGGCCAGGTACATGATAGGAAAAGTTAAATAAATTGTGTAGAGAGGTGTTTGAATGGCTAAAGCGAAGCAAGTTTAGGAGGGATTCAAAGCCAAAGTGTAGAAATAGATAACTCATTGGAACAGACATAAAAGAAGGGTGCAAAAATAAGATAAGTATAAAACATTTTGGAGATTATATTCAGTGTCTTAGAAAGGCAGCCTTGCAGTGGGTTGTTGATGAAATGGTTGCAGGGTTGGAAGATAAAAAACAGAGAAACAGGGCTTTCATGCTGGTGCTAGAGTTCTCTGTTCAAGCTGTGACTCACACTAGCAGGCTACACAGATATTTGCCTTCTAAGGGCAGCAGCTCATGGTTCTGGGATGCCGAGGACATTCGCCGGGTGAGCTGTGGAGATACTGCGTCCTCCTCTGCAGAATTTGCCGGCTCATCATCCTCGGGAGGAGATACAACCACCTCCGGGATGCCTTGGGGGCCAGGGCCCGTGCCTCGGCTTTGTGACGGATTTGGATGGGAGCGGCGGAAACATGAAGGGGTGTTTTGAGGGGTGCTGAGGGGAGAGGGGCCAGGAGACAGCCCAGTGTTGGAGGAGGAGGAGGGCAGGAGGTGGTTGAGTAGAACGGAGACTCTCGACTCTCGTCTCTGGGACAGGTTGGAGACGGAGGAGGCTGACCCTGTCTTGTTGAGAGAGAGGCGGGAGGACGAGAGGCCCTCTCCTAACAGAGGAGACAATGGCAAAAAAAAGGAGAGGAAAAGGAAAATATAGGAGGGTAAGGAGAGGATAACGGAATAAGGGACGGAACAGAGAGGATAACAACATGAAGCTGATGTACAGTACATTACACAGATGGCACCCCAAGGAAATAAAGTGAGAAACGATGCAAAGCAAGAGCATTTCAAAAGGTGCAGCTGGAAAGTGTCGTGCTTGCATAAACATGAGCTAAAAGCATAGCTGTGTGGAGCAGGCTCTAAGAATGAATCAGAGGGATGTTAGAGGGTCTGCAAGGAAAAACTTTACACTATAGATCAGAGATGCACTGCAAAACCAGTTGGTGACTTGAAATCAACACTTTTCTAATTGATCTGCCTAGACCAAAGACTGGCCGGCCCAAAATGTAAACATCTGTTATTTTTCTGATAAGTTAACACGCCGTAATTAGCAACAGGAACGTTTGGTGAGAATATTGCTACCGAGTGAAGTAGACTTATTGGAAACACAAACTGGGAGTGGTCCAGTGCATCTCTTCAATTAACATACTTTATAGGTTGCCTTTGACACACATTAGATACGTCACGCTGAAGTGCACGGAAACCTGACATAATACTGCACTCCAGCCGTGCAAAGTTTTCTCATGCATCTAAATGGAGCAGTGTTGAAAAGAATCACAGAGCACTGCGCCTTGATGATACCAGATTGGAAGCAATAGAGGTGACACTCCTGATGTGTGGTACACTGCATGTTGAGCTACTGTATTTCTATTATCAGAGAGGTCATTGCAAATTAACTCAGAGCAAATGCAAGGAACTATTTAAAAGGAAAATGTTATCTTTTACAAATTACTGTGACTCTTCTGTGGCTCATTCAGGCTCCAAGAGAGACTAAGACTTTCAGCAGATAACAAGAAGGCAGTAAAATTGCTCTTTTTTTAACTTATGAGTTTTACACTAAGGGGAAAAATGGAAACTACTTAGTGGGGCTAGCTGCCTTAACCATTCTAATTACTGGTGTTACACAATGTGTTAACACTCACAATGGAAAATAACTGATGACCACTCAGAGCAGGAAGGCTAGAAACATATTTAGAATCCTTCTTATGTAGTTACCTGTGTTATAGTAAAAATAAATTACAATCGGCTAAACCTGCATTAGATATCGTAATCAGCCAAAAAAATTCTGATCGGTGCTTCTCTACTCTTAATAGAGTTATCAAGCTCTGTGACTAAATCCATGAGTTTAAAGCAGCTTGCATGCTGGAGAGGATGAGTTAACAGGATGTCCGTGCACAATAAGCAAACAAGTGCTTTCCCACAGACAGGCCATCCATTAGTACTAAACAATGCATGTTCATTTGGTCATACATCTTTCGCACTGCAACCAATGTCATCATGGGACATACATAATTTTACACTTTCAAACTGCCAGTGTAATATGTAATATGTCAGACAAGTGAAAAACCACAGGCAGAGAAGTGAAAATTGTGACATTGCATTCAATATTCAAACCTAAAGCTTTTCAACCAACATACCTTGAGGAGAAAAATCAAGGATTAATTTAAACCCCAAACCCAGCCATACAGGTTAGCACAAATTTTAGCACCCAAATTTCTCTTCCACTCAGGGGACTAACATTTTTCTCTAAATTTCACTCACTTTTACCATCCTCCTCCTATGCTGGCAGTGAGGGATTTGAACAGTGGTCTTTTAAGCAAAGTTCCCCAGTGGTTAAACAGATGGAAGAGCAAGAAATGTGAGTGCACTGTAGGATCTCACCGTTTCTTTCAAGCAAGAGTGGGTCAGAATGTTTCTTGCCTATGTCAGCAAAGGAGCGCACCAGAGGGATGCGATTGCTGAGCTTCCTTTCATTCTGGTGGTGGTGCTTCTTCAGCATTGCTTCCCGGACCTTGTCTCGCAAATCTTCCTTCAGTTGGCCGGATGCCACCATGCTGTCTATGACCATTTCTGGAACGCACAGAGACAGTTATATAAAGACAAACATGCAGCATTACACAATATAAACAGCACAGCTCTGGTTAAGAAAGAGTTTCCATTCAGGGCTTTAATGTTATTTTAATCTTAGACTTTTGAGGATTTATTTGTAACTGTTGCTTTAGTGTGGTGGAATGATCTTACAGCAAACAAGAAGGGGGTACAAAAAATGAAAATTAGTTTTTTATTTACTATAACCTACACAGGGTCAAAATTGTAAACACAGGCTGAAATGCCAGATTTTGGCATAAATCTGTCTGGATGGAGTCTATCAGAGGTCTAGACAGACTGTGATTAGATGCAGTCCACAATTTTTTAATGGGCTTAAGGTTGGGGGCTTTGGGACAGCCACTCAAGGAGCCTGATTTGTCCATGTCAGTTTTGATGTGTTTTCGAATCATTGCTCTCTTTCACGGTTCACACGGTTCTATCCCATTTTCTATTCATCCAACCCAATCTGTAACCCTCAGACAAAGGAAACTGTTTAAAATAAAACTGTTGAAAAAAAAATTCCATTTCTGAATTGATTCTCATATTCATTCCTAAAGATAAAAAAAAAAAAAAAAAAAAAAAAAAAGCATTTTCCACTGTGAACTTAAATGTGTGAGCCGACATTTCCGGCTCACGCTCCACTCCAGGAGGTGAATATGTAATGTCATGTTTTTAATAATGCACCAGGTTAGTGTCCAAATAGCAGCTGTAGATGTCTCTGGCATCCTCTGTTTTCTACCCAAGGTCGGTTTGGGTATTCTGCCCCACAGCATGTTTGTGAAAGCAATTGTTCCAACATTCAGGGAGAGGGTTTGGCCCTTACAGCCACCATTAGCTCCCATTACTTTATTCATCTGCTGTTGAATGTTAATATAATACTAGTGTCAATATGTTGCATAACTACAGATATGTCATTCAGGTAACAGAATCGAATCGATTCTTGTAATTTGAATCTATACCACCCCCTAGTTTAAAATGTATTAAAACACCTTTGTTCAATTTTCCCATGACCTGGAAACTTCTGGCAGACCAGTATCGGTGTTGAATCAAAAGCGAATCTTACATTGCTATGTCCTTTCCCATTACACTATTTCGAAACCAACACCAGTAATTTGAACCCACTGGTGTAGACAAGCCAAATGTCTACTAAAAAAAACCTGGCACAAAGGATGACCGATTAGGCTGCAATGAGAAAAGCTTTGGAGGAGTCTGGTGAGGCTTTTTCAAAGGAAAAAAAACAAACTTACATATAGCGTCAGACTGGCAGACGCAACACCACTCACAGGCCCCTCAGCCTGAAACCCCTTCTGGTTTATTTATGGTGTTTTATCTGGTTGGTAAATGGATTTGGTGTCCTGTGTATGAATTGATTCAGGGTTTAGGCATGAGAGCAAAGATTTTATCGATTAGACAAGTTCCTCACTTAGAAACCCTCAATCATGGTGGGGTTGCACTATGCCTTGGAGGTGTTTTGTCTACCATAGGTACTGGTGAATTTTGCAAAGATGAGGATATATTAAAGGAAAAAGAACAAAAAGTCTAATTCTTTTATTTTGAACTTAAATCAACAGTTAAATGATTTCCAAGAGGAACACCAAATTAAACTTCTTCAATGGCCTCAACAAACCCAACAATACTGAAAATTTGTTGACTTTGTATAAATGCCGAGTCATTGCTAGGAAAGTGACCAATTTTAAAGTAGCGCTATCAGTTCAGGAAAGAAGACTACAGAAAGCATTTGGGCGAGGTTCAGTTTCAAAAGGAAGATCTATATCCATTATTAGTGAGGGTGTATGTATTTATTTGCTCCTGAATGCAAAATTTGGGTGCTTTGCGGTTTTAAGAGCATCAACATAGAATTCAAATCCATGCCTTCAAATTCAGTTTTTTCGAAAATACCTGAAGTTTCACTCACATGAAACAGTAAACACCCTAAATTAATATTAGGTTCATACACATGGTGGGTTTAGGTAATAATTAAGTGTTTGTATTTGTGCTCTATCTTTTTTATTTTCCTCAATACTACAAATTACACAGAATAATCTGATCATCTTGCTGCCTAACTTTAAAAAGAAAATCGGAATTTCAGTGAATTGTGTGCAATTTACCTGCGATTTCCTCAATACTGTTGGCCCTCATATCCAGCAAGACTGTGCCATTCAGTATGCAGCTGCGTAGTTCGAATAAGCTGTGTAGTGATAATGTGGCCACGTAAGGCTTACTCCACCTCTCTCCACCGTCTTCCACATCCTCTTCAAATTTCAGCCATCTGACGCACATAGAAAGAATGGTTTAAGTGGAGAAGCAAAAATGAGCTGCATTCGAAACAGCCTTGTTAGTCTTTCAACCATCAGATGTAAAATCTGCAGTGTTCTTGTCACAGTCAACTGCATTTTTCTGCTTTGACACATTGCATTTGACAGAGCGCACAGACTAACAGAAGCTGTGCAAACTGGATGACTAATGCTCCAAATCTGCCACTAATTGAACACGTTTCTGTGTTAGAAAACATTCTGTGAGATGCCAGATGAGTAAAGTCACTAATTCCACTTCAACTCTCGAGGGCTTAGAAAAACAAACGTGTGAAAGTTTTAAGACCTGAAGCTGAGCCTGAGCTTTGCACTGAATATTCCCTGACAATTGAGTTGCAGTGATTAAAAGCAGCCTAGGTAAGGGGAGCAGAGCAAAAACTAATGTTCGTCGTTGCTTCAATATAAAAAAATACAGCCCATTAAAAAAATTATAATTTATCATTTTGATTTCTGGGAAGTAGCACATCTCCTAGACAAAATTTTCACAGAAACAAATGAATCTAAAAAGAAATAATAACTAACGTTTGTTCATAAAGCCAACAGGTGAATATGCAACCCTGGAGGCCTTTGTTTATTTCAATTCATGTAAATGTAATCAACCTGTTTATGCTTCCATTGTTATTCTAACCTGGCGGTCTCTCTCCACTCAGTTGCGCCGCCATGTCTGAAGGACAGCTCATCCAGCTCAGTGAAGAGGTCATGTGGGATGTGCTCAAGGTCATCGTCCTCTGTTCCTAGGATGAACTGTACCCTCTGTGAAGGTGTGTCTGGACAAAGAGATTGTAAATGGTAGATGTTATATTCATCAAGACAGGCATTCAATGCTGGTTTTATTTTGTTTGATCAAATATACAATAAAGGTTCTCCAACAACCCAGGTATATACCAAGATTTCCAAATAATACTTCAGTTGGTGCTGCTGGCTAAATTTTTATCAACTGGCAACGCTTGATTGTTTGAAGGTTGTGATTTAATTTTCCTTTTCATTTTTGTGTTACCTTTAAGTGCAAATATCAAAGTTTAGATTAATAACATGTACATTATAGATCATAATTGGCTTTTCCGTTGTTTTTAAAAGCATATTAGTAATTCTAAAAGCAATTGTCAAGAAAAAAGCTTCAGTAGCCACTCTAACTTAAGAACAGGAAGTGAGTACCATATATGGACTATTTCGTGTCATCTGGATTCACAGGGCCTGATCGACTTTTTTGTACAAAAGACGCGGACTGGTTTATTGATAAAAATTTATTTCTAACAGAAGGATGGAGATAGCATGTAAACAATAAAACATCTATGTAGGAAAATGGGGTGAGTTCTGTCGAAGTAAATGGGTAAAGAGGACAAATTTCTCCTCACTGGACAAAAACATACTCAAGAATGGAAACACATTTCCCCCCCAAGAGTATGAAACAATATTGAATTTAAGGGATGAAACAACACATTTTAAGCTACGATAGATAACTTCAGCAGGGAGTTAACAGCCAGACCACTGAGGCCCCCGCAGCTGTTGTTTGTGGGAGTTTATTAGGTAAGAAAATCCTTTTAGTTTTTATGTGTGGTCTATTATAACAAAACATCTTCAGTTTATGAACTTTTATTCAAGCCTGAAACTTTATTAACAACACTTCTGTTTTGGGGGGACCTTATGTTAAGCGTTGATGCCAGAATTTGCTGTTCCAAATGTAACGTTATCACTCTTCAGCAAACTTTGTCTGTATTCTCAGCTGACTTGTGCTTTCTTTTTTTTCCTTTTATGTTTTTACATCTACTTCAGCCATGGGAATGGTTTTACAGTACAAAACACAATATTGTATTTTATTGTGTGGTTAGCTTGATGTCATTCCTAGATTAAAACTGTATCATAGCATAAGTAGCCAGGCAATTTGTATTGACCAAGCAAATATCTTTTAGGCACCACTAAAGTCAATCCAAGTGTCACTAGTAGTACTTGTGCTGCTATTTGAAAACTATGGTGCTATGTAAGAAAAGATTTGTTGCAATTCAAGCAAAGAAAGATTTGTTCCAAATGCTACACATAAAGACTTTAGAGCTAGAAATAAAGGCAATAAACATAGACCTTTCAGAATATTATATACAAACAGCTAATCGGTAACTGACAGTAACGATAACACATTTTAAAAATCCTCCTCTTTTATTTGTAGGGGAAAATAAACAGGAAACATAAGTAGATGTAAGAAAATAAGTTTGTTTTTATCAGGCTTCTCTTCATAGAGTTAAACTTTTATTTGTTGCTCATTACATCTTGCAGCTCTGATGCCACAGCCACTTTCCACACCATGCACTTGCACACATCACTTAAAATGTCACGGCCATCATCCTGTCAGACGCTGGATCACAGTGGCCTTTAAGGCTTTTTAACAAGGAATGCTTCAGGCAGAACTTTGAACTTTATGAGCATCGTAGTGTTAGACTGCAGCATATCACATCACTTGGTTCTTATACTGCACACATTTATTCATTTTAAGCACCATGAAAATTAATGGCTAGTGCCCTGCACGCCCAAGCAGATTATAACAATAAAAACTCACTGTATGACAAAAACGTGCTAAACTAAGGCTTTGTCCACATAAATCTACTCTGTTCTACAATGTTTGGAATCTACTGGCAAATGTGTTGTTTGTGTGATTGCTGTACAACCAAAGTGGACAATGTAAACAACAATGAGCTGCTTTTTCCCCTGCATCCAGCCTAATCTAATCATAAGTAGTAAGCTTTAAGAAAGTCTCAGTATGCATTTCAAGTGACCACTTGTGATCGGATTTTACTTTCTTTGCTCTATAATCGCCTTTAGTTCGGACAGTTAGCTGTAAACTAGGCAGATGAGACATCATGAACTCTGTACATTACAACAATATCATGTATTCAGGAATTAATGCAGTCCTGGTAAAAAGCTTAAAATTAAAAACAGATCCAATAAATGTGAAAAGAACCATCAGTTCCTTAATGAATCGTAACATAGCTTGGTATTAAATGAACTATGCAAAACTCAAAACCAGTTTTACAAAGCAGAAAAAATGCATGACGTGCAAAGTGACCCCGAGGATCAACGGGACAAACTGAAACAAAAGTTGCTCTCTTTTTGTTGTTGCAGAAATGACCGCTAAAATAAAGCAGAAAGTTTTCTGTGGATATATCATCCTGCACATTTGGATTCTGACAGGTGAGTAGGTGGTTCTTCATTGTGGCCATGAGCACACGTCTGTTTGTTCTGCCTTGCAAGTGGATCTGTGTGAGTCCTCAATGATAGAAGCTTTTTTTCCCCTTCCTTTGCCATCCTGCTAACTGTGAAAGGTGGAAAGATAAATATGGCTCATCATTCAGCCAAGTGACCAGCGGCTAAAAGAAATAGGCCTCTGAGCCATTTCATATATATGCCTTAGGGAAACAAAAGTCATGGATTACTAAACCCTGATCAACATAAAAAGGAAGGTATAAATGAAATACTTTATTTACATTTATTTTAAGTGAAGATTTTATTAAAAGCAAATATTTCTTAGCATGGATTTTTTTTTTGCTCTACACAATAAAACAAAAATAATTGATGAATCTGATGGTATTTGATAAATTTTTACCTGGGGTGCCAAAACATTTGTTCACATGCATACTGTCTACATTGATTTACAGTTCACAAGATTTACAGAATATGAAGGTCATCAGGTGGTTTATTTACTAGTTTTTGACTGCAAAGGATCCATGAATAAACCAATTTAGCACAGTGAATCTGTAGTAGATCAACAGTTTAGCCTTTGGCTAAAAAAAGGTGTACTTAAGCATTTCATGTTTACAAGGCATACTGAAATAAAAACAGAGTCAAACCATAAGTGGGGGATTCTCTTCCATCTTCCTTTTCTTCCTCACAGTCCCTGTCCTTCTTCTTTCGGTGATGTCTGCGTTCTCTGTGGCGGTGGCGCCGTTTGCTCCCTCTTCCGAGTGGGACGTGGACCCCTACGTACACTGCTCTATGACCTGGGACAGAAAGGACACTTTATTCAATGAAGGTCCCTAACACAAAATCTATTTTGTTATGGGCTGCTTTGATCCTTTTCTTTTTTGTGTGTTCTGTCTGGCAATGTAGCGTTAAGAATTGTTGTCTTAATGCCAAAAAGAGCCCAACAGATTTCACTTTCACAAGTGGAGCCTTACTGCTTTCACCACAGTGTTCCGCTTGATTTATATATGTAACAAGGTTTAATAGATTTTATGCTAGGACTATTTCATGTTCAGTGGACACTGAAAAGGGAAGGTAGAAGAGAAAAAATGGAGGGAAACAGATCAGACAAAATGCTAAAAGGGAGAAAAGGTGAAAGATAAAGAGGAGAGGAAAGGGAGAGAACACGATAACATCCTCTGAGTCTGCTTCTAGATCTGCAAAGAGAGATATAAAAAGAACAGCAAAACCAACCAGGTACAAACAACCAACACCTTGATACCATCACTGAAGAATATACAGTATTACTTAATATGAAATGTATAAAGTGACAGCTAAAGATAATAGAGGTTTTCTGAATAGAAGTAAATCTGCAAGTACCTGAATCCAAGCACTTGTAGGTGTTTGTGAGAGTGCACTTGTGTATGTAAGGTTTTTCCATAAGAAAAAGGCTCAATAGTGGTTGTGGGGAGCCAAAGACCTGCCCCCCAACCAACCACAGCCCACCCCACAAACCCTGAAGTGCCACACCCTGCCCTCCTGCTTTGATCATTTTCAATTGGCACGCATGTTAAATACCTGACTTCCCTCTAGTTCAAGAGACAAAAACATTTCTCTCAGTCATAGAAAGCAAATAAAATCGTAATAAATCAACTACTTAGTTAAGTTCTTCTTGAAAATATAAAACATTAACATTCCAAATTGAGCACAACTTTAAATGTACTTTGGAAAGTTTCATAAAAGACAAAGATTGTGTCACGGCTCCTAGAACAGACATTAGAATCACAGACACCCAACACTGAAGAAGAGAAAAAGAATCTCTCTCCATTTCTTGAGTTAATCTACTTGACAGAAACCAGAGTGCAACATTTAACTTTTGCTCTTAGTTTTTTTTCCCCTTAGTGTTTTGTCTGCTTCTCCTCATTATTGTTACAGCCACAAAGGAACTGCGTCCCGAAATAATATGGCCTATTTTCACCCAACTCACGCTGCCGAAACCCATTTTTTAAAATACCCATTTTTTACAGATGAGTCATTTCTCTTTGTTTTGAGAGAAAACCCAGGAGAAGTGACACCAACATGCAGAATGTAGAAGAAAAGAAATACGAAGGAGATACGGAGAATATAGGTCAAACGAATGATGAGCAACCGCAACGGAGGATAGAGAGGTAGACTTAAACACCGAGGTAATAACTGATTACATTTTCTTCTACACTACATTTGTGGCCTTTAAGAACGTGTCTTTTACTGCATTAGTTAGCAACTGATGTTGAATAAATTTAATTAAAAGATAAGAGTGTCAGAAAATTAGCAATATTGTTGAGAACAAAATAATACTTTAAATCATAAATGACACTGGGTGTGTTAGCAAAGCATTTAAAAACTGGATGTGCATCCTTAACATTCACCAAGAAATCCTATATAGTTTACGAAATAACATCCGACCAGAGGCTCTTACTTCATCGTTAATGAAATTACAGAAGAAACGTGTGGTTTGTATATTACAAACTGATGTCAACAGGAAATTAGAGCCATTAGTTTCCATATGGATAGGGAAACATTACTGATGTTTCTACCCCTTCCACTGCTTAATGGCTTTTAAGACTCTTGAGAGCAATAATGCTTAAAATCATCAATTTTTTTCTATTGACTGTAGGTCTGTTTTTTTTTACTAAACTGTTTTTTTTCTTTTTGTCCAAAAACAAACTAAAACACTTATGTATTATATAATTTTTCAAAAAACTGATTTTTTTATAATATAGTAATAAGTCATCTATATGTTGTAAACAAAAAAAAAACAAAATTAAACTGAGTAATGAAATTAAAAAACATAATTATTTGGCTTTCTGTACTGACTTTATGAAATAATCAAAATTTTCAATAATTTTCTAATTTCTTGAGATCCACCACTACATCTACTGAATTCCCTCTACTGAAACTCAAATGTCGCAGCATTGTCCAAATATTAAAGTGAGTTTATCTCACCATAAGGTATGCAGACGGTCTGTCTGCACCGATGAGGATTCACTTATCTCAGCATGCTGAATGCTTGATGGGTTCAACTCCGCTTTTGATTGGAAACCGTGTTCCTATTATTTCAGCTAATAACTACCTGACCACTTTGGGGTACTTATGGACTCTAAATTCAACCAAAACATTTAGCCCAATATGGTCAGAAGATTAAGTAAAAGGGTGGGGAGGGGAATACACATTGCAGTAGGGGTGGACCTTTATCATTTGATTTAATCCGTCCGTCCGTCTTCTTCCGCTTATCCGGGGTCAGGTCGCAGGGGTAGCAGCTTCAGTAGGGAGGCCCAGACGTCCCTCTCTCCAGCCACTTGGGCCAGCTCCTCAGGAGGAATCCCAAGGCGTTCCCAGGCCAGCCGGGAGACATAGTCCCTCCAGCGTGTCCTGGGTCTCCCTCTGGGCCTCCTCCCGGTGGGACGTGCCCGGAACACCTCACCAGGGAGGCGTCCAGGAGGCATCCTGACCAGATGCCCGAGCCACCTCAACTGGCTCCTCTCGACGTGGAGGAGCAGCGGCTCTACTCTGAGTCCTCCCCGGATGACTGAGCTCCTCACCCTATCTCTAAGGGAGAGCCCAGACACACTACGGAGAAAACTCATTTCAGCCGCTTGTATCCGGGATCTCGTTCTTTCGGTCACGACCCAAAGCCCGTGACCATAGATGAGGGTAGGAACGTAGATCGAACGGTAAATCGACAATGATTAAATTTGATTTAATCATTGTCATGAAAAATTCCTTATTATGATAAGAATTTGGGTTTATCTTGTTTTCAACTGTTTCAATTATGTATCTAAAGACGATGAATGTACATAGTTGAACAAACAATATTAGCTCAAGTATACAGTATCAGGTTGTTTTGCATCATATAATCAGAACTGGGATTAGTTCATTGCACTCCTTAGATTGGATAGCAGAGGATTTGGATTTTTTTAATGAATTTTTTTATTATTATTATTTGTTCATTAATTACTATAAATAACATAATGGCTTTGTACTTACTTTCCAAATCTTCTGTCTCATAGTTTGAAAGAGTGGTGAAACTGGTCTTTCCATGGTCAACTATTGCCTCCTCATCTAGACCCTAAAACAATAATAACAAATAAAAGAGAAAAAAAAAATATCAGTATTAGAATTTTGGTCATGGAATGTTTTTATTAAACCTTTAAAATAGCATTATACAGTAGGTCGCTTGCAGTTTTCGTAAATACTCTCGGAAGAGAAAGATTTTCTTGTTAAAAAGTTAATAGTTTTGTTGGATAGGCAATAAAAAGCTGGTTAAATGTCTTATCTGCAACAGAAATAAAAGATGAAAGGGATAATTCCACTTTGACCAAGGACAATAAATTCAGCATTTCAAATAAAAATACCTACCAGGATCAGTGTTAATATACCACGTGTCCATTTCTATCACTTTCAAACATCATATACAGAAACTCAAATACAGTTTTTAAATAAATGAGCCCTTACAGTATGATGCAGCACGCTCTCTTACAAATTTTATGAGGGTTTATCTATGGGTCATATTCCACAAACAAATTAGTCTGTATTGATGAAAATGTATTTCTTTTTATGACTCATGCCATAAAGGTTATGTTACATAGTAACTCCAAGAGGTTGACTACAGCAGTTAAAAAAAGAGCGATACCTTTTCCAGAATATGTGGCCTAATGTCACTGTCATGAAAACACTCGTGACTCGAGGGCTTCAGTTAAGGAGACAAGCAGCACCTGGGAAACATAGCAGCAAATATACACACACCCCTGGTAATCAAACCAAATAGTCTAGATATAATTATTATAGTACTTAAATACACACACACACACACACACACACATTGAACACACTCACATCCAATACCTTACACTGTGGTAATGTTTTTGAAACCAATAATAAAGCATTATAAAATCTAAAGTATTAAAAAACACCAAACAAAGAAGCACAAATCAGAACTTCCCTGAACATATACCAAACCTGAAGCAAAACCAAACTCTGTTAGTTAAAATGCTCCCTGAATTCTTTCCCCTGCGTGACTGAATGTTTCAGACTAAAGGGGGAAAAAAACAGCTGCTTGTGGCTGCAGATAAATGTGTCTCTAAAAAAGGAAAGGTATTTTATGCTCATACAAAAATACAGCAAAATAAAAATCAAAAGGAAAATGCACCGTCATACTGGATAATTTAAAGAAAATGAGCCCAAACACTGCGACAAATCCACAACAGAACGCCTGGACAAAAAAGGAAAAAAAAAAATGTGTCAAGTGCGTTGCAATGTCCTAGTGAGAGTCCAGACTTCACCCCAACACAAATTCTAGGATATTATAGAAAGCTGTGCAAGAAGAAATGTACACGTATTCATTCAATTCAATTCTCAACTCCCTAGAAATTGTTGCACACCACAAACCTTTATTTGTAAGAAGTTGTTCTATTATATATTTTAGAACCACAAAAATAAACTCATTGGGTTACTCACAATGTAATGGGATCGGCTTGAATAAGATGAGAGATGAAAATCTTAATTTAGACAAACATTTTTATAGGACACAAATACCCGGGGGGGGGTGAGCCAGTACTGACTACAGCTGCCGAGTTTATATTAATTTATATTCTGTTTCCTTTTCACTGTAAGTTCACATATAAGTGGAATGATTTACGTAAATAAATGATCTAAAGCCTTGTTACGGCATTAAGACTAATAGAAGTTTATTTTTGTCCCCACAAAACTAGCGACTAGCAAAAACACTTGCAACAAAATGTTTAAATGAGGATCTTTTATTGTATTTCTTCCAGTGAATCACGTGGAGGCAATGCTGCAGAGCATGTGTGCACAAAAAAGGTGATGTTAGCCACATGTTGGTTGGATACATGATACAGGAACAGCATGAGGGCCTTTTGTTTTCTCAACATGCAAGTCACCTCGACAGACTACGCTCTCATTTGCATGGAAAGCAGGTTGGTCATTTTCTGCTTGCCTCGTTTCACTGCTTTGCTCTACTTTCCACTATTAATATGTCATTGATGACGTTCAGATTTTCACACATCATCATCATCCTCGTTCTACTGTAAATCTTCTGTGAGTGACATCATCTGAGAGTGTATTTCTAGGTTCTTCGTGCTGTTCCTAGTTTGCTCATTGGCTCCTCGACTGACGGATTTACACGATAACACCGCTCTTTGTCAGAGCCCCGATGAGAAGAAGTAATTTCAGAGAGTAGAGGGAGAAAGAAATTAATCAGTCTCTTGTAAGTGGAGGCTTGTCCACCCACAGGACAGAATGAAGAGCGACTAAAACCATTTAATGACTTCCTAATGACATTTTGTGTTCAATAAGCATCTAAAGTGCTTTCCAAAGTATTAAGATCTGTTAAACTTTTATACATTCTGTCACGTTATAACCAGTCTTCACTGTATTTTATTTGTATTCTGTCATAGGTCCACACAACGTGCTGTATAGTTGTAAACTTCAGACACGCCCTACCAAGGTATCGAATCAACAGGTGGAAAAACTCTTTTGTCCCTACAGTCACTGGCTTTTTATACAAACTGTAGGGTCAGGACCTTATATCAGGTCCTGATTTTATGTTGCTATCTAATTGCTGCACTTTATCTTTAATTTCAACTTCAGCTTTTATCGTTAATCTTCACTTCGTCTTACCTCCAGTCTTTTATCTTTTGCAAATGTGTGTTTTGGATTGATCTCCTTAAATTTTTTATTAGTCGCTTCTTATCCTTCTGTCTTGTCTATTGTCTGTAGTGTTTATGTGATTGTGTGATGGCTGCCTGCTACTACTATTACTTGCTGCAAACAAATTGCCCTTTGGGGACCTAATAAAGTAAAGTCTAAAGTCTAAACTTGAAGAAAAAGGCTCCACATAGAGACTGAAATATTTGCCCATTCTTCTTTGCAGGCTCAGTCAGATTGGAAGGACATGCATATCTGAAAATAATTTTTCCAAGTCTTGCAATTAGATTTAGGTCTCTATTTTGACTGGACCGATATAACACATGTATATGCTCTGATCTAAATATGAAGAAATGCATCCAGACACCATGATGCTGGCACCACCATGTTTCAGCATGTGAATGGTGCATTCAATAAATTGAATTTCAGTACTATTTGACCGGAACACCACCTTCCGCATGTTTGCTGCAGGTGAAGTTTTCTCCACGGGGGGGCTATAACTTCAAAATAGACATTCAGTTTCAATTCAGTTTAGTTTATTTATATAGCGCCAATTCACAATATATCACACAAGTGTATTTACATTACTGAAAGCAACAAAAGAAGCTATTCTATTTTTTAATACATAAATGTTGCCCTTCTATCGTTGAGAAGCATGATCCAGGCAGGAGGATGGTGTATACAAATCAAGCTGTCTTGTATTGAAGATGATCTACTGTGCAGGTACAACTTTTAGTGAGAATCTATGGGTAAAGATTTTTGCGCCAAGAGCGGAAATACGTCACCAATCAGACATCGTCGATGAATGAAACAACTTTACTCATCATAAACTTTCACATTTTTATCTTGCACAACTAAAAAAAGTCTACATAAATATATTTCAAAATATTTTTATTTTTTTATTTAATTATCTTATTCAAGGTAAGGTGGTGAGTGGTGACTGGTGGGGCGGCGCCCTTGCACCCCCTATTGGCCTGCCGACACTGGTGAGCTACATCCTCTACACAGCAAACTTCAAACAAACTTTTATGAATTTGTCACATAAAACTTTCAATTAGAATCAAATAATTGAGGCATTTTACTTGTTTTAACACAGAATTTAGTAAAGATTGTATGTCTCATTTTAGCTGAAATGAGTAGAGCCGGAAATAGCTGCTACTTTATCTTTAAGCTTCTTATAATACTTCTCCACAAAGTGGATGTAGTTTACAGTACCTGTTTGTGTGCTGAAGTCAAGAATCAAGCTTTACATGCATGTTGTCCCTAATGGCAGCTTAGCAAGCTATAAACACTTGTCAGAGTACATGGTGCCTTCGACCCCACGTCTCTTAGAACGATCTAAGAACATGTGATGAAACCTGTCACATAGCTTTTTTCATAAATAAACCCTAGTCTGTCTACAGAACCACAATCCCTGAGGTGAAAGGCTGGGGAGAGTTACAGTCCCCCTGTTACTCGACCTTAGCTGTGCTTTGTGGGCATAAATGGCTAACATCACTGGGGAAGGCTAGTGGGAGGAAGGAATTGGCAACGGAGTAAAAAAAGCCGGCATAAGTATAGGGCTGTTGACAGAATGCAGTTGTGTGGAGCTGCAGCATAAAAAAGTCTGGCCTTTTGTTAACAGTATTGTGCATCCATGGAACACATGCTTTTTTGTCTTATGGGCCATTTTGGTTCCATAACGCCTACAGCTGAAGCCAGATATTTAATACACTGTTTAAAAAAAACAACTAATACAACCTTTTTCACATTAAATTTGACTTAGCTATTTCTGTTTTTTACGTCAGTTAAGATTAACGCACTTATTCCTATTTGCCCAATGTGAGAACTTTTCTATAAATTTCCTCTAATTCTGAAATGCACAAGCATTAATATGCCTTTCACTCATTTCAAAGGCAACACCTCAAACACACTTCTGTGACTTAATGGAAATATTAAAAGCAGTCAGACGAGGAGAAAATGATTGACCTTCACAAAGTTTATCCTTGGGTATGATTTCCAGATGCCTGAAGGAGCCATATTCATCTGTTCAAACAATTTTATGAAATCTGTTCAGAATACCAACTTGAGACTCCCAGGTCAAAATGGGGGGCAGCTTCCAAGGTGGTGGAGATCCAGATCCAGACAAATGGTAATGGCCAACCAATCGGACATTGTGATCATTAATAAGCAGCAGAGGACAGCTGTTGTGATCGATGTGGCCACCCTGAGTGATGGAAACATCAGGAAAAAAGAGCACGAGCAACTGGAGAAATACCAAAGGCTCAGGGAAGAACTAGCAGGAGCCTGGAAGTAATACCCGTGGTCATAGGAGCACTGGGGGCAGTAACCCCAACAGATACCTGGAGAAACATCAGACATCTCAGTCCAGAAGAGCGCAATCTTAGGAACAGCTAAGATCCTAAGAAGAACCCTCAAGCCTCCAGGCCTCTGGTAGAGGACCCAAGCTTGAGAAATGGAGAGCCACCCACCCTGCTCAGGAGTATGAGGGGTGGGTAAGTACACCCCACGAATTATTTATTTATATAAATATATTTTAATATATATAATTTCGGTAAGTCGAAATGATCTCTAAACTAAATAAGAAAAATGTCTGAATTTATATCAGAAAATATGAAATGGTTATATGTATTAGTATACATTGTGTGTAAATAACTGAATTTAAAATGCTTTATACCCTCTGGCTTTAGGTTAGACTCTTTAATAAAAAATATAATAAGACATCACAAGATCAGATTGATCTGCTTCAGTCTTAAAAGGCAAAAATGAAAACAATGAATTCAGCCTTTCATACTGCTGTTTATTGCTGGTGGAAAGGCCCACTCAAAAGCCTCACTGAATAATGAATAAGGTTGCTAATAAAAACAGACTTGTATAATGTGTTTTTTAAAGGTCATGAAAGGCCTCACATTGGAAATATATATTTGCACATAAAGTGAAAAGTATTTTATCTACTATAGTTTCCACACTATATGTCCAAAGAGTAGATGACTAATCCAGCTGTACTGTGAAATGCCATATGAAAATTTAGTCAGCTTATGTACTCAAACAACCAATGTGTAGGGCTTTAGGTATACCTAAGTATTAGGTAAATGTATTAGATCAGTAGGACATGGAGCACAGGCAGTGTAACGGAAGGACCAGCAAAGAACAATGAAAACCAGTGAGTTTATGTACTGAGGTGAGAGTGGAGAATTACATTGAATGTAGAATGTTGAATGTGTTGAATGTAATCAGGGGGTTAGAAGCAGCTGTCGAGGTAAGCAAACAGGCAGAATAAGGGAAGATGAATAATTAACACAAAGGAAGTGGAGCTGGACACAAAGTAACTGCAAACCAGAGGGAAAAAGGCTAACACTGGTCTAAATAAATCCAAATACACAAAGAACAGAACACAATAATAGAACAAAAACTAAACACATAAAGATGGACTAATATGGCAACAATATGGCAAGCATTAACAAACACAGAAACATGAACTGTACACAGCAAGACGTTTTAAACAAAGAAATCAGAAGAGATCAAAACACAAACACAAATGAAAACTAAAACCTAAACACCCAAGGATCATAACACTTTGTGAAATCTAGAAGCTTATACAAATATATGTGAAGTTAAACAAAGACAGCATTAAGACCATGTTAAATGGTCTACATTTTATGTTTTGGTTCCTTTAGGGGAAGATAAATATGCATGAATACACAGATACTGCTGATACAAATATGAAGATAAATTATAACTGTAAACTGACTGATCAGTAGGGAATGACTCTGATGTGCTTTCTTAAGTCTTCACAAAACAAACTACAGGCCAAAAGTTATGAAGACTGTCTGTCAGTTTTAGAATTAAAAAGTCAAATGAGACTTCCCCTTTGTTTAATTAGCTGATTTAAAAAAAATGCATGTTTTTTTTAATCTTAGACAAAAACTGGAAGAAATAAAACAAATAAAAATATAGCTACAGATAAAAAATTAACAGACCATTGCATATATCTTTCATTCCACCGTCTGGTGAAGCGCATTATATTAAAGAGATACTGACAAGGTGCTCACCTGAACTGGTGGAGAGCATACAAAGATGTGCCAGTAGTTTAAAGAATAACACAAAACTCTAACCCCTAAAAATCATAACATCACAAAATCTAAAACTGATCTCTTAATTTTTTCTAGAGATATATTTAGCAATTTCTGTCAGACAAAAGACTGTATGATTTAATGAAGAAAACTATTTTGTCCATAAACCATAGTTCAGTAGTTTTAGGGCAGTGGCTATCAAGTATTTAAGTATTTATTTTATCAACATTTAACCTTAAGCAAACGCTGTAATCGATGACAAGTGTGAGCATTCATTGTAGTGCCGGGCAATAAAGCACTTTCAATAATTTATTGAGGAACATAAAATGGCAATAAGAATGAAAAGGGAAGGCTTAAAGATCCAATAAGGCAGACAATACATACAGCCACTGGTCCAGTAACCAAAGCAAGCATGGCTGATAGAAAGCGGTTGAAAGCATGGCTCCGCTTTTCAAAATGCACAGGCTCGCTGCATTATTTGTGAGGTGAAGTAAAAGGCCAGCAGCGGCCTTTTTTTTCAAAAAAGCGACCAGCAAAAAATCTAACGACTTCTGCTAGGTGGCTTCCCGTGAAAGTAACGATTGTTCTGAAGTTATTGTCTTGAGAGAGCGGCGAATGCTGCTGAGAGCCCATTTCTCCAAGCCGTGTCTCACAGACAGACAGCTGCTGCCTCGTCGTGAAAGCCGCCTGTAGTCAGAGCAAAGAGTGCAGGGAGGAGAGCCTCCCTGCTCCCTCATTGCAAATGTATCCCGCCCTGATTTACAAAGCGGCATAAAATATAATGTGTAATATAGGTATTTTTCTTCTCTGAAACTGTTGCACTAAAATACTTTCCTGAATTTGATTCACACACAGCTTCAATTCCTTATTCCCCTCGTTCACTCTGTGCCCCTGACAACTGATGTTTTGGTAAAAATGTGTTTTATGTAGGGCTGTCAATCGATTAAAAAAATTAATCTAATTAATTACATACTCTGTAATTAATTAATCTAAATTAATCGCATATAATTTTTGCTGTGAAAGTATTTTAAATATTTAAATTCAAATGATTCAATGAATAATCAGCATTAGATAAATTAAAGTTCAAAAACTTTAATTTATCACCGTGACAAAACGGGACAAAACGGGTGAATTAGAGCGTGCTTTTAGTGTATGCTACACAGAGGCATTCCAAATCGTTGGATGTACGTTTCTTTCGTTTACCGAAGGACGAAGAAAGAAATGGATATTTTCAGTGAAAAAGGACCCAGGCAAAAAAATCCCAATGGACTGGGAGCCATCATACCCCGAAAGAATTTGCAGTCTACACTTCATCTCCGGTAAATACAACTTAATTTTGCACTGGTCATTGTTCTGCTTAAATAATTAAAGCCGCAAGCGGCGTCAATCGGCCCTGCAGCCAAGCGCCTTCGCGCACCGCCAGCCGTCAGCCACCGCAGAAGCTGTCACGCATTTTCTTCGTCCGTCCACCGGCCGATACACACGAACGCGTTGAGCAGCGCAACCATCAACTTACTCTTAAAACGATCTTGTGATACGTTACCTAAAGACCGCGGGCTCAATGTAGTTTGTTTGAGTGGCGTTGCCATACAGCGACCGCATCGGGAGGCGCAGGGACCATGGAGAATTGCGTGACGTCATCGGGAGGCGCAGGGACCATGGAGAATTTCTTCGTAAAATTGTCCGTTTACAAACCGCAATCCCGCTCTCGAATAAAACCTACACCCCGCTATAATTACTTTTATTAAGTTGTCCAGCCCAATCACAATGTTTTGCGTAATTGTGCAAACGTTAAACCAATCATGTATAGTGACGTCATCCAGAGGCGCAGGACCCCGAGTCAATCTGGCACCCCGAGTCGATCTGGTACCTACATCGGCGCGCAGGCGCGAAAAAACCCGGATGAAAACAATAGCAGTGAACTACCCTATACGATTAATTTGCGTTAATTTTTTTAATCCGTTAATTTTATTTAAATTAATTAATCGAAATTAACACGTTATTTTGACAGCCCTAGTTTTATGTGCTGTGGATTCAGGCAATGCATTACAATTTATTAAGGTTCATTTTTAGATCCAAACCAGTTTATATATTGAGAGAAATAAATATGTTAAATTAAAAAATTTTGAGATTTATTAAAAAACTAACATTTATTACTACATAAACACACAAAAGTACCGAAAATAGGTACCGGTATCTTGTCTACAATTTTGCCAAACAGGAAGGCAAAAATGTTAAATGAGGGCCTACTTATCGGTTTTGCCCTAATTAAAGAAACTGAAACTATTGTCATATTGTAATTAATCATATCTTTAGCACTTAACCATAAAGAATCCTGTGCCTTCAAAAAATGTTGCTGTGGTATAAAAGAAATGGTATTAAGTTTGAAATTTTAGTAACGCGACAACTCTGTCATGAACACAGCAAAACAGACATCATTTGGGTCAACAATGAAAACTGACCAGTACAGTTGGTGTGAATCTGTCCTAAATCAAAGCCCAGCTTGTGACCGTATAGTCAAACATTTTAAGTCTTCAGCAGCTGCTTTGCCATAAAAGCTCGTTTGTTGTGGCCCCGTGCTGTGATGTTGCGCATTTTTAATGTGCATTTTTTACAGAGTGTACAGTGTTGTTTTTTAAGCGATAATAAATTCAGCCTGAAGGAAAGTTTTCATAGTGTACGCTTTAAATACTGGAGCCATACAGAGTAATGCAATGCCACTACATTACAGGCATGATGTGAGAAACAACAATAAACAAGAGACAAGAATGCTAAGAATTTGTCAACTGTGATAAAGAAAGACAACTTAAGTAAATTAAATATCACACCTAAAGAGGCAATGTCATGGTTAAGCAAATTAGCAATAAAAAATGTACTCTTTCAAGAGCCGGGTTCACCTAACTTTTGTTAACATGTTTGTATGGACGGAAAAATATCCACATAGCTGCCAAGCAGGCAGTGAAATGAGCAACTAGCCACTCAACATGCCAATACGAGCGAGTCCCTCTTTGCCAGCCTTGCAGTAACTGGGAACGGATCCAATCGACGGGGAGTAACGTAACAGATGTGCTGCAAAGTGGGAGAGACCTGTTTTTAGAATTATAGTCAATGCTGAAATGACTACCATGTGATCTATTTCCATTACAAAGGAAAATAATTGGAATTTTTTGAAGCCAATAATGTCAAATTATAACAAAAAGAAAAGATAAATGATTTAAAGGCGGCATAGTCCGCTTAACCAAGTATTTGTAATGCTAATTAGTAACAGATACCGTAACATGTAACGTGTATGAATAGAGTCTCAGTGACAAAAAAAGAGATTATTTTTAGCTTGACTGACCCTGACAAGAGATCAGGCAGTCAAAAAACCTTTTCTGATCAGTGGACACACCATACCTGGTTGGTCAACATGAATAATCGTGACCTTAATGTCCCGTGAAAGAGTATTCGCCCTCTACAGATTTCTCCTCTTATATTTGGTTACACTTCCTATCATAAGATACATTTTAATACAAGACAAACATAACCAGAGTAAAAACAAATCAAACAAAAAAAAAAAGTGTTAAAATTATTATTTCATTACTTTGACCTGTGGCGAACCTTCCCTGGAGTGGCCAGCCAACCAAATTTACACCAGGAACACATCG
The DNA here is from genome assembly GCA_037039145.1 of Fundulus diaphanus. Classification (NCBI taxonomy): domain Eukaryota; kingdom Metazoa; phylum Chordata; class Actinopteri; order Cyprinodontiformes; family Fundulidae; genus Fundulus; species Fundulus diaphanus. The sequence continues at coordinate 38,502,165 of CM073135.1, forward strand.
ATCCCATAGACTGAACAAAAAGGACTCCCATAGAGTTCTAGGGCAAAAGCCCCTGCTGACCGAAAGACAAACACGGTGGTGTTCATGCAATGCTCGTGGGCTGCTTTGCTACATCAAGACTTGGACAACTCGTCATAATCGATAGGTTTATCAATTCTGCTCTCAAGCAAAAAGTCTTAAAGGGGAACTTCTGATCATCGATTTTTGACCTTAAGCTCAAGAGCGCCTGGGTTATGCTGCAGCACAATGATCAATAGCACAACATGATGGTCACCTGTGAACGGCTCCAAAATAATAGAATTCTGTGTTTTGGAATGGCCTAGTCAAAGTAAACCGATTTAGATTCGGCTGCATGACATTAAACAGGCCAGTCATTCTTAAAAACCCTCCAGCGTGGCTGAAGTAAAGCAATTCTCCAGAGAAGAGGGCCAAAATTCCTCTCCAGCAATGTAAACGTCTCACTGCCATATATTTATAAAATTACAACCGATTATTGGGTTGACAGGGTGATAGCTGTCTCACATAGGGCCAGGTTGTTTGGACAACTTCTCTCTTTAATAAATTAAATTAATAATGTGTATTTACTCAGGTTTGTTTGGTCATCCGAAACATTTACGTGTGTAAAACAAAAGCAAAAACAGGTGAAATTGTTAATGGGCAAATACTTTACCACAGCACTATAGTTTGCAAACCTTAATATGTGAAGGTATTCAGCTGGGTTAGCTATAATAGTTAGAAATTATAAATAATAAGGAAGCTATATACTGCTGAGTAGCCCCTGAATTATTTACCCCCATGGAGACTCATCACCTTTGAGAAGGACACAAATGCACTCCAAAACTCGCCTGCTCTATATAATATCTCCAGAGACCTGTTGTTTAATTATCTAATTCAAAGAGCTGGGATTACTTTGTCAGCAATTCTGGATGTTTAAAACGTCTTCCCCATTTACCTCTCACTGTTTTTAAATGTTATATTTCCTTTAAGCCCAAAGCTCATATTCTGAGCTCATCAGCCTTTAAGATATCATTATTTTACCTTCGGTGTAGGAGCATCATTGCCACAGATAGCAGGCTTCGTGTTTTGTTTCTGTTACCTTGAGAGACCCATTTTCTCACAGCTTGGCTTTTTCTTTCCACGCTTCCTTCTCATTCGTCCCGTTCCTTAGAGCAGCCATAACTGTCTCTGACACCTTTCTCTCTTTCTTGTTGCGTTGGGCCATTAAAGCGTATATTAAAAAGCATTCAGTCTCAAGCGCTGTTGCCTTTTTTTTTCTCTTCTCGATTCTGGTCTAACATAGTGACCACCTGGTCCCATTCATTAGCACGCAACAGAACACAACCCACAAGCCGACAAATCAAGATAAATGCACAGGCGTTACAGCGCACCTAGAGCCTGTGGATTCTGCTCCAAGTGCAGATAACAGATTCTGAGCACACAAACCCAAATATTCGAGAGCGGACGTACCGTGAGCACGCGTTCCTCTTTGCTCTGCTCATCCATTTAGACCAAAACATCGGCAGAGCTGTGGCAGGAGGGTACGTAAAGCAGTCCCTTCTCTATGGCGGGGATGTGCGTCGTACGGTGGGCGTCTGTGAGCCGAGCGTGAACAGCGACAGTGTCACACTCGTCTGTTCTCTCTTCCTCCTCTCATCCCTTTATACAAAGGGAGGGCGAGCTGCTTCAGAACACACAGTGCTCTCCTCTAGCCCGTCAGCCCCGCTCCATGCACAGCAGCCAATCCCACCATGCCACCATGAATATTTCATTCACCCAGCCAACAGCTTACAAACACACACAGGCTCGCTCGCTCACGCGCGCCTGCACGGTATCAAACGGAGGGCACACATTCACGTTTGGAGGACATGCAAGTCCTCAGCCGCAGAGGTATTCAGGTCATAAATGAAGAGTCACACACACACACACAAAGATAAATAGAAACAGGCACAGGTGTTAGGTTGGTGTTCCTTGCAGTGTGCAGTGAATTGAAAAGAGGGGCAGATTGCTGTGAATTCAGGAGACTCCACATGCCTTCGCTCCTTTGACTTCCCAGTCAAGGCGTCAAGGTTAGACGTGTCTTTCAACAAGTTCTAATAATCTAAAGAACGGCAGTCCGTCTGTTTCCGGAATGCAACAAAAGCCCCCATGTGAGGGGGGTCAAAAGAGCATTTTTCTAAAATGTGACCGGCTCTTAGTGAGTCCGTTTCACCAACTCAAAGAAACTCCGTGGATCCGTGGCGACAGAGACGCTGAACACACGGTTGTGGTCAACAAGACTTAGCACGAAGCTTTTCTTAAGGACAAATGCGAAGGCGACCTTAAATTTAAAGGGTGACCAGAATGTAATTTTGCATTAGGCTCAACAGAAAGAGTGACATCTAATGGCTGAGTCGACAAAGAGTAGATGCGTCTAAATTTCAGCTAATTAAAACCAACCGGAGACGATGTGAAGAAAGTATAGATTCATATTTTTTCTGTCTGGGTTGAAAGATTTTGCTTTAGGAATTGGAAATGTAAAAAAGAAAAAAAGAAAAGAAAGAAAGTAAAAAAAATTCAAATTGGTCATTAATTTGAACATGATAGTCTGTGTGTTTTTCTAACATGTTTGGGCGTATGGATATTAAACATCAATTTTAACAACAAAGAAAATGTCTATAGAATGTAATAAAAGAGTAAATTTTTAGTAAAATAAAATGTCTAAGATCGAACAAAAGTTTTCATGATTAAAACATTGTTACTCAGCATCTTGAAGGAACTTTGCTCTGTTTGAACCTCAAACATGTAGTCTGGGTGTCTTTTGGGCTTTTGAAGTGAGAGTGCATGGCAAGACATCAAGACATTTCTGAGGCCTTCAGAAGAGTGCAGCAGCTTCTAAATCTGGTAAGGGACTTAGAAAGTTCTCAAAAGAATTAGAAATCAGCCTTTCTACTGTATGGAAACGACATGGAGGACGTTCAAAACAACCGGCAACATGAACAGGTCTGGCCATCCAAGCAAGCTCATCCTGAAAAGAGGCCTTAAATAAGATAAAAGATACTAGAATAAATCTTCAAAGACCCTAAAAATCACTGTTCAATCAACCAGGTTCTGGAATGAACTTTGGTTAGTCTACCGTGATACTGGTTTCTCTGCTTTAAGCCACTCCAATGTAGCCTCTTTTTGTGCATGGGATCATCGGGCAGTTGCTGTTGACTCTGTTGGACCAAGCCATTCTATAGTTAAGGTATGAAGAAAGTGCCCCGTGTATCCGTTTAAGTGTTTTAATGTATGAATCATCTGGGCTACCTCTAGCTGTCACCCCAGAACTGTTTGGTTACCAGTTCATGCACGACTGACAGCAAGATGCCCGGGTCATTTGGCTGCCACACAAGCCCGAAGCATCGCACCATCACTACTGTGCTCAATATCTGGTGGAAAGAAGGAAGCAAGGATGTAGTGGAGTGTGAAATACATTTGAGAATGGGATGGGGGAAGGGAGGGGTGAGTCTGGAAATACAAATATTATTTTCCATTTTCCTTGTTCCATACTTATCAAATACCACTGAAATCTAATTTCCCTCTTTTTCCAGACCGCTGAGGAACCCTGAACTAACGATACAGTGCAAGGTGTTATCGCTGACTAAATCAATCAAAACATTTTCTAAAAAGATCACATCAAAAATAACCTCTAGGCATAAACATTGGATTTATTATTTTCAGAGAAACGCTGACGTATGGCCTCCATGCTCAACGGATCTAGACGTATTACTGTATGTTTACCAACGCCGCCAGTAATTAACGTAGAACAGGCCTGTGTAATGGACTAAGTCCTCCCGCTAAACCTCAGATAAAGATATAACACGAAGGAAACGTTCCCACAGAACAAATGGTATACAGCACAAACAGCCTCTATGTACTCTACTGAGTCTATGTTCAATTAAATCTGCTTTAGGTCAAGTAATAAAACCCATGTTAATGATACAGTGAGCATTAAAAGGCGCAGTTGAAGTAGGTGCGCGGATGTGAAGTTGAGCATTTCACTTTGCAGCAACACAGTATGGTTAATGACCTGGACACCCAGTTGGTCATTAAGTGCGCCACAAACGGTATTCTAGAGTCAAGTGTAAGACCATCTGTCTGACAGCTGAAGCTTGACCTGAATTGGGTCATGCAACAGGTTGGTGAGCTAAACCATGGCAGCCAATCAGGGTGTCTGAAACAGGAAAACAATCGAGGGAGCTGCAATGACCCGGCTTGACGTTGAGAAATATAGTACAAAATAGGCTGATGTACACTGGTATTTTTTATTTTTTATCAATTTCAAAAGAGGAAGGGCAAATTGATCGGCAGTGCTGCGAAAGACAGATACGATCACACAGAGGATGAGTATGCTGATAAAAAATATTGATTTATGGAGCGGACTTTGTGTTTCACTAGCTGTTTCTGCATAATGCGTAAAGACACAACCTATGATGTCATCGTTGGTCACCTGAGTCGTTTTTTGTACCCGACTTAAAGATCCGACAAGAACCAGATTACTTGGATGTCCTTATGCATACATGCACGCACACAAAATAAACTAAACCCCAAATCCTGAATAACATTTCAGCCCAAATTGATTTCTTTATGTCACAGAACCCGACTTAACTTGTTTGCACTGTAAAAACAAGCTGTAGAGTACATGACGTGCGCACCAGGCCTCATAAACACATTCACAAGGTTCACTCTTGGACTGTTGTGACCGGAGAAGTTCCAAGCACACTGCAAAAACGGACCTAAAAATAAGTAAAATGTTCTTAAAATTTGTGTTTTTGTCCTAGATTTGAGCAGGTAAATAAGATTATCTACCAATGGAATGAGTATTTTGGCCCCTAAAATAAGATAACTAGACATCCTGCACTAGAAATAAGATGATGGAGATGAGTTGTTCCTATTTTAAGTGCAAAAATCTTATTCCACTGGCAGATCATCTTATTTACCTGGTCAAATCAAGGACAGATCCACTAATTATAAGAAAACTTCAATTATTTTTAGTTCCGTTTTTGCAGTGCAGGGTTGGGTTGTAAAACAGTATCCTATGGTCCGAACGTTTCACGAAAAACTATTCAATCACCTACAAAGCCACGACCATCTACTAAAACAGGCAGGCCCGGCAAGGGAAACAACAAACAAAGGAGCCTAGAGGCTCTAGTGGAGCTACAGAGCATGTGTCAACAAGAAGCTATGACTTGGGCACTCTGCAAATCTGGAGAGGGGAAAAAGAAGGCTATTGGTGGGGAAAAAAAGCAATAAGATGTCCTATTTGCACTAATCCACTGGGGGGGGGGGGGGGGGGGGGGGGTGGGGCATGGCAAACATGAGGATGGAGGTGCTCTGGTCAGATGAGACCAATATATAACTTTCTGGAATCCATGCAAAACACAATGTGTGCCACAAAACTAGCCCTGCATATCATTCTGCACACACCACCCCCTCCATGAACCCCCCGGTTGTAGCATCATGCTATGGGGGACGCTTTGCCTTTCGCGACGAAGAGTGCAGGCACCACGCCTGATTTCGTAATCGTTTTAAGTTAAAAACAAATTTTGTGACAGAGATTTGCATGACATCTGTCTTTAATTTGGCTAATCTAAAAATGGAACTTTTGACCTCTGACCTAAATTTGGAGACCCTCTGATCCATAACATTTTGATGTTGTACCCTGGCTGTGCGACTCTACAACAGTCCGAGCAAAACTGAACAGCACCTAACGATTTAGATGAGCTTATTACTTCTGAGGCACATTTGTCAGGCCAAGGACCGCAAAACCACACTTTGACAGACCCCCTTTTTTCCCCACCTCAGAACAAAAGCCCTGGTCAGAAAGATAACAATATCCCCCTGTTTGAAATCACATCCATGTTTTTTTGAACATGCATAAACAATCTGAATGCTCCATTGAGAGACTAACAATTGTCAGTTCTTGGGGACGTAAATGGGGATAATCTTGGTTCTTAATGACTTACTGTCTGTAGGAGGGGGTCACGTGTCACACATAAGAAGTGCACTGTAATATTGCAACCCGTTGGCTTCCTGGAAATCCATGTATGCACGCATACAGTAGGAGCAGCGGACAACCCAACACCACCAGCCGCTGTGTGCTCTTTAAACTTAGCTCTGCGGCAAGTTTCTTTTTCTGGTCTCCTGAACGCTGCGCGGTTGCGACGCTTCTCAGCCTTGTCTGAGGCAGTAACACACAGCAGACAGGATGTGCGTCTCTGTTCCCACACATAAGTCAGCGAGAACCTCACGCTCATGTTTCTTTTTTTTTCACGTTTTGTTTATTTTACAGAAAAATCACCAGCAGTGGGTTATCTAAATTAAATTAAAAAAAAATGGATGTCATGCGTGCAACATCATCTTTCTTCTTCTAACTTCGAGACGACTCGTTCAGCTGTTGAGCTTAAGGACGTGAAAGTAACGTAGCGAGGGAGTGAGCGGACAATGCCATTAACTTAATCAGTCATCTACTAGCAGACCTAAAGAGGTAACGCAGACGTATCTGTTTACTGCGGTCTTCATATACTAACGGTTCCTATAGCAGAGATATAGCGTTCAGACTGAGGAGCAAATCTTCTAGGTAAAGGTTACAGAACTTTATTAACGTATCTTAACGAACAAGACCCCCAGTTTAGCAACCCTCAGAAAGCTCAAGGTGTACTGCCGTCTTTATTTTAATGTACGTGTTAAAAGAGTCTAAATTATAACATTTACCTTATGTGAGGAGAATAAGAAGAGGACGACCGGCTAACAATAGAAGTCATATCAAGCATCCCTTTGACTTGCGCTGCTGTTGCTTGGCAAAGAGACAAAGAGCCGCGCGGACACATGCTATAACAAGCCTACGCTCAAACGTCTTTTCCGGGTTACTCACCCTGCTAAGGAGGGGGCTCGTTTGTTCTCTGGACCCGTCCATGGTTCCTGTCGTCAGCTTTTCAGCCCCACATCTGTCTTCACTCGCCGGTTGAAGTACAGTAAAATGCCGGGTGGGTGACACTTCGCTGAGGGCTGGCTCCGCATTCTCCTAACGACAGCGTAGAAACACGCCTCTGAAATGGTTGGCAGCGGTGGATAGCCAATTAGCTTTCGAGAACCCCGGTTTGTTGACCAATCAGCTTCAAGAACGTAACAATAGGGCGGGATGTATAGTTCTGTTTTATTTGATGGAGTCTCAAGCGGGATTTTTGTGTGCGTGTTTGTAAGGAAGGGATTTCCCCCCCCCCCCCCCCCCCCCGCTGCTGTTAATAACCTTGCTTCTGCGGCAGTTACAAGAACACAATTACAATTACTACAAGCACATAATTAAGTTGAGTTCAGTTTCTTGATTAACATAGTCCCAGTTTATAATAAATATTATGGCATTTTACAAGACAAACAGCTCCATTATTATTGTTATGAGTATGTAGTTGGAGACCCCTCTCAGTTCAAGTTAATGAATTGTATTCATTTATTTCCAAAAGGGAAACTCATGAGTCATAGATTCACGCGGGGACATTTCAGGTGATGGCTTTATGTTAAAACCATCACCTGATGGTCACCTTGTCTTGACTATGTTTAAAGTTAATGTAAATCTGACATCTGAATATTACATCAGACCAATAATTACATTTTTTTTATTTCACAACTGTTATGTGATCATGGGGACGACTGCTGACTGCACAATTGTCCAGCACACTGTCACTGACACCCTCCACAAGGAGGGTAAGCCACAAAAATTTAAAGAAGCTCGTTGTTCACAGAGCTTATAAATGGAAAGTCAGGTTGGAGGAAAAAGTGTAGTCGAATAGGGTCCTCAAGCAACAGGGGCGTAAACATAAAAGGTATTAGAGAGGATTGTCAAGCAAACCCCATTCAAGAGTTTGTGGTGCTTCTCAAAGGTTGCAGCTGGAGTCAGTGCTTCAAGTGTCATGGTTGTCGTGTGTTTGTGTGTGAGGTTCCTCACTGCTGAACAGATATCCGCTTGTGGGCGTGGTACTCTGCAGCTGTCACACTTGATTACAATTTTCACATCATCATCTTCTCTGTGGTTTAAAGGAGCTGCCAGATGACCATTCTCTGTCTGATGATCAACCCCGGGAGTTGAGTCTCAGTTAGCACTTTCTGTATTGTGACCTTTGCTTACTTGTTATTGCTAACTTAAGCATATTACTCTTTGTGTAATAATGCTGTACAATTACTGAAATAAGTTAACCTTTTGGGGATATTGCAATATATTAACATACACCTGTTTGTGGCAATCCACTTCTGTCCATCAATATGTACATTTTGTTTTTATATACATGTATTTTATGTAAACAGGAAGAACCTCTGTGATGTAAAATCTCATTCACAAGAGCATCTTGGGCCAATATGCCATGAGCTCAAAAACACATTAGATAAAAGATTACAAAACATACAAATTCACTAAAAACATAAAGTTTAAAACTATAAAACACAGATGATATGTGTTATGGTATCCAATGAAATATTTATGTCTAAATGTTTGAGCTATGACCATGTTTAAAAGGTCTTTTAACTTACTGAGATGAGTTAAATTTTCGAGATGATTCATAGAGTTAGGAACAGACAATACGCCCTAGAGTCCAAAATGGGAGGCATACCATTTTGGAGGAAAAGTTCTGCCTAAATAAGCGGCCTGTTCAGAGTTCTGTATTCAAGCATGTCAATGGAAAGTTAGGTGGAAGGGAAAAGTCTGGAAGAATTATGTGAATAAGCAATCAGGACAGCAGCAGAGTTCATGAAGAAAAGTCCATTAAAGAGTTAGGGGGAGATTTGAGGGAAACATGTGGAGTTCGGCTGGAGTCTGTGCTTCAGTAGCCACTATGGAAGTACAAAGTTTAAAAAGTTTAAAATCTTTAGTTTAGGGCTTACTAAAAAATACAGACATAAAAGTAGCGATAATATGTATTTTTTTAATCTCCAAAGTAACACAACACATAAATCTGGAGAAGAAACAGAGTTTTTGCATTGAAAATTCTTATTTATTTGTATTCAGACTCCGAGTCAATCTTCAAACCATATAAAGTAGTTGCAGGAGGAAGATTGAAAAGTCAACAGTTCTGTTTTGTTAAAACCTATTGTTTAAAAACAAAACAATCATATTTTTAACCCAATCAAAAACAGTCCTATTCAGACTTTGTAGAAGTACATTACAGAATAGAACAGGTGCCCATATATTAACGTCAGCTGGTAAAAAGAAGCCAATATAAATGCATCTAGTCATTGACTTTACAGTAATCCCTCTCCAATGTGGTGACAGTGGAGAGGAACCAGTCAGTTTCAACCGGAAGACATCACTCGTTGAGCAGTTGTCTTCAACGACCTGCGGTTTGAGTCGGCAGGAAATATAGACAAAAATAAAATATTAAAAATGTTAAAACTATGCTTTTTCTAAATGATACTAAGAAAATATAAGATTAATACAGTATAATGTAATATTGATTTAGCCTTTTAAGTTTTCTAAGGCCTGAAGATATTTACGCTGGAGCCATTCTCACACAATCAGACCTGGCACTTACATCTTTAGTAAGTGATGCAACCGCTTTCAAACTACAGGTGGGACTTAAAGACAAATCGTACTCTGCCCTTAGACATCTTGAAGGACCAGTGACTGACCTGACTCCCCTCAAGCGGTAGAGTAATTACCTGGACTTGTCCCAAAGAAAAAGGTGCACATCTGGAGTGGAAGTGACCTAATGCCCAGGAAGGATACCAGTGCCAGGTCTGACCAGGGTCTGAGAGTGGTGTTCTAAACGTTTCTGCTCATCACTGCCCTACTTTGGTTTAAAATCACTCACAGCATTCTTAATGTTTTGCTATTTTTCAAACTTATCAGGTTGTTTCTTCCTCAGGCTTTGCATTTGTCCTTACTTATTAGTTGTGCCAACCGACACAGTGTCTCAGCGTCTTGAAAAGTATCACATTAGCTTTAAGTATTTTTAGCACTACATAGGTGTAAAAAAATTAAGCAGTTATGGAAAAGTATTTCCATTTCCATTTGTTGATTTGTTTGTTGAATTATCTGAAAGTATTCAATAATTGGGGCTATTAATCTATTTGTCGACCACCTTTCCATCTGTGAGTGAATCCATCCAGTGTCTCAGTGTCTTAGTGTTTTTTTTGTTTTTGTTTTTTTTGCAGGTTTCATATTTAAAGCTTGAACACTAGAATTATCCATCCATCCATCCATCCATTTCCCGTCATGCTTATCCCTGTTGGGGGTGCTGCTGCCTATCTCCAGCATTAAATAATTGTGAAGTTTTGTTTATATACTTTAAAAGGGGCTAAGGCAGAGAACTCTATACATTTTGGTCTGCAAAACTATGAAATTTCAAAGTAGAAAATGTTTGGAAACCCTGTTACCATTGATACTGGGTCTGGGTGTCATGTTTTGGTTTGTGAAGGACACAAATGCAGAGGTTGACTAAGGTGAAAACAGAGTTCATCAATAATGAAAATAAAAGGAGAACCCACAGGAATTACATAACGATGACTGGACATGGAGCGTGGGCAGAGCAACAGGTAGTAAGGGGCATGGAAAGGGTCAGTCAAAATGGATCACAGCATATCGAGCAGTATAATACAAGAATCCTGTGAAGAACCATGAGAATCAGGGAGTATATCTACGGGGGGACAACTGGAGAATGTCCTTGAATGCAGGTGAGTTAATAAAGGAGATAATGTGAAACAGCAAAGGAAGAAGGAACAAAGGAAGACTGAAGAAGGGGTATGAATTAACATGTATGGACCTGACAGGGACACAAGAACCTTTACAACAAGAGGAATATCTAACAGAAATCTAACAAAAATAATACCCAGTGTACAACAAACAGAACCCAAAAATAATCTAAGAAAGCGAACACAAAGGAATGAACGTATTCATCTTAAATAACATAAACAACAGGAAAATGAAGAAAAGAGAGAGAAACAAGAAACCTAAAAACACCCAAGGATTATGACACTGGAGGTCTCGCTGGATTTTAGCATTCTCATTCTCCGCAACCTTTGTAACATTCCTTCACGTTGACTCAGCTTCCAATCTACGGTATACCTTATACTAAAATCTCAGTATCAGCCACTTTCTTTATCTGTTTGGTTTACAGATAGGCAGGCACTTTAGCAAAGTGATAGTGGCAGCAGCCGCTATACTTAGAGCAGAGGCTCAGCAGTTCAGATCCTGGTCGGGGCAAACCTCCAGCTCCATTGTACTTTGCTAAAATGGGAGGCACACCTCTAAAGCCATTCTAGCTCAGACATCTCTTGGATTAAGGACGTCTGTGTTAGATTTTGTAGCAACCAAGACACGAGAATGACTGCAACTCAAGTTTAAAGCCTTTTTTCATTCCTGAGAGTCTACTTTTGAGTCAAGTCAAGGCAAAATTAATTGGCAACTTCCAATTCTTAAAAGCTTGTAGGACCTGAACAATCCAATTCGGTTTACGTGTATGCATGTGTAATCATATTCACAGTGAATGCAGGCTCTAATTAAATGCTCCAGAAGTCATCTGATAGAGTATATGATGCTTTAAATAGTAAAGGTTAACAACAACACAGCTCACTTATTTTATACATAATTGTATGGCATAATCAAGCCTGAGATATTGCTTAAAGTGAGAAGTATTAAAAAAAAATTTTATAGCTCAAGGTAAAAACGTGCAGGCTTACTAGAATATATGTGGCTGTTCCTGTTTTACCTTAGACCTAGTTAGAGAAGTTGTAAACCTGCTTTTATTAACGTCACATGATCACTTTAAGCTTTTAAACCAATTTTACCTGCACCTGTGATTTAGTCTGAACAAGCTTTTGTATTTCTGACTAAATCCTCTTTGCTCCACTAGAAGTCTTGGTATTAGGACATACTTATGAAGCTACAAGACTTGTACTACTTTCTACTGTTGTTCTCTACGTAATTACTGGCAAAATAAAAATTGTGTTGCATTGGTTCGTCAACATCACACGATATGTCCACAGAAAGCTGCAAATTGACAAAGGAAATATATCTGATGGTTGAATAATTGATCAGTTCTTGTCAAATTTTAAACACTGAAGACTTTATTTTTGCAAACCAGTAAAAAATGTTTTTTTTTTATTTTGACCAAAGCGAAAAATTAAACATCTTTAAATTTAACATTTGGGTGCTACCCTTGACAATTCTTAAAAACAATGTCAGAAAGCGGAGAATAACATTAAAATCCTATCTTTCAATCTTTATGTACAAAATAAATTCCTTCACAGTTGACACATATTAAGTGAAAATTTATGTTTGAAAATTATTAAAAATGGTCTGAGCATCATTATAGATTAATATCATACCAACTTGTCAGTAATATCATAGCAGTATATTTGGCAAATACAATATTTTTCAATTCAATTCAATTTTATTTATATAGCGCCAATTCATGAAACATGTCATCTCGAGGCACTTTACAAAGTCAAAATCAATCATATTATACAGATTGGTCAAAAATTTCCTATATAAGGGAACCAGTTGATTGCTTCAAAGTCCCGACAAGCAGCATTCACTCCTGGAGAAGCGTAGAGCTACAGGGAGAGTCGTCTGCATTGTCCATGGCTTTGCAGCAATCCCTCATACTGAGCAAGCATAAAACGACAGTGGAAAGAAAAACCACCCATTAGCGGGAAGGAAAAACCTCCAGCAGAACCGGGCTCAGTATGAACGGTCATCTGCCTCGACCGACTGGGGGTTACAGAAGACAGAGCAGAGACACAACAAGAGAGACAAACAAGCACAGAAGCACACATTGATCCAGTAATCTGTTCTACATTCTGTGGCGTGCACAGACATTTTAGGGGGCAGGTGCTCAGGAGGGGGTGGGAGGGCACTTTTTAGCGTGCGCAAGGAGGTGGCTCATTTCGGGGCATTGTTTCAGTGGTTTTTAATGGCTCAGGTTTTCAAAAGATCATTTCAAAACCGACCTCAGTAAAATCTTAATAATATTCAGGGCAGTCAAACTTTTTTACAGTAGCAGGCTACACACTATCAGGTAGGAGGGTGCACTTATATATAGATATATATCTATATATATAGATATATATACTTCAGACTAAACAGTGGCTCTGTGACTACTGTAACGAACAAACAAATAGCAATATCGTAGTCGGTGTTGCCAAATTAGGCAGGTTTCCAACCAATTAGGCTTTTGAACACATTGAGCTGGAAAAAAATAGCTTATGGGCAGATTGTAAAAAATTTCCGAAGCTTTTCATAACATTTGTTGGGCTTTTAGAAAGAATTACTAACAAAATATATCAAAATAGTCATTATTTATTTTTTAAATAAGTTGAATCTGTCAATCTGACATCAATGAATAATAGTTATAATGAATAATATTGATTGTTATAATAAAACAAGAAAAGACTAATGGTTAATCAAGTGTTTGGTCAATGTAAACGCCCAAGAGGGGTTGAGTTCTACTTAAAAATATTTCATGACTGCGTGTAAGAGAAATGTTTAATTGAGCTATACTGAGAGAAATTAAGTTTATATTAAGGTAGATTTACAACTCATGTTGGGAAGCTATTTATAATTTATTTTTTCTGGGTGAAATATCCTGATTATTAAAGAGATCTTGTGTGTTATTTGGTTGTCTGATTGTACATTTTGTTTGGAGCCCATATGCGCAGTTTTTTTTTCTTTGCTTCAGCTCAGTTGTGTGCTAATGGCATGTTCTTATGTGTTTAATAGTTCTGTGCTTTTAACATGAGAGAGTTTGAGATTTGGCCTTTGGACTAACGGTGACATAGGGTAACCTGTAGCGCTGTCTTAACTCAAAAGTCCAGCATAAGCTACACGCTAATAAACATGAGCGCTGGTGTCAGGCTGAACACTGACTGAAGTAACAATTCTGACTAGAACAGGTTCTTTAATTACAGCAGCTATGAGAACAAGGAGCAGAACAAAGCAGAGTTCCCTTCTACCTGCAAGTAACTCAAGTCTCTTCAGTTTGGCAGCTTTAGTGCTTGATTCTGCTCCTTGGGCTCCTAGCTGTCCTAGCTAACCCTGATAGCTGTCCTAGCTAACCCTGCTAGCTGTCCTAGCTAACCCTGCTAGCTGTCTAGCTAACCCTCCTAGCGTGAATGTTTACTCCAGTTTAGACTTCAGTGCTGACATTTCAAACAGAAATTAATAGCGCTCCTTCCAGCTCGCTCTCTGCTTTGTTGTCACTTCTTGTAATTGTTTGGTAATCAGACCAAATTTTCATCCCGCTCTACCTACACCAACGGGTGACCACACCACAGCCGAACTGCGGCGGCGACTGAAGGCTATGACTCGGTGTCCCGCCCCTCTCCAGCTGTGATTGGCTAGCATGTTGCCTTCAGTCGTTGATTTGATTGGTTAAATTGTATGATTGACACATCAAAGATAGTACTAAAAGGTCGATGGCCACTCCGAGGTAAAAAAAAGAAAAAAGAAAAAAGAAGACGGCTTCCAGTCCAGGGTCTGCTCCGCGCTCAACCAGAAGGCACAAATATCGCTCCATTATATAATCGGGGAAATGTAGGCGGCGGCAAGAGCTGCTATAGACGGCGATTTGCCGCCGTTGACCGGCTACTTTTGACTGCCCTGAATATTAATAAAAAAAATAATAAAAAAAACGAGTTTCAAAAGGGCATTTTCGTTGATAAAGGGCAAACTTCCTAGTGCTTTAGCACCACCTAGTGTCTATGTATGCACGCCCCTGTCTACATTAGATGGTAATAGCAGGTGAGCTGTCTTCTCTGGATGATGTCTCAGATAACAGAACGCCAGACCAGATGTACCTACTATGAAGAAAAAAAGAGAGAGAACAAAAAGTTATAAGCAGAAATTATGACAAGCAATGCATAATTGAAGAACAGTAGAATTCGATAGAGTGAGAAAAATAGATCCTGATGTCCTCCAGTAGTCTAAGCCCATAGAAGCACATCCCCATAGGTAGGTCTGCAGCCCACACATACATAGGTAGGTTTAACTTTTACATTTGAATATGCTCACAAAGAGGGTTGATTGCTTTTTAAAGAATTGTTCAGAATTGTGGGTCCCATTGTGCTCTGAAGAAACAATACAAGAAGCATAGGAAATCATTGTATTGAGTCACAACAGATTTCCACTGCTCTGTAGCGTTATGTGCCTGTGCTAATTCTCAGTTATACAGGTCATCGCAACAGTAAACAGGCTTAAATAAGACTTTCGCTCAGTTCTTTCGTAAAACGTTTCGACACCTATCCACGAGTCTTTGTCAGTTCTGGCGGCTCGCATTTGAGCAACCTGTAGTTGGATCGCTGCTGTTTTTAACGACGTGGAGACCTATCCTCCTATGGGCATTCTGAGTCAGATGTAAATCAATGACCCACCCGTCACTGTCCTGGGTCGTTAGAAGCTATTGCTTGGTGTGAGTGGAGTACTTGGTAACCTGAATCATGATGAGACTGCTGATGTGATCTCTTTGGAATGTGTTGGGGAGTTGGAAGCTCACCTCCTCCTCTGTTTAGTGATGGCTTTTCTCTTTTGACCAAGATGGCTTCTTTCCCCCCTCTTTCAAACCATCTTTTCTCTCTATCCAAAATCTGGACACCGTTGTTGTCAAAAGAGTGCCCTTTGTTCTTGAGGTGCAAGTGGACTGCTGAATCTTGGCCCGAGCTGCTGGCCCTCCTGTGCTATGCCATGCATTTATGTAGCTGTTGTTTAGTTTCTGTTGTTTAGTTTGTCCAGTTGTTCTAAAATCTGGTTTGTAATTATAAAGTCTTAATGTTTAACTCCTGGTCACTACTTGTACATAAAATTTTATTGAACCAACATAGTTGTATTTTGTTAACACATTTTACTGTGTTCCTTTTCCAAGTACATGCCCAGGAACTACAGCCAGAAAGTAGACAAATATCTTAGAGTTGACTCCTCGTTACAGAGGAGTGGACCAGTTTCGGTTCAATCTGCTGGCTTAATGGCTTTAACGACCGCTTTAACGACCGCCCATTACTAAGGGGTGGACCTGTTTCGGTTGAATTTGCATCTATGCCATTACAAGGCCTTTGTTGGGCAGTAGTATAAAGCTTGTTACTCCACATTACTCCAGACTTTTTGAATTGAGAAAGCTTCCTGGAGAGGAAGCGAAACGTCTTCAACTACGGAAAACAAGTCCAGTTGCTTTGTTTTTTACTTTTTTTTTGGAATACACAAATAGCTGAAACATGTTTTAATGATCCCTTCCCTGCACTTAACAATTTTAATGGTTTATGTTACATCTCTGATCTAATAAATATTAAATAAATATATCAGACTGCAGCTGGATGTGGTGCAGCTGCCGTTTAGATCTACGATATGCTTGATTTTACAGAACAAAAATGAAATGACCTTAAAAGAAGGTCACTGCGTTGTTTTTCCTTTGCCCATGTATTTTTTTGGTTCTGGTCCAGGCATTTGTTGAACAATCTTAGAGTTGACTCCTTCTCAACATTTAAACCCACTCATTGTTCACAACCGCTAATCCTGGCAGAGCCACAGTGCGGGGTTGGGGCTATCCAGTAATCACTGGGTGAGAGGCGAGGCACACCATGGGACCACCAACAAACACCTCAAGTCAGGATTCAAACCCAGGACCTCCTTGTTGCATGATAACTGTGCTGCCCAAGCTTGACAGGTCACTAGTCCGTCACAAGAAAGCACAACGTGACTTAGGTCAGACAAAATAGCAAGGGGTTGACCTAAACCAAAACGTATGCCTTTGGAGGAATCGCCCAGAGAAATATCATGCATGCATAGGGAAAACAGGAAATATCCACACAGATCCAGAAAAATCCACTGGCGTCATGATGACCCACAGCTGTTTCGGATTTGGTTTTCATGATTTCCATGTTGTTTAATATGTTCTTAAGGTCTTGCCATATTCAGTAGTTTTTAGTTCACTCTTTAGGTTTAGTTCCTTAGTTTATTTTTGTGTTCTGGGCCACACCTGGCTCAGTATTTAGGCCTATGAGTTTTCATTGCTTATTGTTGGTTTCTTCTGTTTTCCTGGCCCCTACACTGCCCAGTCCCCAGTCCCCAGTCTGTGGTCCATGTCCTTAACTGCTAGTTTTCATTTTAATCATTAAAACCTTCAGCATATTCATCCCGAGTTCACATCTGCATTTTGGTCCAACTCAAAACCTACAAAACAGGACAACTGACTTTGACTAGGATTCAAGCCGAGGATCTTCTTTGCTGAAACTGGCATGCTCTGCAGCCCACACATACAGCAAATAACCAATATGCATCTACACACTTGAATCTAATTTCAATAATTAAATAACTTAAAAATAACATGGACATTTTTTGCAGAAACATTATAGACAGCGCAGGCAAGCTCCCCAAGGTTAGGTCTGTTCCTACCATAAACAATGTGTAATAACTCGTTTTCGCCAGCAGATGGCAATGCTGCATCAACCAAAAGGCCATGCTTGCTTTACAAAGTTTGACTCCAAGAAATTAAGATGTGTAATTTACATTTTAGAAGAAAAGCGCTTGCTTGGCCTGTTAATCTTTCTGTAGATTTTAGTGTTTTTTTTATATGCAGTAATACAAATATGTTATATGTTTTATATAAAAAGCATACTGGAAAAAGCAACATACAAAAACAAAAATGTATAATTAAAGTTAAAAAAGACATGTTTTGCCAATGAAAATCCTGTGAAGTCTTAAAAATAAAACACAATCATAACATCACGGCAAAAACACATCCCAGGCAGATGATTATTACATAATCCATGGGCGATCATGTGATAAACTTCAGCAACTGAACAAAATTCAGTTGTTCTAGAACTCAAGACAGGTGCAAACAGCTCTGAGGAGTGTTGGATTTTAGAAGTGCTCGTCAGTGTCTTTCTTTAAATAGAGCCCGTTCCTCACCCAGCCGTCAACTTCCAACATAATCACGCAGCAGCTCAGAAATAGAACTGCGAGGTGGGAGATCAAACTATCACCTCTTAATTGTACCCCGAGCCTTAAAGATGCTGAGAGCCTATTAGCGCACAAAGAAGTGTGGTGTTTACCGCTCCCTGAAACATGCAACAGAATAATGCAGCTGGGAGATGAGTCAGAAGTTGAACAAGTGGAAGAAGCACCACACTGGCATCCACCTGTGATGGGACTCACATAAAGAGAGGCAGACTGTCAGGTGTGGTAGCTGGCTGACGAAAAAGAAAGTTTTCCTTCCTTTATACTGGGAAACAGAGTTAATATGAACTAAACTTGTTTTGGAAAGTTAATCCCTCTAACTGGAACAGTATCCTCCAACGTATTTAACGTTTTATTATCAGTACAGGTGCTTTTGGGCTGTTTAGATGACCTGTTAAATCAGTGGCAAGAAGCCTAGATTATATCTTTCAAAGAGAGTTACTTTTTCCCATTTTGTAGTGTTAAAATTTCTAATTTAAATGTATTTTATGTTAACGTTAAGTGACATACTAAATACAATTTAGTGCATAAGTAGAATGAAGACCGTGCATTTTCCCCCCTCAAAATCTGTTATAAATAAAGGTTAAAAAAATTGCAAGTATAAATCTTCATGCTCCCTGGATCAGTACATTGAAGATGTAATTTCACTGAAATTGGGGGCTGGTGGTGTTATGTCTCTACCAGATTTTTAAGTCTTGAAATTGAAAGTTTCACCCATTTTTCTTTGTAAAATGGCTCATTTAGAATCAGAATCACAATCAGAATCAAGTTTAATCGCCAAGTAGATTTGCACTTACAAGGAATTTGACTTGGTGTTGATGGTGCAGACAAAGAATAAAAATAAAAATACAGTAAAATAAAAAGTAAAAAATGATATATATACAGAAGCTATATACACAGTAAACTGTGCGTTAATGTAACGCAGAAGCTTGTCAGTCCTGAACGGGGGAGAGAGTGTCCAGTTTTAGGTCCAGACTTTGACAAATAAAGTCCAAAACGTGATTATGCTTCAGTCTGTACAGTTCCATTTTAGCCTTGGCTGTATGATTATGGCGGTTGTCCTGCTGGAAACTGAAACTCCATCTCTAGCCTTTTGCAGCCTCTGACTGGTTTTCCAACAGGATTGTCCTGGATTTAGCTTAGAAAAGCATCCTGAGAATGATGCCACCACCACCACCGTTTGTCTCTGTAAGGGGTGGTTTGTTCACAGGATATTCTGTTAGTTTCCTGCCATATGTAATGTTTTGCATGTATGCCAAAGGCTTAAGTCCTAAATATTAAATTAAAATGCGTACAAGTGTACCCTACTCAATAATTAGGTGACTTCTAAATGCATTTGATTGCACTGGATTTTATTTTGTGATATCAGATCAAACTGGGACTGAATACAAATCCATACTCCATTGTTAAGATTTTGTTTTCTTTATTTCACAATTATGAGTTACATTGTGTCTGTCAAAGAAAACCAGAATAAAATGCATTAAAGTTGGTGAAACTGTTCAAGGGGTGTGAATACATTTGCAAGGCAATCTTAGAGCAAGGCAAAAAAAAGAAAAAAAAGAAAGAAAAAAAAATTGATTGTGTCATGTTTTGTCCCAAAGGCTCAAGAAATTAAGAGACCATCTTTCCCCAAAAGGATTGGAGGACGTTGTTTTTCTTCAACGGTGAAGACGTCAGATGGTGCCATGAGAGAAAAGGGAGGGATGTTAAATTACCAAATCTGTCAAGGAGCTCCATCAAAGTGCCAAGGCATTGATTCTGACCACAGTTTCTTCCGCTTTAATGCTTCTCCGAGCCCTACCCCAAATGCTCCCTTCTAAACCCATGTCTAATGGGAGCCTTTGTCCCCTTGAATTTCGTCCAGTTCCTCTGAGACACTTGGAATATGGGGATTTAAGACCAGTGACAAGCATGGTGTGTCTAAAACAACGCAGGAATGGGAAGGTAGTGGGAGAGGGAAAGTTGTGGAGATTGTCATATTAATCAGAAGGAGGTGAAACGAGGGGAAATCAGGGGAGGGGGTTCGCCCTGTTGAGGTGCATTCCACTGCCCCCCGGAGGGAAGACAAGGGTTTGAAATCAATGTACTGTTAAGTGCAGCTTTGCCGCGGGATACTCTCCAGCATTATCCATGCACCAGCGCATCAAGGCCCTGCCCGCTCGGTGCAGACGCCGTCTGAGGCTACCGACACGAAGCTCTTCAGCACCTCAAGTTCCTTTCACCTCCGCACTCTATGCCAACACTCAACACCCTTCTCCAAACAGTTGTGCCCCTGCTAACTGTGAGACTCATCTCACAACAGGGTCTCACGCCAACAGGCCTGTGAGCATCATACCAGTAGTGTAGTTCCTCCACCCCCATCCAGTGAAGATGAACCAGTTCCAAAAGAGGCAGTGAAAAAAATAAAAATAAAATAAAAATCTCTGTTAAACACACAAACACCTGGGGGAGCGGAAGAAGTGCTTCAGCCAGTAGCCTCAGATTAAGAGCTTGTGTTCAACAAATACTTTATTATTCCCTACAGTAAAAAAATAAATAAAAAAATCAGGGTTTCACTTCTATTTCTGGAGATTATTTTTAAAGAGAAATGAACAAAGGTAGCCTTCTGTGTTTTAAGAAATCTCTCCTAACTTCACCTGGGCAACATCCTCTCTTTCTACAGTCATACTCAATAAATTAGAATATGGGTTCCAGTGAGGCTCATTTATCGGATTAAAAGTACCTTTTCAAAATAGCAACCTTTAAGCAAGAATTAAACATACTTTTAGACCCCATTTCTATATTAAAAATGTATTTTTTATCACTTTGATGTAATATTCTAATCTTAAACGCTGTGTTTTCATTATGAGTAAGAAAATAATCTTTGTTATTAACTGAAAAAAGGGCTTTAAAACATCAGTCTGTGCGTAATTGATCTATATAGTGTGTCGGAAAAATTGACTTTTTGATAATATTCCAATTTACTGAATATGACAGTATATATGCATTTTCTTAGTCAAATTGCGCACATTATATATTTTAAAGTTTTTTTTTCCTATTGTTGTCCGCCTTGTCCGCTATGACAAGTGCTGCTGCCTTTCTTGGCCAGGTCACCTTTGTAAAAGCGGAATTGATCTCAATGTGTCTTTTATCTGGTTAAATTGAGGTTCATAATAAAAATATACAAATGGCCAGCAAGTTAAAATTCCTATTGCACCAATTAGCAAGAAAGCAATATGTAAATAATTTGTAATGTTGTGTTCAAACAGGCCTGGCCTATTCTGCTAACTATGAAGCAAAACAGAAGCTTGCGTGCGTATTTTATTAATCATTTGAAGACCAATGTCAGATCTTCAAATCCTCTTTGGACATTATTCTAAATAATAAGAATTATACAGGTAAATAATACTCATGAACATTAGAAGAGCTACAATATAACTGACCAAGTTGAATTGATTGATACTTGGGGTCATAGTCTCTTCCACTATTGTTTTCTGAAAAGATCAGGAAACGACGCTCTAAACTCTTCCATGAGCTACTTATTCTTCTGTCCTCCTGTTGAAGAAATGTCTAAATTTAATCAAGTACAATCAGAGGTTACTATAAATATATTTCAGCCCCTAATAGTGCTGAGCCCTAAGTGACGTTATAAAGTGTCACTACTATTGCTTACAAATATAGGGAACTAATTCAATATTATTAAAAATCTGTTACAAACTGTTGGACACGGGGTAAGAAACAAGATTAGCTGAAATCTTCGAAGGTCACATCGAATGCATTAAAGTCTCGTGTCTTAAGCTGAAGACACACTAAAAAAGTTTTCTCCACATTTCACCCTCAATTCCCAGTTTGATAGCAAGTCTTCACCAGCTGCGGACGGTCAGCATGGCAAATGTAGCGAATTCTTAGCTTTAGCTTTGAAACAGCTAAGCATCATATTCAGTTCAGGTGACACAAGAGAAGCTTGTCAGTGAAAGATCTTGGGTAGAGAACGGGTTCTTCCGTGCATGATCAAACTTCTGTTGGGAGCAAACTCTCCTGCTTTATTCCTCCCGCTCTGTCTGTGCTTGGTGTCTGACCGAGCTCAGTGGGAATATAGTCTATATTATGCTTCTGCAGTCAGGTCTCGGTTAAAAAGATACAACTGCATTCCTTGTATGAGTTCTATCATTTTTTAATGCCTTTGTTTTTCAGAAAATGCTATTGTCTCGAAAGCCATGCTGGTTGCACGTTTGAACACATTTTCCATGTTGTGCTGAATATGCATTAAAAACTAATGCAAAAACAAGTGGTGGAAGAAAATTCTACTTGCACAGCATTCAGTCCAGCTAAGATCTAAACCTGGAAACGTTTGAGCTACGTTAAAGTTGCCCATGTATTTCCAGACAGATCTGTATTTCTCTTCTGATCCAACAGAACGGTGTGTGCGTAATTTCTAACACAGTTTAAACAACCGGATAGTGACTCAAATGGACTTCTGACATTACCCTCAAGATATCTAAATACCAACCCTCTTTAAAACAAAACTGATTAACAAGATCACAAGTGAATGCATCACAAACAACTGAGTTGCTGCATGAGACCCAGATAGTCCCCGAGGAACAATTCTGGATAATTCTCGCAGGCTTGTTAATCATTTAGGAGAGGTGACATTTATCAACACATCAAAAGGGAACATGTAGTGTGAAGAGGAAACATAATTGCGACTGTCTCAATCGTGCCTGACGTTACTGTTTTTTTTTTTTTGAAGGGGGGTAAAGAAGAAAAAAAAACTGACCCAGACACAGGTCTCCCTGTGGCTGCATTTAGCCAGTGAAAGCAGTAATAGTGTGTGACTGAAGGTGAGGAAACAGCCTTAGGCCCTCATCCCTGTTTAGATGTCAGTCCTCCTTGGGTACAATATCTTCATGGCCTCTGCAGCACCTCCTTACATGAAGTCTCAACATGAAAACCAGAAGACGGCTTCGGGGAAGGTCAAATACGCATGACACTGGCCATGCACACGCTTATGAAACATGAACTTTTAAGATGCGCTGCTGTCTTCTTTATTAGATCTACAAAGCCCTCACTGGGTCCTCTTGGGCCTTGTGTTTCTGAGAACGTCTTTAAATGGATGATCTGTAGACCCCATTGTGGCAAAACTTCGATTGCAAAGATTGTAGCCAGAAATGTTAACAACGATAGAGCTCTGAGAGATCCCTATGTGCATATCTCCTTTAAGGTAACATGGCCTGAATTTCTGGAAGCATGCTGTAGAGGTGTCTATTGATTACTGTACTTCTTGCATGAGTGGCTGAGAAAGATACAACTATTGACTTGTCCCTGACTTTTTAGAGAAAAGACGTGCTCTAAAGAGTCACCTGTTAAGATTTAAAATTGACAAAAGGGAATGTCAAATTAGGTCATTAGATAGTTTTCCTATTTTTACTCATACTTGCCTTGTTAAGGTGACCTATTATGTAAAAAGCACTTTTTCCACGTTTTTGTACTTACATTTGGGTCTCTGCTGCTTCTAGAAACAGTCCAAGCACAAAAACAAACAAACAAACATCAAGATGTTTTTTTTTAGCCATAAGTAAATGTTTAGTTGGTGTCTGGAAAACGAGCCGTTTCAAAAACCTCCAAATTATTTTGTCACACTCGGCGGGCACTGCCTCTCACCTAGCAACTCAAGCACAGTAAAACTGTAACATACAACAATTTAACACATGGCATTTATATCCCATCTTACATTGAAGGGATGAAATTTAAATAAATCACATACAGAACTTAACACTGTCATTAATACATGCCAAAAAATGTGCATATAATTCCTTCACACTTAACTACACTAAAACATGCAAGGGAAACGTTCTTCGCAGAAATCCTAAACAAAAACATCGACAATGCTGCCGCTTTATTCAAAAGTCGAAAGACTCACAAACCCTCCTGTGATTGTACCACCGGAGCTCCACTCTACCAGGGCCTGCAATTAATTTGCCAACTTCTTTGCAGAGGAAATTCAAAGTATTAGAGAGTTAATCTGTACATCCACACCAAATCCAGTACCAATGTTATGCTCAAACATAAATGCAGAGAAAATGATTACATTTCAACTACTCAACTATAAAAGCTTAGAAGAAAGTATAAATCAGTTAAGCTTGGTATCCTACCTAAATTCATCCCTCTCATCAGGTGTTTTCCCCCAGGATTTAAAAACAGCAGTTATTAAACCACTGATAACAAAGAGCAATCTGGACAAATCACATCTGCAGAACTACAGACCAATCTCCAACCTTCCATTTGTCAGTGAAGTTATTCAAAACGCCATGTTTCAACAGTAAATAGCTTCCTTACAATGATCAACCACTTTGATGATTTTCAGTCCTGTTTCCGTGCTCACCACAGTACTCAGACCGCCCTCATCAAAGCGTTCAATGACATCCACATAAATACAGACTGTGAAAGAACCACAGTGCCAGTTCTGTTGAACCTCAGTGCAGCATTTGACACTGTTGACCGTGATATATTATTAAAGCGACTGGAGATCTTGGTCGGACTCTCTGGTACAGCACTTGTCAAATCCTACCAAAAGAACAGGGATTTCTTTGTGTCAGTAGGTAACTTCTCATCAAAGCGGACAAAGGTCACATATGGGGTACCCCAAGGTTCAATCCTGGGACCTCTTCTATTCAATATTTATATATGACCCACTAGCTGAGGTTATAACAAGAAACGAGATTAGTTACCATAACTACGCAGATGATACACAGCTCTACGTTACGATGTTACCAGATGACTTTGAACCCATCCATGCTTAGAACAAATCAGTGCACGGATGTGCCAAGACTTTCTCCAGCTGAACAGAACAAAACAGAAGTTATTATCTTTGGACCTAAAGAGGAACAAAGTAGAGTCAACGTGCAGCTTCAGTTATTACAAGTACAAACTAGTGATCAGGCCTGAAATCTAATGGACTCAGACCTAAACCTTCAAGGACTCATAAAGACAGTTACAAAGTCGACCTTCTATCACCTGAAGAACATTTCAAGGATTAAAGGACTGATGTCCCAACGAGACCTAGAGAAACTCATCCATGCGTTTATCTTTAGTCGCATTGATTACTGCAGGTCTGCTCAAAAAAAAAAAAAAAAAATCAGACAACTGCTCTAAGGCATCCCTGTAGGAACAGACTATTTACTTACCATTCAGAAACTGTTTCTGCATCATTGCTGGTTGTGCAGGCGGCTCCACTTCTTCAGCTTTTTGGTCTGACCCTGGGTCAAAGATGTATGGTACTGTTGTACCATTGTGCATCTGTTTGCAGACATTTTCACATGTATAAAGTGTGAGTGTAAACACTGGGTTGGGGGCAAACACAGCCAGCTACAGCTTATTTGC
Source organism: Fundulus diaphanus (assembly GCA_037039145.1). Classification (NCBI taxonomy): domain Eukaryota; kingdom Metazoa; phylum Chordata; class Actinopteri; order Cyprinodontiformes; family Fundulidae; genus Fundulus; species Fundulus diaphanus. Next base: position 38,527,471 of record CM073135.1, read on the forward strand.
ATATACATGATAGAGCCCTAAAAACGCTCAAAATAGGTGACACTAGGGAGATGAAGTATCATTATCAGATAATGATTTTGTGCAGAAAATTAAATTAACATTTTCTGTATAGCCCATGGACCTATCCTAAATGTTTAACAGGAAGCACGAGAGGTCAACTTTAAACATTTTCACATTTTGTCATGTTACAACCGCAGACCTTAATAGTACATAATAGTTAGGTGGAGGGAAACATTTTTTACAAAAAGAAATGGTTGAGTGGCATGCATTTGCATTTACTCTGATACCCCTAAATAAAATTTACTAAGACAAATTGTCTTTAAAGATCAACTCATCAGTAATTTCACCTGTGTGTAATTCAATCTCAGTATAAATCCAACTGTTCTGTGAAGGCTTCAGGGGTTTGTTGGAGAACATTAGAAAACAAACCACATCATGAGGACATTAAACAACACTGGAAAGGAAAGGGATAATGATCCGGAGAACTCTGGAGAACTTTAAAGAATAAAAACGTTTTAAAACAATATTCCAAGATTAAAATATCTGAGGGCACTGCTCAATTCATCAGCAATAAATGGAAAGAAAAAAATTATGACAATCCCTTTGCACTCCAAATATCTGGTCCTTATAGAAGAGAGGCAAGAAGAAATTATTTGTTGAAAGAAAGCCGTAAGAACTTAGCAAACATATAAAGGAAATGTTTTGTAAAAATTAGATCCAAATGTAACCCATATAGAAGGCCATAGCACTAAAATACCTATTACCGTACGTCATTATTAAGACACCATCACAACCGTTAAACATAGCAGAGGCAGCATTATGCTGTGGGAAGGCTTTTCTAAATACAAGGCAACCCTAAAAGAAAACCTCTTGGAGACAGCAAAGGACTTGAGACTTGGGCGGCAGTTCACCTTCAAACAGGACAACAGCCCCAAACATATACAGTAACAGCTACAACGGAATGATTTAGATCAAAACATACTGGTGTTTTAGAATGGCCAAGTCAAAGCCCAGACCTGAATCCAATTAAGAATCCAATACCATACTGTGTGTGTTCACAGATGCTCTACATCCTATCTGACTTTACGTGTGCTGCTCTGCAAAGACAAATGGGCAAACATTACAGTCTCTACAAGTGCAAAGCTGGTTAAAACATACCCGAAACAGACTTTCAGCCATTGTAGCTGCAAACGTTGGTTCTAAAAAGAGTAAAGTGGAAAAAATACAAAAGCATTTAGCTGTAAAAAAAATACCAATATAGAACAATGTCAATTTTTTTCCTGCAACTTCACAATTATGCACTACTTTGTGTCACATAATCATAAAATAAAAATAAAAACACATTGCAGATTGAGCTTGTAACATGAATACATTTGTAAAGGTTAATGGGATATGTATCATTTGCAAGGCACTGCAGATTTAGCTTTGATTGATCTACTTGTGAACAGGATTTTTTTTTTTTTACCAGATTACATACAGTAGCTAATTACTAACATAGATAACAACGTACGTGTAAGAAAAACAAGTACTCGTGGTAGCCTATGTTTCAGCCGGTAGGGGAAGTACTGTACTGTGCAATATTCTCGAGATACTTATCAACAATAAAATGCTGTCAACAGCAAGAAAATAACCATATCTACAACAATAAAGGGTCATTTTAAGCCAGAAGAGGAACATTAAAGTGATCCAAAGCAATACTTATTTGATAAGAGAAGGCTCAGTATGTTATTTTGGAGATTCTAGCTGTGAGACACAACGGTTATTTCCAGAAATGCTTCTTTCCTCAATTGTCACACATCTATGCAGCTATTCGTTGCGGGGAGTGTGGCTGCCTTGCTTGTCCGGTTAGAATCTTGACAGCTGTTCTCTGTATTGCAACAAATTATCAACAGGGGTCAGAACATGAAAAAAGGGGAAGAAAAACACCGTCAGCTGCTCTGAAGCACAATTTGCTGACACGTACAAGTGAAAACATTTTTATTCTTAAGGCCCAAACCTCCCACCTCAACCCAAGAGTCTTCTTTTTTTCTTCCTTGCAGCTTTCCAGAGAGGCCAATCAAGCACTCTACCTTGTTAGGAGGTGTTAATTGGAGTTAGTCAGTCTCCTCACTTTGTCAAGGAGTCTGACAACAGAATTAATTAGAATTTGAGTATGTAAATCAATTCAAATTGGGGTCCTCATAGGGGAGGATGTGAAGTATTTTTGTTCAGGAAAAAAAAGCAGGTGCCTCAAGCACGAGCCAAGCGCTTATTATGACTTCCCTCTTTATAGATCTTATCTTCACAAATGCAATTTTGGAGAGGCCGAAGACATTCAGTATAAATAGAGGTGTTGAGCTGAAGGTTACGTGTAGATGGATTGCTGCTGGATTCCTTTTTTTTCCACCCATTTTTCACATTTTCATGTGCACATGCCTTACATGCATGTTGCGTTGCTTAGGTTAATGATAAAATGTGTGAAAACGCCATGGCAACAACAGAAACAGCACTTTTCGCTTTTCTGCGCCTTTAGCCAGGACTCTGTTGTCAGTCGTGTCAACTTAGATGTTTTCATTTCTTGTAAACCTATATTTAAATTACTCTTTGCTCACTTGAATTGCAAGCTGCAGGTGTTAGTGTGGCATTTATTTTCAGAATGAAAGAAAGATTCCTCTGCTGTTTTTATGCAAACAAGACATATAAGTACACAGCATCCTGTTTAGAGAAGCAGAGAAAAAGGAAATCCATTTTTGTTGTAGGCTTTGTTTCATTTTATTCGTCATGCTTGTCTATTTAACACTTAAAAGGCGGCTGATTGAATGCTTTTAAAGATACACATTTTAAAAGGAATAAAAATTTTCCCTGCCATGTGTTAATGAGAGGTATGGACATTTTCTTGCAAAAAATAATATATTTAAGGAAGATGCCGTTATATTGCAGCCTCAAATAAAAAGTATGATACACAATTTTTCCAAACAAAATTACATTGCATTCAGTACTGTAATGCAGAATGCATAATTCTTTTGATACGGTTGTTCCTGAGACATATTTCAACAAACTTAGTACTTGTGCTCAAGACTGTACGACTGATTATATGTTGTTGAATATATTTTAGATATAAAATAGCAAAATGCTTTTTAAAAACACAAAGTGTTTGTTTGGTTGTAAAAATTACCTATCCTCAAAATTCAAAAGTATCAATTTTGATACAAAGAAAAAACATTGAGAAACCAGGCAATATTTTAAACAAGCCAACAGTCATATTAATGCTTCAACCCAATGAGGGCGAGCGTTTTGCATAGTTTCGATTCCGTATTTCTGACGTGCATGCCGAATATATGTGAAATGAAGTTCAGTTTAAAAAAATATGCATTTTTTTAAACAATGTATATATACACAGCTATCTCTCTCTCTCTCTCTCTCTCTATATATATATATATATATATAAATAAATGAATAAACTTGGATCAGTGTCAGGCATCCAATTATGTAAAAACTTAGTTAACATGTAACACAAAAGGTACTTTTTCTTTAATCGAGGGATTCCTTATCCTTCCGTCTTTAAAAAAGTAGATTTTCTTAAAACCTGGTGTAATGAGTAAATAAGTTGCTAACTATATTTTACACTTTCTGTATAAACATATGAAATGATTTTTCAGCATGCCTTTTTAAAATAAATCCAACAAAGCATCATTACAGCACTAGAAAGGCCTAAAACGGCAAAAATGTATCAAGGATGCAAAAAAACAAAATAAAAAGGTGTGGGCAATGTTGCAAAAACAATTTGATTAAAGATTTCTACAAACATCTGAGGTGTTAAAAATCTCAAATGTTTTTATCCAGCTTTTAAGCATTAGCTAAAGTATTCTGGTGCAGCCGCCATGTTTCAAGTGCACACATCTATTTTTATTTGCAGCTTGTTGATGTCAATAGACAGAAAGTGGCTGATGAAGCGCCATACTTCCTTATGAAGACATACCGAGGAAGACATGCTAGACAATGCTTTATGAAAAGCCATTTTATTTTTCCATTCAATAACACTCCCATGAAGACAATTTATACAAGATACATCACATTCTAAAGTGCACGAATACTGTACAACAAAAATGACTTAAATACGCAGGGGTGGCAGGGTAGTAATCACATTTGTTAAAAAAAAAAAAAAAAAAAAGAAAAAAACTCAAAAATTGTAAAAAATAATTTAAATTGAACATGCTTCTTTTTTTTCCAAAAACAACAATCACTATGCATGTTTCTGCTCATGTGACAGGGGTTGGCCTGGGAAAATAACCTTGTGCAGCTTGCTTGGGGAAACACTAAGCTTTGGCACCTTTAGAGAAAAGAGAAAAAAAAGACATTAACAAGGACTGGAGTACACTCAATGATAAAACCAAATAATTATATTTAGCTTAGATAAATACAGTCTTAGGGGCTTGTGTAGAATGCATAATAACCCATGCCTTTTGGGTTGTCCTTGTTGTACTCCTCCACAGTCAAATCCTCGCACTTGATGGTGGGAGAGTTCTCTGTACTTGAGCCCCCTGGGGACATCCTGCGCCGCTTGCACACCATGGAGTACACGCCAGAATCGCTAGAGTCCACTGATTTCAACGAGTGGGATGTCTCGATCCAGGTTGAGGTGGGCTGAGCGTTCTCCTCCGGCAGCTTTTCTTTAGCGGCCCCCAGCTGGTCCTCTGCAAAAGCTGGTGGGCTTGGTCGAGGGGACCAGGGAAGGCCTGTTGTCATTTTGCGCTGGTAGGAGCTCCTAGTTCCCCAGCCTGCAGCCATGGAGGCAAAAGCCGAGTCTGGGTAGTAGCTGAGGGCGTGGGAGGTCTGCAGGGACAGAGGCTTGATGCCGTACGACAGCAGGCTGCTGGTGGAATAGTCATTCTCATAAGAGAGGTCCAGCTTGTTGGAGCCTGGCTGCTGGACTGGAGGGACGAACCAGCGCTGGGCGGAAGCAGCAGCGCTGGGATCCTCGCTCTGCGGGGAGAGGAGGCTGTTGGTTTGGGGGACGGCCCGTTCGCCGGTGTAGAATCGGTTCTGAGGCAGGTTGTTGACAAACTGGTCCTGAAAGAAAGGCTGCATGGCATAGCGGGCGCCGGGGACAATCTGGGTAGAGCGAGGGGAGTCTGTCGGTGACGGAGTCAGTCTGTCACTCTCTGGGGCGGTGTACATCCTGTTTACAAGAAAAAGCGTATTAAAAATCTCTCTGCAAGACCCTTTGCATGCATCAGAGAGCGAAAGAAGCTCAGCGTGTGAAGTTAAGGACACGTACGAGTCATAATTATCCCTGAAGCCTTTTGCAAATGGGTTGTGATCTATCTTCAGCTGAGTGATCTGAAACGTAAACATAAAAACAAAAAAAAACAAAAACAAAAAAATAACATGATTAATAATGTGCATTTTAACATAAGCAACTGAAACCAAAACCATTTAAATGCATGCATGCAGGTCAAGCTGAAAGTAAAAAAACAGCTGCATCTAAAATAAGAAAAAAAGTACATAGATATACGTTGAAAAGCTTACATCTGTGTTCTGGTAGGCTGTGACGGCTATAAACTGGTTCTCTGGGAAGGTGAAGGTTTGAGTTCTGGCCTCATTGTTCATGTCCTCCACCCCATCTTCAGTCACCTCCACGATGTGCAACCGCGGTTGGTATTTATGAAGCGACTGCAACACTATCATCTGAAAAGGGGAAACGGTAATATGCTTAGCACTCTGCATTTCAAAAAGACGATCAGCTGCATGTCTCTTTTTGGCTAAAATCGGAAAAACTATTCTATAAATTCTATAAATACAAAAAAATGCATCACACAAATAGCTCCACCAATTACCCAAAGCAGAAAAATATAGAATTTCTTGTCAGTTTAGCATGTAACCAAAAAAGAAAAAAAAAGAAAGAAAAAAAAACAATAAAAAGGTGTTAAAAAAAATTCTAACCTGTGTGTTGTTGTTGTTGGCTCCTTTGTTGTTTGTTAGTTTTAACTTGCCGAACGAAATTTCCTGCCTCATCCAGTGAGCACCAGTGTTGGGAGATTCAGGATGAACATATACTTTGTTGCCTAAAATGGAATAAACAAAAAGTGGTAAAATTGTGTGAAACACCATCAAAGAAAGAGAACGGACAAAGCAATCCAGAACAAAAAAAAAATTGACCCTTTCGTTTGTTTTTGTTAAATTCATCAGATATGGGAAGAACAAAAATGGTTTAGTGCTTTTCCTTTTTATTTATATGAGCTGTTAATTTGGTGGGGAAAAAAAGAAATTTTTTAGAAATCAATTCAAAATTAGAAAATAAAATATTGGGTTTAAAACTTCAAGGAAGCTATTTCAACTTCAACTATTACAGATTAATTTATTTAAAAAAACTTAAACCAGTTGAATTTATTTGGATCTATTAATTCAATAATTTCACAACTCAGACGTTTGATTTCTCTCGAGAATGACCATGGATCATACAGAGAGCAAAACAATATATTTACATTTTTAAAGCATTAAAAAAACTGTTAGTTTAACACAAGTCTTTTTATGTTACATGCAAATGTATAATTTACACACGCATTTTATACATTTTTCCATTTTCTTTTTTTTTGTAAACAAATTCCATATTTGGAGGAGCTTTTAATCATTTACAGTGACGCAACTCACCTTGCATATTATTGTCTGCTTTTCCACAAGTGACCCACTTCCCGCCCTGAAAGCGCCAGTGATTCGGGTCGGCCAGAACTATTTCTACAAACACGTTGTAATGGGCCGTGAGGTTCAGTCCGGTGATGTTGAAACTGAGGAATGGAAACATCCGTCTGCGGACAGTAAAGAAAAGAATAACAACATGTACTTAGATCTGTTCAGAAATGTAAAATACACTCCCAGAAATTATCCTCGGGTTGATCGGGCCTAAACAAATGCTTATCAAAATGTAAGTTTTAAATTGTCATGCGTAATTTTCAAATAAATTAAACGTTTTGCGCATAAATGTGAGCGGTGACGCATGGGATAAAAAAAAACAAAAAAAAAAACACATTGGTTGAACTAAACCCACTCGGTCCGTTTACCTGCCCTGTTTGGTGATGATCATCTCGGTCTGGTGCCGGTGAAACTTCAGCCACAGAGGCCGGTTGCACAGGTAGACCTGCGCCCTCGCTCCGGCCGCGGAACCCGGCAGAGACATGGACCCGATCCCCGTCCCGGTGCCGGAGTAGGACGGGTACAAGCAGCCCGGACCCTGGCTGAACTGGTACCCCCCGCCGCCGAACTGGCTCCGGCCGCTGCACACGGACGGGGCCGAGAAGCCCGCGGGCGGCAGCACGGATCCGTAGTGTAGCGACGCCGGGTACCTGGTGCCGCCGGAGCCGGTGTACACTGAGCCGGTCTGTCCTGCGTAGGGGAACAGGGAGCAGGGGCTTGCCATGTCGGAGCCGGCCTGGGAGGAAGAGATGAAGTATCTGTCGGAACCGAGCTCGTCTAGGTTGTACCGCCTGCCGCTCGTCAGCTCGTCCTCCCCCAGCACCGGGGAGCCTTTCCTCCCGTCGGCCTTGCTGTTATAGGAGTCCCCCTCTGCCTCGCCCAGCATGCCGTTCCCCACCCCGCTCAGGTACTTCTTAGACGCGCCGCCGGCTTCGGACTCTGTGCGCTCCACCTCCTGGTAGTCGAGCTGAGAGGACGGCCTGGGGCTGTTGTTGGCGCTGTCCGACGAGGACAAGTTGTAAAAGGTCTTGGGTAGATTGATGCTAGCGCTGGGAAGAATATTCTCTAACTGCATCGTTTTGTTCAAGTTCTCGCAACAAATAAATAGGAGTCCGGAGAGGTGGAATCTCTGAGCCGCGGAGGTGCCACCGGCGCCCGGGTTGGTCTCGGTTTCTGCAGCCCACCTCCCCTGTCACCAACGTTGGGACGTCAAAGCCTCTCCTCGCCTACAGACTTTCAGATTAGATCAGATAATGACTTGGATGGGAGATGCTGAGCGGCTCTTATATGATTCGCTCGCACAACAGATTGTAAACGTCAGGGGAGGAGTTGTGGAGAGGGGAGCAGACCCTCTCCGCAGCCAATGGCAGCGCCGCTGTGGTCCAATTAGAAAGAATAAAGGAGTGTTTAATTATAGTTACAGTTCAAACCCGACGTGGATCTAACTGAAGTGGAACTCCAGGTGCGTCTCAATAAATTAGGCTACCGTCGAAAAGTTAGTCAGTAATTCGGTTAAGTTAAACTTCAAGACGTTTGAAGAGTGTTTCAAGCGTTCATTTCTCTCAATTTTGATTACTATTGCTTACAGCTAAAGGAAACCAGAAATTCAGTTTCTTAGAAAATGTATTATAGAAGACCAGAGGGGAAAGAAAAAAAAAAAAGGAGTTTTAATACTCTAATCAACACAATCATGGGTGGACTGTTGAATTCCACCGTGATAAATACAATCAATCAGTGACACCCTCCAACATGAGAGCTAGCCACCAAAGGACATTGCAAGAGAAGCTGGCTGCGCCGTATCCAATGACAATGGAAAGTTAAGTGGAAGAAAAAAAAACTGCCAAGAGTTTCCACAGTCAGTGAGAATTTGGGGAGTCGTGCCATCCACTGATGATGGTCTACAGCTTTTCATCGAATCCAAAGTCAGCACAACCGTCTAGTTGTGTTTTAGAGTATGGCCTACTCCGTGCTTCCCTCTGCTGAAAAGCTTTAGGGAGACGTTTATTCCGTTTTTTCCAGCAGGACACCACCAATGGCACCAATACCTGCATTAATTGCCATGGTATTGCTGTGCCGGATTGGTCGGCAAACCCACCTGACACCCCACCAAGAATCTACTGAGTGCAGTCAAGAGGAAGATGGGAAGCAGCAGACGCAAGGCAAAGCCTGCTGGAGGCCACAGGTTGAATGCCTCCCTGCGATGCTTAATCGATGCAGTAATTCATTCAAAACGAGCCCCGACCAAGTACTAAGTGTATCTACTTTACTTTGTTATGCGTTTTAGGTATTATTGCAATTTTCGAAGAAGTTGAAATTTAGGTTTTCACTAGCTTTAGGTTGCAATCCTCGAAAGTAACAAAAACAGCATTAACATCGATGAGCTTTGATAATTGTCATTCATCAGGATGCAGCAGCAACAGAGGTTGCTTAAGATCTCAGTTCCGTCCGATGAATGAAATAGCAAATTGAAACTTTCTTTGGGTCTCGTGACATTTGAGTAATTTATCTTGTGCAGTTATGGGAAAATTGTGTGAATGATCTTCCATGTAATAGTTTTACTCAATTTCTTGAATATTAAACATAAATCAACAACAAGTGGCTCTTATAGGAAGACAGCACTATAAGGCATTAACAAGTTTAAGAGGCTCACATGAAGATACGACGATTTCACAATGTTTACACAAAAATATAGAACAAAAGTGTTTTAGGTGAACCCATTGCTTCTTTTTTTAAAAGTAAAACAACAACAACTAATGTTCCCTCTGCTGTTAACATAACATGCTGAATCTTACCATCACATTCAGTGACATTTTGAGTTTCAGACTTTTAGTTCACAGAAAACTCGGCATTTTGCTCTTTGTAGAGTAACATAATGATCCATAAAAATAAATAAATAGTCTCCAAACTACAAAATTTGCAAGTGCAGTTGTGTCCATCAGCTGGCTAAAAGTGTGCAGCAACATGTAGTGGAAGGGCAGCACTAAATGACTCAAAGCTCTGTACTTTGGTCACTCCAACACATGTGTTTTTTTTTATTACAAGACCTGGCAACCATGGCGAAATGGACAATTTTAGCATTTTTGTTTTTAAAAACGTAACGTTAAGTTGATACTGGGAATATGTCAATGCTTCTATACTTACGTTGGGTTTTATCGTGTTTTGGGAGATCTGTTATATTTCCATTTTGTTTTCAGAGATGAGAGACGAAGCCAGCTGGGAAAAAAAAAAACCCGGTTTATATTCCCGAATCTAATAAAAAAAAGTGAAGCTCAGACACAAGAAGCAAAATAGATTAATTAGTTAAAAAAAACAAAAAACTGCTCCGTTAACATATATACGAGTGTTTTCTTTAGTATGGGTGCAGGCTGGGGGCATTCAACAACCTATCCTGTGTGAACTCAAATTCTCTTGACTCGCTCACACCAGCAGGTGGCCCTAAGCAAGCGCAAACACCGATTGTACCTACGACTGGCTCTGCATGAGATTGTTTTGTTTTTTTAACTGAAAAGTCGACTGTAAGCAATTAAAATGTATATACATTTTTTATATATATATTGCTTTTGGATTAAACATAAAACGTTCAAGAGAGGGAAAACCAAAGCGCGGACACAGATGCGCAAACAGAACACCTCAAACCTGCCAGCGTCGGCTTCCAGCCTCCACCATCTAGCAGCATGGGGAGAACAACGCGCGTTCAGTCTGATGCTGCTTTTATTAACTCACCCCAGAAAGACAGCGGAGAGGGACCCGACTTCCCTGCGCCCAAACGCTCCAGTCCATGTTAAAAAAAAAAAAAAAAAAAAGAACATGTGCACCTTGTTTCCTATAATTGGACTTCGCCGCCTCTTCAGCTGCAGCGTTAATAAAAATATTGGCTGCCAAAGCCTGCTGAAAATAAAGCTCCAAAAAAACTAAGAGACGGTTATTTCAATTTCACACTTGTTAGAGAGACGCTCGAATGAAGCCTGTGAATTTTTTTCTTGTGAAGTTTTTGTTCTACTTTTTTTTTTCTTTGACAAATAAATTGCGGCTTTTTTAATTTCCGTTCATAAACGAAAAAACAACAACAACATTTGAGCGTTTGTGCTAAAAAAGACGTAAAATCTATTGCCGTTTTGTGAATTCCACTGCTATAAACAATATAACCTATGGGGTGTATAAGAATGCTAAAATACCGAAATTTTGTCATCTATTCACTTAATCCATTTAGAAAAATTCATAAAACATGTTCAAATGAGCCTGACGCAGATTTAGGATCAAATGCAATTTTATATGATTCTCATATTTATGAAAAGCATTTACAAGGTTTTTTCAATTGAAATCTTTTTAATGGGAAATGTTTCTTGACAAATTCTACCATTATTTGTCAAAAAAAATGTAGAAAAAAAATCTGCTCGTCTGCTTAAAAATTTGCAATCCAATAATATGGTGATAGTCAAAGCAGAATGAATTTGCTTAAGAATTATTTAAAAGACATTATTGTAAAACGATAATAATAAAAAATAATAATAATTTATGCAACAAGAACACGTCTGATTTATAAATAAACACTCTTTCACACTAACAGGGAAATTCTGAAAACTGAGCTCAAACACTTTCCCATCTAGCTGGGAAAGAAAAATCAGGGGAGGAGAAAAGATTCTGTATCCAGGCCTGATGGTGAGGGGTTTTTTCACAGGATTTGCAGAGACAGCGCTCTCTAGTGACCGAGCAGGACACTGAGTAACATGTCCCCTCTTCAATGGGTATATTAAAAACCTCAACGCTGTAGGAAGTCACCTACTCTCACGTGTTAAAGTTGTTTCTCACTTTACATAATCCTCGGCTCAATTTACTGCTCGGATCCTTGTGTTTAAGAGTGCGTGTGTGTGCACACGCTTATGTGTGTGGCCAGCTTTTGCATGTGTGAGCTTTAAAGAAAGCTGCAGGAGAGGGGGGTGGGGAGTACGAGGGGGAGTAATGGAGGGAGGGTGAGATGAATTTGGGGAAAATGGGGATACAAATCTGTGAAAAGCTAAGGGAGAGTCTCGGCTGGAGGCAGATTGGCTGGTGTCATAAATGGGACAGAGAAGCCGGGGCGACTGGGCCGTCAGGGGACCGGAGCGACATGCATACAGCACGCGGCCTGTCAATCAGGAAAGAAGCCCTCCTCAGCAGACGCATACTCCAGCATCAGACAGCTGACAACTGAGATCAAGCATATTTTTCCCAAATAAACCGAAAGCTGTTTGTTTCTCCCTGGAAATTGCTTTCGTGCCGTAGCATTTTTTTTTGTGAACAAAAAAAGAAGGGTCTGAATTCTAACTGCTTGCAGACAAAGTGCATACAAAGTCCACCTTAAAGGGATCTTCACAGGCCTGTGAAGTTGATTTAAAATTAAACATAACAAGAACATGTACCTGTGTATTTATGTCCACCCCGTTTTACCCAGTTCTCTGTAGCTGCAGGCTCCGTCTATAGTTAGCGAGTAAATCTTCAGTTCAAAGGAAGCAGCATTTGTATTCAAACCACATTTCAGTATTTCACACCTGAGCTGTCAACGCCTTATTAGTACAATAATCCCTTATAGCTTCTCTCTCTCGTCTTTTTTTTCTCCCCCGTAAAGATAATCAGCACATTTGCCGGTTAGAGTTGGTGAAGGTGGTTCTATTTAAGAGAGATTTTTGCTTTTATCACACCTGCACACGGTCAGGCTCCTTATCACTTACAAGAGATTTCCTTGTCAGACTTGTTTCACAGCTGATTATTGTACATTACGGCTCTATTTCATGAGCTAATTGACAGAAAATCCTGCTAAAACAGCGACGGCGTTTTCGCTTTAATGACGGCAGTCTGAAACATGTAGGTCCTCCTCTTGCTTGTAAAAGACTTGAAAACTAGAAAACAAAATAAAGCTGATTTATGAGCCACCTATAAATAAACTAAATCCAAATGAGGTGGATGTATAGATCCTACTCATAAAGGAGCTCCCACTTGTGACCTGTCAGCGTGTTTCTTGACCACCTATAAAAGTCCAAGTGTGTCTGAGATGACCCCGCTTGGCCCCGGGCCAGGGCCCGCGCGACAGGGGAAGGGAAGTCCCACCATATTGTTGTCAGAATAGATCATGAACAGGGCACATGAAAGGCACGCATTCCCGGTTTTATGGGCCAAAGTGGCCGCAGAAGCCTTTGCTCAGGAGTGAATTCATGTACCCCATTGCAAGGATTAATAACGCGAGTCTCATTAGAGATCCCCGCCACCGAGACCCCTGGAGGGAGGGGTGCTGGGAAAAGGACTCAGAGCAGCGTGCACCACGCCAGTGCCACGCTCCTCCGCAAATCATCATCCTCAACAACGTTTTTATTGGAAAGAATTTATTTCACAAGCGTATCAACAACGCCCCTCGTATATATCCTCCAGTGTGCAGGCATTGCTAACATTTAATCAAAGCTGTAGCCTTTAAACGCGGAAAGCTTGTGTTACAGACACGCTGCTGTCTTCAAAGATGCAACGGTGACAGCTTCATGAATTCCCGCTTAAGTACATCGTATTTGCCTCTCTAATTTATTTTGTCATTTAAAAATATATATTCACTTCAGTAAATAATAGCCATTTTTTGCATATAAAAAAAAAAAAAAACCTTTGATTGAACGCAAGGTATACGTGCAGAGAAAATACAATCTCAGAATGTGAACTGTCTCCATCTGTAACCAGTCATAGAGGGACACCTTTGGGATTTCTCTTTGTACACGTATTGGGATGAAAAAAAAGATACATTCAAATACAGCAGATTGCTTGATCCCATCCAAAGCTATTTTGCGTAAATCAGCCTGTAACCATGTCAGACGTCGCTGCAGTGCATGCGTGTGTGCCTGTTCCGTTTGTCTTTCCTGTGGAAGAAGCACTGGTGGATTACTGTAGGAATGTGCCTGGGGGATATGTGAGCCCAACGCACAGGTTGATAATCCACTACATTAAGAGCCGGCCTGGAAAAATAAGGCGCACTGGTTGCATTCAGGGAAATAGGATTGAAGTTGCTTTTGCTATATTTGATTCCCTCAAGGTTTGACAACATGATTTTCGGATTATTGCATTAAATAACGTGTCACCAAAGGCCTATGGGAAAAACAGAACAACAACGGGTACAATTATGGTGGCAGGAATCTTTTTTTTTAGTCTCCTCCAGACACTTGCACTAGAGACAAGCACTCCGATGAGAGACATTTCCCCAAACTTTGTATGTTTTCCAGTAGTTGAATGATTAATATTGACACTGTGATATAAATTTTCACATTTCTTCATATCACATATTACTCTCACAAACCTACACAGAGTAGTGCATAGCTGCAAAGCAGAAGGAAAGGAATAAATTCAATTCAGTTCAATTCAGTGGAACTATATACAACACACAACACATGTCATCTCACGGCACTTTACATAGTCAGTTCTATCGAATCATACAGACGGATTGGGTAAAAAGTATTCTATCTAAGGAAACCCAGCAGGTTGCACTAAATCATTGACCTGCAGCATTCACTCCTCCTGAAATAGCACACAGCCGCAGTGGACACACAGATGCCTGAATTGTGCCATTGACTTTGTAGAAATCCCTCATACCGAGCATGCATGTGGCGACAGTGGAGAGGAAAACTCCTCTTTAACAGGAGGACACCTCCAGCGGAACCGGACTCAGTGTGAAGGGCCATCAGCCACGACCGACTGGGGCTTTGAGAAGACAGAGCAGAGACAGAAGAAGAGCACACAAGCACAGATCCAGGAGTACTTTTCAATGTGACCGAAAAGTAAAAGTAATGGCAGCACAAGCTCCGTTAGCGGCTTCATCTAGGAAAGAAACTCAGCTAAGCAGATAAGTTCCGAGTCAATTTTCAAGTTAAGAGGAAGGAAGAGAGCGCATACAGTTAATTAATAGCTATGTCCAGGAGGGGTTTAATGTTTTTTCTTCTTCGGTTTTTCAGGGCAGTTATTTTCCTGGAAAAGCATCCACTTTTCTTCTAGGATTGACCTGTTTTTAGCTCCATGCATCTTTAAATAATCTCTGACCAGCATTCCTGTCCTTGCTGAAGAAAAACATCCCCACAGGATGATGTTGCCATCAGCATGTTTTTACCAAGGGGAGGGTGTTTTCAGGCTGCAGTGTTTGTTTCCTGCCACGAACAGCAAATATGAAGTTGTACCAACAATTCTCCATTGAATTTAGTTCTTCGAACTAAACTTTGACCGGACCATTCTAACACCTCATGCTTTGATCTAAAGTATTGCATTATTATTTGGTCTGTTTGTTTAGGGTCATTATCCCACTGCAAAGTGAACCCCCACCCCGGTCTCAAGTCTTAACACTGTAACAGGTTTTCTTCCTGTACTGCCCAGTTCTATTCATCACCCAACAATCTCTGAACAGCTTCCTTGTCCCTTCTGAATACAGCTTTCACACAGCATGATGCTGTCACCAGTCTTTCACAGTAGGTGAAATCTGTTCAGGGTGACGTGCAGTTTTAGTTTCACAGTGCACATATACATTTTTTGGTTGGCCAAAAAGTTTAATTTTGTTCTCAGTTGACCAAAATACCTCCTTCCACTCATTTTCTTTGTCCTTCACCTGTGGCTAACTGCAAGCTAGACTTTCTTTCAACAATGACTTTCGTGTTGCCACTGTTCCATAAGGACCAGATTTGTGATGTGCAACAGTTGTCTAGTCAACAGATCAATCCACCTGACCCGTGGATCTCTGCCCTCTCCTCTGCCTTACCGATTCATGCTCTTCTTGCCTGGCCTGTTAGTTTAGATAGATGGCCGTGTGTTGGTAGATTTGATGTTGTGCCATACTTTTTTATGTTATATGAAATGTTCAAAGCTTTGGTTAATATTCCCAAATCCAACCCTGTTTTAAACTTCTCCAAAACCTTATCCTTGATCTTCATGATCCTGTTTGCTCACTAACGTTCTCTAACAAACCTCTGAGGCCTTTCACAAGAGTGGACTCTGTTTTCTCCTAAGGGATGTCTGAAGTTATCTGAATACAGTGGACTTTATATACATGAATGTCGGACAAAGGGGGCATTTTAGATTTGAAATATACCAATGGTATCTTTTTAACTTCAAATTCACTATTATGTATCGCTGTGTGTTGACCTATGATTCTGAAACTCAGTAAAATACATTGTAACATCACAAAGTAAAAAAAAAAATACATTGTAAAATACATTGATGTTTCTGGTTGTAACATCACAAAGTAAAAAAAAAAAAAAAAAGTTCAAGGGGTGTGAACACTTTTGTAAAGTACTGCATGCATAATTATTTCAGTCTTGTGGTGGTTAATTCCCTGAAAGGTATGAAAGGAAATTACAAGCACATTAGAGTCAACTACAAACCAGTGAACTGAAAATGACACAACCACGCTTTTTTTTTTTTTTACTTTTACTTTTACTGAGTCTGTCGTCACGGAACACGCAGCCAACAATGCCAAAAGAGGATAGCAGTCCATTGGCCCTTGCCTCACCCTCATCCCCATTTTAGCATCAACCTTTGTTGACCCACTTCTCCTAGCCCATCCTACTGAAACATCAGAGGAATTGACATACCCTGAGGGACCAAAGCAAAATAGCAGGTGCTAAAAGTTTGACAGCGTAGACTGGATATATGTGTTTCCTGGAACGTGAGGTGTAAGGGAGGGTGGTGGAGTTGTATCGACTCGGCATTAAGCCTTCCAAGATAACACGACCTCTTTAACAGGCTCATGGTTGGGGACGGGCGGATTGAGCCGGCGAGGTAAGGGGATGTCTGTTCCCCAGCACTCGAGCTCGTCAAGTAACGGGCAATCAGTGACGTTGTCCGTCAAGACGCATCGGCTCTACCCAGCTCACCCCTGGTTCCCCGTCCTTTCCCATAGCACTATTACTGCCAAACAAGCTGGGCTTTTATCACATTCCTAACTCTGACTCAGAAACTGCATTTCAGGAGGGCTGTTGTGTATTTTGTGTTTTTGACTTGCCTTTTTTTTTTTTTTTTTTTTGGACAGGGAACACAAACAGATTTACACCACAGGAGTATTCTGCTGCTGGTCCTGCCTCAATGTGGTTAAATCAGTGAGTCAGAAGTGAGAATGTAGAGTTTTAACACTTCTCTCTCCTGGTATGAAAGCTTCTAGATAGACACAGAGGAAAGCCTTAACTGACTTACTGTCTACCAGCCAGAGGCATATGCTAGTGGAAAGGAGGCTATGTAGAAATGAATTATGGTTAAAGGTTGACCCCCCCCCCCCCCCCCCCCCCTCCACCCCAACTCCCAGTGAAATATGGCAGCAGAAGATCCCCAAGCAACATCCATTGGGAGACTCAACTGTATTTAAAGTGCTATGAGGCCCAATGATTCCCAGGCTAAAAGATGCAATTCCCATACCAGTAAAACGCAATAAACTCATTTAAGAATATTAAACTTAGGATCCAGATGTCTTTATTTCATTGTACAGCGAACCAAGAGCTAAAAATGTCAAGGTATTCACAGGAAAGGCTCCTATTTGTGCAGTGGAGAAATGCATCCAGCAGCCATTAGATATAATTAGAGACCACAGAATGGTTTTGTATTAAAACATTTGCAGCAATTTGGCAGCTGTATAATTTAGATGTACTGGATCATGCCATGCACACAACACACAAACGCGCGTGCGTACACGGTCACACACAGTCGTATACCCTCGTCGGCATGGGCGCTCACATGCTCATATATGCACACACACACAGGGACCTCGGTGCAGCGGACACCTTCAATATTGAACCCAGACCCAGGCCTGGGCTCTGTATTTACATGTAAATGGTATACAACAATCTGTGGCCCTTTTTGTCTGCTCTGTCCCTCCAGCCGTCTGGGCCTAGGAAGAAGAGCTGGTAGTCAGATGGGGAGGGGCGACCACATCAGATGGGCTCCCATGGTTATGGAGCCAAATGCTCAGAAGAAAGCGGGAAGAGGCTGACTGACTGGCAGCCACTGAAACAGCAGGGACTCCCACATAGCATGGAAGAAATCCATGGACTCGTGTCCTTCTCTGACTGGAGAGCAGGAGAGAGCTGAAAAGGACAAAGAAAAAGGCCTTCCTGTCTAACAACTGAAGACCAAAACAGATGTCTCGCAAGGAGAGGTCCACTTGACGATCTTTGAAAATAAGAGAAACTAGTTGAAACGGTTAAGTCGGGTATTCTGGAGGAGGACTGAGAACCTGGTCCTTTCCTTGTGGGTAGAGGTGTCATATTTGACAAGTGTATATGTGGATGTGGAGGGGTGGGTGTCAATGATAAGAAATTACGAACAGCAGTTAGCGTGCATATCCAAGTCACATGGTGGTGGGAAGAAGCCTGCCTGTATTTGTTCCTCATGATCGTCTGTCGAGTGTTTGTGTGTCCTTCTGTGCTGGCGGGTCAGACATGGTGGAGGTCTAGACACATGGACTGAAGGCTCTGTCTGAGGAATGATGCTTGTTTCGAGGTTCATCTGATAGTCGTGGACCTTGATACAACAGACCAGCCGAGACAGGCTGGACCCATACTTACTGTTAATGGTCCAGACTTCTGATTTTTTTTTCTTTCAGAAAATCTGGTGTTTTGTGAAGACTCTGAGGCTATTAATGGGTAACTCACTAGAGAGGCAGAACAAAACCTTTTCTAGGAGAAAATTAAACGCAATATTTTTCACTGGCAGGGTGAATTTGCCCCTCTCCCAATTTATACACCCCTAGTACCTACAAATAGCCATTTCGCTTCAATACCATGCCTTAAAAGTCTAGCTTTATTTGGATTTAAGTAGTCTCATAAATTATGAAGATAAAGTCAGAAATGCAATTAAATGTAATTTAATTGTGTATTATTGAGACAAACTTTGAATTACACCCTATTGTATGTGGTACCTTTGTAATTTTGGTAGTCTGTTTCAGGCACAAATTGGAGCTGTCTGCTTGTGGGATGGTTTTGCTAATCTGAAGGGCAATCTGTACCCACTTTGAGAACTCACCATTTAAAGTAATTTTTTACATTCTACTCAGGTCTAATGTAAAGACATGTGGCGTTTTGATTCAAATAAATATCTACCAGCAGGAGATCATTTTGGGAAAATCTGGCTAGAATGTGGGCCATTATATGTCCTATTTCATAGAAGTGAGCTACAAATAGAGCTAACATAAAAGTACGATGTAATGCTAAGTTTTCCAAAAATGTATAAAATAGGTAACTATATCTGAGATTTAACATCTTCTGACTTTTTAATCTCCCGATTACATGAAAATAATAAAAAAAGAAAAAGCTATAGGCAAGCGCTTGGATATGACTGGTTTTAAGATTAGACAATAGGGCAAAGATAAGAAACAAAATGGGGGTATGAAGTATGAAATAGGTTGTTTGGAACCAAAATGGCTCCAAACAACCTATTGCTGGTAACATGTGGTGGAGTCATAAATAACATGTTATTTTTCATTGCTGAAATTTGGACTAGATAAAAACCCCTTGTGCACTGTTGATGTGGGTCTCCAGGATGACCTTGAAGTTGCCAACCCTAGCTTAGCATAAAGACTATATGAGCGTTATTATGCCACAAATCTTTCTCTCCCATAAGCATTGCTTGATGTTATATATATATAGAATTTTTTTTTTTTACAGTAGGTCTGTCCTGATGTCTTCTTCACCCAAGATGTTTCTGCTGACCTATTATCATTGACCTTTTGCTGTAACGATGAAAAAAAAACTTTATATCCAGTTGTTATCAGGTGCGTTTCTACTTCCTGGTATGGAGCAGTCCTGCATGCTGTCGTCAGCAGCTGGTTCCAAAAGCTGTGTTGTACATGCTTGGAAAAAATCTAGTTCCCTTGGTCATGTATGGTTTGAGATTTTTTTCCAAGTTACAACGCATTATAGTTACTTGAAGCTAAAAACCCAGTTTTTATGTAATTAGTCATCTTTGTTAAATCTGATTTGAAATTACTATTTTCATTTACTGAAATGATGTTATAGGCATTACACCAAAAAGTGAACAAACATCCTTTGTTGTGACATTTGCGCATTAGTTCTTGAAAATTAAATCAAGCACATTACATCTTTTTTTTTTCCAAGACATGGTTTTCTTTAGTTTTTGGACCGTAAACAAGTCTTTTGGTGGACTCAAGTTACTTAGAAGATTTCATACTTCAAGAAAATGTTTTGTCTTGTTGAAAGTATATCCCAAATAGGAACCACAAAGGAACATAAAAGTCCATAAAGAGGTGGTAGAAGAATCAAAATGACAAAGTATTTAATAAAAATAGTATTTCTTGGGTGTTAATGTTTATTCTACACCTCTGTGGCTGACATAAATTAGCCTTTGTTAATTTGGGTGACATACAGCATAATTTAATAAGAGGGAGAAACTTTTAGTATTTACAGGAACTGTAACAGGAAATTGTACTCTGGGCCTATACGCCCTAATTAACGCTCAGATGATTCATGATGCACTGAGGCCCTTTTAACAGTATATACGTGATTAAACGAGGATGTTTCATGCATAAATGTGAAAGCAGCTTGGGTCTCACTTGCTCCAGGTCTACTTTAAAAAATATATTGTGACTTCAAACAGGCCTACGTTCAGAGACCAAAGATTTTTATCTGCACGTTACAGTATCGCACAATAAAATGAGGAAGAGTTTTTTCCCACCATTTTTATACATTTTGAGATAATTCCTTTCCTTTTCGTTAAGTTTTGCTCTCTGGGTCTGAATACGTCAGTCTGGGAAACATTTTGTAATCTAAAGTGAAGCTGCAAAATACTGTCGTCTCTGACATTATTTTGTCAGACTGCTGAGATCCGTCAGTATCAACTTTCTTTGCACTGGGATTATATTTTACTTGGTTGTAGAAATGCCAAAAATGAGAAAAGAAGAAAAAAAAAAAAAAAAAGAAATGCCAAAAACGAACATCTGCCCTGATTGGTAGGAAGACGTCCCAACAAATCACAATAATTCTGCTGCACATGTTGTTGTAAAATACGAAACAAATAAAATAATTACCATAACTAAATCTGAATTTGTTTGTTTTAGTTGTATTGATTCGAACTGCGTACTCTCACTAGCATGAACAAGCACCAAGATTATTTCTTAACCGTATTAAAGAAAGCTAAACTTACGTTCAATGCGTTTGCTTTGGTTGCATTTCTTTATTCCAGAAACAGAAAATAATATTGGAACATGAATGTAATAAGAAACCTAACAAGTTCACTTAAATATTAAGGGCCATTCAGTCCTTTGATTTAAAAAAGGGGATCCCCATGAGATGTCAAACCCTCTATTAAGATATATAATTCACAGGAGGAGGGCACGGTTAATACCTTCCACCGCTCAGCTGAAGAATGTCCCCCACCTCCTCATAGGCACAACGAGCGATAACACCTTCAGTGCAGAGGCAGACAGAAAGGGGAGCCCCAGGCTGATGTGGTCTTTGTATATATGTGTGAGCGTGTGTGGGTCTCTGTGTTTCTAGCCGTGTGCCTGTGTATGTGAATAGCTGTGTGGGGGACAATGCGACACGTTAAACCAATGTGGGAGGTGTGAAGACAGGGGGATCTGCTGCAGTCAAAATGAACAAAGAGGAGAAGTGCTTCTGCTTTGTTTTCTTCTCTTGTGAAGCTACAGCTAATTATGTTTATTTGTTAGTTTTTCTTTTTGGAGGCTTTGTTATTTTTGCTCAGAGCTGTTAATTGGCAAATGCCTGGAATAATCGTCCACCGAGAGAACAATCAGGGTCACCTGGAACAGTCGAAAAAAAAAGAAAGAAAAGGGAACGGGGAGAAATCAGTGCCTTACCCCTGAGATAAAAAAAATGCATTTTTCTTTGTTTCTCTTTTGAAGCACGTCCTATAGGCGTTCAGGAGAGAGGTACGGTATTACCTTTTGTGGTTAGCGGGCCGGTGACTCACCCGAAGCTGCAGAGGATGTGAGTGGGTGGTCCCGTACGATGGCAGAGTTGTTTTCTTTTTTACTTTTTTTCAAATGGGTTTCACTGAATCTGGTCCAACATCAGCAGGGAGGGAGTTCTGTCTCAAACTCAGGCGGTAGTGACAGTTGACCATTGCAGTTAACAGCTGTATTTTAAACATTTCAAGAACAGATTGCTCTGCTTCAGTGTGACTGCCGTGAAAACAGTTGTGTGAAATTGGCAATGAGATCTTCATCCTTCTGCTATTGGCAGAGATGTTCACAAGTCCTTTTTTCCAAGTCCAAGTCAAATCTCAAGTGTTGAAGGGAGTGAATTTAAAAATCTTTCACTGCGTGCGTGCTGTGGATCTAAAAAGTGTAAACACTGCTGTAAATTTGCCAGGTTTTTGTGAGGTAAATAAATTTGATCAGTCCAAATGATTTTCATCATGACTTAACAAAAAAAACGACAGAGAAGTCTTTTAAAGGGGAAATTAAATCTAGATTATGTCACTGTCATGCTCAATGCTAAAAAAACAACAACCAAAAAACAGATTTTAGCATCAGACAAATTATAAGTTAACTATGGTTAGCCATGTGAAAAAGCTGCCAGACCTGTAGAATAAGGAAATGAATCAAGTAGAACCTATCAAATACCATATCGAATCCTTTAGATTCTTTAGCGAATGCTAAAGAATCTAAAGGAAACAGAACATCATGCACAGGTGATATATTCATGTACAGAGTGGGGGTACAAAGACCTTTTAACAACTATTATCCACGAACAAGGACATTAAGGAATAGTTAACATAGAACAACATCTAAAGCACTGCAGGCCCCATTTGCCTCAGATTAAGTCAGTGTTCATGATTTAACAATAGGAAAAAAAACTGGGTAAAAAATGGTATCAAAGGACGAGTTTCAAGTGGAAAACTGCTGCTGGACCCAAAGGTCCCTATTATATTAGCCGAACAACATTTTGATCTTTAGCAAAATGCTTTGTGGACTGATGAGACCCAAGTGAAACCTTTTGGAAGGTGTGTGTCTTGTTACATTTGGCATGATACTAACAAAGCATTAAAAATTAACCTAGAGTCAAATGTGTTGCAGCTATCTGGAGAACCACATGTAATTGATGAAACCATACATTTCCCTTTACCAGCAAATCCCGACGGAAAATATCTGGACATCAGTTAGGGACACCAAGTTCAAGCTAACTTGGATTAAGGAGCAAGAAAATTATCCAAAGCACACTACCATGTCCACTGCTGAATAGCTGAAAAAATACAACTTGTTTTACTCCAATGTGGCTGAGTTAGAACAATTCTGTAGATTTCTGCAAGAACACTTGGCCAAAATTCCTCCACAGTCATGTAAAAGACTCATGTTATCGCCAGTGCTTGATAGCAGTTGCTACAAGGTTTGCTTGGGTAGCTTTTTTCCTTTAATAAATAAACTCATAAATGGAAACTGCTTTTTGTATTCACTCTGGTTATTTTTGTCTGATAAGCTTTTGAAATGTTCTGAAACATTTAAGCCTGTCAAAAAAGGAAAAACAGAAGAAATATATAAAAGGTTAAATGATTTTACATGATTGTGTATGCTAAGAGCTCTGTCAAAACCTCTGCTCAGGAATTTTTTAATCACTCTATTTCTGGATTGGCCTTTTTCCCACTTTTTTAAAGTTGTAGAAATGTGCTAACCAGTAACTTCAATAATAGCTCACTTCTAACAAAGTGAACCGACATGCTTAATTTTAAAAGACTGCTCCTTATCTTTTTAACCTGATTTCTGATTGAACTCAACTCCAACTTGGTGAAATTCAGTACCAAAATTTTGTTTGTAGGAAAATTACATGGGAAAATATTACACTGAGCCATTGGTGCTTTAATTGACAAGGGCTGTGAACAACAATCCTACTGATGATAACCTGGTGGAGCAACTCAGGTTTTCTATTGTTTCCCTTTCTGAACCTGTTAAAGCTTCATAGAAAATCACCACCCATCGTAAAACTGTAACTGCTCTTAAAACCATAACCATAGAACTTATTGTCTCACAAAATCATCGAGGAACACTCACCTTGTTTCTGTTTCCTTCTCCTCAGTCTCTCGCGGTCCTTGGTTATCCACGGCTCTCGCTCCATAACCTCCATCTTTATTGGAAGGAGGGCAGAGCAGAATCCTGGAGCACCTGCTGCTTTTCTTCTCATCTACAGTCTGCCTCTGTCAGACCTGCCCTACCAGCCAAGATGAGGAGGTAAACTATTTTGATCTGTATAATATTCCACCAGATTATCATTATCTCAAACAACTATTCAGTAAATCCAAGGCGCTATCATTACATCCCCACCTCTTACTCACGGACTGGAGCAGATTTAGGTTAAGTGGTGACACAGAGATCTAAAGTTATATGTCATCAGCAGAAATATTGAAAGAGGTACTGTAACACTCAACAATCTGATCTAGTAGGATTATATAAATATGGAATCAAAGTGGCATGAGAATGGAGCCATGAGGTACCCCGCACATAATCTTTGTTCTGATTTATAGTCGCGAAATAACACAAAGTTGTCCTGTTCTATCAAATAAGATTCAGACCAGTTTAGCCTGACACTTTACGATCCTTCCTGCTTTTCCAATCTGTCGATTAGGAAGTTATGATCAGCTGTGTCAAATGCAGCACTGTGATCTAGTAAAATCAACTTAGAGATTTTTCAAGCATTGATGTTAAAAGATGTACCGTTTAAAACCCTTACCAGTACAATGTTGTTTTGTATTAAAAGGGAGTACATTTCAAGATGATGTTAAAGATGGTGGGTTAGACATGGGCTTGCAATTCTTATTCTTATTCTTTTTTTTTTTTTTTTTTTTTACTATAGTCTCCTTTTTAACACGGGAAACTGGGTCAGAAGTTTTGAACCAATGTTTGGTTAAATGGTGAAATAATGGTTTTTAGAGTGTACATAGACTGAGGGAAGATGCAAGGATTTTCCATTTCCATCCTTTTTGCTTGGATCTGAAGGATGAGATTACATGTGCTCTAAATCGGTTTAATAACTTAGCTAAAGCTGCACGCAACTAGCATGAGCCATGGCATTCTGCAGACATGAGTCAGCGCTCAGCACATGGGTAAACAAGCATCAGATCATTTGTGCCAATTTAACAGCATTCCGCTCCTCTCTCACTGCTTTTGGGTTCCTACTGGAAGCTTGGTAACTAGCCGTGCTACGTCCCACCTCTAACCCTGCCAACATGTGAGCAAACTTAGCCATGACTTTCGTCGCAGGACAGTGTGTGTACGTGCACGTGTGTGGAGTGCTCCGGTCTGCTGGCCTTCCTCCCTGCCGAGGCCAGAAGGCACGGTCCCTGCCAGGTTCTCTGCAGTCGTAGGCCACTGATGTCAGAGTGGCAGGAGCTTGTAGGCGGCTGCTAATAGTGAGTCCTCTTCACGCCGGATTCTGGACTTCAATCAGCTGGTTGTGTAACTCGTTTCTTTTGGTTCAGGGAGGGTGGAAAAAAAACGTCTGCATTGTGAACAGTTTTTAGGAGAAGTGGAGTTGTGATGACCGGAGGGGGGGGTACTTTTGGCTCTAACTAGTGGCAGCACGAGTGAAGTGATTTAGTGATGTCTGTGTTGGATAAATGAAAGCCTTTAAATAAAAGAAATGCAGCGGTGATTTTTGATGAGAACACCTCTGAACAGCTGTCCTCCCTGTGTCTGTGTTTATGGTTCAGTCCCGTCTCCTGTATAGTGCAGCAGCAGGGGCGAACCATCACATTTGGTGCCCAGCGTGGGGGCGGTTGGTGAGCTGTCGAGCTCCTACTATCCCATGGAGCTTTTCCTCCGTCTTTTCAGTGCAATTTTGACTAACCTCATTTGCATCTGCTAATTAGATCCTGTTAGCATAATTCATACACATGACACCCTTTTGAAGCTAATGAATAGATACATCTCCAGACAACTCACAAAGAGCATATAATGAGACTCAACTTACGCAAGAGTGCCTTATACTAAGAGAAAGAAAGTTGCGGAAGAAATTCATTTTCTACCTTAAAATCAGGTGGGAGTTTGGCATTAAAACCCGCTAATGCATTAACATTCCCAGTCTGATAAATCTTCTCAAAAGGACTGTATATACATAAAACTGTGTTTTCACTTCATTATAACGTGCTCATTCCATTTCACACTGAATATAATTTCAAATAGAAATTGATTTTGTACTTACATGAAGCACTCTGCAGATGGAAGGCCATCGAGATGGCTTGAATCCTCGAGTGGCCATTTCTATTTATAAACTATATGCAAAACATTAAGTTATGAATATTCATCAGATAAAATGTAAAAGATGTGATTCATCTTATACAGCTGGCTATTATTCACAGACAAAATGTGTAGAAAAGAGCAGAGCCTTCCTGTCAGGTTGTCAATAACAGGAAAAAACTGGCACAAGCATTCGCATATTTGATGTTCAGATCATTTTATTTATTTTCATTTTTTTTCCCCTCATTTCAATCAAAGATCTATTCCGTTTTTAATTTACAATTACAGTAAACATCTATTATTTGGACAAATAGTTAAATTAATACGCCACATATGCATTTCATTTTTTTCTGAGAACTGTTGAGATCATGTGGTTTACCACCAAAGGATTGTTTACCTATAGGTTTTACAATCTTACACACATTTATGACACGTGTATGGGCATGATTTATTGAAACAAATATGTAAACATGTTAACTTTCTCCAGAAGAAAACAGACATACTTTTTTATAAAGTGACAAGTTTGACGACAGTCTCCGTTTTATTCTCAAATTGCATTTGATTTAATTGGTCAATGAATTGAAACAAAAGATTTTTCTTCAGCGAAAACTGCTGAAAAAAGTGTGAAAAAACATATTTTTAAACCAAGCAATTGAGCAGGCTTTATTTGGATGGAAATGGAAACAATTAATTTCAGATATGCTTTTTAAAAAAGTATAATTTCCTTAGGTCACATATAACAGGGAATTTGGTACTGTTTCTTTCTATTTATTTATAATTTTTTTGTCCCTTTGCCATTTCATAGTTTTGCTGCTTTGCAAAATTTTCACCCAACCTTCTCAGTAATGAAAGTGAGATCTCTTCCGCGTTTTTGTAGTATCACTCTATTGGGAATGTTTCAACAACCTTCTTTTCAGTCTTTTGTTCATATGTAGTTGTATGAACTTTTATACAACTTCATATGAGTAAAAGACTGAAAATTAACTTAAATCTGACATGTTATGAATATATTTATCCATAACATGTCAGAGGGAGGTTGCTCATAGTTGTTGGGATGAATCAAGCCTGCATTGATCAAACCAAAAGCGTAGAGATATTCAGTTAAAGTCTGATAAGTTGAAGTGTTTTAGATTTTGTTCTGAGAATGATCAGATACAGTTCAGACTCATTGGAAAAAAATGTGTAAAAGCCCTTAAGAGTCAACAGGAAGCTCCAAAAGAAGAAGCTAACGTTAGCATAATGGGTGGCTAATTGTTAGCCAGCTGTGGTATGCAAATTTTGCTTACATCACATATCGTTTGTATTTTGTCTCTCACTACGAGTGTTGCTGGCCGGTCCGACATCATCTCTGTCAATAACTGAAAAAGTACTTCCTTTTATACAAATAGAAGATTACAACCTGATTTCATAATTAAAGCACTGCTACACCTTCTATTTTAAACATATTTTTAAGACATGTTAAGAGTCACAAATTGAGAATAACTTGATGGTGCTGGATGAGCTACATACACTTCAGTTTGAAAATACATTTTATGGCATTTTATTATTACAAAACCTCATGCCTTTCAAAAAAAAAGACAAAAAATACAGATGGTCGTATAATTTATTTATATTTTCTGATGTTGGGATAGTTTTAAGTAGTTTTCCCTCATATCTCAATTCAGGGAATCGTACTGTAAGTACTGATGGAACTTAATAAATGCTAACCTACTTGTAAAACATGAGCCTATTCAACATGAAAATGTTCTACTCGTTCAAATTTTTTCAGTCTTACTGCCCAAAAAAGTTTGTTTTGCATATTTACGACTAATCCATCACCAATTCAACAAATTATATTTGTAAACCTGAGTCGTACGACAAATCTAGTGCTCCCGTTGGTTTGGTTGCTCCAAGCATCAGCTTATTACGGCTCGGGTCGGCTACGACCGAAAGAAATAAGCTGACATGCAATGGTTA
This sequence comes from Fundulus diaphanus, assembly GCA_037039145.1. Lineage (NCBI taxonomy): Eukaryota > Metazoa > Chordata > Actinopteri > Cyprinodontiformes > Fundulidae > Fundulus > Fundulus diaphanus. The sequence goes on from CM073135.1 coordinate 38,555,279, forward strand.
AATTCATGGGCAAGAAATGGAAATGGTGGTAAAAATGTATAAAATTGATCCTAAAGTCAGGAATTATTGTTAATATTTATGGAAAGAAAAAGAAGAAAAGGAAGCTGTTGAGATGGTCTCACTGTTTTACTTAGAGCCATTTCTGAAAAGTATTTAAGCATACAACAACACAAAACCACTTCTTTCTCTCAGGTGCTCGGCTTTTGGAGGCACACTAGATGGTTAGCACACTGGGAAAATGACAGATTACAGAGGGCATGTCAGCAGGCGGCCCACACCGCCTGTGTGTCGCTGCCTTCAGGCCCTCGGCACATTGTTGCACATACAGAGAGATTGATTAGAAATACTCCACAGCCGTGCTAATCAATCACACCTAATACTGTTCAACGAACAAGTCTGATCCAACCCTCCCTTCTGTTGCTGACAGAGCCAGAACTCACCATCAAAAACAGTTAATAAGTTTCCAAAGAGAAACTTTGTCAAGAATGGCATAACACCTGTGTAGCAGAGGAATTTGTTTTATAAATAGAGCTTGAAAATAATTTCTGCTCATGCAATTTGAATTTATCTCCACACTCAGCAGCTTTAGTAGGGAGTGTTGCAGTTCTGCTGTCACTCTGCTGTGGAGCTCCACCTGGCTGATGGAGTGAGGACTCAGCGGGGAGCCTTGAATCATCTCAGCTGAGGCCTCATGGCTTGGCCTGGCTGGAGCCCTCATGATGTGATACGATGATGAGCCAGGCCTGAGTGTGTGTCAGTGTTGGGAGTGTGTGTGTGTGTGTGTTGAGTGTGGGTGCATTTAACTGTTTCTGCGAGGAGCTGCGCTGATGAATTCGATCCCAGAGAGTCAGTGTGTATGCGTATGGATGCATACACACATGCACACGTGTGTCATTGTGCAGTTGAACAAGTGTATGTGCACTTGATTGTGTGTGACTGCTCCCGTCTGCTCCCTCCAACCGGTTGATCTTTCACATTTTGTACGGGAAGGAGGGACAGGAGGCTGCCAGGCTGCGCCCGAAGCCTGGGTACAGTACAGTTAGCAATGCCCGGCATTCATTAGCACCTCCCAAGCTGTCTGCACTTTTACCAAACGTTCTAGCTAGCTAACACGCACTGGCTCCCTGCACCCTGCTCTTGTCACCCCGGCGAAGGCCTTCACCAAGCGTTGGCTCCACTCAGCCACAGCTGAGGCCTCCACTCTTGGCTTGGGCCACTTCAACTTTGTAACAGTTCAGAGTGGTGACAGAAAGGCAGCTTCGTCAGAGTTCCTGAAACTTTACGGAAAACAATGTCACTATGAATGCATCTTCGGTCTTGTTGTTTCTTTAGTAAAAACTTGCAGAAATAATTTTAAGAGTTAAGCCAGAATGTAACTGTATTTTAAGGACAACAAAAATTGATAGAAATAGCAATGAGAGAATAACACAAAGTTCAAGCCGACCTTGCTCTCCTCCTCCTTGAACATAAAGACGAACTTCAGGGAAAATAAGCTTCATTTCATGCAAGAAGGTGAAAGAATTTATCTTCCGATAACCTGAGGCAAATGAATCCTGCAATGCGTAACGAGTAATAATTAACCAGTTGTACAAATGTTTTCTGCTTTTTGCTATTAAAAAAAACAAACCAGCCATTTTAGACCAGAAGTGTCACAAGTATTGGCAAAGGCCTGCAACATTTCAATAAGCAATATCATTTCTAATAGATTTTTTCCTCTGACCCCTTATCAAGTAATTGGATTGCTGATGTGGTGTTATTGAAAAGCAAAGTTTTATTATGATACGTCTAAAATAGGCAATAAAGTAAAAAAAAAAAAAGCAAATTTCAAGAGCAGTTCTTGCTAAATAATTATTTTGTGTCATTAGTATTTTAAAAACCTTTATAGTAATTAAATAATTGCAAGTTGGTTTGGTCAAAATGTGACCCAAATTAGTTATATATACTCTATATGACTAACAGGAGTTTAATCTTAAATTTGAGCAGTAAAATGCTCATAGATTGAGTTCTAATATACCATAAATTGAGAGGTAAGATATTGAAATAACAATTCTGACAAATTTTTGACACAATAAACTTTTATTCAACCCATGCAAGTCTGCAATCTGCAATGCCACCAACTGATTATTTGTGCAAATTGATTTGTCTTGTTATTTGGAGCATACAGTTTGCTTTTTGATCAGAAGGATTGTTTTTACCTTATCTTTAATGTGGTTTAAAACCCTTTTCTCATCTATTGATCAGTCTTTTCTCCTCCAGGACTGCTGACCGTAATTGAAAGAATACACAATAAAAATGATGATAATGTCGTTAATAATCTGCCTATTTCAATTAATAAATGTTGTCTAAGAACGATGCATGCAAAAAAGAGGATGCTTGCTGTCGGTAGCCTTTCATCCTGCTCCATGTCTTCCGCTTCTTCTTGTTTCTCTGAAGATCTTTTTGCTGCATGATTTTTCACGTCACAATTTCCTCAATGAGTGAATACAATATTCCAGGATCAGATCTTGCAATTTGTCTTGTAGCTCATGCATTCCTCCTACAAATTTCACGACTGTAAAACATTTTTTTAAATTTCTTTTCTATTTTTTCCTGTTCTTTATTGTTTTTGCCGGATAACTTTGTTCATGCTATTCTTGAAAACGTACACTGTTGTAAAGCATTCCCTCACAGACAATACTTCAGGGGGGAGATAGCACCTCCTATGTGCCACGACTTACACATAACAACCTCATCTAAAAAGAGATTTGCACAAGCTCTTAATAATCTAAAACAGAACGTGTTCTCGATTTAATACAGAACATCTCTTTTGAGTTCAAAATGCAGGACGATTCTATACTCGAAGCCATGAACTAGCTTACATACGAGCAAGAATGCCAAAGAATTTGAGCTAACTGTAACAATTTGCATAAAAGACATATACATGGATATACAATACAATACATCAAACTCATAATAACAGTAAGTTTTATGGGCTTAGCTGCAAAGTAGACAACCCCTTTCCAAAAACAAGAGTCAAATTATCCATATTTTCTTTGGTAATTATTTTAATTTTATTTTTTTTCCACAATTTGCCAGGTTTGCCAAGTATTTACTACACATGTGGTATAAGAAATACCAAAAACTAATTCAGTATTTGCGATGGGAAGTTCTGTTTAAAGGTTAAAAGCAGAGTAATATCTTACTTGCTTTATGCAACTTATTTTCTGTCTTCATTTAGTAGAAATTCAGATGAGTTGGACCCAGAGACCGAAGCTGACATCAATTCTGATGGGGCAAGACCGAAATGGACTTTCACCATCTTTAAACAATTCGGGTAGTTTATAGGAGCACAATTTTATTCACCTTTAAACCACCATCACATTTGCATTGGGAGGTTCTTCATAGAGATGATACAGATTATTTATATGGGAAATAAAGGTTAGAGATCTTCCTGTGTGAAACACAGACACTACTAAGTGAACAGGCAAAGTGTTTTTTCCTGCCAGAGTAACTGATGTAAATTTAAAGCAGAGTAAAATTCTATTAAATTGCATTTTGGCTTCTTACACCTGAACTAACTCTTCAATTTCTTATAGCTCATCTCAGTGAGATATGGTTGTGCACCGCCCTCTGCCTCCATTTGCTATGTTTATCATTAGCTTCTCTGTAAATAACCACCCAATGCAAAGATAATTTGAATTCAAAGGTTCATAAATAGTTTTTGGCATAAAATGCTGTTTTTGAGAATGGAGTCCACTGTGATCGTGATCCATTACAGTCTTGCAATGAGGCTCAGGGAATATTTTACCACTTATAAATGCTTATATGTGTTAGAAATAACCCATGTTACAACCAGCAATGATTAATAAAAGTGGTAAATAATAGACTCATAGCTTTTGTTTTCATTATAACATGCTACAAATTAAATTTATAACTTCCTCATATTTAAGATTTTTAACAAAAACTAAACAAATATTGGCATTACTTATTTGATACTCATTCAAATGATGGGAAAGCTAAATTTAAATGACCAAACTTTACACTGCTTTACATTTTTATACAGTAAAAATCTTTGTCAAAACCTTCAAATTATTTTCATGTTTTGTAATGTTTAAAAATGATCAAATCGCCACTATTGTTAAAGGAAAGTCCACCATGATTGGGTACAAGCACTGCTTAGAAATTAAATGACAATCTCAGAGAAAAACTGAAAAAACACATTATTCAACACATTTTGCAGTAAACGTGTTTGCGTAAAAAACATATTAAGATAGGAGTCTGCATTTCTTTTAAGATGGTGTGCATTTGCAAACACAGTTTCTGTTGGCATGCTGTTGAGTGGGTCACTATCTTTTTTTTTTTGCCTTTACATTTTACACAATAATATGACTTAATGACAGTTCTCAGGGAAGGAGCGAAAGAGCTGGACAGGGGTTCAAAATTCAGACCTGAGGGCTGAAGCTGCAACAGAAAACATACGAGGTGTGTCTTACTTCATCAAACTCAGCTGTTTTTTCTTTTTTTTTTTACACTTCAGTTCCTTCCTTTTTACCCACTCTCTCTGACACATCATATTATCTATCTTTCCACGCTTTCTTTCTCTCCTTTGGTCCTCACTTCTCCGCTCACAAGTTCAACAGGCTGGGAATACCTCTGAGAGCTGCGACCGGGGTGCAAAGAACACAGCAGGAGTGGTATTCACCGATCCTCGCAGTTTCCCATTAAGCCTGACTATGCTTATTCTGGAAAAAAGTCCCAAACTATTTCATGCTTCTTCGTAAGCATTGTTGAGTAATGCACGAGCAAGAAGTACATTACTAAAATAAATGTAGATGTCAGTGTGGAGAATGACTCAGGGTGCTAGTGTTTAACCGACGAGGTTTATCCAGCAGCTGTGAGAACCCCAATATAAAACAGCAATTAGAGTTTAAATCCTTATTCCTTATCACCATCCAATGATATGTCTCTGTATTAATGTCAGATGTTAACTCCAAAGGAGGTTAGCTCTGATTTCTGAATAACCAGGCAACTGTGAATTGGATTGAACACAAAACAATGTCTATTCCGCAGTCGTTGGTTTTATTGAACCAAAAGCAATTCCCTGTTACAGTAATTCTCTGATTCAACAACTTTGGAATTCTTACTCACTACTAAAACATGCAAAATATATATGTGGAAATAAAAGAACAAAACAAAAATAAACAATGGATTAAAATGAGCGGTTAGCAGATCTCAACTCAACTCACAGTGGTTTAACACCGCCCTCAAAACACCGGCATTTGACGTATCAGCATTGACAGACAGAACAGCTTCGGGAATCTTACTGGACGCTTTGATGTCTTACAAAAGCTAGTTCAGTTAAGCTCCCTACAGTTCAGGTACACGTCACCCTCCCAAGATGGCTGCTACGATGACGTATGGTCTACCAATTTACGTGAAGCGTGAGGGGAGGTCCTAATGACGTAACCACGCTTACGCTGATGGGGTAATGCCTCGCTTCGAGAGGGCGCGGCTAACTGGGAGTTTAAAGCAAAGACCGCGGAATGAGCTCGGACAAAGAGATTAAATTTGCTGATAAGGGGAAGCGAAAAGAGAGAGAGGGGAAAGCAGGGAAGAAGATGGAAAAGAACTGAAGCAATGACCCACGGCGGGGTTATTGATGAATCACAAATCAACACAGCAACAATCAATTGTAAAATGCATGCACATACAAATAAAAATATTCAGCAAAATAATTCCAACTTCGTTGTGGAATAAAAGCATTAACCTGCACCTACAAAGTTCTAACGTCTGCCCAGGCACTTCTAAACCTCCTATGGGTGGAAAAGAAATAAAAGGGGAGAACCCCGTTACTTTGAGGTGGTCCCGAATGAAAGTCCCGGCTTCGATCCGGAGCGCTCCGGATCACGCGGCGTCCTGAACGCGTCTTGACGAACGCAGGTGTCCGCAGGCTGCAGCGGGACCAGACTGAGAGAGTTCCTTCGTCTTTCTCTCTCTCTCTGGGCTCCCAGACGCTTGTTGGGCCAAAAAACGCGTCGTCCTCTTTCGATCACTGGGAGATAAGGTGGCTTCCAGTATTTGATCAGAGGGAATTAAAGGTACCTTTTTGAGTCGACCTCCTACTATGCAAAGCAGGGAACAACGTTTGCGTCGAAAAATCTCGGTCCAGCGAGAAACTCGAGCATGTGGCGTGTGGGTAATTAATCCACGGAGTACAGCTGTATGTCTTCTCAGGTTGGTGGTGAGCCAGAGAAAGAAGGCCGATTGCGAGGTGCAACCGAGTTTTATCAACTTTACCCTAGCAACGTTATCGGTTGCTAGGGCGCCGGCCATTTTGGGCCGCGTTGCATGATGGGAGTTGGTGGCCATTTTGACCACCTTGCATCATGGGAAATGCAGTCCGTCATGTCCCGAATTAATGCAGTCGTCACGTCTTGAACTGGCACAACAGATGTCTGGACTTTGACTAGGCCATTCCAACACATTTAAATGGTTCCCCTTAAACCGCTTGAGTGTTGCTTTAGCAGTATGCTTTGGGTCATGGTCCTACTGGAAAGTGAACCTCCGTCCCATTATCAAATCACAGACAGACTCACACGTTTTGCACAAGGTCCTATATTTAGCACCGTACATCTTTCCCTTACCTTGGTCCAGTTTCCCAGTTCCTGCTGCTGAATAAAACATCCTACGATTCACTGTGGGTATGGTGTTCTTGGAGTGATGAGATGTTTTGAGTTTACACATATAGCTTTTCGTAAATTTTAAACATGCCTTCTTATTTTTAATACCAAGAAATGTCTTTTTTCTAGCCACTATTCCATAAAGATAAAGGTGTATGGTCCTGGAGACAGAAACTTCAGTCTCTGCTTTGGAACCTTGTAACTCCTTCAGGGTGACCTTTGGTCTCTGTGCTGCCTCTCTCATTAATACCTTCCTTGGCTGGTCTCTGATATTTGGTGGCTGCAGGTTTGTTGTGGTACCATGCGCTTTCTATTTGAAGAATATTAGGACTTTTTTAACCTTAACCCCACTGGACTTAATTTCACCAATTATGTGACTTTTTAAAATTTGTTTTCTCATTTCACCTTACCAACTCAGACTATTTTGTGCAAATCCAAAAACTAGATAAAAAAAAAACATTTAAATCACAGGTTGGAACGTCACAAAGTAGGTAAAAAGTGAAAAGGTGTGTGTGTGTGTGGGGGGGGGGAGGATAATGAAAACAGAGACACAAAAGAAACTATTAACTCCTAAGGGACAGGTGAATCAGCCTGGTCTTATATGGACTAAAAAACAAAAATAAATTATAGTAAAACCATGGCTTGACTCTCCGACTGATCATGTGCCATCTGCAATAAATGGTGATAAGACATTTAAACTCAGAATGTTCCGATCTTACTCATTTAGGGTAGAGTTTCAATCTGATACTTTACTAAAGTAATCAGAATTAAGGTTGTGCATTAAAACTCTGTAGCTACAAAGTACAGAAAATTATTTACACAGGAAATCTGTATTACACTATACTTGGATTCCAATTAAACTCGGAAATCTATGCAGTAGCGTATTTTCTTGGATATTTGTTCCCAGTCAGAGTTTCTGCTGCCTCAGTATGCTGCTTTATAAATTTGAGTGACTCTGTGAAGAAAGTGACTGTGCCATGGTCTGACAATGCATTACCTAAAACATGCATGACTTTATCAGTTTTAGCTAATGTATCTGTAGCTTTATAGAAATATCTCTATAAATGTCTATAGAGCTACAATTTTCAATAAACTTGCTTCTCGCTCCTGCTTACAACATTCAGTGGAAAGCAGTTTGCCAAGGCTCTGTTGTGATATGACTCTGATAACTCAGCCTATAATATACTCCAATCTGGTTCCAGCAGTCATGAGCCAGTAGGCCTTCAAGACACAGAAAAATAAATGACTAAATGAAAAATAATAATTTCCCAGCACTAAATGCATAAAATAAATTGAAGAGATCGATGAAATGGCTCTATGTAACACAACGATGCAAAATGAGATTAATTCTGAGTTTTCTGTCCAAGATCTAGACCATACAGTCATTTTGTATTGAATAAGCCAATCAGAAATTCTTGATAGTTACTGAGCAGGTACTGGAGGTATTCTGCTTCCTGGTCTGAGCACTTTCAACCATGACCCGAAAATAACACCACAAATTATGATTGTGATCACAGTGATCAATGATATACATTTCAGGACACTCAGGATATTGAGAAATTAAGGTATTAAGAAAATGTTCAGAATTTATATTTGTTCCTGTTTTCAAAACATTAGCATTGTTTAAAAAAAGTTTAATGCAGTTCATTTCAGTCCTGGATTTGTTAGCCTTTTTCAGATTAGCAGCTGGAAAGGATAAGCTCATCTAACACTTAGTATGTCGCCTTGAACCAAATTCTTGTCCACAAGGCTCAATTTCAGTTGGTAATCATGTTGAATCTACAATTTGCGACTTTTGACTTGGTCTGCTATGCATTTCTAACTGAATAACATTGTTGCGTGACTTGTGATCAAATTAAAGAAACTCTAGGTCTGTTTGGGTGTAACTGTGTTGTTGGTGTTTTGCCGAACCAAGTTGAAAAGCAGGAGGAGTCACAGGAAAATTTTCACAAAAGGCTTTTTTAATTTTAACCCAAATGTTTTCTTTACAAAAACAGAACTGATCTCAGTAAAAGACATGGATTTAACAAACTTGCACAAACAAAGCATAGCTGACCTAACAAAGAAACACAAGAGTGAACATATAATGGCTGATCAGGCTATTGCAATACAATGGGGTAACTGTAATGAATCACCATGTAAGAAAAAAAAAATGCAAACTTTAAATACAAATCTTTAGTGAATTCCAAAAAGTTACTGGAACTGATGGATGGAAAAGGAGGGGGAATGTATAAGTTTATACTTCTACCCACTCCCTTGAATATGTAAATATGCAAATATGAAGTTTCCTCATTATGTTACATGTTATAAGTATTATTGTACATATTCCAAAAATAATATGAATGACAAAAAAACAAAAAAGAAAGAAAATATAAATTTCCCCTCTTTAGCCTGAGTCAGAGGTGCTGTCCATTAACCTTCCATGTATTTAGGTGCTTGAGCCCTGGCCCGCATGTTTTGTCTGGCCAAACTCCCAGAGATCATGAAAAGTAAGAAATGATAAAAGAAACAATTATTGGTAATATTCCCAAAATCCAAAAGCTACATATGAACATATAAAAATGCATAAGTGAACAAAATGTTCACATAGAAATAGAACAAATGCATTTAAACCTCTCAATAAAACCTTTATTGCAACCTAAAGTGTGTCATTGTGGATTCATGAAAATTTCTAAATGTACAAACAATGAATAAAGGTTCTGCAAGCTACCAACTTTACTGGAGGGAGGCCTTGGGTTTGGTCGTCACAGATGTCAAGTGAGAAAACATCAATTGGCTGGATGTGTGTTTGTGCTGTCAGTTTACCATCGACCCGCAAATGCAAATTAAGTGGTTAGTGAAGTTAGATGTACTTCTTTACTGTAGTTCTTTAGAGTTATTGAAGTCTGTAGTTACAACTGCAACCTGTCAGTGGCGTTACTGGGAGACTTTCAGGAGTTGGCAGAGCAGAGAAAGCACACCTGCAACATGCACGGCTCACCACCGGGTTAATTGTATGCTGACTTCCAAAATACGTACAAAAGAATTGTGCTTCATGAACCTAGCTCTTAACCTTCGATGATTAGAGTTTCAGCTGTTCTCTGTGCAGCTCTGTCTCAGACGCCAACACCTGTGTTTGACGATCTGAGCACAGAACAGCAAACAGGCCACAGACAGACAGGGACTCTCAACAGGTAATGCGTTCTCTCTTTCACCGTTAGCATCTTAGCAAAGTGTGACTTAAGGTGTGAACCGGATTGTAAGATAAAGAAGTAAGTCCTCATTTTGAAAAATAAGGTCTGTCATAAAACAAACAAATAAATAAACACATAAAAAAATAGAATATGATGTACGAATGGATAACTTTTTCTATAGATAAAACGACCCCCACCCCACACACACACACACACACACACACACACGCACAATTTAACTGAAAATGAAATAAATCTGTGGTTTTTGGTTACATTCTGAAAACTTTTTGGATGACATGGTATATAAATGATGCCGCTGAAGTTTTGGTAATCTTCTCCTGAACGATACCTTTGTACACTGAGACACAACTGAATCCTTGTAATCATTCTACAAACCATGGCTTTATCTGTCGTACATCTTTCAATTGAATCAAATAGAATATATTTCCACATTATACGAGGAAATACTTTTGAAACAATTGTGGTCTCATTTCTTTACATCATAAAAACCTGCCATTTTAACATGGCTGTGTAGACTTTTGAGAACCACAAATAAAAAGATGAAGAAAAACTAATTTTTTCAAGCTGCAATAAAGCATGGCGTTACAGACGCTGTTAACATGAACGCCACAACCTGCAAGCTATTCGTTGTATATCTGACAAGAATTGCCCTGACCCAGTAAGCAAGAATTGTTTAACCAACCTTTTACCATCAAAAATACTTAAACAACCAGAGGAAAAGTTGATTATGTCAACTAAAAACAAGCTACAATTGTAGGAGGATCACTGTGCTTAGGTTGTGTTTTTTCTTTGTGTGCCGATATGTACAATGGCACCAGTGGCATTGTCACTTATTAACCTGGCATGGGAACCATCCCTTCCTCATGCATTGATGTTTTACCCTTTCAAATAATATTTAATAGTCACAAACACACAGTACATTGAAGTTGTCATGGAAGAAGGGCTTGAAGCTTTCTCTTATTGCACGCTTTGTTTGATGACTCTGAAGCCAATAAAATCTAATCCATTAAAGTTGACCCGTATATAATTCTGTTCATCAGCAGTCTAAACAGCTTTGGTCAACTATCAGCATTTCTTCTGGTTAGTGTTTTTTATTAACAGAGGGACAGATATGCAAAGTAATGTAGGCAGGGCCCTATTCTTTGAGAAAGAAATTTAAAGTATGAATGAAGATGATAGGTATTCATAAATTTTTCCTTTTGTCTTGGGCCGCTATGGACAGACAGTGAGCTATATTGATAGTATAGATTTCTTAAAATTATTGTACAAATTAAATAGTCGTTTATGTTTTTCATTAGCTATTTAAAAATGTATTTTGTTTAAACGTGCTGTAGTGGTTTATAAATTACTGCAGCTATCCACATGTTCTGGTATCCCTGGTTAGGATGCGTAAAAACCCCTTTAAATGAATTGGGCTTAATTTGCATAATCTCACAATGAAATATTTACAAATAATTGTCTATAACAATGCCAAGAATAGTTCTATTTCTATTTTTCTTCTTGATTTTTCAGAGGGTCTGAGGATTTCAAACGAGGGTAAAAATAACATAATGGAAATGCCCACATCTTGGTACACATCTTTAACAGGAGTGCCGATATTGTGGAGAGCTCTGCTAATGAAGGCTGAGTTAATTATTTTTTATTCTTATTTCAGAAGAAAAGCTTTATCTGGCTGCTGACAATCCACCAGCATAAAACGCAACAATACAGGGTATTTAATGTGACTTTGCTCATCCGTAAGCCGTGTAATTCACTCTAACTGCTAGTTGTCAGTCTCATTTTCTCCATCCGCAGACGCGGCGTTCACAGCGAGCGCCTGCAGGCTACCGTAGATGTTGTGTTCAAACAAACTATGATAATATGGGCCGAAGGTTTTTGCCGTGGGATCAGGGAGCTCCTAGTGATCAGTCTGCTCCTCCGTGAACAAACCCATCTGTTACTCAACCTCTCTGCAGAACGCCAGTCGGACTGACAAACACTTTGGAAATGTAGTTTGAAGCTAATCATCTTCAATAGAAGACAACCCGAGAAAAGCTGTTCCACCACATCCTGCAGCAGCAGGGTGGGGAGGATGATGACATTTGAAAACGGGAATTTATTTAACTAGTGAGCGCCGTCAGGCTCCATATATACTCGCGATGAACTTGGATGTGGAGGGACCATGGAATCTGAAAACTAATTAACACTTAAGTGCATAACAAGGCTGTCATGTCTCTAATGCTGTAGACTTGCACGGATCAGCTCTCATTCAGTTTTTATATTTTTACTTGAGTCTGCTGAATTAATTCTTCGGATTTTCTCGGCTTAAATTTGCAACATAATTTTTGGGCCTCCACAAGGAAATCTCATGAATTAATCAGAATAAAATAAAACGGAATAAAAATCAGAAAATCTGCTTGAACACTGACACTGGCAAAAGCTGCAAAAAAAATAAATAAGAAAAGGCAACAATAACTTGAACTAATTTTAGGTCGATGCCATGCACAGCGCAGGACAACCTGCTGGGCCCAAAAATGGGCCTTCGCCGCTCCCCGTGACAAACAAGAAGTAGGCGAAAAGGAGAAAGGGAAAATTGATAAATGCAGCAGCCCACGCCAGCTTTTCTTCTCCAAGTGAACAATACCAACATTGTTCAGCAGGGGCTCTGGCACGACTCTGCACGGTGGCGGCTGATTGTTTTGTAAAATCAACAACTTAGAAAATAGATTTCTAAGATTTCTGGCTCTGGTTTGCAAGTGTGGGAAGACCACATACATCTTTCTAAAACTGTGTCACTTCACCACGCAAGCTGAAGGCTGCTTATGGTTTCAACAAAAATAAGGCTTTTAATTTTTTACAGAGAAATCTCGCTGAAGTGCTCGGCCTTCCACGAGCTGCGTCCACACACCTCCAGGCCGCATCAAATCAATTCTTTTTCCTCCTCCAGCTCCCCGAGAGCTTTTCTGGGCAGATGCTAAACGTGATCCACCCCTTCACTCCGCATTGAGCCCATTGGCCTTTGTGTGCTTTAACTAAACCCCTCCACTCCATTTAATGGCCTGTTTAGTACTTATTGAAACAGAGCTAGTGCTGGAGGTTAAATACATCTTAATGCGCTGCATTAATCCTTTCATTAAAAAGAAATGTGAGGCTGGTTGAAAGCTGCAAGATTGCCTCCATTAATTAGGGGATCTGTATGCCCTGTAGCGGTGCCCGCCAAGCCGTGTGTCACCGCCTTAGATGGTGGGAGTAGGGCTGCGGAACAAGGGGGCCGTCAGTCGTGCAAACTGCTAATACAGCTGGCAGGAACGGATAAAAGAGGAGCCAGTTTTATTTAGTGAGGCGTCAAAGGAAGCGCTGCTCGCAGTTGTTAGTAGGAATAAAGATGAAGAAAACAAATTGGGAAGGATTAGGCTTGCAGTTCTTTTGCTTTTGTTTTATGCATTTTTAAACGTAAAATTCAGACGCCAGGGTTGACATTGTAGTGCCTAGAGAAAAGGTGTCATACTTCTTTGACTTTCTCACATCTTGTCACACAACAACAACAAATAAGAAAAAAAAAACAGGGATTTTGTGCGGTAGAACCAACATAAAGTTATTGCTGTTTGTTTAGGGTGCTACTGCAAAGTGAACATCTGTCACCGTTCAGCCTACAGCAGGGTATCTATCTTCCAGGAGTGCACTGTGTTTAGGTCCATCTTCCCGTCAACTCTGACCTTCATCCTTGATCTGGGCGAAGAAGAAGAAGAAGAAAACGTCCCCACTGCAGGACACGTCCACTGCCTTGTTTTATGGTGAGAACAATGTGTCCAGGGTGATGTGCCATTAGTGTTCTGTCATGCAAAGGTTTGCCCCAGGGTCAACAAGGTGAGTTTTGGGCTTGTGTTACCAAGACATCTTCTCTCACATGTTCCTTTCTTCTATATATGGCTAGTAGCAAACTTGAAGCCAGATGTATTGTGGCTTTCTTTTAGTCTCTCATACTTTCTGGAGTGCACAACCAATAATTGTCCTGTCAAGAAATTCTCCCACTTGACATGTGGATCTCTGCACCTTGTCGTGGGCCTCTTGGCTGCTCCAATGAATGTGTCCCCTGCCCAGCCTGTCAGTCTCAGTAGGTTTGTTTTCCAGTTTCAAACTATGGATTGAACGCTTCTCTGTGAGTTATTCAAAGCTTAAGATATTATTTTATGACCTAACTCTAGTTCAAACTTCCACAACTTTCTCCCTGAGTTGCTTGATGGGTACATTGGTGCTTGTTCACTAATCTTCTCCACCAAACATCTAAGGCCTTTGCAAAACAGCCGTATATATTCTGAACTTAAATGACAGACAGTTGTACTCTGTTTTAAAAACAAGTTGGTTTTTAAATGTAACTGGCTGCGCTGGATTTTATTTCAGAGTTTTGCAGTAAAGGGGGCTGAATACGTTTCCACACCATACATTTTAGATATTATTATTGTATTTTGTGATCCCTATTTTTTTGTATATCACATGAAATCCCAATAAAACGCAATTTAGTTGTAGCATGACCAAAATGCAGAAAAGTGCTAGGGGGTATATAGATTTTTTTGCAGGGCCCTGTGCATTTAAAGGCTTTTCTGGAAAGCTACCAACCAGGATATATTGTCTGATTTGGCAAATGCATTTTAAAAAAAACAAAATCTCACCCTGCTGTTCCTGACTCCTGCACGGAGCGGCCCCTTTCTCCACGGCCCAGCATAGCCTCATCTGGGCTGCAAGCCATGCTCGACGGGTGAGGGCGTGTGGTCGCAGCACTCCTTCCACCCACTCCCTGTCTTACCCGAAAACCGAACCCCATCTCCCTTAGCCTCCCACCCTTGTTCCTTCCGCCGTGGTTTGGACAGCCTGAATGCCTCCCCGTTTTTGGTTCTTCCCGCTTGTGGCTCAGAAAGCGGCAAAAGGCATTATGCTGCTGCAGAAGAAACCGTGAATCCAGTCTGAGTTGCTGCTTGTGGACTTGTTAAGCTCTGAAACAATCATGAACCTGATATGTCAGGAGAATCCTGAGACCGCCGAGGACGACTCCTTTCCGGAGTCAGCCACAAGCAGATTGCAGTCATCTTGAACGCCGCTCTACCACCACCCACCGACAACCAACCAGCCACCCCACCGCCACCCCTCCACCCGCGTCCCCCGCCCTGCTGCTGCACTCCGCTTTAATTTCCCAACACTTTGAAAGCTTTTCTCACTGTATATTTTATCACTTTTTCTTAAGACTTGCGCTCAGCTACGCCTCAGCTCCTTTTAAAATACAGAGCCAAAAAAACAAGACAATTCGCCTCTTGGATTCTCTCTCTCTCTCTCTCTCTCTCTCCCTCTATGTTCATCTCCCTCATCTCATTGTGAACAGGCTTACTGGAAAGAGCACACTTAACAGAAGAATTTCACACTGTATTAGAAAAATGCATCTTTTCACACCTGTAAATATCTTGTCTGATCTGCTTGGTTACCAGCCCCTCTGAAGGAGGGCCACATGCTGTACAGCAGAGGGGAGATGGCGGAATTAGCTTTCACTGCCAGGAAACAGGCAAGCAGAGCAGACAATAATGTTGTGCATTGTAATGCTTAAACTGTTTGACCGATACTCAAATTCACATCTACCAAAACACTTAGAGGATACTCTATAAAGGAAAAGCTGAACAAATAGCAGCAAGCAGCGTCTATTAATTCCCAACATGCGGTCGAGTAATGTTATGTGATTGAAGTGTGACAAAAAGTTGTGAGGTTTATTTATTGTGTGTGTGTGTGTGTGTGTGTGTGTCTTGCTGCTGCGACGGAGCTGGTAGATCTGTGGGCGTGTAATCGCACCGAGGTAGAAAACACTCGAAGAGAGACACACATTGCATCTCTCTGTGCCAACAAGTTCAGGAGTGAAATCCTGTGGATGTGAGCACATGTAAAGTCATCATAACATTGGAACAAGGTTATCTGAGAAATGGCAGTTTATGTGGCAGTTTATGTTTTACCTTCATGAATAGAAAATATGCTGACTGATTTGGATGATTCTGCACTCACACACTCGCCGCACGCACATGTGTGCAAGTAAACAAAGAGCGCTGTGTCGGAAGCAGAGGCTGTCGAGCACATGTGCCCCCCCCCCCCCCCCAGCCCTCACACACCTCCCCCCCCCCCCCAACAACGTCACCTTTGGATGAGCCACAGCGCCACAAAATCAACGTTTATTACCAAACGCAAAATCATCCCAGATTCAATTTTTGGGTTTGATTATCTGCACAGGTTTTAACTTGAAGCTGATCGATGGTTGTTGTGATCAATGCAGCAATCGCCATCACGCTGATGAACAGGTGAAGTCTCAAGTCGACAAGTGTCAGCATGCCCCACACAGGAAACTAACGCTTCAAGGCTGCCTCTTTGCTAACAAATCCACCTTATGGCTCTCACATCCCCCTAATTGCCAACAGACTGCTCCCCCCCACCCCTCTTACTCAACCTTCCACCTTCTTCCCAGCCAGAGCACGGCCACGGACAGCGGTCGGTGGACCTCAGGAGAGAGTGGTCTCCGCTGGGCCCCCTCCCTCACTAACACTCAGCCCGATGTGTTAATAGATCCAATGCCATCTTATTTTCGCACTTCTGCGAGACGGCAAGGGGCGGCCAGGCGGGATCAGCAATCTGCCTCGCTGAAAGAGCTTGAACAAGATAGGAGGAGGAGGCGGTGGAGTGGAGGGCACGATGGTGGGTTCACAGCACTCCACCATTGAGGTCAACAAGAAGGCAGGGGGGCACAAGTTCAACTGTGCAGCTCAGAAAGATCGGATTAGGAGGGGAGGAGCTGTATGAATGAACGCACAGCATTGTGGATGGGTGGAGGCAATGGGACTGTGCTGCATCTGCAAGGTGTTTGGGAAATGTGCGTCAGAAGAAAAAAGAACCGTTGAAAAGTAACTAGAAGAAAGAACTATTTTCACCCTAGTAACATGCTTTACCTAAAACAGGGGTTTATAAACCATGGCACTTGGGCCACATATGCGGCTCTTTAGGCCATCCACAGTGCCTCCCTAATAACTTTGGCCAATAGAAGTGTTGTAGATCCCTGCAGTGCTTTGATCTTAGATGAGATAATAAAAACCTGTCAAAGACTGGACGAACAACTTGGGTGCGTTGTGTTTTAAAAACTTTGCCTGAGTAGAAACAACAGAAGACATCAGGAGTGGCAGTAGCGTCCGCTGAGTGGATCTTAATTGACATGTGGTCGCCTTGAAATGTAGCAATACCTTTAGATTGCGCCTTTTCATACCTGAAAGAAGTCGGTAACGGTCTGTGTGGGACATTTTGGTCTTAGACATAGATGTGGATCGTGAACACAATGTGAGAGACTTGCAACTAGGTGGTGTCAGCACCACTTAGCAGCACAATAAGTCTGTGTAATAAGCTGAAATTTAACCACTGAGTAATTAGAAACAACTAACACAGAAATAATTGGAATTCCTGGAAAATAAATTACCTAAATGTAAACATCTGCCAATAACTCAGTAGTAACTGTGTTTATTGTAATTGTGACATGAGGAATTTTCTTTTCTCTATTATAATTTATTTTGTAACTTTTTAATGGATACTAAATATAATAGCTTTTCTATAACAATAACAGTCAAGATGGCAGCTGCAACAGAGCAATGTTTTAACGATGCCCTTTTCTCTATTATGTCCTGAATAAGCTGGATATATCTTTAAAAACTCAACAACTGTCTGCTCTAGGAGCCAAATAGGATGCAAAGAAAGATTGTGTCACATCCATAGAAATTTGATTGGTTCTAACCTGTTTCAGCTAACCCTGTTAGTCCCGCCCTCTTACCTCCTTTGAAATCGGGTTCTACCCGTTGCTTTCCAGACTGATATACCGTGTTTATGGCGTAGGTCAGTCTGGTCGGCCCGGTTAATTAGATTCCTCCAATGTGATTCCTTTCAGTTTCTGTTCTTTGCACTTCTCTCCTCAGCTCATCTGTTTAATCAATTTCAGCTATTCCTCATTTCTACCCTGATTCCTTCCACCTGTTTTGTCATGTTTTCATCCACTCTTCCCCCTGTATATAAGCTGCCCAGTTGTCATTTCTCATTGGCACCTCAGACTGTCCAGGAGCTTAATGATGCCCTGATCAGGATCTGGGAGGTAATACCCCAGGACACCATCCGTCATCTCATAAGCAGCATGCCCAGACGTTGTCAAGCATGTGTACAAGCATGTAGGGGCCATGCAAACTACCGAGTACCAGTTTGAGTTGCTGCACTGACGTTTCAGGAAATTGGCCTGCTGCAACAGATTTATTTCACTTTCACTTTCTCTGTGACTTTGGATTAAGCTGATGGAATTTTAATTTTCATCAAATGACATGGCATCCTTTTGTTCCTAACACATTAACCGTTCCATGGATATCCAGCAGTGTTTTTTTCCCCCAATTAAGATCTGATATGTTTTTTAAAGTGACCCTTAAAGATTTTGGAACAGTGCATTTCAAATCATCTAGTTGTACCACCCTTGGCAACAACACGTGCCATCAAGCATTTGTGATTAATGTCAAGGAGTTTTTTTTTTATATCTCTGAGGAGGAATTTCAGCCCATTCATCTTTTGGATAATTTTTTATTTCAACCACACTAGAGGGTTTTCCGGCCTGATTAAAGTCCTGCTGTCAAAGTAGTTCATGTGAGATACAATGCCATAAACAGTTATGTACATATCCCAATAAGGATGTAAAACGAAAACTTAAAATAAATCCAGTTTTTGTTAGAGGAGCCTAATTTCACACTAATACAATTGCTGCAATTTCTAACAGTGAGACTCTATGGTTGCTTTTAACTGCCTTGCCATCTTCTTAGCTGTATGTGGTCAGAAAAAATAAATAAAACATTTGGTTCCACATTCAGCCACAGTTCCAGTTAAAAGAAACCTTTTAATTACTGCTTTGAGTGTAGACCTGTGCTAATTTAGGTGAATTACTATTTAATTGTAGTCATTTTCAGACTTACAATGATCAACACACAGCTTCCTAACTTGAACAGCACGTGCTCCTGTCTTCCCTATTTTGAAAAGTGGCTTAGAATGTTGTGTCTATTTGTAATTTACCACTTGTTTGTTCCTTGATGTTTGGGTTCCTTGGATGATAAAACCAAGACTAGTGTTGAAATTCAAATTGTTCCAAATTTATAGGTCTGCCTAGTATACTGTCCACTAAAGCCTTTGTGAAACAAATATGCTTTAGTTTCTGCAGCTATAGTGAAGATGTTGATCTAGAAAGTCTGAGGCTTCTCCTATATTTTCAAAATGGTTTTCATGTAGTTTTGCAATGTTTATTTAGAAAAAATGTTTGGACAATGCAAAAAAAAACCAGTTTGATTTCTTTAATCACCTTTAAATCAAACATTGTGACTTTTATAATAGCGGTTCCACTTAAAAAAATATTCTTTGTATCCTCACCTTCACACAGAAACCAAAAATTTGCGTTTACACTTCATAGCGGTGGAGCTGAACTTGATTTATATCAGGTATGTAATTTCAAGTGGAAACAGCTCCTGTACCTCTCTGGGCTGAAGGGGTTAAAAAATGTAATTTTAGTTAATAACATCCTCTTGTTATGTAACACCAGTTTGAATTTTGGATTTCACAAAACTAAAGTGAACCAATCCGAGCTTGCATGTGTTGAGATATCAGAGGAAATGCATACGGTACATTAAAAAATATATATAATTCAGTCCAGAGAGTACTTCGCCTCCTACACTCTACTGCAGATAGGCCCCATCTCCCCCTAGCTTCTTTTCTCGCAAGAAAACCTTTACTGCTTGAACTGGATGTATGAGTTTAAAGTGAAAGTTAATTTCTTTTTTGCTTAACCACACCAAATATGTAATGTGTTGTGCTTTCAGGAGCAAGTCATACCTCAACTTAAAACAACCGCAAAAACGTTTTGATGATCCACCTACAGAGTTTCTGAGTTTTCAAAAACGTGGAAGCCCTCCGGCGGTTTGAAACGCCCACAAGGTATCAAAACATTAGTCACTGTCACAGGTTCTGCTCCTGAGGGCGTTGCTTCAAAGTCACAGGTGATTTCGTTCTGTGTTTTCATGTGATTTCTTATAAGTCACGCTGTGTTTTTGGGTGCTGATTGTGCAAGTTTGTAGCTGTTTGATCATTGTAAGACATCTACTGCAATTTTAACGGTATAAAGTGTGCATGAGAGTTTATTTAAATCAATTCAATGTTTTAAAGATTAATCTATGCTTTTTGACAAAGTTGTTTTTCTGCTGAAATGTTTGGTCACTTACTCCCAGAGTAAACTGGGTTTCCACTTTTTGACCAATATGTATGATTTGACTTTGTAAAGTGCCTTGAGATGACAGGTATCATGAATTAGTGTAATGATTCTGGCACTGGAGCTGATTCTGCTCACAATTCACACCCCTGTCCAGTCTCCACCCCTCTGCAATCAGCTTCTACTGGCTTCACCTGTCTCCACCTGCATAAAGTTCCGTCCAAGTCAGCCTCCAGTGCCAGATCGTTTTCGAGCCCCGTGCAAGTAACTTTCCAGCGTTTTTCTTCCTGCCTGTCCTAGTATTTGACCCTGACCAGTTACCAGTGTTTTTTGAGCCTGCCTTCTCCTAGCCTGTGTCTTTCTGCCTGGTCCCCGTCTCCTGGAACCCTTACCCCTGGACTGCCTCCTAGTGAACCGGATTTCGGATTTGGACCTGGACCCCCCTCTTGGATTTTCCCCGTGTTCTCTGCTCGGTTGGCCGGATTCCCCGATACTGGACCTGGATTGCTTAATGACAAACGCCTCAAGAAAACCCCAAGTCAAACCGACTTACTCATCCACCGCTCAACAGCTGTGGTCTCCTCACAGAAGGATTCAAGTCTCACAGCAGCTCGCCTGTTTCTGCCAAGCTCTCCCGGCGACAAGGTCAGTGCGTCACAAGAGTCTTGTCATTTATTTTATGACCAAGTCTAACTCTGCGCCTTCGCCCTCAGGAGTTTTCCGGCCAGTGAGCGCGAGCCACAGGAACCGGAGCGGACTGTTCGAATCTCTGAATAAATCTTTAAGTTTGACTGACCTGTTGTGTTGAATCTTGGATCCAGTTCTCGTTTCGTTACAATTAGTGCTAAATAAATAAAATTGGATTGAATTGAATTAAACTGGAAGACAGCTGTCCAAGCTGTACAAGATTTAGACATAACACATTTCAGAACTAATGACAAAATCACCATACTACCTGTTTATGAGAACATTTATAGAGTCTATTTTGTTGGGATTTTATGTCATAAACTTTTAAAATTTGGTGAAATGGAAGGAAAATGATGGTTCTCAAATACTCTGCAAATAAAAATCTGAAAAGTGGGGCATGCACATCTTTTCAGGCCCTTTTACTTCAATATCCCCGAATAAAATCATCTGCAGCCGTTTCAGTTCAAATTGATTTAATTCGGGACTTCCGGTATGGCATCGAGCAAGGGTAGATGTGTGAAGAACGCCCAGAACACGATTTGGCTGCTTACTTAAGAAAACCACTACAAATAACAGAGGATTTAGCCGTCATATGAGCCGCAAGAAGAGCTGGAAGAAGGAAGACGTTAATTATGTCCGGGAAGCAGAAAGCGTCATCCCAAAAAGCGAAAGTTCCCCAGGGCTCAAGTAAACTAAAGGAAGACCTGCTAGTGCCAATGTCCATGGTGAGAGCCGAATTGGAGAAGAACGGAGTGACCATCTGGTTGAAATTAATTATTTTCTTGCTCCTATCAACTTGTCGCTTGAACAGGTTCGTACAAAACTTGATGCCAATGAGTGTTGGGGGCACTCTGTCAACAAGATGGCAGTCTCTTTTATACTTCATGTCCCAATATGGTTTTACAGGTGTGAGGCGTCATCTGCATACAGCAGACAAACAGTTCTCTCTCTACTCTTATGTTCACAGAATGCATTCGTGTATTGACAGTTTTGTAATTGATAAAACAGTATTTCTTTTAGTGACCTCATCTGAGTATCAGGCAAGAGTAATTTCGGATCATTCCCCTTTAGCATTAGATCTACAGACAGGGGACACGAATCCTAGCTTGCTCTGGGAAACACTAAAAGCGGTCCTCAGAGGTGAGATAATCTCATATTCTGCATATTTGAGGAGAACAACTAGCTCACGCAAACAAGAGCTACTACGGTTAATTTCTGACTTGGATAGTCAATATACGGTGTCCCCCACTGATTAATTTTATAAACAGAAAATTGAGGCAAAGACAGAATTCGACCTGAAGCAGAGAGAATGTTACACAAAGCTGGGGGTACCCTATGCGAACATGGCGAGAAAGCAGGACGGCTGCTAGTGAATTATCTAAAGGGCAGGAGAGCTGCGCAGATGATTACCCAGGTCAGATGATTACAAGTCAGATGCTCTGCCGGAGGATCTATCAGTGCAACGTTTCTTTCCTGGTATAGAAATACCCAGCTTGTCGATTGAGGAGAAGACCGCTCTAGATGTCCCAATAGATCTGAATGAGCTACATAAGGCTATTAAATCAATGAACAGTGGAAAATCACCTGGGCCTGATGGCTTTTTGGTAGAATTTTGCAAAAACATTCTCCTTGAAACTTGTACCTTTATCGCTTAACATGTATAATAATTCCTTTCAACAGGGTATTTTACCTCCCACTCTCAGGCAAGCTGCTATTTCTCTAATACACAAACCAGGAAAGGACCCAGATCTCTGTGCGTCCTATCGGTCTTTTTCGCTTCTTAATGTAGATGTAAAAATTCTATCTAAAATTTTAGCAAGCCGACTTGAAGTTGTGCGCAGTGTTATCTCGGAGGATCAAGTAGGTTTCATGAGAAACCGGCGCTCCTTTACAAATGTGCGTCAACTTCTTAACATAGTGTTCTCTCCCAGTACATTGCCCACCCCAGAAGCTGTTGTGTCTTTGGATGGGGAGTTTGGATTACCTGATTTACAACACTATTACTTAGTATGTACTGTGAACACAATTCTTTACTGGGCTTTTCACCCCAACACCCATTCTGTCAACTGGAATCGAATACTTGCCATTCCCCACTGATAGCTTCGAAGAGCTTTGGCCCACATTTAACCTTCAACCTTCTGACCTATTGAGGTATTTTCAAATTCAACATTTTGTAAAAATCAAACACCTAAGCATTCCCTGCCACTCCTCTCCCCTCTAGCATTGATCTTCTTTACCCACTTACTAAAATATCTAAGCATCACATTTCATTTTTATATAATTTATCGGAACTGGATTCTCCTCCTGCGCGGACAGGATTAGAACAGTTTGAGAGTCAGAATTGGGTGTTCCTCCACGTGAAGACTGGTGGTGAGCTGCACTGGGAGGGATAAAGTCCTGTTCATCCATTGCAAAATTTCAGCTGGTACAATTCAAAGTTGTTCACAGAGCACACTATTGTAAAGCTAAACTGGCAAAGATATATTCAAATACCCGAGATTTGTGTGATAGATGTTCACAGACCTCTTGTGATCTCTCACACATGTTCTGGACGTGTCCAAGGCTGGAGGAAGTAGGAAGTCCTACTTTTAGACTGCTTCAGAAATATTGGGACCCTCTTATTGCTATATTTGGTGTACACAAACTTGCCATGAAACTGTCACGTAAACAAAGACATGTCCTTTCATTTACTTCACTCAATTCTCAACGTAAAATATTGCTGTTGTGGAAGAGTAGGGCACCACCATCTCCGACATCTTGGCTACATGATACGATGTCGTTTCTACAATTGGAGAAGATTAAATATGCAAGGAGATCAAAATAAATATTTTACCACCAATAAAACCCCTTAATGCTTTAACTTTCCTCTCTGCTGACGAACAAACTGGTTAATTCAAGGTTTTGTCTGTTATTGTTATTATTTTTTGCTTATTATTATTGTTTAATGGCTGCTATTTTACTTTTGATATGTGTGTAATGATACTTGATTGTATTTACTGTGTATTTCTGTTCTATATTTGTAAGCAAGACTCATACTGTGACATGTCTATGCACTCAGCTAGTTCAAGTGGGTGGGAGGAAGGGGGAATGTTGCTAGTTAATTGTAAAATCTAAAACCTTCAATAAAATGTGTTGATTAAATGAATTTAATTCAATTAATTCAGTTCATGTGATAATCCCCAGGGGTTTGATTACTTGTTTTGCATCTCTTTAGTATGTTATTTATTATCTGAAGATTCTTGTTTCTGCCATTAGTTAGTTTTCTGCTCATTATGGTTTAAGCAATTTATTCTTGTTTGTTAGATGCTTATTTTCCAGCCTGCCTCTTGCCACATGAGGTTGTCATGTATATATTCTGCTACATTGAAGAGAAAAAGACAGAGAGAACATAAAGTTAAAAGTTGAAATAACAAATAAAGCAAAACTGGAGAACAGTAAGGCAAGGCAAGGCAAATTTATTTGTATAGCACAATTCAGTACAGAGACAATGCAAAGTGCTTTGCATTATTAAAATACAGGAAAATAATGTGTTTTTAATCTTGATTTAAAAGAACTCAGGTTTTCTGCACTTTTACAGTTTTCTGGAAGTTTGTTCCAGATAAGTGGAGCATAGGAACTAAATGCTGCTTCGCCTTGTTTAGTTCTGGTTCTAGGTACGCAGAGAAGGCTGGAGCCAGAAGACCTTAGTGGTCTGGAGGGTTTATACACTGATAACAAGTCTGTGATGTATTTAGGTGCTAAGCCATTCAGGGATTTATAGACTAACAGAAGTATTTTAAAGTCTATTCTCTGAGATACAGGGAGCCAGTGTAAGGACTTTACAACTGGGGTGATGTGCTCTACTTTCTTAGTCTTAGTGAGGACGCGGGCAGCAGCGTTCTGGATCAGCTGCAGCTGTCTGATCCACTTTTTAGGCAGACCTGTGAAAACACCGTTGCAGTAATCTATTCGACTAAAAATAAACGCATGGATTAGTCTTTCCAGATCCTGCTGAGACATTAGTCCTTTAATCCTGGAAATGTTCTTCAGGTGATAGAAAGCCGATCTTGTAACTGTCTTTGGATGCTTTTGGAGGTTCAGGTCTGAGTCCATCACTACACCCAGGTTTCGGGCCTGATCAGTGATTTTTAACTGAAGCGACTGAAGCTGTGTGCTAACTTTTGATCTCTCCTCTATTGGTCCAAAAATTATTACTTCAGTTTTGTTTTTATTCAATTGAAGAAAATTATGGCACATCCAGGCATTGATTTCTTCTAGGCATTTACTCAGTGCTTGAACTGGTTCATAGTCACCTGGTGACATGGTGATGTAAAGCTGTGTGTCGTCTGCATAGTTATGGTAGCTGATATTGTTGTTTTTTATGATCTGAGCAAGAGGGAGCATGTAGATGTTGAACAGGAGGGGACCTAGAATGGACCCTTGGGGAACCCCACATGTGATTTTTGTCATTTCTGATGTAAAGTCACCTACTGATACAAAAAAGTCCCTGTCCTTTAAGTAGGATTTAAACCAGTGGAGAGCTGTACTAGAGAGGCCGACCCATTTCTCCAGGCGTTCTAACAGAATGGAGTGATCGACAGTATCAAATGCTGCACTGAGATCCAATAGAACCAGCACAGTGGTTCTTCCACAGTCTGTATTTATATGGATGTCATTAAACACCTTGATAAGGGCGGTCTCTGTACTGTGGTGAGCACGGAAGCCAGACTGGAAAATGTCAAAGCGGCTGGTCATAGTTAAGAAGTTGTTTAATTGTTGAAACACAGCTTTTTCAATAATCTTACTGATAAAGGGGAGGTTTGAGATGGGCCTGTAGTTCTGGAGTAGTAGTTTGTCTAAATTGTTCTTTTTCAGCAGTAGTTTGATAATTGCTGTTTTTAGGGACTGAGTCAACTCAGACGCTATGACAGGCAAAACTTTCTTAAAGAAAGCTATGGGGAGAACATCAAGGCAGCAGGAGGAGGAATTTAGCTGCTGAATGATCTCCTCTAAGCTTTTGTGGTTTATTTGGCTAAATTGGGACATTTTGTCAGAAATAGTTCCTGCTGGATACAGCTTTGGTTCTGGAGTTGATATGGATGTACAAACTGATCCTCTAATCTTTAGGATTTTCTCAGTAAAGAAGTTTGCAAATTCATTGCAGGCTCTGGTGGAGTGGAGTTCGGAAGTCACGGACACAGGAGGATTTGTTAACCTGTCAACTGTGGCAAATAAGACACGAGCATTATTAATGTTTTTCTTAATGATCTCAGAGAAGAAAGATTCTCTTGCATTTTTCAATTGTAAGTTATATCTGTAAAGTCTCTCTTTATAGATGTCATAGTGAACCTGGAGTCTTGTCTTTCTCCATCTGCGTTCATCTTTTCGACACTCCCTTTTTTCACCTCTAACTGCTGGAGCATTTCTCCAAGGAGATTTTTTCTTCCCGGAAAAAACCTTCACTTTAACTGGAGCAATGCAGTCAATGATGTCTTAGACTTTAGAATGAAAGTTATCTATTAGCTTATCTACTGAGTTGCAACCCAAGGCCTGTAAACATTCAGAAACATAGTTCGTACCGGGCTCTTTACCTGGAGAGCCAAATGTTCAAAAGAGTCAAATTTTCCCAAAAGCACCTTTTTACACTTTAGTGAATCATTAAACAATGTTGCCACTCCTCCACCTTTCCTTTGCTGTCTGCTCTCACAAAGAAAATTGTAGTTTGGAGGAGTCGTCTCTAACAGTATAGCTTCTTCATTAGATTCATGTAACCATGTTTCTGTTAAAAACATTACATCAAGATTATTGTCAATAATGAAGTCATTAATTAAAAGGGATTTTCCTGACAGAGATCTAATGTTTAATAAACCCAGTTTATATGACTTAGTGGTTGATGATATCTCTGTGACAGGTTTCATCTGACAGTTTATGACTTTTAAGTATATGTTTTTCTTTTTTCTGCCACGTATCATCACAGATACTAATACATAATACATAATCTCCGTCAAAAGGCCCAAGCTGATGCTGGAAACTGTCATGTCTGATAAACGTGCGGCCAGGGCCCGTTCTGTATCACGGCAAAGTAATCTGGAGGTCCTGAGCACCAGAATGTTCTGTGATACGTAGAGGAGGAGGATCTGGGGCTCTGCGGCCTTTGGAAAATGCCGGTTTAGGTACAGCAGAATGGCTATGTGGAGAGGATGTCATCTGTAGGCCAATCTTAAATACTTTGTTCATGTTCTGAGAAAATTCCAGAAAAGGAACTTCTGGGCTTTGTGGAGAAGAAGGGGAGGCGGGTGCAATCTGGACCGGTGTTCGTGACGATGGAGGTTTTTGGTCCTCTCTTTGTCCTGCTGAGATCTGGGATGAATCCTCCTGTAGTTCTGACGTAGCCTCTTTCTGTGTCATATTTCTGGCCATCTTTATCTTGGCTTGTTCGGGCTGTACTGGCCTTATCGTTAGGTAGGAGAATCGAGTAAGGGAAATACATCATAATGTCCTCCAGCAGCCCAAGCCTATAGCAGCATAATTACAGAGATAGCTCGGGATAACCTAAGCCACTCTAACTATAAACTTTATCAAAAAGGAGAAGTTTTAAGCCTAGTCTTAAAAATAGACAAGGTGTCTGCCTCACGGACCAATACTGTGATCTGGTTCCAAAGGAAAGGAGCATGTTAACTAAAAAATCACCCCCTCTACTTTTAAAAACTCTTGGAACCACTAGTAGACCTGCAGTCTGAGTGAAGTGCTCTGATAGGAAGTTATAATCAGTCATCTGCAGAAATACTCAGATGACTCTGCAGTCGTTGGGTGCATCAGAGATAAACAGGAAGCTAAGTACAGGGAACCAGTGGACTGCTTTTTGGCATGCTGTGGAAGTAATCATCTCATTCTGATAAAATAAAGGAGATTGTTGTCGATGTCAGGAGAAACCAGAATAGGTCCAACACTATTACCATACTGGGAGAAGAAGTGGAGGTGGTGGAGGAGTATAAATACCTTGGTGTTCACCTAGACAACAGACTGGATTGGAGATGCAGCTGTAAAGCTGTCTTGAAGAACAGACAGAGCATACTGTACTTCCTGAGGAAACCTAGGGCCTTCAGGGTTTGCAGCAAGATACTGCTTCTTTAGGTCTGCTGTGAAAAGTGTGATCTCCTCTGCCATCATCTGTGGGGGTAGCAGCATCAGAGAAACTGACTTAAAGAAGCTCAAAAAGATTATAAAGAAGGACCACTCTGGGGACCCTTCTAGAACCTCTGGAGATTATTTTACAAAGAAGGACTCAACATAAAATTAAGAACCTTATGGATGTCGTAAAACAACAGAGAAACCCCATAACATGAGTTACAACAGAATTTAATTAAAAGTATTTTTCAATTGAATTTAGTTGAACTGAATTGAATCGAATATGGAACAATCAGACCTCTAATGTATGATGGAGCTAGATTATTAATGGCTTCATATGTGAGGAGAATTATAAATTATAATCCCAATTTAACAGGGGGCCAATGAAGGGGAGCTAAAATAGAAGAAATGTGATCTCTTTTTATAATTTTCATAAAAAATTATTTCAGTACTCACAATTAGTAAATTAAATCCACCTGTGTGTAAATGTATCTCAGTATAAATCTAGTTGTTCTGGAAAAGCCACAGAGGTTCAGGGTTAGGGATAAAGTTATACGATTTGATTTGATTTGATTTATTTAACCTTTATTTATATAGGCTGTCTCATTGAGATCCAAGATCTCGTTTTCAAGAGACAAACAAAAAAGAAACACAAAAAGTCACAAAGACAGTGGGCCTACAGTACAAGTACTAAAAACACTCAACTCAAATTAAATAAGCTCCAAAAATATGATTTAAAAACAAGAACTTCATGGAAAGTTCTGGTTAAGTTATATTTTTCCTTAAGTTAGTTTTTCCCAAGTTCTGGTCACATTGACAGATCCCTGACGGAGGTAAAGTTCTGAGAGCAAAGTCTGTGGGAACAATCCAAGAATCTTAGATGAAAATGCACCATACACAATTCTACTGATTGATAATGATGGCCAGTTTACCCGTAATGATAAAGTACAGTGATGAGAGAAAGACCTAGACCCTGTTATAAACCGCAATGCTTTGTGAAAGACAGCATCCAACACCTCTGCAGAGAGGTGGCAGGTGCCTTCGTATAGACAACATCACAGTAATCTCACAGGGGCAGGAAGTTCAATGAGACAAGATGCTTCCTTGCACTGAGAAAAAAGCAAGATCTATTTCTAAGAAAAACTATATTTTGATCTTCAACATCTTTACAACTCTTTTAATACGTGACTTAAATCAAAGCTTATTGTCAATTCCTATGCCAAGGTACTTGTACATTGTTTTCATGAATAGGAGAGTTTGTGTATCTTTTTTGTTAGCAAATAGTATGTCCTTTGTCTTTTCAGCATTTATGGCTAGTCATTTATGAAGCAAGTTAGATTGAACAAAGTCAAAGGTAGACTACAGAAACCTAAGCACAGCAGTAATAATTTTTGCATGGCAATAAACTACAGTGTCGTCGGCATAAAAATGTATATAAGCATCAGTAACAATTTCACTGACACTATGTACATAAACTGAAAACAGACTTCGAAAATAAAATAGAACCTTGTGTCACACTCTTTGTGTTTGAACATTCACAGATCAATATATCATCTGAAAATTACGAACTTACCGGCCAGGTTCTCTAACTCTATAACTGTGAAAGGGTTACAGAAATCCACAACTCAGGTCGGTATAGCAGTGGACTTGGAAACAATTATTAGTGATCTTCTCAAATCTGTTTCATCATACTGAAACATGGATGAGGCCACATCATGCTGTTGGGATGCTTTTCTGTTACACGTTCAGGGAAGCAGATTGGAGTTGATGGGTAGATGGATGGTGCTAAATACAGAAAAAAACCCTGGAAGACACCGGTTGGTCTACAAAAGTTCACCTTCTTTCAGAAGAGTTTAAAGAGACAGTGAAAATTTACAACATATTCATGTGTTGGAATAGCCCACTCTCTATGATTGCATATAAAGGTTTTCTAATTAAATTAACATACCCTGTTGTTGTGCAATTATACACAAGTTATTTAATGTTTAATAAATAACTCTCTGTCTGTTAAGTATTGTCCGGTGGACATTAGCCCGGGAGCTCAAATCAGGAAAATAGTTGAAAGGGATGATTCGAGCACTGGTGATCTTTTAACAGCAAACTCTGCACACATGTAGAACAAGGAGTGACAACTTCTCTACAAGTTTAAGAATTTATTAACATAAATAAAATGAACATCCATTTGTTGTTTATCTCAATTAACACTAAATTTCAATCAACAAATCCTCTCTACCAGGCTAGTGAAACTTAACTAAAACTACTAAGCAAAATGAAGATAAAAGGAAGCTCAGGAACTATGTACATGCAAAAGACACAAAAGACAAAACAAGTGGTTGATCATCATCAGAATAATTCAGTGAATCCTGGTTCACTGCAGATCTGAGTTAAAGAACATGGAATGGAGTTAAATTAGCTTAACCAATTTAGAACAACATTTGATATGTGTTTCAACCAATTCACAATGCAAATCCTGAGTTAAGCCAGGTCATGGTGCAGCCAGGCAGGCTGTCAGAGAGTCAGTAGCTGTGTTTCATGCTCTTTTGTTTTTAACGACACAGAACCAGTGGCACTTCCGTGGGCGTCGTGCCTTGCGCTTGAATTCAGGTGCGCAAAATTACATTACATGTAATTTAGGTGCGCACTTTTAAGGGTCATTTTAAGGAACTTGTAACATCAGGGGCTTCAGCTCAGACCCATTATTCCTTCTGTCCCCTCTAAAGGAGCCCTTTACAGTCTTCATTTATGCATTTTCCCCACTGTTTATCCCTCGCGCGCAGCGCACGAGGGTAAAATCCAGCAGCTGGATCAGCTGGATCATGCTGGATCATGCGTAAAGACGCAGCGTGAACCCCTGCGTGCTTTAAGTGTTGCAGCTGAGGGAAAAATGTTGGACCGTATAGGCTTGATGAAACTCCGCCTCATTCACAAATGAGACCAACATGGATAGAATAATGATAATCTGTAGTGCTTTCATTGCCTGGATGTGAATCTGATAATTCATATTGTGCCTTTTATAATCAACTACAATATTTTCTTATCAAAGTCAGCCTCTTCCAGGGTCCAGTCAGCCACGCCCCCAACCACGCTCCCCGAAAATAAACATAATCTCACTCTTAATTTTTGATAAAAGTTGAGAGGTCTGGTCAGGATTAATATTTTGGCCGGTAAAAAATATACCTGGCCAGTTGATTTTTACATCTACTGGCCAACTTGGCCGGTGAATCAGGAAGTTAATTTCGGACACTGCCTGCATGTAGTCTCTGAGCTCTCAGCTTGTCTGGTGAGGGAAGGCGACCGATCCGCGTCGTCTCGAGTCAGCTTTTCCTGTACAAGCTGAAGAAAATAAACAAAGCTGTTTCGGCGTTCTTTACTTCACTGGCTGGTTGCACAGAAGTTCGACTGCAAACTTAGCTTCTGATTCTAGTTGGCAGATCTCCAAACCCAGTCGGGTCCTCTGCTCTGCAGAGGACGAGTTTCTCCCCAGCTTGTGGGCCTTGAGTCCATGTGAGGCCCGCTTCGCTGGCTGGTCTGGTTGACTGGCCCCAGTCACGCTCTCATCCAGCGTCCTCCAGGCAAAAAGTGGAGAGACTGAGTCCCATGTAGCTCGCGGGGGGGGGGGGGGGGGGGGGGGGGGGCTGCTCTCCCCTGCCCCTCTCCTCCAGAGTCCCAGGCAGGAAGTCAAGTGACCGATTGCCTGTGGAAGCAAAACTTTTGTAGCACTGATGGAACCCTGCTGAGGGGGCAGGTCCTTGGTGCCTGTAAAACTTAATTTTGCTTCCAATCAGATCTGATTTTATTTTTCTCATCATCGCTTTTATGACACAACACTGTTGGCTTATTAGATTTTATTTCTGTGTTTTACATTTTATTTTTGCTCTATTTGTTAGTAAATAAATTCGCAATGTTGGCAGTATACCAGTAAATGGCATAGCCTAGGAATAGCATTATGATACTGGTGCAAAAAACTGTTACTGCTGTGCTTAGGTTTCTGCAGTCGTCAGCTTCCCCTCTGATAGTTCCATGGTACTGCTGATAAATCGCACAACGGTGCTTATGTCTGCTGATTGCGCCCGGTGCTAAATTGTTTTCAGGCTCAAAAAAGACTAAGGGAACACAATCAGGATATACACATGCTGTATATTGTTTTCTTTTAAGATTAATGTTTTTCTTTTGTTTTCTTTTTATGGTCAAAATATGTGACTATAGGCCACTTTAAAGTTTGTGTCTGTAAGATGAACAGATGTGGAAAGTTCAAGAGGCATCTCTTTCAAGGCAGTGTAAGATTTTTACCTGGTATTATGTGTGTGTGTGATCTGTGTGTGATCTGTATAGGTGTACTTCTAGATGCTGCTGAGTGTGAAGAAATTTTCTAATTACAATTTACAATTTACATTTACAATTTCCCTGGTCTTCACTTTTTTTGTCCTAGGAGTTTGGTTTAGTAGTGTTAATGGTTAGGGTAAGGGTCAAGGTCAGGCCACGGAAATAGTTGAAAATTAATGGACGTCAATTGAAGTCAATTTAAGACCCTCAGTAAGTATGTAAAACATGGATGTGTGTGTATGTGTGTACTTGTACTTGCAGCTGATAAACTAGTAAAGTGAGGACCTTGATGTAAAGAAAGGACCTTTTATTGGTCCTCATTTTTATATAGGGCAAGAAGTTAGGTTTAAGACTAAGGGGTTAGGTTTAGGTTAGGGTTAGACATACACTGGTATTTGGGATGTTTTTGGGATAGGGTCAGGGTTAGGCCATAGAAGGGTTGAAAATTAATGGAAGTCAAGGCACAGTCCTCACTTTGTATTTAAAACAAGGATATGTGTGTGTGTGTGTGTGTGTGTGTGTGTGTGTTTAAGACCTCATTCAGTATGGGACAAACTTGTTTCTCCAAGATTAATTTCATTTTAATCCCATCATGTAAAGGTTAGAAAGATTTTGAAGTAGAAAAGTTCAGATGGATACTCTGAGGTGTTGGGGACGGGGGCGACAGAGGAGGAGGGGGTTGAGAGTGAAGGAGGAGCAGAGTTTGGCTCTGAGCCAAGTGTGTCTCAAGCATTTTGGCTCCTCACCTTCTGCTGCCCCTGTCAGCCTGCTCATGGTCTCCCTCTCTAGGCGTCAGAGATGTAAAGTGA
Source organism: Fundulus diaphanus (assembly GCA_037039145.1). Lineage (NCBI taxonomy): Eukaryota > Metazoa > Chordata > Actinopteri > Cyprinodontiformes > Fundulidae > Fundulus > Fundulus diaphanus. The sequence continues at coordinate 38,588,325 of CM073135.1, forward strand.
CAGCCGGGGTGGCTTCCATGTCACTGAGGTGAGACCAGGCTCCCCGGCGAGATGCCCTGACCAGGACCACCCCTTTGGGTCCACATCGTGTGAAAACAGTAAAAAAAAAAAAAACTCCTTGTGCACTGTTTGACCATGATCATACTGTCAGTGCCCCAATCCTAGGCTGTAAAATACCCCCTGCTCCTCCACCTTCGGTGATCCAACACTGGCAGATTAGGATGCTGTCATCAAAGTGGCAGAGTGCTAAAACATCCATTAAGCTTTTAATTGAAGAGACGGAGTATGAGGGGGGGGGGGAGGAAAGGAGCACGTGATGTTGTGTGCACTGGAATGACAGAGCTTGTTTTGCAGAGGTGAGAAGTAACAGAGACTTGTCAAAGGTCACTGTCGGCCAGAGGCCTGCCCCGCCACGCTGTCAATCCCTGCTGCTCTTTTCTGGCAGCGCTCATTGATGCAAAACATATCAACACACAGATATAATGCACTCATGCCTCTCTCACGCCCTGCAATTGTCACCACACCTTTTATTTGCACCTTGTCGTACATGCATTTATTTTTGGTTCATATGAGTTCTTGTGGCATTTGTGGTTAAAGTGATCATGATTCATTTGCGGATGCAAGTGGTGCAAAGCTGCATGTTCTGTGTCTTTGCTTTTTATTTAAAACTGTAACTGTCCTGTGCAGAGAACAGACGCACTAGCATTCTGTGTGCATCTGCGGTAAAGGGTGGTTGTTTTTATTGGCATCCCTCCAAAAACTGATCTTTGAAGACATCAGGGTCCTTTCTAATGAGTGTTTACTGCATACCTTGCTATACTGTGATGGTTGCTCACTTTTACCCACACTGCACGTGACTGAAAAAGTGATTGCATCTGAATGCACAAGGTTTTTCCCGAGTCTCCAGAGACTTAGAATAAAATGGGCTCATTTGAGTGAGCTTTTGGATAGACTGTGTTAAATGTGGTATCTGATTCTTTGATAAAATACAAAAGTCTCTTGAAAAATGGTGGCGGTCTCTTTTATTTCTAATGCAAAAATATCAGCTAAAAATAGATCGACATATTTGCACCACACACTGCATGAAAAGTGAGATTTTCGTCCCCGTAAACTACCGCAGATCTCCCTCATTTTCGGCAGTTAACGACAATTTGCAACCCGCGCTTGTTGCCGTTTTCAGTGCCACAAATTGTCGGAACCGGACTCTGACGTATGTGGAGAGCGATCAGCTGTACTAATGGCCCTAATTAGCATATGAATGCAGCGAACCCGCGCGGCTGGCCAGGTCTGGCTTGAATAACCTACTCAGTATTGGCTGAAACCACTTTTTTTAAATAAGTAAAATCGCTCCTGATTGGCAGCAAAACCACACATGGCCAGGCCAGGCTTGAACGTTCTTACTGAGTATTGGATGGAACCACTTCTTTCAAACAAGTAAAATCACTCCTGATTGGTTGGCAGATCCCCAATAACTTATTTACATATATATATATATATATATATATATATATTATTTATTCATTCATATTATGCTGTATATTCATGTTATCCTATGTAGGCTACTACACTATTATTAGGCTACCATCAAGGACATGAATAAATTTATACAGGAAATGAACACTTGCCAGGAAGATGTTTATGCAAAGAAAGAGCTTTATTAAAACAAACACCTATATACAACGCGAGGATCCAAAAACTACAACTCCGTGAACTGTCCGTTTGCCTCCTCGGGGTTGTAGGTAACTGCTGGCGGCGTTCTTTCTGAGGCAGGTCCGATGTGCAGACGCCTCCTGTGCGTGGCTCTGTACTTCGGCGTCGCCTCTAACCGGGACTGCAGCTTCACACAGAGTTCAGAGAGATCCGGTGTTGTGCGCAATTCTGTTCCCCCGTGAAAATCTGTTTCCCCTGTGTCGGGAATGCGCTTTGCAGCCGTTTTCCCGGCGCTTCTAATTGATTTCTCGGTAAAACAACTCATATAATCATGTCAAGGTTGTAACAGTCAGTTTAATCGGCAGTTGTTTACAAAATTGTAGAATAAAAATAAACAAACTATGTCTTCTTACGCTGTATTGTGTTATAAATGGCAAGATAAAGTCTTTTTCCAACTTTTGTCACTTTAACCTGACAAATAAAAGTAAGCCATAAAACACTATTCCAGCACCTACTGTGTATTTATGATTTTACATTGCTGAAAGAGGAGGATGGGATGGCTGATAGCAGGACACAAACATTATGGCTGTTTCTCAATCCACGAGAATGCGAGCGCGTTCTCGTGAATTGAGAAACAGCCTAAGACTTCCTGAAAACACAAGAGTGTAGACTTTCCAGTACATCCCTTTGTAATATAAAATATGACAGTTTACTGGATTAAGGAAATTTCTAGTATACTACATCCCATCACACATAATTTTTGAGAATTTAGAAACATTTGCTCTTTATTTCCCAAAGTTTTCGGGAGATGTCTGAAAGACCGTTTATCTATTTTTATTTTACAATTTTGTAAACAGCTGCCGATTAAACTGAATGTTACAACCTTGACATGATTATAGGATTTGTTTTACCGAGAAATCAACTAGAAGCGCCGGGAAAACGGCTGCAAAGTGCGCTCCCGACACGGGGGAAACAGAATTGCGCACAACACCGGCCTACGAAATGGCGGCGGCCGTCCAATCCATCCTTAGACCACGCCAACAACGCCATCTTCTTCGCCAGGCTGGAAAATAATTAAATGAGAGTGGTATGAATAAAAATCAAACGCAAGTCACAATAACATTAAACAAGGAAGGAGAAGCAGTAAAAACAAGTCACTTACAGATAATGTCGTCTTTATCAACATCGTGTCAATCTGGAATTGCAGACATAGCTCCGAGCAAATAGGAGGCCACCGCCTCGCTCCGGTTCATAGCGCCTGCAATTTGTCTCCGAGTTGTGAAGACGGCATACTGCTTCCTGTAAATGAAAATACACTTTAATAAAGCTTGTTCTTTTACAAGGCTACTAGGCTAATCTTAGATTTGGTTGTAGGCTAGGCTACTTTTAGCTTAGCTAGCAGTCACCGAACATATTCTTACCTAAGCTTGGGATTCTGCATCCGTCTTCTCTTCTTGGAGTTAGTCTCTCCCGCACAGTTGTTCGACTGCAGAGCCGCCAACTTGTCCTCTATGGACAGCAACCTGGAGTTTACCGAATTCTGCAGTTAAGTGAACCGCTAATTCATATCGGCACTATTAGCTGACGAGACGGTCCGCTTCTTCTTCTTCTTCTTCTTCTTCTTCTTTCCGTTTTTATGGCGGTTGGCAACTAACTTTAATGGTGCATTACCGCCACCAACTGGACTGGAGTGTGGTACTGGAGTCTAACCTTCCCTAATAGGTTGCAAACAAATAAAACAAACACACAAACAAACATAACGAAACAAACCAATCAAAACAAAACAAACAAAAAGATCATACTAAATTATTTTTATTAGTCCTGTATTCCTCGGGAAGCCAATTACGTAGTTTACACTCATTTCCCCTGTGTTTTTTTTGCAGAAGTTTAGTCTCATCTGTTCTCCTTGTAATTGTAAGACTAGTCTTTGTCTTTCTTCCTGATATTTATTACAGTGTACAATAACATGCTCTATAGTCTCTGGACTACCACAGAATTCAGTTGCCATCAGCATGCTTCTTCATTATTAACAAAGTTTTATTTAGACGTGTGTGTCCATACCTCATTCTAGAAAATACATCCTCCTCCTCCTTGCTTCTGTTTGTATTTCTGCTCTTTCCCACTTTATTCTGAATGTTATAGAACTGTCTTCCAGTCTGCCCACCGTCCCATAATGTTTGCCATTTACCCTTAACTATGTTTTTGACCATACTTTTAATTTCTTCTTTGCTGTAGTGCACTTCAACATCTATATTAGAATGTCTAGCTGCTTGCTTAGCACTTTTATCTGCTAACTCGTTTCCTATTACTCCTATATGAGCTGGTACAATACCAGAGTTATATTAATTCCTGACTTTATTAGATTATTTGCAGCTTGCAGTATATCATACACAATGTCTTGCCTTGATTTTGACTGAAATGTTTTAATACTGATTAAAGCTGAGCTGGAATCTGAAGCAATTACTGCCTTCCTTGGCCTATTGTCCTCCACCCAAAGCAAAGCTAGCCACACAGCAATCAATTCCGCTGTGTAAACTGCTAAATCATCACTCATTCTTTTTCCAACTTTAATGTTTAATTTTGGAATGACATAAGCAACACCCATTCTTTTATCAGTTAGTTTAGATGCATCTGTATATATAGTTAAATCCTCACTATACCTCTCCATTAAAGTGGGACTTATTTTTAGTTCATTAAACCCCATTTCATTTACTTTAACCTGAATGACCCAACCAAAACTTCTGACTTGAACATTTCCACGCTCTTGGCATTGCTTCAGTACCGACTGACTCATATGAGACAGTCCACTGATAGCAATCAGCAGTTTCTTCTCGTCAGTCTGCGGACTGGCTGAAAGTTGTAGATCGCGTCCAAGAGGAGTTGAAGGGGAGTTGAATGCGAGACATGGGTAAACTCCCCCTGCAACCCTGATTTGCATTTGTATAGCTCACAGCATTTTCATTTACATGTTAAAGCCTCCCCTAGAATTAGGAGGAGGGGGGGTCATGGGGGGACCACGCCAAGCAAGGCCCACGTCAATTTCTGACAATTCATGGCAGTTTTCGGTGTTGCCTGCAAATTACCGTGAACAGCCGTTAACCTGAACTTCCACGACAATCTACAGTGCCGCATAGTGACGAAAATCACACTTTTCATGCAGTGACATTTTCTGAGCAAGAAAACGAAATAGATATTTTTGTGCAACAATTACAATTTGATGAGGTTAACGATCCATCATTTCAAACCTATCAGAATTTCAAAAACAGGACAAGCTGTTAATTTATAGTGCAGGGGTGTCCAAATTTAGCCCTTCAGTATACTATCCTGCGACTTCTAGATGCATTTGTTCTCCAACTCACTTAAAGCAGTAATGCGTACAAAAGTTCCAAGTCAGTAGCTCTCTGGTCTTGTGTTTCTAATTCCAGTCCTTTTTCGAACTGTGAAAGTACGATGATACATTTGTGGAAGTATTTTGAAACACAAACAGTTACGCTTTCCTAGGATTAAAAAAAAAAAAAAAAAAAAAGAAAAGAAAAGGTTCTGAAGTCAAAACAGAAAAGGTTCAAGCTCATAGTGAGACAGACTGCATTAACAGATGGAAATAATGACAACTGTTTTGACTGACAGGACTCACTCAATGCATGCAATGGTCTGACATCCTGTGACTAAAAACAAAATTGGAAAAATAAGCGGCTCTCCAGTGTTGGAGGTAAAGAGATTGTGTACAGAGGAATAAGTTTGATCCTCTAAGCCAGTGGTTTTCGAACTTTTTCGGCCGAGCCCCACTTCAGGCTCATACCAAAAGTGTTCACACTTTCGGTACTTGATGAGTCACGCATGAATTCCTCAGATAAGAAACTATTCTAGAGTTGAATTTGAGGCCATTGATCAGAGATCTAAACATTAGATTCAATTGCATCATGTAAAAGGAAATTAATAATAAAAACAGAAAATCTACGAGTGAAAGTCCAAAAAAGGATTTGCAATGACCCAGTTAGAGTCCAGACCTAAACCTGTGTTAAAACCATAAAGGAGCTGTGAACAAAAAAATGAATTGTCATTGGCAGTGATTAATGAAGGCATACAAAAAAAATGATGCCAGAGGTTACTGCTACTAAAGTTGATCTTGCAAGCTGTTTAGTCAGTGCCAATTAGCTTTTCACATAACGAAGCTTGAAAATCTTACATTGCATTTGATGATTTTAAATAATGTGCTTCCAAATCTATGCAAATAAAACAACGCAAATCAGCACAACTAAGAAAAGATGTATTTAAAGTCGAATGTTTACAACTAAAAGTGTGAGATTTTTTAGGGTTTGAGAGGGTGACCTCCTGATGCACTCTTTGATTTTTGTGCACATCTACGACACACATCCACCCACACACTGCTCTTCAGAGTTTCGTCTCCCTGCTGAGGCGCAGTAATGTCACTGTTTGTGTTGGTCAGCAGGGCTTCTGTCCACACAGTCAGTGGGGTCACTGGCCTCACAGCACGACCTGGACACTGGGATGGGTTTGGTTTCTGAGGGGTCCAGTCATCTTCAGATTCAAGCTGTAGTCTCTGATGCCAAGCCAGTCTGTCAGGCCCCACCTCCCACTGCAACTCTAACCTCAACACCTTGCAATCATGGAGGCATGAACTGGCATAGTGTACCATAAGCTTCCTCGTGGCGCTGCATATGATTAACTGGACCATTGGGCAACTTGGCCATGGAGAGGTCCCAGTCCTGGGCATGGGTCCACAGGGCATGGACAAGGACAAGTGAGGTTTTGCCAGGATGGAAGAAGATCTGTGCTTTTGTTTATGTTTCGTCAGGATTTTGTGCTGACTTTGAGCTAAGAGTGTTTCCCTCTGAACTGAATCAGACGGAGCCCTTTGCCAGTATCAGTGTCTCACACTTTGAAAGACTCGTGCATGTATGTGTAAATTTCTTCAGATGCTAGCTAGTCAGGTTTTTACAAGTAGAGAAGGTGCCAGTGAGTCAGAGAATGTGCCATTAGTGATAGTTAAGGTGTTTTGGTGTATAAACATAATCAGCATTTGCTTAGATATCAAAGATTTGCTTTAAATAAAAAAAAAAACATTATTTTATGATAGGTTTCTTTAGGTGTGCATAGCATGAAGTAATTTTCATAATTTGTGATTTTTAAAAAAAAAATGTAGATGTACACAAACATTTAGTTAACACTTAAAAATGAAACAATTCCAAAGTTTATTTGTTGTATTTAAGTCAAAATGTAATGATTGGACAGTTTCTGATGCGACTTGAAACAACAGTCCATGAAGCTGGCTTTTAAACGTCATCAAGACCTCACACCCTCAAAAGTGTGACTTCCGTCTGCTTCATCTCTCTCCTTCCATCTTTTTTCTCCACCCCTCCTCCCTCTCTTCTCAGTTCACCAATATTTTCTTCATTTTATCAACACTTTCATTTGTAATACTGGAAAACTCTCTTTTCCTCTATTCTCCTCTGCTATCTCAATGTTCACCCTGCAACTCCTTGGGATGTAGACCAAGGTCACACCAAAAGTGAATTTGATACATATGTTTTTTAATCCTACAAGTAATGTCTGTCATGGATAACTGGATGAGTAAAAATTGCTTAAATTCTGAACGTAATACTAAAACACCATGGACGGTTCTTATGACAACATTTTGAGTTGTTGTTTTTTTAGCTTTTTGAGACAAAACTTCTATCAAATGAAACACAGACAGTCTCAGCCTCATTCTATGACTCGGCTCCCTTCCCCCTCACCCTTCTAGTTCTTCCTCCTCCACCTCCCGCTTCTTCCCCTGAGGGCGACATGGCATTTCGCCCCTCAGCCGGCCGCCTCCCTGGTCCTCTGCTGTCACTCTGGATGGCTCCTAGCGTGCTGTGCCCTACTGTGATTGAGCATTACGAGGTGTTTCACGCCTCTGTGCATTAGGCGAGACAGCTGGGAGGGCAGTGGGTAAATGATACGTATGGATTGCAAGGGCAACGAAGTTCACGACTAGGTCAGGCCGATGCAAGCGACCCTGCAACCCATGCATGGACTCTTAAGTCCACCTGTGCATGATCACCTGTTCTCTGTAAAGACATCCACATGAGGTCCAGCTGAAGGTGCAAATATTGGGATTTGTGCATGCACCCGTTTGCACAAGAAGTCTACCACATTGATGAATTATTATTTGGAAAAACTCACTGACATTTCCCTTTAACTCACACCACCCACACCACCAGTATTTAAAGTACTTACCATAAACAAGTGAAACACAGCCACGCCGTGAACTCTCAGACCCTTCTTTACTAATACATTTGACAAGGTTCATGGAAATTTAGCAATTCTTTTTAATAATAACTTATAGTAAATTCTTTTGTATGTACTATTAAGCTGAGAGTGAGATGATGGTGAGGTAATTTTCTGGAAAAAAAAGATTAATTCTTTAACTGGGAGGAGCTTCATTTATCTAAGGGTCTTCTCAGTTGTATAGCTCACTTTGATAACTTAAATTTACCCATACCTTTCACCCAGGCACACCAAAGTTCAGTAATATCTGGTTTAATGTGATTTTTTGATTTATCATGATGAGTTTTTTTAGCCTTTGACATCCTGGGCGTGGAACATTGAGACCAGAATTTTAGTTAAAGGGGATTGGCTAAACGGTCCTTGTGTGCTTTGTGGATCTGGATAAGGCTGCAAGGTAGGATAAGCCTGCAAGTAAATCCATAAAAAGGGACTTTTTATGTATTTCTGGGTCCTTGTATGTCTGAAGCAAGAGCTGTATCCACATTTTTGGCTCAAAGACAAGCTGGTTCCTACAGTAAACTGGACTCTGTTTGGGCTGCCTCTTGTCTCTGACTCTGTTTGTGGTGTTCATGGACAGGACTGTTGTCATGGAGAACGGTTCATCTGGACTGGAAACCAAAGAGTCATCTCTGCTTTCTGCAGATGATGTGGTGCTTTCATGCCTTGAACCCCATTGTGAAACGGAGCAGTTTGCAGAGTGTGAATTCACAGAGATGAGCATGAGATCCTCTAAATCTGAGGTCATGGTTCTGAACTCTAAAAAAGGTGGATTGCTCATCCAGGTTTGGGGTCAGTCTTTGTTCAAGTATCTTGGTGGCTTGGTCATGAGTGATGGTAGGATGGAGCGGGAGATAGACAGATCGGGGCCTTGTCAGCAGCCCAGGCTTTGTTATTGTCTGCCCTGGTGAAGAAAAAGCTGAGGCAAAAATCAAAAACCCTTGATTTACTGGTCCATCCACTTTACCCTTTAGGAGCCTCGGTCCTTAGATGTGGATCATGACCAAAAGAACAAGATGCCAGCCACAAGTGGTTGAAATGAGCTGCTTCTGTGGGGTGACTGGACTCAGCCTTAGAGATACGTTGAGGAGTTCGGTCATCTGGAAAAGGCTCAGGATAGAGCCACTGCTCTTTCGTATCCAAAGGAATCAGGTGAGGTGGTTTGGGAATCAGATCAGGATGCCACCTAAAGATTCGTAGCCCAAGATTTTCAGGCACATCCCACAGTGAGATGAGCCAAGGGAAAACACAGAGTCTTCTTTGAAATAGTGGTCAAAAGACACTCACAACTGCAGCAATGGCCAAAAGTTTTTACAGTGAGCTCAAAGTTGTGTTTTGTGGCTTATGTTTTGGGATTATTTTTATGTTTCTAAAGTGTACTTGAGAATAATTGAAAAAAAAAAAACTTTCACAATTACAATCAGGTTTCTTTGCAAATCCATTCATTTAAGCAAATCAATACTGACTTCTTCATAACTTCTACAATTCATTTTTGGATATCTACCTCAACGCCTTTCCACCTCTGCTTTTAACACTCTTAACACTCATAGGAACATATTTAATTCAAGCCTAGAGTTGTTCCAAATAATCTAAAGAACTGATTATTGACTAAATGTTTGCACCACTCTGTTATCCGTGCAATTCCTGCATAGTTATACCCAGCTAGTAAGCGAATATTCAGACAAACGTCATCTGAAAGTCGAATGTTCAGAAATGACTTTTCAATTCAATTCAATTTTATTTATATAGCGCCAAATCATGAAACATGTCATCTCAAGGCACTTTACAAAATCAAGTTCAATCATATTATACAGATTGGGTCAGATTATACAGATTGGTCAAAATGTCCTATATAAGGAAACCAGTTGATTGCTTCAAAGTCCCGACAAGCAGCATTCACTCCTGGGGAACCGTAGAGCCACAGGGAGAGTCGTCTGCATTGTACATGGCTTTGCTGCAATCCCTCATACTGAGCAAGCATGAAGCGACAGTGGGAAGAAAAACCACCCATTAACGGGAAAAAAAAACCTCCGGCAGAACCGGGCTCAGTATGAACGGTCATCTGCCTCGACCGACTGGGGTTACAGAAGACAGAGCAGAGACACAACATGAGAGACAAAAAGCACAGAAGCACACATTGATCTAGTAATCTGTTCTACATTAGATGGTAGTAACGGGTGAGCCGTCTTCTCTGGATGATGTCAAAGTTAACAGAACGCCAGACCAGGTGTACCTACTATGAAGAAAAAGAGAGAGAGCAAAAAGTTAAAAGCTGAAATGACGACAGTCCTTTCAATGTAATACAATGCAAAACTGGAGAACCGTAGAATGAAGAACAGTAGAAATCAGTAGAGTGAGAAAATTAGACCCTGATGTCCTCCAGCAGCCTAGGCCTATCACAGCACAACTATAGAGATAGCTCAGGGTAACATGAGCCACTCTAACTATAAGCTTTGTCAAAAAGGAAAGTTTTAAGATTAGTCTTAAAAGTAGACAGGGTGTCTGCTTCACGGACCAAAACTGGGAGTTGGTTCCACAGGAAAGGAGCCTGATAGCTAAAGGATCTGCCTCCCATTCTACTTTTAGAGACTCTAGGAACCACCAGCAGACCTGCAGTCTGAGAGCGAAGTGCTCTGTTAGGAACATACGGGGTAATCAGAGCTCTGATATATGATGGAGCTTGGTTATTAAGGGCTTTATACGTTAGAAGAAGAATTTTAAATTCCGCCCCCCCTGCCGCGGGGGCGGGGCGCCCCTGGGGCCTCTGGCCCCCAGGGCTCATGGCCGGGACCACTTCAGCGGGGCCGGCTGCCAGCGGAGCCCACGGGCTCGTCCCCGCGGCTCTTGGGGGCGTCGGCATTGCGGTGGCTGGGGGATTTCCTCGGGGTCGTCTCTCCTCTTTCCTCGGGGGGGGTTGTACATTTCCTGTGAAGGCCCCTCTCGGGCGCACTGCTTTGGGGGCCCCTTTGGGAGTCCGGGGTTATGGGTCCCCTGACCCCTGCCTCTGTGCTCGGGGAAGGTGGGTCTTCGGTTCTCCACAATCACTATCAAGCCATTTCCTTCTGGATAATTTTCACCTAAACTAGTGCACTCTCACAATCTCCCACAGGTGCTGGGTCCCAGGTATTAAATGTTCACTTATATACAGAAAGGCTATAATTTATTTACTTTCTTTTACCTTTTTTTTTTTTTTTAGGTATCACATTACACATGTCATCTTAAATAATAATACATATGATTTAGCAATGGTATCAAGGTGTTACACGATTGTATCTGTTGCTTTATGTCTGTTGGTTGTGCTGTTCTTTTTGTGTCTCTTTCCAGGTGATGGAGCAGACAGAGGAAGTTTTATCATTCTCTTCCTTTTATCTCTTCTTTCTTTCACCTCTTCTTTCTCTTTCTTTTTTTTTTTTTTTTTTTTTTCTCTTCTTGTTTTTCTTTTACTCTCCTACTTTCCCATTGTAGTGTCCATATAATTTGAAATTCTCCCTGCAGGAATCACAATAAAGCTATTTACACGCACAAATCAAGCGGAGCATTATGGCGAAAGCTGTTTGCTCCACTTGTGAAAGTAAAATCTGTCGAGCTCTATTTGGCATTAAGATATCAATTTTTATTGCCACATTGCTAGACAGGACACTGGAAAAAAAAAAAAAAAAAAAAAAAAAGAAAAAAAAAAAAAAAAGAATTTTAAATTCTATTCTTGATTTAACAGGAAGCCAATGAAGGGAAGATAAAATTGGAGAAATATGATCCCTCTTGTTGATTTTCATCAGAACTCTTGCTGCAGCATTTTGGATCAGCTGAAGACTTTGAATTGCATTTTGTGGACTTCCTGATAGTAAAGAATTACAATAGTCCAGCCTTGAAGTAACAAATGCATGGACTAGTTTTTCAGCATCACCCCTGGACAGAATGTTTCTAATTTTGGCGATACTCCGGAGGTGAAAAAAGGAAACTCTGGAAACCTGTTTAATATGGGATTTAAATGACATGTCTTGGTCAAAAATAACACCAAGGTTTTTTACTTTATTACCAGAGGCCAAGTTAATGCCATCCAGATTAAGTGATTGATTAAGAAGTTTATTTTTTGAGGACTCTGGCCCAAAGATTACAACTTCTGTCTTGTCAGAATTTAAATGCAGGAAATTTAAAGTCATCCAGCTTTTGATGTCATCAAGACATGACTGCAGTCGAAGTAACTGATTGGATTCATCAGGATTTATGGATAAATATAGCTGAGTGTCATCAGCATAACAGTGGAAATTAATCCCATGCTGTCTGATAATTTTGCCAACCGGAAGCATATATATAGTAAATAGAATTGGTCCAAGAACTGACCCCTGTGGTACTCCACAGGTGACCCTAGAGTTTGAAGAAGATTTATTATTAACATGAACAAACTGGAATCTGTCCGACAGATAAGATTTAAACCAGCCTAATGCTTTCCCCTTAATCCCTACAGTATGCTCAAGTCTTTGTAGGAGAATATTGTGATCAACTGTGTCAAATGCAGCACTGAGATCTAACAGGACAAGTACAGACACAAGTCCATTATCTGAGGCCATGAGAATATCATTGGTGACCTTCACCAGAGCTGTTTCAGTGCTATGATGAGCTCTAAAGCCTGACTGAAACTCCTCAAGTAGGTCATTACTTTGTAAATGTTCACAAAGTTGATTAGCAACTACTTTCTCAAGAATTTTAGATAAGAAAAGAAGATTAGATATAGGTCTGTAGTTTACTAGCTCATCTTGATCAAGAGAAGGTTTCTTAAGTAAAGGTTTAATAACAGCTACTTTAAAAGCCTGTGGTACATATCCATTTACTAAGGATAGATTAATCATGTCTTATGTCAATGTTTTACGTTGACGTTCACTCGGCATACACATTTTTTTATTTTGCAGCAAATGTACTTAATCAGTTTTTATACATTTTAAATCTTTATGACTGTTAATAAATATCTTTCATCAAATCTAAATTTTAGTCTTGTTAGAAAAAAATTTGCGCACTTCTTACATTCACCAGACATTTTCTGAAAATCCAGTGGACGTTTTTATAAAATGTGGTTTCACCAAACTTCCATGCCACACTTATGCACTTAGGAACAATTCCTCTTCCTAATTTTATCCTCCCTATACAAATCCTCTGCATTCATGTCCAAAGAGAGGTTGTGTTCAACGTATTTCTATTATCCTTTCCAGCATGATTGTGCATTGCATTTATTCTAACGTAATGGAAACTTCTCTTGAAGGTCAGGTGAACATTATTTTAATAAAAAAAAATCCATGAAACAATTTAATTTATAGTTAAACAACAGCACAATGGATAGTTGGTTTTGTTTGTGGGCTTTTCCTCTTTTATTTTGCACTCCTGAACGTGCAAATGTCCCACCTCCGGTTTTATGCAACATACGAACAAGAAGACAGAAAAGAGTGAGACTGCCGCAATCTTCGGAAAACTGCTGGATGACTGGAGAAACACTTTTGCTTTTAATTCTAAACCAATCGGTTTTACCTTATTCAGTAAGTTATTGGTTACCATATTCATTTCTGTTCTAGTTCAACTAAATAATGTGGTTAGAGACTAAAAAGCCATCAGCGTTCCTTTTAGTGTATATCACACTTGGCATAGATGACAGCGACAGCGCCACTCGCGACCCTTGTTTGTTTAGACCTAGACTTTTCAGTTTTTTTTGGAAGTTCTGGAAAGGTTTCTCTTTGTGAGAAACGTCCTGCTCTTTTATTTTGGTGATTATTTCATCCAACCCTGTGAGTTCTATGACAGGCCCTGTTTAAATGACAATGTTTCTGGTGAAAAAGGAAAAAGTTTTGTTGTATTTCTCCTGTTTGTCTATACCACAATGGCACACGTTTTCTCTGAAAACTGTAGAATTTGAAAACCGATTCCAGAGTGTTGATGTTTCGAAAACATCTTCGTCTCCATTATTGGGCACATTGGGGAAAAAAAACTTCCTGTATGGAGATGCCCTGGCACATGCACCATTTCAATGTGGCATTTGGTGTAATTGTTTCTTTTGTTGGTGCGGGTTGCCATTTTGAGGTTTAGCTGACTAGCATCAGTTATGTCTGTGCACACATGGAAGTATGTGCCTTCGTCCATACAATTTTATATTCATATAAAATAAAAATAAAATAAGAAAAGTATAAGTTCAAGCTTTTAAAAAACTTTTAAAAATAAAAGCAACACAGTTATATTGCGTGTGCATGGTTACTCAAAAGGTAACCATGCACTAAAGGTATGAGGCAGTTATTTTGTAGTTAGACTATCTTTAGGTTTCAGTATAAATGTAGGCTATCTATAGATATGCAGGCCTGTTTCTGGGCGGCGCATTTCTTGTAAGACTGACTTTTACTGTTGCTTCACCTTGTTCTGACCTCCATGCAAAATTGGAAAACCAACTTTGACAAACTTTACGAAATATTGCATATCCATATTCTGTCTAAAGCTGTCTCTTCTGACCCCCCGTTGTTGTTTTTTTCATCTCCAGTTCTCTATTTTTTGTTGTTTACTTGCACAAAAGTTTTCCTCCTTTAAAACACCTCCAGTAGATAGGGTGACCAAATGTCACGCTTTGTGCAGGACTGCACAGCATTTTACACTCCTGTCCTGTCGTCTGCATTTTGATTGAGTTTAAAGAAAACCCTGCAGTACATATGCTTTTGTAAAAAAAAAAAGGGAAAAAAAAGTTGCTGTCCACTGGCTGCAAACAAAGCTGAAAGGCTGCTATCACAGAATCATGTTAGTTGTCAATCAATGATCACTGGTCAAACACATAGTTACCAAGTTCACTTCTTATCGATTTGAGTCTAAAGATAAAATTTTTAAAAAAGAGAGAGCACCTCCAACGTCATTCAAAACATTTTGCTTGCTACTCTTGCAAAGTGGTGACCTTGGTCTAACGCAGGCCAAAGGGTGTGCCACTATGCAAGGAAATAAATATATAAATAAAAAACTGGGCAAGAAAAACACAGCTTACAGTACTGGGAAAAGGTTTGCAACTGGGTGAAGCCAGTGAATGGATACTTTGAGATCGTTTTTGGGAAGTTTGACCAAGCCATTTTGTAATTTCATCCAGGTCGAAATAGGGCGCAAAGCAACCTGATAAAACTGAGTCTCACAAGAAACGTATAGCAACACATTTTGCTGCAATGTGTCCCACCACATCACCAAAGAGGGGAAAACAAACAAACACTTACATAATACAGGTCCAGTATCTGTTTTGATTCTGACCTGTCATTGATACATTTTTACTTTTTCTCTCACATAGAAAGTATTCCTGAATCAGTGTTTTTGTGTGTCTGTCTTGTCTCAAACCCCCCGTCGGTCGTGGCAGGTGGCCGTTCGCACTGATCCTGGTTCTGCTGGAGGTTTCATCCTGTTAAAGGGGATTTTTTTCTCTCCACGGTCACTACCTGCATGCTTATGGTATGAGGGATTGCTGCAAAGTCAACTGCACAACGCAGGCGTCTTTCCACTGAGGCTACAAGCTTTTTTAGGAGGAGTCAAAGCTGCAAGTCAACGACTCAATGAAATCTGCTGAGTTTCCATTACAGACAACTTTTTAACCAATCTGTCGGTATGAGTGTCTTGAAATGACATGTATTGTGAACTGAATGTGCTTACATAAAATAAAGTGAAAACATGTTGATGTGGCCCATTTATCATTAATACCTCATAAAATATATCTATTGCAGTCAACCGTCATTAAATTGCACTTTCTTAATGCTAATGTAGTGATTATATGGGGAGGGCTTTTTTTATTGCTTTGAGCATGTCTGGATGTAATTAATGTGTCGTGATGAGGGGCTTCTGCCCAATGACAGCGAAAGACCACCTATGGGTTTTAATACTGCCTCTCAATGTGATTGCAAGAAACTCAGCATAAGCCTGCAAGGGGAAAGCTACACATAGATAGACAGGCAGGAAAAAGGGAAACAGCTGGACATAAATGACAAGCATACATGGCCTCAGTGCCAAGTAAAGTTGTTCAGTTAAATATAAAATAAAAAAAAAACTGTTGAAGTAGATCCTTCACATTAAACCACTTTCATGTGCTTTTACAGAAATGCTGTGATCTAGAGTGCATCAATAATTCAAACACCCTCACATTTACAAGATGGATGTCCACATTTTTAAATAACACTCAACCTGTGGTTTATGATGTAAAAGGAGGTCGCTATGGTCAATTAAACCTTCAATAATAAGGGTTAAACAGTCTATATAGATATTCCAGCATTAAATCACCAACATACCTACAGAGTAAATTAAGATGAATTCATATTTAATTATATTATTCAAATCCAACAAATCCTCATCACTGTTCTCTTATACCTAATGTGATCTAAACTATGTTATAACTGATAATGATAGCATCACTGATAACGTACTTTAAGTCCTTTTTTAAACCAAACTGTTTCATTTGAAAACCACTTAAAGGAGGTTCCTAGATCAGCCCTTTTATGTTTGAAGAATCTGGAAAAGACCAGACGAATCCTGTCACTAATGGATGTTGAGCTCCTTATTCTATCTCTGTGTCTCTGCACAGTTAGAATACTGCAGTGATCTGTCAGATTTAGCTTGGAAGAGTTTATGAGGTCTTCAAACATTGCAGAAAGCAGTAGTTTGGGTTTTGAAAGGTACAAATAAATATTTACGTGTCATTTCGCTGCTGACCTGCACTGGCTTCCGTCAGAGACCTAGAGGAAGTTTTAAGGTGTGCTTTTTAACATAAAATATGGTAAATGGCATTGCAATAATGTATTTTTCTTTTTCTTTTTTTTTAGAGCGGGCATGTTCTGTCATTTTTTAAATGTAAACTGAAACTCAGTGGTTGAATTTGTGGCATTTGAACAGTTACAGTTTCATTTTGTTGTGTGACGCTTCCACTTTGTTTTCTATATAATATAATTGTTTTGTTTTTTACTAGTCAGATCATTTTTATTGTTTTTTAATCTGTTGTTTTTACTCTATTTTCATTGCTTTTATTGATTCCATAATTACAGATTTCTTATTATTGAAACTCCATGTAAAGCTGTATTAGTGGTCGTAGTTCTTTCAGTACAACGCTTACAGAAAGTGATCTATTCATGCAAATATTATATTATTTTACGCGTCTGCAACCACCTTGGAGCGCTTATTCTCGCTGCTCTGGGAGTGGAAGACATGTTCTCTTCAGATCAATATGTCCGTCCAACATCTCTGCCTGTCAGTCTGCCTCTTGGCTTCTTGCTGTCTCTGGAGTGGATTTTAAAATCTCGGCTTGTCACTCATTTCTATTTTCTCCTGATTTTCTTTTCTCGTCGCGTGTATGATCTTGGTTTGCCCTCCCTCTCATTGCTATCTTCCTTTTCTATTTTCTCCTTCTGTTCTTTCATGTTTTTTTCTTCTTCTCTAAATTCCTATTCACTCCCTTCCTCTGTCACTCTCTTTGAGCCTCCCTAGCCGAGACCGCAACCCCGGGGCTTGACAAGCTGGCCAGTCCGCCGCATCTGCCAGCACATCTTTAGCAGCTTGGCAGTGAGGAACGTCCGTCACAGGTTGCAATCAAACCTGCCTGGAGAACGAGCAAGGAGGAGAGAACTGGGGGAGGAGGAGGAGGAGGAGGGGAGTGAAAGTGAGGGGGAGGGCCCCTCCTTCTGCTTGATTAATCGTAATGTAATTTTAATTAAAAAGCACAGTGTCAAAGGGTTTAGCTGCCTGAGAAGTGAGCCCAGATTGCCACGCAGCAGCAGCCCCCTCAGTCTGCGGGCAGGAAATGCGTCCTGACAAATCCAGGCACTCGGGCCAAGAAAAACAAAGGCCACCATTACCAGGATATTGTCACCGAGCGGAGGGCAGGGGAGCGGGTGAGAGTAAGAGTGGGGGTGGCACGGATGAGGACAGGGAAAGCAAGGGGAACGGAGATGGGAGGGGATGGGATGAGGGGACAAGTGGAAACAAAGGTTGGGGGTCAGACTGTCATGCCAATTGGCGCTCGGCGCAAACACACGTGTCACGCAATAAGAGAGAGCGGAGGCAAGGGAGAGGTGCGAGAGATCCTGGCATCGTCTTTTGTCAAGGGTGGATAACGTAAGCTTTTCTGAGCAATGCTGCTGGCTGAGGGCTTTTTGATGCTTTACTTTGTTTACATCTCAGGTGCACAATGTGTCCTCTCAGTGTCAGGCCCCACTACATTTACTCCACCTGAATCAGGGTTGCAGCGCGCCGCGGTGTCGGCTCCGGGCCAAACTGTGCCTGAGACGATGTAGCTGCTTGAGACAAGCCAGAAGGAGCCGCGGTGTCAGCGAGCGAAGGCCAGAGGGCCGCAGCTGGGGTCAGGCAGAGTTTCTGCGCAGACGTGGCAACACGGCTGGGCTGAGAGAAAAGCCAAACGCATGTGGTGACAAGGCATTACCCTGGGTCATG
This sequence comes from Fundulus diaphanus, assembly GCA_037039145.1. Lineage (NCBI taxonomy): Eukaryota > Metazoa > Chordata > Actinopteri > Cyprinodontiformes > Fundulidae > Fundulus > Fundulus diaphanus. The sequence goes on from CM073135.1 coordinate 38,606,691, forward strand.
AAGACGAGTTAGAAGGATTTCAGACACGGAGAAAAGGATTAAACTGTGGTGCCCATCAGGTGCATTGCCTGTAATGTCCTCTTGTGTGTTTAGTGCTTTGCAAAAGTACCCATAACATGAACTTTATCACTTTTTGTTATATTACAAACAGTAGCAGCTAAACAAAACATAGTTTTAAGGATTTTGCTTGCAAAAAAATCGTAAGTGTTAGGTGTTTCTTGTATTCAGCTCCCTTTACTCTGAGAACCATACAGAACATCCTTCAGAACGCACCTAATTAATGAATAGAGTCCACATATGAGTGATTTATTCTCAGTATAAATACCAGTGTGTGTGCCAAGGCCTCAGAGGTCTCTGGGAGAACATTAGTGTTCGAACTGCATCATGAAGAACAAGGAACACAGTGGGCAGGTCAGAGAAAGTTGTTGAGAAGTTTAAACCAGAGTTAGTCGTTAAAAGCAGCTGACAAAGCTTGAAGTTGTCCCAGATCTGTATTCAGCACAACATATTTCAAACCTACAAAGCCACTACTCTGGTAGGGCTATGGAGAAAACAAGTGGCATCAAGAAAGCAAGGAATGAAAGAAGGCCACAGGAAAACCTGTTTGCAGTGTGCAACAAACCAATTAGGAGACACCAAATATGTGGAAAAAGGATCTCTGAAAGGATGAGAGCAAAATGGAAACTTTTTGGCCTACAGGGAAAAGGCTATATTGACCATCTGGTAATGAGAGCATTAGGCCATGGGATGCTTTTCTACAGTCAGGTCAGGGTTATGAGGACAATGAATGGTGCTAGATACAGGGCAGTATTGGAGGAATACCCATTATAGGCAGGGAAAATGACTTGAGACAGGGGGAAAAGCTTTACCAAGAAAAACCCAAAGCATGCAGCCGGAGCAACAATAGAACAGATATTAATGTGTTGGAAGGGCCTAGTCAAAGTCTAGATCTAAATCTATTTGAGAGTTGTGACAAGATGTGAAATGTTTTTATTAACCAACCAGATCCAATCTGCAGCAGTTCAGGTATTGACAGGTGCAAATAAATATTTACATATCTGTCCTGTGAGCACTGACTTCCATTAGAGACCACGAGGAAGGTGTGCTTTTAATATGAAGAAGGTAAATGGCGCTGCACCGATCTTTATTTTTTTTTTTTAGCGCTGGTGATACTCTGGCATGTTCTGTTGCATTTTTCTAAGCTAAAGACCCCATTGTTGAATTTGTGGCGTTTGAACAGGTAAAACCTGTTAAGGGCTACAAAACACTTGAGACTGAAAGAAAAAAAACTAAACACACGGTCACAAGTTTGTGTTTCTTCTATCACCTAAATTCTCATTAAAACACATTAAAATGTGCGGTTGTAATGTGACAAATGTGCAAAGGTTCACTCAATGTGAATGCTTCTTCAAGGCACAAGAGTTTTTTAGCTCCAACAAAGGAAATCTCCAGCAAAATGTTTAGCAGAAAACTTGTCATATACAGAAGACAATCAACTGAAAGAGGATGCACCAACTTTAGATGTCAATTTCAATGATATTCACTTTTTTTAAACTGTAAAATAAATTAAAAGCTGCAATAAACAAGTAACAGAATAGATTGGAAATACAAAAAAACATAATTTCTTCCAAGTTCTCATGCTAAGGTAAAAATAGTAAACTGGATGGTTGACTGGAGAGCTCTAACTAATCTGTGTGTATTGAAAGGCTAAGTGGGAAAAAAAATTGCTGATTAATTTGGGCCCAGACCATTTAAATTAAAAAAGTAACATCTTAAAATGGGGAACCCCCTAGAGAAGCTAGGTTCTCAGTATTAGTAGCTTTCGTCGTGGTCCCTGTTGCTGTTTTTGTGGGAGGTTTAGCAAGGCCAACCCTGGTTGACCTTTTAGAGGATAAGGGGGCGGGGTTGGTCAGTAGCATTAGGATGGGGTTGGTGGGTCTCCGGCTGAGGTTTTGGAGGTGAGAGACCATGAAGGACCCTTGACACAGCCCTAACAAGCATTTGATTTCTCCCTCCAGGTTTACACTGCTCAGATGAGTGGTCTCTAAGCAGCACAAACTACTCCAGGGCAGACCCCTCAGAGGCACGTCTGCACTCAGAGGAGCACTAACAAATCTGCCACGGTCTGAGTCTGAAAAAAAAAAAAAAAATAAAAAAAAAAAAAAAAAAATATATATATATATATATATATATATATATATATATATATATATATATATATATATATATATATATATATAAACAATGATCCCTAACAGGAGATCACCAAGTATTTTCCTTCAACTTCAATTACATAGTTTTTAAATCACTTTGGAAGAATTCTGGAAGTTAAAGTTTTGTATGTAAGCAGCTGTTATAACTAGTGAAGCTCTACAATAATTACATTTCAATTTTAATTACAACAATGACAGAACAATTGTAGCTATGTTTGCATTTGCCATGTACCAGAACTCATGTTTAATACAGAATGCCTTAGAAAGGTATCCTTACCCCTCAAAACTGTACACAGATTTTCTGACCTTGCAACCACAAACTTCAAAATATTTTAGTGTGACTGGATTCTTTGCCCATTTTGTTTTTGATAAATAGGGCTCAGAGGGATAGGATAGAGTTCCTGTGACCAGCAATATTCAAACCTTGGACAGGTGGGCTAGTTACTATTTAGAACTTAATTTTATGGGACCTATCAAAAACAAACACAGCCTTTCAGATAAAACTACAACTGACTGACATTCAAAGATGGTGGTGGTATAGTGATAGTCTAGGTCTGCTTTCAGTTCAATTCAATTTTGGAAATTAGAGAACCGTAGGAGAACTCAGCAGAGTGAGAAAAATAGACTCCGGTGTCCTCCAGCAGCCTAAGCCTATAGCAGCATAACTATAGAGGTAGCTCAGGGTAACCTAAGCCACTCTAACTAGAAGCTTTGTCAAAAAGGAAAGTTTTAAGATTAGTCTTAAAAGTAGACGGGGTGTCTGCCTCACGGACCAAAACTGGGAGTTGGTTCCACAGGAGAGGAGCCTGATAGCTAAAGGATCTGCCTCCCATTCTACTTTTAGAGACTCTAGGAACCACCAGCAGACCTGCAGTCTGAGAGCGAAGTGCTCTCTTAGGAACATACGGGGTAATCAGAGCTCTGATATATGATGGAGCTTGATTATTAAGGGCTTTATACGTTAGAAGAAGAATTTTAAATTCTATTCTTGATTTAAGCCAATGGAGGGAAGCTATAATTGGAGAAATATGATTTATCTTGTTAACTTTCAGCAGAACTCTTGCAGTGGTGTTTTGGATCATCTGAAGGCTTTGAACTGCATTTTGTGGAATTCCCAATATTAACTTTCCTGCTTCGGGAATTAATGAACTTGCTGTAAAGAATGGAACCATGAATCCTGTTCACTACCAGAAAATACTGGTTGAAGCAGAATAATGACCTAAAGTACACGAGCAATTCCAACTCTGACTGGCAGGTAAAAAAATGCAAATGTAGGTCTTGGAGCAGCCTAGTGAATGTTTGGCCTTAAATCTTGTTAAGATACTGTGGCGTGATGTTGAACAGACTCTTCATACTCGAAAACTCTCCAGTGGGGTTGAGATAAATGTTTTCTGCACAGTGGCACAGTGGGTAGCGCTGGTGCCTTGCAGCAAGAAGGTCCTGGGTTTGAGTACACCCCTGGGTCTTTCTGCATGGAGTTTGCATGTTCTCCCTGTGCATGCGTGGGTTCTCTCCGGGTACTCCGGCTTCCACCCAAAAACATGACTGTTAGGTTAATTGGCCTCTAAGTTGTCCTTAGGTGCGAGTGTGTGCGTGAATGATTGTTTGTCCTGTTTGTCTCTGTGTTGCCCTGCAACAGACTGGCGACCTGTGCAGGGTGTACCCCGCCTCCCGCCCAGTGAATGCTGGAGATAGGCACCAGCAACCCTGCGACCCCATGAGGGACTAAGCAGGTCAGAAAATGGGTGGAAAAACACTTAGCTTAGCATTTATTTCTCCTGAATGTGGCACAACCTGTTCTCTGATCTGGTGGTGGAGGGGGTTAGTTTTTTTTCCATCTAATAAATAAATAAAATTGTCTCAGGTAGGTTTTTCAGCTGTAGAAATTTGTATGACAATCTGAAATATCAAAGATCTGGCAATAAAGCACAAATGGAAAAAATGTGGAAGGCGGTAAATGCTTTTTTTCACAGCTCTAAATGTGAATGTGTATGAAAATACAAAATATTACTAATGTGTTAAATCAATATCTATATATGCCATCACAGTTCTCGTTTAATTCTTTGCAAAGATCTATTTGCAGCAGTCACACAAGCAAAATATTTTATCCTGTTTTACTTTCTTGATTAAGTATTTTATCCTTAAGTCAAGGCTCCAGTCTTTGGTCTTATTTGGTAAACCAACTCTTACTGAGCCTTATTGATCAACCAAAACCAACTAGTTTTGGAGAGACCCAGAAGTGCAGGGAGATTAATGAGGTCTCTGTATGATCTGATGTAGTCCGTATTGTCCTGTGATCTACAGAGACATGCTCCGACAGAGCGCACACGCACGCACCCTGTCTGAGACACTAACGAGGGTTCAAGAAACGTCCTATAACTCCAGGGGCCGCAGTCACAAAGCATGCCACCAACCTCGCTGAATGGAGAGGCAAAATGAGACAGATGACATCTTAAACAAGCTTTAACACGCAGGTAGCTAACAAAGCCAGCTTGTTCTTTATTTACATGTCAAAAGGCGTGCGCACGCCTCCGGCAGAGGCATATGCACCGAAATGCACAAAAGGAAATCATGAATGCATTATATAATCAGTGGTGGACATACGTGTGGGTGGGATGCAAAAATAACCCTCAGACAAAGACAATCACACTTGGTTATACAAGTGGAGATCATTATGAAGAAGAGTTTTCTGCCATTTGGATCAAGGACCAGAGGCAGGGCTGCATCCTGTAAGTCTCTTTTTCACCCAGAGCTCCTGGCGCTCCAACTCTTGGTTCCCTCTGAACAAACCACCTACTGGCTGCTTTAACCGCCCTCTAATAAACCCATCTGTTGGGTCATTATTGTGTCCGCAGCCATCTGAGCAGGGAGAGCAACCCTGCAAAGCAAAGGCTGAGCTCACGCAGAGAGGCAGAGCGATTTTAGTTTCATTGTCCTTTTACAACAAACAAAAGAAGTGATGTGTTCCGCAGCTCCAGTCTACATACTAACAATATGTGCCAGGTTGATAAAAAAAATTATAGGTAATTTTTAATTAGTTCAACATTCCTATTGTAGCTCCAGCAAATCATTTATGAATTTGGAAATAATTCCAGGTTTTACTTTACTATTCAAACTCTTTACAGTTTTTCACATTTTGTTTCCACCACAAAGTTTAATGCGTTTTTGTTTTTTACCAAATCAGTAACAATGGATTAAGATATGTATAGCAAATGATAAATCACATTACGCAGAAATAAAAATTGGAGCCTACATTTATATTCTGTCCCCTTTGATGTTACACTAAGCAATAAGATCCAGAGCAACCAAAGTAGCTTCTAAACCACCCAGTTATTAAAGAGTTTAATACACCTGCTTGTGATGTAAGATACAGCTGCCCTGTGAGACCTCAGAGGTTTATTAAAGAACCCCAGTACTGAACTTCATTAAAATCAAGGAACATACCAGAAGGGTCAAGGATAAAGTTGTGGACAAGATTAAGGCATGGTTTGGTTTTGAAACGATATTCATGACTTTGAAGATCACTCGGTGCTCTGTTCAGTCCAACATCTGGAAGTAGTGAGAGTATGGCACTACTGTAATCCTACCAAACCATGGCACCCACTTTGACTGACAGGCTGGAGAAGGAGATCAGTCAGCAAAACAGTCAACAGGCACACAGCAACTCGAGAGGAGTTGCAGAGAGCCGACACTCAGATGGGAGGATGTGTATAAACACCAAGATCTATCCTCAATGTCAGAGTTGCATGGGAGAAAGCCATTGTTAGGACGAAGGCAAGGCAAGTTTGCAGGTTGTAAAAAAAACACGTAGACACAGCAAACATGTAGAAGAAGATGCTGTAGTTAGATGAGACTAAAATCAAAGCTTTTGGCCAACGTACAGCCAGAGCTACAATAGAATGGTAAGTGAAATTGAAAAACTAAAACATCAAACATCAGTATATCCAGATAGATAAAATATGGGTTTTTAATTGTTTGAAAAAAAGTTCAAAGTCCTCTGGCTAAATGGGAGTGAGTTTGAGAGCCCTGTTGTCCATGAAAAGTCTCAATCTCCTTTTAGTTTTCAGATTCCTACATGACACAAGCAGCAGGCTCCTGTAACAACATCTGAACTATTTTGCAAGAATGAACAAAACCTTTAATCTGTAGATGTGTAATCCTGGTAGAGACGCACCTCGAAACACTTTCAACTCGAATTGCAGTAAGAAGTGACTCCAAGTTTTGACTCAGGACTCCTGAATAAATGCACCATCACATTTTTTTTTAAATATTTTATTTTGTTTCAATTCATGATTATGAACAACTTTATCTTAGTTTATCAAACAAAATGCCAGTAAAGTACATTGTAGTTTAATTAATATGACAAAATCGTAAAAGTCCAGGGAGTGTTAATAGCATTACAAAGCACTGTATTTTCTAATATATATTTTAATAGAAACGCCCCTTTTTTATCTAATATTTTTCTAACTATATGCTTAGGTTCCTGCTAGTATATAACGAAAAGGACAAAATGACTGTAGTCCCAAGGCTTTTGAGTTATTCTGCAGTCAACAGATGGGCTGTCACTGACAGTGCAGCTGAGTGTGTGTGTGTTCTGAAGTTTCTTCACCCATATGCATTGTGCTTGCGCGTATTTCTGTTGGCATAGCCAGCCAAGGAGGGCTGGTGAGGCTTTAACTTTGCTAAGCTTTTCCCTGCCAGGTCCCTGGGAGATCCCACTGTTCGTTTATATTGAACTTTGTAGGCTGGTGGCTCTGCCAGGCTCCCCTGCCTGCTGCTGTAATATCGGAGCTGCTGGGGACCTGCACAGTGAGCAGGACCTGGAGAGAAAGACACAGATCTCACCGGCCCTGTGGTTATTACGTTTATCTGTGTGCATGTGTGAGGGTTTGTGAGTGTGCAAAGCATAGCGTTTTTGCAAGGGAGTATACGTGTACCGTACTTCCATTTAGAAGTGGTTTACTTAGATGAAATTAGTGTAAATAAGTGTAATTTTTGTTGAAATAAAGCCATTATTTTATTGTGTGTGTGTGTGTGTGTGTGTGTGTGTGTGTGTGTGTGTGTGCTTGCAGCTGGCATTGCTTTGCTGTGTCCTCTCCAGCTCACACTGCCAGTGTCATAAACAGCCACAGCCTTTGGCAGGTGTTGCCCAGCAGTGCACAGATATGTGTTTCCCAAAATGTGACACACTGCCACATATGTGTGCACACACAGACATTAATGAATACACCACCAAAGTACACACCCATGGGAATCCCCACAGGTAAGCCTCAGAAGCCACGGTCAACACCTCATTATTAAAATGCACAGACATTCATATGTGCACACACATGCATGTGTACATAAACAGCTGTTTAGGTCCTCACACACACACCCATGTTGGTTACCAGTTTTAACTCAGATTCACATGCTTATTTCTGATAGGCTTTAAATAGGTTTGTATATATATATATATATATATATATATATATATATACATGGAGGACCTAGTAACTTACTTCCAATACCATCCACTATGATGGATCAGTCAGTCGCAAACTGTGACTGTTCTGCCTGACAATGACAATAAGGATTTTTTTAGCAAAGTTGCTGAAATAATACATTTGCCATGAAAAAAAATTGTTCACTTGTTCCTTAATGCAGTTCTCATAAAAATGTCCTGATATGTTATTTTTAAGTTTATTGTAAGTGTAAATATTTAGCCCACAATTTAAATTATTTCTGTCACTTAATCACTCTGGGGATGGTATCTTAAAAGTTATTTGAAATCGAATAAGATTCTTGTTCAGATTTACGCATCTTAAATACTGATTCAGTCAATATATTTCATAAAAATTATACGTATTTACACACAATCATTCTAATGTAAAGAAACTTGCTTTAACATAAGATAAAAAATACTATTATTGTCCCACAATGGGGAAAGTTGGACATGACAGTGGCAAGAACACATAGAAGTACACACTAAATCAGTGATGAAAAACAAGCTAATCTAAAGCTCGTTCTAAAGCAACAGAGAATGAACTTATCAGAAAGGCAAAAATAAAGGTAAAAATAAACCAGAGTACTAACTGCACAATTATTGATAATATGGCATATTCAGATAAAAATGAAATATTCAAGTTAAACAGGAAAAACAGCAGCCGATTTACACAACAATGTGGAAAAAAATATATACAATTTGCATGATTGCACAAGCAACATCTTGGAGTAGCTAAGGCGAGTGCTGGTGTACTTTAGCATCTGAGAGACTAATAATAATTAGATTTAAAAAAAAAATGCAATGTTCCGTTAAACAGAGGAAATAAAGTAGCCGATTTACACAACAATGTGAGACAAATATGCAAGATGCATGATTGTAGCTTACTGTAATCTCACTGTCTGGAAGCATCTTACTCTGATTCAAATTTCAAATAAACGAGCCATCTTCGATTACTCATTACTTCTCCTTTTTGCCAGTTAAACAAGAAGTTGTTAATAATACCAACTCAAAGCAATTACTTCTGCTGATATTTAGCTTGAAACTCTAATAACTATGCTGTCCCTCTCTATAGAAAGAATCCCAAACTGAAAACTCACCTCCCGGACAATCTTAGCTCATCTTTATACAAATAGCTTCTTTTTGTCTCATTTAACCATTTCCCAAGGATTATCTGCATTTAGGTCAATACAAGGCCTCTTTCGTGTATTGAAATAGGGTTCTGTTGAAGCTATGGCAGCATCACCCATTCGTGGGTGCTGATTTGTTTTTTTAATGCATCAGATAATACACTTCTGTAAGCCAAGTGTTAACTGACATTTTGAATTCAACTGATTGTTGACAAATCAAGTTATCTCCTCTATTTCCAATGATAAAAATGGCACACTGTTCGCCGGAGATTTTAGTTCATAAATCATCATATAACGCCAACACACACTCCAGGCCTGATTGCATTAAAACAGGATGAATATTTGGGCTTTGAGCCCTAAGAGCCTTGTGAGAGTCTATATCAGGAACCGTTTAAAGTACCAGTGGCTGCCGCCAGAAGACTGCAAGACTGAAATGGGTTATCAGTGATTTCAGCAGTAAAGGTATGCAAAGCATGTTTAAATCAACACAGAAACTGCTCAAGAAGGCACATGAAAGGTCCCAAGACTTTGGATGATCCAAAAAGATTGTTTAAAGTGGAATAGTCAAAGATTCCTAGAGGAAATTCTAACATCTTGGCAAAGGGTGGATAAATAATGCAGTGAAAGCCCGTGTAGCAACAATGGTAGCGCCAGTATTTTTGTCATTTTTTCCCACATTGCATAAATGTACTCAAATTAATGGTCAGATTTGTCTCAATTCTTCAGTCTGAGACCTATGCCGTTCAACGAAGAAAAAGCAATTTTTTATCATTATTGGGATTGTTTGAAAACAATTCCATTTGCACCAGACGTTCCTTACAATCATCAGCAAACATGGAGTAACATGGAGTTGTATAAACATAAAAAAACACGGATGTGGAATTATGAAAACAGAAAAAAAAAAGATATGAAAAATCTCAGTGCTGCTACCACCGATTGGAGAGATGATCCCTACAAAGCACTGTGTTTATCCCATGTGCAGACATAGCAATTCATCAGTGACCCTATAGTGCTATTCTCTGTCCGGGCTCAGCAAGACACCACTAAATGTTCAAGTGGAGGTAAGTGCCGGCAAGTCCTTTGACAATACAAGCATGGTTTCAAGCTCCCGCTCGATACAGCGCCACTCCTCGAAGGGTCCAAGGAGCAGAACGGAGGGGTGTGGGTGCGGGGGTTGGGGGTTTGGGGGGTGGTGGTTGCAATGAGTGTGTGGCTGGGGAATTTTTGTGTGTACATGCACAATGTTTCCTCTCCGAGGTTCTTTGGAGAAACATGGGACTGTCTGTGGAGGAGGATGTTGTCTCCTTGCTTCAGTGAACCATGCAGCCCTGCAGAGCACAAGGCTAACAGAGAGGGAGGTTCTTCTCGAACTGCAGGAGAATTCAAATCCCCTGACATCTGCCAAGACAATATGACCAGCTGTGGGATGTGCACTGGTAAGTAAAAAAAAAAGAAAGAAAGTATTATTTCAATTAAAGCTGAATCAAATATTAGTTTTGTAGCTTGGTATTGTATGGGACAGTAACATAACTCATCTGGATGGATTTTAGTTGATTCTCAGGTGGGTAAACTCTAAAGGACTTCCATCTTTGCCTGGATATCAGCCTGATGGATTCATTTTCATGCTCAGTCAAGCAAAAGTGAAGCAAGATGATGAAATATAATTGGTGGACTGAAGAAGTGGGGGAAAAAGCTCTGTCCCAGGCTCTCCTCTGGTGTCCTCTGGGTGGATACATGGTGTCCCTGTGGTGGGCTACACGGCCTCTGTGCTCTGTGGGGCTTCTGGTTCCCTGGGTCTTGTCTTCTCTCTACTTGCTTCTGATGCCTGGAGGGGTGGTGCTGAGCACAATTCATGTAAGGCCTGCACCACATATTTTGCATGCTCACACATATATTTATGCACTCATAAAACAGTAGTTGTGGTGTCCTGTAGTTCTCTCCAGCAATATCAACATGTTTATTCCATGTCCTTGCTGCTGGCGTTGTTGCTGTCTCTGTGTGTTTTTTTTCCTGTAAGTTTTGTCTCTTCGCAGCTGTTCGTGGTTGTCTTTCCCTTGTTTCCCCATGGTGGCCATAAGAGGATTTTATACCAGCTGTTTGTTGAGTTTTGTATTATCAGTCAACATTTTGCTCTTTGTCTTTCTGTCCTTTTCTCTCTTTCTCTTACTCTCTCCTTGTTATTCCTCTTCCCCTCTTCCTCTGTCATGTTTGGCATCAGTTTGTACCCAATACCTTAGATCAAGGGTTGGACGTCAAGGGACCTTCCCTTGATAAAGCAAATATGTTTGGCATAACTAGCAGCTAGAGCACCATTCTCCTTGCCATGAACCTGGTGACGACAAGGGGGGAATGAAAGAAAGAAAAAGAGCAAACGTGCACTTAGCTACAGGAAATAGTAAGCTGAGGTGACTTTGTACATGGCCCTCTGACAAAATGCAGAAGTGAAAGAAGAAACTAGATATCACTGAGCGAGGCTGTGGCCTCAACACAGAAGGGTCACATTTATTTCTCCAACAAGCTGACCTTAGTTTGAAATCCATTTGTAAAGACTGTTAAAGGCTTAGCAGGCTGAATGAGGTTTGAGTGCAGGTCTGTTAAAAAGACGTGGAAAGGGTTTGTGTACTCGCTCCTTTCATCATGCACATCTAATCATGATGGAGACATTTCTGGTGTTCAATCAGAGAAATCACCCAGAACACACCATCCCCATGGTGAAAAACAGCAGTGGCACCACCATGCTGTGGGTGTTTTCCATCAGCAGGGATGGGGGAACTGTTCTGTACAGATCAATTCTGCAAGAAAACATGTAAGAGGCTGCAAAAGACTTGAGATTGATGCGGAAGTTCACCTTCCAGGGGGACAATGGCCCTAAACCTACAGCTGAAGCTACAATGAAAAGGTTTGGATAAAAGCAAGTTATTCTGTTAGAATGGCCTAGTCAAAGTCCGAACTGAAAAACAATTGAGATTCTGTGACAAGACTTAAAAATGGATGTTCCATCCAATTTGACAGCTTGAGCTATTCTGTAAGGTTAAACGGGCAAAATTTCCAATCTCTAGATTCACAAAGCCGGTAGAGACGGCACAAAAAACTGAAGGCGTAATTGTAGCTAAAGGTGGTTCCACAAAGTACTTGTAAGCAATACATATATACAGCACACAGCTTCACACATATTTAAAAAAAGCATGTATCTTTCCTTTCACTTCAAAGCCATGGAAAGTTGTAGTACTTGACTAGGCCCGCTTAAAGTTCTTAAGGGTCTGGAAAACCTTTATTTCACTAGCAATATTTTTAGCAGTTTTTCCTGGATATGAGGCTGTTTTGTTGCAAAGCAATGATACCTGCATGATTTCTTTTGAAAGTACCTACTGTTAATAACACAAGAAGCAATTCAGGGTTTACCCCAGCGTATTATAAGCTAGCCTTACAATGAACTCTAAAATGAACTGGGAGCCAATGGAGTGAGGCCAGAATAGGGGTAATATGCTCTGTTTTTTGGAGTACCTGTTAAAAGACGAGCAGCAGCATTTTAAACCAGCTGAAAACGAGAAAGCAAAGACTGATTCACTCCAGGTAATCCAGGTGGGATGATATAAAAGCATGGATCACTGTTTCAAGGAGTATTTCTATTTTGCCAGCTGCCAGTGATAAAAACATTATCTGACAACTGCTCTAATTTAAAATCACTGTCTAACTTAAAACCCAAATCAGCAACACTACAATCTAATAACACATTGTTAAGGTTCTAGCTCTAGTATGTCTTGTTAATGAACATCCTACTGAATATTGAGTCTTTAGTCAATTTCTAAGCGGTTCCTTTTCTAATAACAAATGCAATAACGAGTTAAGTTGAACAAAAGATGATGTGTAAGACCAGGACACATTCAGAATGAGGTGTTTGCACCTGGGCTGGACAGTGTTAACCTGACCCTAGCCAGATGCATATCGCTCCGCCTAGCTTCACTCACATCCATCTGGGACCTCTCCCATAGAAAGTGATTTCTCCAACCAATTTTATTGTCCAGCCAATCAGGACGCAGGGCTGGAGTTTCATAGATGTGACGTAGTGGAGAAGCGACCGTGAGACTGTTTTGATTCAGACAATGGCGGCTCGCATCGAGGAAGCAAGCGTTAACATTGATGCTGCTATTTCTTCCGTGTTGTCCAATCTACCTAATATTGTTTCATTAAAAGAACATCAGAGAACGGCTCTGAAGGCGTTTGTTGGTGGAAACGATGTTTTCGCCCTTCTCCCGACCGGATTTGGCAAGTTTTGTTTTCCGGGGCGCGCCAGTGGCGGAGCGGTTAGCGCGAACCATGTTAGGAGGCCTTTAGTCCTCGACGCGGTCGGCCCGGGATCGACTCCGACCCGTGGCGCTTTGCCGCCTGTCTTCCCCTCTCTTCCTGTCAGCTCACTGTCAATAAAACGCGTGCCACTAGAGCCGCAAACGCATTAAAAAAAAAAAAAAAAAGTTTTGTTTCTTCCTGCGTCGCTCTCACAGCGTCACGGTTTGGCTTCGGTGTGAGTGGTTGAAATAGAACGTCGATAAAGATGACAGACAAGTGGCTTATCCAATCATATGCAAGGATTTTTGATAAGGCCCAGCCTTCAAAAAAGGCCATTCCTATGGATCAGTCCCAGATGGATGTGAGTGGAGCTAGCCGGAGCGAAATACATCTGGCTAGGGTCAGGTTAGCACAGTGTTGCAGTGGGTAGCACTGCTGCCTTGCAGCAAGAAGGTCCTGGGTTTGAGTCCACCCTGGGTCTTTCTGCATGGAGTTTGCATGTTCTCCCTGTGCATGCGTTCTCTCCGGGTACTCCGGCTTCTTCCCACAGTCCAAAAACATGACTGTTAGGTTAAATGGTCTTTCTCTAAAATTGTCCTTAGGTGTGAGTATGTGTGTGAATGGTTGTTTATCCTGTCTGTCTCTGTTTTGCCCTGTGATAGACTGGCAACCCTTCCAGGGTGTACCCCGCCTCTCGGCCATTGACAGCTAGAGATAGGCACCAGCACCCCTCGCGACCCCAGCAGGGATAAGCGTGTAAGAAAAGGGATGGATGGTGTTTGCACCTGATGTTTAACTCTTGGGTGACAACATTCAACTAAACTTTATCAAGTACAGAGATATTCACACAAAACTCAGGAAAAAAAGGCTTGTGTTCTAAAGGTCCAAGGTCAATATCTCTGTGTGCTTGACCAAAATTATATTTTCTGTAAACCGAAGTTCAAAACTGACAGTCTGGACAACCTAGGAAGAAAATGGAAAGTTAAAAATGTTGCATATGAAGGTAGCATAAGGCTGATAAAAGCAATCATTTATTTTAAACGTACCTTCCAGGTCTACCCAGGACACTGTTTAAAAGAATACACATTATAAATAATTAAAATGCAATAAAATTACAGAGCATATAGAGCAATCTTTAAATAGGTGCCAGAAATGGAGTCGCATTAACAAGCCACTGAACACATGTACCTCATAAAGTGACCAGGGAGTGTCAGTTTATACAAGCAAAGCACCAATGGGCCAGTCAATCTTGTTGATTTTCATCTGTTTGTGTAACGTCTAACCAATGGAAATAGAGAAATAAAAAAAAATTGGTTTTGCATTTAAATTGTATCATCTATACAGTTTGCTGAAGATTTATTGATGTTTGCTTACTTTACCTCAGTGCTTTGCTTTTTTTTACCTCAGTGAGTGCAGATGCTGTATACAGTCACTGTGGCTGAGAAGACATATGGAACAGAGAAAAATGTCTGAGCTGCTTCGTCTCTACAGAAACAGATCCTTCCACACCTCTTCTTGTTCTGCCTGGAGGCTTCTCACAGGTATGATTTCTTGCCCTGAACTGAAAATTAGAATCTCCAAATTAGAAGTCAGGGAGTCGTGTCGGAGCCTGACCTTGGATTCTCACCTCCAATGCAGCCGGACCTGTGAATTCTGGATCTTATCTACAATATGGCTCTGTCATGCCTTTGCACTCTCGTCTGAACACTTGTTGATTTCTTTGTTGCATCATGCTCGAGAAGTGTTTTTTTCCCCCCTCTTGACCTCTATGTGCTCCAGTTTATTGTATTTGTAATGATCAAATACATATTTTGCAGGAATTTTTTTTTATGCAATTTAAATATTATATTACAGTAGGACCAAGAATCAAGAATATCTTGTCACCGCGGCGAAATTTCTCTTTGGCCACTCCGGTTCACATTACACATAATGAGGCAAAAACTGACAAACAGACAATGAAGGGTTGCATTATTTTTTTTAGCATTCAGGAGAGTCACAGATAACAGATAATGAGGTAGTAGGGTGTAACATATGACGGGCTAGTAACAGTGGGGGTGATTTTAAAGCGTTGGACTGCAGTCTCCCATCAGGGGGCGACTGCCCTCACAGCTCTTGGGAAGAAGATGTTTCTAAGCTTATTTGTTTTGGCTTTGAGGCTTCTGAAGCGTTTACGTGATGGGAGAGGGGCAAACAGTGCATTGCCTGGGTGGGTGGGATCAGTGCAAATACGTCTGGCCCTGTTTGGACTCGTTCTGCATAAATTGAGTCCAAATCCTGCAGACGGCATCCCACAATCCCCTGCGCTGTTCTCACCACCCGTGCTAGGTCCTTACTCGCCTGGACTGTGCAGCTCCGATACCAAACAGTTTTGCTGATACATAAAACACTCTTTATAGTAGCTCTATAGTAATGTGATAATTAGCCCTGTTGTTTTAGACCCAGACTGCAGCAGTCACCCAAGAACAACATCCTCACACTGAAACACGCTGGTGGCACCATCATGCTTTTCATTAGCAGGGACTGGGAAACTGGTTCGAGTAGAGGGAAAGGTGGATGGTGCTAAATACAGGGATGTTGTTGAGAAGAACCTGTCAGTCTGCCTGGGATCTGAGACTCGGGCGGAGGATCACGTTCCAGCTGGACAATGACCTGAAGCATACTGCTGAAGCAACTCTTGAGTGGTTTAAGGGGAAACATTTATGGGTTGGGATGGCCTTGCTCTCATGACTGCTGGAGATAGGAAAAGTTACTGACTTCTATGGTGGGTGAATACTTATGCACACTGACGTTTTCTGTTCATACGTCCTGTTTGATGTTAGCTTAACAATAAAGAAAACAGATTTTTGCAGTTGTGTGCATGATTTAAAAATAAATAGTGCAACCCCACCAAAAAAAAAAATGTTTTAATTCCAGGTTGTTGAGGTAACAACATATGGAAAAATGCCAAGGAGGGTGAGCAGTGCACGACACTGTCGCCACTAAATATGAATTGATCACACAAACAAGAAATAATGCTATTTTGGTCTGACATGGTACGAAGTTTATTTTCGTTGACATTATTTTGTTTTGCTGCTAAACTGTTTTGGAGAGTCAGAATCCACAGATTTTTACAGCAGATGGAGTTGGGGCACATGTGAGCGCACCCTGCAGAGTTACACTGCGACAGGTCTGGGATCTAGCAGCCCATTACCACACATGTCCTGTCAGGGAGGGGGGCTCCAGAGTCCAGCAGTGATCTGTACGATTTCAGGACGAGATCTTTCATCCTGTGTCGAAAGAAACTGCCAGGGGACCCTGGGAACCATGGTTTTTAATGCTGCCAGCACAAAAGGATGAGCGTTGAGGCAGTAAGGCTTGATAAAACCTCCGCCGGCTCTTTTGCACCATGCAGAGATTGAGCAGAAGAGCCTGGGGCTAAACGTAGCACCTTGGACAGTGTCAGGGTGGCACTATAGAGGCAGGAAAGCCAGAAGCTTCTTACTCACCTAAAAAATTCATGGTGTTGTAACTTGTGTTGCCTGGAACAAATGGATGAAAATCAATACCAGCTGTAGTAAATGTGAAAAAAGACAATCAATTAAAAACAGGAAAGGAATTATTTTTCACAATATTTGTATTTAAGTTATTGGGTTTCCCTGATATTGTCAGAGTTGAGAGAATGGGAAAAAAATTAAAACAAAAATAATCTGAAGAATTTTCCAAAATCTTTATTACAGACAAGAGAAAAATCATAGTCTAAAAAAGTTGCTAAGTCTGAGCCCCATTTAAACTTGGGAATAGCATCATTTTGTATGGATTTAATTAAATGCTTAAACCAGTAAAATATTTATTTCGTATGGCTTTTAATTTATGCATAGTAATTATTGTACCAGTTATTTGCTTTATTTATTTGTTATATTCTGACAATTTAAATATGTTTTATATTGTTCTATATTTCATAGTTTGTTTTTCAAATTTGATGTTGTTTCCTACTCATATTTTAACTCTTTAGAAGGTTAGTTGCATTATCAGGTTTTATATTTATATTTATTTATGGGTGCAATAACTTCTAAAATTTTGAATTAATTTCTCCCACTTTTTTGCGTTTTTAACTTGACCATGTGTAGTGTGCTTTTTTAAAAGGTCAGGCACAAATTAACATCTGGATGCTAATTTGTCCACGTAAGTGAAAAACTGTAACACTTGTTGAAGTGTTGGATTCTATGCATGTAAATTTTATTTGATTAATTCAAACCAGACCTTTGTCCAAGTACAGTGACACAACAGCCATTAGTGTCTTTTTAAAATTCAACGTTCAATATAATAGATCACCCAACTATAAAAAACTGTGTTGTGCATTTTTTTGTAGCAGAAGCTGGATTGTAACAAATTTAAAAGTAAATTGCAAAGCAACTGTTGTCTGGCTACTACCTGAAACAAGCTGGTGTTTAACTAAAGCACTAAAGCACAAGAATAAATATGCAGCCCCTTCAACATAGCACCTCTGATAAAATGTGTCAAGACTCCTAAAATAAATGTAGCTTTAGCCACAGTTGCTAAATTTTACTCACAATGCAATACCCCGTAAAATTCGGTAGTTTTCAAACAGTGAACTTTGAATCATCACCCAGCCTTGTTCAATACAGTTTTAGTTGTTTTAAACTTCTTAGAGTTCATTGTCTGACGTGTTGAGGTTCATCTGACATCTGGCTTACTTGCATAGCGTTTTCTCTTGTCTTTCCTTTTGTGAGGAGAGGTAAAGAAAAATCTATTTGTCAAAGATACTGTGATATTATAAAACTGCAATTAAAGACTAATTTATTTCTATGTTTTATAATGTGGTGATGTAGGAATGAGCTACGGACCAAATTGACCTTAGAGTTATTTGTATTTATGTAAATATTTATTGGGTACCTTTATTGTTTTTGGTGTTAAATTTGTGTAATTATAGTTCATTTCCTGTTTCCTGACTTTCTTGCTTTCTTCCTCTGAACTACATAGGGTAGGCTGGGTGTAAAAGGCGGCTCGTTGCCCTCAAGCACGTTGGTGTACACATGACCTGCATTTCAACAATAAATCCAATAAATTACTTTATTGTACCTTATAGTAGAGAATATTTCTGAGGTGAAAATTAATCTGAAAGGCACTGTCAGTTTTTATGTTTTCTTTAGTTTTAAAATGATTTGTATGTTTTTTGTTTATTTTACCAAATAAAATCCACTCATTTATCAGACGTTAGATACTATTTTTACAAAAGCTCTCAAAACAAGAGTTTGATTTAAAAGAGAGAAATTATATGGATTATTCTATTGTATTTTCTTTTTCAATTTATATGTATTAAGTTCAAACAGAATTGAATACTTTATGTAATAATATTATAATTCAGAACTGTAGTTTGGTTAAGGAATTATTATGAGTTTTATACAAATAAATAATAACATTGATTCATGTACATTTTTGTTGATGGAATAAAGTATTGCCACTTTTTATCTTTATCTGAAAGTAGAACCTGACGACACCACAGGGTTTGTTGTCATGACATTTGCATTTTTGCACCATAGAAACTTGACCGTGTTCTTCAGGAACATTGATCCCTTTGGATCCTTATTTAAAAACACTTGTTTTGTGATGGAAGAGCAAAGCTTCTATAATACAATTAAATAATCTTGTGATATCTGGCTCTCACCAGTTGTTGGTGGGCTCTATTCACTCCACCCATTGATCATCGGCCAGCTTAAATACCTACATCAATCTGTCTATTATACTCAAAGCAAACTGCCATTGACAGACGTCTCTCATCACCTTTCAAAAGCACACAGTTTACAGAGGGATTGGAGGACATGAAATCACTTTCTCTGGGACATAAAAAGGCATTGTGCAGCAGCCTGGTGGTAATTAAACCACACAGACTTGAACTGAAGGAAGGCATTGAGCAATACGGCCCTGGCCTGGGCCTCTGCTGCTGATCTCATTTGGCTGCATTAATTAGCTTGCTCAGTGCCACGGAGCTTGGGTGTTGATGCCGCAGCCCACTGCTTGGCTCGCTGGTTGGTTAGTTGGGATGACTAACACAACAGTCTGTTCAATTTTCTTGTACATCTACAGACCTTGTGAACTTCCTTACACCTCACCCGCTCCTCCCCCTGCAGCCTATCAGTCAAAGACAGCTGGGGCTGCACAGAGGGCACGACTGCTCCCTATTCACTGCATTCAGCCATCACCGCACAATGGGTCACGCAGCCTGCACCATTCGTGGAGGCAAGAGAAATCCCCAATTTTGTAAATGGGTCTGCAAAGACTGGATATCTGCACTGCAGCAGAATGCTTGTGAGAAACTGAAGTTATGTTTTGGAAAATGTAAAGAAAATATTGGCAAGAAAAAGCTTAATAGTAAGAGGTGAACGAGAAACTAGGGTAGTTCTAAGTGGTTTCTGGAGACTTTCCAAAGGTTTTCCATACACGTTGGTTGCTGGAAGCACCCAAGGATCCAGTTAAAAATGGGTTCTATGAGTTTTCTTTCTTATGGGAAAAGACAGCATCAGTTCATCTTTTATGTTTAGGAGTTTATTAATGCTAGCAAGATTGACAAGTCAGGGTCAAGTGACTTAATGAAAAAACAAACAAACAAAAATAGTTAAAAAATAGGCAACTCCTGGCCTTAAAGGGGACATATCATGCATAAGCCACTGTTTTAGTCCTTAAATACATTTTGATGCATACTTTGAGGTCTCTAAGAGTGCAGAAATTCTGAATTAAGACTCTCCAGGGGCCACGTAGATATTTTTATATTCTATCTGGGTCATATTTTTTCAAGCTGTTTAGTTGTCTCAATTCCCTGTTACGTTTTTTGAAGACTTACATCACAGTATTTGCTGCAGAACTGCTAAACAAAGTCATGGACTTCCAGCTAACCAATTTTTAGAATCTTCCATTTAATGTTTTTTTTTCTATGCAATTTTGTAGTCCAAGCTGAAGGATGCTGAAGTGACATGAGGATAAGTCCAAATCTTTGGTCGTTGGGGGTATCAACCCACACAATTCATTACACCGTCCCCCCGCATACTACAAAAATGGCTGAACAGGATGGAGTGGAATGCTCTGCAACCTCGTGGGGGTCAGGGTGTAAAGTGCCTTCTTTAGATTTAAGGAGGCCACACCAAAACGAGTTGCTCTCAGCCGCACCTCAGAACAGGGGTGAAAGAGGGGATGTGGGGCAACGAGAAATCTACACCAAATTATTACAGTTCCACTTTATACATTAGACCACAACAGAATAATTCAAATGTGAAAAAGAAGACATTAAAAAGTATGATATATCCCCCTTAAAGTGAGTGGAAACAAACAGTGAAAGTCTAAAGAAAAACACTTTAGAAAGCCCACAGAACTAGTGATCAAGACCACTTTAAAAGATTTTAAGAAAGTCTGTCTTCTGGAGAGAAAAACGCAAAGAAATGAAGAGAGACTCAAGACGTTGCACTCTGCTATTTATAGTTTAGCTTGAATAGAGACACGAGGCTCAAGTAAAACAAGTGTAAGCTACACAGCAGCCAGTCTTTTTGAACTTTTCAAGTCATCAAAAGTCCCGTGCTCTTTTCACACCAGAGCCTTTTTGAAGAAGGCGTCAGCTTCTCAAATACAGGATGTTTTATTTTTAACCTGACATTCTCTCCTGTTTGTGAGGCTCTTATTTTGGTGCTGTAAATTTCTTTGGGTGTACAGTGAAATCACACAGTAGTCACAAGCCAAACACAGGCGTCTTTCTGAGGTGGGCTTGGACTCAAAAAGCTACAAGTAGATTTAAAGAGCAAGGAGTGGAGACTCACAATAAGAAACATTTCCTTCACTCTTGACTTTGCTCTTCATACGGAGGGACCGTAAAGTTGCGTACATCAATTTTATGCAATAGAATGACACAAAGTAGCCCACACTTGTGAAGTGGAAGGAAAGTGACACAAGTTTTGGGAAGTTTGAAAAGTGTGGTAATCATGTATTTAGATTTAGCCTCCTTGTTTGGCTAAAAAATAGTTAGTATCAAAACATTATTAAAAAAAAGGCCAGAAAAAAACTACTTGTGTGTAGCCACATGTAGATGAAACAGCAGACATGTGGATGAAGGTATTCTGGTCAGATGAGACCAAACCTCAACTTTTTGGCCTGCATGCAAAATGTTTAAGGGGAAACCAATGCAGCAAACATGGCGGTGGTAGCATCATGCTGTGGGAATGCTTTTGTTTAGCATTTTACGTAAAAGATTTAATAGAATGATGACTATTGCTAAATACAGGATAATCCTTTAAGTAAACCTTTCAGAGGCTGGGGAAAAAAAATTGACAGTTGTGGTTGTAATGTGACAAAAATGAATTGAAGTGAATTGAATACTTTTTGCAGGATATAAAGTGAAATTAATTTCAACTCACAACTTTAAGTTACTAATCTTGTTTTCCTAACACGGCAACAGTCACGATTTTAAATTATAAACTGAAAATTACAAACTTGCAGTACCTTTTAAAGGGAACATATGTTTTCAAGTTCTTCTTTTCATATTTAAATCATTCAGATATGGTCTATATAAAGTGGAACTTCAGTGTTTTGGTATGAAGTCCTCATTAATTCAGTTCCACAGGCCCTCAGAACACACATGTCCTGATAGCAACTCATTTTGGCGCTGTCTCTCTAAACGCAAAATTAGGAACTTCACACACCGCCCCTCTCCAGGCCGCAGAGCGTTCCACTCCACCCCGTTCGGCCATTTTTGTAGTCTGCTGGGCGACGGGGTATTGCATTGCGTGGGTTAATACGCTCAACAATCAAACTTTTTTCTTTTTATCCACTTGAAGCTTTGGCATCCTTCAGCTTGGACTACAAAATCGCAGCGAATAATCCAAACTGGCAGATTCGCAAAATTGGTAAGCCGGAAGTCCATGATCTTGTTTAGCTGTTCTGCAGCAAATACTGTGATGTAAGTGTTCAAAAACTTAACACAGAATAGAGAAAACTGAACGGTTTGAAACATATAACCCAAACAGAACATATAGATATTTA
This sequence comes from Fundulus diaphanus, assembly GCA_037039145.1. NCBI lineage: Eukaryota > Metazoa > Chordata > Actinopteri > Cyprinodontiformes > Fundulidae > Fundulus > Fundulus diaphanus. The sequence goes on from CM073135.1 coordinate 38,628,821, forward strand.
TGCTGCACCGCAAGAGACTACATTCAACTTTCTGCACTTCGAGACTCCAAGTACACAAAATTTAAGGGTTAAAAAGTGGATGTTGCATGATATGTCCCCTTTAATAAAAAGACAACAAAGAGGTCATTGATGCACATGCAGAAGGTGAGGCACTCATGTCCGCTAAGTCGGGCTGTAATAGGTCATTTTCATAACCTGCCAACGGAGCAGGTGACTGTTTGAGCCTGGCATGACTAGGACAGAGGTAGTGGGGCAGATGGACCTGTCTTGCACTGACCATGTATTCCTGCACCCTGCTGGGGCTCCAGGAGGGCGGTGAGCAGGCTCCCAGAAAGGAGGGTGTCCCACTGACACCCTGGCATTGAGCCCTGCCAAGTCTTGGCCTGCACCCATCTTCGAAGCCTCTCCCCCCTCTCACCCAGCCTCCCTCACAAACCCCACCCTTCAAGACACCCTAAATGCTGACCAAGCCCTCAGGGCTCAGGCCTGCCTCCTGGGCTTACAATGGCTCAGACTACAAGCTGGTCCTTAGAAGGACCATGCCAAATGAGTATGCAAAAGAGAAGACTCTTGTCGTGCTTCATTCATACTGCCGTGTGTTAGGATTTGGATGCAAAACATATCTAATCTCACCTGAAGGACAAGTTAAAACACTAAAACGGCTAACCGTATACTACAAGGCCCCTCAGTATTTATTTGCTTGATGTGAAAAAAGTAATCTGTTTATGCAGATGTAACTTCTCATCTTTTTATCTGCTTCTTTGGAGGTCCAGTCATTTTCCGATATGTGGCAAACACACACAGCTTGAGCTGCGAATTTTCTTTGCAAGGTGATATTTCCTGGCAATGTGCAAATAAAGCAGAAAGCAAAAAAAATAGATAAAAAATAAACACTGTCACAGACAAAGATGGTTAATTTTTTGCATGAGGAAAATACATAACGTAATACTTAATGCAGTTTTTATGTAAATAATAAGTATTGCATTCTTTAACGACAGGGATTGAGTAAAGGAAATCTCTGCTTTTTAATACAAGATCTTTTTGCGGTGTAACTTAAATTGTGGAGGTAGGGGGCCTGTAATCTCAAGTAAGCTGTTCAAACTATTATTCTCCAACAGAAACTCAATTTGCACCACACTGGATTACAAGTTGTCTTTATCGACCCGTAGCTGCCTCTCCGCAGCTGCATGAGGCCTGGTTAAATCATGAGGGAGGAGGTTGGTGGGGGGTTGCAAAGCAGTAGATTGGCGATAATTGGTTGAAGGACAGTATACAGTGATAAAGGGTCTAAATAGCCAGGCTCGTTCCTGTCATGTTTCACCACTTCTATTTCCATACCAATTAAACCCTGTTGAAGCTGCCATGATGAGAAAAGAAAAGGTGCAAAGGACGTGGAATAGCTGAACACATCAAAGCAATGCTTCAGTATTATTTAATACAACTTCTTTTTTTTTTTAGGACATGTATTGGAAGTGTAACCATATTGCAGCCACTGCATTTCAGGCTGTCTTCATTTTTGTAGCTGCTTCTTTTCTTGTTAAACAAGGATTCCCTGCTCAGAAAATGCCTTAAAACTAATAGATTCTATATGAAATCATGCTTCTGATTATAATGTGGATTACCATATTTCCTTTACCTTCATAGAACACCTCCAAATGAAGGGAATAAGGCATGGGGGAGGCAGGCAGACTACAATCCTCGGAGACATCCACGAGCGCTTATGTCCCCGCGATGAGGCACCGATAATCCATGAGGAGAACTGAGTCTCATTTCAAAGTAAGATGGAGGGTTGTATTGATTCCACTCTACTGAGAAGGGATCTGATTTAGGTTTGAATATACAAGTGTGAACCAGCAATCCCCAATTTCACTACAGATGAAATTGGCTTTGTGCAAAAGATATATTCCTCTGCTGCTCAGTAAACCGTGCTGCCGGATGCAGTGTTTTGTCTGTCGGTGCAGCAATGCAGCCCGAGTGGGAAGGCATGCAACAACATCCCCCCCCCCCCCCCAACAAGACCAAATCAAGGCCTAGTTGGAAAGTTATCATAACATGACTCAATTTGCAACACATCATTCAGATACCTGATTATACAAAAAAGTTTGGCAGTGTTGGACAGTAGATGTATGTGTGAATAAACTCATTTCCTATTGGCATCTTGAAATATCAACTTAATTTACAAAGCTTTTTTGTTTGTTTCAACTCTCCAGGTTTAATGCACAAAGTTAGGGAATGTAGTCTGTGTCCAAATTCAGGGGCTGCATCCTTCGAAGGCCGTATTTTTAGGCTAATTATGTCATAGCGATGCGATAAAGGCTGTCCAAATTCAAAGGCTCCTCCAAATGCGGCCGAAAATGTGTCCTTCTCTTTCCCAGACTTGAAGGATGGGCGCGCTTCGTAGATCCTATCCCATGATTCATTGTGGTATGAATTGGATTGCAAAGGGGAGAAAAAAGCTGTGAATAAAGTTGGCAAAGTAAAAGTGATTTTTACAAAGTTTTTAGGCGAGAATTTAGCAGAGTAAACGTGAAATAGCTGCTCGGTGGATTCAGATATTGCTGGATTTCAAATGTTCTCGAACATGTTCAGACAAGTCCACTGCAGCTAGCTTACCCCGCTGGCTTTCAGCTGACTAGGCGGCCTCGGTATGCCAAGAGAGAACATTTATGAATGAGAATAAAATGTAAATAAAATAAAACCAGAACCTTTTAAACAAAACAAGACTATAAGCCATGAGGAATATTTAAAGGGGAAAACAAAAAACAGTGGAGACAGCGGGATTAACCTTCGGCCTCCATTTGTTTGGCTTCGCAGCTGTGCTTCACGCTGTCCGATTTCACTGCTGATTTCTTATGGCCTTCTTCTTTTTGTGGCCATCAAAGGACCCGGCCCACGTAGACTTACACAAAGTTAATGACAGCTATAATAGTCATTGGTTCCATCCTGGAAAGAGACACAGGTAAATACAGAACCGTTATTAATGGGAAAGAGCAACTGAGTAGACAGAGTTGCTACGTAGAGAAAAGAGACAGCTACACACAGAAGCATTGGATTGGAAATAACTTAAAAAGTTAATTGCAGCAATAACACATAAATGAAGGTAGATGAAAAGTGTTAAATACGTCTTAAGCCTGTAGCTTAAGCCTAGTTTCCATCAACTATATAGTTTAGGTTTTGGCCATGGAAGCTTTTTGCTTAAATTTAAGCAACTTGTTGAACAAGTGTCTCCCATTTAATTAATCTAGGTCCAAATAAGATAATGTGAGAACACATGGGATTCAGTGAGTTGGTGTTTTGTTCCCTACTGTGCTCCCTCTGGCCTCATAATCACAAAAATATGCTAACATTTGTGAAGAGCTATTATCTAAAATCTTTTGTCTGCAAGTATGAAGTCACAGTTGAAATTTTAGATCCAAATTTTATCTTTTGATAACGTTTTTTTTGCTCTGCACTTTCATATGCAATAACTTGATTCAGATAAAATAAGAAGAAAACTGATGAAGCTGATGTGTCCATCTCATGTGAGCTGCATGAGGAAGGATGCTGCTGAGGAGAACCCATGCCGCCACCACATCTGAAGACTGTGGTTCCTCTTTACTGACAAAGCAGAGTCCCTCCTCCGGGTCACTGTTTACATTTCCCTCCAAGTGTTTCCCCCCACGGCTCTCCATCCAATTCTCCTCAACAAGGGAGCATGAGGGATCGGGGTAAAATGAGAGTGGGCTCATGAAAGGAAGAGGACAAATTGACATGTGGCGTTTTGTGAGGTGAGTGCCCAACCTCTCAACAGCTGATTACCATTCGCTAATGAGCACTCCTGTTTGTGTGTCTCTGCACTTCTCTGTCCTCTGCTTCTTTCTCCTCCTCAGCTTTGTGCAAGCCCAGACCGCTCGGTTGACCATAGGTGTTCCGTTAATAGGGAGACGCACTCATGAGTAATTAAAGCAGCAGGGGGTCTTGTACTATACCGGCAGCCTCCAATTCTGCTCCCCCTACTTTTTTTTTTAAAGGTCCGCCCTCCCGCTATAACTCAATCCTGTCTGTCAAATTGATCATTGTTCGAGGCCAGTTTTGCCCCTGGCAGTTCTGTCACTTTCTAATGATGCCTTTCTGAGATGCAAGGCCTGTGTCTTCCAAAAGCCTGGGCCAATTGGGGCCAGTTGTTTTCACGCCAGCCTCGCTCCATCTTATGAAAGCTTTAGCTACTAGAAAATCTGCTAACAGGTAGAGAAACACAAATTATTGACAAACCACCAGAGTGGCTCCAGGCTATAGTGGTGAAATACAGTGTCTTGCAAAAATATTTGTACACCTTAAAGGTGCATAGCCACGTTATTTGACCTTTTTTTATTTATATGTAAGTAACTCACTCTGGTTGCATACAAGGCTTTTATGAAAGATTATCATGTCCTGCTGGCATATTATTTATTCATTTGCTTTTTTACGCTTTGGTTTTACCCAATTTATTAGTAATTAAAGCCTTTCATGTTTATTTTAAATAACAGAGGAAGTACGACACTAAGCATGCGCAGCAGGGTATAAAACAAGGAAGCGGCTAACGGCTATTAGCACCTCCCAGTGAAACAGTGAAGAATGGTCCAAGATCCAGTGAAAAATACAGAAACAAAAAATATATGATTCCAAGAGGGAAAAGACTGGAATGTCGCTGGGTATGAACAGTATGAACATTGGTGTTCACTGAAGCGGACGCTAATCCTGCCAGTTGCTCGGATGTGACCGCAGAGTTGATTGACGTGAGTAAATGTTCTGATATGAGGCTCTTAAAGTTGCTGTAGACGGGTTTATTTATTCAGTTTTTGTTGATCAGTGTATCTAATTAATAACGATTGGTATTCGATCACGCTGAGCTGCCACTTTATTGTGAGGCATTGCAGAGGGTCAGGCTCGGTCCGACATTATTTACAAGTGATTTATTATTAAAGCAAACCGGCATAATGATAGTTCTACGATACTGCCGGTAGAATCCGCCACATCTGTTTATATCTGCTAATTGCGCCCAGCGCTGGATTCTTATCAAGCCTCAAAAAGGACTATCAAAACACTATCGAGATTGAGCCTTGGTATGTATAGCTTTATTTGATCAAGATCAAATGGTTTTTGGTCTTTTATATTAGCATATAACGTGGCTATATACCTTTAAGTCTTTTTCTGTTCTGCCACATGAAAACCACAAATTTGTTGCATTATTATTTAATAGCCAGAAAATAATATAACATTTACATTTTTTTTTGAACAAGTAAAAGCGTGTTGTGCAGCCAACAAATTGCCTTCAGAAGCCACCGTGTTAGCAAATAGAGTCTGTGTGTACCTTAGTGTAATTACAGCTGTTCTGTGAAGGGCTCAGATGTTTGTTAAAAAATATAGGCCCACAAACATGAAGAACAGGTGAGGGGTAAGGTTGGGGCAAAGTTTAAAGCGGGTTTAGGTTACAAAATAATATCCCAAACTTTGAAATGGGTGTGCTTCCGACAAATGGAGAAACTCACACAGACAAAAAGAGGCAATTAGAAAGATTTATTGACATAAATTAGAAAAGTTCTTTGGCGCTCGGACCCCGGCAGAAGACATGAAAGCTGCAAATGTCTGTGAACTTGGATGTTCAGTTTAGGATTAGTGAAGTTTTGCCCTGGGGTCCGAACACTGGTGGTGGAGGCCTGAGGAGAGAAGAAGTCAGGTGAAGCTTGAGAGCGTGAAGAAGGAGATAGGATGGAGGAGGGTTGAAGCACAGTTGAAGAGCAGGAGAATCCATGAGTGGGGCGCCTTATAAGCAAAGTCTTGTGGGATTGTAGGATAAAGTCTTGATGCAGACTGGTTGGCACACGGACGCTTGACGAAGCAATCAGTGGATGCAGGTGCACCAGAGGCTGAGTCTTCCAGCTTGAAATTTTGTTTAAACTTCATTTGTGGAAGAGTTGCAGGAAGAAAAAATATGGTTGAGATGTAGCATTTGCACTTTGCGACGGGCCAAATAGGCAAACGCTTGGAAGAAGGTGCTTTAATCGGATCACACCAAAATGTAACTCTTTGATGTACATGTTAATGTGATTTTTGGTAGAAAAGCAACACTGCACATCAACTTGAAATGCCATTTCTTTGGTGAAACGTGGCAGAGCTAAATGCTACGGAAATGATTTTCTTCCAGTGGCGCAGGGAAGCAGATCAAAGTTGAAGAAATGACTGAGGAAGTTAAAACCAGGGCAATCCTGGAAGTAGACCTGTTAGAGGCTGCAAAAGATGTAGACCTTCCAGCAAGAAAACCACCCTAAAACATTTAGCCAAACCACCTGAGAATGATTCAGATCAAAGTTTAGTAATGTGTTCAAATTGCCCAGGAAACTTGAGGCTTATTTCTAATTGGGAGTTTGTAACAGGACTTAATAAATGTTCGTTTTTTAGCCGTACAAGATCAAAACCTACCAGACTGTCATTGAAGCAATCACAGTTGCTTTACATCACCCGTTAAGTGATAAGCAAAATATGGATGTGATATCCAGCTGTGAGAACAGGTGCTTGCTCCATAAATTAGCAATGGACATGAAAATCAAAGATACATGTATAAATGCCAATTCAGTTGCTGATGAGATGATTTGTCACTCTCTTTATGCTCTTTATGATCAGGAGCGGAAATGCTACATGTCATTTGGTATTGCAATCTATATAGTATATGTGTCTATACAGTAGGATCCAAGGGTGCTAATTTCTTCTGCCATAGTGTTTGGACCCTCTTACTCAGATCTCAGCAGGGTATAACAATCAACTGGGAATGTCTCTCACTTTGGCTCTCCATACTTATTCATAGTGAGCTAAGACAGCTGGGGCTTACTGTGTCAAAAGTCCTACTTTTGCTGGTAATGGAGATTAATTAATTGAGTTTTATAGGTACAAATCCGAATAATAATATTTGACAATAGCGACCTTTCTGTCACATTTACATTACATCACCTCACAGAAACATTTATTTAATAATCCAACCTTTAATCAAAGTGGTTTTGCTCAATGAAGCGAAAAAGAATAGCATGTTAAGACATTATTAAGGTATTTTTATTAAAATCTTATTTGAATCAGAATGTTCACAAATTGTTTATTCTCAATCTAATATTTTCGGTTTCTTTGGGGTAAAAAAAATTCTCTTAGCCTCTTTTCAAATGGGAAAGACAAGGACACAAGTAAGGCAGACTATAAAATAGGCTTGAATTAAATAAAAGATATTATTTTAGTCAACTTCCATTTCCATATATTGTATATGGGCTTGTTTATATGTGTTGTATTATGAATAAACATATCACCTCAGTAAAAGGTAAGAACTGCAATAAGATTTAGGTGTCTTAGCCAGAATTTGTATCCAGCTTTGAAAGAATATTTCTTGATAACATATATGACGAACCAGACCAGCAAAATGATCTTAGTAATCAATAACTATTCATCAAATTTAGTTGATTAATTGATTTTTTTTATTTAAAAAGTGTTTAAAACATCCAAATAATGAGACTAAAGCATATAACAATACAGTAAGAACATTTAAAAAGATTACCAAAAAATCTATTTAAACAATGTGCTAAAAAAACAAACATTAAAATCTTTTCTGAATAAATACATCTTTAATTTTGCTTTTAAAAAGACCAGGATCAGAGATGGCATGAAAATCCAAAGAAAGTGTGTGGGAGCCACCACAGAAAAGGCCCAGTCAGGCCTTAGTTAGATGAGTCCGTTTTAAGCAATTTAAACAGTGTTTAGGCAGTTTATTTTACCACATTTATTTACTCACAAATACTGCATAAAAGCTATTCCACCCCCTTTTACCTCCTCCACCACCAAATGTATGCAAATTGTTAAACCTTTTTAACTATTTAGATTCCTATAATGTGTTTTGTCACTACAGGCGTCTGTGGCTTGATGGGTTGAGTAGTCGTCTGGCAATCAGAAGGTTGTGGGTTCAATTCCAGCTTCCCCTTGCCACATGTCGATGTGCCCCTGGGCAAGGCACTTAACCCCAAGTTGCCTACTGAGGTGTATAAATGTGTGCGCGTTAGTGAGAGCGACTGGGTGAATGTGGCTATAGTGTACAGCGCTTTGGGTGGTCAGCATGACTGGAAAAGTGCTATATAAGTTCAGTCCATTTACAGATATGTGGCAATATCTATAAGTGAGGAAATTACTATATGAAAACCTTTACTCACCTGAACTTGTTTCCCTGGAGTATAAATACGATGTGACATGGAGGGCTGTTTCTCAAAGACCATCTTCAAAATAAGAATGACAAGTGAACGTCTCATTTAAGGAAGGAAGATGTGTGTTGATCTTCACAAATCAGAAAATGGTGACATTTTTTGTGTGATATAGACATGATGTGACACAATGGCCCTTTTCATTTAGGCACTTTCCAAACTGGAAAAAGAAGGGTTTCTGTGGCTCAGCAGGTTGGGATAGTTGTCTTACGATCCAGTACTTGTGGGATTGATTCCAGCTTCCTCCATGCCACTCATGTGTCCCTGGGCAAGGCCCTTAACCCGAGGTTTTCATTATACTGTGTTTGGAGTTGGATCCAAGTGCAGACAGCAACGTGGAATATGCCGTTGAGGTAATTTATCAATAGCAACAGAAAACATGCAGATCATTGAACATGGGCAGAGTCGCAGGCAGAATGGAGGACGGCAAACCAGGCAAGCAATAGAAAGTACGAGAGCAGTTACCAAAAGTAACGGGCAAGCTAACAGGTGGATCAAGCGGATACCAATCAGAAACAGTGAATTTAACTTTGGCGATAGTGTCTCAGGAGCAAGGAGTTTGTCCTGTAAGTGGCGTTTTGCAAGATGAACCCCTGGTCTGTCTTGTGTCAGCCGTTTTGTTGGGCAAGACACTTCACCAGCTTTGTCTGCTGACGGTGGAGAGACCGGTTGTGCCGATTGTATGGCAGCCCCGCCATCTGTCAATCTGCCCCAGGGCAGCGGGGCCTACAATGTAGCTTACCACCGTCAGCGTCTGAATATGGGTTAGTGACTAATTGTAGCGTGACGTGCTTTGGAGTCCTCGAACTTGATAAAGCGCTGCAAGTGCAGGCCTTTTACCGTTTAAACTCAGGGCAAAGTGTTGGGAAAGACATTGGAAACCGGTATGTTAATCAGCAGATGATGAGGAGCACCTGTGGCAAAATGTCAGTATGGAGACTGAGGAAGGGAGACTAATTAACATGAATTGAGCTGAATTGAGCTGATACAAAGAAATAATCAAACTACAGGAAAAATCCATTGGAGAACAGAAATAAAATAATCTGGAATACATGCAGAATTGATCACAGGAATAAACAAGGACAACTAAGCACAAGAAAAAAAACTATTAAGGCAAGAATACAAAATATAATGAACCACAGGGAGATTACAAGAACAAACACAAATGAGAACCAAACCTAACACCCAAAGATCATAAAACAAGTCGTCTAAGCATCTGCGTATAGCTGTATGAATGTGTCAACATTTGTGTGATTGGGTAAATGTGGATATTGTGTTATACTGTTATATGTTATACTGAACACTGAAAGTGCTTTCAGTGTTCAGTATAACTAGAAGAGTATTATAGAACTTCAGTCCATTTACCACTTATGGTCCCATTCCTGTACGACAAATGTGTGCTATTCATTTCAACCTGGAGAGACTCACACAGACAGAAGAGGCAATTAGAAAGATTTACTGACATAAATCAGAAAGTTCTTTGGCGCTCAGACCCCAGCAGAAGACGTGAAACCTACGAATGTCTGTGAGCTTGGATGTTTGTTTTAGGATTAGGAATAGTGAAGTCTTCCCTTGGGGTCCGAACATTGTTTGATAGATGCTAATAGCCATTAGCCGCTTCCTTGTTTTGTCTCCTGCTACGCATGCGGTGTCGTACTTCCTCTGTTATAAACAAATATCCCGAAAGGCTTTATTTACTAAAAATCTGATCAAAACCAAAGTGTAAAATGCCAAAATAATAACTAATAATAGTGAGCTACTGACGAATAATAAATAAAAGTCAAATAACGTGGCTATGCACCTTTAAGAAATAAATTCTTTAAAGAGTCATTTATGTTAAAAAAAATCATACAAAATTAGCCAATTTAATCTACCCACAACTTTAGACAACTGATGGTAGACACACAGACACTCCATTCCTCTGCAGGTATGAATTAACACAGGAAATTATCCATCAACAGATGGCTACATCAGTTACTAAATGATGAAGCTGGAAATGAACTGCCCCCCATCCCCCCATTGAATTCCTCTCTGTACTGAGTAGTAAAGGAATTATCAGCTATTATAGCAAATGATAAAACAAGTAACCATAAACAAACAGTGGAATGAGACTTATTAGAACAGAAACTAGTCAAAACAAGCACCAGCTTTCCCTGTTAACCCCAGTTGATAACTGAGGAACATATGATGGAAAATTGCCTAAAACACATAACTGACCAGAAAAGAACCGCATTTGCATGCTCCAGATTGTTGTTTACACAGTATTATTACCAGATACCAGATACATGTTAACACCATAAAAAAATCTGTCTTAGAATATACTGATCTTTTCTTTGTCCCTTATTGGAAATATTCTGTGTATCAGCACCAAATTAATTGACAAATGGAAGCACACAGATTGACTGAAATTAGCAATAACATCATCGCAAAACTGAATTCAAAGCACACACTTTTATAAAGGACATTAACACTTCTGTCATTTTGTGTACTGCTTTGCTGTCTAACGAAATTTAAACATTTGAAATGCATATTCTGAATTTGTGCTACTGAATTCTGGAAGAAGGTACAAGACCCCCTTATGCAAATATAACAGATATAAAAATGTATTCATCCCACTGTTTCTAAAACTTGCTAATGGTTTGGGATGAGAAGATTAACAGGGGATGGCCAAGGAAACATAGTTAGCCACATCTATGATTTCTTATGATCTACAGCAGCAAAATGGGAGGGCAGTGGTGTTTGGACTTTTTTCAAGGGTTGATTTGCACTGTTGTATAATATGATCGTTTTAGTTGAAATGAGATTTATGAACTGTTGTTGCTATTGTATATTTATTTAATATAATAAATTTCTCCCAAGGGAGACTAATAAAGCTACTTTGACTTAGATATTAAAACAATGGAATATTGCTCTTTATGCCTTGGAGAAATGTTATGGAAAAGGGTATAGATTATTGAATATTTCTCTTAGAGTTGGTATAAAGTTTGAAATTTTAGCATCTCAACAACTAATATCTACAATGAGAGCAACAGCTAGAACGTTTATTATAATGATTGGAACTGTGACAAAGGCTGATTGAGGACCCAAGTTTAAATTGTCACAACACAGTGAGGAGGATGGTAAGGGAGGTAAGGAGTGTGATATCATACTACTGACATGGAAAATGAATTATCTGTAAAACTTTTGCTAGTGTTTAATGGCGGAACGTGCTGTATTGTCTGCCATATTCAGGCATGTCTTAACCCACAGTGTTGCATTAGTTGTCATGCTGGTAATAGTGTGGCATTCCTTATGTAATTAAAACAACCAAGTAAAGGGTTTTAATGAGACATCCTTAGCTTCTCTAAGCCACGCTTGTTCCGTTTCCTGCCCCGTGCCGCTCCCCACCTTATCTGTTGGACCCCCTTGAGTATGGCGTTTTACATTTCTGTTTGTAAAACTGTCAACACATCCACTGGCTGTACTAACGTGTGATTTAGCGCCAGCAGAGAGGAGGGATAGAGAGTGAAAGAGAGGCAACTGCATGAGATCTTGCACATTTCTAAAGTGGAAAACATTTTCACTGATATCCTGCTAACCCTTAGCTCACCACAATCTAAAATGCATTGCTGTTTGCTTATATCTTATTTTACTCCGTAATAATCACTTTTTCATGTATAATTCATTTACTGTAGTATTTGTTCATGTTATTTTGATGTCACGGATAGAAAAGAACAACACAGATGGTCTATCAAGTTTTCACGTTATGATGGTAAAAATACATTATGAAATTGATTTTAGTTTTAAAACTCCTACTACTGCTAAAATAATCTACCTTACTAATAATTACAGTTATAATAATATAACAATTCTTAAATATTATATTGAGTTTGAAATATAGGCTAAAAGTAAACATCTAAAACAAATATGTGCTAAAAGTTGTTGTGCAGCTCATTATTTTTCTTTGCTCTTAATAGAGGAAAACTAGAGCTATATATATATAAGCTCATACTAGCTGGTTAATCGGTTGGGCTATCGGCTCCAGTAGCCAGCCTACACTCGGCCGCTGAACAGACCTGCAGTTTGTGGCTGTTGATTCCAACTGTTGTTACAAAGCATTGCTACCTTGCCAACAATAATGGGTGTTGTTCCCTCAGTTTTATTGTTGTGACTGTCCTTGTTTTTTACAACAAGGACAGTCACAGTAAATATTCAGTAAATATTCGCAAATGGCTTTGGAGTTTGGAGTTTATCTTTCTAGTAAGCGAGGTAAATGTGTATGTGTATGAGCAACAGGTGATGGAGGGGTGGCAGTGTGTTACCCTGAGAAAACGGTCCAAATCAGGGACCAGGAACTCAACAGTTAATACGTTTATATACCGTGGTTCCCGGGTCTGTGACCACTGTGGTACCCTCCCTGATAACCGTGTTTATGTAAAAGCAATATGACTGGTGTGAAAAAAGGCAACCTGAGTCTCAGGTTGACACAGACAAAGCTGTGTACCCAGTTGCTCAATGTTAGCCAATCACCATCAAGCATGAGCACACCTGTATCCTATGAAGCGCTGGCATTCAGTCTCACAGGGATTGGCCACACCACAAACAAAGAGGTGAGGAATATCATGGGCTCAGTAGCCAAGAAAGCACTGGGTCTCAGCACAGATGAACAATGTCAACGTGCACGACCCAAGACCCAAGCAGAACCACCAATTATTCCCTCTGTCAAAAAAATTGGGGATCAGCATGAAAACACCTGTATGTGCCTGCAGGACAACAAAATGACAAAATGATGACTAGACGGTCCATGCAATAAGAAAAGAAATAAGAAATTAGAAAATGCTATAGCGCAATATTTCAGGCATCTCATTAAAAGCACTTTAAACCACAGGAGCAATAAGTGGAAGATTTTTGCAAAGTCTTTGTTCAAAACCTTATTTAGACGATGAGATTTATAAAGATATATGTTGTTTACAAAAAACTAGAATAACGAAATCTCAAGGCCTCTCCGACTCCGTTCTACTGGCAGAACAGAAAAATGGAAGAAGATGCTCAAAATTAATTGGATTAATGTGTGGAGCCGAATTGTGTGTGTGAAATTTACACCCGCCACACTGCTGTCAAATCAGAAATCGTCCTGTCAATGCTAATAAGTACCTGGGGGAAGTGGTGGCAACACAAAATAAATAAGCAGCTTTGAGTCCCGCTGTGAACCTTTTTTTTCCCCCTGTAGCTTGAAACGGTTCTTTTGTACATCTCAAAAAAAAAGAGAGGAAAAAAAAAGCATTATATGTAAAAGTGCCAAAAACGCAACTAAAAAATTCCCCTAAAAACAGAACCTTGTTTTAACATGAGATGGGAACTTTGCATGAACACCAACTTCTATTTAAAACAGAGGAATTTCACATTTCAATCACAGAAATGCAAGTACCCAACCTGGTGTTGTCCCTCCCCCCCTCTTTTTTTTTCATTTTTAACTTTAATTTACACCTCTGTTTTTTGCAGCTGGGAGAAGGCAAACTCGGTTCTCGTCCCTTCGGAGAGGAGCACTGGCAGAAGAACATTAGCTCATTTTAACGACCGCTGTAATAATCTGTGCTCCGGAGGGTCTCCGTTGGAAGCACTTGCTTTCCGCTAAAGCCTTTAGGAGACTCCCCTGTCAATACCAAGACAGTCACTTCATTATACCCTCACAAGTCACCCACTTATTATCTATTGTCCCCAGCAGAGAAGGGGGAAAAAAATAACAAAGCGTGGAGTCAGAAGCTACAATTTATTAATCAAAAAATGCATCATTGTGACAAAATGTAATTTTCTGCTCCAGGACTGTTATGTGTAATTGTTTGATTTGATAACTAGGGGGACGTGGTGTACCCAGGGAAGGAGCCATCGCCTGCCTTACACAAATAGCCTCAACCCAGGGCCTGCTCTAATGTTTAATTTTAAGACTATGAGCGTTTCTTTCAGAAAGACATAAAAAAAGAGAAGTGAGAGCACGATTGGTTGAATGTTAAAAAAGGGGATGTCAGGGTGGCAAAAAACACTTCTACAACTATTACCAAATGCGAAGGCAGTAAAAGTAGAAGCAAAGGGCCCAGTCTAACAATACATGTGAGAGTACAGCTTAATGTTCTGGAGCTTTGAATGATTTTAACACACGTTCCTTTAATTATTTCTGTTGCGTTACTGCTGACATTATTGATCAAATATTCAATTACACACAGGAACATTTTCCTCCATCTTCACAAGGATGTTCTTTAATAAGACGGCGGATTTCACTGAACTTTGAGTTGCTGCATGCTCCCTTCCTCCAACTTAAAAAAAAATAAAATAAAATAAAAAAATCTAAAGTTGCAACTTGGAGGGAAAAAAATAAAAAAGAGATGGCACAACACTTCTGAGGGCCTTAATGTGTGAATCCACTGACACGTCTGCATGAGCGTAGTGGCTTGGTGCCGATTATAGTTGCACCAAATGTTGAATAGGACTTTCAAAAAACACATTCACGAGAAGCTGTGAGAAATTCAATCACACCAGCGAATGCAAAAGGCTGACCACAGCCAACTAAATGAGTGGAGCAGAAAAGCCACACAAGCAAGCGGGCAACGGTAACTTAAGAAGAGGAAGGAGGACGCAGAACAGTCAAACAAAGACAGGCAAAAATAAAGATGCATGACTCTCATTGTAGCTTAGACACTTTTCAACAGATTTAAGAAAGGAGACGTTTCTGAAAAAGAAGGGGAAGTAATATTATGAATGTTGAGAATTCCTACATAACGGTAATCTCTTTTTTCCAACCAAGGGGTGGGGGGGGAATAAACGTCACGTGGGACATTTTACGCAGTTCGAGGCAAGCAGGCAGAGAAAGACAGCACAAGACCCCGGCAACCCCCTTTCACATGTAACGATTACTCCCCTTCATTAAAACTGCTAGTAACCCTGTTAGGCTGGAATAGACTCACTACGGGTAATCGTGAAAACACTTTTAATCAACGCACAGCAACAGTAGAGACCTTGCTAGAATGCATTCACTCCAAATAAAGCAGCCTCTTTATAAACAGGCGCAGCAAAACAGCTAAGACCCTGATAAGACTCCTCACACTCTCCATGGCGAAACCTGCCTGTGAATGTCTCCTGACAGCTCCTTTAGCCCTTGTTAGAGAGAATCACTTCCTAATGATTCAACCCAAGCCTGGAAACATCAACAATCACAAAGTAACACTTGGGCGTTTAGTTTTAGACAGAGATGCTGTGATTCACTGGAGTCACCGATGTGCAGGAGCTAGACTCAAAACATAAAAAAAAAAAAAAAAAAGTCTAGGATGTATTAGGTTTAAAGCATTCATGATGGGATTTGTTTTAAAGACAAATCAATTGCCAGGAACTGTAAATATATAAAAAGGTAAAGCTTAAAATCACAGAAGTTAATTGGTTTTTATAAAATTTTCAAAAGAAAAAAGTTCAAAACATATTTTCTTTGTATTTAGATTTCAGAACATGTCCAGATTTTTAAAAATGCCTCAAAACAATAAAAATAATTTCAGAAATAAGACCAAGAGAAAAGCGTCAGTGATGGTATATGTTTTTCGAAGACTGCACAATCGCAAAATAATTTTAATATTTTTGAAACTGAAGCAAAGAATCAACAAATTATCTCACATTTAAAAAAAAAAAGTTCTAAACATATTTTTCTATCAATATTTCAAACCGTGCCCAGAAAATATTCTACTTTTTGAACCATCTGATCTGATACTTGTGCACATAATTTTTGATTCTCATTGTGCTCAATTCTTTTCTCAGTTCACACCCGAGAAAAGACAAAAAACATCCACCTCTGCGCGCTCGGAGGATGACAGAAATGTATGCATGCTCTTGCTCATTGGCACCCACACTTATGTGCACACACACACACACACACACACACACACACACACACACACACACACACACACACACACACACACACACACACACACACACACACACACACACAAACACACACACACACACACACACACAAACAAGGCAGATGACACATGGTATATCAGCAGGCGCAGTTCTTTTGTCCTCTTGCTAGTTTTAGCAAAACAACTACTCTTGGAACACGTTCTGCTTTTGTTCAAAAGATGTAAGAAGCTATTGTCAAAAAATATTTTAATTATGAAGTAATATTTTGCACACTGTTAGCACTGGCTCATTAAAAGCGGAGCTTTATGCTGTGGTTTTATCTTCCGACTGAATTTATACATTGTCGTTGGACATTCGATTTTTATAAATACCATTTTTGTTTGTTTTTTCCAGTGACCAGGGAAAATAATGACAAAAATCACTGTGGGATTTAAACCATTCAGGGTCCTCGCCTGTGACTCAGATGGGGTTACTCTTACTCACAGCAGCAGCGGCTGTATTTTGGTGAATATACGCCGGGTGGTTTTTGAACTTTGCCTGGGCTTTCAATCATTCTCTCAGTAGGCGGGGTTTGAGTCATGGAATTATCATTTTTAACAGGTATGATTCAGTGGTGATGAGCGGGCATGCATGTGCAAAAAAGCAAGCGCACAAATGAAAGAAAAATAAAATGTGCTCCTTCATATTTATGCAATAGGCATTATTTAACTGTAGGGGGAAAAAACGTGACATTCCCCTATACGTATTTTAATCTGCCGCCACTCTTCGGCCTCTTTAAGGCCAACTGCATACGCTCCGTGCAAATAGACCTCATCCAGCAACGTCTGATCCTGCAGTTGCTGTGACTTCTTCATCCTGGGTGTGAGAAATGTGCAGCTGAAGGTGCTATACTGTGACCGGGCTGGACTGTTGTGCACCTTCCCAGTAACTGCAACAATTTCACAAAGCCACCACGTGACCATATACCCCTTTCAATGCCCAGGCAGCGGTAGAAGATGCAACAAATGCTAAAAATAAAGAAAAGGTCTAAGCACTACGTGTGACATGGATCATGTGTAGAAAAATAACACATCTTCACCTAGAAAAAAATCAGTTCACAGGCCATATTTATCTTCATTCTCTTGCATCTTTTGACAGTAAAGGAACAGCACAAAGAAAATACAGTTTACAAATATTTTCTAGCTTAGATCAGCACAAAACTGCTTTAAGTTCAGTTCTTTAG
This sequence comes from Fundulus diaphanus, assembly GCA_037039145.1. Taxonomy (NCBI): domain Eukaryota; kingdom Metazoa; phylum Chordata; class Actinopteri; order Cyprinodontiformes; family Fundulidae; genus Fundulus; species Fundulus diaphanus. The sequence goes on from CM073135.1 coordinate 38,646,173, forward strand.
ATAGGAAAAAAAAGATAGCTGAAAACCTTGCTTAGATGTTGCATCAGTTTGGAAAACTGTTGACCCTGGCTTTTAGTGAGGGTTTAAAGCTCCCCGGAGTGCAGCACATCATTACAACAAATACAAACTTCAACATGCCCCAAGAGGTCTCTCGTTTGAATTGACTGTCCTTTCTAATAGGGATTGTTGAACAGCTTTAAAGTTAATTGAAATAAAGGTTCAAGATTACCTCTAAAGGTTATCACCATGACATAGTGGTAAGATACTAATCTGTGACTAAAAGCACAAAATATTTAACATTAATCAATGTCAAACCACTGAACAGTTTGCAAGAGAGGCCTTGTTGCTCCTAGTTTGATCCAAAGTCTCAAAGTGCCCCCTAGTGGGCCTTTACAGCCTCTGCGTGAGCCTACGTGAGAGGCATGGTGAACATCTGACCTTACAATAAGGTCTGCTTAGTTCACCGTGCTAATTAAGAGGGCATTATCACCATGGTATCACAGGATAACACTCAGTGTCTAACACAGTTTGAGTGTATTAGTTGTTCTCTGCACCATAACAAACTGCTAAGTGTCTGTGGGGGTAAACTGACTTCACAAATAACAAGATACTGCAAAATCACGTGTAATAGGTACTCCTGGGCGCATCTGAGTTAAAAATCGGAAGGTAAAACTCGTAAAGGTCAAATAATGAAGACTTGCAACAGGGAAGTTTATTTCATTGGAGCAAATGCTTTTAGAAATTGACATTTGATCAATCGCAGTTTTCTTTTTCTATTTGGTTTGCGGTCATAATGAGGCCCTGAATGCCTGTACGTGACGGCAATGCTGACTGCAAGAGCTGAGGAATATTCTGATTCGCCATATTCCGTTTGGAATACTGTAATTCAAGCCACATGGAGCACAAGGAAAGAGCTGGACAGCCTGTGCGAGCAGCCTGATAAGACCGTTTGTCGTCCCATCTCCCTGTAACTCCTTCCCACAACATAACCTGGCACCTTGTTCCCCTGGCTGGCCCTGAAGGAAAACAATTACCAGGGAAGTGAAGCAACAATACCCAGAAAACATCTGCTGGTGCCAGCGGGGCCCGTCGACGTGCCTGACTGTGTCTCCCTGCTGGCTTGCACAGAGGACACATGCCTGTCTGAATATGGCTGAAGGGGCCTGAGCCTCCCTGCCTTACCCAGCAGCCTTTCCGCCTGCCGGCCCACCTGCCTCTCCCGCTGCTGCTCTGCCTGCTCTGGCAGCGGCAGCTTTGTTAGAACAGACGAGGATCGGCCTGTTGGAGCAGTTGTTCGTTTGGGTGAAATCCCTCCTGCTTGGATAGGACGATGCATCAGAATGCTTGCTAGCGTAAGATGAGCCACGCAGAGACAGTGGAGAACAAATGGACCAGGACCCATATGATGCAGTCCTCATGCTATACTTGTGTACAACAGATGGGAAGACTTCATGTTTGGGGTAAACAGAGAGCCAAGTCAGATTCTCAAAGATGGAACAGAGAGGGATGAATGAAGGACACTATCCACGGTTTTAATCATCAATAAAGGCAGAAACCTAACATATAAAACGCTAATTTATGAGTTCAAATCTTTAAAAAGTACTGTCAAGATGGATACTTCAAACACTGTAGACGGCGAGCGTTTACTGAGTTCATGTTGCCACCTTGTGGCGGTTACTAAGTCCTGCTAATCATATGCCCCCACTAAGTCTCAGAAAAAAATTTAAGGAACAGTTAGTCAGGTAACAATCCCAGTTTGACTTGGCTTTACCATAATTATCTTACTACTCGATTAGAAAAATAGAAAGCTGTGGTTTGAATTTTTACTATGTGCATACGAGCAATCACAAGAAAATCTCCTATTTCACTTGCTGACCTGTTGTGTCCATACAAAAACAGATGGTATTAGTACCTCTCTGTGTGTGGGTAATAGGGTGATACTAAGTGAGAAGGACAGAAGTAAGTCAATATTTACTTTGTATCAGTGGATTAATGATTTGTTAATGGTTTATAGGTAGAATGTAAGCAGTGAGTATTGTGCAGAGCCTAGTATTAAGTGTGTTTTCCCTTTTATTTCATAAAGTATTTAATTCGGCTAAAGGAAAAGAGTCATACAACTGTAAGCAATGGCTTGTTAATTGCTTTACTGCTTATATTTTTGAGTATTCTGTATTTACAATGAACAATGACATTTACCACAGTAGTATTCTTTCCTCAAATTTTTCACATTACAACCCCAACCTTCAATGCATTTTATTGATAAATAGCACATGATAGTGAAGTGGAAGGAAAACGGGACATGGTTTTCAACATTTCAACCACAAGTAAGAATCTGATGTGTGGCTTGTATTTGTGTTCAAGTTGTTGGCCTTACACACAGCAGACAGACCTTGCATAAAGCTGTGGAGATGTTTAAAGCGGTGTTAGCTTAGAAAACAATAAACTAAGCTATGGACATTTTGCCAATCAACATTCAAAACAATCTTCTGAAAAGGGCAAAAAATATGACACAACGTCAAACATGGCATGGCTGTCAAGGATGCCATTAATCAAAAAATAAACTAAGAGGCCTCTGTTAACCATGGCGGAGCTGGAGCTGCAAAGATCCACAGCTCAGCTGGAAGAATCTGTTGACAAATGTTAATCATGCCCTCCACAAATACACCTTTCTGAAAAACGACATTCAAAATCTAATTTAAACTTTGCCACAAACCATGTAGGAAAAATAGCAAACATGTGGATAAAAGTGCTCTGCTCAGATAAAATCAAAACATATCCTTTTGACCAACATGCAAACCGTACTGCACATAGCGCTGAACACAACATCTCTATGCTAAAATGCGGTGGTGGCAGCATCGTGATGTTGAGAGGCTTTTCCTCAGTAGGCAAAGAAAAGACGGATGAAGCTTAGTACAAAGCACTCCTGAAGGAAAACCTGTTGAATGCTGAAAAAAAAAAAAAAACTTCAAGCACGACAACAACAGGCTGCGCTAAATAGGATGGTTTAGATCAAAGCATTCAAGTCCACGCTGAAATCCAAAGAAGAGATGTATGTAACCCACAAGCATTGGTTAAGGCAGTGAATAGTGGTTGGCCAAAGAAGGTTAGATATAAATGAAGACCACAATTTTCAAAATAAAAAAACATGAATTTTCTTCCTGTACACATCCTACTTTGTGTTGTTAAATTATATGTTGGTTATTATTGCAACGTACTGCATCAGTGGCACCTAAATTTAGGAATAGGACCCCACTATGGCCCCCGCATGGGCCCCTCATGGGTGTGTCAACGACATTTGTTTCCATTTATGGCAACTTTTATATGCCAAACAGGACAAAGGAAAAGGTCCTAAAAATTTTTTCCACAAGGGTGGGTTCATAGTCATTCATAATTCTTATAAGAATTATGAATGACTATGAACCCACCCTTGTGGAAAAAATTGGTAGGACCTTTTCCTTTGTCCTGTTTGGCATATAAAAGTTGCCATAAATGGAAACAAATGTCGTTGATCGTGCTTCTGTTGTTATATTGTTGTTAAATTGCTGTAAAAGCAGTGATATCTGGGATCACAGATCTTTAGTGGGTCAGAGGCTAAAAACAAAAACTTCGGAAGCTGCTGGTTATGGAACAGGGGAGCCAAATCGAATAGGAGGCAGGCAGGAGTAGCTTTTATAGGGCAGGAGCACACAGTCTCATAACACTAATGCCAGGTTCCATCCTGAAAAAACAAAACAAAACCATACCTCAAGTGGTGGGGTCATCACAAATCGAACAGAGAATCTGTGCAGGGAGCTTTAAATTCAGGTAAGGAAAATGTGTGTGTTGTTACTTCTTTTACAATGTTTTATTGTCTTTTGAGAAATGTGTCTGTCTCATTTAATACCAAATACAAGTCTCTTGGTGAAATAACGTGATTTTTTTATTTATTTAAATCTGCCAGGGGGGGAAATGAATACCTCAGGACTTAACTTTCCCCCTGTGCGTCCACGTTGGCCCATCCCAGCGTCCAGAGCTTTCGCCACCTTCAGTTACAACAGCAATGAAAGCAATGAACCACGAAGTAAGCAGAAGCCAACATCATTTTGACCTTTTATTTGACGTTGAGCAAAACGTACGGGGCTAAGTAGGGCTTTAAAATCGAGTCAACGTGAACATGTGCGGTAACGAGTCATTTGAAGCTGTGTTCGCCCCGGTGGTAAACATTCCAGATTGTCCCTGAACGCAGCACGCTTGACACCAGCTCGGTGGAGCCGAGCGGTGGGAGGGGAGAAAGGAGGGCTCGTTTAGTGACAGCTCTCGGGTCCACGCCTGCCGTGACAGCGGCAGCAGCAGCAGCGACTGCTCTGGCAACCTTTTCCGCTGCAAATAACCCACCGAAGCATTGCCCATTAAAGCCTCCCGGCCCGGTGCTTTTTTTTTTTTTTACGGAATAACTTCTCACACAACTTAATGAAGTGCTGGCTCGTTGTTGCGCCCCGGACTGCTGCCGTGGCTTTCCGCGTCAGAGCGACAACAGAGATGTAAACGCCAAGTTGCACTACCGCATCTTCCTCTTCATATGCTTCTGACATAGCGAGGAGCCAAGAAGTGACAGAGGTATATATTTTTTGGGCGTTCTTTTTTTTTTGGTGACTAGTTCGTGTTGGTCTGCCGGTTGAATCTATTTTAATGACACAGACACACTGATGGGAGCTGCGCCAAGCGACGGCAATGCTTTTAATTTAAGTGGCCGCAAGTCGGTGCAACCTTAGCGCCCACAGGTCTGTTCGAGTCTTCCTTAAATGTGTCGCTTTGGGCCTCATCTTTAAAACTCATCAAATGCTCATGTTTTTTTTTTTTATATAGATGAAAAACTTTTATCCGTTTTCTTTATCTGTCTTTTAGCCATTTTTGCCCTTTATAAATTAGAGCGTGGCACTTTGCGTTGCGAGCGCTAATTAACATGTCCAACAGGTGCGTTAACCTGCACTGTCATAGCTGCCCTCGAGGCACTGCAATGGTACAACACGAGCTAAAGCCTCCTTTGGGACCTGCAGCTGAAAAACACACCAACTGACCTTTATACCTTATGAATTGCACCAGAACGCAGAATGAAGTTGCTTGGAGGTTAACCTCAGCCGTATGCAGATTTTTATATAAATACTTTTTTTTTTTTTTTTTTGTATCTCACTTTGACACGTTACTTGTAGAACTTAGATGGTTAAAATGTATCTAAAAAACGTGTTTTTGTTGTTGTTTTTTGCTTTTGGTTTAATTAAAGTGCGATGTTCCATCTTAAAGTGTTCTAGGATGTTTTTCATTCAGCTCTCCACCTCTAGGATGTTAATGCAAACATCTTTGATAAGGAGTTTCGCAAACATCCTTATCTTTGCTCCATGAAAAAGCTAACAGTGATGTTATGCTTCCTGGAGTAATAGCATGGCTTTCTTTTTAATACTCGGAGAGGTTGCAGCATGGCGCTTTTGGCCGAGTTGAACCTTCATTTTTGGTAGCTGAGTTGGGCTACATCCAGCTGAAAATCAAGCTAATCTAAAAATGCTGATACTTGCAGTTTCCTGACTCACCGCTAGATGCTGATTAAGTTTATTTATATACCGTAGCTCCAACTCACAACACATGTCATCTCAAGGCACTTTACAATGTCAGCTCAATCAAATCATACAGACGTATTGGTCAAAAGGTTTCCTATCTAAGGAAACCCAGCAAATTGTATCGAGTCATTGACTTGGAGCATTCACTCCTCCTGAAAGAGCGTATAGCGACATTGGACAGTCGCCTGCATTGTGTTGTCTTTGCAGCAAGGAAGTCATTTTCTTGATGCAGGGATGATCAAGGCATATCTGTGTTTCTCCTGCATCCTCCAGCCTAATGAGGGCTTGGTGAACTATTCACCTGATCTGTGACATAACATCTACCTCAGGGATGTTTTGCTGCTGGAAGCAAATGGAGCTAGATTTAACAGAAAACGGCGCCTATTAGGTTTCCTTTACTGTTAACATAGTTTTATTATTCCCTGTCAAACCTGTCAACCGCTGCAGCTTGTGCTGATTCACTTGCCTTGTGGCTGAACTAGACATGAATGGGTTTCTTACACTGCAGCGGACCCTAAAGTAAAGTGAATACGTTTCACACGCAGTGAGACTTGAGCCATTCAGGACCATAGGTTGAATCAACTCTGTTACATTTACTAGAGGAAGGTTTTGGGAGAAAAAGTACTTTTGCGAGTAGTTTTACCTCTTATTGAATAACAATATTTTAAATTGGGCTGATGCTACCTTTATGTCAGTAAGATTTTTGGCTTCCTCACCTCTGTTTATCACACTTTATCTATCTATCTATCTATCTATCTATCTATCTATCTATCTATCTATCTATCTAACTTATCTATCTATCTATCTATCTATCTTTTATTGTATTTTTTTAAATTTGGTCATTTTTGACATTTTTGTCTGATAACATAGCCATATTCAATAAATTAGAATATTATCAAAAAGTAAATTTGTTTCAATAACCCAATTATCTAAGGTAAAGACATTGTATAGACCAATTACTCATAGTCAGGTGTTTTAAAGTCCTTTTTTCTGTTAATAATTATTTATTTTTGCTTACATGTAATAAAAACATCAAACTCATAAAAAAATATATATTTTTAAGGAGCTGTAAGTAATACTGACACTTTGTGGCTCAAATCGGTACAACAGCTTGTCAAGCACAACAATCTAATATGCTGTTTTTAAACGGTTTGTTGCTGTTGTGAATATTTACTTACACAGGACAGATATATAATATTGTATTCTGCTCTATTTCTGGTCTGCTTCTCTTACTGGCTTCCATGTTAGCAGGCTTCTGCTCTTTTGCCAAGATAAAATACCAAATGCTGTGCTCTGCGTTGGGAACGCATATGATTGGCTCAGGAACCAGGAAGTGAACACGGACTACACTCTGAACCAAAGTAGTTTCGTACCGTACCTCTAGGTTTGAAAGGAGAAAAACTTGACTTAGACATTGTTGATGGAGAGAACCAATTGTTTATAGGGAATATTACTTCCATCCCAGGTGACAAATGAGAATTATTTAGGTTGATTTTACAGTAATTATCGTACGTATAGCTCCCTTAAAGTATTAAAGTATGCTTAATACTTGGTCAAAGATTGTTATTTTGAAAAGGTACGTTTAATCTGACAAAAGAGCTTAATTGGAACCCATATTCTAATTGATTGAAAATGACTGTATTTTCAAAAAGCTAAATCAGACATCACATTATAAGTTACTCAGTACTTTTCATCAAACTAATTTTTACTCTTGTGTATTTTTTATTAGTGAACTCCTTTTTGTATATGTTTCAATAGAAACATTTTGAAGTAGATCTACTCTTTTGTCCGATTTTTGCTGACTCGTCCCACCTCTATTCAAGGTTCAACTCTCCAGAGTTTTCCCACCGGATCAGAGCTTTTTTTAAAAAGGAAAATATATAATTCTGGTGCTTTATTCAGACCCTGTCTCTTACTTCTCATTATATTCACATAAATTGTAGAACGTGTACATTAAGTTCCAGCGAATGGTGAATAAAGTTTACCTGATACAAATATAGTTTGTTTCTGTTGTCAGGTTTTCAAATTACTTTGGATTTTTTACAGGAGTCCCTGTAAAACACGTTGTAGAGAATTGTCAGTTTTATTTGTTTTTTTATAGTACATTGATGCACATCTGTTGAAGACCTAGGCACTAAACAGACGGGTCAGGGATAAACTGGTGGAGAACTTTAAAGAAGGGTTAGGCGTTAAACAAATCTGTTACGGAGCACTATTTAATCCCATCTAAAATTGGAAAGAGTATGCCACAACCACAAACCGTCCAAGATATGGCCACAAGTCTGGCCTTTATGAAAGAGTGGCAAGAAGGAACCCATTGTTGTGGGGGGTGGGAGTTTGCCACAACCCATAAAGGGGGCCCAGCAAACATGTGAAGGAACCTGCTCTAATCAGATAAGACATAAATGTAACTTTTTTTTTTTTTGTTGACTACATGTAAAGCACCAAATGTAGTGGAAAACCAGCACTTCAAATCAACCCGAACTCACCATCCCCATTTTGAAAGATGATGGTGGCACCATCATACAGTGGGGTTTAGGGGTGGGCATTCAATGTAATGTTTTATCATTATCATGAAATATTTCTCATCATTATAAGAATCTGGCTTTATCATGACAACAATGAATTTCAATTAACAGTGTTTGAAAACCTCAAAAACTGCCAGGATTCTCAGGATTGTTATTTTTGGTTCCTTGAGAGCATCAATAGATATCATTAAATTAAAAAATAGAATTAATTGCAGTTGCTGTGTGTGGTTCAGTGATACAAATCACTTGTTTATGTAGCTAGTGTCCTGATAAAGCCTGTTTCAAAATTTTTTTTAGTATGTTATATGATTAAATATAGAACAGTAATTATGAATATGGGGCAATAATTGCTGTGACATGCAGCTACAGCCATATAGTGGTTTGAAAAGACTGACACAAGTCTTATCTTCACATTTATCGTTATCACAATAGTGCGGAAATATATCGTGATCAAATGGAAAGTCCGTATCGCCCACCCCTGGTGGGGAGGCTTTTCTTCTATATGTATGTGTGTGTGTATGTATGTATATATATATATATATATATATATATATATATATATATATATATATATATATATATATAGTACACACCTTCTCATTCAAAGAGTTTTCTTTATTTTCATGACTATGAAAATTGTAGATTCACACTGAGGGCATCAAAACTATGAATTAACACATGTGGAATTATATACTTAACAAAAAAGTGTGAAACAACTGAAAATATGTCTTATATTCTAGGTTCTTCAAAGTAGCCACCTTTTGCTTTGATTACTGCTTCGCACACTCTTGGCATTCTCTTGATGAGCTTCAAGAGAAATGGTCTTCACTTCACAGGTGTCCCCTGTCAGGTTTAATAAGTGGGATTTCCTGCCTTATAAATGGGGTTGAGACCATCAGTTGTGTTGTGCAGAAGTCAGGTGGATACACAGCTGATAGTCCTACTGAATAGACTGTTAGAATTTGTATTATGGCAAGAAAAATGCAGCTAAGTAAAGAAAAACGAGTGGCCATCATTACTTTCAGAAATGAAGGTCAGTCAGGAAGACCAAGAGTCACCTCTGCTGTGGAGGATAAATTCATCTGAGTCACCAGCCTCAGAAATGGCAGGTTGACAGCAGCTCAGATTAGAGAGCAGGTCAATGCCACACAGAGTTCTAGCAGCAGACACATCTCTAGAACAACTGTTAAGAGGAGACTGTGTGAATCAGGCCTTCATGGTGAAATAGCTGCTAGGAAACCACTGCTCAGGACAGGCAACAAGCAGAAGAGATTTGCTTGGGCCAAAGAACACAAGGAATGGACATTAGACCAGTGGAAATCTGTGCTTTGGTCTGATGAGTCCAAATTTGAGATCTTTGGTTCCAACCATCGTGTCTTTATGCGACGCAGAAAAGGTGGACGGATGGACTCTACACGCCTGGTTCCCACCGTGAAGCATGGAGGAGGAGATGTGATGGTGTGGGGGTGCTTTGCTGGTGACACTGTTGGGGATTTATTCAAAATTGAAGGCATACTGAACCCGCATGGCTACCACAGCATCTTGCAGCGGCATGCTATTCCATCCGGTTTGTGTTTAGTCGGACCATCATTTATTTTTCAACAGGACAATGACCCCAAACACACCTCCAAGCTGTGTAAGGGCTATTTGACCAAGAAGGAGAGTGATAGGGTGCTGCTCCAGATGACCTGGCCTCCACAATCACCGGACCTGAACCCAATCGAGATGGTTTGGGGTGAGCTGGACCGCAGAGTGAAGGCAAAAGGGCCAACAAGTGCTAAGCATCTCTGGGAACTCCTTCAAGACTGTTGGAGGACCATTTCAGGTGACTACCTCTTGAAGCTCATCAAGAGAATGCCAAGAGTGTGTGAAGCAGTAATCAAAGCAAAAGGTGGCTACTTTGAAGAACCTAGAATATAAGAGATATATTCAGCTGTTTCACACTTTTTTGTTAAGTATATAATTCCACATGTGTTAATTCATAGTTTTGATGCCTTCAGTGTGGATCTACAATTTTCATAGTCATGAAAATAAAGAAAACTCTTTGAGTGAGAAGGTGTGTCCAAACTTTTGGTCTGTACTGTGTGTGTATATATATATATATATATATATATATATATATATATATATATATACAGGACTGTCTCAGAAAATTAGAATATCGTGAAAAAGTATACTAGTAGGCTATTCAACTAATCACTTGAATCGTCTAATTAACTCGAAACACCTGCAAGGGTTTCCTGAGCCTTGAAAAACATTCAGCTTGGTTCAGTAAACTAAATCACAAGTATGGGGAAGACACCTCAGCAATGCCACAGGCTGATTGCCTCCATGCCACGCCACATTGATGCAGTAATCTGTGCAAAAGGATTCCCTACCAAGTACTGAGTGCATTAATGGACATTTTCAAATGTTTGATTTTGTTTTGCTGTTATAATTTTATTTTTTTTACTTGGTCTGAGGAAATATTCTAATATTTTGAGATAGGATTTTTGAGTTTCCTTCAGCTGTACGCCATAATCAGCGATATTAAAATAATAAAAGGCTTGTGATATTTCAGTTGATTTGTAATGAATCCAGAATGTATGACATTTCATGTTTTTTAATTGCATTACAGAAAATAAAGAACTTTATCACAATATTCTAATTTTCTGAGACAGTCCTGTATATATATATGTGTATATATATATATGTGTATATATATATATATATATATATATATATATATATATATATATATATTTACACTTACCGGCCACTTGTACTTAGGTACACCTGTCCAACTGCTCGTTAACACTTAATTTCTAAGCAGCAAATCACATGGCGGCAACTCAGTGCATTTAGGCATGTAGACATGGTCAAGAGAATCTCCTGCAGTTCAAACTGAGCATCAGTATGGGGAAGAAAGGTGATTTGAGTGACTTTGAACGTGGCATGATTGTTGGTGCCGGAAGGGCTGGTCTGAGTATTTCAGAAACTGCTAATCTACTGGGATTTTCACGCACAACCATCTCTAGGGTTTACAGAGAATGGTCCGAAAAAGATAAAACGTCCAGTGAGCGGCAGTTCTGTGGGCAGAAATGCCTTGTTGATGCCAGAGGTCAGAGGAGAATGGCCAGACTGGTTCGAGCTGATAGAAGGGCAACAGTGACTCAAATAACCACCCGTTACAACCAAGGTGGGCAGAAGAGCATCTCTGAACGCACAGTACGTCGAACTTTGAGGCAGATGGGTACAGCAGCAGAAGACCACATCGGGTGCCACTCCTTTCAGCTAAGAACAGGAAACTGAGGCTACAATTTGCACAAGCTCATTGAAATTGGACAATAGAAGATTGGAAAAACGTTGCCTGGTCTGATGAGTCTCGATTTCTGCTGCGACAGTCGGATGGTAGGGTCAGAATTTGGCGTCTACAACATGAAAGCATGGATCCATCCTGCCTTGTATCAACGGTTCAGGCTGGTGGTGGTGGTGTCATGGTGTGGGGAATATTTTCTTGGCACTCTTTGGGCCCCTTGGTACCAATTGAGCATCGTTGCAACGCCACAGCCTACCTGAGTATTGTTGCTGACCATGTCCATCCCTTTATGACCACAATGTACCCAACCCATGATGGCTACTTTCAGCAGGATAATGCGCCATGTCATAAAGCTGGAATCATCTCAGACAGGTTTCTTGAACATGACAATGAGTTCGCTGTACTCAAATGGCCTCCACAGTCACCAGATCTCAATCCAATAGAGCATCTTTGGGATGTGGTGGAACGGGAGATTCACATTATGGATGTGCAGCCGACAAATCTGCGGCAACTGTGTGATGCCATCATGTCAATATGGACCAAACTCCCTGAGGAATGCTTCCAGCACCTTGTTGAATCTATGCCACGAAGAATTGAGGCAGTTCTGAAGGCAAAAGGGGGTCCAACCCTTTACTAGCATGGGGTACCTAATAAAGTGGCCGGTGAGTGTGTGTATATATATATATATATATCCTCAAAGCATGTAAAGTTCCCTCCACTACCCAAATATGAACTTCTTTGGGTTATAAAATAGATCAAAGTTGGTTGTAAAATAAAAACGTGAGATGTTCAGAGTGTATGAAGCCCTGTGCATTGCACGATACATTTTAAAAACACAGCAATAAGGCAGAGATTAAAATTATGACTGGCAGACTGTCTGAAGGCTTTCTGCTGGCTGCTGCTCTATTCCCTTCTCCCTTCAACTCTTTAGCCCTAACTAAGCATACGCTAGAAGGTTGCAGCGAGGTGAACACTCTCCTTTCAGCAAAGAAGCTAAGGCTTTTCTCTGACCTTATAGCAGACTTTTATTTTCAAGACGCATGTCCTTCTGAATCCTGACAGCAAGCACCACTTTCTTCGCTCTTCTTCTTTCCTCATCCTGATTTAAATTTATGGAAAATATGAACGCGTTAATGCTCAGTAGTGATTATGACCAATACTTTGTGCATGGGCACATTGTCGTCTTTTTTTGCCAGAAACACTTCTTACGTGTCATTCCTTCCTTCGAGCCCTAGCTCAGTAACAGCCACATGAAATGTTTGATGTCTTAAAATAAACCACCACAAAAGTCTGACTATTTTTGACAATTACTGTGACTAATTGCCTATGATTTGTTTTAGTTCTGCTCGAAATTTAAGATTGGTTTCTACCACAGTTTAGTTTACATCATTTTTTTTCTGCACAGCTTCAGCATGTCGCCTTCCATTTTTAGGCAGAGGAAGATGGAGGTCCAAAGTGGTGCTCAGCAGCCAGAGCCCTGCCCACTGGACTCTCCTCGGTCAGGGGCCAGTCAGCAGAATGAAGTGACAGACGGACAGACGGACACCAGTGGCCTGACTTCCAGTGACAATCAAAGCAATGACTCACACCCGGCAACCCAGAAAGACGACAAAAAGGTAAGTTCGTGACTCTCCCACCGATGCGCCTCTGCTGCCGCTGGGCTGTGTGTCTGGGTGTGTACATACACGTCTGTGTTGAGTGATTACATCCATTCTGTCCTCCACATTCCCACCGACTCATTCAGCATCTTATCTTTTTGAGTGCTGAAAAGCAAAGCTGCAATGAGATTTGTGTGCCTTGTGGTTCTAAGTGATGTCAAGCGTTTTGTGTGGGAGTTATCAAGTGCTGGGAGGACCTGTTTGCACACTGCTGCTGTTACAAGAAAGAGTGAAACCGTTGCTCTAGTGCCTCGGCGGTTTCAAAGGAAGTAGGTAATGTGTTGTTATGTTGCTATAAGAACCAATCAGAGCAAACTCAGAACCACAGCCACAGTGTGCACCTTTTAAATTGCCTACTTTTGTATGCAGACCGAAGTGGCTTTTACAGTCTCCACATGCGAGTACTGACTCACATTCTCAGATATATCAAGGCTCTGCCATCTTGGAGCCCTCGGCACATCCAAGAGTGACAGTGAAATCCTCGCTGGCTGTGCTCCATCTCAAGGGCATCAATCATGCTTCCCTGGCAAGAGCCAGACCCTCTTTCCGTCAATCAGCCCAAGAGGCTCTGTACGCCTCAGAGCAGAGAAGAGACAGAGGCAGAGTAAACACAACAGCTATATGAAAACATTCGCGAGAAGGCTGGACTGAATGCGTACTGGCAGCTCTGAGTGGAAGGCTTGTCATGGCTCGCGCTATCAATTTAGAATCTTTTGAACGGTAATTGCTAAGAGAAAAGAGCTTCTGAGGGCTGCGATACTTTATCCTCCATACAGTTGGAGAAATGTCTGGCCCAGTCCAACTCTCCTAGAATAACGGCCTGTCTCCTGGACTCTCCTCCTCGCTCTTGGTACTGTGCTGGGAGACAAAACAGACCTTAATAGAACATACCGATGTGTCATTGGACTGCCTGTGAAGTGGAACCTCTGATGGGTCCAGGTATCGCCTCCTGCTGCCAGCATTTACACGGACCCTGGTCAAATGCAAAACTATTGAAAAGCAGTCACAAAGAAAATGGGAGGGGAAAAATGTCTCTGTGGTCTCTACCTGTAACACCATTCCTGTTTTTGAAGTTGTCTCATTGTTACCACTGTAGTGCATTTGTTGTTAATTTTATTAAGGCTTTTTTAAAACAACAACTGATTGTTTTTGCAGTGTGTGTTGGACACTAATGCATCTGAACCTTAGAGTAAATATGTAAACTATAAAAGCTGCTGTGATGATTGTTGCTCTTGCAGGAGACGATCTACTTGCCGTTCATGGCTATTTTTTAATGTTTTGGCTGTTGGTGCTGCATTGTGTCACAATGAGGCGTGAAGGTGTTAGCCTTTGAAATATAACAGTTCCTACCAAGCTCATAGTTGAACAGTCACTGCCATTAAACTTATTTCTGGCTGTGTGAAGAAAAGTGATGCGGTATTTTTCTCTTTATTTACTTTTTTTGCAGTTCTTCTTCTATCTCTGTTGTTAATTAGCAGTGCAGCACTTCCTCTAAAGGTTGCCCTGGGAGTCTGGCTCTCTCTGTCACTGCCTGGCCAAGTGGTTGAAAAGCTGCCTGCTGCCTAATTCGTTTTTGTTTCTGGAGTGTTAATTCATCAAAGCATCACGACTGGAAGTGGATCACTGCTCTTATTGTACTGAAATCACCTTGCTTGCTTTGCTGTATTTTAGTAATGGATCATAAGAAATGAGGCTAAACAGTTTGACCTGGGACGCCATAAGGCCAATGTGTGCTCACTCAGCTGTTGTGTAAAGGTTAGGGGTGTCATGCTGTGAAAGTTAATTTGCCGGTTTAAATCCCCAGGCTCGCTTCTGTATCTAGTTTACCCAGTAGTGAGAAAAATAAAGTCAAGTTTTAGAATTTGTTTTACTCTCAGATATGTGCTGATCGGTTAATAATCAGAGGCTCCTTATAGCTGCTGGCCATAGAGGTCAGTGGTTGTGTCTGGGTTTCAGCACCTTTTGAATCAGTTAATGTTGGAAAAACATGTGAATCGGTGAGTTTATTCTTACCCTAAATCCAAATGCATTTATTTTAAACCATATCTATGATCCATTGTACAGATGCCAGATCAGATGCTTTGTGTTTTTTTTTCTGTTTTTACTTATTGAAAAATGTTTCTAAAGCAACCTTAACTCTAACTGGCTCTGCTGAGGGATTTCAACAATTTTTTGGCAGAAACATTTGTCCCAATGTGCACACCGTACTCAGTTCTTATAGATGTACATTTATGTTACTGTCAGGCATAATGGGTTTTGCATTATGTCAAACAGTCATGTTTTGTATTTTACCTGATGTTGAGCTAATTAATAAACCATGTTTAAGTCACACTCCTTGTTTTCTTTTATAATGACAAGCATCCAGCCGGGCGTTAGAAGCAGCGCCGCAAATGCTATTTCCTTCTGCTAGACCTAGGAAATGACTGGAAAGCACAATAAAGTCCTAGCTTCTCCTCAACAATCTGCCATAAACATTGATGCCATCATGCACATATTTAAAAAAATAAAAATAAAAATAAATAAAATACAGGATAAAACTAAAATTCAGTGTGAGAAATCTGCAACACGGCATGTCATCAGTTTGTAACTACTTGTGAGGATGTTCGTAGCTAAAAACAGTACATGTCAAGCTTTTGGGCAGTGGTGTCATGCATGCAAAACGTGGAATCATTTTAAGAAATGTAGCAAGTCCAAAAACAAAGCTCTTGTATAACTGTTCATCATATAGAGCTCGACCAAGCTGACATTGGTGGAGATGAAACATTTTAAGTTGATGGCATAAATCTCACGGAATCTGTGCAGGTTAACAGCACTCCAGTTGAAATGAAAGTAGACAATGTAATGTGGTCTCCAGGTCATTTGACTGCATTAAGAACATAAAGACTGCTAAACAAATAAACACTTATGCCAAGTCTGTGAACCTGGTCGCTTATGTTGGCAGCAAAATCTAATCTTTGGGTGTGACTAAGTTACAGATCTTACTTCATGGACAAACGTACACATTATCATTCTTTGTTGTTGATGATGTTCAGCAACTGCTAGGGCTTTTGGTTGCTTAGAAATTAGATTGTTTCAATTGGTAACAGTGTTCACCAATTAAACATCACCGAAGAGGATTTGTCACAGTGTTTTTTCACAGAATACAGCGACTCGCTTTCTGATAAGCTAACAAAGCGACCATTTACGGCATCGCACTTGACCCGCTCTGAAAATACGACATCACCCCATACGTACTGTAGAAGAAGTAGCTGCATTAATGTCAAATGCTATTTTATTTTCTGTTTTGGATGTAAAGAACTTCTGTTGGCTGGCGCCACTCTATGAGGTCAATCATGCTAACTACAGTCAGCACCGGCAAGAATGACATTTGGTGACAGAACCGGGAAAGAACATGGCGATAATCTGAGAAGAGCCCCCATCCCTGCCAGGGAAGGAAACCCTCTGAAGTGCAGATTTCGACTGAACCGGGTCGGTTATGTGGCCATGTTTTTACAAGTGAGGGACTCAAAGCTGATCCTTCTTCTTGCTCTGCCCTATTATGAAGTCAGCAAGTTGGTGACACTGACATGTGACGCATCACAGTGCGGTCTTGGCGCAGCATGCCTTCAGGAAGGAAAGCCTGTGGCTTCTGCCCCACGTACCCTGACACCAGGTCCAGATATGCTCAAATAGAAAAGGAGCTGTGTGCTGTGACCGTAGAAACAGACAATCAGCCACTGGTTAACTTAATGAACAAGCCCATTCATGCAGCACCAATGAGGCTACATTGGATGTTAAGACTTTAAAAATGCCACATCTCACTCACAAATTCCTCCAGCCAGCAGTCCTCCTCGTGTTCCCAGCAGTTTGTCAATCCAGCAGGCTGAAGAGGATGACACTTTTGTAGTAACAATAAACTATGTATCCCATTAACTCTTAGAGTAGCTAATGCTAATGATGAGAGCCTGCAGATGCTCAGCATAATAATCAAATGTCGAGGAGGTTGAGGTAGTCGAGGACTACATGTTTCTGGGTGTCCACATCTCTGCTGACCTCACCTGGAACACATACATCTCACACCAGGTGGGAAAAGCCAAGCTAAGACTTTTTCCTCAGGAAGTGGAAGTATATATCCTCGTCCCTCGTTAGCTGCTCACAAACTCCGTTATAAAGAGCTTCCTGGTGTATTGCTGCACTGTGTGGTTCTCCAGCTGCTCTCACAAGAACTGGAAGAACCTGCAGCGGGTGGTGTGGTCAGCAGAACATGTTATTGGATCACAGCGGCCCTCTCTGAAGGACATTTACACCTGCAGTTTCCAAAAGAAAACAAACGCCATTGCAACTGACTCCACTCACCCCAGACACATTGTTTTTTTCCCCTCCACACCAATCTAGTGAAAGGTTCAGGACTTTAAAAAACTAATTTAACAGATTCACGGACAGTTTTATTCCAGAGAGGTCAAATCAACCACCCATATCACTTAGAGGCACCTTATGGACAGAATGCAGTAAATATCCTTATTGCTGCTAACCTTTGTTTTGTGTGTTACTTTTATGGTCTGTGACATATGGGTGGCTTTTGCGATTAGTCTCTACTTTCCTTTCAGGGATGAACTGTTGAAGATGGAGTCATTCTGAAAGGCTTTAAAGCTGTCTTTCCAAAATTACTACAGAAGCAGTAGATCCCAAACATGCACGAAGGACATCCATGCACAGAAGCCACTAAAACAGAAAGCATGAGGAATTGTTTTCTGGCCATCTACATCACATGACATTGAACAAGAAATCACTTCCTGCTAGGTGTGTAAAATCAACAAGCAATGTCAACGAAAAGTTCCACGCCATCTATATAAGATCCCTGGTTTACCTTGGTTTACCGTGGCAGCTGATAAATGTGAACGACGCGCTTGCCGTATTTAGTTTTAGTCGACTCTTATTCTGGCCGGTATGAGATTGATCCGCTTCAGGATACAACATCAGCAACAGTCATTTATAAGTTGAAGAGACACTTTTCAGTTCGTGGAGCTCCACGCACACTAATCTCACAACGGCAGCCAGTCAACAAGTAAGCACTTTAAAGATTTCGCTTCACAGTGGGACTTCACTCATGTTACCAACAGCCCAGAATATCCACAATCCAATGGGTTTGCTGAGAAGGCAGTGCACAGTGCCAAATAACTCATGGAGAAATCCCACAGGGATGGCACTGAGGTATTTTTCAACCTGTTAAATCTTAGGAATGCACCACGTGATGTGAATGATGGCTCCCTTGCAGAAAGACTTCTCTCCAGGCAAACCCAAACCACACTCTCAGGCGTGAAAAACCTGCCTGAACCACAACCACGTGAACCGAAAGAGGTGAAAACCCAGCTTTTCAACGAGAGTCTGTCACAGGTCGTCTGCTATGATCAATCCAGCCTACCCCTTCCACTGCTGAGCAAAGGGCAGATTGTAAGGTTGCAGACCCCACAGGGTTACGATTCCCCAGGTGTGGTGAAGGAGCTGTGTAAATCGCTCCCACCGTGTTCTTTCTGACTGGAAGATGTACAGTAGAAACCGTGTGTAGCTGAGCCTGTCCGTGCTCAAAAAGACACTGATCCTCAACTGTAAACTTTAGTCTCTGGATGAATGTTATGATACAGGACAGTTTAAGGAGCTCAGACATGCTGACCAGTTATGAGATGTGATCCACTCACCAGCACCTCCTATAACTGATGGTCTTTACATGACATACGCTGGCCATGCGTGTAAACCAAAGCCTCGATGCAGAAACTAAATGCCACTTAGCTAATTTACACACAGACCTCTTTTCTGTTTCTCCACTTAATCTGACGGTTGATATTTGTGTTTCAGCATGTTTATAGTCTGTTGCTACTTTCAGAAATATTTACTTTACTTGACATGCATTTCAGGGTAATGCTGTGATGCTTTTTTTGGTTTTTTTTGCAGTTTCAAGTCGTGAATTTTATTCTTCAAGCTGTGATTATTGTGCGGTTCCGCTAAATTTGTCGGTCATATGGATCATTCGCTATATAAAGAAGATGTACTCTCAAAAAAGTGAACCAGGGGCGAGTTTCTTGTCTCCTTCTATAGTGGTGAACATCCAGCAAACACTTAGAAGATTTGTACTTTATATTGCTCTTTATTTTCTCACAACCTTCTCGCTCTCCGTCTTGAAAATTCCTGCAGTCTCTTTGAAAAGAGGTAATCTTTACAAAATTGTTGTTCCTGTACCACTTTAGTTATTATTCTAATAATACTAAGCTGAAATGGGATCTTTTAATTCACCTGTTTGGTGTTGTGGCCAAATATTTTATGAAATATTTTGTTTTATCAGGCTATTCTTGGTGAAATAGTTTTGCTTCTAGGGGAATGAGATAGAATCATCTGTCACTTAAATCAAGTGGTCTTGAGCTTGACCACTTTGACTGGTTGACTGAATGCCTGAACTCTCACATTTGTCTATGCTGTGCTCTAACTTAGTGGCCTGTTCACTCTAGAAAAAGCATATCCATCCATATAAAAGTTTCTACTGAGTGAAGAAGACTTTGATTTGAATATAAAGTGAATGTTTTTTTTTCTTAAATTCCCAAAGGTGAAATATGGCCACACGTCCCCACAAGGGTTGTAGCTGAGATGAAATCACAGATAACACAACAAGGTAGTAGGATTTTGGTTTAGTCAATGCCGTTCAATCTAAAAATGCCTTGAGCAGGACCCAGATTCAAAACATGGAATTGGATCATGATTATTCCATCCATTATGTGTCATTTTCAATTTATCCTGAAATTTAGAAAACATCTCACTTTGTTTATATTGTATTTTAGGGCAAAAATCAGAGTTAGACAAAATTTGCCTTCATGCACATTACAAAGCACAAAAAATGGGAAACCACCTACAAAATCTTTTCCTGAAACCAGGGTAGATGTTTGTTGTTCTATTGTTGTCATTTTTACCACAGTACCTAGGGCAAAATCAGGCAACCAGGGTAAAAATCTACCTGAATGTAGACCACATGATTGTAATCCTGAAATAAGCTTTCCTCTCTCCTCTCCTTTGTAGAAACAGATTCCTACATCAGAGAAAATTCATTTAAAATTTGCTGATTGCACATTTTGAGCCGGTACCAAATCATTCCTTACAGTTTTTTTGCTGCAAAATCAAAACTTTTTATCTTCTGGTGTGGAAAAAAAACATAAAAGGTGTATATTCATATTTTGGAGGTGTAAATTAGAAATGTTGGTTGTTAAAAATTATTTGAAAAAGGTGTTCAATTACAATGATGCATATGGTCAGATGGAATTCAAAATGTATGTTGGTGGAGAAACTAAAGTTTGAAATTCTTATAATTTACTCATTTTAGTTCTGCTTGGCTCAGTGTTTTATTGAAGAATACCTAAAATTATCATGTCAACTTTTCCTTTAAAGAACAAAGCCTTGAAAAGATGACCCTTCACTTAACCCCACCAGGATCTCTGCCATTTTGAACCCTGACCTCGGTGCCGATCCACGACACTCACTGAAGAGCAGAACATAACCTTTACACCAACCCAAGGGAGTGCTTCATGGGCATGCCTCATCGTGAGGAGATGAGCTTCTGTGCTTATTATTTTGCAATTAGCTTTGCTCAAATCTCCCAACCACCAATGTTGATGAGCCACAGTGCTGATTTAAAGTGTTGCAGTAATTGGTGTCATAGCAACCCACTGACCTTTAACTCATTAACTTCACTGAAAGCAGAAATAAGTCAGCAAGCAGAAAGCCTGTGGCTGCATGTAGGAGTTAGCTCGCTGATCCTGCAGTTTTTATAATTATTCTCTGCAGTTCTCTAAGAAGAATGTCTGTGCGATTGTGTTGATGCACTCTGTTGCTGCAGACGGTTAATTTTATCCCTCATATGTATGTAAAACAGAGCGATCATTTCCTCACTGTGGTAAATTGTGTTTTCTTCCTATTAGAAATGAGTCATTGGGGACTGAGACTTTATGCATGCAGTGAAGTAGTGGTACTAGTGATTATTGCTGTTATATTTGATTACACAAACGAGAAACAGTCAAGAACAGAGGAGGCAAATTATATTAAACTGTTTGAGTGACTGTGTGTGGATCCCTGAATGAGCAATCAGAAAATCTAAATCTGTGTGAACTGATGGCATCGAAAACTTTAAACTTATGTTATCAAGCAGTTAAATCAACTGATGTAAGTCTGACTTGATTAGGGGAACTTTTCTGACTTTGTGGTGACTTGGTGTCCAGATGGTCTTAGGGCTTTTTCTTAATAGCTTTGAGCTCATCATGATTTTTAAGGCAAGTGTAAAAACAGATGGCTTCTCACCTTGCTTGGCAATATGGTGTCAGCTGCACTGTGGAAATTTTAGCAGTGATTCGCCACACTTTAATATGTAGCCTATGAAGTCTGAAACTTCTCAGAAGTTTGACCTTTTAGATCTCTTGCACAATTTTCTTACTCGATATTTTTCAAAATGATCTACACGTGCATGAATGCAACAAAGATATCATTTAAACTTAAGATGCGATAATTTGATTAAAATATCCCCAGCCCCTTTGTTGTCCTCCTCTCTGCAGATTACCTTTGTGGTAGCTGGATGGTCCATTTTGTTATTTCTCATCCAACACTTTACTTTTGAAGTTTTAGCCACATGGTCGTCTGGCAGTGTAAGCTCTAATACCATACTGGCATCTTATTGATTTTAACCTCCTTCTCCAGCAGCCGCAGTGTGCCCAATCTCCCACAGGTCGATCATTATGCCAATATACCTCAAGGATATTGCAGATGGTTTTGTGTTCCATATTTTTCGGATTATAAGGCACACTTAAAATCCTTACATTTTCTCAAAAATTGAAGGTATGCCTTATAATCTGGTATATGATTACCTGACCAATTTTATGTGGTACAATGTGCTCAAAAATCTGTTAAAATGTGTAAGTACGACTTTGGTAAGAACAAAGCCGCTCCACTCAATGGATATTCGGAGCATTACGGTACACTGTGTGACTACCTGATCGGACCCCTGAGCTGTCTACAAAACTGCCTGACTGTAATGTTGAAACTAGAAGTGCATTAATGTAAAGGCCCCCACATACTCGGGCGTACTTCACTCCGCGGAGGTCTGCGCATGCATGTATGTGCACAGCTCAATTTTTACGACTTCTCGGCAGCAAGAAGTCTTTACATTAAACTGTTTTATATGTGACACCGAGCTTGATACACTGAGCTGCTCCAAGCAGGCGGTCACAAGAATGCACAGCATCACTCTCTGTTCTCACTGAGAACTCACGGTATGCGCACAGTACGCCCGAGTATGTGGGAGCCTTTAGGCAGCCCGTGCCCAGAGTACGCGCTAGCAACAATAAACCTAGTAAGTTAATTCAATATAAAATTTAAGTTTATTTTGGCCTTATGTTAGAAACAGGGCAGTGTAGTCCAACTACTCTGTCCTCCCAACAGAGACGGATAGAGAGCTGTGTACGTGAAGGGGCGGAGTGATATTACACACTTGGGAAGAATATTTAGTTAACCTTATAATACGGTGCACCTTTATATGTGGACAAAAACACACATAGACACGTTAATTCACAGTGCAGCTTATAATCCGGTGTACCTTTATGGTCTGAAAAATACGGTACATAGGAGTCCAAATATTAAAATTATCTTTGGACATGTTAATGACCTGTATTCTATTGCCTGGTCTGGCTGTCCTGTGAAGTTTATGTTGAAAACAGACTGTAAAATGCTAAAAGGTGTCCAAAAACACTAAATTCAGGATCTCGATATTGTTGATAGGGGATGCAGGGGGTAACCTTTGATCTGTTAAAAAAACATAAAGACCAGGCTAAAGCTTGCTGGAGAGAAAGTAGACAATGGCCAAGAGCTTTGGAGAGAGGAGTCTAAAATTGATTTTGACAACTTAAACAGTTGCTGCCTCAAGCAGCAGGAATTGAAGCATCTTGAAGTCTTTTTCAGTAGTGATGGTGGGATGGAGTGGAAGCTGAATAGCTAGATTGAAGCCTTGAGTACAATAAAGTGGGCGGGCGCTGTTCCAGGCTACATGGTGAAGAAAGAGCTAAGCCACAGAGTGATGGTAAATGTTTCCCTCAGCCTACTTTCTGGCACTCAATCTGGGTCATGGTTGAAAAGCTGAGATTCTGCAGGAGAAGTAGAATGTGAACGAAATAGGGATGCAAACGCACAATCGAGTTACGATTACTTGTTGAATAATGATTTATCAGATTAAAATGTATTCCATCCGATTAATTTATAACATTTGCTTAGACGAACCTTCTTTCTGATGTAGTGTGGCCACCATCCAAAAGAGGGTGCCGCTGCTCACCCTTAAGCAGAGCTAGACCATAATAGTCGTAAGAGAAACAATCATGGCCCAAGCATGCCCAAACAGGGAACTGTCCAAGCTGAGTCTGGTGTGGGATTATTTTACACTTTTTAATGATGACAGGGATGCAAGAAGTCCTTTATGCGGTTCTGTTTTGAAATATGAACACTCAGCATGCTCTTTAAGTTATCACCTAAGCAGCCGTGCTGCATGGCGAAGAAGCGTCAACTTCTCAACCAAAACTTACTGATGTGCGAGAATGTGACAGGCATTGCACAACAAAAAATGGTCACATGATTAAAAAAAAGGCGTGTTGACATGTTTCAAAGGTTTTAAAAAAGAAATTCAATTAACCTCGTCAGCTTGCACATTCTACAAAATGTTAATCAAGTTATATAGTCAAAAAAACTGTGATTAAAAAAGGATATTTAACATCAAAACCATATTCTTAATTTTAACAAAAAGGAATATCAAAAGAGAGCGTAGTTCAAGTTGGAGATTACCTCACTGTACAGTGCACAATATAGTTCTTGGCAGGTCGTCTTCTTATTGTGTGCCGGAGGATTTGCAAGATAGTAGGGGAAGTAAATCTGAATTAAAAACCCTTTAATGTCAAGGCTAAATCGTAAAAAGATCATTTGTTAATTACAAAATGAAAATTAATGTATCAAGGTAGCATTTGAGATGCTGGTTTGATGTTTGACAGTGATTAACTTCATTCAAATTTACTGTTGTTACAATCAAAAAGGCTACATATTCTTAGAGGTAATGGATGCTTTGTCTCTTCAGTGTTGAGCAGGATGTAATTGGGTTAACTCCTTGTTTAGTGACCAACGTAAAGTCTTAGTGTGAGATCTTATGAATTGGGGGCAGATCATCATTTGGGGGGGACTCGGGGAAGAGTTACCAATTAAATCTGCTCGATTTATGAATTTCATGTGCACTAAATCTAAGATGGCCTGAAACAAAAGTTTAAATGCAAATTTATGTTTTGCACGTAACGATGGTTGGTCTGCAGAAAAAACAATCTTTGAATTCAGCTATGATTTAGACAGTCAAGAATGCTAATTAGCTGTTTGTAGAGACTTCATTTGTGTCTTTGCCAGCTATTTTAGTCTGCTTCCTCTTTAATCTGACACACTGAAGTACAGGTGATGATCAGACTTTTCAAATGTCTTTAGTTCTGAGCAGTTCTGTTTGTTTCCTCATACAGCAAATTTTACTTCTATGCTCAGAACATACACTTTTACCATGAACATAAATGACATACAGAGTCTCAGTCGTGCACTTGAGCAGACCCACATGGTGTCATGGTATCAGCAGATCACAGGAACCTTATTAGCTGCTGTCACAGAACATTTATCCCTCGTCTTTTTCTGGGAGCTGTCATAAGCGAAAGGTTGCTCTCCGCTGCGAAGTGGCCGCCTTACTTGTTTGTTTTTCCCTTTCTCTCTAATGGAGAGCAGTGGTTCAGGCCATCTCTATCTGTGGCTAGGTACGAAGCAGGGTGATTTCTGTCTGAAAATAGCCTCACTGTCAGCTCGCCTTAGTTGCCGCGGCTGCTGAGAGAGTCAGTTAAGTGGATCAGTGCTCACTGGAGTGTCTGGCTTTGTGGCAAGACTCGGTGCTTTGATGGGATCAACAGCTGCCCCTAATCTCCCCTCAGTACAAATGACCTAAGAGTCCCTAGTCAAGGCTCCAGTCCTGCTGGACTCCAGCATCAGATTGAACTGTTTGTTTTTAAACAAACATCAAACTTTTCTGTTCCTAGTCAGTGTATTTATCAAAGTAATCTTTGAGATCCATGGTTCCAAGAGGTATGAATAATATAGCATTAATAAGCCTTGACCAGATCTTTTTTAAAGTTGCAACCACAAACATCACTGTATATAATTGGGATTTTTATTCTGTTCAATTTTATTCAATTTCAATTCAATTTTATTTATTTAGCACCAATTCACAACACATGTCATCTCAAGGCACTTTACAAAGTCAGATTCAATCAAATCATACAGATTGGTCAAAACGTTTCTTATCTAAGGAAACCCAGTGGATTGCATCAAGTCTTGAAAAGCATTTACTTCTCCTAAAAAAGCGTAGAGGACAGTCGTCTGCATTGTCGATGGCTTTGCAGCAATCCCTCATACTAAGCATGCATGAAGTGACAGTGGAGAGGAAATCTCCCCTTTAACAGGAAGGAACCTCCAGCTGAACTCAGTGTGAACAATCATCGGCCTCAACCGACTGGGCAGAGACACAAAAACACAGAAGCTCTGATCCAGGAATACTTTTTATGCTAGAAAGTGTAATGGCAGATGATCTGCTTATGTTTTTTTGCCACTTTAGTAAATGCTGTGGAGTGCAAGACCAATAATTGTCCTATTAACTCTGAAACTCCTCCAGAGTTACCTTGGGTCTCTTGGCTGCTTCTCTGATGAATGCTGTCCTTGCCCTGCCTGTCAGTTTAGCTGGTCACATTTAGTCTGCTGCTGTGCCACACTCTCCATTATTGGACACTGGATTTAAATGTACTTCCTGTTAGGCTGGAAGCCTGGGAACGTCTCCACACCTTTATCCCTGACTTATTTGGTGTTTTTTTTTTTTATCTTCATGATGGTTTTAGTTAACAAATGTTATCCAACAAACCCTTGAGGGCATTTATCCTGAAGGTGTAGTCATGCTGACAGTAAATTACTCTTATATGGACTCTAATAAGTAATTATGCGAAACTGAGTGCTCTTTGTGCCACATTTTATTTGGAGGTATCTGAGTAAAGAATGAGTAACACAAATACATTTCCAGGTTTTTATATAAAAAAAGAAAGCCAGGTGTCATTTTATTTTCCCTTTAAAGTTATTCTCTACTTTTTATTGGTCTATTGCATAAAATTCTAGGTTTGTGGTTATAATGTCAGAAAATGTGAAAAAGTCAGAGGGATGTGAATATTTTTGCAAGATGATTAAAAAGGAATTATTCTCCTGAATATTTAGAATGGAGGAACCCATTGGATATTAAATCAGACATTTATTCCCTTGAGTTTTTAAGATATAAGCTGTATAAATGAAGAAAAAAAGTGCTCCTGTTATGGATTTATTGGGCTCATAATGAAATATTTGTTGGACGTGCATCTTGATTTGTAGGCCAGCAATTTGGCTTAGAAACATAAGCGCAAGAATACCCCATTAAGAGGGCCATCTGTAAAAATCCTTCGCTGTAATTAAAAAAGAAGAAAAAAAATCATCCTCTTGCATTTTTTTAATGAATTATTCACCCTGTGGATGTTTGCCGGGTGCCTGCTACACTGGAGCTGTGTGTTAGCGGTTTGTGTGAAGGCTGGAAAGTGTTCCCTCTTGTGTTTTTTTGATGACTTGGCACCAAAGGAAAGGTTAAGGAAGACTTGTGCAGAATTGCAAAATGTGCTAGATTAGCAGTGTTCAGTTTTGGTTTTTCACTGTGTGATATTCTCTGGAGGTTTATCTGTTGCTAGAAAATATGTTTAATGGTATCACCACTGGATTCAATCCAATTCATCATTAGGCAATATGTTTAACATACACTTCTCTGTGCTGAAGATACAAATACAAACTATTTCTGCTGAAAAGCCCAGCCTTATATAGAGTATTACTGGATTATGTTTACGAACTCGGATGGTACGAGGTTGGTTTTATTGCTGTTATGCACCATTAAAGGTGGCTTTCATTATGTAGAAGACAGGCATAAAGTAGCTGAGATTTTTACACTTCAGGACTTTTCCTCATTTCTGTAAAGAAATCATTCTCGTGATGTCTGCTTGAATGAGTCTTGAATTGAACCTTTACGATAAACTGCAATGATCAAAGGAAATGCCACTGCAAAACACCAATGGCACACTTAGATTTTAAAAGAAATTGCAAAAAAAAGCATAACCAAGATGCAAGGGAGAAAATAGTGTCACAGCTGTAATCTTATTTTTGCCCTATATGTTTTTATATTTCCATAATAATGTTCCCATTCATGGTGAAATGTGGGTATTTTCTTTTTTGTTGTAGTTTACTGGAATGTTGATTAGTAATACATTAATTGTATGCGTTTTGCACTGAGGTGCAAACTGATTCAGAAGAAGTCTCTCTGCTGATTTTTAAGACAATTTCTAATTTAAAGAAAGAAACCAATATCTCTATGGAGTTGCTGAAGTGACAAACTGAAAATAAGACCACTGAAATAAGTAACACAAACAAAACTGCTCGTTTCATTCTCTCTTTAGTCCTGCACTTTGCTTGAACTCTTTATACGGTTACAGAAAGTTAAGCTTCTTCCTCAACTTCATGGCTCACTCAACTAAAGCTGCGCTAAGAGCAGAAATCAAGGGCAGATCGGATTCAGAGCTGAAGACGTGCACAGATGTGATCTCATTTGTGTTCTACTTTTATGGAGCATTGTCCACAAAAACTTTCACTTTGAAAAACAGAAAATGGTGACTGTTTATGTAAATTTAAGATCTTTAAATTATAATGGCTTACTGTCCCTAAATCAAATAACTATTATCCTAATTAATCTGGGAATAGCAGTTATATGAGAGGCTAAAAAAAAGCCCTGTTTGCACTCTGACAAACCTCCAAAGATTTTTTTTTTTATTAATTTGGTCCAGTACTTTTATGTGAACTACATAATTCTAAGAGAATAAGCTTGAGTAAAACTACCACTAGAGTTTGGTCATTCTCCTCTGAAACATAACACGGGTATAAAAAGCTGATATCAGGTGTTAAATTAGTGGGCTTCCTGCTCTGACAGGCAGGCTGCAGTCGGCTGCTTAACAAGCATGCAGCTTGTAACTTACCAAGTGTAGTCTTAAGTCTGTCCTCTCGCCTGCTTTTACTAGGACCAAACTGTGGGACCATCACTGCTCCAGGCGAACCCAATAAGCTGTTTACATTGCTGCTGTACTTAGCACAGATTTTACAATCTTCTAAATAGCTTGTTTCTCCACTGGTAGCTTGTTTCTGCACTGCTCTTTGGATGTACTTATACCTGACATTTTTTGACCTTTTTATTTATTTAATTTTATATATTTATTTATTTTTTACAAATGTACGATTTCTATCGATGTGCTTCCAATTATCTATCCTTTTGCCACTGATAAAATGACATTTCCCCAATGAGAAATATTCCATTCCATTACTGTATTACTTTAGCAAGAGGGATGGTTTCACTCAACACATAGTTGAATTGTATTAATGTCTTAACCTTTTTGTAGTATTCCAGTAGTCTAAATATGAGTAAAAAACAAATTAAATAATTTTCCCTCTTTCAGCTGCTTTAGTGATTTTGTTTTAGTTGGTTTATATAGTTTCAAACTTTAGACAATTAAACAGTAGACAATTTATTTATTTCACATGTATGCCTGTAAAATTTTGAGGCAATTTGTGAAATCGAACATTCTAACATTTAAAACATGAAAGAGGTAAAAATGTATTTACGTACAAGTATAATGTGAATTTGAGACATTTTTGAAGAGTATTTTCATAGCTTTAGTGTTTTCACTATTTTAATTTTAATTTGATCTAAATCCTCTATTTTGTGGTTATGGACTGAATTTAGTCCTTAGCTACTAGCAGTCTCTATATTTGTAAATTGGGTGGGATTGAACAAAATTGATTTAGTACTGGATTCCTTTTAAATATCTTTGTTTTGGAAATATGGCTATTTTTATGTTATTGTTGGGTTTTTGAAACTCTGCTGTAGGAATATTTCAGTCACATTTTAGTACATAAAACCCTTTTATGTGGCTGCTACAGAGAAATGTTTCCTCATATTTTAGTATAAGAAGAAAACTATCCTTATTGCAGGAACTATCCATCTTTAACACACACCAGCTGAAACCACAGGTTAAACTTTGCCTGATCAAAAGTGCAGATTGCAAACGACATAACAAGTAGGCATGTCTGGACATATAAGTGCTTCAAACAGAGCACCTCAGGTGTGTAATTACTGTAGCACACAAAAGCTGAAGCTGCCGCTATCATACTGGAAATAGTTAACATTATTAATCTCACAGCAGCAATGACAGGATAAAGGAGGATAACGCCTAAGGAGATTGCTAAAGACCCATTTCACCATGCTAATACCATTTCTTTCCCCTCACTATCATAAAACAAACTATTAAACAGTATCAGATCCAGATCCATAAGATTCCTAAATAGTGCATATCCTGTGGGCAGTGAAGGCCCTCTATTCTAATAAATGCTCGCTAGCTGTTGTAAATGCTGTGCACTACCCAGGGTCTTGCTTAATGAACTGCACTTTGTCTTTGTCAACTTGTATATTTATGCATTAAATGATCTGATTTCAGGATTGAGATTTCCTTATGTTCTGTAGTGTTTTAAGATTCCCAGCCTGTGTATTACCATCGTTTGTTGTACCACGATGTACGGTGCCGTGCTTTGAGTGGCATACCAAAGTAAATTCAAGGCTATGGTTAGCACATTGCCTTGACTTGACAAAAAGCAAAACTCAAACCTCAATGATGTGACAGGATGTGACCTAACCATAACCTAGCTTTGCACTACGCTTCACACAGCCAAAGAGAACTTTCATCACTCCGGCACTTTATCTGGCCTCTTGTGAAAAGGCCGTTAAGCCACTGAAACTGTAGAATGAAATTTTTTGTGTTTTGAAACCATAACTTTTTAAAACCTTTTGTACAACCCTAGAATATCAGGTCCACTGAGAGAGAGAAAAAAAAGAAAAGAGAGAGAAAAAAACAAACTGTACTGGCCTTTAAATGACTGTAGGAAATTAAATGCCAGACAAGATAACCTATTGTGCTGTGTTTTGTCACAACTATATCATAAATATATTATTGTTTTCAAATCTTTTAGCAAATCTTATCTCGGTGCAAACACACCGGTCAGCAGTTTGCTCAGTGCTGCTGCGTAAATGAAATGGTAATAAAGGGTTCCATCACTGCTACTAATTACTGAATGACAGTTTTCACATGAGCCTTTAAGTCTGTGTGTGCATGTGAGCATGCCTGTGTGTGATAGGCCTAATTAAGTAAACTCCAATTACACTTAAAAGTGCATTACTGCCGCGCTGTTGTAAAGGCTATAATTAGAGTGCTGGGGAGAGTGAGCTGTAATTAAGTTATTTCTCCAGTATTATTAGTCCACTTGTTCTATGAGCTATTTGGATTGATAAGGATAGAATACATGTCTGGCTATGTGCCAGAGCTTTGTTAACTTTATAGTTATTAAAGCAAAGAGCCATTACTAAATGCAACATTTAAGTGCCAGTATTATCTTGTTCTCCTGAGGGATTGTGGTTGATAAAATTAAAGCATCACAGTAAACCGTATTTGAGAAAAGTCAAGTGGCCAACATGAATGCAAACATTTGCAGGGATTTCTTGCCTGTTTTTTTGTACTTGCATCAATTGATGTTGGCAGTCGGAGTAATATGGCCAACAGATCCTTTGACTAAACGGACTGCTTTTTAATCCCAAACACATTATCCCCTGCCAGTAACTGACTCCATCTGATCCATGCATGTCTGTTTCAAAGTTTAGAAAGACGATTAAATACACCCATGATGGCTGATTAAATTTACCAAATAGAGATTTTTGGGTGCTTTATCCACATTTCTACTGTAGATTTACTCTGTGTTGCTTATAAATGCAGCAAATGACATCAATATGAAGAAACATACTTCTACTTTAAAACTGACCATTTTATAGGCCGATTAAGTAACATGTTAATGTGGGAACTGTCATAAGAGACCTTTAGAGGGAAAGCTCGGAGGCGTGATCACTTGGTCACAGTTGCTCAGGGTGAGCAAATCCCATCGGAAGGGTGAAGGGGTGGATTGAGAGCACAGGTTCTTTTCCAGGAGAGCTGTGGCAGATCCTCTCTCTGCACTGTTCTGAATGTGACTATCTTCAGCTTAGAGTGCTTTTCCTGGACTGACTGATAACTTTGTTGCACAGTTGTGCTCTATGTACTTGCATTCACACCCGTTGTACTATGTATACTGGATAAAGTGTAACTGATAAGAGTCCCATTGAAAGATTGATCCTCTGAAGCCTAGTTTCAGGGCTCAGATATAAATTCAGAGCGGGGTTCCCAAACTTTGTATCTACAGAGCAGAGTAGACCTTTGAGCCTGGCTGTTGTGGACCAAAAAGTACAAACATTGCAAATAAGCCAATCAAAGAAGGCGTAATGACACTAAAACCATCCATGACCACTGTTTTTAGCTTTTACAACAAAATATGATATAAAATTCAGCTAGCAACAGACCAGGGCTGGTATGCAATTTGTAAACCTGTCACAGTTTGATGTTATCAGTGTCGGCATAAATGTGTTGAACAGAAATGTAAAATGTGATATAATTGCTTTAGTTTAAGACACAAAAGCAGCGATTAATGCCAGTATTTGCTAACCTGGGGAGGAGGAAAATTCTTGTCCCATTCTTGGCTGTGATAGACCACGAGAAAAGAAATATCAGCATCTGAAAAGGATTTACAGCGCTGCAGAGAGCAGATCAGGGCTGAATGTAGCTTTAAAAAAACAGTGAGTTATGTCGTTAACTTCCTTTTAATGAAAATAATTCATCAACCCATGACATCCCAGTTTACCCCCTTTAACCACATTCCTAACCTGTAACAGGAATTTGGCACTTAAAAATGGTCACATTCACACCGAATGTGCACCAAAAACGGCAAAATTAATACCAGATTAAATAATTATTTTATTTCTGTTCTATAGAAGTGTAGTTGATAATGTAAATAAATATGTTGGTGAACATAATTAGAATCTATCCCCAATCTTTGAAAGATGAAGGGAGTGGTCTGAGGATGTTATCTTGTTTAAGCTCTAAAGGTTGATTTTCCCACATATTCTTACCTGCTTTTGCCCTGCATGTTGACCTAAAGGACCAGAGGTTAAAAACAGAAATAACACAATTTATCACATAATCTAGCATTAAAGTGGATATTAGTTGTTGTTTTTTTTTATTAGGGGAAGCACATAGACTTGAGCAACAATTTGGAATAAAGACCTGCTATTTTCTTAAACCTTTAAGTAAACATGTCTAATTCGCAGAGCAATATACCTTTTTTTAACGTCTTCCTATGGAGTTACACTGCTTGTAACAACCTGAGGTCAGCTGGTTAATTGGTTGCTCTGTCTCCCTCTGTAGCCAGCTTTTAGTTTGTTGATGCTGGTCTTAGCTTACCAACTGTTTCTTAACAGCGACACCAAAACGACAGGTAACGCAAGAAATGCAGCAGTATTTTTTTTTTTTTATCAATAACACAAAAACACAGATGCGTAAATTTTCTTTTTATGTTTACAGACCTGCACACCTTATACATGATGGGGAAAATACATTTTTACTGTATAGATGACGGATAAATGTGTTGCTATTAAAAGTAAGGCGAGTGTTCCTCATTGTTTACTGTCGTCACACATAAAAACCTGCTCAGAGGATGCTGCTAGTGGCATCCACAGACACGCTGATTGGAATCTGGCAGCTTCCAGATATCCTAAGAATCCATCTGCAGCTTCAGTTTAAGTAAGGATAAATATGATGTATGTAAGTGTAAGGGAAAACAGACCATGATGAAAATATCTAGAAATCATGTAGGGATTTGCATTAGTTATAATAGAGCTGCTTCATAAATTACTAAACACTGAAATCAATAGCTTTCAGACTTCATTTCCATTTTTCTCTGCATCAATAGAAGGATGGAGTTTCCCTGCAGCTTTGCCATTGGTTATATGTAAAATAAGTAATCAGGTTTTATTTCTTATGACATTTGAATTGTATTATTAATGTGCATTTCTCCCTCTGGGTTTGGAGAATAGATGACTAAAAGAACTGAGAAGAACTCTAGGGCAACACCTATCAAGGAGTGTAAATGGTGAATCACCCGCAGGTCCTCGATGAGTGACAGGGCAGCACAGAGGCGACACCTCATTATCTACCTTATTTAAAGTGTATAGATTTTAGAGATTTTGGTGGAAGTAGAGATGGAAATATTTATTTCCCCAAGAGGGGCATTTCGGAATGAATGTCGTGCCCGGGGTTAGCAAATCTCATTTACAAATTTCCCTCTGGGAGCTGTGCCTCCTTTGCACAGGGAGGCTTTCATTTAGCAGAACTACAAGAGTAAAATTCACAGTTACATTCAAAGCTGTGGTTCGTCTTCCTTTTACAATAAATGATCTTTCCATATGTATAGATTTGCCAAACAGTGTTTTTATTAATGACAGTTTTTTTTTTTGTGCATCATCGATTCAGATCTAGTAAATGTAGGGGAATATCATCAGTTAGTTGAAAAGTAAATTTATTCAATTATTCAAATGAAAAAGTTATATATATATATATATATATATATATATATATATATATATATATATATATATATATATATATATATATATATACCGGAGCAGAACAAAATGTTTGCTGACCAGCGCCGAGTTCCTGTCCCCCGGTCAGAAGGTTTGGTTATCCTCCAGAGACGTCTTAACGAACCCGACTGCCAAGAAACTCGGCCCCCGCTTCACTGGACCATATGAAATAGAGTTATTAGCCCCACGTCCGTCCGTCTTCGCCTGCCACCACATTCTCGAGTCCATCCCACATTTCATGTCTCCCAGATAAAACCGGTCATTGTCAGTGAACTTGTTGGCGTCGTGCTCACTGAACCAGTGAACCAGTCATCCGAATCCCCGCCGCTCAGATTTTGCTCTGGCATCTCCACTCATACTCCCTTGGTGGTACCAAGCCGGGCGTGAGAACCCCCTTCCTGGATTCACCTGGTTTATCAGCTACACTCCGGTTCTTCCAGCTGCTCCTCCTGCCTGCCGTCACAGTGGTGCTGTCCGGGCCCCTCGCCTGCATTCCATCTGCCAGCCCTCCTGTCAATCAGCCACCAGTTACCACCAGCGAGTTACGATCACAGAGTCCCTTTTTCACTCATCCCCCCCGGACAGGTCTCCCCAACCAAACGGTAAGTGGCACAGCTTCTGGAACATTTCCCCCTGGTTTGATCCTCAGTAAACATATCCTCTTTCTTCCCGTCTTCCAGTCGTTCCAGCTCTGACGTTCAGACCTCGCCTGTCGCACACAGCGTGTGCTTTCCCCTTTGTTGAGCCTTAAAATAAACATCTTAAAACCGTTCCTGCTTCCGTCTGTGTGTATGTGGGCCAAACACTTAAAAACCATGACATATATATATATATATATATATATATATATATATATATATATATATATATATATATATATATATATATATACAGGGGTTGGACAATGAAACTGAAACACCTGGTTTTAGACCACTATAATTTATTAGTATGGTGTAGGGCCTCCTTTTGCGGCCAATACAGCGTCAATTCGTCTTGGGAATGACATATACAAGTCCTGCACAGTGGTCAGAGGGATTTTAAGCCATTCTTCTTGCAGGATAGTGGCCAGGTCACGACGTGATGCTGGTGGAGGAAAATGTTTCCTGACTCGCTCCTCCAAAACACCCCAAAGTGGCTCAATAATATTTAGATCTGGTGACTGTGCAGGCCATGGGAGATGTTCAACTTCACTTTCATGTTCATCAAACCAATCTTTCACCAGTCTTGCTGTGTGTATTGGTGCATTGTCATCCTGATACACGGCACCTCCTTCAGGATACAATGTTTGAACCATTGGATGCACATGGTCCTCCAGAATGGTTCGGTAGTCCTTGGCAGTGACGCGCCCATCTAGCACAAGTATGGGGCCAAGGGAATGCCATGATATGGCAGCCCAAACCATCACTGAGCCACCCCCATGCTTCACTCTGGGCATGCAACAGTGTGGGTGGTACGCTTCTTTGGGGCTTCTCCACACCGTAACTCTCCCGGATGTGGGGAAAACAGTAAAGGTGGACTCATCAGAGAACAATACATGTTTCAAATTGTCCACAGCCCAAGATTTGCGCTCCTTGCACCATTGAAACCGACGTTTGGCATTGGCACGAGTGACCTTAGGTTTGGCTATAGCAGCCCGGCCGTGGATATTGACCCTGTGGAGCTCCCGACGGACAGTTTTGGTGGAAACAGGAGAGTTGAGGTGCACATTTAATTCTGCCGTGATTTGGGGAGCCGTGGTTTTATGTTTTTTGGATACAATCCGGGTTAGCACCCGAACATCCCTTTCAGACAGCTTCCTCTTGCGTCCACAGTTAATCCTGTTGGATGTGGTTCGTCCTTCTTGGTGGTATGCTGACATTACCATGGAAACCGTGGCTCTTGATACATCACAAAGACTTGCTGTCTTGGTCACAAATGCGCCAGCAAGACGTGCACCAACAATTTGTCCTCTTTTGAACTCTGGTATGTCACCCATAATGTTGTGTGCATTGCAATATTTTGAGCAAAACTGTGCTCTTACCCTGCTAGTTGGACCTTCACACTCTGCTCCTATTGGTTCAATGTGCAATTAATGAAGATTGGCCACCAGGCGGGTCCAATTTAGCCATGAAACCTCTCACACTAAAATGAGAGGTGTTTCAGTTTCATTGTCCAACCCCTGTATATATATATATATATATATATATATATATATATATATATATATATATATATATATATATATATATATATACAGTGATAGTGATATGTTTCAAGTATTTATTTCAGATAATCCAATTTATCATTGCAGCTGATGAAACTCACCAATTCATTTTACCAAAAAAATGTGTATACATAAGACCTGAAACGTGGACTTGCTGAAAAGTAGATGCAGATATAGTCACCTTCCTAAAATAATGGCCTATGTAATTTTATTGCCTAAATCAATGTAACTTATTGCCATATTATTTTATATTTTCTGAAAAACTGAAGAAAAAAAAGTATTATTTTGGGAAGGTGATGATATATGGAAGTTTGCTGACTAGAGAAGCACAAGAATCCCATAGTCATAAAACCAGGTATTGGTAATTCTGGCAGTGTGTGCAGGTGCAAAGTCCTACTAGAAAGTGAAACGGGCAGCTCCGTTAAACCTGTCAGCAGAGGGAACCGTGACGTGCTCTCTGATGTCCTGGTACACTGCTGCACTGATAAAACACAGTGGGGCCACACCACTATATGACATGGCTTCACAAATAATCACTGAATATGAAGACTTTGAAGCAGATTGGAGTCTCAATCTCTCCCTTCTTCTTCGAAACTCTGGGACCTTGATTTCCAAAATCAAAATTGGCTTTAATCTGAAAAGAGGACTTTGGACTACGGAGCATCAGAGAATCCCTTTTGCCCAGGAATGACACTTTGGATATTCTCTTTTGTTCCAGAGTAGCTTTCCACATGGGTCTCCTGATTCAATCCACACCTTGTGAGTCCTTCCTTAACCTTGAATGTTTGCTTCACAGCCCTCTCAAGAATGCAGTTATCCTAACTGTTACTCCTGCAGCTTTTTTTGCACAGTTATTTTCACTCATCTTTCTATGATCCTTGCATAGAGAACTGTTAACAGCCATCTTATTTAGCTGGTGTCTTTTGTGACTTACTCTCATTGTGGAGGGCGTTAGTGACCGTCTGCTAGAGAACTGTTGTCTGCGCTCTTTGTAGGCCATAACTTGGCCATATTTTAATCAAAAACCCCTTTTATTGGTCTTCTCTAACAGTACACTACATTTTTAAGAAACTATATTTGGGTTTTCAGTAGATGTAAGTCATATCTCTTCATTGCTCTGTGTGTAATGAATGTATACAATATGGCTTGGTTTTTTTTAACTGAATTGGTAAAATTACATTTTCAATGGTATTGTAATTTACTGACTGTACCTGTACATTTATATACCGTCTACATACGAATACTCAGAAATCAAGTGAAAACAATTGTCTACTGTGTTGTAAAGTTTTACTTGCTTGAAAGCATCTGCAGGCTACACATTTATGAGAACATATAGTTAGAAAGCTGGAATGTATCCTTCTTTTGTATATGCTTTTTGTTGTTTCTATATCACTGCATAAACTGCAATTATTTGCAATTTATAGCTCCCCAGCAGCTTTGTTTGGATCCCAGCATTCCTGTTATCTTATTTTAGGGCATGTCTGTAACAGAATGAAAGGAGTGTTTTGAGAGATGATCACAGTCCTTCTCCCCAGAGAAATCTTAAGGAGGAGAGTGAGTCTATTTTCAGCACCGCAGCAATGGAGAGTGGGACTCATTATTACTCACTCAAAGCTGAAACACTCTGGACGATGTCTGAGTCAGACGTGAGGGCCAGTGTCCGCTGCCATAGGGATGCACAGGCAAATGTAACAAAAACTGGTTAACAAGAGAGACAGAAATGGAATGAGGGGAGCTTAAGATGGCCTGAGGCTGTTTCTGTTTTAATTACAAAGATTTCTAGACTAATACAAAGTAAAGTATTGCATCACAGTGTATGCATAGTTCTAATGTCAGTTTGTTGAACTATAAATTCCAAGTTAAGCCAACTAATTTAGGGACAGCGCAATTTTATATAACTTATAGCAATAAATATATAACAGAGTTGTAAGAGAATATCAAAATGTGTGATTATCAATTTTTACACAGTCCCACATTTCTCTTTCACTTCATAATTCTAGTTTTCACACAATGTGACAGTGTGACTAGATTGCTTCCAGGCTGGGGAAATCTGGCACTTATAATGGTTGCAATGTGCATGGATATGGAAAGATGCTTAAAGGTATCTTCCTGGCTATGTTTTCACAACAAAACAAATATAAACTAACAGGAAAATACAAAATAACAACAACTCATTTTTAAATTGTATTTTGTTTGTATGGTGAATATACTCACTGTTTCCATATATGGAGATGAGGTTTTGGAGGACAGGACCTATGTTGCTAGCACAGTGACGTGTATGGATGGGTTGTGATTTTTTTTTTCTTCATTAACCGCTTCAAAAATATATTGTTTTTGGTTTGCTGCTTTGTTTTGTTGTGTATATGCCAAAATGTATAGCTGAGTTTTTCTCAGAACATTAACGAATGATAAGAATATATGGAGAGAAAATAGACTCAATATATGTGTAAACTGTGTAAACCTTTTCCTGTGTAGTTTTGAGTACTTGTATGTGTAAAATATGATTTGTAAACCCTAAAGGACAGATTTTAAGAACACGCTGAAAATACTGTAAATACCACTGCTGCTCGGTGCTACTCAGCTATGTTTGTTTACATTATCATGCATTGGTAAAATGATGAATTCAAATATGAATGACTTATCTAAACATAAAGACACCACAGAAAATTAAATTCTCCGATAAATATGTGCAAAACGCTAATTTATTTTCTCATAACTGTAACTACCTCAAATGACAACATACCAATATGGGTTGCGAGGCGACTTCTACTAAGTCAGGTCAATCTTCCCAGTGTTGTGGCTCATATATTCCCTCATGTGTCAAGGCAACAGTATTGACCTTATCTTAAATGCTTAAAGTCTGCCCCCCCCCCCCTCCCCAAAATACTTGCTGCTTATTTTTTAGCAAAAAGCCTTCATGCTGCTGTGGGTTAATATAGGCTCTGTTTCTTCTACTACGCTGCCACCATTAGAGGCATTTTCAGCCACTTCAAGTTCCGTGTATTTGTTAAATTATCTTAACGTCTTATTATCTTTAAGGATTACAAAACATAGACATGCACAGATGAAAATCTGAACATTAGAGAGACTTTGGTAAAATAAATTTGCAAGTTGTTCTTCCTTATTCTTGTTTTTTTGTGTAAACTGGCCAACACTGTCAGTTTGGAGTTGGCGTGCTAAATACTGATTTAAGGACAGGTCTATGCAGCACATAATAATCCAATGTGCCTGGCTTGGCCTTGGCTGGTCGGCTTTAAACCAGCAAAAGATAGAAAGAGGCTCAGATTACTGTGTATTTTAGTGCTTACTGCAGGTAGAGCACAGTCTCACACATATGGGGATGATCTTTTTTATCAGTGTTTTATACCAAGACAACGCAAAAAAAGGCCAGACAAATTGAATTGTCTGTTTATACTGTTTAAGATTAAGAAGACATACTTAAAAGTATTTAATATAATTATATACAAAGTTTCTTGTGGACTATCCTGGTTGGACTAAATGGGTGTCGGAGTGCACATTGTGCAAAGCTGGCATGTGTTTCTATGTATGACGAAGGTGCCGTAGATGTCATCTGTCATATGGCCCCAAAGTGAAAAGGCTGGGCAAGTTGACTGAGTTTGTTGTTACACCCTGGGAAAAGGGTTAAGATACACCAGAAGTGAACCAAAATACGCCCCCCACAAAAAATTTCCTACAATGAAAATAACAGCTGAAGATTACACAGTTTGTCTTTGGCCACAGTACAAATGTTGAAAGTGTATTGTCAATAGCTAATGTTTCAACCGTAATTAGAACCTCATGCAAATCCCGCCCAGGCGCTTGGAAGCCAAACAAACTCGTACACTACTGCTTTGTTTGCTATTTCTAGCTTCTCAGCTAGGCAAGGCAAGGCAAGGCAAGGCAAGGCAAATTTATTTATATAGCACAATTCAGTACAGAGACAATGCAAAGTGCTTTACATGATTAAAATATAGGAATAAAAGCAAGTAGGGATAGAATGTAAAAAAAAAAAAAGTAATTTTAAAACAGTTTAACTTGAACATTGAACATTTTAAAACAGTTTAACTTGAACATTCGAAGGCAATTTTAAACAAATGTGTTTTTAATCTCGATTTAAAGGAACTCAGGCTTTCAGCACTTTTACAGTTTTCTGGAAGTTTGTTCCAGATACGTGGAGCATAGGAACTAAATGCTGCTTCTCCGTGTTTGGTTCGTGTTCTAGGTATGCAGAGAAGGCTGGAGCCAGAAGACGTAAATACTTATTCTTCAGTGGTCTGTTTTTTTGTTGTTGTTTTTTTAGGGAAATTTGAGTGGTTCTATTCTAAATAAGTCAGGTGCCTATAAATGCACATCATGATCAAATTGTGTACCCATATAATGGAAAAATCTGATTAGTTTCTTGTTTTTCTTTATCCAAATACGTTTCAATCTGATTGTGAAATTTTGTGTATGTAAACATGGCTACTGATGCGGAGCCGGTGGACCAAAGAAAGGACTAGCTTCCTGTTGATATGACCAGCTCTACAACAAATTGTGGATGGGCAGACAAGGGGGTGAAGAAATGAAATAGGATCAAGAAGAAATGTAAAGAGTGAGGATACACATTTTTTTGTTTATATAAATATATTTGTGAGGATGCTGCTTTTTTGTTATTAGATGGAAAAAAACAGAATAATTATTTTCTTAGAATATTATTTCAGATTTTTGTTTATTTGTTGTTGTTACAGGTAAAGTTTATAAAACACAAGTCATTATTTCTATCATTAAATTTCAGAGATTTATACTTGTAGACTTATTAAAGCTTATCTGAAGTTGATTTAATTCTTTCTAACCACACAGAGAAGGCTTAATTAATTATGTTAAAATTACAAGTAAATGATGTAAATGTGTAAATGACAAAATAAGTCAGAAGATAAGTAAACAGAGTATCAAAGTGTTTCCTGGCTTGCTCAAGAGCACTCTTTTTTTTTTTTTTGTACAAATCTAAATAGGGTCAGACTAATCCAAGGATGGTTACGTCAATACAATTTGGCATATTGTTAATGATAATGATATTCGTCTTTCTATGCTAAGGAACATTAAGCAATAAAAAAATACTATTTCCGTGACAATTTATTTTTCCATAAGCATGAAATAAGTGAAATATAGTGACATTTAAATTGCAAACCTTGACAATCTTTGAGAATTCAAAAAATGACATTTAAATTGTAAACCTTGACAATCTTTGAGAATTCAAAAAATGATGTGTGGAGAATCCAAACATGTGAAAGCTGTTTCACTGATAGCGTAGAAGACGAAAGAAGCTGTGTTGAGGAATGAAAACATCCAATCACTGCCTACAGGGTGTCAGCAGCCAAACCCTGGCATGAGCAGACACGTCTGTTTTTCCCAGTGTGACAGTGATCGAAGGTTTTTAACCCTAGAAACGTGATTTACTCAGTCGTCTTCCAGAACACGGTGCGTTTTGTGATGCAAAATCAGGATTTCATGTGTCAGGATACTCATGAAGTTATGCAGTACAAAAATATTTGCAATTGGTAATAAGAAGCAGAGGCCTGAGGATGTTTATGGTATAATTTGCCTTATTATGGAATCTACTTACCTCCTTATTTTGGAAAAGAAGATTTTCACTCTGCAGTGTCCACCGCACACATTGATCCCAGAATAAAGATGCATAATAAGCCTTTAAATTAATTCGGCAGAAAAATCCTATCTTTAATTTGAGTACATTTATTCAGTAAGGATAATTTTTTTTTTTTTTTTTTACTAAATCACTGGTGCCTCACCTGCTGGCACACCTAACAATTACTATAGAATTAATGGAGTTGAAGCATTTTTTTTGTTCATGCCATACTTAAGTTGAGCAGAGTGGAATTTTTATTTGGTGACCCATAACTTCCTATTTCCTTTGGTTATAAACAAGATTTGACACAGAAGCCAATTTCTTTTAGCCACTCTTCAAAATTCTTAAGTCAGGTAATGATGACAAGAAAATAACGACTTGCCTAAACTTGCATATCCTACAATTAGAGAAACAATACATTTTAAAACAACTAAACCTGTGACAAACCAGGTTGGATATTGTTTGACAGACGAATGGGGTATTCAAAGGGGCAAGGTGTTCGGCACAATCTATTTCTTCCATCAGAACCTCCTAGGGATAAAACCGAGAAAGAGTGCCTTAATTTAGGCACTCTTTCGGCACAAAGCCGTTTATTCATTCAAATAACTCAAGACATCATTGGCACAGGCTAAGGCATTATGTTGCCTTGTTTTAGAGAGTATAGTGTTGGATATTTTTTTCCAATTTTGACCTTTGTCTATTGATCTTTTTATCTTTACCAAATGAGGTGAGTTGTCTCTTCATTGGTTCAAGTTTGGTATTTAACATTTCAACTGGAAAGTCACTGGTGACATTCTATACGCACAGATGCCTGAATATTTTTTAGCAAGACACATTTACAGTGATTGCAACATTGGAGGGATAGCAGGTTCACTACTATCCCATATGCTGTTTGCGGTTATGGTAACGTGTAAACAGTTTTGACACAAAGCAAAGAGCTGATGGGCATGAATAATACCTTGTCAGTTAAGTGTCACTTTTTTTTATCTGGAGGCTTTTGTTTTAAAGGTATATAGCCACATAATATGCTTATAAAAAGGACCAAAAACCATTTGATCATTATAAAATAAGGTTATATACACCAAGCCTCCATCTTGATAGTGTTTTGATTGTCCTTTTTGAGCCGAAGAATAATTTGTTATCAGGCGCAATTAACAGCTTTAAACAGATCTGTATTGCAGTTATGTCTGCTTAAAAGTGTAACTTTCTATAGATTTTCTAGACATCAGAGAAACCAAATTGAGGCTGTTGAAGCTTGCAAAAAGAAAGGTATGCCATGTGTATTATTGGTAGTGTCATCCTTAGAATAAGTGGATTTAATCTTTTTCTTTTGTTGCAGACTTACTTTACTGCTTATTCTGT
This sequence comes from Fundulus diaphanus, assembly GCA_037039145.1. NCBI lineage: Eukaryota > Metazoa > Chordata > Actinopteri > Cyprinodontiformes > Fundulidae > Fundulus > Fundulus diaphanus. Next base: position 38,689,155 of record CM073135.1, read on the forward strand.
AAAGTAAGTCAAAAAAGATTGTAGAACAGTCAATTTCAAAAGAAAATGATTTCTCTCTCACACCTACAAACACTTCCTCTGATGTGGTTTTCATCTCTGCCAGTGACATTGATATCATCATCTTGTTGGGCAAGTGGAGCGTCTCTCTCCCTAACAGAATTTTCACGAGCTGTTCACTCTGCATTTTATCATGCAGGTTTTTCACACTTCCCAGAGCATGTTCACATTTCAAATATAGTAAGATTCCTCCTCTAAGATTAATCTCATTCAGAGAATATCACGTGCAGGCTTACAGTCGGGTGTTTGCGAGCCTGTGTATATGTGTCAACAGGCTTCTGTGGCCTGTTGAACCACTTAAAGGATTCTATTTAACGGGTCAGCCGAGCAATTAATCAAGGGTTTAATTGGAATCCCGAGTGGAGTGACATGATTTATGCAAATAAGGTCATTAATATGCAGGCCCGCATTCGACGGCTAAATTAAAATGGCTCATCCGCTAGTGCAGGCTAGCACTTTCATTACGGTAAATTAGAGAGCAATAATAACTCCAAATACACATATTTATTTTCTACAGACAGTTTGAATAAGACGTGCCCACAGCAAGAAAAATGTGAAAAAGAAGGAAGTTCTCATAAGGGAGACAGTGGGGAGTAGGCAATGCTAATGCTGTTAATTTTACCTCATTAGAAAAACACTGCTATCTGCAGGGCTCCAGTTTTAATTGGATCACCAAGCAATTTAAACCACATTTCGCTCCTAATCACCTCCCCCCACCCAATGTTTTATAAATTATATTGCTGGGGTAGTTTGAGAAGTGCCAAAATATTTTGCTCGGTCAGTATTGATACCAGTGTTTTTCCTATCCTGCTGCCCTTGGTAACTGCACTCCAATGGACGGCTCTTGATCCTCACTCTTCACATTTCTGTTATTAGTATTGTCGTCCTCCGTGTCATATTCCAAGTTTTACCGAGTAAACACATTAATAAAATGTCTAATCTTAAAGTAATTCTATACAATTTTCAAAAATAATTTTTTTATCTTTGCCAAAAATATTTCAGCTGAATCAGAAATTACTTCAAGACCTCTAAGTAGATATGAGTATTGCTTGAAAACATATTTCCTTCATTAATTCTTTGTATTAGAAGTAAAAGTGAAGTGTGTACCATGTGTTTGAGAAAGGAGTTGCTGTAAAATAAAATTTTACCATTTTAATACAGACTAAATATGAAGTTGACATTTAAAATTATATTTACTATCTAATTAGTGAGCAGTGCAGTTAGCTTGACTTGCATTATTAAAAATACATGTATTTCATACACAATGTAGATCATTGCCTTTACCCTTGGATTTCCAAAATCCTGTCAATTTTTTACAAATCCAGCATGGTCAAGATTCAAAGCTCAAAAGAATAAAAATAAGAAATTTTGCTTAACTTCGTTCAGCCTTTTGAGAAGTCTCAAAAGAGCAATTAATATGCAGCTTCCTTTTTAAATATTTTCTTAAATGTCTGTACTTATTTAGACAACTTGTTGTAAACCCGTCATTAATGCTATCAGGGTATTCTTCACTAAATATCGTTGTATTTCTGTGCTTTTTGTGTCTCTGCTTTGTCTTCTGTAACCCCCAGTCAGTCGAGGCAAATGACTGAGTTACACAGAAAGATAACCTCTGTGGAAACATAAACTGTTTTCTGATCTGACCGTTTTTGAGCATAGAAACAAAGTTGACCACCCACTTGCAGATCCTTTGGTACCAGGTCTTGACATTCACATGGCCTCATCAGTGCTTTTGTGTCTCTGCTCTGTCTTCTCTAACCCCCAGTGGGTCGAGGCAGATGACCGTTCACACTGAGCCTGGTTCTGCTGGAGGTTTTTCTCCCTGTTAAAGGGGAGTTTTCCTGTCCACTGTCGCTTCATGCTTGCTCAGTATGAGGGATTGCTGCAAAGCCATCGACAATGCAGACAACTGTCCACTGTGGCTCTATGCTCTTTCAGGAGGAGTGAATGCTGCTTGTCAAGACTCGATACAATCTGCTGGGTTTCCTTAGATAGTAAGGAATCTAAGATATTTTACTGATCGGGAAAAAATAAGATTTTTTCTTTTTGGTTTCCAACAGGCCCAATTCTAGTGAGGACTGATTTTTGCTGGAGCATCTCTTGTTTCATTCCTTGTCTGTTGTAGTTGATTTTAAATGATCAGAGAGGAAAGCCTGATTTTCAATATTGTATGAAATTGTTATGTTTGACACATTATCACTTGCAGACAAATGGATGTCAAAAACTATATTCAGCGGACAACCTTTTCAAAGAAATTAATAATCCTTAGTGGTATATTTTTAACAGCTTGAATAATCAGACAAATGTATAAAATCTGCACCAACATTGAAAGCCACATGTGACATATTGTAGCACTAGTGGTCTTGCTGCTGTATGATACAGTTTATGTGAAATGGTTGGTTTTGGGCAACAAATCACCCTGTGATGGAAACGTAAACCTCTCTGTTTTGCAAGCTTGGGAGAATGGAGGCTTAGTATGAGATTGTCTTGTTGGGTTGAAGCTGCAAGGTTCAGAGCAAACAGTCAGAGAAACACATTTATTTTGAAGCTGGGTGGAAATGGAGAAATTAAACACTGTTGTAGAGTAGTTTGTGTTTTAATTATAATCAAGGCACTAACTCATCTTTATTTTCCAACAGTTGTCCTCGCAAGGACAGAACTAACAACACAAACCAATGTCATTAGCTAACAGATGTAATTTTGCACTTTATCTCTGCCAGTGACAGTTTCAAATCTATTTATGTAGCCTAATACATATGAACTTAAAAAACACAGTGCTACATTTCCTAAATGTGCATTAAATTAACAATTGCAGTTCAGTACCATGGCCTTTTGGAACATCTGTAAATCATTTAGTATAAAGGATGTCATGCTGAAAGGTCTTAATAACCTCACTGTGTGAAAAACAGATGAAACCACTTTAAGTGAATAATATCCCCTTAGTAGGATGGCAATTTTCTTTTCTTGTTCTCTGCTTTATTACTCAGTTTGGGTGTCACAGAAAAGAATGAGAATATTTCTTCTGACACCCCTTCCAAAGAAAAAGTCAAATTAATCAATTGCGGGGTTTTTTAAAACAGGATTTTTACTCTTTAGGTTTCAAAATCCTCTACAATTCTTTAAAATTTGTCAGACATATTTCTCACTATAATGCAAAAACCTAAACCTGGTACTTGGTGGCAGAAATGATCAAGGACATTTTAACGGCTGAATTGTTTATTTGAATGTTGCGTTCTCAAAAGCAGAAATTATTAACCCATTTCTCTCTTGTCCACCTGAAGCGTTGGCTATAGGTTTAGGTTACTTGTGTTTCTTTAGTTTTGTAGGTCCCCTACAAAACTGTGAAGGTAACCATTTTCCGTAAAAGGCTCTTTTGTGTTGTACATTTGAGGTCAAAGCACTATTAATACCCATCTATTAATAGGAAAGTACATCTTTTACTGCCAAAGCAGCCCTGATCTGTTGAGCAATGATTTCCACCATACATATAACGACTGTTGCTGTTGGAGTGTTTATTGGTCTGACTTGTTTATTCAGCACATTCCACTGATACATTGCAAGTGCATCTCTATAAATTTGAATATGATAAGGGAATTTAAACTAATTTAGTATTTCAATTTAAAAAAAATTTAAACTCGAATTTTGATCATTAAAGCTAACAGCTAATGAAACCTCAAAATAAAGTTTCTGTGGAAATTGAATTTTTTTTGCACATGACCACTAAAACTAAAAGCCAAACTCCTAAAATCTGAGGTGTCATTGCTGCCAAATCACTCTTTTGTTGTTTGAAGTAAAAAAAAAAAAAAAAAAAAAAAAAAAATATATATATATATATATATATATATATATATATATATATATATATATATATATATATATGTGTGTGTGTGTGTGTACACTACCGTTCAAAGGTTTGGGGTCACATTGAAATGTCCTTATTTTTGAAGGAAAAGCACTGTACTTTTCTTTAAAGAAATACACTCTATACATTGCTAATATGGTAAATGACTATTCTAGCTGCAACTGACTGGTTTTTGGTGCAATATCTACATAGGTGTATAGAGGCCCATTTCCAGCAACTATCACTCCAGTGTTGTAATGGTACAATCAGTGTCCGAAATCAACTTCCTGATTCACCGGCCAAGTTGGCCGGTAGATGTAAAAATCAACCGGCCAGGCATATTTTTTACCGGCCAAAATATTAATCCTGACCAGAGCTCATTTTTTATCAAAAATTAAGAGTGAGATTATGTTAATTTTTGGGGGGCGTGGTTGGGGGCGTGGCTGTCTGGACCCTGGAAGAGAAATCTTTGTTTCCTGACTTTAATAAGAAAATATTGTAGTTGATTATAAAAGACACAATATGAATGATCAGATTCACATCCAGGCAATAAAAAACACTACAGATTATCATTATTCTATCCATGTTGGTCTAATTTGTGAATGAGGCAGAGTTTCATCAAGCCCGTACGGTTCAACATTTTTCTCTCAGCTGCCACACTTAAAGCACGCAGGGGTTCACGCTGCGTCTTTACACTGATCCAATTGCTGGATTTTACCCTCGTGCGCTACGCGGTTGTGGACGGATGAATCCAAGTTTGAGGTGTTTGGATCACAAAGAAGAACGCTTGTGAGACACAGAACAAATCAAAAGATGCTGGAAGAATGCCTGACGCCATCTGTTAAGCATGGTGGAGGTAATGTGATGGTCTGGGGTTGCTTTGGTGCTGGTAAGGTGGGAGATTTGTACAGGATAAAAGGGATTCTGAATAAGGAAGGCTATCACTCCATTTTGCAACGCCATGCCATACCCAGTGGACAGCACTTGATTGGAGCCAATTTCATCCTACAACAGGACAATGACCCTAAACACACCTCCAAATTGTGCAAGAACTATTTAGAGCAGAAGCAGGCAGCTGGTATTCTATCGGTAATGGAGTTGCCAGCGCAGTCACCAGATCTGAACCCCATTGAGCTGTTGTGGGAGCAGCTTGACCGTATGGTACGCAAGAAGTGCCCATCCAACCAATCCAATTTATGGGAGCTGCTTCTGGAAGCGTGGGGTGCAATTTCTCCAGATTACCTCAACAAATTAACAGCTAGAATGCCAAAGGTCTGCAATGCTGTAATTGCTGCAAATGGAGGATTCTTTGACGAAAGCAAAGTTTGATGTAAAAAAAATCTTATTTCAAATACAAATCATTATTTCTAACCTTGTCAATGTCTTGACTCTATTTTCTATTCATTTCACAACGTATGGTGGTGAATAAGTGTGACTTTTCATGGAAAACACAAAATTATTTGGGTGACCCCAAACTTTTGAACGGTAGTGTATATGTATGTGTGTGTGTGTGTGTGTGTGTGTGTGTGTGTGTGTGTGTGTGTGTGTGTAAAAATCTGGACTAACCACTTTTTGACAGCAGTGGTGCAATCCAGTAGAGAGTGAAGAGCATTACTCTAACTTGGCTTCAGAGACATCTGTGTAGCAGTGGAAGGATGACTGGTGCTGAGGTATAATAGCTACAATTAGGCGTGACATGATAAACAATAATTTACTTAATTGCACGGTAAATTTTAATCATATGATTAATTAAAATAAGCTCAATAATTTGCATATGCAAGCTTGATTTTTTTTCCCCCTTGTTACCCTCTCCCCTCTCTGAGACTGGATAACACAAGGTTTCAGTACAGTGCACGGTCTCCCCTATCTTCTCATTTCCTCAGTGTAGGAGGAGTTAAATTTTGTGTCAGGTAGGCACAGGCTCAAAGTTTTGCATGAGAGCCTCGTGATGGAGAGCCAGAGAAATCCTAGTTTGAAAATCTGTCTATCTGACCCAGTATGTCGAGAGGATATACTTGTGTTATTATGCCAATATCATATTAGTTGAAAAACATCTCCAAATGACAATATTATGGTTTAGCGAGATAATTTTTGGAAAACTGTATCATCCAGCAAAAGTTATCATGGCAGGCCTAGCTGCAAGTGGCAGCATATGAAAAAAATACCAGAGGGTCACGAATGGCGTTTTGCGGGACCCCACATCAAAGAGGAGCACTAGATGAGGTAAGACTATTAATCATGACAGAAAAAGTTCTTTCAGATAAGTGAATAATCTGCTGTGCCACGGATACCAACATAGTGGTTAAATCTGGACAAGAGGACGGACTGATCCAATTTGTCAAAGGCTACTGTGAGGTCTAAAAAACAAGAGCCACAGGGGAGTTTTGATCAACAAACGTAGAGATATGATTATGTATTTTTTTAATAAAGCGGTCTCTGTACCATGTTGTGAACTAAAGCCGGACTGTAAAAAGGTGCCATTACTCTTTAAAAATGTTGAAGTTGAATAAAAACATTTTTTATTCATTTTTTATTCATAGTGGGTAAAATCGTGCTTCCATCCTGAAAGTAGTCAATACATTATGTTGTCACAAAAACAAGGTTAAAAAATCATTCTCTGTGGGAGCTGCAGGCCTGTAAAACTCTAACTAATCTTTGCCATTTGTTCTGAAGGGCATGGATTTGTCAGACCTTTGTTCCTGCTCTCACCCATAGATATTATATACTCACCACCCTCTGTCTGTCAAGTTCCGTGGGAATCGCCTTATCTATTGGTTGTCCCATATGTCAATCATTGTGACACACTCACGTAACACCAATGTGTATGCTCGTTCCTTTTGAGTTTCCGCTTGCTGGCTGTGCATGCACACTTCTAGTGTTTAGGTATCCGGTTAGCTTGATGGCTAGATTAGCGGTTAGCCATTCATTGTAGCTCCGCTGCTCTCACCGTAGACTTTGAACATGGCTGAGAGTCACAATAAGCAAACCGCGTTCATGTATATGAGAGGAAGAGGAAGGACTCAGTAAAAAGAAATGAGACCAGAGTCTATTTGGGAGATTTTTTTTCACGCGATCCCCCTGAAGAGCAGAAGAGCATGTCTTTCATTTTTCTTTTGGACTTTATAAAACATTTCTACCTTTTAATATTTTTTGAAGACATATGTACACAGATGGACATAAAACCTCACCAGCCATTTTATTAGTTACACCTTGCTTATACTGGGTTTAACCTACTTTTAGCCTGAGAAATGCCATGATCATAATTGGCACACATTCAGCAAGGTGTCAGAAATATTCCTCAAAGGTTGACATGATGGCTTCACCCAGTTGATACAGATTTTGTCAGCATTATGTCTATTATGCAAATCTCCCGTTCTACCACTTCCCAAAGGGGCTTTGATGGATTATGATCTGGAGACTGTGTAGAACATTTTAGAGACAAGATTATGGGTACATCGTTGTCATAGTGGGATGGACATGATGAACAGAGACAATGCTGTTGTCAGCCCAATTGGTAGTACTTAGCTGAAGTGTCCCAAGAAGTATCCCGCACATCATTACACCACCAGTCTGAACCCTCGGCACGGATGTATGCTTTCAATGCTGCAATATTGTTTCTGCCAAATGTTGACTCTGCCACCTGAATATTGCGTCAGAAATTGTTCCAGTCCTGTGTGATTTTCTGCTGCTGTAATATGTCTGCTTAAAGATTTCCTGTCTTGTGTTTTCTAAGATGGTGTTCCACATATATTGGTTGTAACGAGCTATCTGTGCTACTATAACTTTTCTCTCATACCAAACCATTCTACCTAACCTCCTCTGGTCTCTTAAATCAACGAGGCATTTTCACCCACATAACTGTCATTCCCTGGATGATTTCCCTTTTTCTCTGGTGATTCTCTGCAGACTCAAGAGATTTATGTGTTAAAATCTCAGTGGATCGGCATTTTCTGAAATACTTAGACCAGTCAGTCTGACACCAACAACAATGCTACATTCATAATCCCACAATTCCTCGTTATTTCCCCATTCTGATGCCTAAAATTGAGCAACATGTCTTCACCATGTCTTGATGCCTAAACGCATTAAATACCTGTCATGTGATGGACTGGTTTTGCTATTTGTGTTAACAAGTAATTGAACAGATGTAACTAATGTTGCTAATGAGGGTATATTGACATAAATTAAGCCCAACCTGATAACCTAAAAAAAGGAAAAGTAGGACTTCATACTTAAAACTATGTTCATGGTGAATCTTTCTTTTAAAATATTGCTATTTTTTTTATTATTTTTTTTGCTGGTCTTTAAATCTCGTTTTTAATGCTTTCTGGGATTTAGAAGGCTTTTGCAAACAAAGCCTAATGCCTCCTGTCAGTGTGGATATCATTAGTGGAAACCTTTAGCTGCTGTGTATCTGTTTGCGTCCTTCATGGTTCTTTGCTCAGTTTGCTTTGTAATAGTAAAAACTCCAATGGTGCTTCTATGAAGCTCGATGGGGAATTTGGCAGCTGGTTTATGAGGGGCACAATAGGTGACAACAAACATAGAAATGGCCATGGAACAAGCTTTAAGTATGCAACACTGTGGCAGCATTGAATAGACTGCACTGATTGGTTGTTGATGTCCTGTTATTAGACATAAACATCACCATTTTGTTTAAAAGGATAGAGGGACTAATGGGCTCAGTTCAGTGTTTTTGTCTCACATACACAAGCTCTTGGTTATTTCCCTATTTTATTCACCACACACACACGCACGCACACACGCACGCACGCATGCACACACACACACACACACACACACACACACACACACACACACACACACACACACACACACACAGCTCGTCCTCTTGTGTGCCAGGGCTCACTGGCTGCGTAGGGTTTCCTGTAATTACAGCAGTGAGCAGGGAGCTGTCTTTGCATGGCAGATGGTCCAGCACCATGCTGCATCAGGTATCCGTGACAACCGTCTCCCTTCTCGCAGTTAACAGCACCATCATGGCTCTTTACAGTGACCAAATGTCATTACTGTCTCTGTTGAGACAGACAGAGCAGAAACAGGGGCATGGAGGAGTGGCCGGGGATCAGAGAGGTTATAGTGGGGGTGGAAGGATGGATTTGTAACTGTGATGGAGAAAGAAAGGGATTAAAGTTGTTTTTTTCCCCGTTAAGACAAATCAGTTGTCAAATGCACAAAGGCAGAAGTTATGCTGTGTTGTAGCTACAACAGCTGATGGAGATACACTTTAGTAAAATCCTTTTGCATTTCAATATAAACTGAACCCTTTCTGATTATCTTTAAGAAATTTGTCTCACTTATTCATTGCAAGACAAACTATTCACAACCTTTGAGGTGTTCCATAGTTTCTCACTACAACCATGAAAGTACTTTGTTGAGGTTTCATGTGATGGGAAAGTAGCACATCATTGTGAAGCAGAATGAACATATATCGTTTTTTTCTAATATTTCACAATTTAAAAGGTTCACACTTGTTTGTATTCAGTATCTGAATCAGTACTTTGTAGAGCCACCTTTCACTTCAATTACAGCTGCAGGTGTTTAGGGGTATGTCTCTACCAGCTTTAGACATTTATAGACTGACATTTTCCCCATTGTTCTGAAGCTGAAGCTCATTCTGACTACTACCACTACTAATTTAATAATGGTACTAGAGCATTATTAAATTTCAAATCTACGTTGACTGGGTCATTCTAAGAACTCTGATGTGAATCACTCCATTTTATTTCTTGCTTTACATTGAGGGTCATTGTCTTGGTGGACAGTTTTAGCTTATTTAAACGTGTGTTATTGTCTGAACAGAGATGTGAGTTCATATAAACTCAAGTCTTTTTGTTTGTCGTTATGAATTCTCTGAAGAGAAAATGTTTGGTGTTATTGTTTTTGGTTATACTGCTTTGTAACCTAACCCTGCCTTAAATTAGCGTAAACCTGGCATAATACAAATGCAAGCCACACTATTCATATAGTTTTCCTTCAACTCAATAGTTATGTTTTTGTTGTCTGTAAAAAGCAATGCCAACAGAAATGCATTGATTTTTTTTTTTTTGGTTGTAATGTGAAAAACTTAAAAGTGTTTAAATGCTTTTACAAGGTACAGTAACCAGTGTGACCCTTATGACAATCTTATATTTGAACTCACATCTGATATTACAATTGATACTGGTTTTATGTTAAAAAGGTAAGCGTCAAACTGTTGTCTGCCACTTTGTTACCCTAAAGTAGCTTACTTAATGTGTCTCTTAAGACTTTTCTTTTATTTGTATTTGTTAAGCCAAAATGCTGAGACATAAAAGTCAAATAAGCTGTAATAAACAGTGTGATTAGATGTAATACATTTTAGCCGGATGGCTGCCTAGTGGTTAGAGCGGCGTACTTGCGGGTACAGCAAGTATCTGGTTTGAACCCCACAGATTGCCACTATGGGTCCCTGAGCAAGACCTTGAGCCCCAGAATGCTCCCTGGGTGCCGCACAGTGGCAACTCCCTGCTCCCTAAGGGATGGATTAAATGCGGAGGGTAAATTGCTTTGAAATGCATGTTGCAATGACAAGAAAGATGATTAATATTATTAGTTATTAGGTTTATTTGTATTATTAAGGTTCATATTATCTCTTGTGTGTAATAAACTCTGAACTCTACTGTTGAATATGCTTACGTTGTTAAAAATGCTGTTTTGAAGCAGTGGTTAAGGTATCAAGTATGTGCAAAAAGCTTCCATCTCCTTGTCAAGGTGTGTGCTTCCTTGGAGCACCAGAGGGAGGCAGTGACACACCTTTCTGGGGCAGGACGCGTTTGAGGCATTTTTTTGTCGACACAAAAATGATTTGTTTATTCAATTAATCACTTATTCACCTGTTCAGATGGGTAATGAACCAAACAAGTCAATCTTGTTTTATGCAAAATATCACTCGATGTTCCTTGTGTTGGTGTTTCACTTGCTTGGGGGAAAAATAATTTGACTTGAAGTCATTGTGTGGGCCCTTCATCATTATTGGCATATCTTAAAGGCTACTACAGGCTGGACTTCATTAAATATTAAACTCCAAATGAAATGCCATGCTTAGGGTACCTTTTCAGAGCAGACTTTTCTGTTAAGAAGATATATAACATTTTCCCTAATGTTTTTATTTTTAAAAAGCAGCTTTTCTGCACAATGAGCTCTAGAGACTTCAGAATAGAGGCAGGTTTCTTTGTCAGCTGTTTTAAGTTATTGATTCTGATGCTGCTACCCCAACAGATACCTGCAAATTAGATTAGACTCTGCGCAACATCTGCAGCATCTTGTTGCCAACACTGAAGGACCTCAGCTTCCTCAACAAGCACAGTCTTCTCTGTTCCTTCCTGCAGGTAGCGTCACTGTTGCGTCATTAGTCCAGTCTGTTGTCCATGGTGAACACTGACGTATTTATTCTCTTCCACCACTTCCACTACTTTCTCTATCAAAACAATGTTTGACATATCCCTGTTTCACAATAAAATCTATAATCATCTTGTTTGTCTTTATCAGATCAAACATGAGATGATCCCCCCCCCCCCCATCCCACAAACTGGTTTGTTTGACATATAGTCATTAATCCAGGTTAAAGTGGATGCATCCATTGATGTTTGGTGTCCTCTGGTTCAGGGATGGACTGGCAACCTGTCCAGGTTGTAGCCCGCCTCTTGCCCAACGGATGGCAGGAGATGGATGTTTCTGACATAACTTTAATAGCATCTGGTCACACAGTTGCGATGAGGTCATTATGTTTGTGATAAAAATTGAAATGATAGAAAAGTGAAAACAATAGCTGTTTCTATTTTATTCACCACAATAATTGTTTATTATATATATATGTATATCTGGAGCGTGTGATGAAAATAATTTCCCTCTGGGATTATTAAAATATTTCTGATTCTGATTATTCCTTTAGCTAATCGGTGGTTATTTTCTATTAGTCAATAAAGGAAGGAAACTTTATTATCTTTATTATCCTTTCTATTTTCTATCCAACTATTAGTGTTGGATTAAAATGTATTTCTGCATTACATGTTTTGGATCTCATGGATTGAATATTAAAAAGAAAATACTATATTGTATGCTCACAGCCTTATTGGATTTATATACTGAGACTCTTTAGTGCACATGCATTTATTTTGAGTTTCACCTTTTTATCATGTTACCTGCTGGGCGTCCTTCCACTTGTCCCCGTCTCTCAATGATGTCCTTGGTAACATGTTTACAGCTGCATGCAGATGTTGTGCGTCAGTCTTTGAGCAGGACCGACCTCTCAGTGCCCTCAGGTAGTTAACAAACACAGCGGATATTTATGCAGACGGTGACCAGGGATGATGATTGTAAGGAAAATAAATAAATCAGGCAAAATAAGTGACTTCAGCGTAAAGTGAGCAAAATTTACTTTCATTCCCATTATTGGAATGGCTGAGCATTGGTTGAGTTTTATTTTTATGCTTCACATTAAATTCCATTCCTCTTTTCTTCCCTATTTTCCCTTCATTTTCTGCACTCCACCCAGCACTGCAGAACCGTGCATGGGGAGGTTAGCATTTTTAAGAGTTCACACTGTGCTTTCCAATCAATGGTGGGTTTGTGCTATGGTATAATTTCTTACACCCTGTCTGATCATAAATGTACCTCTTGATCTGTCACCGCTGAGAAAAATCAATACTTGCTCAGAAGGCCAGCTGTTAGGATTTTATTATTACTTGAATCAGTCAAGTCTGCAGTTCAAAGTTAGTGCAGGGCAAGCCTAAGCAACAGCGGAGCTTTTAGTTCATAAAACTAACATGTCTTTGAAACCTGTATATGGGCGTTATTGATCCTGTGCTTTTAAAGCAAAAAGGGTTTTCACCTTGTGTTCCAGTATCCACAACAGTGGTGCTTTGTATAAAATGGTTAGCACAGTTTGAGTGCCTGGTCATATACAAGATTACAGGGAACAAAATGTGTGTGCTTGTGTTTTTTTTTTCCTTCCTTTAAAAACACAATGTAGAAAATGAGACATCAATAGAGATTTAGTAGTTTGTTTATATTGAATAAATAAAGCTGACATTTTTCACAACAGAGATGATTGCATACCAATAAAAGCCTAGGAAACTGTAAACGGAAAATTAGCTTTTTAGTGGTTTGTGTGTGATAAGCAGGACATAATTGGAAGCCTAAGATCCACTAGATATGAATGTTTTTCATTCTTGTTCAGGTTTGACTAAACTAGATCCACTTGTTGGTCCCTGACAATGTTCTCTTATTCTTTAATTTTATGTGAATTTAATGTGAGCAGTATAAATTGATATATACTGTAAGGGGATATTCAGTCCTGGACACATTCATTGGCACCCCTTGTAAAGATGTTTAAAAACCTTCAATTAACATCATCAAATAAATCTAGCCTTTCATTTCAGTACATTTATTCAGTGAGGAATTGTGCTCTAAGAAATTAGACTTATTGACACAATTCTTGTTTTTTTTTATTTGACTTTTGTTTTATTAAGAGGGTACGGATGTTAAGGAATTTTGTATTTGAATTCCTGTATCCCTGGGGTATGAATATAATGCGACACAAAAACCCATTTAGCCACTCTTTAAAATCGGAAAACCAAGAAAACCTGTTGTCAAAGTAAGGGAGATGTTCATATGTATTTAAATAGTTGCAAGACTGTGGAGCCGGCCATTTAGTCAGTGCAAAAATTACCTTAATTTGTGTAGAACTTGAACATGTGCAAAACACAACATGGCCACTGTTGAGGATGGTAAGGGTCTTTAATGCCGTGGGCCTCTTTTTTTTTTTTTTTTTCAATAGCCCATTGAACTTTTTTAGAGTAATGCTAGAAAACTGAAAGTCGATTGGCATTGGGTCTTTCTGCAGAGTAACGAGCCAAAATATTTGACTAAATCAGCACAGCAACTGGTAACCAGTCAGAAATTCAACCTTCTTCCACAGCCTCCTCAGTCTCCGGCTCTAAATCTTATAGAGGGCATGTAGTGTGAGCTGAAGAGCGTTTAAGATTCTGAACTCTGACTGATCAATAGAGATTGTGCGTTAAAGATGTCAGGTATGTATTGTCTATAACCTTGTGAAATGCTGTAGGAGAGGAGTGAGTGCTGTCCTATTTGCTAAAGACCTTGTCCAGAATGTTGACAGCAGACGTACCAATGTCTCACTGGTGATTTTGGTAAAATGGTTATTTTTAAGCATGATATTTTTTCCTGCTTGGAAATTTTATTGATTTTTGTAATATTCCCCAGTGTGACATTATGCAACTACAATAAAAGATAGATTTATTTCAAGGCTTATTGAACATCTTTGCCAGGAGTGCCAATAGGTGTGGCTGTTACTATAAGTATGAATAAATCGATGTATTGGCCTTTCATCCTTTGGTTTCATTATTTGGCCCCATCTGAGGTGCCAACATGATGATGGTGATGGGCTCTTTCTAATATGTTATAAATAGGGATACTAACCCTCCTCATGTGTGAGACCAAATTACCTTTTTTGATTACTCCATTTTTGTATATTTGTGCACACTAGGGTATTCATTTTACATATTGTGTTGGTTGAAAATATAACTGTATAAGATATATCTAAGATACATCAGCATGCATTACAATTTCTTTAGGAAGCAATGTCTCATTACTGATTTTTTTTTTTAAGTTTTCAATCTATAAAGGATTCACTACAAAAATGTTTTGCAAACAATTTGTGACCGTTTTTTCAGTTTCAGACTTACAGAAATATTTGATGATCATTTAGGATGTTGCAGCTTTTAGTTTAATGCCAATTTATACCCTAAACATGAATCTAATTATATATTGCAGCAAAATAAATAAAGCATTTATGTCTGAGCACTCAGGATGTATTTATTTGAGGACGTCCAACTATCAAATAAGCATAGAAATGCTTCAGGTATTCTGCTAAAATCATGTGTAATTTGCCTTGTGTTCTGAGTTGTCTATCATTCCTTCTTCTGTGTCTTGCTCTTGTCCTGAGGCCACATACCTCCTGAGTTTTTGTCTCAAAAAGCTGCATCTCAGTCTCCTGTGAGATCCCATATAATCCACCAGTCATCCGAGTCCAGACCCTCATCTCACCAAGGTCGGGATGAAAGAGCGTCTCACCGGAGCTGAGTTCCGTCCGTGCGTGGCAGGAGAAAAGGGAGAAGGCCTTAGTGCGAAATGTCAGTGCTTTTCCTGTGAAGCTTGACTCATCAAAGGAGGATTAGTGTCAGGCCGATGGCCTCGCTGGGCGAGGGACCTGTGATGGGGTAATCTAATGCATCAGAACAGATATGAGCCCTGGATGACACTTCAACACACACACACACATACAGCACACACAGCACATATAGCCAAATTCCCACATTTTACGACTTCTGCCTTTGTGGGTGCAAATATATCCTAAGTGAGTTTGACTCTTTAGCTACTAGGTGATCCTAAAAGTTCTGAGGCGTATCAGTCTCTACCGAGTAATAACGCTGGTCACAGTTTGTTGAAGGAGGTCAGGAGCAATGTACCTCCAAGCAGACATACACCTTGAACACCACACGTCAACGGGCTCGGGTTATAGTGTTATTTTCAAGACACCAGTTGTGGGACTGGGGAAATCTTTCAGCATTATTAAGATAAAAATATAAATAGTTTATATAGTTATATGGTGTTTTCCATATTTCTTTTTCTGTTTTGGGTTGAGAATGTGATCAGGGATGGACAGACAGGTCATGACATGGACTGTTCAATTCAATTTTATTTATATAGCGCCAATTTACGATACATGTCATCTGAAGGCACTTTACAAAGTTAAATTCAATCAAATCATACAGATTGGTCAAAACGTTTCCTATCTAAGGAAACCCAGTAGATTGCATTAAGTCTTGACAAGCAGCATTGACTCCTCCTGAAAGAGCGTAGAGCCACAGTGGACAGTTGTCTGCATTGTCGATGGCCTTGCAGCAATCCCTCATACTGAGCAAGCATGAAGCGACAGTGGAGAGGAAAACTCCCCTTTAACAGGGAGGACAACCTCCCGCAGAACCAGAACCAGGCTCAGTGTGAACGGTCAGCTGCCTCGACCCACTGGGGATTAGAGGAGACAGAGCAGAGACACAAAAGCACTGATGAGGCCATGTGAATGTCAAGACCTGGTACCGAAGGACCTGCATGTGGGTGGTCAACTTTGTTTCTTTGCTCAAAAACGGTCAGATCAGAAAACACTTTCTTTCTACCGAGGTTATCTTTTGATGGTCACTCGAAAGGGGAGCTGTTATGTCCGAGGGTGCTCAAAACGGATGGAAGGGGCACGTTGTCGTAGGCGCGTGGAGAGCTTTTGTGTCAGCGTGAGATGGGAATGAGTCAAACACGCGGAAGAATACAAGAGAGTGAAATACAGAGGCTGCCATCTGTGTCACAAGCTTGGTAAAAAAAAATATATATAAAATTGTTGCATATTTAAGATCTCTGGATTTTGTAAAAGTTTTGGTGTTTATGAGACAATCAAGGCCAAATCTTTTTCTTTTTTTAGGAGCTCTGAGTAACAGTTAAACAATGTCCAGCTCTTTTGTTTTTAGTGATCATTAATCATTGTCAGCATAGCTGACTTGACACTATATGCATAAAAAAATGCATTACTGTAAAATGTCATAAACAGAGGAAGTTGTTAGAGAATGTCCAAGTCAACTTTTCTTTAGCAACTTCTCTGAATCAGCATAATTAGTGTTGCCTCTTTTATTATTGAAATTCTAGTATAATAATAGGATCATGTAGAACCTTATCTTAAGTTTGACATTTCCAAAAGACTGCCATTGTTTCCAGTTTCAGCCTGTTAAATAATGGCAAGCTTTGTTAAGTTATTGTGCTGTGGCTGACAACTCCATTTATACTGAAGGGTATGGGGAGCACCAAAATTGTAAGAAGACGCCACAATCAAGGAGCAAAATGACTAGTACCTGTTAAAGTCTAGTTCTCAGGTGTGGAAGCGCTGAACAGCTGGCGTGCCTTTACAGAATAGTCAGTTCTCTTATAGATTCTTGCACCTTTTGTGGTTCTTATTTTATACATTTCCTTGACACTGAAAATGATTGTGTCAAACAGCACAAAGAGGGTTGTGATTAGCAACCTGTTACGGCTTGGTGTGTTCAAGAATCAGAAAAAATATTTCATGTTCAAGTTTCCAAATGGTCAGTCAGTTGTCAGGGTTATAGAAGCGTTCAGTTTTAGTCTTCAGCTAAATTCACAATTCATCTGTTTAAAACTGAACAGGTGAGGTTGCATCGGTTTGAATGTTTTAAACATTTTGCATTGTGCTGTTCAGGCATTCTAAAAGAGTACGTTTCATTTTATTTACATTTCTAACCCAATATCAAAGAAAGAAGAAAACTATTCAGTGTCCTTTTTTTGTCCATCTGCCAAGCTCTTATTTTATTATTTCAATAGCAGCTCTCACCACTGCCTTGGGACTTGTGGGAGGAGCTGCACACCCTGTGTTAGTTGGAGCTAAATCAAGCATTTTGCAACAAATAAACTACAAGACAAATAGGAACATCATTCTTAATTTGGAAAATCGACAGGCCAAGAAATGAGAATAATATGAAGGCCCTGCCTCGTGCTCTTCATTAAAGCGTCTGCCCTCCACACATGACAAAGCGGATTGTGATTGTGGCACTGATGGGCTGTGGACAATTACAAGTGATGTATTTATGGATTTACAGTGTGATCCAGTGTGAAATATAGCAGCTGTCAGTGCTAAAAATGAAGCATGTAGAGATAAATTACTAGAACTTGACT
The DNA here is from genome assembly GCA_037039145.1 of Fundulus diaphanus. Lineage (NCBI taxonomy): Eukaryota > Metazoa > Chordata > Actinopteri > Cyprinodontiformes > Fundulidae > Fundulus > Fundulus diaphanus. The sequence continues at coordinate 38,706,850 of CM073135.1, forward strand.
TGGTCCTTATTCTGTTATGGAAACCACAGTCAATGCTCAGTAATGAAACACTGAATCTGTTTTTATAAAGATGTAATTTATTTTTATTAGCGCTTTCTGGGTTTGTGTATTATTAATCATTCAGCAGATACATTGGCATGATCTAAATTCTTTAAAATAAAAAAATTGGCGTCAGTGAAGTCGAGGCGGATATGTGGTTTCTTTGATGTTTAGCTCTTCCTGTTTTGTAAAGTATGAGAAAATTGTGACATGAGAACTTGTACAGCTGGATAACAATTAACTAATCCCTGATATAATCAACAATAAATGAGTCTTTTGAGTGCTGGACCTCACCACTGTTAAATTTATTAAAGACAGAGCAATGCAGTACTCTTAAATCAAGAATGGAATAAAATGTAATCTCTGATTCCTATAAACATTGTCTAGAATGTATATTTGGTGACAAAAGGGTGTGGATGTCTGGTGTGGAATAATAATAATAGTGTTGTTTTGTTTTGATGTCAGCGATATGACTCTCCACCCAGGGCACCAATGAATTCAGGATGGCACTCTTAAGGTTGGCATTTAAAATGATGCTATACTGGATGGCTATTTAGGGAACATAAACTGAATTTGATTGGCTATAAATCTAAAATACTGTGATTGATAAAGTCTAATTGTACGATGAAATCAAATTTTTCTGAAACATTTTTCTATAGTATTTCTCATTCTTTTCTGACATGAACACCACCTTGGGTTGATATGAGCATAAACATGGCCATTTATAAATGTTATTCTATGTAGGTCATAGTTTTTTTTTTTTCTTTTAAATTTGTGAAAACAAAAAGGAAAATTGGGTTCCTACTTTTTGTCAAAATATCTTGCTTAAGCTTGCCTTTATGCAAAAACCATTCGAATATGCTTCTATTTAGGTTTCATATTAATCAGTTTGCACATTTTACACAATATCATAATTTTTGTGCGAACTTAAGAAATAACACAACATTTCAAAAGAACGTACAACCATCTTCAAACTCGGGCCTAATGTTTTCAAGATTGTGGTATAATCTGGATGAAAAAATTTAAATTAAAACAAGAATGAAATAAAAAAAAATATGCTGAATTTTTTTTGTTGTACTCTTGTTTTGCCAAACAGCTGATTAATATAAACACAATTGTGCATTTATATAAAATTTCATTTCAGTAAATGTGCCTTAATTTAAGTTTTTACATAGTTTTGAATCATATTTTTCACCGAGGAGCAGTTTTAATCTAGATAAGGGTCTATTTCCTGGTGTCAAGATATGCCGTTTTAAAAACATTCCTCAAAGCTGTTCCTGCAATTTTAACCCCTATAATGAGATACCAGAGATTGTTCTGGCTTCATGAATTGTATACTAAGGCAGTGCTGCCCCTCTCCCATCAGTTGCAATGCATTGCCAGTGAGCTAGGTGTGTGAACGCTCCCATGCTTTTCACTTTGCAGGTAAGAGAAATTTGCTTAAAACATTTCTAGGGCAGGCAAACAAAGACATGGCATTTCTGGTAAGCCATCAGTTGTAGACCCTACCTGAGCATGTAGTGAGACTAATCAAACTGCTATGTTGTTATAGTTGTTACTTTAGAATTAATACCGATCAATAATAACAGAGTATTAATATCAAAATTAGAATGAAGGGCATAGATAACATTGTAGCTGTAATTGTTGCTTTTCTGTTTAAATGAAAGTGTGACACTGTTGGACCAAAAGATTCTCATATTCATGACTGAATACTGCAGACTGAATTGGGCATGTCCACAATACACAGTAAAGACATTTATGGATTTAGTTTTCAACGCGTGCACTATAAGCTGGAATTAGACAGCTATGTGATGACTCTCTCTGATGGTCTAGGAGAACGTGTGGGCATGCACAGAATCAGAAATGTTTACGGAGATCACTGAGGAAATGAGGTAATTCTGCGGTGCCACTAATGGCAGAGTGTTGACAGAGGATATGTTTCATTTATCCTATCTGCATCAAGGTCGACATAGCAATTACCATGGCAGGGGAGAGCCTAAAAAGGAAAATGCACTGGCCCACTGGTGAATATACAACAAATCAACTGGGCCTTGGAGGGCAGGAGATTTTTTTTTTTTTTTTTAAAGGATGAAATAAAACGTAGCTCAAAGGCAAACGATTAAACAGAGCCCAACAGGGTGAGTTTTAACAGTTTATATTTATAGGGATACATTATATCCATCAAACACATTGTATTTCTCAGGGGTTATTTCTATTCATAGCATTTAGTTAATAAGCTTGGTAACTGCACCTGCACTAAATACATATTCTTATATTTTCCACTCATCAGGTGTACCATTCGACATGCATCACGGGAACCATTCCCACCTTGTTAGTATGGTAAACCCTGCAAGCACTGTGTACGTTTTCCAGGAGGCTCTTGTCACCCTAGCCCTACCCTCAACTGAAATTGCTGCTCAGTATCTCATTGTAGTCCCTCTTGATCCTTTTAGCACAGCCTTCCAGCTCGCCATCATCTCTCCTCACTGCCTTCCTCTTCTCCAGGCTCGTTACAGACTGTCAGGCTAGCAGCACAGCACACTTGCTGTGTTCAAGCCAGTTGGTCAGCTGAGATTGGCATGCACACTGTGTCTCGAGGACTGACCTGCCTGCTTGCGCTACACTCCTATTAAAATTCCTGTGCCAGATCCCCGATGAGAAGAGCATAGCAGGGTCAGCTTGGCTTGCTGGCCTCCCTCCCCCTGTCTGCCTAATGAAGAGGACGCCCGCAGGGTTCATTATTAAAGAACTGCTAATAACAGATGGAGAAAGAAAACTGATGGAGTGGTGGGGGGTGAGTGAAATAGCAAAATAGAGACAATGGAGAATCAAAAAGAAACCGATCTTCTCAGTTACTTATCCCCCTACGCTTTCACTTTTTATGGCGGAATTGGTCTATTTTAAGACACTTGACTCTTGTGATTATCTCATGTAATAAATGATCCTTAAGCAAGTGTTAGCACATTTGAAGAAGGCTGAGTACTAGACAATACAGTTTGTCAGAGAGAAAAAAAAGAGAGCAAAAAACAGGAAAATGCATAAGATCTTGACGCAATTTTACATTCGATCATTTGATATGCCATTTCTGATTCAGATGGTAATAATTACCCTCTGGTGACAGGTGTTTTTTCTTTGGCATCACCTCTTTGGTGCTATCATGCCTAATAAATATTATCTGGCACAGCACAGGGTGTGTGTATCTTGTAAGTGCAACCACTAGGAATCATCTTTTTTATACACTGTGAGTCAATCACTTGAAGGTTTTAAAGCATCAAGTTAGTTTTTTTTACGAGTCATTTCTTTATTTCTTTAACACTGATGTTTTGCCTCAAGTATGTGCACAACCACTGGACAGTTTTTCTACATGTAAACAAACTGTCTCTAACAGAGTAAATCTCAAAAGAGCAAAAAGCATTCCAGAATATCAACTTTTAGGCCTTAAAAGGGATACAATTATCACAGTTGCACCTTTGTCTAAATGCCAGACGTCACTGTGGCTTTGATTCTGGTGTTATCTACAAGAGAAATACACAGCTCGCTGCCCCTGTGTTGTAAGACCAGGGTCAAGTTCCAGTGTTGAATCTACAACAGTATGGAAGGCAAAACTGTAATTTATATCAATATTGATCTGGTGCTTTTTATGCTTTTACATCTGCTGAGAGCACTGTTGTCCAATTACACACTGTTTTAAAGTTATTTAATGTTTAATAAATAACTCTGTTAGGTATTGTCCGGTGAATATCAGCCCCGGACAATAGTTGAAAGGGATGATTCGAGCACGGGCATTCTTTTAACAGCAAACTCTGCACACATATAGAATAAATGAGCGACGACTTCTCTTCAAGTTCAAGAATTTATTAACAGAAATAAAATGAACATCCAAGGAACATCACTATAGAATGCTGTTTTATCTGAATTAACACTATATTTAAATCAATTAACTACAACTACTTAACTACAACTACTAAGCAAAATGAAGATAAAAAGAAGATAAGGAACTATGTACACACAAAAGATAAAATAAACTGGTTGATCATCATCAGCAGCATCATCAGAATAATTCAGTGAATCCTGGTTCACTGCAGATCTAAGTTAAAGAACCAAAGTTCATCTTAAATAATGTGGAATGGTTAAATTAGTTTAACCATTTGGTATGTGTTTCAACCCATTCACAATGCAAATCCGGAGTTAAACAAAAATTATTTGATGAAATAACATTTTAAAGAATGATTTTCTCAGTAAACATCAGTAAACTTCTAGAATGCTCAATTTTATTAATGTGATTATACCTCCGGGAGGCTAGGGGTCGCTGTAGCAATCGGTGGCTAAAATTGGCTGATCCTAAAGTTAAACAAAACACGTTAAAATTGACATCAACGCTCCATATTAATGTGGTAATAACGCTCGTAGCAAAACAAACGAAGCGAAACAAAACAAACCTTGAGTTTGAAACAAACCGTAGTTGCGTATCCAGGAAGCGCGACTGTTATCCGGAAGCTAATAGCATTAGGCTAGTGGACATTTGGTGCTAATTTTAAAAAGCTTTGGCTTTATTTTGGTCGTAATGAGAGGACTGGAAAACACAAACATCAATATCCAATCAATGTATGAAACCCATGTGGAAAAAAAGTTTGTTATAACCGTAAAAACACACTTTTAAAAACACTGTGAAAACACATGAAGTAAACCATTCTAAATAAACCATTTAACTTTCCCTGTTTATTTCTCTGCCAAACCTGTCGGTGCCTCCATCACAGTTCGGTTCATTTTGGGCATCCAGTTGGAAGCAGTTGAAGTACTTCAAGGGAAAGCCACTTATCTCAGCAGCGACCATGCGGCTGTTAGAAGGTGGCCCCCCGGATCCTAGGTGGGCCTCCCACCTGTGAAACTCTGCGTGGCGCTGGTCTGGTCTGCGTGGGTGACTTCAGATCGGCCCTCGTCTCAGCTTGGCCTGGTGAGGAAAGGAGACCACTCCGCGCCGTCTCAAGTTAGCTCTCTCCTGCACAGCTTTGACAGCCCACCACTGATTTTATTATGTCAGTTTGACAGAAAGCACACTTTACTTAGCTTGGTCGACCCTGCAGATGCTTGTGACTCTTTGAGTCCCATGCGGCCCACATGAGTGGCTGGTTTCCCCAGTGCGGACTCTCTCCTCTAGACTCCACAGGCAAGAATAAAGATAAGTGAGGTGTAGCCTGGCTTCTCAGCAGCGGCACCCTGCTGAGGGAGGCAGTCAGTCTCTGCGTGAATGCAACAGTGCAGTTTCCAATCAGTCCCGATTTTTCCTCATGGCTTGATGGCACAACAGCACTATAGTGTATGTTTTTGAACAGTGGCGCGAAGCCCAAGTACCCGGAGAGATCCCATTCATGCATGGTGGAAACATATTAACTACATGCAGAAAGATCCCAAGTTAGGATTTGAACCCAGGACCTTATTGCTACAATGTAACAATGTAACAGTCCTACTAACTGTAACTATGCCACACATTAATTGTGAAACCTAAAATCAGCTTCTGTTCTGGCAGTGAGTCATAGCTCAACAAACCTGGTGTAAGAGATTTTCCTTTGAGGGCTTTTTGTTGATAAAGACCAATCAACCCTAGGGAGGGAGATAAAGTGAAAGGCAATAATAGAAAAGGTTTTTGGTGATTGCTTTAGATTTTGTTTGCCACATTCATCCTGGTTCATCATCTTTTTGTAACAATGGGAACTTAACCACAGGGATATATGCAGGTTTCACTTTGGGCTCATGGATAACCCACTTGTTGGACCCACAAGCTAAGCTGTGTTGGAGTTTAGGTGCAACCATGAACAGCACAACTATTACTGGAGTTTTCCAGGGACACACGTCAGTGATTGGTGTGTTACTGAAATAGACTGAAACTACATTTAGTAACATTCAAAGCCTTACATCCAAAATCCACAATCAGTGCTAAAGCAACACAACTTGGAATAAGGTGGATGAGTGTACTTTAAGCCTATGAGGCACTGTTTGTTGTTTTTGCGCGACAGTGGCACGGGAGTTAGGGAGTTTGTCCTGTAACCTGGGGGTTGCCGCTTCGTTCCCACGCTCCGACCGTCTCAGTTGTTGTCTTCGGGCAACACGCTTCAACCGCATGGCCTCCTTGTGGTGGTCAGAGGACCTGGTGGCGCCAATGTATGGCAGCCTCACCTCTGTCAGTCTCATGGATTAAAGTTTTCTGTTGCTGCAACAGATTTCCGTCAATTGGAAAACAAGAGGAAACAATGGATCCACTTGATATTTTTGCATTTAGACTTTTTTTTCAAGGTATTAAACTGAAGCTGCTCTCAATCAATGAAACCTGGCAGTCTGAGGTTTGTCGGCGTTACATTATTTAAACTTTTGGAAGAATCTTACAAACTGGCCACAGATGGGATGAATGAAAGTGGTGGTGGTCAAACTTTTTCTTTGGATATATGCAAGTCAGAACGTGCAGCGGATTGATAACATCTGAGAAAAACTCCATTGGTAAAGGTGTCTATTGCTGCTTGTTCCTCTTGTTAAACTGAGTGGGGTTTCCACCCGTGGCAATGTCATTTGTCAGCAGGTGTTCCCTCGTTTGTAGTAACTTAGAGGGTAAACGCGTGTGACCAACCAGGGATCTCCTCGAGATTGGTTATTGCGTTTTTATTTAAAACACAAAGACAAGTAACACTCTAGCTTAGGCTAATTTAGCATAAACGCGCTTTTTCTTGAAGAAGGAAGGATATATTGCCTATTGACGGTGGAGTTAAGAATAGGTGGAGATGGGCTTGGCTGAGAGAAACGGGCGAGAATGGGAAGATCGTGTATGTGCATAATATGCCACCAAATACAGCAGGTTTTCTGCGGTAAAACTCCTCTTTACCTGGTGCAAAAGCTACGACAACTGAGGCACTGTGTCTATGGCCGACCGTGAGTGTAAATACAAAGTTTGCGTATGTGCATTTATAGCCGAGCATGACTTATCCCTCAAGATGTCTCAGCTTCTCATTGACCCGATCAAGTCGGTTGCTGATGATCAAAGTGCACTTTCAAGATTGTCAATATCAAATGCACATGCCTATTATCTCTGCACCCATGGCATTGCTACCCAGTATAAAACAGAATTGTCAGCCAAACTGCAAGATAGGATGTTTTGTTTAAATGCAGATGAGTCAACAAATGCAAATGCAGACAGATTTTTTAATGTACTGGTGTGATACTGTGATGATCACTTGGGTAGTGTTGACTCAGCATCTGGCCTGCAGAAAGGTCAGTATTGCAGATGCAGTAACATACATCGTTGAATAAAAATGAATATAAACTGGCACAGAAAAGATTGATAGGTTTTCATTTGTATGATAGAATTATAAACTGTCAACCTAGCAAATAGCAAGAAAGAAAATAAATTTGAATGTTAAAGACTTCCCTCTTGTCTTCAGTATTTCAGTAGTGCAATTTGTCTGTGTTCACCTTTTATTGTAATATAACATTTTATTTATGAGCACCTTAAGATCATCCTATGGTTAAAGATGGTACTAAATAAAATAATGAAAATATAAATAACATAGCAAATCATTTGAACTTGCATTGACTTGGATAGATATGACAGTCAGTAATTTACAAAAGGACAAGGTTGTGGTTGGCCTTGTATGTTCATAGGATTGATTTATATTGAATGTGACAGGGAGCCAGAGGAGTTAATGTACAGGTGTGAAGTGGGAAGTAGACAATGTAATTGTTGTGCCTTCAGCCAAGTGGAATAAAATCAGACTGTGTCTGGTGTTTTAAGATACAGGCACCGAGGAACTGCCCCTCACAGCAGGGTGGCACCGCAACAAAGCTATGCTTTCTCTCTCGTCTTCCTTTTTTCCGTGGGCCCTCATGAAGAAACATCTACACCGGAGAAAGGGAGCCACCCGGGTCCAAATGGAGTTCAGTGACCCATGAGCATGGGCTCAAACTGTAAACGGAGCTAACTTTTGCAGGAAAGCTGATCCAAGACTGCAGGAAAGAGAATTAATAGAGAACATTAATGTCAATTTAATGGTGTTTTTGTGTAACTTAAGATTAACTCATCAAGCTAATGTAAACACAGCTCGTAAGTGCACATAATTTCTGGTTGATCATCTGCTACAGTGCCCTCTAGCTTCCTAAATTACCAATTTGAGTCTTAGGCTACGTTCCCACTGCAGCCTGAAGTGACCCAATTCCGATTTTTTTTGCCCATATGCAACCTGTATCTGATCTTTTCATGACAGTCTGAACGACACAGATTGGATTTTTTCAAATGCGACCCAGGCCACTTGGATATGTGGTCCTGAATTCGACACGTATCTGATCTTTTCAAATGCGGCCTGTGTCTGTATGGCCAGGTCGCATTTATCCGACCTGTACGTCACTGATACATATCATTGATACGTTACATATCATTGATACGGTAACAAGCACCTGTTGCAAGCCAGTACAGCCCCACGGCAACACGTTTAGCCCGCCGAAGATGTGTGTCTTTACGTAAGGAGCGCTAAAGAGAGCCGTTCACAGACGCACATAAAGGTTGCCTTTGTCATTCGAAAATTGTGAATTAAATCCGTATCAGTAAAGCCGCTCACGTCGCTATCCCACCATTCCTGGCTTCGACTCCGCACCCACACGTTTCTCTGTACGGACGTTACGGCCGCACAAAAGGCCATTGCCAAAAATTTGGCTCTTTCGTTTCAATCTTCTTAAAAAGATTGCGTCGGTAATGTGCTGGGTCCGGCTGGAGAAGAACTTAAGAAACGCAAGATACGCTGCAGCATTACGAACCATGTTTACTTCCGCAAACACTGAGCACGCTTGCTATGTGTGACGTCATCGCGTCCTCTACTGCGCATGCGGGACACTTAAGTTGCATGAATTCAGTTCACACAGGAGATCACATACAAGTCGCATATATTTGGAAGTGTGAACGGACACGCAAAAAAATCAGATTTCACAAAAAAAATCGGAATTGAGCATCAAGGCCTGCAGTGTGAACGTAGCCTTAGTGATTTTCAAAGGGAATGTTTACATTAATGAAAAGAATCAGGTGTCCTAAAGGTTATTGATTTTTATTCAGCAAATCATTCTTTAAAATGTTATTTCCTCAAATAATGTTTTGTCTAACACAAGATTTGCATTGTGAATGGGTTGAACACATATCAGATGTTCCAAATTAGTTAAGCTAATTTAACCTCATTCCATATTCTTTAAGATTAACTTGGGTTCTCTTAGATCTGCAGCCTTTTGGTCTCTTTTGTGTACATTAGGGCTGGGTATCAAATAAAATTTCAAGAATCGATTTGACTCTGATTCTCAAGATTTGGAATCGATTCTTTTCAATTCATATTGATTCCACAAAGCTCCTGTGATGTATGTTGCGTCCATGCTTCTGACCACTAGGTGAGGCTTGGCACTTTGTTTTGTTTATGTCCTGCTGAGGTCTCAGAGCAGAAGAAGAACTAATAAACAGACTAACATGGTTGTTAAGCTAAAGTTGGCTCTCGGTGTACTTTATTAATAAAAACACAATATTACAGCTTCCACATACTTGGGTGTGTTGTGCTCAGACTGTGAGCCGGGCGGACTCTCCACAGACCTTGTACATTCATAGTCGAGCGTACCTGTTGTCTTCATTTCTTGTGACAAATTCCTATAATTCGGAATCATGTCCAGGGAAGTAATGCCGTCTCACACATTTAAGTTCACAGTGGATATTTTTTTTATCAATCTTTGGTTATATAAATCAATTTTTAGGAATTAATATGAGAATCGGTTCATAATTGGAAAATCATTTTTTAACACAGCCCTAGTCTACATAGTTCCTTAGTTTTCTTATCTTAATTTTGCTTAGTAGTTTAAATAAGTTTCACTAGCTTAGTAGCAAGGATTTGTTGATTTTAAATATAGTGTTAATTCAGATAAGCAACATTCTATAATGCTGTTCACTGGATGTGCAATTTATATCTGTTAATACATTATTGTACTTGAAGAGTTTTCCGTTTAAAGAATGCCAGTGCTCGAATCATCTTTTCAATTATTGTCCTAATATCAGCTGTTTGGGCTGATATTCACCTAACAATACCTAAAAGATAAACATTAAATAACTTGAAAATGTGTAATGGCACAACATAATGATGCAAGCTGTTGTCTTTTGTACTAGTTGCAGTTTATGGAGGGTTTTCTGGGGAACAGGGAGGGAAGGGAGTTGAAATTGTAAAGTCGAGAGGTAAGTGGACTGTGAATCAGTTTGGCATAAGTGCAAAGGAAGAGCTTGCTTGATGCTGCAAAGATGAAAGTAAGTTAACAGGTTATGTTATGAACGTGGAAAGTGAAGGAGAGGATGGAGAGGCCTGTCCAGGATGACGCCAAGGCTCTTAAGCTAAAAGGTGGGAGAGATACAGGAATTGTTAATGCATATTGTTAAACTGACATATTTGGTTAAAGTTGAATTTGCACAATAACCAAATGTGGTACGCAATGTGGCATGGCCTGGACCACCCCAGGTAAATATGATTTAGGGATTAAAGCAAAATTATTTTTGCTTTAATCCCTGCAGTCTGTCTCAGGGCAGCTGTGGCTACAGACATAGCTCACCACCGTCAGGGTGTGAATGGGTGACTGACTGTAGTGTAAACGTTTTGGGGTCGTCGGACTTGATAAAGCGCTATACAAGTACAAGCCATTTACCATTTTGTCTTCGATTCATCCTTCCCCCATATTGCTAGATATGGGGGAAGTTTCTTTGTATTTTAACTGTACTGTTAAAATTCCCTTCCTTCCCTCTCTTAACAACTGTGTATGTTTCTCTTTGTCTGGGAGCACTGGTCAGCAGGGAGTCCAGCACATACTGATATCTAGGTACAAGGGGCCTTATCATTGCAGTGTATCAATAGTCGTGGAGGTTGTGAATTGTTTTACCTGCTTTGTGAACTTATTCTGGTTTCACCTCTAGTAGCGGGGGAAAAGAATGTACTTAATGGTAGCCATGTCACTAATTCATTACTTGGCGGTCTGCCAGCCCTTTTTGGTTGTGATGAGGTTGCTACCCTGGCATAAAGCCAGTTTGGCCAAGCCTCCTTTAAACTCCCATATATCCAATCAACCACAGTCCTCAGAGGCCACAGGTAATGAGCAACCACTGCTGCTACCAGGTTACTTCATGCAGCACCAAGAACCCAGATATGCTCCGACCAGAATATTGTTGCAATCTTTTCACAGAAATCTCATGCAGTCACTTGTGATTTCTTCAGAACCTGCAAAGACCACAAATGTTTTGGAATATTTCTTATGGGTTGCAGAGTCTTAATCTGCTTTGAAGAAGGGCCTAAACACCAGTTTAGAAAAGTTGGAGAGCACTGTTGGGATGCCAGGGTTGTATACTATCTATCATTGAAATTTAAATAATTGGTGATGACTTAATTAGAAATGGCTAAAAAGCATAAAGAAGATATTCGTAATCATTGTCACAACTGTGTGCTTTGAAAAAATGACATATAAACAAGAGGAGGAAAATAACACCAATCCAAAAAGTGATTTACGTGTTTTACACACATTACATATAAAAGAATGTAATTGATCTGGACCTGCATACAATTTTCAGATCATCCCATGTCGTCTGTTCCATCAGTTTTTACTAGTGTTTTTAATCTGAGCTTGTTATACTCCTGATGTTTAACTTACTGTACATATCATTTTACTTTTATGTTAAACATAATTCATGTTTTACATGTGCCCTACATATAAAGTGCCTTAATTATCATACAAATCCCCATGCCAATGCGAGAGATGTTTGGCACACATTCATTTTATTGTTTTTACATTTTATAAATTGGTTCAGTACCATATTAACTCTATTTTATAAGTAATGTGTTTTAGATGTTTATTGCACCATGGGGTTGTGAGTAATATAATTTTAATCCTGTGTATGTCATGCATATATTGCAGATTCTCACAGTAAATTTGACTTTGACTAATTGGCTTTCCATCAAAGAGCTGCCATAACGGATCAAATATTCTTTAGTGTTTTGTTATTCTTTCATTTAGAAGCTTTTGCTGAGTCATCTTAACTTTCAAAAGACCTTTTTTTTAATTTTACGTTCTCCATTTTTAGTATTGGTTATCATATGTATATGAACAATCTTTGTTTATCTATGAAATCTAAGTTCCTTTTCATTTTAAACTCAAGAACATCTTCAATAGTCTACATATAATAACATTTCTGTTTAAGTTGTCAAACCCAGAGCCAGTGAATATAGTGCTTGTAATTTAATCTACCTGCAGTTTTCACATCCTTTAGAGACTCTCGGAGAGGAAAAATGCAAACATGAATTTTGTTTTACGTCCCTGGAAGGCTCTTGGAGATGAGGCATGTTTACCCAGATGGTTGTTAATTATTCTAATACTTAGCTTCATATGTGTTTAATGCCTGCTTCTGCAGTAATCTCTCCTATTACAGAGAAACCATTAATTACACCTGAATTATTATGTAACAATTCAGCAGACCTATACATTAGGCAAAGAAAAATTTCCATATAGATACTTTTTGGTGAGCAATAATTGAATTCCTTACAGCTGCCTGAAGCACATCCATTCTAAATGAGTCTGTCTGCTGCAAATGCTCTCAGTAAATGATGTGAGGTATTATACAGGGTAAAGACTCCTAAGAGGGCTCACCCGTCCTAGAAATCTTATGTGTTCATTCGTGCACATTTATTTTATGTTGGTTTTTTTAACAATAATATATATGGCAATATAACCCCCAGGTGTCATGTGTCTCACTATAAACCAGAATGAGGTTTAATGCAAATCACCAACCATAAAAAGCCAATCATAATAACATGGGTTTACAGTACATTGCTAAGATATTCTATACCTTGAATATTTCCTGATTTTGTCACATAACAACTAAGATAAATTATATTGAGTTTTTGATAGATAAACAAAGTAGAATATATTTGTGCAGTGGAGGTAAAGGGCTACATTTCTTTTAACAAATAATCTAGCAAGTCATACATTTGTATTCAACCCCTATTACTCTGACACTCCCAAAATAAAATCCAATGCAAACAGGTGTTTTCAGAAGTCACTTGTTTAGTAAAGTCCACCTGTGTTTAAGTTGATATTTACTGAAATGAAGCTATGTTGTGATGCCTTATAACTTTTTAAAGAACATTAATGAACAAACAATCTTATGAAAACTAAGGATCATAGCAGACTGGACAGGAATTAAGTTGTGAGTAGGTTTATCTGTAATTTTGCACTACTCAAATCTGGCTTGTATATAAGAGTGGCAAGAAGAAAGCTATTATTGAAAGACAGCCATTTGAAGTTTCTCACAGGTCATTTGGGGAAAAAGCCAAGATGTTTAAAAAGGCGTACTAGTTGGATTGGATCACAATGCGGTACCGCGCACGTGACGTCACGGCCTTAAGAGTAACGCCCCTTTTGTCGCACCGGTAGGGCAAACAGTCGTAGAACGCACATACAAACCAGCCATTACAAGCGCAACAGAACCAGCGATATGACCGACTTTGCAGCCATTAAACTTACCCAAGACGATGTCCCAGGCGCACGGTTTACTGGTCGCACTGTGGAAGAGCACACCAACCTTCAGCTGAAACGGTGGCTTGAGTGTCGAGGGCTCAAAAAAACCAGAAGACGGGCCGAGTTGATTCAACGGTAAGCTTTGTTTTTTTCCCTGCTCGGCGTTCATGCCTTTGTTATGATTTCCACCGTGCTCCGTTCACGTCGGCCTTTTTTGTTTGTTTGCAATCAACGTCCAGGAATCTGTATATCTTGCCAATAGGTAGCTACAAAACGATTGTTCACATCTCAGAATCTTTCGCTTAAGAGATTCAGGGCGTTTGTTTTTGAGTAAGCTATCCCGGTAGCAGGGTACCATGTTAGCGCCTGCTAACATGCTAGCCTATATGCTATCATCACCCTTTCCACCGACAAAATGCTTGCTACATATGTAGGTGAATTTGGTAACTTTTTCCGGGTTGAAATGTTGTGTAGGCCGCCCGCACAAGTGTACCCAACGCACACACTTCTCCTTGGCACTCTTGAGTTTCGGGAAATTAATGAAGAAAACATCCTTCATATGCGGCCGATCAGCGTACCTCGAGTCGCTGTTGCACGTCCCATAGCAACAATGTTTATAAACCATGGTCTTAGATGTTGGAAAAAGCAGTCGTTTACCGAGTAAAACCTAGGCTAACGCACGTCTCTTCCACAGCAAAACAGCGGCGGTTTGGGAGTTTGCCCTACTGCGTACCACGTGATGTGACGTCATCGTGACGTTGTGTTTCTAAAAATAGCTCGCGCGCGGTACCGCATTAAATTGTTTGGCAAAAGAAAACCAATACCGCTCTCTGTTCTCAGAAAACTAACTATGCACATCACCCTGAACACATCGTTGTCGCTGGAAAATATGGTGATAATGTCACTTTCTGGAGATCTATTTTTTGTCAGGGACAGTGAAGCTAGTAAGAGTGGATGGGTAAAAGAATGGAGCTAAACAAGAATAACCTGGTAAAGAATCTGTTAGAGGCAAAAATACAAACAAAATGGATACCGGGGCGGAGTTTCACCCTTCAAAAGCAAAATAAACCTTAACATGTACAGCTAGAGCTTTACAGGAATAATTAAGATTCTCATGACTTGATAAATGTATTTCACAGTCTATTTTGAACAGAAGAAGGGGCAAAAACGTTGAGTTTCTAGGTGGACAAAGAGTAGAAATATTCCCAAGAAGATTTGCAGCTGCACCAGCAGGAGTTAACTCAGGGGTTTCTGAATACAAATGCACATCACACTTTTTAGATTTTTATCTGAAAATATTTTAAAAGCATGTTTTGCTCTTCCTTCTACTTAACAATTTAGCAATACCTTTTTAGCACATAAAGGTAGGGCTGGACGACATAAAAACCCAATAAGATACAAGGAAATTTGTGATTGTAATGTGACAATATGTGGAGAAGTCAGACGGGTGTGATTACTTTTGCTTCGTCCTGGCTCCAGAACACGAAGGACATAAGCAATGGAATGCATGTGTATATTTCTGTTAATCAGGTCAAGGATGTTTATAGTCTTCACACAGTGTGACCATGACTATTAATTTCTCGGTTGTGCAAAGAGGCACACCAGGAGACCTATTAAAAGAGAAAGTTTGCCAATTAATTTAAGCTGGATAAAGGATGCAGCTGCACACAACGTGTAGCAGAAAAATGCATTTAACAAATTAAAATGGGGGAAAAAAGAATGTGTTGTGTGTTCATTTAAGGCATGTTTTATTCAGCACGAAGATTAGCATAATTAAGCTTCTTCTTAGATTGTTTTCTCTTACTGATGTTGACAATCATTGATGGGACAACAACAAGCAACAAGAACACAGGAATCCTGTTACAAGAGATTTCTTTTTTTTTAAATAAAGACAGTTCTTAGCTATTGTATTCATAGCACAGAGTTCTATGATTGAGTGCAAAATGATTTGAAGTTTGTTTAGATAACTCCTCTGTAATCATTAGAAAGAGAGAGAGAGAGCATGTGTTTTCCAACTCTACGCTTCTAATCTAGGTCACAATTGGATGGTTCATCCTTGCGAAGGAAGTAAATCCACACAACGATCGTAGAAAGCCTTATCCTGCTGTTTACAACAGGGCCAGGTCGATATCCATGGGAGGCTTTCAAATAAACAAACCATAAATGCCTGGGCTCTTACTGGCCTCGAGATTATGACCGTAACAATGATTAATTTTAACAACCTGAGCTAATTGTCTCTGAAACTTTAGTTAACGGCAAAAATGATCTAGCCTTGGGTGCTTTTCTCTTATGTAATGAAGAATAACGAGCACTGGAATTACATCTGGCTCTCTCTCTCTCTCTCTGTGTCAGAGATTTGTAGAGAGCAATGGGGGCCAGCAGGATGTAAGTCCAGGAATCAAGAGATAGAGTGTGCGGGCACTGCTGTCTGTCTGGTAGGAAATGAGTAAGGAAGGAAAGAACAGAGACTTGTGTTTGGCTTGAAATCAAACCTGAACCTCTTGATAAATGTGAGGGAGTTGCCCTTTTGCCTGTGTGTTTTCTATAAGCCTGTTTTCTTTACGATTCCCTGTTTGCAACTGCTCTCCTTTTAGGAGGCATCGCCATGAACTCCCATCATTTTTTGTGTTTGCTACAACTGATAAAATTATTGTCCTCTCCTCACTCTCTCACCTCAAACTCCTTATTATCTTTTTTTCGGTTTACTGCCCTCCTGCTCATAGTGCTGTTTCTTTTCCTTTTCCCCTGTGTCAGTGTGCATAAAAGTTCATAAGACTGGTACTGCTGCAGAAAACAACTTGGCCTCCAGCGGTTTCTGATTCCCCTTCAATCTTAGAAGTGCGCCGTTACTCTACCTGGGGCTGGAGATGAGACCTCTCCACAAGCGGCGGAGCTTTAACATCCTGCGTTATCGACACCGTTTCTGACAGAGAGGCGGAGAGGAAGGACCTGTCTGATGTATTCAGTCAGACCAATATGCACATCAGGTGTGTTGTTTTCATGCGGAGGTGGAGAACTTCAACACATGCAGACCAGGCATGCAGTATATTCCACTGTCATAACAGTTATGCTGTGTGAGAAGAAATCCAATCAATCTGAAATGCTTTTAGTCCTTTTTCGGGTTTCCATGGTCTACAGTAGAGAATAAAAGCTCTGTTCCTCCCACTCAGTTTCTATACTTTCTGCTCTTTTTTTCAACTTTTGAAGGAGAAATGCACACCATTGGTATGATCAGTGTAAACCTTTAGGGCATTTGTATTATTATCACATTTCTCTTTCACTATGGTGTGAAAAGGACCTGACCTTTAACATAAACACTCAAACCCACACAGCATCCAACAGAGTGGAAGCTTATTCATATCCTCTGCTGGGAGTCTATGTGGGCCTTGGGAGAGTCAAAAGATGAATGAGTACCTGTTTAAGTCATTGGGTCAAATGTGAGATGTGGTTAGGATGGAGTAGCCAATGGAACTTAAACCCACTCCCCTGCTTTTAGAACATTGGCTGTAATCAACACCATGTCCAGAGGTATTTAGGTCTTCCAAAGGAGGAAGTCACTGGCTTCATTGGAGTATGGTCCTGTATTTGCAGCTGGACAGGTTAAAGCTAGGGCTGGGGATTTTTTCGGAAGTTTCGGCAAGTCCTTTTTCAATAATTTCACCTGCACAAGACGATCTTACCTTGCTTCTCCGCTCTTCAGGGGTATTGTGTGAAAAGAATCTTCCAAATCCACTCTGGTCTTATTTCTTTCTACTGAGGCCTTCCTCTTCTTCTCATAAACATGAACGTGGTTCACTTCTTGCAACTCTTAGTCATGTTCAAAGTATACGGTGAGAGCATCGGAGCTACAATGATCGGCTAACACTGTTGTGCTATTACGCACTATTTTAATTTATTAAATGTTTAACAAATAACTCTCGGTCTGTTAAGTATTGACCGATGAATATCAGCCCAAACAGCTGCTATTAGGACAATTGTTGAAAGGTTGATTTGTGCACTGGCGATCTTTTAACAGCAAACTCTGCACACATATAGAATAAATGAGTGACAACTTCCCCTCAAGTTCAGGAATTTATTAAAAGAAATAAAATGAACTTCCAGAGAACACCATTATGGAATGAGATCAAATTAGCTTAACTAATTTAGAACAGCATTTGGTATGAGTTTCAACCCATTCACAATGCAAGTCCAGAATTAAACAAAACATTATTCTGCGGGACGCGAGGGGGCGAGGGGGCGCTGTAGTGATCGATTTCCTGATGGGTTAATCCTAAAGTTATGCAAGACTCCATTAAATTGACATTAATGTTCCATATTAATGCGATAATAATGCTCATAGCATTATCAAACGAGGGTGGAGTGAAACGAAAACAAGCATTATGTTTACCTAATCGTGTAGGTTAATACTACAGTCATTACATCCTCCTAACAAATCACAAATGCAGACCAGGAGCGCTCCGCCACCAAGCTCCGCCCCTTAAAATTATTCAGAGAGCACGTTCATTTTTTATTTTTTCTTGGTAAAAAGTTGGTTAAATAAAGGATTGAGTTTGAATTCAGTGTTTGTGTGTTCTTAATCTAAAAATAGGTCAGTATGCATCAGCATAAAATGACCAGAGCTGCACTTAAAATATGTTTTAAATTTTTTTGATAAAATCAATATTGATCAATATGATTTCTATTTTATCAATATGCTTCTTTTTTTATATTGTCCAGCCCTAGTCGCTACTCCTCTGCTAGAAGCTGTACTCCATGTGCAAGAATCCTGATCAAGGCTTAAAACTATTTTTCCACAGTTCAAACTGTTCATCTAACCTGCTTTGGGAGATTCTATTTTGTGGTACCTGTTAGTAGCAGGACCCAATGTATATCGAAGCCACAGTCTTGAAACCGATGGAATAAATAAGTCTTCTTAAATTCTCTCATTTCATGGATGAGTATCAGCTCCTACTAATGGGCTCCTCCTGGCAGGACCTAGGACCCAGAAAAGCTTCTGTCACGATAATGAACGACAACAATCTTACCAAGAAAGTTTCCTGCATGCTCAAAAATAAAAGGTAACTCTCACATTACTTCTTAGAAAATGGGGAGCACGTTGTGTGGGAACACAAAAAAATACCAAGATTACAAAGACACTGGTGGGGGCATGACCCAATTTTCAAGATGATTCTCCTTTATAAATGTTTTGATCCTTTCTTGTGGTTGGTGCAACATATTTCAAGAACATGTGTGTACAGAGATATATGACATTGTTAGAGAACTAATTGTCCTAAAAATGGCAACAATTTTTTTTTTTCATGCATGCATTTTGCAACTTGCATCTGCAAATAACTAATGCTGTAACACATTCATAAACATAAGGGGGGTCATGTACCTCAAAATAATGTAAAGATACCGGATGATTATGCAACAGTTCTCACACAATATTCTGATGATGGGATCCGATTCCAGTCATTTTTGTTTACTGGAGACCACAATAATATATGTTAGGGTCATAATATTAAAAATCTTACTTCATATGGGTTGTTACATTTACAACACTTATTATTATTATTATTATTCCTGCTCCATATTGTAATTACCAGACAACAAATATTATTTCCCTACTCTTTTTGGGGATGTAAACTTGCAGTGAAGAGGCTGGGCCACTGGATTTAGCCCAAGTCTTGCAGAGCCCAATGGGAGGAAATAGGAGCACATTAAAACTGGTGATTAATCCAATCAGGCTCTTCCCAGGCATCCAACATAGATATGCTGGAGCACTAAGCAGTGCTACTCAAGGGCTTAATTAGAGGGGGTGCTAGTGTATTGTTTATTTTCAGGCATTAGTGAAGTCTGTGTGTCCTGATAATGGAATTGGCTGGGAACAGGAATTGTTTGGCCCTGCCTTCATGTTGCAAGGTCTGATATCACTTGTCAGCACCGTTGTTTCCTAACCCCCCTGTGAAATCCCTATCGATGTCAGTAATGGAAGACTGCTCTGTAACAGCCAGCAAACCCTTTGGCCGGAGCACTTATGTTTTACTGTTGCCTAACACGGCTCTCCATGTTAAAGAGCCTCCCTCAGACAATCAACCTCAAATAATTCAGTCGGTGCATATTCCTGTGTTACTCAGTTCTTCAGCGCTGTCATCACCAAGGTTTATGAATGGGTTAAAATAGAAATATCAGTGAAGGGGATGGATGGATATGCAGGTAGGATGGATGGATACAACAATATGCAAGTATGATGTGTGGATGGATATGCAGCTTGGCTGGATGGATGGATGTGTGGATATGTAGGTAGGATGGATGGGTGGATCTGTGGATATGTAGGTAGGATGGATGGATGGATATGCAGGTTGGATGGATGGGTGGATGTGTGGATATGTAGGTAGGATGGATGGATGGATATGCAGGTAGACTGAATGGATATGCAAGTAGGATGGACAGATGAATCAAAGGATATGCAGGTTGGATGGATGGATGGATGGATATACAGGTTGGATGGATCAATGGATAGCCAAGTAGGGTTGGACGGATGAATCAAAGGATATGCAGGTTGGATGGATGGATGGATGGATGGATATGTAGGTAGGATGGATGGATGGATATGCAGGTTGGATGGATGGGTGGATGTGTGGATATGTAGGTAGGATGGATGGATGGATATGCAGGTTGGATGGATGGGTGGATGTGTGGATATGTAGGTAGGATGGATGGATGGATATGCAGGTTGGATGGATGGGTGGATGTGTGGATATGTAGGTAGGATGGATGGATGGATATGCAGGTTGGATGGATGGGTGGATGTGTGGATATGTAGGTAGGATGGATGGATGGATATGCAGGTTGGATGGATGGGTGGATGTGTGGATATGTAGGTAGGATGGATGGATGGATATGCAGGTAGACTGAATGGATATGCAAGTAGGATGGACAGATGAATCAAAGGATATGCAAGTTGGATGGATGGATGGATGGATATACAGGTTGGATGGATCAATGGATAGCCAAGTAGGGTTGGACGGATGAATCAAAGGATATGCAGCTTGGCTGGATGGATGGATGTGTGGATATGTAGGTAGGATGGATGGTTGGATGGATATGCAGGTAGGATGGATGGGTGGATGTGTGGATATGTAGGTAGGATGGATGGATGGATATGCAGGTTGGATGGATGGGTGGATGTGTGGATATGTAGGTAGGATGGATGGATGGATATGCAGGTTGGATGGATGGGCTTATGGAAACGTGGGGGATTTGGGTGGATGGATGGATCGGTAGATATCTGCAGGATGGATGGTTCTACACATATATTGGACAGATAAATGAGCTGGTGGAAAAACCAATGGATGAGAAGAATGGATTGACAGGATGGATGGATGAGCAAATGGAAATATTGATTGAGTTGAGCTTTTTAAAAAAATAGCTGTCTCAGCATAAAACCCAAATCTGCTGTTTGAATTGTCCTAATATGCTATATCATCCTGTTCTTCAGTAGAATTTTTGTTCTTGTAGTTTTTGGTATTACAAGCATTAAAATGGTACTTTTGATGATGTGGTGCTTCTCAGTGTGAAGAATAATTTAATGACTAAAGCAGGTCCAGTGTGTGGGTATTTTAATATTTTAACAAAATAATCTTTTTGTGTTTTGGCATACAGCTGATTGGTGATGAATAATCACATGGAATTCCATTATTTCTTTGTAATTTAACATTGTTTTATCATGAGCTTCTTGTAAACCTTACTCGCAGGTCTTGGACAATACACAACAGGCTTGTTAGGACCTCAACCAGCTGAACCCTCCCTCCTCAAATAGGAATAAGTGAAGCTTAGGAATTCTTTCCATGGGCAAGGCAGAAATTCAATCAGTCAGACTACAGGGCCTGGAAACCGGGCTTCCGACACAGATATGCTTCACCACTTTTCAATTTGTGCTTGGCCTGCCTTCAGCCTCTAGCCTGTAGCTCATCATTAATGAAAGTCACATTAAGCACCCCTGTCGTCTTCAGTCATCCTGCTCAACCAGTAGGAGGCATCGTAACTAAATGGGAGGTTAATGTTTTCCACTTTATACATTTTAGCTCTTCTACTCTTGAATAGTTTATTTCATACTGCTTCAGTTGGTGCATAATGTCACCCACTCCTTGGAGGGGAAAAAAAACCCTCAGACCTTTCAAGAAACTATCACCTATTATAATTGTATGTTCTTAATGCCATTTACCGACACAATATTCTGGATAAGTGGCTCCGTTTTCTTTCTCATGGTGCTGTTGTTCGTATTCAAACTCTTGACCAGCTTCTCTTGCCTTCTTGTGAGGCTCTTTTAGTGGGCATATGTGACATAAAAATGTCAACTTCTATTAAACACTTTACAGAGTTACTTGCATCCTAAAAGCAGTGCAACAAACAGATTCTGGCTTATGCGACAGCACCTTGCAGATGCACTTTTTTTTTCTTCATCTTCTCAACTTACAACCAAAAGCTTCAATGCATTGTATTGGGTGTTCATGTTAGAGACAAAGCTAAAATGGTATAGAATTGTAAAGTGGAAGGGAAATGATCAATGATTCCAAAATCTTTTTAGAAGTAAAAATCTGAAACTTACTATAAAACATATATTTTTATACAGCCTGCATAATTCTGATATCCCTGGATAAAACCCAGTTTCTTCAGACGACGTATTATTAGCAAAGTGAGAGTACCTTCGGTTGCTTTTAATATCAGCTGTTCTGTGAAGGCCTCATAGGTTTGTTAGAGAACATTGGTGAACAAACAGCATCATTAAGATCAAGAAACGCACCAGAGAGGTGGTCACAGATAAAGCTGTGGAAAACTTTAAAGCAGGGTGAGTTTATGAATCAATATGTCAAACTTTGAACATCTTTTTTGCGTATTGTTTAATCAATCATCCATAAAGGGAAAGAGTATGGCACATCTGCTACCATACCATACCAGCGTTATTTATGGAGCTCTTTAAACACACACAGGACCAAAGTGCTTCACACAAAATAAATGAAACAGCAGTCAAATGACACAATAATAAACCTGTAATAAAGTCAATGACCTAAAAATAAATAAATCAAAGAGTCCTATACGGGAGTGTATGTAGGGATGCTGCCACTCAGAGAGGTAGGGTGGGACAAGCCCATTAAGAGCTTTAAAAGCAAATTAAAATAAAATGAATCCTAAACTGTACAGGCGGCCAGTGGAGAAAGGCTACAATAGGGGAATGTGGACAAACTTTTATGTGCCGGTTAAGATGTGCAGCAGTGTTCTTTGCCCTCTGAAGCTGAGAGAAGGAAAGGAAAGGAATCACTGATTCCCTTAAAAGGTGTGTTACAGTAAACCATCCAAGGTAACATAGGCATAGATTATTCTTTAGAAATGCTGTTGAGAAGAATTGGCTGTACGTTAGCCAGCTGCCTCAAATTGCTCCGATGGGATCTTTTAACTTTAGTCCAGCCTCCACTTTGACGCTAGGTTTGTGACAGTTAGCCTGATGTACTGGGGCAAGGACATCTACAAAGGGGGTCTTAGAGGAGTTTCCAAATATCACCTCATTCATTCTCATTGAACTTTAAAAGGTTTACAGCCATCCAGGTTTTTATGTTGTCCAGACGTGAAAACGGAGAGCACAGAGTTGGACTCCTTTTTCTTTAGCACGACATATATATTGGGTTATCATCCATGCAACAATGGATGATTCCTGTTCTATTTTGATAGTCGGAATGACACTGTCTAACCTAACCTTCCCCATACCCAAATCCAATTGAGAACCTGCGTGGAGACTTGGAAATGGGTGTTTAAAAACCTTCTGCATTCAGCCCTACTGAGCTTTGCAAAAAAAGTGAAGGAAATAAAATAAAAAATGCAGCCTGTATGTGTTCAAAGCTGATAAAAAGACCTACTCCAAAATACTTGCAGCTGTGAAGAAAGGTCATTTACGTTTTGAGTGAGAGGATTTGACTATAAATGCACACTGTGCTTTTCATGTGTTGGGGGGAAAAAAAGAGATTTTATTTATTTTCAATACAGGATTATCTATCACATTATGCTTTTTTATCACAAAAATGATTAAAGTTTGTGGTTATAACGTAACAAAAGTAGAGAGGTTTAAGGGTTCTGACTAGTTCCAGATGCACATGATCACAGTATCCATATCACATGTCAATCGGTATTCATTTGATGTATTTTGATGTCTTGGTGTCATTGCAGATTTATTTCAGTTTGGTAAAATGTGACAGCAAGAGTCCTGTTTTTGGACCTTGCTTTGGGCTCTTTTTGTTCCCAACATCTTCTTACATGCCTTTGCTGTCTGCAACTTGTCACCTATCTTAACCCGCTATTTCATATCCACACTCAAAGTGTCAGAAGAAATCAAACTCATTTATCTTCATGATAGATGGGGTGCGCTGGAAGAGCATTTGAGTAGGCTCTACTGCGTATGTCAGTGCATGACACTGGTATCATGATTAAAATTTTAGCAACCGAGCAAGAGGGTAAAAGCTTTATTGCAGTTAGCAGACTAAATGGACAAACACAGGAATGCCGGCTGTATGTTTCAGCTCTGTATGTGTACAATGACTAAGTAAATCCAGCCTGAGCGAGGATTACACTTTTTAAGAGATCGAGAGGCTTTAAACCTAGCATGGGGCGTTTGGAAATTGTGATCCTCAATCTGCAGTTGCTGCACGGCCCCTCTCAGCCCCAGAGGACAGCCCACTGCAGTAGGAGGATTTGTGTTGTGCAATGCAGTTAAATGCATCTTACAGCTGAAAAAGTTTGACCACCAAACATAAACCAAAACCTTAAAATACAGTTTCCTTAGATCCTAATAAGTGAAGGAAGATTTGAAGTGTGGCTTCAGAGGTCCTTGCTTTTTTTTTTAACTGACAAGTTGCAATTGATTGCCCTGACTAGCATAAATCATGAAGTTTCTCAAGCTGACTCAGTATTCCTGGGTGTACCATCCCTGCTTTTTCCTGATTTACTGTTAGTTTGTCCATTTGCTGAATGTTGGTGAACCTTTCAGTGTGTAACAAATTGAGTTGGGTCTTGAAGAAAGCAATGTTTATTATTGGACACTTTTTTTTTATTACTCTGTGCCAGTGCTCCAATAATAAAATGTCTGCTTGGCTTGTACCTTAAGCACAACGCTAGCGTCTGAATTAAATGAACAGTTTGAGCTGCAGTAAAAAAATCTATTATGACCAAAATTTGTTTTACAATTTTCTCATCCTATAGTTTTTTCATCCAATAGTATTTAATAAAATTTCAACCAAGTGTGTCCTACAAATATATATATATATATATATATATATATATATATATATATATATATATATATATATATATATATATATATATATATATATATATATATATATATATATATATATTTAAATAATTTCTTAAGAGTTCATTCTGCTTTAAGTCAGCTTGAGACTTTTGTGATGTACTCATCATTCATTTAGCTGTTTTTAAAGAGCATGTTTTCACATGATCCCTGGACACAGAGCAACACTTGGTTATAGATAAATAGGAGTAAGCAGAAAATAATTAGAACCGCAGGGCAGGCACGAGTGCTTCCACTTAATTAACTTGCTTACCAAATGTGCGCGTGTTCAAGTAGCATTTAAACGTTCACACAGTGCTTTTGAGAATTTTAGTGCATGTTTCTTTTTTTTCTTTTTTTTTTTCTTTTTTACAACTTTTAGTGACTGTGTTGATGGGTGGTGGTAGTGTTTTTACTTAGAGATCCAAGTTTCCACAAGTCTCTCTTACAAGTTATTTCTACGTCTTATTGGATGTCTACCAAAGCTTAAAAATAAACAATTGTAATGGTTAGTGATGAATTCCATTTTTTTTCTTTTCTTTTTGCTGCAGCTCCCCTGGACCCCATAACCACATGGCAACATTGTTTTGAGTGATCGTGTCCGGACGCTGCTAAATACGTATCAGTATACTAATATTGCTGATGATTATTGTTTTTGTGTTTTTTAGACCACTGCCCACTGTCCAACATAGATGTCTCACAGTTGATACTAACAAAGCAGATTTACCTGAGTGACTGCATTTTTTTATTTTATTTTATTTTTTTATACTACTGTAAGATATCCTGCAGTGGTTAAACAGTGATCTGAAATAATCTAAAGACACACGATAATCAGTTGAAATTTTTAAAAATAGACGTTTTCTTACAAGTTTGATTTTCTTTCAATACCTGGCAGTGTAACCTGTGAGTTATAGTTCTCATTTTATTTTATTTTTTTTGATGTTTTTACAGCACTAGTGGCACGTTTTTTTGTACAGTAGGCTGACAGGTAAGGGGCTACTAGAGAGGGGGAGAGACACGTGGCAAAGGAGGACAGGTTGGAGTTGAACCTGCGTCAGCCACATTGAGGACTAAGGGGTTGTGCACATATAATTTCTGCATATGTGGATTGTCTACTCCTATGCAAAACCTTGTGCATAGGCTAATCAGTGTGTGCCGTCAAGCCATCACCTGTTCCACTACCATGCTGTTTTATGTGTTAAATTTGGTAGTGTCTATGTGCTGATGATGAGCCTTTTATGGTCCCAGATATTTCATTCTTCATTTTCTCCCTTATATTGTGGCTTCTAAGATACACAATTAAACTCAAGGGTTTGCAAAGAAACAGGAGTCAAGAATGTGTAACCAAATTAACTAAAAAAATGCAACTTCAATGAATCTCAACTGTGTTGGTGCCTGAAAATTAATTTAGGTCAAGTGATTGAATCCATCTGTAATGATACATGAATGAAACATTAATAAGCCTGTAACGTCCTCAGTGGACAGCCCACTCTGGGATGTGTCTTCGGGCTTTTTTGCATACAAAGTGGGTAACTGTGATCTAATCATTAAGGTTGGTTTTTATCGCCAGGTGCCTAACCGTGAACCCAATTTTCCTCCCTTACCAACATACTCACTGTGTTTGTTTCTTAGCCTTGTCAGTCACAACTCCAGTTGTTTTGAACTTTTTAAGTCTTGCCCTGATAGTGGATATGGACAGATCAAGGTAACTCGTTTCTTGTAGCCATTTGCTGACTTATGAAGATCAACACACATCTTACTGAAATTGAGTAGCTAGGAGATGAGTAGCCATGTCAAAGTGTGGTTATTTCAGGATAAGTTGTTGCAAATGAATAATCAAAAGTTACCTGGTTGTTCAGCTCAGTTGAAAAATATTTAAATGGAAAAAATGTTCCAGCTGCATTTTTTTTAGAGCTATTTGGGGCACTATTTGGGCCACCCATGATTTTGTAAAGGTTTTTTGCAAAAAGTTCCCCACTTAATAAATAAATTCAAATTAAAAGTTGGATTTCTTTGGGTATGAATTTGCTGCTGCGATCGAATGGTATAGTGTAAACTTAATCACATGAATTATTTTGCTGTTTAGATAACCAGCAGAAAACAGGGGGGAGTAAACACTGTGACACACACAGTCTTTTTTCTGTATAGGAAAAAAAAAGCAAAGAATAAAAAAACAGACAACAGAAGAAAAACGACACATTTCTCTGACAGGTGGTGGTGCAGCAATGTCACAGTGCAGTCCTTTTAAAACAGTGGCAGTATAGCTGTCTGGCTCTCTCAGGGGACTGGGAACTACAGTTCTGACATGTCCCTGTGTCAGCGGTCCAGAGCGAAGCTGGAATGTGGTCATGACTCTACATGTGTATCCTGTTATGCTCCGCTGGGGTGCAGAGTGGCGGGATCACTCTTCTTCTTTTTTTTTTTTTACCGCAGCCCCTTTTGCCCTTTCCTTCATACGTTGGATGTGTGAGATGGAGAGATAGTGGAGCTAAAGATGGAGTGTGAGATATAAAACATTATATAGTCATCAAGCATTCAATGCCTTGCTCCCAATGTGCAGACTCTTCTTTCAACAATGTATACTGATTAAAAACAGCTGTGAATTCTAGACTAAAATAGTTTGAATCAATTAAAATAAAGTAATTCTTCCAAAGTTTACCGCATGGTGTAAAAGTTACTAAGCATTGGGTTAATCTGTAAAAAATGTGTTTTCATGTTGTTAAACACTGAAGGAAAAAATGTCACCCAAGACTTCAACTGTAGTGGATAAAAAAAGAAAGGTGATCCATGAGTGGTCGCTTTGCAAAAAAAAAAAAAAAAAAAAAGGGACCTGAAAATAGGTATTTCAAAATGCTTAATATAATTATTTCAAGAATAAAATGTTTGCGCTCCTAAGCAAATTGTTGCTAGCTTTTGGCATTAATCCAAACAAGTCCAAGGTTTAATTACAGTGTGTTCATAACTGCATTGCACATCCCCAAACGCTCAGCATTTTAGCAAGGCATATTACAGAAGCCTATCTGATATGGGAAAGTGCGCGCGTCTCAAAACTGTGAACTTGTCTTTTGAGCAGAGAGAAAGGACTTTATTGAATTTGAAAAAAAAAAAAAAGATAACATCTTGTGGAGACAGTGTGCAGAGAAAATAGACTTTTATCAGGAAGGTTTGTTGTTGGAAGACGGCAGCGTTCACAGGCTTGGCTTTTTTGGCTCTTCCCATAATTCTGTATTTCCAGCCGCAATGGGAACAACAAAAAAAAAGTTTAAAACATAAAGGGGGGGGGGAGTCACTGTGGAGAGTTTTTGACCCTGAGTCTTTTATACATCTGCATTTTGATATGTGTCTGAGGTTTGTGCTCTGTGCTCAACAGTCTGTGCACTAAACTGACAGACTCCCTTCACTTTATATTCACTTTGTATTCCTGAAAGAAATGCTCCTTTTCAAGAGCAGTTTTGGACCTTTTCATGTGAGGATCCACAGCAATGAAAATTGTTTCGCATTCTACCTGCATTTGAGACTCTCAGCACAGTTCATAATGCTTGACAGATGCGTAAGTTTGAAGTTGGTGTCGGATTTCTTTGAGGTGGAAGGTGGAATATGCGATGAGAAATAACTGCAGCATGGCCATTCCTAGACATGAGGCCATAGTAAGGGCACAAGATCTGAATATAAAGGCTACATCTACACTACAAAAATGCATATAACCCTTTTTCTCACTCTGACATTAAACCAGACATCTCCTTTTAATGGTCAGTTAGTATTCTCAACTAATTTCTACTTAATAAATGCCAGAGCAATGTTTTTTTTTTTTACTTTCTTTGAAGCCATACATTTTTAATAGAATGCGATAGCATTGCATATAACCTGTGTGTCTTGGGTCAAACATTTTGGATATCCTTTTACGAGCTACTCACAATACTTTTCTAGAGTTTTAGCCCTACACATACTGTTTTAGATCTGTCTGCAAATTATCTGTGGGATTCAGATCAGGCTTTGTGATGGGAAAACAAAATGTATTTGTGGTCTTGAAGGAACTTTTAATCAACTTTGAGTTATGTTTTTGGTCATAGTCCGTTTTGAAGTCCCATTTGCACCCAACCTTTCACTTGGTGTCTTGCATCTTGTTTTATTACTTCAGCATTCCCGCATGTATTTAGTGAAGTGCACCAATCACACCCCCACAGCATGATGCAGCCACTGCTTCACAGTTGGGATAGTTTTTCAGGCTTTCACAGTTCCCTGTTTTTTTTCTCCAAAAATCATCTGATTCACAAGGCCATTTCTCAGTCAATCTCTAGTTTTCAGTTTTAAATATGAATCAATGAACTAGCACAACAGCAGGATGCGGCAAAAGCATGTTTACTAGGGATGCACCGACATGGAAATGTGGGCCGATATCGATATCCAATATTAATATTGCTGCTATCTCCGATAACCGATTTTTACCGATGTGTGCATAAAAGAATATATAGACACACACGTTTACGTTTCTGGGATGATCAGATTTTGCACAGTTGTGTCCTGACTGAAAACTATGCTAACTGGATTTCTGAATGTGATGGTCTAGACTTACATGCTGCTTTTCGTATGTCTTCTTTCGACACCGTGAAAAACAACCACACTGCTGATACTGCATCTCTGCTTCATTTAAAACCCCCACAATCATGGCTGTGATGCATCACTGTCATTGTCTCATGGCCAAAACAACAAAAAACCCATGACTCCTCCTGAAACACAGGCTCAAATGGCAACTAGATGGAAATAAACATTGGTTGTTAATATCGGCCCAGTTTTACTTATCAGGCCAATACCGTTGTGTTAAAAAATGACTAATATCGGCCTATACCGATGTTAATGCCGATATATCGTGCATTCCTGATGTTTACCAATCATAATTCCAAATATAAGTGAATGAAATGTGATCAGGTACTGGACTAACAATAATTTAACAAAAAGAAATTAGAAAAAAACAGCCAAAAACTAAATACAACTTTTTTTAAAAAAGAATTTCAGGAAACCTGGAGAAATATTAATCAAGACTATTTTAAATAACTTCAAGAATTTCTGGAACATAGGAATAAAAATATAAGGGAATGAAGGGATGAGTCAGGACTCTTGTGCTGTACTCTGTATTAGAGTTTTCCGATATAATTGTTCAATCTCAGCTCTTCTTACTGAGTGATCCTGGGTGGCTATTTCTGTGTCGTGTAGGTGTTGTTGTAATGGTACAGAGCTCCACTTAGGATTTAGTGTGCTGGACTGCGAGGCCTCTGGCAGTCAGAGGCATCCATCATACCTGAAGTTTATAGAATGATGAAAGAAAAGAGTGTGGGGGGAAGTCATAAAGGAACCGAAAGACAGGCAGAGAGACAAAAGGAGACAGTGATAGAGCAAGGCATCCAGACAGAGTGATCGAGGCGGGGAGGTGGGTGTAAAAAAAGTATACATATGAAGAATCCTGAAATGTCAGGGTGAGCGGATTTGTCTGAAGGTGTGATTCACTCGGATGTAGCTCTGCTGCCCCACTGGACGAGCTGTTGCAATCATAGTTTAGCGGCAGTCATTAACAACCTGTCTGTATTATTCTGTTGTATTGATGAATTACTGCATATTGCATCTTGCAGTTTTTGTGATTTAGTTTTACATTTCATTTGGATTTGTTTAATGGTCTATTATTTGACTGCAAATTAGACTTGGACAGTAATATGGTAATACCCTTCCCTAGGGTAGCGTGAGCTTAATCTAAACAGTGTCACTTTGAATACCGTATACTTTAAAGCTGTTCTGCAAGGTTTATCACAAAGCTTTATAACCATAGCAGGGTTAATTTTAAACAGTTGATCTCCTTTTTTACTACCTTACAGGACGAATATCATTATAAGGCAATTATAATTAACTAAGTCTGGTTATTGACTGAACAAAAATTTAACAAATCATTTATTAGCAGACCTGATCTTTTCAATCTTTTTTTTTTCTCAGGCGCTGGGGCATTTGAAGCTCTTTAGCCTATCTGATTAGTTTGGTTAGAATGGCTACAATCTTAGGCTCAGTGTAGATTTTAGAGAGTGTAAATCCTTAACCTTGCTGTGGTATTCCTGAAAGGCTGCCAAGATCTCCAAATTCAGCATGTTTATTGACAGATAGCTTAAACGGTGAAAACGGAAGAACTTTGCTGCAGCCTTCTTGTTATTTTGCTCTCTTTTGCTTTCTCACGGCCTGAATGAACGCAGACATCTCTCGCCATGTTGAAGAAAATGCAGTTCAGTATTTACATCTCTGTTAGACTTCAGTTTTAAATACATGACAATGAAAACACGGCTATGGCCTTAGAATTTTCTGCTCTCAGCAGCTGGATCCACACACTGTAGTGGACTGTCATCTGTGCGATCCAATGGCATTAACATATGCCTCCAGTGGTGAGGGCTGATCTTGCTAAGAATAGTCTGATTCCAGTTGCCAGGTTGTGCATCTCTAATCAAAATAGTTTGTAATTCAAAAACTTTGGTAGTCTACACAACTTCAGTATCTCAGGTCTATTACAAAGAGAACCAATCACTTATTTTTAATCAAACATTTACCTTAGTGCAGTGTCAACAAGATTGAAGGTTGAAGAGGAGACAAAAGTCATATTGGCTCTCGCTGCTGTGAAGCAGGTGTGCACGTCACCTTTGGGACCAAATAAGTAGGTGAAAACAGACATTTTTAGACCTTGATCAGAGGTAAAGCCTGGAGATTCCTTCTATGGAATAAAGAACAGAAGCAGAGCTGACAATATCTTGCAGAGAGAGATTTGCTCTTTTGGTGAAGGTCTTAAAGGGACAGTGTGTAACTAATTTGGCTTTTCACTAGCAAAAATCAAATATTACTTTTATAAATACATACTCTGCGTACAATACCTCTCCCTCTCAGGGAGTATGTGTGTACGTGGAGGGGTGGAGTGATATTTCAGCCGGTTCATGGTGTCTGTAGTATAGCAGGGCGAGTGGGTCTCTTTATAACTTGTGTTTATAGTCGCTTATTTTAGAGCCTAAATAAGCGACTTCACGTTCATAAACGAGCTCAAAACACCACAACCCACAATTCACGGAATTTACAAACCCAACGTTATACTTATAATAAGCAGACCTGGCAACAGTGCCAAAGACCATTTCACACGGTGACTGTAGCTATTAGCAGTAGCTTGGTACCAAATACATGGAGGACATACTTGTTGTCATTGTTACATTTATGACACTGCGCTGCTTCTGTAGAAAGTACTATGTGCTTAACAGCGAGGACGTTTGTAATTCATTAGCACACCACTAGATGGGTGTAAATCTTACACACTGGGGCTTTAAACATACACTTCCAATCCGTTCTCTGCCATAAACGACTTTTGTTTGATGCACATCTGATAAAAAAAAGACTCCAAAATTAGTGACAAAAATTCTCTGTTCAGACAATAAGAAACAACATTAAACACTTATTTTACATATAATATTGCTATATTTTTATTGTCTGGTGTCCTGGTCCTATCTTGCGAGTAGATACACTCTGTGCAGTGTAACAAAACTGCTTAGAAGCATGTTTTTTTAATTTCAGCAAAATAGTGTTGTTGTGAACAAGTCTGTCCCTAATAGCTTGACATTTTTACAGTTAGTTTTATGCCTGTAATAATTTCTTCACCCAAAATAGCGAATATATTGCACCAGCATGAATTGAGTTGGCGGAAAGAAAGAAAGCAACAAGAAGTGAGACTCACATTTACTGGTGCTTCAGATTTAATACAAACTGCAGGTTTTTCAGTTTGGCTTAGATGGTTGCTTAAACCTTCCTTTCATGCTGAGGTACCCCTGTGTAAATATTTGCTTGCCTTCTCTACTGGGGCGATTGTGTACCTCTTCTTGTTCGTCCAAGCATAAAGGGAACCAGTGGAAAGGACTGTGTATTTTCAGTGCCCTTTTTCCTGTAAGAGGTGTTACCCCTTAGCGATGCCTAACAATAATGTCTGTTAGGCCGATCAGCTCCCATTTCCTCTCGTTTGCTTTCCACAGGAGGTAAAATGCGCATTTACGGCTCTACATCCGCTAAACTGCAGCAGCTGGCTCAAAGTTAATCAGAGCGTAATCATGTAAATCCAAAGAAAATATTTGCAAAGACGGATAGCAAACAAGATTATTGTGAAGTTTATTTAAGGCTCCATGCGCTGAATAGTTATGTTTTGACTTGGTAAAGATTCCTCAGAGGTCAAAAATGCATGCAGAAAAATAAATGTCAGTCTGGGATTGTTTGTATTTTTTCTCTCTGGTTACTCCCTCTAGACCTCTACTTTTTTATTTGGCTTTGCAGCCTCTCATCAGTCTGTATTTGGTCTGAAAACAAATTTCTAAAAGAAATAAATATCGTCAGCTGGAAAATATAACCAGTTTTTGTTCTCCTAATATCCTAGGTATAGATAGATCATTGAAATATTGCCGTTTTTATGATTTATGAATATCTGTACATGTCAAGTTTCATAGTTTGATCAAGGACTACATTGAGGTAAATGCAAAACTCTTACCTGTACTATAAACTGTATAAATTAGATATTTTAAGTATCAGTCCACTACTCCACATGTAATGTCACCCTGTGACCTAGTTGCCTCAGTTACTTTCCATTTCTCATCCCCTTTTGACTGTCAGCTTAAATTCCAGTAGTGTTTTCTTAGACCAGCATTAAAAGTGATGAAGAGGATGAAAGGTATTTTGCCGAGTGCAAATAGTTATGGAAGGCCATAAAGAGATAATCTCTTCCTTGCTTATCTTCTTCCAACTGTTAAACTGGGAATAGACTGTATCCAGCCTAATATCCATCATGTCAAAATCCACATCAGCCCAGTCAGTGCTAAAGTGACGCTTGATTCTTGAGTATTGAAAAGATAAGTATGAAAGCAGTATTGCTAGATTGGGTGGGTTTCCGCCCAAGTGGGTTTCTTTTGAACACGTTGGGCTGAAAAAAATAGCTTTGGGCAGGTTGTTAAACTTTGGGCTGCTTTTCACAACATTTGGTGGGTTTTTAGAAAGTACTCATAGGAAAATTATATCAAAATAGTTATTATTGTGTGGCAGAAAAGTAAAATAAAATCTACATTTTAATAAAATACAGTTTACTTGCACTCATTGAATTACTTAATTTATTTAAAAATGTCTACTACTTGTCGAAACTGACATCAGTGATTAACAGTCATTGGTTGCTAGGGTGTTAGTTAATGTAATCCAAAATGAGATTAAGAGTTCAACTGATTGAAGGAGCATTGAGCGAAATTTCATTATTTCAGATAGAAAGAACTAAAAATAGTTTTGTGAAGAACTAACGGTATCTTTTTAGATGGACTATGGTATGACGTTACACATCATCTCTGTGTGTTGTTCTCAAGTCCCTTGTTTACATAGCCGGGCCGGCCGTGCATGCAAATACGTGATTTTATTCAAAATGCCTGACTTCCAGTAGGGTTTGGACCATTGCTCCAGGATACTTTTTTTGTAGGTGCTGAGAAGTTACATATTTGTACAGAATTTCATAATTCTCAGACAAAGCATGGCTTGTGGCTGATAATGGTTCAATTTGCCTTTTTAACGTGAAACCAAAATTTCATGTGGGGGACGATTTAGGTTAAAGTTTGAGTTTTCGTATATGCTAAGGCCGCTAAAAGGCCGCTTCAAAAGTCCTGAGAAAAATAATAATAAACAGTATGATTACAATAGACCCGAGCAGCGCTTAAAACAGGTTCTGGTTAGAACCATACTGGGTGATAAAACAGGCATGTGTCAATTGTACAAAAACAAATAACCAAACATTTTACCTGAGGGGAAAAAACGGAGGGAGGAATTAGAAAGCAAAAAACATCACATTAAAAAGGATAGAGGGAGAACTTAACACCTTTTATTTGGTCTTGCTGGGTGTATACAGTCCTATGAATGAAAGTTTTGACTATGGAAAAGAAATTGTGTCAGATTTTTACCAATTTTTTTCTCGTTTATATTGCTGTTATATCGCTCTGACTGCAATCATTGACACATCTGAAATGCAAACTACTATAAATTTAAATGACTGGCATAAAGAATAAATGAGGCATTAGATGGAGCAAATGCACATAAAAAAACAGACGAAGTGCTCAACAGGCTACATGCTTCTTCAGCACATGAGTCTCCCTCTCCATGACATCAGAAACAAGCAAAGAAGATGGCAACACATTAAGCTGGCACCAGGTGTCTTAACTCTGGATGAAATGGCAATCACACCAAGCATGGAGCTGCACCCAGGAAGGAGAAAGCTTTTTGGACATTGCCTGGGTATAGAGGAGAGCAGCAACACATGCATGTGTTTTTATATCAGCAGGAAGCACAACAAGATGGAAGCAAGTGGTGACTTAGCATTTCAGTGGCAATTCCATTAATTGGGCAAATTACAAGCCAATCATACTAGAAATTATTGAGAGAGCAGTTTCCATAGGACATTTTGTGGTAAATCTCAACACTGACATGGACAGTCCAAATCTAGCTATGTGGTGTGCTTTTGGACAACAAAATATATATCCAACACCCAGCAAGACCAATTAAAAGGCTGGAAAAATGCTGAGAAAATGTTGAGCCATCACATGAGGCCAGTCTGGTCCAGAAAACTGAGAAGCTTTTCCAAACAAGATCCCGTGCATCCTTCAGGGAACTGTGAAATGCCACGGATACACTAGAGAAAGTAGCAAGTCTGTTAAAAAGCATGCTCCCTTTATGTCAGGATGTGGAAAGAAAAATAACCAGCTTATACAAATGCTAAAATAATATAAAACAAATGCTTTTCCTGTCATGCAGTAAATACCAACTTTGTCAAGGTTATAGGGTTAAAGTGTTGTTCAAACATGTTGATTCAGCTCTTATTTTGGGGGGCAGAAAATGGCATCTTTTTACCATGGCGATCCTGTGTGACATGCTTCAACAGTTCATTGAAGTCAGCCTGGTGTGGTTTAACTGAAAAATATTAAGTAATTACTCATCTTCATAGTCACTATTTTTTTACTTATAATATCCCATTTTATGCTGCCGTCTCTGATGGATTGTCTGTAAAAGAATCTATAAATCGAACTAAATTAACCATGTTAATCTCACAGAGGAAAAGCATAATCTCTCTGTTATATCGTTCTGACTAAAGTGATTGACGCATCAGAAATGCAAACTACTATAACTTAAAGTCTCAAGCACACTAAGGATGTATGTATACTGCTGGTCGGTAATATTTTAAACATAAAGGAAAATGTACCTTTTCTTTCTTCTTTCCATTTCCTTTGGGCATCCCTTTAATGTTTACTAAGGCCGCTGGGTCTGGTCCCAAATGACTTGGTTGGTGGTCGACTCCCCCTAGTGGTCAGGAGCCCTTCTGTTATGCGGAGCTAGTTTGCAGCTTTTCTTGACTTGCAGCATTTTGCCTTTGCATGTGTCTTCTGTGTTTGTGTGTCATCATCATTTATGTTTGCAGCATATTTGCACTTTGTGTTTCTAATTTCTGTGATTGCAGCATTGCACTTTTGCTGCATTATTCCGTTGCGTGTGTTTTGTGTGTTAGCCCCAGTTCTGTGTTTGGAGTACTTTTTGTGTTTGCAGCGCATTTATGTACTTGCAGTACGTTTGCACCTCTCGGCCACTTTAGTTTAATGTGTGTTTGTTCTGGCCACATAATTCTGAGCGCATTTCAAGAAATGACTACTGCCATATGCTAACAAAAACTTTTACTAAGCTGAGCAAACTAAAAAGATTGGAGAATTAGATCAATGCCCATAAACACATCATATTAAAAACAATGTTGTCACCATTACTTGCAAAACTGCAGAATTAGGTGATGGATAGATTTCAGCCCTTTGCTATTTTGTACTTTTACAGTTTTGGTAATTTCATATTACAATAAAAAATAAACTGATGCACCCTAGGTATGTCAAATGCATAAATGGTACAAACTAAGAGTAGGAGTGGCAATACATAGATATATAATTATTGAACAAAGTGGCAACGTGGCCACCTCACCAGGAAGCACTATAAAGCACTTTATATTTAGGTTTTCCCAAGGTAAGATTTAATTGAAGTTTTTGAATTCTAAAATTGGTTACTTTAAACTTAATTCTCCAGGAACACATATCTGCCTGTACCAATACATTCATCTCAGTCAGGTCAGATTTATTTTTATCATGTCTAAATCAGCACTAAAACTGGATCCACTATGCGGAGGTGCTCTGCACTATACAGACGGCCATTCTATGACAGCCCTAACTATGCATGTGTCAGAGGGAGAGAAGAGATGGGAGAAAATCACTTAAACACAGACAAATGGACTCGGGAGAGCTGCCATGCTCTGCTTCTTCTCAGCGTGTTAATAGAGTCACAATGGGCTGTGGGTGAAGAATTATCCAACCTTTTCACTTTTAACTGGCACTGTCTTTCCATATTTCTATTTTTACATGCATATCAAACCAAATTAATAGCTTTATTAGAAATGCACCACCTACAGGTTCTATGGCCAGTACTTATTTCAGTGCAACTTTGACCCACAAGACTTATTTTTGTAGTTACTAAATTCCTAGAGGATTATATTTATAAGATGAATTCAAAATATTTTTTCAAATTTCTGATACAATCCATTAATTTCATGTTTTCTTTTATAATAAAACGTTAACGTTTTTTCCAAAACAGCATCGGGCCTTGGTTATGGAGCTTTCTCAGTGTCTACTAATTATATCTTTCAGGGCATTAGACTGATTTGTTTCTAAAAAGACAAATAAAAAAACGTAATGTTTTTACTATACCTATTTCTGGTGACAAGATTACATCTTCTTACATTTTTTATCTTATTCATTTACTTTGCATACCTCCAAACATAAAAGTGCATAATGTCACTGCAAATGTGTTTTGCGATTGGATTTGTAGGGTAGAATTGCTAAATCTGTCAATCTGATATTTACTTTTGTTCCAATTTCATCTTGGTCAAGGTCACAGGGGATGGGAGCCTACCCTGGACAGTCAATCACAGGGCCGACATTAAAATACTAAGACAACTTACACCTGAGAGATTTCAATTAACCTAACATGCATGTATTTGCACCGTGGAAAGAAACAAAGAAATAAGACTGTGCATAGGATGAAAAATGTCTGATAAATACCTCGAATAGGAACCTTGGAGCTTGAACTTATTTGAGGAGCATTGAAATAATTAAAATAATCACAGTTTTAATTTATACATTTGTTAAATACTTGTTAATTTGTTGAAAATAACTGGTTGGTCAAGAAAAGTTTGTTGATTATCTTTCTGGATTGCACTGGTCACATATGTGAACACAGAAGTGAGCGTTTGCGTTTTAGTGAGCATTGTATGCTCATTCTTTGCTTTGTGGAGATCTCAGTGTGTCATTTTGATGGGTAACAACAAAAAAAAACCTACACGCTGATAACTGAAAGTTGGATTTTGAAAAACTCTCCACACAGCGCTGGAAAGTCACTGTCTGTGCTGCCTGTCACTACGAGTCTTGCTGAATAGGATTATTTGTTACGTTATTGTCTATTTGAGGGCATGGGCTGCCAGGAAGACGGACAGCCTGAAAATGGAGTTATTGTCATAAAATAGAGAAGTGCACATTGAAACACAGACGCACACATCTGTTTGCCCAATATGTAAAACATTCCACCTTAAAGCAAAAGTATCAAATGTAACCATATCCTTTTATAAGCTAGAGATATATGGACCAACTGCTGCTCACTGATGAGGTGTTGAAAGTGTGTTACTAAATCTCAGTCTGGGGACCAATCATGCATTGTGGTGAAGGAATGTTGGGGCTGTCAGATCTCAGCGCCATGTTAAAGCATAGCCCTGCCTCATGATTTAAAGGCTGAATATAACCCATGCACCCTTAAACCAGTTTCACCAATGACCCCATATTATGTACAACTTGGTGATATGAAAAAACATTTTTATAATTTAGTGCTGCCTTGGGATAGAGGCTTCAACAAAATACTTCTGCATACAATATGTGCATTAGTTTGAAATACCTCCTCTTTGGCTGAATGATCCCCATTTATAAGGCCACTGGAGGTTGTTGCATGACTAGAGGCAGCACTTAAACTCTATGAACTGGTGAATGGCTGCGTTAAGAAAGCGTCTTTGGCCATGCAGCTTAATGTACCGTTCTCCTTCCCCTCTGGCTTGTACAGTAGCAGCGTTTGAATGTGTGAATGACTCTACAGCTCTCAATAACTTGGTTCAGTGGGATCCAGCTTTAAAATGATGTGTCCTTCCTTCCCACACACAGTTCTAAAATTTGACCCAATGACTGAGACTTTGATTTTGTTAAAAGCGGGAAAAATTTTCACATTCTTTTTATTTTTTTGTTGTTTTTTATTTTTTGCCATTAGGCTAATATTTCCCGTTTTAAAACGAGGTCTTCACACATTTGTTGTGCTTTTCCCCACATTTAATTTTTTTAGTATACCACCGGGACTCATTTTTAACCATAAATTCTATGTGGTAAATTGGTTTATACTGCTTTATGGGAAGCAGGCTCCTCATGTTTCACATTAACATGAACCTTAAACCTGTCGCCGTATATTTTACTTATTATGCAGTGCACATTATAAAGCCTGTGCATTTTCCCCTATGGATAATAAGGGATGAAGAATATGGGCCTGGAAAGCATTTCCATAGAGCAGCTGTTAGTCTGTTATGCTGCTTTTGCTCTTCTTCTGTAACTCTTGTGTGGGATGGCCTTTGACCTCAGTGGAAATCTAGCAAGGGCTAAAGGTAACTATTAACGCTAACTAGTGATACACAGCTGTGTGTTTTTGTTTTTAACCCAACCAACACCTTTTTATGTGTTAATTGGAAAAGAAATGGTAACAAATTGGACTGTCTTGGTTCACTTTTTGAGTGTAGGCCATGCAAATTACAGTTAAGCCCAAAATTATTCATAATACTGACATTTTGTTTTGATGTAATATTTTTGTTTTATTAACATGTATTCTCGGATTGGAAGTGTTATTAAAAAGAGAAAAGTATTTTTTTCAAAACGGATTCCCATTTTACATGGTTTTATTATATTTTGAGAAATGCCTTTAAACAAGCTCCCTTTGAACTGAGTTTTCCAGCTGTATGAATTATTTTGGGCCTAACTTCTGGGTTTCAGAATGAAAGAGGTTCTGCATCTGAAATGTTCTAAATTTAGCTCCTGTTCCTTGACCTTTCATAAA
Source organism: Fundulus diaphanus (assembly GCA_037039145.1). Classification (NCBI taxonomy): domain Eukaryota; kingdom Metazoa; phylum Chordata; class Actinopteri; order Cyprinodontiformes; family Fundulidae; genus Fundulus; species Fundulus diaphanus. Next base: position 38,746,997 of record CM073135.1, read on the forward strand.
GAACTCTAGAACTCTATCATGGGCAGGAAAGTAGCTTCGGACACCTGTGCCATTTTTTTTGTTCGTTTTCTTTCAGACAACCTTTAACTCATACGTCATTACGTGACAGAAACATACATGGAGGATTCTAGTCAAAGCCGGGCCTACAGCCTTCTCAAAATGAACTAAAAAGTTCCCGTTCCCTTCTCTCCGGACATTTCCGTTAATTTCCGTGAGGTGAGCTTTGCTTATATCTCATGCCACACAAAGGATTGTGAGATACCTTAAGGCTCCTTAGGGCCAGTGAGGGACATCGCAAGCTCCCTATGCTAAAGGGACTATGATAGGAAGCATACAGTCTCCTTTTCCTACCTCTTTTCTTACTGTCTGCACTATTCGGACAGCACTTTTCATGGCGAAAGCTGTCTTTTTGGCAGACAACAGAATTCAAGGTTCCATTTATCACAGCAAGTCTTCCAAGTCCTGAAACAGCAAAACAGCCCCAGACCATCACGATGCCTCCACCGTATTTTACTGTTGCTATGATGTTTTTTTCTGATATGTGGTGTTAGGTTCACGCCGGATGGAACGGGACACACACCTTCCAAAAACTTCAGCTTTTGTCTCGTGAGTCCACTGAATATTTTTTCCAAAAGTCTCGGCGATCATCAAGATGTGTAGTGGAAAAATTGAGGCAAGCCTTAATGTTCTTTTTGCTCAGAGGTGGTTTTCGTTCTGGACCTCTACCATGCAGGCCATTTTTGCCCAGTCTCCTATCTTATGGTGGAGACATGAACTCTGACCTTAACGGAGGCAAGCGAGGACTGCAGTTCTTTGGAGATTGTTGTGACCTCTTGGATGAGTCGTCGTTGCGCTGTTGTGGTGACTTTGGTCGACCGGCCTTTCCTGGGAAGGTTCGTCACTATTCCATGTTTTCTGTGGATAATGGGTTTCACCGTGGTTCGCTGGAGTCCCAAACCTTTAGAAATTGCTTTGTAACCCTTTCCTGAATTTCTTTGGATCTCGGCATGATGTCTAGTTTTTGAGGACCTCTTGGTGTACTTCAGGCAGGTCCTATTTAAGTGATTTCTTGATTGAGAACAGGCATGAAAGTAATGAGCCCTGGGTGTGGTTAGCGAAAGTGAACTCATGTGTGACAAACAGTTATATTTTAACAGTAGGGGAAATCACTGTGTCACACAAGGCCAAGTAGGTTTTTTCCCCTTAATAATAAAAAGCTTATTTTTAAAACTGTATTATGTTTTTACTTGTGTTGTCTTTAACTAATATTTAAAAAGTTTGTTCCGTTCTGATGTGTGACAAACATGCAAAACCATAAGAAATCAGGAAGGGAGCTAGCACTTTTCCCCAACGCTGTACCTTTAAAAGGTGCAAAAAAGGAATCTCCTCAACATAGAAAGACTTCTGGACTAAAGAGTGGAGAAACATTTCTACTAAATCTATAGATAATAATGTTAGGTAATGCTAGCTGTTAAGCCTTGATGTTTCCTAGAGTTCTCCTGCAGGAAGTGTATTTATATTTAAAAAGCCTAATATTTCATATAGTAGCTTCATTGATTTTTTTTTAACGTGATTTCACTATATCAAAAATAACAAATAACAGTATAACTTCGTATGAATTTTATTAAAGCACACGTTGCTGTGAAATGTATTGCAGAGTAAACAAATTTAATTAAGTCGGGTTTTGCTTACACTAAGCTTTCTGCTTTAAGACTTTGTTGAGATGCCTTTAGTCAACTTGTGCCTGTGTGTCCTCTACTTTTTTTCCCTGTGCTTTAGTGGACATGACAGCCAAGGTAACCCATCTTAGAGCTATTTAAGCCTGAGTGTCAGCAGCTTCATTCCTGTGTTTCCTGGACCCTGTAGAAACCCAGCGCATAATGGCACACCAGGAAGCCTGTTGCCTGCCCATAATCCAAGCATTTTATCAAACCAATCAGCATTTTTCCAGCAAGAACACATCTCAACCGTGACAGGAGGGGGTTTCACAACATCTGGTGCTCCCAGAGAGAGGGAGGGAGAAAAAGGGGAGTTTGCGTGAAAAGAAAGTGTGAGAACAATCTTGTTGGTCTGGCATGGAGATTTCAGATCAGAACAACATCCTGCTTTCTCTTTTAGCGCAGGTCACCAAGAGTGCGCATAGCTGTCAGTGCTTGCCCACTGCAGAATCAGGCGTGCTCGCAGTTGTGATGGTGATTTTTCTCAATGCCAATATAAATTTCTGCTCCCCCTCACGGTTTCTCTTCTATTTGCTTTCTGTCCCACTTCTTCAGCACAACGCAGCAGCGAGGGGTTACCACAGCAGTAAGACGACTTCCATCGGCTCCAGTTGGGCCGCTGGTGTCAGCGGTGGTCAAGAAAGCTGGAACAGTCACTTTACTCGCGCGAGTCTTCAGCATTATATACCTCACCATCAACAGCACCCACCTCCTCACCCTCCTTCCACGCACACAAGCTACACCTACTGCACTGCCCATACAGCTGTGAGTAATGCTTTTAGCCTGTTTGTTGAATGAATACATCAGGGCTCTTCTTGTCTGTTTTTTTCTGGTGTCCATTAGTGGCTTTTTCTATAAGGGAAAGTTCTTTGAGTATCCACACAACATGTACTCTTTTCTTGCCTACTTTTCCTTTTCTTTATATGGTTTCTTTCTCCATTTTCCTGGTAATATTTCATTCTTTCCTCTCAAGTCCCCATCAGCTTTTTTATACCTCCTTCCCTTTTCTTTCTCTTCTCTCTGATTTCCCTTCCACCTCTCTGCTACCTTTTTTGTTTTCATTTCATTCATCTGCACTGGCCATGCCTAAGGAGGCTAATTGAAACACTTCTGGACTTTTTTTTCTTGTCATTGTCGTGAATTTGCTCTTTTCTGGTTAAACTTTCTTTGTCATATTTCCTTTTTGCTTATATTTTTGAACATTAGTGGAAAAAGCCATAAATAAGGAGGTCTAATGTCCCAATTGAACTCATGTGGGATCATGAAGACCAAGGAACACACCAGGCAGGTCTTAGACAATGCTGTGGGGGAATTTTTAGACAGTATTAGGTTATAAAGAAAGATCCCAATCCACAGCTCAGGTGGTAGAAACCATCAACATAGTCAATTTTATTCATGCATTGCAAAACTTGGGCATTAATGGAAGAGTGGAAAAAAATGCCATGTATGAAAGCAATTGTCACTAGCCATGTAGGGGACCAAACATACATTTGGTAGAAGGTGCTCTGGTCAGATGAGACCAAAATTGAGCATTACATGCATTATGCCAAAGAAGAAAAACTGCGCATAACCCTGAACATACCGTCCCAGAGTAAAACAAGGTGGTTGAATCAGAAAAAAAATCCATATCACAAGTCAGTTTTGTTTTACATTTTGAACACACACAAAAAAAAATCATCCTTTAAACTCCTGCCTGTAAAAAGACAAGGATATTTATGAGGAGCATGAAAGCATTCCAAAAGTGACTTAAACATGTTGGATAAGAAATAAAACCGCAGAGTATTATTGCTTGTTATTCTTCTGTGTTTCTTCCTGTAATAAATAATTTTTACAAGCCCTCACACAATGTTTTTCTATTTTTCCAGCTTTCATGACCACAATCTCATCTTAAATACTCCCCACTTTAACCCCCGGCTGCCAGTCTCTGCATGTTGAAACTTCCCTAAAGCACCTGCATGCGTGAAGTAAAAGAATTCGATTGGATTTAGATACGATAACCATCACTGTATGTTAGCGAGATGTTGCACAACTCACGCCTTTTATGTAACTTAAAAGGATTCTTTTTTTCTAGAAAGCATGAGGAAATTTCCGTTTAGTTGCTCTGTTGCAGTCAGATTCCTGTCTCAAACCGTAGCTTTACACAGCTGTCACCCTTACCAAGACTGCAATGCCACTGTCTTCTTGCTTTCACCACCAGAAAAGACAAAGAGAAGCTCTGTTGTTTTGATCCATGTCATGCACAAACAGGGAAGAAGAAAAAAAACAAGAGCATTTTACATGACTGGCATAAATGCTGCGTCTGTGGTTGGTATTGTTGTGGTGATCTGTCATACATCACAATTTTTTGCAAATGTTAGCCCTTTTTGCTTTCACTGCCAGTCCCTTCGCAGAGGGATCCAAGTCATTGTCTTCCCAAACTGCTCACAGGAGCTCAGATTGGGTGCAGTTACTTCTTAGTTACTTTAATTAGCAGTTTCTTAAGCTAAACTTAATTAGTGTTTGATTTACAAGGGAAACTTGCCGTTTAATAACTTCAGTTAAAGCATAGGTATATTATTTTTGGCCCACTTCTTTTGTAGTTTGGAAGAATTGTAAGATTTGGTTGTAGTTGTACAGCACTTTATCAAGTCCAACAACCCCAAAGTGCTCTACACTACAGTCAGTCATTCACCCATTCACCCATTCACACACACACGTTCACACCCTGACGGCAGTGAGCTATGTTTTTATCAAGAGTATGTACAAGTCGATAACATTCAAAGCTGCCACTAATCTTCTCAGTGGTGGACTGAGAATTTTCTTTCAGCCAAAGTTAGACAATACAAGTTGATGACAATTGAACTGGGACTTGTTTTGACAGGTTGTTGGAGAAAATATTTGTCTCTCTAAAAAGAATGTGCCTTAAGACTTCATTTTTCTTAGTAGCATTTGAACGAGCCAAAGGCATCTGGAGTTGTGTTGTAAGAACAGATGAAATCAAAGAAGAGATTTCTTGGCTAATAGCAGTAGCAGTAAGGGCCAATATATTTGTACACTGATACAAGTTTCTTTCTTTTTTTACCTGTTTACTGAAACATTTTCATATTATATTTATATAATGTACATCATGTGTAGACCCTCAGCTTTTTTTGATTGAAGCCATCCAAATTCCAATTGGATGAATTTCAGTTTCTTAACATGTGCTACCCTCTTTTTTTTTTTTAAAGGTATACTATGCAACCGGGGTTGATTTTCCAGCGAGGCTCCCCCCAGAGGGTGAAAGTAAAAGTGCACTGTTGTAAAGATGCTTAGCTGTTCTCCTGGTTTCTCCGTCAAGCCAGGCGCGGTTGTTTTGAGCTTAGCAGACAGGCGAACGCAACGAATCACCATCCTGCTGTTCAAGCAGAGCTACGAGGGAGCGCCCTCCCCTCCTCTCCGCCCCCGCCAGTGGAGTGAGGGGAGCAGGCGTCCCCGAAGCGACCTCCGCCTGGCCCGGGACCCGCTGGGCCCGGACGTCAGCTCGCGGGTGGGTTGGGGAGGGCGAGCGTCCCGGTCCACGCGACGCGCTGGCCGTCTGTTTCCGTATGCCGCGCGGCCGCCGGGGTGTCTCGTCTTTCCTCTCTCCCCTCCGTTCCCCCCCGACGCCCGGTACCTCCCGAGCCGCGTCCGAGCGTCGCGCGGTACAGTTTGAGAACACAGATCAGCACACAGATGAGCGGTGAACTTTTAAACCCCGCGGTTCCGTCGCACAGTTTGAGATGTATATAAGTACCACGACTGAAAAACTCGTACAGTGTATGCCCGGCTTTAACACAGTGAAAGTATGAACATGCACAGAGAGAGAGAGTAACCATTCCAATGTTACTTACAATCGCATCAGCAGAAACGCGAGGTCCGCGTCAGCCTTGCAGCCTTCTTTCTCTTTTAGCTCTCGCCATTCGGAAAAAGCTTGCCCAATGTTCACCCGTGTACGACTCTTCTCTCTTTCCAGAGCCCTTTTCCTCTTTCTTGCCTGCTCCGACATGGGCTTTCGCTGTTTTATCGTTGGTTCCGCCATGATAACTGCACAGATATCGCCACTGCGCTAGCACCGAGCATGCGTTTCACTGGGGGCGTGTAGCAGTTCTCGCCGTAAAGCAAGACCGACTCTCGCGATCTTGCACGAGATTCTGAGCCTGTGGGCGCGGGCCGAGGGCTCCTGCAGTTGCAAGTGCGGTATTTCCCCCACAGACCACCAGGGCGGCCAAGAAAACCTTTGTTCAACCTGAAATGACTCATTTAATCATCCAAAACGGTATGGAACACATTAATTAACTGAAAAATGTTGCATAGTGTGCCTTTAAAGGGACCAAAAGTAATTGGACAATTGACTTAAAGGCTATTTCATGGCCAGGTGTGGATAATTCCAGTGTGTCGTCATTTAAGCGGATAAGAAGCCTGGAGTCGATTTGAGGTGTGGTGTTTGCATTTGGAAGATGTTGCTGCTAACTGACAACATGCGGTCAACGGAGCTCACCAGGCAGGTGAAGCAAGCCATCCCTAAGCTGCAAACAGGAAAAAACTGAAATAACACTAATAAACCCATCCGAGAAATTGCTGCAATATAAGGAGTGGCATCTACAGTTTGTCATATCCTGAGAAAGAATGCACTGGTGAAATCAACATGAATTTTAAAGCTTATTCACAAACTTATAAAGCTTGTGTACGCACAAAATTGGGCCTGAAACTTGCGCGCGTCACTTTCTACGCAAATGTTGTGATCTATTAAAATAAAACATAACAGGTCAATATACGGTCCACACGGCAACTCTGACCCATGAGTACGCTCATTTTGGACACTGGGGAAATTGGTGATACAGATGGTAAAGTGATGCATTGCAGCCAAACTGCATGATTATTCCTCTTAGACGGTCAGTTTCACTATCAGACTTTCATCAAAAATCAGCTTAATCATAAGCATACAACACCACAGTATTATTCATGCTTGTGCTAGTTACACATAACTATACGTAAGGACCTTTCAGATTAATAAAAAGCTCATAAGCCAACTTTAATTTTAAATAAAAGTCCACACAACATTCTATTGGGGTTTTCTACCATCACATTCCTGCCCTCAATGATCACCAGGGTGACGTGTAGCACAGATTAACACACAAATTGTGACAAGGTGTGAGACAATTACTTTAATTGCTGTAAACGGTCAAATACACTCGTGCGTAATGCTGCACGGTGGATGCTGGCACTGCTGGTTTCAGGGATCAAAGATTTCCCGGCCAATGATGATGACTGACTAATATGCCGCTTTAGACTCCCCAGAGCATTGCGTTCTGCAAGGTTCAAGTTTCAAGATCAACCTGTAGCAGAAGGATGGGAAGAAAGAACTATACAACGCTGTAGGTGTTCAGAGCTATACTGTCTGCTCAAATCCTACAAAATGCGGATAAATTCATTGGATGGTGTTTTTTTTTTTTTGGATTGTGTTTCATAATACGGATGGGCAATGAATCAATTCATACACTAAAAGCTACCCAGGAGTTTATTCAAGCAAAGAAGTAGAACACTCTAAGGCGGTCACCTTATTTTAACCCAATTGACCATACAGTTTCACTTACACTATACACTTTCCAACTCTTTACAGTGTTCTAGCATAACGGCAAATGTGTAATCATTTGTGACTGTTTTGAACTAACAAAGCCCTGAGCACCTTACAGTCATCAGGTTGATCATGAACTCATCTGCATACCAAACTATTGTGCTGTCAGACTTGAGGCCATCTGTTGGACTGCTGAAGGGAAAAAAAGGGTCATGACAGTGATCCCAAAGACTGTAGCAGACCTGCAGGTGTCACGTACAAATACTTCCTTACCATACCTACATAGAAATGTATGACCACCAACCAAGTCATATGCGACCAGACCCGACGGAAAAGGTATGTTTTCCTTCCTGTCTTTTTAAACTCTTGATCTTTTACAATATAATAGAGTTGATATTTCAGCTTCTACAGGAGTATTTTAAACTTTAATAGCTGTACTTCTACCTGAGTAGTAGAAGTGAATGCTTTTGACACCTTTGCAAGTCTATAACAAGGAGCTAAAAAAGGAAACAACTGAGTGTTGTAATGATCTATTTTAATTCCAAACCTCGGGAGAATCTGCTGCAGCAGGACGTTGATGCAGCAAAACCTTGATTTCTCAAGTCAGCTATGTAGAACATTCATGGTAATACAGAAAACAGTTGCTAAGAGTAACCACTACTCAAGTTGGCTCTACAAGCTGTTAAATCATGGCATGTTCCCATGACTGTAGGTCTGAGATGTGCCAAGGAGATGAGAAGTGAGCAAGGAGAAAAACGGCATACTCATTTAAAAGAAGCACATACTGTACGTTTACAACAGATACTTGAGATGGAAACTAGAATCTGATGAGGCTGCATATCCGATCATAACCATCAACCAGATATTTGACATAGCAGTGAAGAAATACTAACATTATAGATTAACCTCAGTGAATGGCTACCATGGATATATAGTTAAAATGCATTTTCAGCTAACGTTATCTGAGGTGGTATTTTTTTTTTTTTTTTTTTTTTTTAGAGAACATCAGTGCTCGCTGTTTTGGTATAATTTAGAAATTACATGTTGCATAAAGCAGCACTTGAATAAGGATGAAAAATCCCCGAAAGTATTCCCAGACGGCAGGACATTCTGGAAACATGACTTAAATCACATCAACACACACACACACACACACACTCTCCTCTGCTTGCCCTGGATGTGTTTTTGTTTTTGTGGGATGCTGGTAAACCACACTTCTCACAGTACCACCTAACTGGTCTGGGTTACAGATCACCATGGGGTCATCACCCTGTTAAACTCTCCCTGACCTTCCGCTCTTAAGCTGGTGTAAGATTTGACAAGTTTGTTTAAACGGAAGATGGCTGTTTTCTTTTTTTGACATTTCCTTTTTAACCCTCCAGAAAGCAGCTTCTCCCCTACTGCTAGGCCTTTCATGCAAATGAGATATGCTCCCAGTATTTGAGTCTGAAGTGTTTGTTTTATATATGAGGGGAATGCCATTTCCAAAACATATCGGGTTGTACATGAAACAGAAATCCCTCGGTTCAAGAACAAACTGAAGCAGACATCCTCTCATTTTTCAGTCTTACAGTCAAATACCCTTCATTTTTATTGCCTCCTTTTTATTGCTTCCCTAAATGCTATTTTGGTTTCAAGCTTATTAGATGCAAATATGTCCTAAAGAAAGAAAAGAAAAACAAAACTGATAGCTCAGCATGCATATGTCCTGTTGGTTGAGAGAGGTGAGAAAGGGCATGAAAAAAGAAAAAGAAACATACAAGGATCCTGCAGAGATCAAGAAGGCTTGCCTCCAGTGGGTTTGTAATTACAATGGAAGTGGATACATTTCCACTTTTAATATGGTGGGATGAAGATCGCTCAGGGGGGAGAGGGTGAAATGACAAAACAGAAGTGGAGAAAGTTGTGTAGAAATCTGGAGACGTGACCAGTAAGGGAGTAAAACCAATGCGTTGTGTGGAATCCTATTACCTAGCAATAACAAAAACAGATGAAAAGAACCTCGTCACATTCTGTGTATTCACCCTCCAAATTATCAGAAATGCAATAATCAGAAATATGAAGCCTATTTTCAATCTTTATTTTTCTGGATAGCCTTAACCTACCAGTGCTGGTTTTGGCAGTTTCTGATTTCTCTTTTTGTTTTTTTTGTTGTTTTTTTTGGGGGGGGGGGAGTAGTGGATCCCTGTGTGTTTTCTTTCTTTCTTTCTTTCTTTCTTTCTTTCTTTCTTTCTTTCTTTCTTTCTTTCTTTCTTTCTTTCTTTCTTTCTTTCTTTCCCATTGCATGCTGGGAGTTGTGGGTGGAGCATGTGGTGAGTGGACTGAGAGATTGAGAACTTCTAACTTTGCTATTTCTTTTCTTGAATGTGTCTTTTTGGGTATTTTCTTTTGATTGTATCACATTGGTGAAGTTTATTTGAAGGGTTTTTGATTATTTTTTAGTAAATAGGAACCGGCGTTTTGCTGGGTTTCAAAACGCTGGGAATGGATTTCACTAAACTTACAAGGCAACATGGTTTAAAGATCATTCCTAGTTGTCCTAGCATTACAGTGGAGGAATGTAGTTTGGCAGTAGGCGAAGTTGTGGGTTGTAGCAGTGTCAAATCTGCGGCTCAGATGAACAGCGCAGTAGTTATTTTTGTTGATAGTGTGGAGAAGGCAAACAAAGTGATTGAAAAAGGTATGAATGATGTTTTTTTGCCAGTTTCCCCATTGAGCACACCTGCTAAAAAAGTCACGATTGCAAATATTCCTCCGTTCATTAGTGACGAGTTGCTAGTGAGAGAACTGTCACGGCATGGGAAAATTATTTCCCCGATCAGGAAGTTGCCAGCAGGTTGCAAGTCACCACTGTTGAAGCATGTAGTTTCACATAAAAGACAATTGCTTATGATTCTGAATAGAAAGGATGAAGACCTTAATTTAGTGTTTAATGTGCGAGTGGAAGACTTTGATTATGCCATTTATGTGAATTCAGGCACTTTAGTCTGTTTTGGTTGTGGAGAAGTTGGTCATTTGGTTCGAGCATGTCCAAGAAAAAAAACTCCTCTAAATAATAAGGAGCAAGATGAGGGTGGTGAAAAGATACCGAAACAAACTAATGCCAAAGATGAAGTGAGTGCCAGGACAGATAAAACAGAAGGGACAACGTCTGAGAATCCCATCCAGGAAGTAGAACAAGTAAATGAAACTATGATTGAAGAAGACAATGAAGAACAAATTGTGCAAACTGAAAGTCAACTATTGTTAGACTCGCAGGAAAATCAGGTGGATGACACTGTGGAAGAGCAAAGTCAGAGTTTACTAAAGTCTCAACATAGAAAAACAAATGCAGATGAAATGGAAGTTATGGAAAGCAGACAGATGTTGGAAGAAGACGGTTCTGAAGCTTCTTCAAAACGGAAAGAAATTGAGTGCTTTATTAGTACGCAAACTGAAAATGAAGTTGGAGATGAAACAGAAATAGAATGTTCAGGGAAATGTCTGGAATTAGAAAGCAATATGGACGAAGAGGAGGAAGGAGAAGATGATGTTTGGACTGAAGATAGTTTGGCCAGTTCATCCTGTAAATCTGTTGCTCACAATAAGCAGAAGAAAGGATATGATGTACAGAATGTTAAAAATTTTCTGAAGGTCACGAAGAACATGAAAAATATTAAAGTAGAGGATTTTTTCCCTGATAAGAAACTTTTTCTCCTGTATGTGAGATCTCAGTTGAATAATAAAAAAAGGGTGGGCTATACTGACAAAGAAGTTTACCGGTTGAAAAAATTGATTGGAAATCTTAGACAAGAACTTAACAATGATGAGGAGTTTGAAGCTTGTTAGTTTTTTGTTTTTTCTGTTAGTGCTAGTCCTTACACTTTTGGGAATGAGCCACTTCAGAGTTTCTACACTAAATCTAAATGGAGCCCGAGATGTGCGGAAGAGAATCAGTGTATTTGAATTAATGAATCTAAAACATCTGAATGTGTTGATGGTTCAAGAAACACACAGTGATCATTTAAATGAGGTAGACTGGAAGAGAGAATGGGAGGGTGAAGTCATTTTGAGTCATTTAAACCAGACTAGTGGTGGAATAGCAATTCTTTTCTCTAAATTTTTTTTACCAGAATCATATGACGTTGAAGAGGTGGTAAAAGGTAGACTAATGGTGGTGAACGCAAAGTATGAATGTTTCAATATTATATTTGTTAATGTGTATGCTCCAAATACAGGACGAGAGAGGGTTATTTTCTTACACAAGCTTGAAAATGTTTTATCTAAATGTGATGCTGAAAGTTTTTTTTTTTCTGAGTGGTGATTTTAACTGTACGGAAAATGATAAACTAGATAGGAATCATTTTGAACCTCATCCAGCTTCAAAAACCTGTTTGAAACATTTGATAGATGTATTTTCATTAGCTGATGTATGGAGAGAAATGCATATTCAAAAAAGACAATATACATGGGCCAGGTGTACAGATAATTCTTTTTCTGCGGCTAGGTTAGACAGAATATACAGCTTTAGACATAATCTTGGTATTTTCCAAGAGTGTAATATTCATCCTGTAAGCTTTTCTGATCATGCTTTGGTTTCTTGTACTGTTTTTATTGCCAATCTTAAACATAAATCTGCTTATTGGCATTTTAACACTGCTTTGCTGTTAGATGTCAATTTTAAGAAGGCATTTAGTTTTTTCTGGAGGGTTCACAGATCTAGAAAAGAGGATTTTGGATCTCTAAAACAGTGGTGGGATCGTGGTAAAACTGAAATTAAAGAGTTCTGTCAACAGTACACTGTCAATGTCTCATCCGATTTAGCCAAATCTATGAGAGATCTAGAGACTGAAATTGTGGACTTGCAGGTTTCTGCTCAGTCCACAGGAGATCGAGGTTGCTTTGAAAACCTCAAATCTAAAAAAGCTGCTTTGGCTGACTTGCTGGGCTCAAAAACACAGGGAGCTTTGGTTCGGTGCAGATTCCAGAAAGTTACTTTGATGGACACTCCTACAAAGTTTTTCTTTTCGTTAGAAAAAAAGAAAGGACAAAGCAAGTTTTTGCATGGCCTAAAATCAGATGCCAAGGTCCTTTTGACAGCAGACGGTGACATTAGACGGAGAGCAGCAGATTTATATACTGATCTGTATAGCTCTGAATACACTGAGGATGATGAGTGTTTTGATAAGTTCTGTAATGGACTTCCAACGGTTTCTGTTGAGTTTACCAAAGAGCTGGGAGAGCCTTTATCTCTGGATGAGGTTTACAGTGTACTGCAAAGTATGGAAGGAGGAAAAGCACCTGGCATTGATGGACTTCCAAGTGAGTTCTACAGAGCTTTCTGGTCGGACATCTGCGTGGACATCATGGAGGTTTTTGAAGAGAGCTTTGTCGACGGACTTTTACCTCAGAGCTGCAGGAGGGCAGTTCTTACGTTGTTACCGAAAAAAGGAGATCTTCAGGACATCAAAAACTGGCGACCAATTTCTCTGTTGTGTACAGATTACAAATTGTTGTCAAAAGTGCTGGCAAACAGACTGAAAAGAGTGATTGACCAAATTGTCCATTGCACCCAAACTTATTGTGTTCCCGGCAGGTCTATGTTTGATAATATAGCCCTCATTAGAGATATTTTGGAGGTCTCTAACTCATTCGGCTGTAATGTTGTTTTGATTTTTTTTTTGGACCAGGAAAAGGCTTTTGACAGGGTTGAGCACCATTACCTCTGGAAGGTTTTGGAAAGGTTTGGTCTCGGCCCTGAATTTATTGCCAAGATTATGGTTCTGTATGAAGACATTGAGAGTGTACTGAAAGTTAATGGCTGCTTGTGTAAACCTTTTAAGGTTACAAGAGGTGTTCGACAAGGTTGTTCCTTGTCTGGAATGTTATATGCTCTTTCTATTGAACCAATGTTAAGGAATATTAGATCACATATTGATGGTTTAAATTTGCCGGGTTTTGATATGTCTTTTAGTTTGTCTGCATACGCTGATGATATCATTGTTATTGTTAAAAGTCAGGAAGAAATAATTAAGTTAGGGAAAATTGTTGATTTATTTTGTAAAATGTCTGCTGCACGTGTTAACTGGGTTAAGAGTGTGGCTCTGGCCATAGGTAGCTGGGTTAAAGGGCTTCCTAAACTCCCTGGTGGTTTAAAATGGAAAAGAGGAGGTTTGAAATATCTTGGAGTGTACTTGGGGGATAAGGACACAGAACAAAAGAACTGGGAAGGGGTGTTTGAGAAAGTGGAAGGAAGGTTAGGAAAGTGGAAATGGTTATTGCCACAATTCTCTTATAGAGGAAGAGTGCTTGTTATAAATAATTTAGTTGCTTCTTTATTGTGGCATAAATTAGCGTGTTTGGAGCCCCCTCCTGACTTACTCCCAAGGATACAATCCTGTATGATTAATTTTTTTTGGGATAGTAAACATTGGGTATCCAAGGCTGTGCTTTTCTTGCCCAAAGAGGAAGGCGGGCAAGGATTGGTTCATTTAGAGAGCAGAACTGCAGCTTTTAGACTACAGTTCATTCAGAAATATCTGCTGGGAAGGGAGGAAGATGTTTTCTGGAAACCATTAGCAAACATCATCTTGAGAAGAGTGGGAGGTTTTGGATTGGATGCTTCTTTGTTTTTATTAAATTGTAAGCTGATATGTTCTTATGAAATGCCAATGTTTTATAAAGGTCTGTTCAAAGCCTGGACTATTTTTAGTTGGAAAAGACTGGAAGTGGCAACGTCTTTGTTCTGGCTTCTAGAAGAACCTTTGGTGTTTGGAGCACGGTTGGATTTACAAGATGGAGCTGGAATTATTTTGTCAAGAAGATTGCTTGAGGAAAAAGTTCTGAAATTAAGGCAAATTGTTGAGGTAGCTGGACCAAGACTTCAAAACACAGCAGCAACAGCTTCTTTGATTGGATTAAAATCAAATCGTATCATGCAGACTGTCTTAGATTTCTGGACTGAAAATTTAACTTCAGATGAAAAACAGATGTTGATGGATTATTTCAATAGAAAATAGTTTCCTGATGCAACAGATCCTTTTCCGGAAATGGGTTTATCCATTGATTTTACAGGAATGGGGGTTCCTTTATCAAACACTAAAAAAGATTTGTCTTTTTGTATGATAACTGGAAAGTTATTATATAAAATGTCTGTTCAAGGGTTAAATAAAAGACAGTTGAGTGGAAGGACTGATACGGTTTGGAGAGATAAGTTAAACATTGGAGAAAATCAGAAGCCTGTTTGGAGGGTCCTTTATAAACCTCCGCTGAGTAAGAGGGTAGGTGATTTACAGTGGAGGATTTTACAGGGAGCAGTGGGTGTTAACAGTTTTGTTTCTAAGTTTAAAAAAGATGCAGCTGGACTATGTCCTTTTTGTGAAGAAACTGAAACTATCTTTCATATGTTTCTTGATTGTGGGGGACTTGTTCATTTGTTTCATTTGTTAGAAAATATTTTTAAGAAATTTGGAGTTATTTGGTCTAAAGTGGCTTTTATTTTTGGTGCAGGCTACACAAAAAAAGAAGCTATTAAGTGGAAATTGTTAAATTTTTTGGTAGGACAAGCAAAATTATCCATTTACATTAGTAGAAGGAACAAAATGAATAATGTTCCAGAGGAAAAAGCTGGTATAATGTTTACCATGAAGGTTAAAAACAGAGTAAGAGCTGAGTTTTCTTTTTTTTCAATGATGAATAATCTGACTTTTTCTCTCTGTGGTGTTTTCTCTCTGTGGTGTTTTAACAATATTGTGTGTTCTGTAGTTGATGGAAAGTTAATCTTTAACTCTGTCTTTAGGTGATGTAATGTGAAAACTGTTATAGTGAATGATCTTTAGAAAATAAATGTGTTAAAAAATCAAAAAAGAAAACCTCAAATCTTTCTTTCTTTCTTTTTTTCTTTCTTTCTTTCTTTCTTTCTTTCTTTCTTTCTTTCTTTCTGTGTTTCCTATGTGCCTTTATAAAAATTGTACCTTTATGCAGGGAAAATATCATAGGTAAGAGTTTCAGGACAATGTTTTATGATGTCAATATTAATATAAATGCCAGAAAATACTGGATTTTCATAATACCCATATAAAGTAAGCAGGATACTAAACCCCTGAAAAATAAGTGTTAGGCCTTCTAATTGAAAGCGTCTGGATTGATATTTTTTATTTCACAAAAATGTTTTTACTTTTTCTTTCTTCCCCAGTAGGTATTGGTAGAGTAACTTTTTTTCCTGTCAGAATCCATATTAGTTAATCCAGTAAGTTATCATATTTAATTAGCAGAACCTATAATTATCGCTTTTTAGTTCTCAATAAAATGTAATACTGTTAAGCATTTTGTTGTTGTGGACACTTGGCAAATGTTTCTAAAGCATTTATATTTCTCTGATGTTTAATTTCTGCACATTGCAGGTGTAAATTAAATGCTTCCTTCTTTGTGCTGTTAAGTTTGTTCATGTTGACGTTTACTATAACCTCAGAACCATATTGATATATCAATTTGAATCCAATTTATCAATTTCTGACTGACGAATTGTGGCTGTTAATTGTTTAGTACAATGTCAGTTTTCTGTAATGTTCATGTGCATGTTTATTTATTTTTTATTTTATAGGAAAAGGATACATTAGAAAACAGTGAAGAAATTAAATGAATACATTATACACAGATAAACTATGCAAATACAATTAAAACTAACACAGAGAAGGATAGCTGGATAAAAAAGAAGGTTAAGAAGCGGTAAAACAATGGTGTTTTAAAAAGAGGTAAAACTATGGTGCTTTTTGACCTTTCATAAATAAAATCTCTCTTCGTAATGTCTACTATTAACCAAAGAGCGTAAGCGACATTTGTGGAGACTGAAACAACCCTCAGTTGATTTAGTGTAATAAAACATGACAAGTCACTGATTGCACATGGTGTTATTGGATTCTTTCCTTAAAGCCACATGTGCAGCAATGACTCCTAAAGCCTTGACTAAACGCCAAGCTATAGATTTTCTGGCCTGTTGAGAATTGGTCACAAGCGCACAAGGTGGGGGCGTTTTGTCTAGGTACTCTCCTCTAATTACTGTGACAGAGTCCATAATTGGCAATACAAGTAAAGGTGGACATGCTATACAAGGTACGTCATAGACGGATTCTGTAGGTGAAGTGCCTTCAGAAGCATCTCTATTGGGCTATTGTATTGATGCATATCATTTGCAAGATTTCAGGTCATATTTAAACAATCAATTTTATTTTGTCTTATCAGGTACAAATCAGCTTTCTAATTTTCAGTTTAGAAAAAACGGCATTCCGTTTGAGTATTAACTGGGAAAATTGATCAGAGAACCGCTTTGGGGAAAAATCAACATCAAATCTCTGAGAGGGTCAGTCTTGTGTTTGGAGGGAAGTTGGGAACATAGACTTTGAACTCAGGGTCTCCATTACCAGTCGGGCATCTAGGAGCTGATGCTTGAAGGACATTGAGGCCTGTTGTTGCAGAACCAGACAGCTAGATGATTGGCACCAGCAGGGGTGCAGGCCCTTAAACTGAGAGAGTTGATTATCTTTAAGGACTCCGGAAACATTGTGCATCTTCTAGCTAGAAATGACTGCAGCTTCTGTGGTTGCAGAACGAACAAGTTTGATGTGGGAAAAATTCTTTGAAAAATGCTGAAGGACTCTCAGTTGGCTTCAACGAAAATCCGGTTACACAAATTAATTACTTAACAAGGCCTCTCCCCACAACGTATGTGGTTTGGAGTTGAATTGCAAAATCTGATTGTGATTATTGCCCAGTGGTAGAAGGAACTTCGGTCTGTCATGGGTGAAGAAAGACGCCACTCAAAAGAAAAGTCCTTGATCTACAGGTACAGCATCATTCCGACCAGTGATGGAGTCAAGGCCGGTTCTTCTGAGGCCAAGGCTAAGACCAAGACCAAGACCGAATGTCTAGAATTATATTGTGTTCAGACCAAACGCCTTCTGAGCATCAAAAAGCCGTCCAATGCCTCAACTTGGATGCTTGTGCACATAAAAGTCCATCAGCATGCTGAGGCTCTAGACGGCGTGTCTGGCACACTATGAATCTGGGGGGAAAAGTCCATTCAGTTTGTTTTCTTTTTTTTCCTGTGATGTGTATTTGCAGCGGAGATAAAAAGTAGATAGTATTTGAGAAATTTACAGGGTCTCTGACCCTTGGCCTCGACCAAAATTTTCAAGACCCAACAGTACGTGGCTCAGCCCAAGACCGAGGCATCACATTCCGAGACCGAGACCTCCATCCCTGATTCTGACCTCACCTGACCATGAGACACAAGCATTTCAAATGGGCACGTTGAATAGGATGGCTGGTTTTAGGCATACGGATTAGGGGAAGAGCTCTGGCATCCAAGAGGTGCATCGAAAGCTCAGAGGTGTCATTGATCTCATCAGGATACATCCTGGACGCCTCATTTGGAAGATCTTTGGGTACCTCTGGGAGGACTTGCCAGGGGGGACCCAGAAATTGCTAGAGATAAACTGGAACGTCACTGAGTAGTGAAATGTCTGGGTTTCCATCCTAGACCTGTTTCCCTTGCATCCCAGTCTCAGAAGAAGATGGACTGATGGATGTTTAAAAAAAAATCAAACTGGTATAAAGATTTGCATTTCTTGTGTAGTCAGGATTAAATTACTAATATTTACTTTGCTCAAGTAAACATATTATCTTTTCTGTGGCCCTATGTTCGCAATAGATGAGTAAAAGTTTCTGTGAAACATGGGCCTCCATTTCCATCCAGATTTTACAAACTGCTTGGCCAAATATGCATGTTGTGCCTTGAAATTTGAGATGTTGCTTCTGAAAAACTTTTTTAAGATACATTTTTTACTTTCAAGCCAATTAAATTTTATTTATATAGCGGCAATTCACAACACATGTAATCTCAAGGGACTTTACAAAGTCAAATTCAATCAAATCATACAGACAGATTTGTCAAAACGTTTGCTATTTAAGGAACCCCAGCAGATTGCATCCTAATGTATGCAGTCTATATTTAATGTTTTATCCTATGAAGCTAAGATGTAAGATGTTGGCAGCAGATGAATATTTCCTTTCACTTAATTTGGGAGAGATGTCTTCTTTCTAAAAAGATTTGGATTTTCATCTAAGGTATACAACAAATGCAAGCTAATTTCTGAAGAGATATTTTTAAAATCAAATAATAAATGTAACAAATGATGAGCATAAAAGTAAAAATGTGTGAGCCTTGGTTGAAAAAGTAGATTTGAATCTAACAAAGGAGATTATTTTATTACTTATGCAATGTAACATATGTTTCAAACTTTTATAAGTACATTAAGGAACTTGCTTTTTCAGCATGCGTTTACCGACTGAGAAGAAGGGATTTGGATTTATTGGACAGGAGAATTTTTTTTTTTCAATTATTTAATCTGCCTTTCACTTGTCAGATTCCATCAAGAATAAAACTGGCTAATGATTATATAAAACCATTGACCAATGAATTGGTTCATTGCTACTTCTCTCTAATCCAAAGCCTGACTCTTTTTGGACATGTAACTGCAGAGGTAATCAGACATGTCCTCGCGTGAACAGCTAATTTCCTTAGGATCAGGCACAAGTTAAGTCAGATTAAGATCACAGTGGTGGCTGAGGGTAAAAAGAAATGGTGTCCTGCAAATACTTCTTATTTTATGCAGAAAAATTCATACTCAACCTACAAACCCTTGTAATTTCCCTTTTTGTAAGACTGACACATGTTGAAATGTCTTTGTTTATTTGTAAAAGAAGTCATTGCCGCTTTCTGTTTACAGTCAGTGTAAGTCTCGAACCATTTTAACCTTTGTTTTTGGCGTACTCTGTAAATTAAGGATTGCGACTGTGTTTGACGATGGTACAAGCTACAACCAGGAATGATGGGCTTGTATTCACTGTGGCATATTTGCTGTATGAACTGTGTCCAAATGGGGGTAGAACAAATGCTAGCGTGATCTTCTTCAAGCTAATTGCATCAGTGTTGTATCCCGTTTTGAAAGTTCATCCGAGATCATGAAGAATGGAGTGTGAATGTGTTCTTGCAAAAAAAGAAGCAGAAGCCTTTTGGGTTATCTTGTGTTATTGTGACATGATATATGTGACTCTGCAAGGGAGGAGTACTGAACTCGGAGCCTAACCCGCATTGCGTCTATGTGCTGCCGCAGAGTTCATCTCTCTTGACAACATATAGAGACACCTACATATGTGCTGTAGAGGACAAAAGGAACTCTCCTTTTCTGCAGGTTTTAGATTCTTCACTAAAGAGGATTTTAACTTTGTCAACACTTTTCCACATGTTGCCCTCTGCAGTTGGTTGTTAATATCTGTAAAGATAAAAAAAGTAGTGGTTTTTCACACAACTCAATTTTTTTTTTTTTTTTTTATAAATTTAAACCCGGTAACGTACAATACAGTGCATGCTTTGATTCCCTTTGTTTGAACATTCAAAGATAAAGAAAGAGCTATACAAAACAATTTATGGAACTTGAAAAACAGCATACTGAAACAAAAAACCAACAATTACAAACGAGACCACTTAGGCAAGAAATCGATAAATTTTACAGTGAGGAAGTAGAGAAGAAACTCAGGTATACAAAACAAAGATATTACGAAGCAGGATCTAAAGCCTCTAAAATGCTTGCTTGGAGACTGCGCAAACAGCAATCAGATGCTAGTATTCATAAAATAAAAGACGTTATGACAAAACAAATTATATATTATCCATATGGAATACAAAAAGCCTTTGAAAATTTTATCAGACTTTATATGACCAGTGGATAGTTTCTTGAGTCAATTAGATCTACCCTCACTTGGCAAGCTACATAATGAAAAATTAACCAAACCTATCAGAAATTGATAAGGCTATCTCTTCTCTGAAATCCAACAAGAGCCCTGGACCTGACGGGTTTCCTGGGGAATGGTATAAATCAATTAGAAATCAACTGATTGCAATTTTGGCCTAAAGTTTTAATCATACCTTTAAGGAGGGTCCAGTCTGCCCCCCCCCCCCCCCCCCCATTCTGGAGGAAGGCCACAATCTTAATAATTCCAAAAAAGGGAATCGATTTGACTCAATGTGGGTCCTATAGGCCCAATAGTGTCCTGAATCAAGACTATAAAATGTTTGCTACCATATTAGCAAAACGGATGTAACAGAGCCTGGACTTCCTAATTGAGGAAGACCAAACTGGGTTCATCCCAAGAAGGCAGACACAGGACAATATAAGGAGGACCCTCCAATCTATGGAGCACATAAACAAGCACAAATCACAGGCAATTTTACTTAGTATGAATGCAGACAAGGCTTTTGATTGTGTTGGGTGGGGCTTTCTTTAAAAAAGTTATGGAAAAGTTTGGCTACCATCAGGATTTTATTCATACCATCAAAACTTTGTATATATGCCCCATAGCCAGAATCCAAGTGAACGGCAATTTATCTAAACCAGTCCACCAGCGTCGTGGTTGCAGTCAAAGCTGCCCGGCTAGTCTGAATCTTTTTAATCTTTTTATTGAACCACTTGCACAAATTATACGACAATGTCCAACTTTCCAAGGTACAAACATGAATGGCTCAGAGTACAGGATATGTCTTCATGCAGATGATGTCTTGATTAGCCTTGAAAATCCAGTCTCTGGGATTCCGAGATTGATGGATTTACTGCAGAAATATGGTGACCTGTCAAATTATACCCTTAACATTGAAAAAACACAAGCTCTTGTGTATAATTATGAACCAACACTTGAATTTAAATATAAATTTGATTGGGACTCTAGCTCTATGAAGTACTTGGGGTGAGACTAAGATGTGTCTAAGCTTTATGCAGAAAATTACCAACCCATTAATGCATGTATTAAAGCGGATATGAAGAGGTGGTCTCCTTTATCCTTGGACTTGGGTAACAGGATCATGGCGATAAAGAGTAACATTTTGCCCAGATTGCTATTCCTTTTTCAGTCTTTATCTGTCCAAATCCCTGACTCACCATTTAGAGAATGGGACAAAGCCATATCACGCTTTATTTGGAATGGAAAAGCACCAAGAATAAGATATGACCCTACAACTACTTAAACCTAGAGGGGGGGTGGGCTTGCCCTGTCTCAAAGATTACTATATAGCAGCCCAGATGAGACCACTCATGCTCTGGTGCAATCAAGACTATGTAGCCAAAAGGAAAGCCATAGAGATGTCACTGTCAAATATACCGGTTCAAAGCCTCTCTGGGCTAGAAATTGTGATTTCCAAAATCAATGGGTTAGATTTTCTATAAATATTTTGTTTAAACATAGTGAAACAATTCAAACTTCAGAAAGAGATTTGTATTTTAATGTGGCCAGTGTATGACGCTAACTTTGAACCAGCTGTGATTGATAAAAGCTCCATACGATGGGACAAACAGGGCATTACTTCATTATGCCTCTTAATGGACAAACAGCAGGATCTCATAGATTTCCAAACTATGTCAGCGAAATATGACCTTGGTCGACATGATTTTTACAAATACGTTCAGCTCAGATATTATTATATTAAAAACATTAAAAGCTTACAATCGGACTACGTGTCTGGCATCACACAAATATTTATTAAAGCATACGAAGCAAAACTACACAGGAAAATCACTGATGAATTATATTGGTACCTCACAAAACTAAGAGACCACTCTACATCTTATATCAAGAAGAAATGGGAACAGTCCCAATATCACCTGATGATTGGGAAGTCATAACTGACACACAAATAAGGACTATGTATTCACATTTGTGGAGAGATTTCTCCTGGGAAAATAGCATTAGATATTTCATTACACCAAAACAAAAACAGACAGACCACCTGAATGCTGGCAAGAGTGTGGACAATGCCCTGCAGACCACACCCATATTCTTTGGGCCTGCACTGCATTAGACTCATATTGGGAAGACATTAATCAAACGAAATTGAAGGAAATACTAGGCTTTGATGTAACATTTACATGTATTTTGTTTTACTTGGGTAATTTGGATCCAAACCTGTCTAAAGCAGATGAATATCTTAAACTTTCCGTGGTTCCAAGTAAAAAAGCTATTACCAAGCGATGGTTTACCAAAGACCCCCCAAATATGAACCAGTGGCATCCCATAGTGAAAAGCATTCAGTCCATGGAGCATTTAACCTTTTTACGAAGGCTTCAAAAACAGAAGGGGGATGCCCTCTGGGAGAAATGGACCACCTACGTCATGTTAAGGGATAATATTTGATAATAGCCAATTTTGGTGGTGCATACATATTGGAATGTCATTTAAAAGAACAACACACAGCAGTAATTGAGCTAGAACTGTACAAAAATATATACATTTTGCATTTAAGACAGAAACCCTCTTTGTCTGTAAATACACTCCAACCAGAACTCCTCAAGTGGCAGAGTTTTAGATTCATCTTGTTCAAATTCTGCAAAAAAATTATCCTATTAAGACCCTTTTGCTATCAGATTACTAATCCATTAATTGAAAAATCAGTCAAGAGATTACACAATTAGTTGCAGCCCTAGTTATACTTAAGTTGATTACTAAAATAATCTTTAGCTGCAGCTCTAATCGTAAGTCGTTGCAATTCGTTTTTATGTACGCAACACAAAACATTTTTCATTTTGAAAGTAATTTGAATAACTTGGTTAAATCCGAAATTAACCACATAAAAAGTGGTTCTACAGCAACAAACTATCTTTTAGAAGTTAAAAAGGAATTCACTAGTACAAATACAAATAGATGGGATGAAATTTCTTGATGTGATAGTAGATGATAGATCTCATACAAGCTCATAACGAAGTCTCAAGGAGCATTTCCATGTTAACATATGACAAATACTTAACCACAAAACTCAACATTCCTTAATGTTCACTGGATTCTAAATACCAACTTATTTTGCACTGGGTAGACAATGATAATTCACGATGCTGGTTAAAGAAATCATGCTAATCTAATTGTATAAAAAAACTGGCATAATATTGAAACTGAACACACTGCTTTTAATATGGGAAAACTGGCTTTTATGTTGGCGGTGTCTCCTGTAATTTCTCTGTTTGGGTCGACACAATACACACTCAATATTGTGGTAAGGTCAAGTCCTGAGTTTTCAGCAATACATGAAATTACATATAATAAAGGGCTGCACAATGCCTTATCATCAGAATATCAGTGTGTGGATTTGTAATAATGAGAAAAAAACATTTGAAGGCAGTTGTTAATTTCCATGTGCAAGTGTCATGAATGAAAAAGTTGCATGCTAAGAAGATATTCAACCTGCTGAACTGAGTCTTAATGCAACAGCTACCATCACCTGACACCCTAAAGGTCACATAGTTTGTTGGAAGCAATATTATCATCATGATCAAATGTCCGACTGTTACGCAGATGTACCACATCTGGATAAAAGGTAAAGGGATCCTGTTTGTGAACTGACTGCTGTTCAGTGGGGTAAGGTAAAAATTAGTTTACACGTTGAAATTACCATTGGCAGACTAAACATACACTGATGTACAAATACTTAAATGTTTATCTTTTTTCTTAAAGCCAAGCTATTTACAGTAAGATAGAGTGGTGTGTAGAATTTATTTAGCTCCAATGACGACTGTTACCAGCAGCTGCTTAAAAATGATGTTTTTATTCTCCTATCTCTAGTATATATCTATTCAATGATCCAGTCCTCGACACAAATCATTGTTACTCATGTGGCCCTGTCGGGAAACACATTGACATTTCCCCTTTGTACCGGTTCACCCTTTAATCTTTGTCTTTTTGAGACCTGAACTTTGGAATAACTCTCTGTGTTGGGATAAGTTTAATTAGCCATAACTCACAAACAGCCTTTTATACAGCATGACAGATGATACTGTCATGTAGCTGAATGGATGGTCTGATTGCTGGCAGTGGGTGAGGGTACATCTGCTGGCTGATGGCCTCCACAACGTAACTGAGCCGAGATGAGTTATCTTTGGTTGCCCCAGGGAAGCACGATATTTGGACAACTAAGAGGGGAAACAAAGAAATAACATGAAATGGAGAGAGTGAGGATTTCATGGACAAAACTGATAAAGATCTCCTTTTGAGCAATCCTAGTTTATATTTTCAAGATATGTTCATCCAAGCAATTGTCCATCGAATAAAATAGTCAGGATTTTCCGAAAGTAAAGACAACAGATGCCAGTGTGTGCTGTGGATGCACGGTGCGGCTCAGGGAGCCTCATGAAGGCTTTGTGATGAAGCACGTTAGCTTACATTTTAGAGCCTGAGTCTCTTTCATCAGCCCTTGAATGAAGAGCATTGCTCATTTCCAAAATACTGCAGTGATTCATCTTTGCCACGAGCCAGAATGGGCTTTGTCTCAGTAATTAATTTAGCTCCCGGGACAGCAGTTGGAATGAGTCGTGTCTTCAAGGCCTAATTAAAATAAGATTGTCAAACATATTCTAGGTCACACAGCTCAGAATCTCAAACAAGTTGGGGGGAGATTTTTAGGCACTGCCACCATGCCCTTGGTGGACTATTGCACTGGCTGATGGAGTGGAAGATGGGAGAGACCACAGACTGAAAAACAAATGATTTTATTTGCACAGTTTATTTCTTCAGGCAACTCTTAAAAAATGAGACAATAGATGTTTTGTTTATAATAGGCTGCTTTAGTCAATATCTCAATGTACTTATGGCATCGCACCCTGCGTGCCGTTTTTCTGAGGTTGTTTGAGATTGGTTTACTGAAATAGCTGAGTAATTGCTGGATTCTTTGCGCGGAAAATAGCCACACAGATATGTTGCCGTGCTCGGCTGAATGAAAATGTTACTGTACATGAATACCATGCGGTTTTGTGTCACTTTCTCTACAATAACAGTCAAACTGTGGCTTGAAACCCTGATATCAGCACCGCATTCATTTTCAGAGTTGTTATTCTATTGAAGCCGCCAGACTGACAGGCAGGATCTTATCTATTCTCATAATGAGAATCATTGACTTTGGTTGTAGGCTCACATTAGCTGTGAAAGTACACACACAGACACATGCACACGCGCGCGAAGGTTCTAAACAATTAAGCGCGAGCTGTCGGGCTTAGTGCCTGGGTCCATTGTAAGCTCTCTAAACCTGTTAGACTGTGACAGACCATTAAAAGGCTGCCAAGGCTTCCTTAATTTGCTTCAACAGTGCATACAGAGGCAGAGTGACTCAAGTGCTGTCTGACTGTCTGAATGTGCATTCCTTTGACGTTCCTTCACTCAGCCCTTCACAGGAACGTCTACACATACAGTGTGACAGTATGAACACTATCAAGCCTAAATCTGTATATTGAAGTAACTACAAAAAAACTCCATTTACTGCTTATTTGGGCAAATTTATCCACATATTAAAATACATGCCAACACTAAATATACTCGGAGTCTGAAAATTGTCATGAGCACAATGCAAAGAACATTAATTAGTTTTTGCACTGGAGCCATTTTGGATGCCTGTACCCATAATCCCTGGGAGTTTATATATTATTATATCTCTAGTGTACCTGCTGTGCATAACTGTTTCACTGTCATCTTCCGAGATTTACTCGCGTAATTATATTTTTGCTACACAAGACCTAGTTGATGGTTTCATGGAAATTGCATAAAACCGTCAATGAAGTAGACATTACACACCCAACAAATTTCACACCTCGCTCGCATTTTCACACGTTTAAATCAACAGCATAAGCTCAGTAAATTGCACCTTTCTAATGAGTGTATCACTGAGAATAAATGAAGGAAGCTAAAGCAGCCCTCTTGATTAAGAGGCTCAATTACACTACAGTAATAAGGAATTCCCTCTTTAAAGCTAATTGCCAGGCCTTTCTTTAAAATCAATCAAGCTCACATTAGATGTAATTGGTGACCTATAGGAAAACATGTCACACTCATCTTTTCTGTTTGTTTTGCTATTTTGCAATAAATCTAATCTGACAAAAATACACTGGCTTGCCCACAGCACGCACCTCCAGTGACATTGCATATTCTTTCGAATATGCCATTTGAATTATTATTTATTTTTGTAAGACATCTTTTCAAGTCAGTCTAATCAGGTGTCAGTCAAGTCTGAAATAATTTGCCCCAAGTACAAGCTGAGTACAGCGTGAACCTCTGTGTGTGTGAGTGTGTAGAATAGGTGTGTACGTGTGTGGAGTGGGTCTGGGTGCTAGTTTGTCACCTGGAATTAGGAAGATGTTACAATGATAAGAGTAGTAGCCTTGGGGCACTCAGCATCCAAGAGCAGCAAGGGGCAACCAGACACCAGATGCACCCTTAGAGTAGCCATATGTCCAATATGGAAGCAGGTTGGCAGTGAAGCACAGGAGCGGCACCCCCCAGGCCAGAGAGGCACAGGCAGATTCGCAGGGTACCAACCCCCCATGCAACCCTGTCACCACTTCCCCCAAAGCAGGTCACACCTGGACAGGTGCCAGCACATTAGGTAAAGTTTGTCTGAAATAAGGTTTTAAAACATACATGTCATGATATTCACTAATTAGCATATGATTTTATGTTTTTTTTTTACCTTTACCTCACAAAGAAAGTACTCCATGAGTAAAGCACTCCCTTCTACTGGAGGTTTCTTCCTGTTAAAGGGGAGGTTTCCTCTCCACTGTTGCTACATGCATGCTCAGTGTGAGGGATTGCTGCAAAGTTGACAACAATGCAAGCAGTCGTCCACTGTTGCAACATGCTCATCCAGCTGGAGTGTAAGCTGCAAGCCAATGACTCCAGGCAATCTGCTGGGTTTCCTAAGACAGAAAACCTTTTAACCAATATGTCTAGAAAAACTGATTGAACTGACACTTTAACGTGCCTTGAGATGACATAATTCAATGCTATATATGTAAATAAACTTATTTGTAACTGATTGTCTTTGCCTAGCACCCATTTTATTCTCTCCTCTTGTCTTTCCTGACATAAACTGTATTTTATTGCTTGATTTTCAAGTGATCTGCTCTTTTAAAATATTCTAATAGTTTCCTCCACAGAAAAATACACTTTTGATAGAAATACATCTATTTAGCCTATTTAAGTACAACTTTTAACCTTTTTTTTTATTATCATGCCAGCACTGCTCGGATTTTCTGTTATGTTTTCTTTTGTTTGAAGTTGTATTCCAAAGTCAAAGACCCAAAGTAAGAAAAACACAAACTCATCACACATATATTTTTTATTTATTTTTACTATAATAAACTCAAAAAAAATTTTGGTCACCTGTATGTAATTTTGGCCTTAAGGAATTAAACAATTAAAAAATACCCGCAGGATGATTTGAAAAAGGAGTTCAAAGCTTCATCTTCTCTGCATCCTGCATCCATGAACACTTAAACAGTTAGCAGACATCGAGCACACGTCTTTGGGGGAAATGCTGCAGCTCTTTCTCTGTGAAATATTCAACAAAAACGGGGTGCAACTATTTTGTTCACCCCCAAGCAGAGCACCATTAAATGACATCAAGATCAGTTGCTTTCGCTTGACTTTCCAAACCTAAAAAACTACATTGTTCGGTTTAAAGTTCTCGAATGTCAGAGCTTAGATCAAAAGAACTTATTAAACGCATGTTGTTCTTGTTGCTCATTAATGATTAGAAACCACAAACTCCCACCGTGTTAGGTCAATAAACGCATCAACAGGTTTCATGCATGTAGATGGACTTGAATAAAATGAGATAAAGATTAGGCGCGTGCACGTACTTTAATGCAAAAACTACTTTGACTATAAAGGAACATGCATTACATTTTCATCTCCTCTAGTATTGTAACTCTTCAAGTTCTAAGGCCTTTTTGGGCCAGATTTCCACCTTGACTTTTTTTTATTTAATTATGATGTTATAACACCATCTTAAAAGTTTCAGTCAAGTGGTATACGTCCTTTTTTCATGGTAAATCTGAATTTTTATAATATAAACACTGTGGAGTGTTCATAAGAATGTAATAAAAGATATGGAACCAGAAATACAAAGAAACATTTTAGGCGGAAGATATCCTTACAAAGTTTTATAGATAAACACACATTTTATCACACAGATAAAAACAGCTGGAATATGATCTACATGGTCTACTTGAACAATGTGCATTTTTTCATTCGTAGCATATCTACAAATATGTTTATTGTCCAAAAGAAAAAAAGGCCACGTGTTTTAATGCAAGTCTCTACCTAATGCTGGTGGTAGTCAGAACAATTGTTCTTATCAGCTTTCAGGCACAGGGGGACATCACAAAAATGCTTTTCCAGGGTGTGCTTGGTCACACACTTCCTCCTCCCATAGGATGCAGGCTTGCTGGGATCATCCTGTGGAGTACAGGGGACTGGCAAATGGTCCCCCGATGCTTTGGGCATAGCTCTGGCACATCACTATTACAGATGAGGAGGGAAAAAATGTTTCTTGTGCAATTTGCAGTACTTCACATATAGCAACTTCACGTGTAAAATCCATACAATATTTTACACAGGCCAGTTGAACTAACTGAAGTAAAACTAATTGACTTATAATAATATTATAGGCACCATTTCTTTTTTAGGCCAAATGTGTGAAAAAGAAAGCAACAAAGAAACTCCCAATAAAATCTAAAAAAAAAATGTATCCAAAGAAATACTACTACTAGAAATGTGGGTTTTACATGATCTGACCACATAACATTGTATTTATGTGCACAACGCTTGGATAAACTCTGTCAGAAGGAAACCAAACTTTCTCTAATAGATAAAAAAGAAACACAAGAGCATAGTGCATCACTGTTTTATCCAGATTTACTGTGAATTTATACATTTTACTTCATTATTTATTGTATATAAAAATTAGGTTAGTTACTCTTTAACTGGATCCAGGCTCACAATGTAATCCAGCTCCTCCTCTCTCTAGGACGGGTGCGTCTTCTTGCAATATGCCAACGTTCAACAGACCCAAAAAAAACTAGGAATCAGTGTCAGCCAGGAAGAGTCTGATCTGTGCATCTTTATTTTGGACAATTTTGGACATGCTGGCGGTCATCAGAGACTAACTGATAAGGTTGAACTTCTTAAAAATCAAATGCAACTCAAATGCTTTAGAATCCATGTGTCAAAAACTCACTCATCTGCACTAGCGTTTCCTATTTCCAGCTGATCAGTGCAACTCTTCTCCCAGTTGTGATGTCATCAATCCAGTATTGCCAGTCTATCTTTTTTCAGTGTGCCGTTTTTAAATATTGTTTTGTGAAATCCCGCAGGGAAGAATACGATCTTCATTGCACAGTTTTGTTTTATTGTCGGTCTGTATTTGTGAGTAAATAAAAATTCACCACCATTATCTTTAGTACTAATCCCTTTGACTGCCTTTCTGCCGGATGGACACGGTCATCATGACAAAGCACATTGTTTTCAATTTTGCCTCTCCATTTCATGGGGAACCCTTGTGTATCTGACACTTTCTAAAACAAATGGCTTTTTGGGGTGATGTTTCACCCGGAAGGTATTTCCTGTCGTGACCAGAGTTTGGCTCTCTCCGTCATTAAGAATTAAAGGCCTGGGCCACAGGATTGTGAGCACCAAACCACAGGAATATCCAGAATCTGACAGCACTTCCAGGCCTTTGTATGTTTCATTTCCTATTTCGCAACAGCGTGTGGTCCATGCAAATTCCTCACTACGGTTTGCCACCAGTCTTCATTTAGCGGTGCTCTGTGTTTCATATTGGATGTTGGACACAATGGAAGATGTTAGTGACCGGATTAGGGAGGGTGCTGGCAGATATTAAAGGGATTTAAATGGGTGTCTTCTCTTGTTCGGATCATGCGGTCTGTCATATTTACATGTCATTGCTGGCTTAGGGCTATGCTTATGCTTAATGGTAAATTTGCAACATCTCATCTGTGAAATCACTCTTCAGCAAATCAGTTTGCACCTGCTACTCTCTTTTAAGGTGATTAGTCAATGACAGGGCAGGGCAAGGGAGCATAAATCACACATCCTGCAGAGCTGTAGATGTGACCTTAATTTTAAATGTTTCCCTCCAATCACAAATGGGTTTCAGCTACACATACAGACACATTTTCACTCGTATGCATTGATATCCGTGCACAGATGGGTTTTCATACAGGGCCGCCTGAGGCTGTAGCGTTGGCTCTAAAAACCCATAACATCTGTAAAACATTACGGTTGATTATACTGGTCCTTCATTGCAATCATGCAATATGGGCATGAGCGATGGCTGAACATGAACTGTATAGGGGGGGAAAGGAGACGATGAGTCCTCCATGATTCTAATGAAACTCTGAAGCCCTGGGCTATCGAATTCCCCATAATACGCAGCACATTTGCAGACAAGACATTCATATATGCTTTCAAGGAACTTCTAGTACATGTGTTTGAGTGCTTATTTCCCTTTATATAAAGCAACACAGTGTAATTTGAGTATGGGTGTAAAGTGCAGCCAACCAACCGCTGCACAGCTAGAACAAAAACACAACAATTTTGGTTTGGGTTTAAGTGTGGGCAACATGACTACAACGATGGTGTAGTTTCATCAGCTTAAGAGAGTTACAGCGTCCTTTGTACTCCCATCTGCCCAACATACAGTGAGCTAAACCAAACAATTCAGACAGAAAGCTAATCTACAAATGGAAGAAGGCAAAGTTTTACCTATTTATTAAAGAATAAATTAATAAGTTATTCTCAGAAGCTAAGAAATGGTAAATGGCCTGCACTTGTACAGTGCTTTATTAAGTCCAGAGGACCGCCTAAGCACTTTACACTATATTCAGTCCCTCACCCATTCACATGCTGACGGTGGTGAGCTACATTGTAGCAACAGCTGCCCTGGGGCAGACTGAAAGAAGCGAGGCTGCCATACAATCAGCACAACTGGGCTCCACCGCCGCCAGGCAATGCAGGTGAAGTGTTTTACTCAAGGACACGCGACCTTTATGTATAATCCGATTTACATAGAGGTTTGGCTAAAGGTGTGGAAGCTAGGTCAAACATCTGTTTCTTAAAACAAGAAGGAAGTCCATGTATTTTGGTACAACAAGTTCAAGCCTCAAATCTACTTTCACTGTATAAAAAGAAACACAACCTTTATTCTCATTGTCTGACTTTAAAGAGTTGGTGATTTTTCCGGAAATGTCTCTAAGTCCTTTTTTGAATAACTGCGGATGCACAAGACCATATTACCTTGCTCTTCCGCTCTTCAGGGGGATCGCATGAAAAAAACTTCCCAAATCCACTCTGGCCTTATTTCTTTCTACTGAGGCCTTCCTCTTCTTTTCATACATATGAATGCGGTTCACTTATTGCTACTCTCAGCCATGTTCAAAGTATACGGAAACTTGGAAGGAACGAGCATGGACACTGCCATTACGTGAGCGCGTCAGAATGATTAGCATGTGGGACAACCAATAGATATGGCGATACCCCCGGGCTGAGTATATAACGTCTAAGGGCGAGAGCAGGAATAAAACTTTGACAAATCCATGCCCTTGGGACCGAACGGCAGAGATTGGTTATAGTTTTTACAGGCCTGCAGCTCCCACAGGGATTGATTTTTTTTAACCTCCTTTTTGTGAATACATAATGTATCGACTACTTTCAGGATGGAAGGACGATTTTACCCAGTATTACAAAAAGTGTTTCTGAACTGGATTACCAACTACAGCTTTAAATCAGACAAAACTTTCCTGTTTTTGACCAGGATTGCCACCATTATTTCTACTTGCTATATGCCAGAATAATCAGACTTTATTTAACTATTTTTCTAAATTCTAATGTTTACCTAACCCAGCAACATAATGTTGCTAACTTCATGCTTGACTGTTGAGAAGTTATTCTCTGGCTTCCAAGGTTCCCCACATTTCCTCCAAATGTCCTGATGGTCATTATGAACAAACATTTCAAATTTAGTTTCATGAGACCACAGAAATGTCTCTATGAATTACTAGTCTTTTCCGCTTACCAGAGTGTTTTCTAACTTTTTATTGTTGGTTATATTTGGATTAATGGCACGCTCTTACCAGCTTTAGCCAGTGTTTTCACATTGTCTTTTGTTTTTGTTCAGTTGTTTTTTTACCCAAAAACAAATTCAACTCTGGGGCAAAGAACCTGCCTCTTTGCTGAAAAGTATTATCTCAGGAAATGTCCCAGATGTTTATACTTGCATACACTTGTGTGAATGTGGCACCTTTAAGCATCTGTAAATTATACCTAGCTGTACCTTGATATATTTCTATTTTCTCCCATGAATATCCAAAAGGAAGAAATGTGTTTGAGGTTCTGCCTTGAAATACCTTCACAGCTGTGCCTCCAGTCATCACAGATTCTCTGAATGAGCTAATCAGAAGCTTACAAGGGCATTATATCATTATTTTATCATCCAGCTCAAAGTATTTTTTAGTATAATCAGTTCAAATAAAACTCAGGATGTTTAAATGGTAATTAAAACTGAAACAAATTTAGCTTTCGTTATTGCAATTTTAGTAATCCTATGACCTAAAAAAAAGTAAAATTTAGTTCAATTTAATGTCAAGGGAGAATAAAATGGTTACAGGTCTTTTTATGCAGTCTATGTAAATATCTGCCATCAATATGCACCATATCATCAATATAGATTCAAATATAGAGTGATATTACCAGACCATTGATAAATTAATGAATTACTACATAAAAAGAGCTGCTTAGTTTTTCAAGCATTACTACTGAGTTGGCACCTTTCATTCTCAGAGGTTTTAGTGGGAAAAACTGAGACCTTTAAAAGTGCTTTAAAAATTTAGATTTTAAAAGCCCAGTTTGTGATGTCTCCTTTTTCACTTGACGTCTGGAGATTAGTGGAAACAATTACTTAAAGTTCCACTTACATGTCCAATGAAACAGCTTTCAGAGTGGCTCATGTGTTACTTTTCTATCATTCGGGCTGGTAGAAGTTGGCGATGGGTGTAAAAAAAAAAAAAAAAAAGTTCACCCATTTACCTCAAACATTTTTTTAAAGTACTTTTTCAGACAGATACTTTGAGATACTTCTGGATCAACACAACTACTACATACTCCTAGCAATAAAATATGGGTTTATCCCCATTTAATATGTGCTCAAATGGGGATAAACCGTAAAACAAAAGAAAACTTCCAAAGTCCTGGTTTATTTATCGTATAAGCTTTTCAACATGCTTTCGATTTAATATTTCCGTGTTATTTTAAAATTCCATTGTGTGTTGTTTTGGCAGCAAAATTGCACAGCTTGAAGGAGACCTTTGATGGAGAGAGTTTGATGGTTCACTTCTCTGCTGGCTTTTTAAAGCCACATACAGAGATGGATACATGAAGCTATTCCAAACAGTGTTATTCCTGTAAATTTGTTAAATATGGGTGAAAAGGCTGTAAAATTCCATTCTTCCAACATAGAAATATGCAACTTGATGCAAACTCTCTTTTTGGTGTTTCAAATAGATTCCTTTATTCCTAAACTATTCACCACATTTACGTTTGGACTATTGTGTGAAATATTGTCTGACACCGTATCTCTGTTTATCCTCGTCTAGCAGTCTGGGTAGTGTGAAAGGTGGAAGGTGGAGCTACCATGCTCCATTTAGTTGGTGCATTTTGATGACTTAAGTACTACTGGTAATTACAGAGGCGCCACAAAGGAAGTAATCTTAGAGTGCATCACCTTAAAGTCACACACTGCCTGATATCCAAATGTTACCCAGTGGAAATGCACCATAAAGTGAATGTTTTTAATCATCTGTTGTATGCTTTTTTTTAGTACTTCATTTCCATCTGGCACTTTTACAGTATACATATTACATGACAGTGTTCAAAATAACGCAGTGTGCACCAGGAATATGTTTCCTATCATTTATAAAACATGTCAAAAATGTTTGAGCGAACAGCAAAAAAAAGAAAAAAAGAAAAATGTGTTAACCTGCACGCTCAGACCATAAAGACGACGCCTGGATGGGTGACATTTTTATAGTAGACTGTTTTTTTTGTGTGTTATTCAAATTGTATTTGCATGAGCAAAATTCCAATTTTACTTCATTGAGATTTATCATAAGAACACACTGTTAAATAAGTATGTTATTATAATAGATACATTCATTGACTCCAACCCAATTAGTATATTTTGAAGAGTAAAACGTGCACTTAGCTATAAATGTGGAGTACAGTGGACGTTCTGCTAGACCATCATTTTAGTCATATAAAATTGACAGAGCTGTAATCATTGTCACTCTGTTTAACAGAGGGACACTGTTCATAGTGATTTTAATCCCACTGATCATTGTAATGTTCAATGCTGAATGTTCATTTTGTCAAAATTCTTTGAAACTGTTTTTATCCTTTGAAATGATGATTGTATATTTAAAATATCTGTTAAGCTGAAAGCATTTTTATTAACTATAGACCTCCTTATACTAATTTGCTGAAACTCATGTTACCCTGAAGGCCAGTTTTGAATGGTTGATTGGTTCTGGTTGACCAGGTAGACATTAGGAAAGCAGTTCTCAGAACTGGACGGAGAGAAAAAAGCTGGACCCAACCTGAGTAAACCAAGACTCCGGTTGTCCCTGTGGACTGTAGTTGTAAAAAGCATGGTTTCTCATGGCACACTAAATCCAGCTTCTGATTTGTAATAAAGCTCTGTTTTAACTCAACCTTGATCTGTGTTGAGGTGTTTAGAAACTTTTTCCTGAGAGCTTTTTCCTTGCAATAATAACTCTGTTGTGAATCTAAAGTCAAGATCCGTTACACATCAAAACCTGGCACAATAGCAGCCACCACACCCCCGTCCTGTTTGAGAGTGACCTCTGTAGGCTGACCAAAGCAGCGCTGTCCAACTGTGTCTCTCAGCCAAACACACGGTCTAGGAGAGGAACTCATACTGCAACATTAAAGTTCGACATAACATTCACCCGATTGTGTTAAGGGTCTTTTATCATCATAATTCTCATATAAAGAGTTTTTGTTCCATTCATGAGGGCAACAGACATGAGCGGCATCAGACGCTCATCAAGAAATACGCCCCTGACGTCTTGTCAGTGAAACAATGCGCACTGGTACGTCTATGCAACTGGATAAAACAAGCGCAAATATGTATTCCAGCTCCAGTAGCTTCTCTTATTCTGTGCTGGTTTTGTTGGTGGTTCTTCTCTGGCTGTGTTGTAAAAGATGGATCATTTTCTGAAATGGTGAATTCAATAAATATTTCCTTTTATAGTCCAACAGAGGGGAGATATGTCTCTGCAGTTAACCCATACATTAGGGAGTGCACAGGGAGCAATCTGTGTGGTCAAGAGTCTTGCTCAGACTGAGTTTCAAACCGCCAACCTTTGGGGCCTCTCTACGATGCATATGCCCAGCTCTCTAACCACTGGGCCACCACTCCCACTAACGTTAAGAGTTGAAATGATCATATGAGGAATATTCCAAAACCCGGACTCTACTGTTTCTTTGAGTAAATTTGGAAACATTGTTTTTGGTACACAGGCAGGTGCATATTGACAGTAACGTTTCTTAGAATTGCTTATTCACAGCAAACATGAACAGTCAGTCGATAGGAGACGACCTAAAAGCATAAACAACACTAACATGACATGTTCAAGCTAAAGCTGAGTTCAAATCTTATTTATTTAAAAGTTTTATTTCATTGATTGTGTTCAAACAAAACAATTAAACATAAATACAAACATTCTAAAGTCCTGAATAAAAGGGAGCAGAAAGAAGAATTATCTTAAATTATCTTAAACAATCTTAAAATTTCTTTTTCCTTTTCTGCATGGATAATCAGTGTGCCTAATCAAAGCATTATGTGAGAGTTCGACAGAAGCCAATGCCATAAGGATTTCCATTTTGCTTCAGAGAGAACGTTTCTCCCTTTTTTAAATTCAGTTTTAAAGGTGAAGCCATTAAGGAAACAGCTTAAAGTCAGGCAACTCTTCTTCCATAGTGAGCCACTAAGTCTTTTTGAACAGGACTTATTTTAATTCTAACAGCATACGAAATGTCTCAAGCTCACAGCTTTCGATAGCCCTGCCAGATTCTGAAAAGAGGGGTGCTTTAACTGTGTTGCTGAGGTTTGCGGAGATGCCCAAATGCTCTGAAGTTAGTGTTCAACCACAGAATGTGAAAAGTTAGGAATGCGACGAAAGACTTTCACCATTACTAGATTAAAATCTGTTTGAACTAATGCTGAACAACAGGTCTACAACAGGTAATTTATTAACATCAACATTGTCGCTGTGAATTTCATATTGGATTAGAACACTCCATGTTACTTCCATATTTATTCCTAATTAGCAGAAATGTAACCAGTGATCTAAAATATTTATAACAGAACCTCCGTTATGTGCTTTAGAATGACAAACTTTTTAGGCTACCGAAAGTAATCTAAAATAACTTTAGCTGATTTTAACTTTCTTTATAAGGTCAGTTTTTGTTTGATATTAGGTTGTAGGTAGACTAGCATCCCTAAGTTTTATTATAGTATTATCCCTTAAAAGCACAGATTGCTGCACCGATGAGACAGAATTATGAGCTGTAAACCCAAAAACGGGACTTGAAAGATGCTGTAAATGTACACTCACCGGCCACTTTATTAGGTACCCCATGCTAGTAACGGGTTGAACTCCCTTTTGCCTTCAGAACTGCCTCAATTCTTCGTGGCATAGATTCAACAAGGTGCTGGAAGCATTCCTCAGGGAGTTTGGTCCATATTGACATGATGGCATCACACAGTTGCCGCAGATTTGTCGGCTGCACATCCATGATGTGAATCTCCCGTTCCACCACATCCCAAAGATGCTCTATTGGATTGAGATCTGGTGACTGTGGAGGCCATTTGAGTACAGCGAACTCATTGTCATGTTCAAGAAACCAGTCTGAGATGATTCCAGCTTTATGACATGGCGCATTATCCTGCTGAAAGTAGCCATCATGGGTTGGGTACATTGTGGTCATAAAGGGATGGACATGGTCAGCAACAATACTCAGGTAGGCTGTGGCGTTGCAACGATGCTCAATTGGTACCAAGGGGCCCAAAGAGTGCCAAGAAAATATTCCCCACACCATGACACCACCACCACCAGCCTGAACCGTTGATACAAGGCAGGATGGATCCATGCTTTCATGTTGTAGACGCCAAATTCTGACCCTACCATCCGACTGTCGCAGCAGAAATCGAGACTCATCAGACCAGGCAACGTTTTTCCAATCTTTTATTGTCCAATTTCGATGAGCTTGTGCAAATTGTAGCCTCAGTTTCCTGTTCTTAGCTGAAAGGAGTGGCACCCGATGTGGTCTTCTGCTGCTGTAGCCCATCTGCCTCAAAGTTCGACGTACTGTGCGTTCAGAGATGCTCTTCTGCCCACCTTGGTTGTAACGGGTGGTTATTTGAGTCACTGTTGCCCTTCTATCAGCTCGAACCAGTCTGGCCATTCTCCTCTGACGTCTGGCATCAACAAGGCATTTCCGCCCACAGAACTGCCGCTCACTGGATGTTTTTTCTTTTTCGGACCATTCTCTGTAAACCCTAGAGATGGTTGTGCGTGAAAATCCCAGTAGATTAGCAGTTTCTGAAATACTCAGACCAGCCCTTCTGGCACCAACAATCATGCCACGTTCAAAGTCACTCAAATCACCTTTCTTCCCCATACTGATGCTCGGTTTGAACTGCAGGAGATTCTCTTGACCATGTCTACATGCCTAAATGCACTGAGTTGCCGCCATGTGATTGGCTGCTTAGAAATTAAGTGTTAACGAGCAGTTGGACAGGTGTACCTAATAAAGTGGCCGGTGAGTGTATATACAGCTAAAAATCAGTGAAGTGGTTGATTATTTTTGGACAGGACCTGTAAAGGTCCATTTACCTGTGAAAATGCATCACAGCAACGTTTTAAAATTGTATTATAGTATTTTTTTTTCCTTTTTCCCCTGCAAAAAATGTAAAGAGGTTTATCAGCAGATTAGCTCACAAGTCTTTCCAGTTCCATATTAGGAGTAGAGTAGACTTAAAACAAAGTACCTCATGAGAGCACCAGATCAGAAGATCCATTCAGTGCATACGTCTTTCATCTTAAAAGTTTCAAATGATTTTACTAAAATGCTGCAGCTCAACTTTTAACCAGCACACATGAGCAAGACCCCCCCCCCCCCCCCCCCCCCGCCCCATACTGGTTTCTTTGCATCTGGTACATGTGCATTTTAGAATTAATTTTAAGAGTTTATTTCAAATCCTTAAACAGACTGGTTCCCCGTTGTCTCTGTGTCCTTTTAGCAACACATCCTCCAGCTGGATCTCTAAGGTCTGCTGAACAACGTTTTGTTGTTGTTCCCAGATCAATATCAGAACATAGCAGAGACTGGACTTTTGCAAACGTTGCTCTGATACTGTAGAATAGACTGCAGTTTCACATTTGGACCTGTTCTACATTGGGTATTTTCAAAACCTTTTTGGAACCCATCTTTATTCACTGGCTTTTAAACTAATCTAAATTGAGGTATTTTTCTGTTGGTTTTTGATACTCTACAGGTTTTACAGTACTTTGGTCAGCTTTTTTTCTTTTTTTCTTTTTTAAATATGCTTTATAAATAAATTGACTTGATTACTACAATTTATGTGACAGACCACAGAAAGTAGTGTGTTTTTAGGAAGTGTGCAGAAAAAAAACCTGGTGTGTATTTATATCTGGACTCTTTCAATCTCAGTCTCTTAAATAAAATCCAGTGCAGCCAGTTGGCTTAAGTAGTAAGAACAGTCCACATGTGTAACTTATTCACAATATGAATCCAGCTCTTTTTGTAAAGACATCAGATGATTGTAGGAGAAGATTAAGTGCACAAACTACATCAGAAAACAAGACACTTCAGACAGACCAGGGGCAAAAGGTGGAGAGGTTTAAAGCTTAGTTAGGTTCTAAACAATAGCAATAGTTTTAAACATTTCACAAAGCAAGCTGTGTAGCACAACTAATAAAACCTATTCAGACGTGGCTATCCCCTTACAGTGATTGACCGGGCAATGAGAGTATTAAGTATAAAAGCAGTGAAGATGCCCATGGTAAAAATGGGAGAGCTGCAAATATTTACTGCTCAGGAGTGAAAGTATATTGATAGAACACTTGGTAGCTGCTCTCCACAAATTTGTCCTTTTAGGTCGCCAACAGTGGCAGAAAGAAAGTCATTGTTAAAAGAAGTCCCATTCGGTTTTTGCCACAAACCTTAAGGGGGGCAACGTAAACATGTGGGAGATGTTGTTTTCAGACAAGACTTTTTGGCCAACAGGCAAAGCCTTGTCTAGCTGAAAGCAACCTCTTCCTGCCTATGGCATTCAAATTGAGATACATGGTGGTTACAGCATCTTGTATGGGGATGCTTAGTTTCAACAATGACAGAATTGATTGGAGGATGAATTAAGAAAAAAAGAATTTACGGGAATGTTGGAAGAAAAGCTGTTAGTGGCTGCAAAAGAGACTGGCCCCGAGAACTCCAGCAGGACAAAAACCCTAAAAATGGAGTCAGAGCTACAACTGGATGGTTTGGATCAAATCATATTCACATTTTAGAATGGACAAATCACAGTTAAAACCTGATTCCAATTTAGAACATTAACATTTCTGGCTACATATGGAAAAGTTTAAGGGGGCGGTATTTTTTAAAAGGCACTGAACATACACATGGCTTCCCCGCTCAGCTTCAGACCATAAACAATTTTACATCTTCACCCGTGGCGAATCATGGCAAACTTATTTTTCTTTACAGCGTAATGGCCCAATTACTGCATTGGTGTACAATTCTAACAATGAAATAAATGCATAAGCTACATGTCTGATGGTTGAATATTATTCACAGTATATCTAAATCTTTCCTGTTCAATGCCCTGTTTTCTTTGTCTTCTGGGCATCATGCTTTGCATGCAAAAGATGAGACACCTAGGGAGGTTAAGACAAGAGCTGGAATAGAGTTCTGCTCCATTTACCACCCTGAAATATTCCTCTTAGAATGACACACTCTGTTTTCTCTCTTTCTCTTTACTCTTTCTGCTGTTTCTCACTCTGCTGGTCCCCTCCCTCTCACTTCTCATTTCTGTGACATGTGGTCATTTCACTTCATTCCAGGATGGCTTAGTAGTGCTTTAAAAATTTGCTGCTGTCCTCCCATCTCATTCTTCTCTGTTGCAGGAAGCCCTGGGCTTCATAGGCCTACACAGATGTGTTCCTGATGGATAACTTTTTTTCCCTCCAATCTCCAGTTTCTTTCGGCTGTGGGAAGACCTTTTTATCGCTCGTATTGCTTCACATTTTAACTCTTCCTTTCAGTGCTTTAATACCCATAAACAGTTCCTGTGTCTTGCAATAGTATCCATAACCCTGTTACAAACTTCAATGTCTTTTATTGGGATTTTATGTGATTGACCAACATAAATTACTGCATAATTATAATTTGAAAGGGAAAAATAGTGAGAATGTTTTCCAATTTCTATACAAATAAAAATGTAATTTACAAAATGTGCTGTTCTTTTGTTTTCAGCCCTGAGTCAATACATTAAGCACTATCTATAGATTAAATTACAGCTCAAATCATTCAGGACAGATTTATTTTTGCTCGTTCATCTTTGATTGAGACTGAAGTATCTTGCAGACTGAAAACCTGTCTGTGAACATCTGTTTCCAAGTCTTGCTCCAGGTTCTGACTTTGACTCGGCCATTCTAACACATGAATGTGCTGTTCTGGACCAGTTCGTGCTGAAGGAAACCATATCAACAGCATAATGCTGCCACCACCATGTCTCACAGTGGGGATGCTGTGTTTAAGTTGATGTAAAGTGTAGGGATATTTTTTTCACGCGATCCCCCTGAGGAGCGGTAGAGCAAGCAAGACGGTCTTGCGCAGTTATTCAAAAAGGGACTTGGGTTAAACTTCTGGAAAAATTGATGACTCTACCTTTAAAGATATAAACTCCCAATCAAATACATCAGAATTTACAGTTTGTGGAGCACCATGTGGTTCAGTGGAATAGCCGCCACACCATATATAGAGGCTATAGTTCTCAACGCAGCTGTCCCAGATTCAATTTCTGACCCTGGGCCATTTGCCTCATGTCTTCCCCCACTCTCTCACTTCTTCCTGCCAAACTACTAATGAATAAGGGGCCACTCTTTCTGATATATGCACAGGCAGACTCAGGATATAAAAAGATATAGAAAAGGCACAAAGCTAACTTTGAAGTATTTTTAGGGCAGTGAATAAAAGAAAAATACACACCACAGCTTGAGTTCTCTGATGAAACTTTGATTGGCTTCTTTCTTAATTTGCGCAGTGAGAGAAAATTGTGCCTCTTCTCAATCTGATGGACGGTGCTATTGTGTTATTGTTAACTCCTTTGTGAAAATTTAGCAGAATCTGCCCGCTCTGGAAAAAAAATCTATTGTTTATACTCACACATTCTCTGCCTATAAAGAACTTGATACTGTGGCGATTACCTCAACATAATATACTTTATATTATTCTGGACCTAGCTGTGCTCCACCCATCACAGCGGGACTGTAGGTTATATGGACATGACTAAGTTTCGTTTGCATTTTCCATGTCATGCAATGGTCCAGGAAGTCGAATTTGTGAACTCCACCCAGGCATTTTAACCTTAGCTTTCAGCACAACTTGTGCCTCCTGTGATATTCAAGTTTGTTGATACGTTGACTTGCACAGTGACACACACACACACACACACACACACACGCACGCACGCACACACACACACACACACACACGCACATATGTACAGCCACCCTGGTTGTGGGCCTCATTCCCTGTAAAAAGTCATTTGTAACAACTCTGATCTTTTCCCAGAATCATGTTAACCAGGAAATGAGCCGCTTGGCATTACTTGCATATGTATTTCACATTTGTAATTGAGAACCAGTGACTGTATGCAATTAACTCTTTCAGGTCTATTGCCTGTGCCTTACTGGCCGCACTGTACGTCATTTTTACTCATGCACGTCTGGTTTCGTATTTCCTCCCCATTAGGCCTTCATTGCTCTCCTTTGTGTTGTGATAGAAGCTAATGACTCACTGGAAATCTGCCTGGTGTTTATCAAATGTCTCTGTGCGGGGCTGGTGGTCCGGAGTCAGCCTGCCCCTTTTTTTTTTTTTTTTTACAGCGTTAGATAAGCTGCCAACACCATGCGATGACACCATCCTGTATAGAGAAATCATATTAAAGAGAAGTACCCTGCAATGTTATCTTGACTATATCATCCAGCTCTTTGCGCGGTGGAAAATTATACTCTCAGAGGGGGAATGTGCTGCATTACCTCAGGCTGTCATCTGTTGGTGCACTGATAAGAAGGTATTAAGTGTATATATTGGAGATGCAGAGAACTTACATAATGCATAAATAATGTCCAGAAAATGGTTTAAGACACTTTGAATGCATTGTTTTACAAAAGTACATTTTCTTTATTACTGTTGAGTACATAGGTTTTCATACTGACATGTGCAAGTAAGATCATGAAAGTGGAACCAAAGCTTGACAGTGAAGATTGATGTTTTATACAGAGAACTTCAGCATTATCAGTATACTTCAGTGGGTTGTTTAGTATTAAGAACAAACTCCAGTTTAGGCTCTTTTTTTATTTTCTTTAACTACAGGTACTAAAGACATGTTCACACAATTTGCCCACATTTGGATTCTAAGAGCAAAAGGCAACTGTTAATTGGGCTTCAGCACTCATCAAATGACCATGAAGTAGTGATGGCTGTTTTGGGGTCGCATTCTAATCCAGGAAAAATCACCAGGACGGACCAGAAGACACTTGCGTGAACAGAACAAATACTAGAAGGGTTCTTGGATGGAGTGCTGCGAGAGTTTTCATTTTTAACAGCCATGACATCTCCCATGAATAATATGAAGCTGACTCCGCCAATTCCTGTACTAAACCAGGCAGGACTAACCAATTTTCTCTGCGTACAATGTTCTCTTACAGCCCAGCCCAGGAAAGAGGTGTGGCACTGAGGTTGACATTAATAGACAAAAGGGCTAAGCATAAAAAGTGCGTTGGTCATTTCTCACAAACTTACATGTGGGGATTTTTTTTTTCTTTTTAGCATTCAGGAAAGTCACAGATAAAGATAACGAGGTAGTACGGTGCTTACTGAACAATGATGATTTGAGGCTTCATGCACAATTCTGTAAACGAAGTCTCAAATCATCATTGTTCAACAAGCACTATACTACTTCATTATCTTTATCTGTGACTTTCCTGAACCCAAAAAAAAAAAAATTAACTTTTGTTCATGGCATGTTTGTTTAATTTTTTTTTTAGCCATCATTATGTGTAATGTGACCTGTAATGTGAACCGGAGTAGCCAAAGAGAAATTTTGCCATGGTGACAAATAAAATATTCTTGATTCTTGATAGTTACATCCTGTAGTTTGTAAACAATAATTGGTTACGTACTTTTGCAGCTTTTCCAAATGCATGTATTCCTTTTCAAATAAGCAATGTTGCACATATTTAACATGTAATATTTTGTATCACTCTGAACATCTTGTCTGCTTTTGGTTCTACCGAGCAAAATATTTCTCAGATTAGATGTGCACTGCAGCATCATGCTTGAATCAAACTTGCCCTGAGATCCTACTTTTAGCTTTCATCTGCTGGTGGTTTCAGCCCTGTGAATGCACCTCCACAGAGGGATAAACTTTGGCCATCTGTTCTCTGTCGATGTTTTCAGCTGTTAACCAAACAGTGTTGAGAAATGGTAGAGCACTGATTGAAAATAGGGTCTGAAAGAGATTATTCCACACAAGCATGTTCAAGAAACAGTCATATTCAATAAATTT
Source organism: Fundulus diaphanus (assembly GCA_037039145.1). Lineage (NCBI taxonomy): Eukaryota > Metazoa > Chordata > Actinopteri > Cyprinodontiformes > Fundulidae > Fundulus > Fundulus diaphanus. The sequence goes on from CM073135.1 coordinate 38,791,098, forward strand.
GCATTTCTAAGAGGCTTGTTTGTTAGATTAAAAGTACCTTTTGAAAAAAACAACAACCTTTAAGCCAATATTAAACATACTTTTATTAAGCCCCCATTTTTGCATGAAACATTTTGTTTTTATTGGTCTCATGCAATATTCTAAACCTAAATGCTGTGTTTTTATTAGCTGGAGGTGGAAAAACATCATAATTAACAGGTAATAAATGCTTTAGATCATCAGTTTGTGTTAATCTACATAATGTTTTTCCCTTGATGAATTGAATAACTGAATAAATAAATAAATGACATTTTCTACAGTATTCTAATTTATTGAATTTGACTGTATTCCAAAAGGTCGTAAACCTTGACCTTAACTGAGACTTCCAAAAGGATGCCAGCATTTCCAAATCCAGTATTTTGAATGATGGAGCGTGGCCGAGAGCTCCAGAGGATAATTCATTCATCCTTTCTGGTATACAGAAGTTTGCTCAGGGTCAGTTTGCTCCTCTACTACTTTAATGACACGTTGAATTAGTCTCAATGAATTGTTTGGGCTCTTCAGAGGGCTTGTCCACTCTGAATCCATCCCCATAAAAAAATTAGACATTCAATTGGTGGAACTGGTTTACTGTCCAGTAGCTGATAGTTCATTTTAATAAGTTAAAAACGCTTGATACGAAATAACCAAAACATGACCAACTCCTGCTTAAGTCCAGATCTCGGTAGTACCAGCATGACTGAATTGCAGACCTGCCTCATAGAAAATACAGTTCCCTTTTAAATAGAGTGATGTGCTTTTTCTAATTTGCTTTTATACGAAGCAGTGATACCTAAAGTGGCTAACTTTGAGTGTTTTTCCTTCAGCGCCAGCTTCCACACCAAAACGTGTTGTGTTTAGTTCTTAGGTATGTTGCATTCAGTGATTGGCAAATGACTGGATATTTGAGTTTATGTCTGCTAATTTCCTTGTTCATCTCTGCTTTTGGCTCTAAAATAATGTTAAATAATTATCTTATATCTATCTGAAAATGTCATATTTGTCTTGATCTACTTATCATTTGGTGCATCATTGCAATTTTTTTTCACAAATATTTTCATTTTGATCAAAGATCGGTTGTGACTCTTGTGGAAATTAAATGAAGACAACATGAACATCAGCTAGCGCTCTGAAACAGCTTCACTTTTTTTACTCTCTTTGATACATGCATATAACCTAGACACAGAATTTTATTTATAAATATATTTTTTATTTTTCTGCAAGTTAAGCAAAAGGAGCTACTACTGCAGTAGATGTAATTAAAAATACAAAAAATATGTATTCCATCAATTTTCAAGTTTGAAAGTTAACATTCACTGATTTGATTTGTTTCATTTGACTACTTTGTTTTAATGAGTAAAAGATGCCCACCCCCCAAAAGTCCAAAACAAAGTAGAAGTCACTTTTCATATACAGTTAAACCCGAAATGATTCATACGCTGGCATATTTAGATTTAAAGTAATGTTAATTTTACTAACATGTTTCTTCTTACTGAGTGTAATATTAACGTTTTGGATTGGCGCAGCCAGATTCTCAACACAAAGAGGCGGAGCTCATCACCAAAGATAAGTTGTCAAGATGCCAGTGAAAAGATGCAAAAAGCTGGCCAGGACTTCTAAGAAAGGGTGAATTGTTGTAATATCAAAGATTTATTTCTTTGTTATTGAAAATGTTATAAATAATTTCAGTATTCCATTTTTTTCATTGCAAAATGTTTTTTTTTCTTCTTAAAAATTAATACTTTTACTTTTAAATAGTTTTCTTGTCCTTTAGGATATCCGTGTCTCATTTACTATCAGAAATAACCTTCTAGGTTTAATGAAAATAACTTAAATCTGACTCTGCTGGAGATATGAATAACTTTGGGATTAACTTCATGTCAGTAACAGTTTTTCATATTTTGTCACATTTTTTGTAGTGTGGAGTTTATCTTCGACCTCTCTTTAGTTATGCTCCAATCAATAGGATTGTAAAGCATTTTTGGTATTTGTTGTTCAGGCATGCACTGCCAAATACAACTTCTGTACAACTATTTTTTTTCTTTTTTTTCCAAGAATACTAGGCCTCGCTGTTCCCAAATTTCTCTCCTCTCCCCTCTCTCCTTTTTTCCAGCTTTCCTCCCCTTTTTCCCACCACCCGTATGGCGCTGTGCCGGTTCTGGCACAGCGCCATCCGTCAGAATTCCTTGCATCTGGTCATTTCTGGGAAACACCCGCGACAGGCCTGTCCAGCAGACCACAGGAAACAAGCCATCGTGTTTTTCTTTTTTCAGAGGCTTGATGAAGGACAGTAGGCACCAAAAGGGGAGGGGTCTCGTAGTAATGGTGGGATGTTCCTAACTTTCTAAGAATTAGTTTTTGAAAGGAACAATAAATTGTCATTTTCTGTTTTTCTGCGGTTAGAGGAAAGGTTTTGCTTTTGCCAAATGTGCAGCTGTCTCAGTGGATCTACAAAGCAATGGCATCTGAACGATGTTCATGGTTTCCAGTTTCAACTCAGAGATGAGAACAATGGCTGATAAATGTGAGATAATAAAAAAAATACCATTCAAGCTGTTCCTGAAGTGTTCTCATTATGTCAAAAAGCCACCTTACCTCATTTTTCCTCATGCATCATTAAAAAAAGTGACTTCTTAACACCTTCAAGTGAATTCTGCACTCTGCTATCTGCCTTATTTTGAAGGCTTGTGAATGACTCACTCTTGCCCTCAATTTAGAAAGTGGATAAACAAGTACTAGAGGAAGACCTCAGAACAGAAGAGCAGCAGATGGGCTTCTGCTTTGATTTATGAAAGCATTAGGAAAAAATGGCTGCAGAAGAATTAGCTATTATTTCTCAGGGTTTTGCTTTCAAGCTTCTGCAGTACTGGAAAGAGCCCATTCTTTGCATGAATCAGATTCAAAATCAGAAACTTTCTGGCCCACTGTGAAATATATAGATATATCCAAAAAGAAAATGGTATATATTTCTCTCATTGATGTCAGAAAACTGCTTAAATACAGCACGACATGGAGGCGATCAGCCTGTGGTTCTTCTGAGGTTTTATAGGAGCCCAGATTGCTTTGAAAGCTGCTTTCAGGTCATCTGCCTTGTTGGGTCTGGTGTCTCTCACTTACTCTGGACAACAGCCCATAGAACTTCTATGGGGTTCAGGTCAGACCAGTTTGCTGTTAAAACAGCACAGTAACACCCTGGTTATTGAAGCAGCTTTTGGTACCTTTAGCAGTGCGGGCAGGTGCCAAGTTCTGTTGGAAAATTAAATCAGCATCTCCATGAAGCTTTTCAGCCCAAAGATGCATTAAATGCTCAATGGTTTCCTGATGGATGGCTGTGTTGACTGTGGACTTCAAAAGACTCAGTGGACCAACACCAGGAGATGACATGGCACCCCAAATCATAACTGACTGAGGAAAATTCACACTGGACTTCAAGCAACATGGATTCTGTGCCTCTCTACTCTTCATCCAGACTCTGGGACCTTGATTTCCAAATTAAATGCAAACTTTACTTTAATCTGAATATAGTGCTTTGGACCTCTCAGCACCGGTCCAGTTCTTTTTCTCCTTACCCCCTGTATGTTGCTTGTAACCCATGTGTAGCATTTGTCTGTGTGTACTGGCTATAGTGTAAGGTGCTTTGAGTGGTCAGTTTGACTAGAAAAGTGCTATATAAATTCTGTACATTTACTGCTTTTTTTTCTCTGTTTTTCAGACAAGTGTTGTAAAAACTCTCCTCTAAAGCTCTAAAAATGCTGACCTGTAGAGTAAAATGATGACATCCAGTAATTTATGCCACACATTGTCCTTATACACCACTCAGGCATGTCATTGTGACCACTGAGATTATCTCTTCATCGTGGAACTTTGGGTAAAGGCTATATGAGGCAGCAAGTAAAAAGTTTGTCATGAAATTGGATTTATGATAGGCACAAAAAACTAGGAAGTGTGAGGATTTTTAGCAAGTTATTTAAGGGCAATACTGGGATAGCTAGACCACTGCATCAGAGTGTCTCCAAAACTGTAGCTCTTTTGGAGTGCTCCTGTTCTGCAGAGGGCTGTCATGATAATCGATACATCAATTAATAACATGATTAATTTAAATAAGCACAACAATTTCTGTATACGATTGCTTTTTTCCTCCCCCGTCTTTCCCTCTCCTCTCTCTGAGACTGGATTGCAAAAGGTTTCAGTACGATGCACCGGTGTCTACTTACCACTTCCTTCTCGTTTCCTCAGTGTAGGAGGACTTAAATCTTGTGTCAGGTAGGCACACGCTCAATGTTTAGCATGAGATCCATGTGAGGGAGAGAGAGAGAAACGCTAGTTTGAGAAGAAAATGGAATTGTTGTCAAAGCCGAACACGACCGCTGCTGTGTGGGAGTTTTTTGGATTTAAGCCAAATGACGCCGGCCAACGACTTAATCTATCTGAGCCGTTATGTCAAGAGGATATACTTGCATTATTATGCCATTATCATATTAGTAAAAAGTCTCCAAATGACAATGTTATGGTTTATCGCGGTAATTTTTAGGAAGATTTATCGTCCAGCAAGATTTATCGTGACAGGCCTAATTTTAAAATGGTTATCTTATTAAAACTGATCAAAGTAAGCAACATTTTTGAACAGGTGATAGGATCATCGATGCACATCAAGAGTCAAATTGCTGAAGAGATTTATGCTGGTTCTGGGTGAAAAGTATCAGAACACACTGCACATCAAAGTCTGTTGGGTTTAAAGGATCATGGGTGAAGACCAGTCAGGGTGCCCATGCTGACCCCTGCTCATTGGGAAAGACATGACACCAAAGAGTTCGAAGAGGTAGTCTGAAACTTTGTTCTTGTCATCCATGTGGGTGTTACTTTGACACATACAGTACACTACCAGTCAAACGTTTGTACTCACTTTTCCATTCAGAGGTTTGTCTTTATTTTTATTACTACGTGTGGGAACTCCTTAAAGGCAGTTAGAAAACCACTTCAAATGACTGAAGATAATTCTATATAATTTTGAGACATAGATTTGATGTCTTCACTATGTACACATCAAAACTGACTGAATTTGACTTGGTAAAGTGCCTTAAGATGTCATGTTGTGAATTGGCTCTATATGCATAAAATTGTATTGTACTGAATTATCTGCAAAGTCATAAAAATAAAGAAAAGCCATTGAATGACAAGGATGAGTCCAAACTTTTGACTGGTTGTTTACCATAGTGCTGTAAGTAAGCATCGTTGCAAATGTACAACCTTTCATGTGAAAAATATTCCCTGGTGGTTGGGTCATCTTTTTGAAGGCTTGAGTGTTAAAAGTTGACATGGCCTCCAAAGTCCCCAGATCTCAATCCAATCAAGAATTGGAGAGAAGCTAGAAGAGTCAAGTCTTAATTCCCAACTCTTGCCGAAATCCACTGACTTGAATACATTTCCAGTGAAATGACACACTTGGCAGGAACAAATACCAGCAGAATATACTGTAAGTAGATGATTGCACATCATTCCTGTTGGATGACAATGTTATGTTGGTGAAGATGCTCAGTCATCCAGGTCATGATTAATCCAAAAAAAAAAGATAAAAATATAACAACTGGACTTCTATTCTGAAACTGAAGATGTTTCGCTTCCCATCCACTCAGTTGAAAATGTCTGCGGTAGTGTGGAGTTCCAAGCTTTATAGAGCTGCCGGAAAGGCCTCGTTAGAGCTTGGATTCGCATACAGATTCACCAGGCAATGATCGCCCCTCACAATGGAGAGTCGTTAGGCTCATCGTTTGCCTGGCTCACATTAGAAATGTTATGATCACATGCATGGAGGTGTGAACCTGTCAATGTTACTAGTACAGAGAATGGACTTGTTCATGTACAGCACTTTGAATGTCTTTGAATGTCTTGTTACTGAAAAGTGCTATATAAATAAACTTACATTACTTGACTCAAATCCATTTTCAGTTTGTGGATGGGCATGGTAGTGCATGTGCAGAGGAAGCCCTATCGAAGTTTTCCTTTGGTTCAAAACCACACATATGCTAATAAACGATATGTAATTTGATAAATGATCTAATGTAGATTGTGATTAAGGGTTGGTTAGGGTAATTGTTGAGGGGTAGGTTTAGGGTTAGGTTTGGGTTCACACTAACTATGAAAAGGCATGGGGTATGGTGGGGGCCTGAGAAGGGTGCTTGTAGCCAAATACCTTTCCTTTTATAGTACAGAAAAATCCAACTTTTATATCTGAAATGTTACATTTTAAATAATGTTTGGTTTGTCAGTCATTAATTTAATCATCATTGTTGTCTTAATATTAAATATTTAACAAACAGGGGAAAAAGTCAGGAACAGCTAAGTTCCATTTACTGTTTCAAATTGTGAAGAAAATTTGTTTTATTTTGCATCATTTTGAATTCTTTTCGACCTTCTACGGTTATAGATTTATTATTTACTTTTGTGGTAAACATGAATGTTGGTCAGATGTATGTTAAATCTGTGTAAAAATAAATTAATCTGCCACTCTGTTCCACTCGATATAAAAATAGTGAAAAACCTCAAAGGACCCTTGAATCTGTGAAAAACAGCAATGACTTCACCTACACGCTCTTAGGACACACTGGTATCAAGAAATATGAATCTGTTTTGCTTCCGTGCTTCCATCAGTTTCTTAATTTAGCTCTGTGTCTTTTTCTCCTTTACCTTTTCCACTGGGCTTTGTCGCTTCTTAAGGTCTGCGTTCTAGACCTTATGCCTTTCCACATATACTGAGAGTTTGTGTCAAGTTGAAGCACAAGCTGTTAATCTGGTAATCCTCAATCAATATCAGCCTCGTATATTTTCTTCGGATAAAAGTGGCCTATCTGATAATTATAGTTCCCTCTCCATGTCTGTAAAAGGTTGCCCTTTCCTTCTGTGCTTTGTTGTGGTCCCTGGGATTCTTCGGCAGGAATCAATTTTATCTGACCAGGTATAAAGACCCCTTTATATGCACAGTACTCATTGAATAACCATGTAACATTTGCACTAAATTATGTGTCTTGAATCTGAGAACAGATGCTTTAAAAGTGACTGACTGTAAAATGTCCAGTAAATAATGTGCAGAATGTTTTTTTACAGCTCTTAGCTCTTTATTGTTGAATAGTTGTTAAGTTGAGAGCGGAGGCATTTTGTGCATACACACTTTATCATACAACACTTATGCATATTTTCAACAATATTTCAGCACATTTCTCATAAACAAATTCAATCAATTCTGTTTATGGTCTGGGCTAATGTTAGCGTAGCGTAGCTCAGGGTCAGCGCAGTTGCATTTTTTGTGCGTTTCCGATCTTTATTGGCAAAAATATAGACAATCAACTAACACAGAACAGTACACAGATAAAGTTTTCTGAACTGAGAAATGAATGATTCAGTTAAAGTGATTTGCTTCAGTTGATTCGCTTGAATGTGTTGTTCTTTAGAACAATACATTCGTACGACACACTGGTCAGACTAAAACTCACATCAAGTACCTCATAGCTACAGTTAAACATGGTGGTGGCAGTTTGATGGTTAGGGGCTGGTTTACATTATTCATTACCGGGACAACTGGTAATAAGTGTTCAGTTTCCCCATTTTATTTTCTTGCTTCATCCATGAGGGGCAAGAGGGAGCTGGTGCTCCAGTGGTCATAAAGAGTGGAGCTGGGTGGGACTGGGTTCATGCTGGACAGGTCTCCAGTTTGTCAAAGTGAAACACAGACACGTAGGACAAACAATCTCTCTCTCTTTCTCTCTCTCTCTCTCGCTCACACACATGCACACACACACACACACGCACAGACATTTACATGTAATTAAGAGAAAGCGATTAACCTAACACCACGTAAGTAATGGTACAACAAATTTTGCTTCCGACCATAAACCTTTATCCTGCTATCAGTTCAGCAGTATCAAGGTACACCAGCCAGTTAAATTGGGTCAGTTTAAACATAAATAAGGTATTGGAGTGGCCTAGTCTAATTCTGAACCTAAATCCTTTTGTGTGATACTGTAACATTACCTGAAACAGGTTTTGCATGCTTAATGCCTGACCTCTGTGCTGTGTGGGGCTGCTGATTTAGTGGTTCTTGGGCTCCTCCCTGTTTGCTTCTGATCCCTGGAGGGAGGGTGGTGTTTACCCTTTGCATTCATCACAAAGCACAATTCATTTAAGACCTACAGATTTTATATTGTTATACATGCACACACTTATACACTCATAATACAGTAGCTATTTTCCCAGTAGTTCTCTCCAGTAGTATCCACAGTTTTGTTATTCTTGCTGCTGGTATTGTTGCTGTCTGCTTTATCCCTTTAAAAGGGTTTGTGGTTGTCTTTCCTTAGTTTACCCATGGTAGCTGAAGGAGAATTTTTGTGTGGTAGCTGGTTGTCAGGTTTTGTAGTTTTTTTTAATTTTAGTTTAGTATATTTTCTTTGTGTCTCTGTCATTCCTCTTTTTGTCTTGCTCTGTCCTTGTTATACCTGTTCACGTCTCCCGCTCTGCCATGTTTGGCATCAGTTATATATTACCTTATTATCAGTATATATTTCCTTAACAGTAATAAAGTAAATAATCAAGAGTCGGGCATCAAGGGAGGACTTATAGATATAAAGCCTCATTTTGTAAAGCAAATATGGCATAGCTATGGCAGCCAGGGCACCATTGTGCTTGAACCAAAGCTGGACATGACAAAGGAAAAAATATGTTTTCCATACTAGAAAACTCTGGTGGCTAAAGTGGCTAAATCAAGAACATTCTCTAAAGAAGGATGAGCCCAAATTACGTGAAAGTAATGCAAAAGGCTCATTGCTAGTTATCGGCAATGGTTAATGGCAGCAGTTGCCTCCAAGGGTTCTGCAGCTAACTGTTGGTTTTGGGACTATTTGCTTTTTAACACAGACTTTAGTGGGTTTGGATAGATTTTTCTTTCTAAAGAAATTATCTAACAGCTGCATTTTTTATTTATACTGATTATTGTTGTCTCATTTGAAATTTCTTTGATTTTAACAATTTAAATGAGACAAAAAGACAAACGCAAAAACAAGAACCGTGTAAGAGGTGGAAAACTTCTTTCACAGCACTGCATGTTTCCATGTTGTACTGTGGTGCACTGGCAACCTTCCTAGGGTGTACCAGGCATCTCATCCACTGACCACTGGAGATACAGTAAGTGCCAATCCCCTTTATCCCAACAATGATTAAATGTGTACAGAAAATGGATAGATGGATGTTTCACTCCTTGACTGGTCCCTACAGTCTAGTGCTGCTTTTTCATATTTAACACTTAGTTACTCCTACCTAGCCATTTCAGTCTAAAATCTTCCTTTTTTGACTGCAAAATTAGAATTCTAGGCCTTTGTTGTTCATACAAATTTTTACCAAACTTTTCTGGATTTTAAGATTAAGCTTAGAGTGTTGGAGAAAAGAACAGTTCAAAGACACTGTGTTCCATGTGGTAGCTCCTTGTGCAACCAGTAGGGGGAATCGACTGCTCGCACTGGAGCCAACCCCTCTAGACTTCATTCCTCTCCTCCTCTTCCCCGCGTTCTCTCAGGTTGTGGAAACGCTGCAGCCCGCTGGTCTGTGTCTGGATCCCTCACTTGCACAGAGCTGCTCAAGACCCTCCCACTGGCTGGGCTTGGAAAGGAGGAGGCAGTGTGTGCTCTTCTTGTAGCTTTGAACGAGCCCCCTTTACCACCCTGTCAGTGTGGAGGAGAAGGAGAGAGAGAGGCTTGTATGAAGGAGAGAGAGAGTGGCTTGGATACTGAGTGACGGAGAAAGCACACACGAGAGACTTGGGCTGCTTAGATGAGCAAGAGAGCTGAGGAAGAATAAGGAGCACGTTTTATAGAAGCCGATAACAGGATCACAGACGAGAGACTTCAGGACACAATCGCTGTCTTTTTGTAATCACTTGTCTACTAACTGGAACTCTGTGGATTGGCTAACCCCCCGCCAGTGGATTTTTGAATTTACACCCGTGCCACATCATTTAGAAACTGGGATCTTTCGCTTTTATCCCTGCTCCTGCTGGCTCCACTGCTACAGACTGTGGCTGCTTTCTGTGTCTGTGCTAAGCTCTGGTGTTGTGAGACAAAGTGCATCTGTTGGCAACTGGCACTGACGATATCTTCTTCTGTCAAGCAGGATAGACATCGTCAAATCAGAGGAGAGAGAAAGTGTTTGTGTGTGGGAGTCTGTGTGTGTGTGTGTATGTGTGTGTGCGTGCGTATGTGTGTGTAAGAGAGGGGAAAGACAGAAAGCGAGGGGCAGTGAGAGAGTGCGATTAAAGCCAAGCCGAAGGACTGGAGTGAACAGCTTGAATAGAGAAGTGAACCTATACGTCCTCTCCCGTTTTTCCTTACCATTCCTTTCCTCCTCCTCTCCTCCTCCTCTTCCTCTCCCATTTTCAACATTCTTAGGACTGCCAGAGCTACTGCCACCTGCACCTCCTTGCGTCTCCTCTTTCCTCCTTCTCCTCTACCTCACCCTAACTCTCCGATCGCGAACACGCTGCTTTCGTTTCTGGCACTTTTGAAAAATATTCCTAGTCCATCAGTGAGTGGGCACCTGTGTGGTACCAAGTCTCTGGAACAGCGAGGTGAAAGTCGTTAGGAGCTCCCTCATCAGAGACGGACCTTGTCGGAACTCCAATCCGGCACATAGATCTCACCTTCACCCCCGAGGACCAGCTTGCATTACACTAGTGCAGACAGCAAAGCCTGGAATTGCACAATTCCACTATCGCCTCCACCAGATTTCTAGCTACTTGGCAGCTCCCGCCCCTGTGTCACCATTCCCTGCCTCAGTGCTAAGGATTCCAGCTACATGGGCAAGCGATTGGAGCAGCAGCCAATGTACCCTCAGTACACTTACTACTACCCCCACTATCTCCAAACCAAGGTATGATGCTCTTCTGCTGTTCTTTGATACCCACTCCTTCTTGTCCAGTCTCCCTCCCACTCTCCCCCATCCCTAGAGACACCTCCCGCTTCTTCCTTCCTCTTGTAAATTCACCGTCTAGATCATCATCTCATCTCTCACCAGAGATGGGATTTGGTGGATAACTGGCCTTGGCTGTGATGGTTTAATAGCAGGCAGTTCTTGGAGGCTAGACATCTATGTTAGTCTGTAAGCTTGTGTGTGTGTTTGTGTGTGCATATATCACTGAGTGAATGATGAAGGATAAGGGATCAAGGTTGTGATGCTCTAGGCTATGGTTAGTCCACGCTCAAAGACCATAACGGAGAACTGCCAATTCTTCACCTGCAAGCCACCGAGCTTCTAATGAGATTGTTCAAAGTCTAACATGTTAGATAATATGAATTGTAGACTTAGTTATCTAATCAAAACTGCCAAATGTTTTTTTGTGCTGTTATACATTAGGGAAATGAAAAAAAATGAGGATCTAAAAATTAATTTGCTAATGAAGTATTTTCAAGCTTAATGTAGGCCATTGTTTTAAAGCTTAACTGACGCTTTTCTGGGGGAACTAATTACAGCATGAAGTTGATGAATCACATAAGAGCTGAAATGTCTTTTTTGCAGGCTAGGTTAATGAATCCCTCTTTTTCATTCCTTCTTTTGATGGTTTGCCTGTGACATAGAGCAGGCATGGGCTAGGCTGTCCGTGTTTGTTCAAGCTGTAGTATGCATCAGTGCCTCTGGGATGGAAGCCCAGGCCTGGGTCCTGATGGCTGCCAGGACACTGGCTGGGCACACTACCCAGACATCATCAAGGGATTAAAATGGAAGCCTTTTGGGGATTACTCTGTTTGTTTTTCCACCATAATACGTAACACTAACTTCTGTCTGTTTCAGTGGCATTGTGATTTAGAGCAGTGGTAGAACAACATGCTGCAGGTGTGTACTTAAACAATTAAATGACATGGTCTCATTTGATTTACTGGTAGATCTTTTTACAAACCTTTATTTTTACAAGGTCTTAAATTTTTCCAAATTTTATGACATTTACATTACAAATTCATTGTTTAAATTTAAATTTTTAGCCAATAAGTGCAAAATTTCAAATTGGAAGGAAAATTATTCATGTTTTTCTAATTTTCCTGCAGTTAAAGTCATTTGTGATTTGTCTCCACCAGTTTTGCATACAATTTTAACTTGTCATAGTGCCTCAATTGGAGTTGGGTTTGGACTTTGGCTGGGCCACACTAACATAAATATGCTTGGATCCAAACTGTTCAAATATTGCTCTGGCTATGTTAAGGGGTGTTGCAAATCATCTTCACATCATGGTACTTGTATCCCCGTATAGCCTTTTGGGAATGGCTACAACTAATTTTTGTAAACTGTTCTCCAAACCATGCATCATTTCCCTTCAACATCATAGTTATTATGCTACTTTGTGTTAGCTGATTACATAAAATCCTTAAAACACATTGTTAATTCATGACAGAAATACATGTTATATGTAAGGCATCCCTAACCTTTTTTTTTCTTGAGGCCTCACTTAAATTTATAGTTAGAGATGTGCTTCACCATTTCTGTATCAGAGCTCTGCACTCTCACATGCACTCACCAGAATTTCAATAAAAAGTCTCCTTGTTCTTAAATTCCGTTGTTTAGGAATGATATATTAGGGTGTTTGTAGCAGTGAGTTACATTTTTTTCAATATATATCACAATGTGCTGGTGTCATCAATAGTTGTATGCACAGAGAATAACCTATAACTTAGTGTTGGGGAGTACAACAGTTTGATGATCTAAAACGTTCTCTCTGTATTGTTTTGAAAACAACTGCTTGACCAGACGATGAGCTCTTCCTAGACATTGTAAGATGGAAATGTGAGCGTACGACTAAATGCAAAACTGGGATTTAATTTCCTCTGAGATTGCTAAAATGTGCATAAATATGGACATTTAAGGCGTACTACTCATTGACAGCATAAGACGAACACAAAAATATGCCCCCATTTATTTCTATTTTTGATGAAACAACACACACACGGTTCCTGGTTGGTGGCATATGTTCATAGGCAGGTGCTCAGGGATCCTTTTTGAACCTGTTCTATACAGAAACCTTTTTGGTGCTACTAAAACTACCCAAAGCTGTCTAATTTCCAAACATTTCAGCACAAGGGTTCTAATGTGTGTTAAAGGTATCCATTGATGAGATACACTGTAGCATTTTCCAATGTACATTCCCTTTCAGAGCCACCATCTCTGGGGCCAATGATTCCAGGCCCTCATTTGAATTTGTTTTAACTCATGCCTGCCAAGAGAGGGCATAATGATTTACTGCATCCGCTTGTTGCTCTAATAGTAAAGACTGATTATACCTGCATGCATTGTTCTTTTTAAGAATCCGAAATGCATCCATTGTTGCTGATCCATTGTTGTGCCATCATGCAAAACTAATTTGGTTAACAATAATTTATTTTCTCCGTTGTTCAATATAGTGCCAAACTTGTGCCATTTTGTGTCTTATTCTCAATTTTTCTTCTCGCTGTCTCTCATTTTTCTCTAACACACTTGCTGCAAACACAAGCATGTTGTGTGGCTGCAGTGACTGTCTCTTTGAAACGCCTGACCACTGAAGAGTATGTGGCTACATGAAAATGAACTAAGCATTAGGCCTAAGATTTTGCCTTTAGGATATTTTTGTAATAGTTATTTGATGAGTCGTTTCAGCCCATCCCCGGAGATGTAAGAGGTTGTTTGGTTTTGATTACTAAACATATCCTGGGCTTGATTGCACCCTATTCGATCTGATCTATTGCATCTGCCAAAAAGGCATTTGTAACTATGCTCTAAAAGAGAGTAAACTTTGTGTTTTGAACAGAAAGGAGACGGTACTGATGTTTTCATTCTTTTCCACATGAACTGTTCAACCTCCAACTAGAAGGATCGGACGGCAGCCCCACCTGGCAGTCCACTAGCTTTCCCACCTGATTTATAGTTTAATACATTTGTACTGCTGCCATATGGCTTGCCTCTCTCTCCTACCCCCCTTCCCTACTCCCTCTATCATACCCCTGTCCCTCCCTCCTTCTCTTTTCTCATATCTTAGAGCTACTCATCTCTGGGGTCTCTCAATCAAGGCATGCACCTCCATTCTCCCATGCCCTCCCTCTCTCTGGCTCCTTCCTGCCTCATCTTAGCCTCTGCATCCCCACTCTGTTGTAACAAACCCCCCTTTCCTCCTTTGCCTGTGCTGCAGTTCAAATCCCAAGGTCAGCGCAGATCCAATCTTGCCACCGTCAGCATTCAATGTATCCTTGAGCAAGCCACTAAGGTCTTGTGTCACAAAAACCACACCCAAAGTGTGCAGCATACAGCAAGAAAAGCACAGCTTCTCGTGTTGGAGATTGGCAGGCTACATTCATTTTCATATTTTATTATTAGACAGTGTGGCCTTGTAGGTTAGAGTCAGCGGGAGGAAGGGAGGCTGGGACAAAGGCCAGAGCAGTGGGCAACATGGCCAGGGGGGCTGGCCATGTTAATGATCATTGATAGCTCGATTATCGAAAGGGGTGAAGAACCTTGGCTGTCAAGTTAAACCACTTGACTTAATCCCATGGTAGTCACCACAGCCTTACATTTATGCAAAACTTCACTGAATATGCACCATTTATAGAGCTATACCCATTAAAGTCATTGGATCTTTTGAGCATTGTTGTTATCACATCAATGTATTGTCTAAATTCCCCAGAGACAGAAGTGGAGGAGCACAAATGCCTTGTTTAGACTGTAAGAGAAGATCAGATTATATCTTGTATATTTCCTATTTCTTTACTTATTATTGTGTGCTCACATATTTTTGCAAACCATGGCTTTTTAAAAGTACCAAATCCTGCTCCGACTAACAACTTATTACAAATGCCCTTATGTTTATAAGATTAATAAATGTTTATGTTGCTTAAATTGTGCTCAAATTTAGAAGCCGTATGCTTCCAAAGTGTAAAAATTGTTCCAAATGAGACAAAACATAGCTTGACAGTACCAGGTGTACCTCTCTTCGGACTTCAGAACCACTTTAGTTCTCCATGGCATAGATTCAACAAAGTGTCAGAATCATTCCCCAGAGGTATTGGTCCATATTGACATGACAGCATTAATGAAATTGAACAACTGTATCTAATAACATCCGTGTGGGTGTTAAAGGTATAGTGGATGATCTTTTTCAGCTTTGAGTTCCAGGGGGAAAATCTTATCTATTGGTTTTCCCATATGCCAATCATTTTGACTCGCTCACACAAGGCCAATATGCATGCAGGTTCCTTATTAGTTTCCGCTTTCTGGCTGTGCATGCGCTCTTCAAGTGCTTATGTATCTAGTTTGCTTTGGTTTCAGCTGTTCATTGTAGCGTCACTGCTTTTATAGTTTGAAAATGGCTGAGAGTCATAAGACGCAAACTGTCTTAAAAGTTTGAGAAGAAAAGGAAGGGCTCAGAAGAAAGAAATAAGACCAGAGTGTATTTGGGAGCTGTTTTCACACGCGATCCCCCTGAGGCGCGTAAGAGCAGGTAGGATGGTCTTAAGCGTGCAGACAGTTATTCAAAAGGGGACTTGGTCATTTCTTACCTACATCTCCAGAAAAATCTTCCACTCTACGTTTAACTAAGTGGAATTTGTGTGTTTTGTAGAAATAACATTTAGAACTGATTTCCGGGAGATTTGTAATTCATGGAATTCCTTTGAAGAACTGAAACCATGTAAAGCTTATGGATTTAAATCGCTATTGAAGAGAAAAACTGTAAGGTTGCATTCACACCAGCCCTGTTTAGTCCGCTTTAATCAAACTCTAGTTCATTTTATCAGGTTTTGTTCGTTTGGGGAGGTATGAATGCGCAATCCAATTCTGATGTGGACCAAAAATGCAAACTCAGGTCTGCATCAAAACCTGGGTCTAGGCTTGATTGAAGCGAACTGTGGAGCGGTTTGAATGCATCTGTGAATGTCACGCGGACCAGAGGCTGCTCCAAAAGCAGGAAACAGATGACAGAGCAGGACATTACGGATAAATACAATTGTAATTGAGTAATAATACTCCATGGACTCCATTCATGTCTGTCCATCCATTGATACCTACTTATAGATGCAGATTCAAAAGGTTGCTGGTGCGTATCTCCTGGACAAATTGCCAGTCCCTCGGGCTTAAAGAGTACATCACATAAAACATATTTGTGCTGCAGGATCTTTGACAGAGGCAGTTGTTTTAATAATATATTCACTGACGCACGTCCATAATACCTAACAGATTTTTTTAATACTAAAAAAAAACATGCAATTATATGCACTTGGTTGGGTCAGCTATATACCAAAAAGAAGCTTAGTTTTGATGCATTACAAAAATAATTTTAGGATTTGTTTTGCTAATCAAGATAAATGTATCCAATTACACTATCTGGGCAACTGATTATATCTCTTTAAATAATATCGATTTAATATTACTCAGATTTTTAAACAGACTGGAAAAGTACAGAAAACTTCTTTCAACCATATGACCAACAGTGAAAAGCAACAGGGAGGGAGGGGGCAACACAGCTCTGAGCTATGTCACAGGCAGCCAAGAGAAAACAAAAATTACTTGTGTTGTTTTTCTGGTAATTCAATCAAAGGACTTTTAACCATAGTAAGGGGATTATGGAGCATTTTATCAGTTTTTAAACTGCAGCTACCAAACAGGTTAGCTTATCTTGATACTGGCAACCAGCTCTTGCTTAATGAAGACTTGCAAAAGTACTTTGTTGCATAGACATGTAAAGTGTAGAATCAGTAAAAGAAAATAAATGCTGCTTTACCTTACATCATTTAAGCTCATTTGGATTCATCTGATATATCCATTTCCTTTTTTGTTCACCCAGAAGGGGGTCAAATAATGGAAACGAATGAAATTAAATGAAGAAAGACGTTCACAATACCCTCAAAGAATAACCTGAGGCGCCGCTACAATCTAGGATCCCATTGTCCTCTTTGCGTATGATCTAGTAATGTCATGTCTGTCCAGCATGTGTTTGTTCATCCATATTAGAATGTGAAAGTCGCAGAATGAGATGAAACAATAACATTTGGCTTCCTATTGATTAGTGCAGCAGGGCGTAGCATGTGCTTCTCTTTAGCTGAATTATTGATTCCTGAAGGAGGATTTGTGTGTTTGTGTGTATGTGGCTTTTATATGAGGTTATGGCTGCGGGGAGCTGGCAGGATGCTTCTTTGATGAAAGGATCCTTTTAAAGGGGGCCTATTTCTGTCTATTCCCGGGATAATCAGTGCATGGAGTTATTTGCCAAATTTCAACCTTTATTCAGCCTTTTTTATTGTCGGCCTAATGGCATGGGCGGTTCACAACTTGTCGTATATTCAGCTGTAATGAAAGGTAATGGATGGGCATCTTAAAGATGAAAATTACTGTAAAAATAATTCATGCAAGTCTCAGCATAGCTCCTTCCCCTCATGTGAACAATAACGGCACAGAGATCAATTATTGTTATTAACGACTGTGTTCAGGGAAGACTGTAATTTTCAGCTAAATGTGTGCCTCAAGGCCTTGGCCTGTATGAGAATCTCATGCTATAACTGTCTTTTGTAAAAATACCAATATTTATTAGTATAGCAGTCATTTTACAAAAGTTAAAAAAAAATCATACAAAAATGTACCTGCTTTTACCTGAAACAGAACTGCAACAAATATTCCTACAGAATATATGCTAATGTAATATTACATAGTGATTATTACAATTATAATATTGTCATATTAAACATTTAAATTATAAATTATAATTACAAAATTATAGAATGAACCTAGGTAAATTTAGTTACGTTATGTATTTTTTTCCTCTTTAGAGAATACAACAAATCTAACGAGTTAATGTTAACCGCTTAATTAGTAAGGCGGCCTTTTGTAGTTTTACCAAATCTCCTTTTAAAACAGCATTACCATAAAAAGAGTTGGAGCTCTTTAGTTTCCACCCTGTCCCTGCCCTTTGTTGCCGAAAATATTTCCAAGTAGTCAAATTTGTCCTGTAAGCAAAAGAAAAGTGTAAAAAACGCCTGTCAGCCAGCTGACTGATGGTATGCAGTAACATATTGGAAAGGGTAATTGCTACTCCTTACAGCGATTGAAAGCCTAAAATATTTTCAAAAAGTGGAGTCTGTCTTTCTTGCAAGCAAAGCTCCATAAATTCGTACAAAAGCTCACATTTTTCCGATCAACTAATTTTTCTGTCTCTGATCAATGGTATTTGACCAAATTGAATCTTTGGGCAGTTGATTGGTGCATCTTTGTAACATTTATATATTGAGGCTTGCTGGTAACTTGCCATCAATAGTTTTAAGAACAGAATGACAATATTTGCCTGCATTTGTCAATCATTTATATGGCAAGCGATTACGCTAGCTTTCTGACATTTTATATAAAAAAAAAAGAAAACATTAAACCTTCTTAATGGTACAATGTAAAGGTTTAGCTGTTCTGAAAACATTACTTTATGAAAAGTTAATCATGATAACTGGTCCATGCTTAGTTGTATTTTATTGCTACTAAGTGATGGAGGGGTTACAAGGTTGCATTTCAGTGTTACAAACACAAATCCTAAAGGAAGAACTCAAATCATTTCAGTTATGTCTTGAATGTCTGCTTTTAATCCTCTCATTTATGATGCTTCACTGTTGTTGCATTGTGTGTCACTAGCTGCTGCACCTTCATGCAGTTACAATGCTGATAAGGTAGACTGTTATATGCTTTATGACGGCCATTGTGAACCAACAGCCTACAAAGGGAGTGTGGATGTGATGTGGGAATGGAAAAGCTGTGCTACAGTCAGAACAGAAGACAAGAGGGGCAGATTGAGGTAGATTTAGCAGAGGCTAATGTCCCAAGTCTTAAGTAAACACCAAGTCAATGGAGGCCTTTGAGAGGATCCATACTTGCGTCTGCCCCTGCTGGAGGCAACGTTTATACATCTAATTCTTTATAAACATTGGAAGCAATTGGCGTTCTGTGTGTGTACAGTATAGTGTGGATCTTATGGGGAGGAGGGAGGGAATCTAAGGGCCAGTCAAAAGCAAGGAAAAGAGTTTGATTCCATTTCATTGGTTGATCCCTTGTGCTTCTTAAAAACCAATGGAGCCATCTAAATCTTCCTTTAATGCCTCGATAGATGAAGGAAAAATCTGAGGCAACAAAGAAAAGACAGATGGACAGGGAAAACAAATGAAATTAAGAAAAAAAGTCCTAATTCCAAAGCCTTTTATTAGATACATACATTGGTGACACTGCTGATAAAAATGTGTAAGAAAGCCTTTTTTTTTTATCAAAATCACCAGTGGCTCAGTTACTGGTACACCTTACAGTCCCTTTGGAATAAGTGTGAAAGGAGGTTTCTAGAAAGGTCATAGAAATATAGAACTTATATATACACATACACACACACACTCACCTGCCATTTTTTGGACTATAAATTGCTCCGGAATATACTTCACATCAGTCATAAAGTGCGTCATAAAGAGGGGAAAAAAATGTTGCACCAGACTATATGTCGCACGGCACATGCATTTATTTTGACATTTAATTCACACAATGCAAGACTAAAAACTGACCTTTGATCTGGTAAGCCAACTTATTAAATTACGCAGCAGCATCTACAACCGGACATGGAACATACCTGGGAGGATGAATGGGGTAAATTAGCAACTCCAACCAACGATGTTTTATCCAGCGCATTTCAGCGTAACGGCCCGTTATGCTGGAAATTGTGAAAATTACACCGAAATTAGACCGTGAGCGTAACGGTGCTACGTGCAAATCTAAAAGTACAACATGGATGTTTCAGAGCAAAATAAAGGTCATGTGCATCAGCAAAGTTGTAATCCGCCTGGACAACAGACCTTTAAGATAGCTGTTATTAGCTTCATGGACAGCCCAATAACAGGGCACATTATACCACCACCACCAGCCTGAACCGTTGTTACAAGGCAGGATGGATCCATGCTTTCATGTTGTTGACGCCAAATTCTGACCCTACCATCCGAATGTCGCAGCAGCAATCGAGACTCATCAGACCAGGCAACGTTTTTCCAATCTTCTGCTGTCCAATTTTGGTGAGCCTGTGAGAATTGTAGCCTCGGTTTCCTGTTCTTAGCTGACAGCGGTGGCACCCGGTGTGGTCTTCTGCTGCTGTAGCCCCTGCGCCTTTAGGTTCAATGTGTTGTGCGTTCAAAGATGCTCTTCTGCATACCTTGGTTGTAACGAGTGGTTATTTGAGTCACTGTTGACTTTCTATCAGCTCGAACCAGTCCGGCTATTCTCCTCAGACCTCTGGCATCAAAAAGCCATTTGCACCCACAGAACTGCCGCTCACAGGATATTCTCTCTTTTTCGGACCATTCTCTGTAAACCCTATGGTTGTGCGAGAAAATCCCAGTTAATCAGTAGTTTCTGAAATACTCAGATCAGCCCGTCTGGCACCAACAATCATGCCATGTTCAAAGTCTCTTTAATCACCTTTCTTCCCCATTCTGATGCTCTGTTTGAACTGCAGCAGATCATCTTGACCATCTCTACATGCCTAAATGCATTGAGTTGCTGCCATGTTAGTGGCTGATTAGAAATTTGTGTTAACGAGCAGTTGGACAGGTGTGGACAGTGTATGTGTATATATGTGTGTGCTGTGCATTGGTACGATGAGACTAAGATTGAGAATATTATTGAGATCCTTCAACAGCACAGTCTACATCTCTAGGTCATCTGTGGCAAAAACACAGCTAGACACTCCGTTTCCTCTGTCTGCAAATGAAAATCTGCGTTGAAAAGTTCCTCGTGCGTTTTTATTGCTGGAAAATCCAAGTTTTAAATGACTTCTTCTAGAGCCCATCCCTGTTTTGAGTCTGGGAGAGCATGTTTTCATTATTTCTAAAACAGTAATGCAGCTCATTTCCCCTCTCCTAATTCCTGATATGTTCTTTGCAACTGACTGCATGAAACCAAATCCTGACCCCACCTTGCTGTAAATTAAGTCATCGTGTTCACTCAGAGCTCTCTCTCAGATAACCAGATATTTATATATTTTAAAAAAACCTTGGTTTCTTGCCTTGTTTTTTTAATCTTTCACCTTACTGGATTGGCAAGTGTTTTGATAATTCATAAGACGGCTGAAGCTTAATCCAACTGTAAATTATCCATGTGTGAGTCAGTGGAGCAGACAGCTCGATTTATTTGGAATGGCCTCTTTCTTTTTACATGCACAGACACAAAGAAATGATGCACTTTAAACTCCTCATCTGTGAAAAGCCGAGCCCAATTTGCACACCCATACATGAAGAATTTTTGAATGTTTCAACTACGGCCCCTCGTTTCCTCCTTATGGAATAAGAGCTCTAACCATTTAAAATCCATAGAGAAATGAGTTTGTTTAAAAACTTTGCACAGAATTGTACGTTGAAATGTCTAAAGGATGATGTGCATGGTGGTGGACCTGTTGCCCGAAGGAAACATGTCTCTAAAATCACCTTCTCTGACCATCTGGAGATGGCATGAAGGAACTCGTGGCTGCAAGGTGAAACGGGGAAAGATGCGGCTGTGCAGATCTTTATAACTTGAAATCCTAAATTAAATACAGCAACTATTTTATTATTCTTTTTAGTGCCAATTTATTTATTTATATTTTATTTATTTACATTTTTGTCCTTAACATTTTACTAGCCACTCTTTAAAACAGAATAAGCAAGATATGTTGTTCAACTAAAACCCCTCAATACAACAACTCCAGCAACAAATATGACAAAATACAAAAATTATCTCTGATGCTATTTTTCAATGTATTATTTATTTATTGAAAAAAAAAACTCAAAATGTTTTTTTTACCCCCCTTCAAAATTTGAAAGACAGGTGAAAATGTTCAACGACACAATAAAAAGAATATGACAATACAACGTTTAATTACAGCATCTGCTACTTCAGCAACAACTGGTTGCAATAGAAAGAAAAGTACATGATAAAAAGTACTTGACCGTTCCATTTGTTGTAATATTTGACTCCGTTTCTAGAGGTCTTTCTTTTGAGGAGTTGTACAAAACGCACTCAAGCTCTGATGGCATTGGCCTTCTGTGTAGTCGGAGTGCAGAGGTTGTCACGCAGAGACAACATGAAGGGAAACTGAGAAAGACAGGAAAGCTGTTGCTTCAGACTTAGAGCCAGATAAAAGGAGACACATGATGTGCCCCTCAAACCTGCCAGTGCAGCAGGACTCTGCAAATACACCTGCTTTTTTTCCCCTGTTCTTTGTCTTGTTTTTACTAGTCCTTTCTGTAACACAGCATCTGCCTGGAGCTGTCTAGCCTGGCCCTCTGTTTCACTCTCCTGCCTTACTGGCAAGGGACCTGCCTTGTGTTCTTATGCTCTACTTTATGCCTCCCCTTTTTCAAAGTAGCCGGGCACAGTCTCAAAATGTTTGTCGCTTTTCATCTCTGAGTGATTATTTATCCTCCTCACTTTTGCTCAAACGACTCTTTTTTCCTCTTCTGTTTTTTTTTTTTGCCAAGACTGCCTTCATCTCTGAGTTCTCTTTCATGTTGTCCCTCTTTATAATTACCCTTTCCCATCCTCCATCGCTCTTGCAAGCCTCTTGCTCTACTTCCGGGATCCCCTGCTGTCTGTTGGGCCTGGTGTCCTGCCATCTGTGCAGTATGCCAAAAGTGGTAACCTCTTTCACAAACGCAGCTCTCGTCAAAAAAGGTAGTGAACATAACGAAAGTCAGATATGTCAAATAGCTTGTACGCTCTTGGATGGAAATTATTTTTTTCCCTAGTTTTTTACTAGTTGATATATATAGCACATGTAAAGTTCTGGTGAGAAATCCACGTGGAGTCATTAACAATAATCTTCTATTAACTTTTTTATATTTCTCACAGTGTCAAAAGTATAAATTTATGCTCAATTACAGACATACAGCCCCACCAATAATTTGTCAGCTTTCCCATGTACACTTTGAATAGCCATCAACAAGCTTCTGGCATTATTCAGTAGTTCATTTAAATTGGTCTGTTTTTCTGCCATCAACCCACTTTTAATTATGAATACAAATTATCGATATTTTTAGCGTCCAGGCTCTGGGGTGGTCATTAGGCAACTTCTTTTAAGCCTATATGTTTGGGATAATTTTTTCTGTTCATCAAATTGTGTGCTTCTCAATGTTTCCGTCTCAGATAAAATCATAAAGTTAAGATGTTTAAACAACCTGGGAAACACTAAGACTCAAGCATATCATACACTGGAATGCAGCGCAATGAAGTCAGGTCAAAATCAACACGGATGGAGAGGATGACCACAAAGAAAAAAAGCTCCGGCTGTAAACCGCAAACCTTTTGAGCTTGACTGATATAGGTACGGTTCAAGTACTAGGGACAAGTTGAAAATAGTGTTTTAATTAGAGCCCCTATGATGATGGTAGAATTGTGCTTTGGGGCCATTTCACTACCAGTGTCCCTGGTGCATTTCACACAGTGGTGGTATCAATTAAGACAAGGCTGTCTATAACTTTTTTAATGACACCTCAAATTAACATCAAGCCATTGGAAGTCTAGCATAGCTAGAATGATGACATTGCGTAATATGAACCGCAGTGGCCAAAGAGAAATTTCACCACAGTAACACGTGATGACAATAAAACACTCTTGACTCTTGATTATTCATCATTATTAATAATGGAGTGTTCCAATTGATCCATTATCCCAAATGCACCAAAACTGGTTCAGCAATTAATGGATTGTTTTTATTTTTATTTTTATTTTTACACCTAGTTCTTATTCGTATTGAAGTTGTTTGCTGTGTTATCAGTCCACCTGAAAAAAGCATGTTGTGGAAGCAAAATTTCAAGCCCGAAATAGCATGACATCGATTGGGACAAGTGTATTTTAGCTTCTAAGCCGAACTGCATGATTTAAGGTATTCGTTTTTGTTGCCACGCTTTTCATTTTGCCTCATCTTCCTGTGAGGGCAGTCATCAATCTAAAAGTGTGATAGCGATTCAGCATGGGCTGGGAATCTCTGAGGCAAAGTGGTGCTTGTTTAGGCTCCAAGTGATGGGAAAGCAGTGGATAAAAAGGGCAAACGAAGAACCAGGTCAAGACACCAGAGCAGTGAGGGTGAAGGATGTGAGCCTCGTGTTGGATAAGAACGAGGGAGGGGGGAGGTAAATGCACCTCGTGAGAGACAGACAAGCAGTGAAGCAGAGAAGGGCTTTTGTTGCTCTTGTGTAACTGTAGCTTTCTGTTTCTGCTGCGTCTGCTGCCCTACCTTTGGCATGCTGGTTCACATGCTGATTACTCAGGTTGCTGCTTTAGGCATCGCAAGGGTGAGAGGAGGTTGGGGTGAGAGGAGGTTGGGGTGGAAGCTCCGCATGGTAGCATTTACCCAGTCAGACTTGGCCAGGGTAATTGCTCCTACATTTTTAATGAGTGGCTGCTGCGCACACTTTAAGGGAGCAGTGCGCCACAGGATCCCTGCATGGTTGCACGATAGTGCAGCAGAAATACCTGTCCACCCTCCAGACTGAGGGCAGATCAAGAAGACACATCCTAACCTATATGATTTTATGTTACAAGGCCTAAAGTCCTTTTCTAAAGCATTTGGGCCATTTTGTGACATCACAGCTGCTACGTTTATGTGGCATTTTATAATAGCAATGAAGAAGAACGAACAGGTAACAGATTTTAAATGTATTTTTTGTAAGCAATTCTGAAAAGTATGGCACATATCGATATTCAGCCACTTTTTGGTGATGCCCCTAAATAAAATCCAAATGGCGTGCCTCCAGAAGTCACCCCATTTGCAATTGGAAGCCCCCTTTTTGTAATCTTATATGAGTGAATACATCCTCAGAGGTTTGTTACAGAACAGTAGTGAACAAAAAACAACATGAAAACCAAGGAACACAGCAGGGAGTATCTGTGAGTGAGTGTAAACAAGGGCTGGTTATAAATTTCTTATGTATTGGCTATTTCCCCATCAAAAACAACCCCCCACCCCCCCAAGACATAGCCGTCAATCTAAACTGACCATCCTGGCAAGGAATGTCTTAATCAGAGAAGTAGCTAAAAGACCCATGGTGTGTGGAATGCTTTTACTGTGGAGATATAAGAAAGCTTGTCAGGGCTGATTGGAAGATGGAGATGGCAGCGTATCTGGTAGGAAAACCTCATGGAGGTTGCAAAAGACTTGAGACTGGAACTGAAGTTCACCTTCCAGCAAAACAACGGTCCAAAACATCCAGTGGAATTGTTTAGATCTCCATTCCTGAAGGGGACTTTTTTTTTTTTTTAATGAGAGGCAAAACATCTTGAAGAAACAAGAGAGGAAATCTGGTTGCCTTCTACCTAAGCATTAGGGATTCTTGAGATCAAAGCATGTTAAATAATCCACACAAAATCCATAGGAAAAAACACTGGAGTTTGTGGATATAACACAACAAGATTCTCATAGTAAGAATGCTTTTGCAAGCATTTTTTTCTGGTCAACCCGGTTCTAATGAATTTACTCCTCAAACTGAGTGCTTGTGTTCTGAAATTAGTACACTGATCACATGAAACCATTTTGTCTAGTTTTAGCCTTTGAGACACTGATCCTCTATGCTGATCCAAATTCTAACAGTCCTGTCATACAGCATGTTTCTAAGCACTGAGCTCACTTCCTAGTCTGTGGCCCGCCTTACTACAAGACAAACGTTACAGTAAACTGCAGGCACCCCACGGTGAAGAATCCATAATCAGAACAGTCTCAAGGATGAATTTCATTAAAGTTTTTTCTATGAAAGTCTTGGGGAAAAGGAGCGATTTTTTTTTTTCCTCATTTTTGTACCGTGAAATCCAGGAACACCACCTGCAGAGATAAACGCAGTAGGGAGGATTATTATTGGTATCATTTTTCACTGGGGTCTTTCATTTACCTAATGATGTCATAGTCGGGTGAAGAATAACAAAATCAAACCTTGCATTTGCGCATCTCACTTGAAGGAATTAGCTTTGTATTTCCTCGTGGCTGCACAATCCGATAGCCAGGTGTCGTCGCCCACATTCTCCCCGATGGAAGTCGGAGGAAACCCTGGCTACAGACGCACAAATGGTAGTGTGCCTTTAACGCTTTGATTACAGTAGGAGGCCCCTGTCTCTCCTCTTCCAAACACACACATTGGCTGCCTGCAACATTTACTCTACACAGCTGCATTAGTAGTGGCAGGCTCAATGAAAATACCGTGTCACGCATAGCTTGAAAAATGGCTCCGGAAAAAGCCAATTCTGCCATGAATGGGGATAAGCAAATAGGCATGAGGGCTTGAATAGCTGCCAGTGCTGTCAGATCCCCCCCCCACCCCACCCCACCTCTCTCACCCAGGCACAATGAGCTCCTAAACAAATAAGAATATGTGCACCAATTTAGAGCAGCAGATGAACCTTGTGGAGCCTTGTCGAGCAAGTGGGGGGATTACCAGGAGCAAACATTCCTTTCTCCCAGCTTTATTTGAGTTAAATGACTCAAGCCAACCTCTTAGACGCTGCCTGAATGGTTTCTTTGGCAGACCCTTCCACTGCTCCAGCTGCCTCAGAGGCCGTGATGTGTGCACATTAGTCACTGTATGGAAAAACACTGAGCGGGACAGGTAGGCGGCATGAATTAGATCGCAAGGACACTGATGTAGAGAGCGGGCGCAGCCAGCGGAGTGTCCGACCAGGAAATAAATAGAAAGAAAAGGCGAGTAGAAAGCCCTGGGCATGATAATACGGCAAGTGAAAGAGAGACAATTATTCCTCACCAGTAATTAGCAGCACATAAACAGCCTTTGGCAACAGGATTAAAAACTGCCATTATGATATGCGATCTCTTTGCAAGAGGCTGGCTTTTTATTTAATTTTTTTGCACTTTTGTTGTTGGTAATCGAGTTGATTCATCAGTACTGAGTGTCCACACATTTTGAAGGTTTATTAGCAGGTAAGTTCCTGAATTTAGAAAATGTACTGATTAGTTGGATTCTGAACTCTTCAATATCGACATGCTCCCTCTTGCTCAGATAACAAAAAACAACAACATCAGCTACCATAACTACGCAGACGACACACAGCTCTACATCACCATGTCACCAGGTGACTATGAACCAGTTCAGGCACTGAGTAAATGCCTAGAAGAAATCAATGCCTGGATGTGCCAAAATTTTCTTCAATTGAATTAAAACAAAACAGAAGTAATAATCTTTGGACCAATAGAGGAGAGATCAAAGGTTAGCACACAGCTTCAGCTGCTTCAGCTAAAAACCACTAATCAGGCCCGAAACCTGGGTGTAGTGATGGACTCAGACCTGAACCTCCAAAAGCATCTAAAGACAATTACAAGGTCTGCTTTCTATCACCTGAAGAACATTTCCAGGATTAAAAGACTAATGTCTCAGAAGGATCTGGAAAAACTAATCCATGCATTCATTTTTAGTCGAATTGATTACTGCAACAGTGTTTTCTGCCTAAAAAGTGGATCAGACAGCTGCAGCTGATCCAGAATGCTGCTGCCCGCGTCCTCACTAAGACTAAGAAAGTAGAGCACATCACCCCAGTTGTAAAGTCCTTACACTGGCTCCCTGTATCTCAGAGAATAGACTTTAAAATACTTCTGTTAGTCTATAAATCCCTGAATGGCTTAGCACCTAAATACATCACAGACTTGTTATCAGTGCATCAACCCTCCAGAACACTAAGGTCTTCTGGCTCCAGCCTACTCTGCATACCTAGAACACAAACCAAACACGGAGAAGCAGCATTTAGTTCCTATGCTCCGCTTATCTGGAACAAACTGTAAAAGTGCGGAAAGCCTGAGTACTTTTAAATCAAGATTAAAAAGATATTTGTTTAGGATTGCCTTTGACTGTTCTAGTTAAACTGTTCTACTGAAACATCATTAGTTCAACTTTTTTAGTCCAACTGTTTTTAATGTTCTATTTTGTTTCTACATTTTATTCCTACTTGCTTTTATTCTGTTTTATTTTCCTATGTTTTAATCATGTAAAGCACTTTGCATTGTCTCTGTACTGAATTGTGCTATATAAATAAATTTGCCTTGCCTTGCCTTGAACACTCGGTTGATTTTGTGCAGGCAGGTAAAAGTCACCTATGTGAGAGAGAAACAGCTGTACTGGTTGAATAGAACAAAAAAAAAATCAAAGTCAGAGAAAAATATTCATCATTGTTTCTGTTACAATATGTAAAAAAATATATATACAAGTTTTGGAGAAAATGCAAATGTTTGCATTTGTGTATTTTTCTGCTGCTGAATAATCTTTCTAATTTTTTTTTTTAATTTTGTGTTTTCTTGTCCTTGAGGAAAATGTTTGAAAACAGCCACTTTGAAAAACAGTTACTAATTCCCTGCCTGCTTTTTCCCTCTCATTAGCTGTCTTGAGTGCCCTGTGGAGAACTTGTATCCATTATTTATCTGTAGCCCCAAAAAACAACAGCTGCATGCTTGTGTAACCACCATATGTTGTTTCCCCCCCAACATATTGGGAAGAACAGTGTTGTACAGCGAGCTTTATATCAACCCGCAGAGATCTGTTTCCAGCAGTGTTCAGATGTGCCACACTTGAATTGTTTTCTGATTTTTAACTCCCCCCCCCCCCCCCCCCCCCCCCTCAACCCATCAGTGATAGATGCACAGAAGCTTCTAGCAACAGTGAAGGGCTTTTGCATTTGTCATTTCACCACAGCGCCACCTTGCAGGGTATTTCTGGATGCTCCAGCATCAATGGAATCGTCAGATGGGGAGAAGAAGGTCACATTAGGATTTAGCCAATAAAGCAATAAACCCTTGTAGGAGCTGCAGTTGGCGCCACAGAGCAAATTCGGTCTCCTCAGCACTTTTCAGTCTACAATTAATCACTAAGCTGACATTAGCCGGCCGTCTTGAGAACACCGGATAAACATCCCGGCAATGGTGAGCGAACGTTCCCCAACCCAGAGCCGTGGTAATTGTGAAGACATCTGTTGACACTTGTCTCTCTCGAAAGTGTTTAGGGACTCTGTGGCCCAGTTATATAGGATTCCAATAAAAGCAAGGTGAAGTGCTGATTTTACTGTACAATACTGTGCTAATGTCCTGAGTCACTCTTCCCTTTTTATTTTTTTTTTGAAAAATAAATGTTATTATATACTTTTGAATTTTTGAGTTATATTATTCCCCATCACACTTTTGTTTGCATTTTAATTGGGTTGTCAGGGGATACACAGCTTTAAGTTGAGGACATTGCAGCGTCGCCTTTATGTTCATTTCACATTGTAGCATTTGAGATTTGATCACTATCTAAGCCAGGCTGCTATAATATTTGGATATATCGAAAAGTTGTGGTGAACTGTAGCTCTGAGAGAATATAACGTTTCAGCTCAGTAAATTACAATATGCATCCCTGTAAGGCTTGTTGGTCAGAAGAAAAGTACATTTTGAAAATACCTTTTAAGCAGATATTAAACATACTTTTCATTAGTCCCACATTTCTGTATAAAAATAGTTTTTATTGGTTTGATGCAATGTTATCTTCTAAGAAATTGCAACGTTTTTATTTGCTTGAAGCAGAAAATCCTCAAAATGAACTGAATGGCTTGAAAGCTTGAAAACTAAAATGTATTTGTCCACTTAGGGACTTTGCGGCAAAAGTAACATACAGCAGCTGATGCAGTAGCCACACTATGAAGTCTAAACCCTTCATTCCAATACACACGACAAAGCAGATGTTATTTAAATGACAACATGATGTTTTACAAAATGGGCTCCTTTTCTTCACATTTAAACCTGCGATGTGGGCCTTTTTTGACATATCAACGTACATGGCAAGCTAGAAAGCAATGTGAAAGCAGCTCAACATGGTTGCATTTCTCTACTAAAGGAAAATTAATATTTTTTTCTAGTTTTCAATAATGTTAGTCTCCATTGACTATGTTCTAAGTCATTTTTGGTCTAGTATATACTGGACACATATATGATTTTGTGCTGTCTACCCTTATCAACCAGCTTGGCAAAGAGGCAAAGTGAAAAAGTATTTTAGGTAGCCCTTGAAGGAACTTCTAGTACTACTCCAGGAGACTAAAACAAATTTATAAATACTGAGTTGATTCAACGCTTTTGTGCAGCACTGATTGCAGCTTAACAACCACAAACAGCTACACCAGGCTCCCTGTTTCATCGGTCCGCACTGATGGGGCCCATGTATCTGTTGCAATGTTTGTCTGCTTGGTAGCTGTTTCAAGCATCTTACCCTTTTCAGGATTTATTTAGAGACTCGCTGGCAAGATGTGCTTTGTTGTTGATGCAGTGACAGTTGGCACTGGCGCGGTGCCTGCTTGTGTCGCTCACATCTAATTAGCAGCAAGTAAGAAAAGGTTACAAGAGCGTCATTTCTAAGAAGGCTTCTGCAGTGTCTGGAGTTTCATTTTGTTCAAATTTGAGAAATGTTTTTATCTGGAAGGTGTTCTTCTCTTTGTTGTAATCTATCATCTCTGTTCATTTTATCCATACTATATATTAAGGGCTTTTTTTGTTTGGTTATCTTTTAGGCAGTGGATGCAACTTTTTGCCACAAGCTTGGACACTAGGCAGCGTTTTGCAGAGTCTTCATTTATTGTGTTCAACAGGAAGAAGCAGGTCTGCATTTCCAAATGAATAGTACAATTGAAGACAAGAGGGCGAGCAGTGATGTTGTGGTTGAGTTTTGGGCTTCGATGGAGTCTTTGTAACATCCTTACTTAGTACTCGTAGACAAATCTTTTTGTAATTTTCTGCTCTGGACATGCGGTTGCATGATCTACAGTACATTGGCACAATCTTCGGTTGCTGAGCCGATTCCACACATTAGTCTGTAAATGAGAATAATTTATTATTTAAAGGAGTTCCTGGCTGAATACACGTTGCCAAGATCCTGTGGCTGTTGAGCAGCCTTAAAGCTATTAGCACAGCACTATTGCCGGTGTTGCCATGTTTTCTGTGGAAGGAAGTTATACTAGTATTTCTTTGATTGCTTATACTTTCTTGTTCAGTTTTTTCGTAGTTAGGTTCTCGTGAATTTTAATATTTAGCATTCTTACGAAGACATGATGTAGCTTGTGGGTCCCCCCCCCCCAGTTCTTCTTGACATTGAACAATATGTCCTTGAGTTGAACTTTCTGTTCTCTACTTGTAAAATTGACAAGTGTGCTGAACCGTTTCCATTTGTGTATAATCTCTCTCTCTGTGAAAAGATGAACTGCAGATTGCCTCCAACTCCCCTCCTGGACTGCAGAAATTGCTTCCCTAAGATAATTTCTGATAATTTCGCTTTTTTAGCATTGCATTGACATAGTTGAAATGCCTCACAACACTGCCAGACCTCATTCCATGGTTTCCGTTTGTGGCCTCTCGGTGCTGCTTAATTGGAAACAGTAATTTTGTTTCTAATATTTTGTATTTTTATTAAATAAGATGAGATTTTGATGTGTTGTTCATCTAAGATTATAATTACTGTCTTCAAAATGTGGTTATTATGTTATAATTTTTTATATATTGTTAGGACTTTGAATTGTTAATACTTGTTATTAAAATAGGTTTCACTTTTTTACAGTGACTGTATATTCTGGCAAATGATGCCATGATGACACCAGACGTTAGTCACCACTGCTTTGGTCTGTACCCAGAACCAATTTAAATGCCCAATCTGAGTCAACAATACTATTTAATCTAACGTTTTTAAACCTAATTTTATTAGTTGAGGGATTTCAAACAATTTGTTTTAATCTGTTATAATTCTTCCATCTCATATTAGTAGATGTATAATGAGCAAGAGAGAAAGCAGGAGAAGACTGGACATTTAGTATTGAGGAAGGAGGTGGTGGGGGGGGCTGCATGTGAGGAAGGGTGGGAGTCCTGTTGAGTTCGCCGAGTTCACTGGAAGGGATTGACACACTGCTCACCCTCCTGCAGTGTCTCTTTCTCTCTCAATCAGGGTGGATGTGAATAATTTATCTCATATAATTTATCTCTCGAACTCTCCACCTCATACACTTTACCACACAGACTTACTCACACATACGTGCAGTTTTGTCCTCCTCCGCTCAAACACACACAGACAGACATGCCTCAGGGGGTTGGATCCTGGGTATAGTGTGGATTGAGTGAGCTGGAATCTGCACACAGGGAAACCTGATAGGCCTTCACTGTGCCAAACACATGAGGTCACCCTGACTGACTGATCCCGCCTGCCAGCTAGTCCCCCCCTCCCAGTGCGCTCACATTAAAACCCAATGTCTCTGAGAAATTATCTGGACGACTTAAAAGGTTTTCTTTTTGAGGTCGATGTGTTTCTGGAAATGCAGGAGTTGTTTTATATACCCCCAAGGCTTCTAAAGCCTTTATAGATGAGGATTTATTCTTTAAACAGTCTGATTTGTTACAAGTTAGGTTTATTTTCATAGTCTTGCCATTACTTAACGGTCAAAGCAGTAAAGTTTCATGCTTATAACGTTTCCTTGAACTTGTAACTCATGAAATCTGTAGTCATTGTCAGAAATATATATATATATATATATATATATATATATATATATATATATATATATATATATATATATATATATGTATATATATATATATATATATATATATATATATATGTGTATATGTATATATATATATATATATGTGTATATGTATATATATATATATATATATGTATATGTGTATATATATATATATATATATGTATATATATATATATATATATATATATATATATATATATATATATATATATATATATATATATATATATATAAAGAAAAATAAAATCAAGCCAGCTGTGTGTCTGGTCTGGAACATAAGACACGATCATAGCACGATCTCCATCCAAAGTCTTCAGCTTGAATTTGAGTTGATAAAATAAATCATATGGAGACTTTTCCAGCAAAAATTAGAATTGTTACCTGATACCAGTAACCTGGAGACCAGTAACCTGGAGACCCACTGAGCCGGAGAACTCAACAGGGATTTAAAAGCTCTTTGTGGTGAGTCCAGCTCACCACAGCAGTCCATGATCACTCGTGACAAATACTGTAAATCAGAAAACTAACTCCGGTAGGCACTGCAGTTTCTGCTCCGTCTCTGACGAGCATTGTAACTCTGTCGGGCTAGCTCAACTGTGTAGCAAGAATAACCTTGTTTATGTTAGTGAAATCCTACAGTGATAGTGCAAGGCTAACATTTTGGTGCATAATTAGTCCATTTAATAGAAACCTTCAAAAACTCTACAATAGTAATGCTGGTGTCAAAACACTATTGAGTTCATCAGCTGTAATTCTCATAACCAACCCTAGCAGCTGTCTCTGCAGCCTGTTTCCTCTCTGTTCAAGCTATCTTGTCATAGCCTTAAACTTTGTTACATCAAGAAAGTACATATCTGTCTATAAGTGGAAAGAAAGATTGTGAATTTTTTAGGTTTTCTGGCTAAAAAATATTTTTGGCCTTAAAAACCTACCAAAATAAAAGTTATCAGACATTTTAAGGCACAGTACTTACATTTGCCCTCCAGTACTACATTCAAATATCATGTTGCTCGCTACTTAAAATCAATGGATCATCTGTACATTTGTTCTTATGACATATTCAGACTTGTATTAGCAAAAAATAAGTCCTCACTTTGAGAAACATAGGCTAAAACATAGGAATAGGAATGGGCATTTCAAGCCAAAATGCCAACCAAAAATCACGCTTTTGATGAACTGTGGAATCACACACTGGAATGACTATTTGAAGCTCAGATAATAGGAACCCATCCTCCAACTAGACAAAAGAAGAAAGTTTAAAAAAATAAATCTATATTTGATTTGTGTAGGTTATTTAACGCAAAAACCCTTTCTGCTGAAGCTGGACTGCTTTAGGTCTCTTTGTAAAATTAGAAGTGAAGCTGTTAAAAATAACATCCTGTGAGACAAATACATGGATAAAATTATGTTAACTCAAAACTAATGTCCCTCAGTTAAAAAAACTTGTCTTAAATTGACACAAAGTACACTAACATATTTAGGGCTTTAATCCATTGTGAGAGACAACACACACACACACACACACACACACACACACACACACACACACACACACACACACACACATATACACAAATATGTAGCAAGTGTGAGCTCTAGAGACTTGCCTTTTATCCCAGGCAGCCCTTTGAAATCCTCTCCCAAACCCAAACAATGCTGTCAACTGAAAGCACTGGCCACAAAAGGACCCTAAACATGTGTTCTTTAGATCCCAGCTCGTGTTCTCTTGTCACACAGGCATGCAAGATGGACACCCACTTTCAGTCAGCCACACACATACAAATCGACACGGACAGACGCACTTCCAGGCACACATTCACACAACCGTGTCCGCGCTCACACGCTCGTACACAAGCTACCACCCCCACGACAGAGCAGTCACCTCTCGCTCCCACGCATCTCATGTTCTCCCAATATTATGCTAAAACGGACACGCATAATTGCGCTGGCATGGTTCCTTGTTTTTGTTGGCTTTTTATCAATGGCCCCAGTAATGTCTCTGACAGAGGTGATCGCTGCAGCAGGCACCACAGATCTACAGCACTGCACGCACAAATATGCCGTTTCCGGGAGGTCCTGCTGGAGGATACCGATCAGTGGAATTACTATACTTCAGATGCCAGTAAAATGGGTAATTTCAAGAGGAGGATAAATGTAAAGATGATATATACTGTTGTGCTATAGGGATTTTTCGGTACATAGTTTCTTTGTGGGTCTCTTGAAGCAGACCATGAGGTAATATGGAGTAAAGTGAAGCATTGAGCGATATCTTGCAAAAAGAAGACCCATGAACTAAAGACAAAAACCAGTTATTCTTAGACATTACTCATTACAGTACATTTCTGCTGTTCTTTTGTGTTTTGAGCTCTCTGCAACCTTGAATATGCTCTTGGGTGCGAGTCATTTTGAGGTTGGCTGAAGTTTTAAATATATCTGTGGCTTGCGGCTGCCAGCAGACTCTATATGCTTCGTCTATGCCGAACATGCTCCTTTTGTCATCATCTCTCCAAACAATGTGCAGTCTGTAGACTCAACATAAGGCACTGCGGCGAGACGTTGAGATCTTTGCATGGATTGTTCACATTTTTTTGGGGTGGGGATTACTTTAGAGATTACGAGCAGAAAATGTCTTACCTGCATTTGGAAACTATCTTAACGTCTTCTTTGTCTTCTAGCCATGGTAGCATTATTGGAATTAAATTTTCCAGTTTTTAGCTAACCAGACAAAAGTCTATTTTTCCCGTTAAAACAACTTGTATTTCAATGATTGTCACAAAAGTCTTGCGAATTGTGTATTAAGACATTAATCTTAATAACCATGTCCCTTTTGTTTTAGATAGTAATTTAAATATAAATCTATATTCATCATTTGGCAAGTTCACCCTTAAAAATAGTTTTATTTAAAAATTTAATTTTTTTATCATCATAGTTTGCCACCTAATTTGGAAAAAGTGTATTTATTGTTTCTGAATGATACATTTTTGTTCCTTCGTCAATATTATGAGAGTAACCTTTGAATTCACTTTTATTATTAAGTAACATTATATTGATTACATACTTTATCTTTTCCTTTCTCTTTGCTTACATAAAGTGCAGCTAATCTGACTGAACATTCATAACAACTGCTCTCCTTCAAAGATTTTGTTCTTTTGGTTGTTAGAGGGCAAAATTAGACTGAAAAATGACCAGTTTAATTTCTTGTAACTGCAACCATGTTTAAAACACTACAACTTTAAGGTTCTAGTTTGATTAAAATATTTTTTCTGTAAAAGAAAAAAAAAGTCAGCTGACAAAATCCCCACTATCATGAGTGATTGATGAAAATAACAGAGCAGACAGTATCTATACCGTTATTTTCTCTTCAAGGAAACCCAGTCGATCACATCAAGTCAAAGACTTTGTAGCAACTCTCACTGTGGCCAAAAGTGAAAGTGAACAGATGATTGCATCGAGTCATTACCTTTGCAAAAGTCCTTCATACTGAGCATGCAGGTGCCGACACAGCAGTCCCCCAGGTCTTTCCTTCATGGGAAAATATTCTGATGCTTTTCTGCTTAAAGAAGCTAAATTTTGTCCAAAAAATGTTTCCAAAGCTTTCAAGTAGAGCGCCTTTTAATTTCATCCATGTAAAGAAATATCTGAAATACACTACCAGTCAAAAGTTTGGGCTCGCCTTCTCATTCAATGGTTTGTCTTTATTTGTATTACTACCTCTGGGAACTCCTTCAAGGCAGTTGGAAAACCAGTTCAGGTGACTAACCTCATGGAGCTCACTGAGAGAAGGCCAAGAGTGGCCAAAGCAGTAATCAAAACAAAGGGGGGGGGGGGGTATTTAGAAAAAGATCAAATATACAAGACGTTATGAGTTATTTTGTATTTGATACATAATTCTGTATACTTTTGATTCATGCTTTGGATGTCTTCACTATGTATCTGCAATGTAGAATGTCATAAAAATAAGGAAAAGCCATTGGACGACAAAGCTTAGTCCAAACTTTGCACCGGTAGTGTAGGTCAACTGGGATCTTAGGCAAGATATTCAGTACTCAGTACTTCTTTGCAAAAAATATTTTAAGATATCTGAAATTTATCTTTTAAAGTCTAAACTACTAAATGGCTGAAAATGCCTTAGCTGTTTTTCTATTTGTTTTAATATTGCATAAACTCTGCTTAAATTGCAGCTGTTCCTTCACCATGTATAGATCTTTCGCCCATCTTTGTCGTTATTTCTATTCTTCCTACATCGATGGAGCATTATGTTTTTTCTCGAATCTTTTTCATCACAATCAATTCATTACGCTGGATTTACTGAAACATATTCAACGTAATCGTGTGCAGTAGTTTTTTGCGCTCTTTTCACGTCCTCACTTTAGCAGCTCAGGTTTATTTTGTGTGTTAGCGAGGGTGAGTTAATGGAGAACGTCAAATCAGCTTGTAGCGCTGCCTTCGCTCTGACCTGTGCAGATTGTGGAGTGACCTCCCTGGTGCTGCCCTGAGCCTGCATTTGGAATCCAATCTCTTCACAGGGATATGCTGCATGTTTTAGCCGTCTGGTTTGATAACTTGACCCCCCCGCCTCCCCTGAAGTGTCTATCATTCCCCTAATAAAACTTGCTTTGTTTTCACCTGTGATGACCTGTAGGTCTGTTGGGTCTTAGACTCGCAGATGGCAATGGAACATTTGTTTTATCACACTGAGCGCTCCTTCCTGTTCTGTGCTTTTTGACCTGATGGAAAGAGAACAGGCAATCGCCATTGTTTGGCCTTTACAATGGAAAATTAATCTAATTGATATGAAACACGCTGCTACATCACACAAATCCTTGCAAACTGACAGGTTGTGTTTTATTAGATCAATTCCGAGTGTTAATGAAGTGGCCGAAGCATCAAACACAAGACCACTGCTAATCAAGTCGAATCTGTGCTACTCTGAATCTCTGCCGAGCAGCTGAATCAATGCTGCTGCATTGTACCTACATTTTCATTGCTTATCCAGCATGGCTAAGGAGCTGTAATTTCATCATGCAACTCATGTAGATTACTCCTACTTTTCTTTTAATTAAAGGAAGTAATCAATGTAGACGGACAGGCCACATTGTCGAGGTATTTTCACGAAGAACAAAAATCACACCGCCCTGATCTCGAAGTTGTTAAATGTGTCATCCAAAGGAGTGCTTCTCCATGCCTATTTGTTTCTCTCCCCATCCGGTAATGGAGAGAGAAACAAATAGTATATTGGTAATTGTCTGCAGCTACACCACCCCACACTGAGATCCATTAGTGCCATTTAAAAGGCAGCACGGGGTGAGACTGCTCCTCTGTAATTCAATAAAAGTGAGGCACAGAGATAGAGGAGGATGAAAATGCAGGAGGCTCTCCACAGAGCTTGACGACGGATCATCTGCAGTCTTTCAAGGAGTGAAGCATCAGCTGAAGGTGTGTTTTTTTGTTTTTTTTTTTTACTTTTGCTTTTATACTCACCCATTTTACGGCGCTTTAGGGCCCCAAATCTAACATTTGATTATGCAATTTAACTTCTCCACATTGAAGGTAGTTTGCCGTCTTAGGACAAACAGGTTGATTTTTTTTTTTTGAGAAGCTATTTTATAAATACACCCAATTTAACCAAATTATACTGAATTCACATTCAGTTCGATGCCATCTGTGAAAATCAGTCTTGTCATGACGGTTTTAAAATGAAATCCTCAATGTGCGAACTCAGAACAGGGAGTCGTGCATTTGAAGCAGAGATTGGGGAGCATTTTCCAGCGCTAACACAATGCAATTAAAAGCAAGCTGGAGAATCTCTGTTCGAGTCTCAGGGTAGTGAGACTTGAAAATTGCAATCAAGACATCAGCAACCTGCTGAGTGTCAACTAATGACCTAAAAAAATTGTCAGACACTGTAGACATAAGAAAAAAACTGGGGGCAAATAAATGGCCAAAACACTTTGTATTCACCTTTGTATTTGTCACTGTATGGTTGAAATGAGGGACTCATTCATATGTAGATATGATTATATATTTTTTTTAAATAGAGATACACAATACTAAAAAAACATAATTGTTATCGCATTATCAATGTGTGCCATTTTGCAATCATAAATGACTGCTTGGATGGCTATTACTGTATGGTAGACTATTATGTTTCAAGTATGCATTCACTAGGGGTGTAAATTACCAGCTTTATCATGATACGATTTTATATCGATTTGTCCGGATGACGATAGAATATTTCCCGATATAAAAGTCTGTTACGCTTTCAAATCAATGCGATCGATATGATGCGATATCTTCTGCCCATCTAACACTATATGATTTGACCATTTTATTTCTAAGCTCTTACAGGCATCAGGCATTTAAATCAATAACAGCATTTTTTTAATTGTACTATTGTAATAATAATAATAATAATAAATGATAGATCACATGTTCACTTTAGTCTCGTACCTTGTGAATTTCAAAATAAAGGTGTGTATTAAAAATGACGATATGGATCGGTATTTTCATTTTACGTCGATGTAGTTGGGTCTTTAATCCCCACAGTCAAAACACATAACCTTTCAGGTTATTTCCCCTTTGGTATCAGTGTGTGGTTGCATGGTTGTTTATACGCTGTTGCTCTCTGTTGCCTCCCCTGAACAACCCTTCAAGGACTAGCGGGTATAGATGACAGAAAGATAGGTGGGTCTCTGATCAGAGACCCAGTCTAACAGAAACATTTATATAGACATCACTGACTTCCTGTTTGGCTGGAGTACAAATATGAGGTGAAAACAGGGGCTAATTTCTCTTTGACACCCTTCAAAATGACGATGACAGAACAGGACTTTCTTGTAAGACAGACTGACTTTTACCTTCATTAGACAGCAGATGACCGTAAGATACCAGAGACTTCAACTGGTCCGAGTCATCAAAAGTAAAAGGTTTTGAACAACTGAAACTGAAATACAAATAAATCCTGCCAGAAAGCACAATGAGAAAAGATAGAAAAGTTTTCATTTCCAAAATTGTGCTGGTCATTGTAACTGCTCTTGATGCTTAAACATTATATAGAGTTACTGAGGTCCTATTGTACATCTGGAGTGGTAAGGACATGATGATGATGTAAAATAAGAAGATTGTGAGGATTATTTGGGTTTTTAGAGGAAAAATCTACTATATTGGGATTGCATGCTTTTCTACCATAATGCGCTATTAATGTTAAGAAACATACACACAATGCGTACTATGTACATATATACAGTAATTTTGAGACATGTATCTAATTCAGTACTACACAGAAAAAAAAAATGTTTCCATTAGAAAACAAAGAAAAACAAAACATCTGACGCTGGCTTCTCTAAATGCCTGCAGGTGTCAGTGCTAAATTTATCCTTTTATTGTTGTGTTCAAGGTATTATTTTTTTTTCTGATGCAAACTGCTCCATCATGTACTGATAAATAAATGTATAAAACATTTACATAATGCATACAATGCAAAATGCATTCTCCAAAGGCTGATCCAGTGATTGCTGACTGCCGAACAGACGTCAATGAATTATGCAGTGGCATCACTGTCGTTGTGAATGCGCTTTTAAAGGTGCCCTTTTTACCTCAGCTAGCAGCAGCAGCACTTCCTCCTGCTTAAGGAGAGTCGGTCTGCTTCAGAGGATGAATATATCTTGCTATGGTTCAGTCTCTGAACATGTAAATGTCAGTCCTGACTAGTCTAGTTGGATGAGCAGGTGCTTTTTGAAGGTGTGCTTGTTGGATTTCAGGTGGGGCCTTTTAGCTTGAAACCCCTTGAAGGGATGTTATTTTTCGGGTTGGTTGGGAATGAATTAATTGAATTGTAAAAAAAAAAAAGCTCTCCCCCTTTGTTTTTTGAGTAGTACTGTGAGAGAAAGCCTGCCCACCAATTAGTGGATGCCGATTCTTACAGCCCATGAATTATTAAGAGCAGCCCATCGACTAGGAGCAGTGATGGAGGGCAAGAAAGAGGGCCAAGCCACCTGAGCGCTTATAGCTGCATTTATTAAAGCGTAAACTGTCTTTCCACTGCTCTATCACCGTGATAATTAAAGTACAAATAACCTTCGCAAAACAAAACCTTGCTACATTTTGGGAGTCTAGAAATTGGATGAATTTAGTACTTATCAGGCTATATGGAGGGTGTGAGGTGGGGAGTGAGACCTGTGTAGGATAATGTACGGCATTAGATTGCAACTTGCAACACCGGCTACCCTCGAGGTCAACCAATTCATTCCTCTTGTAGGATTTATTGCCTGGTTATAGCTAAGGCAATGAGGTGCTGTGAACCTTGAGCCAATGTCGACACGGAAGGTCTTCACAGCCGTATACAGGGGCCACAGGTGGGGTCCGGCTTGTTAACTCTGCATTCAGGGCTCTACCTAACAACTGAAACATAAACCAGGGAGGGCATCAGTTAATGTGTCTGTTTTTGGAGAACACTATGCTTGTTCTCAGAACATTAGCCTCATTATGAACACCGTAAGCTTATAAATTAGTGCCAATAGAGCTTGATCTTTGAGATAAAATCAGAAAACTGAAATTAGCAGGATGTCACATATTTCTGTCAGTTGAAAAAAGAAAAATGTTTGGCTGATTTATGTTTGATTGACTTTTTGCTCCCTCAGAATTGATATGAGAAAAAACTATAGAGCAGATAGAAGTGGGTCTGCTGAAAGAAAGATATATATGGATACATTGCACTGCTTTTAAGTGTTTTCCTATTTACTTATTTAATGCTATGCTGCAGGGGAACAAAGCGAGGAGAAAAAGCTGTTCTTTCAGATGTCTTTAAATAGAGATCCCGACAGCCTACTTGCTTTTCCGCTTATACTCAGAAATGGCTGGCTCAATCTTGGCTCTGGAATATACATTAACAATGTCCCTGTTTGTCACCGAAATGGCTTAAGTGCCCTTTGGATGGCTTTAGAGCCAATGTTTACCTCCTACCTGTCCTGTTGTTTTTGACAAACCACCAGGCCAAAGTAGTTTAACGCTGATGTGACTCAGGCCTGACTCTAGACAAGGCGCAGAAATTGTATCCTTCAATGCCGGGGTGACTGTGGCTCAGTGGGAGGAGTAGTTGTCTTGCAATCAGGAGTTGTTTGTTCAATTATAGCTTCCTTCTGTGACAGGTCAGTGTCTGGAAATGACTGGAAAAACGCTGCAAAAAGGGAACTAAAAGTGAATAAAATCTTCTTGAAATTAGTGTATTTGCTCTTGATTTGAGCAGGTAAATAAGATTATCTGCCAATGGAATAAGATTCTTGCACTTTAAATAGGAACAGTTCATCTCTGTCATCTTATTTTAAGTGCGGTATATCTAATTATCTTATTTTAGGAGTTAAAATACTCATTCCATTGGCAAATAATCTTATTCACCTGCTCAAATCAAGGACAAATACACTAATTTCAAGAAGATTTTACTTACTTTTAGTTCCCCTTTTGCAGTGAACAAATTCAGTCCATTTACAGTGTGTCTCCTATTCTCCTCCCCCACTAGAATCCTTTTATTGAAATGTCATAATGCGCTCATTGATCATTTTATCAGAGGTTTACTAGCGTCTGTATGTAGACCACTTTAGAAAATATGATGGACATCACTCCTTTAAGTCTAAGGCCATGGTTTGCAGCAAGGAAAATGTGCATTTCTCCCTTAAGTTCTCTGAGTTCAATAGTGATAGGTAGGTTGAATGCCTGAGAGGGATGGACAGATTGGGGCTTGAGCTAAAGTAATGCAGATGCTGAAAGCAAAGCTCTACTTTAAGTGATATATCCATGTTGCAACCCACGTCTATGGTCACACGATATAAATCATGCCAGAAGAACAGCATCGCGAATAAAAGGAGCTGAAATGATCTTTCTCCATATGGTGGCTGGGCTGCACTCCAACGGTCTCGACACTCACCAGATCTTAATTCAACAGAGTCCCTTTGGGATATAGCGGAATGGGAGATTTCCGTCATTGATATGCAGCAACTGTGTAGTTCCATCATATTAATATGACATGTAAAAATGGGCTGAAATCTCTTAGGAAAGTGTCCAACACCTTGTTCAATCTCTGCCATAAAGTATTTAGAAGCCAAGAGGGATCCAACTAGGTGCGGGTGTGGCGCGTTGTGGCCAGTGAGTGTATATATCTACCAGCTATAAAACACCTTGGGCTCCAACAGGTGTGGGGCGTGCTGCTGGGAAGAGAGAAGTCTGGGTTTCCTTCCTAGAAATATTGCCATCCTCACCCGGATGGATGGATCACTGACAAAACAGGATGAGTATTTCTAATACAAACAGGTGAGAAGAAATTGTATTACTGGGCTAATTGGATGGGGAGAAGTAGAAAATTGAACATTGTATACCAGCTTCAGGTTGTAATAACACCTGGAGATCAAATAGGCATTGCCTGCTGCCAAGACAAGTCTCTCAGTAATCTAAGTTTTAGACGGTTCTAATTTTAGCTGTTGGGAGTAAAAATAGACTGTCTTAGAGGTGCTACATATTTTTCTATCTACCTTCTTTTTAGATACACTTTTCTTATGAGCGTAATCATTAGTGGGGGACCGGACCCAAACTTTAGAGATGTCTTTGGTCATCATGTCATTCACACGTTAACCTCGTGATGCACTCAACATCCAACCATTCTTTGTCAGCCGCGTATTTTCTGTTTTTCACAAATTTTGTTTTACCATTTGTCTCAGCAAACACGGCATATTCTTCTGAGAGGTATATTTGTGTCAATACCTGACAGAATCATCAGGATTGCAAGAAAC
This sequence comes from Fundulus diaphanus, assembly GCA_037039145.1. NCBI lineage: Eukaryota > Metazoa > Chordata > Actinopteri > Cyprinodontiformes > Fundulidae > Fundulus > Fundulus diaphanus. Next base: position 38,834,456 of record CM073135.1, read on the forward strand.
TGAGCAGGTTACTATAATAAACAGATTCACCACCCTCACAAGAGGCCATTAACTATGATGGTGCAGATGGAGCTGTAGCAAATTAAGAGAGGTCTCTTGTGAGATATCAAGGTGCCTGTGAGTAATTATTTCAGCATTTTCATAAAAATCCTTCTTGACCAAAAACCAAGGAGGTCCTCCCTGGCCATGTCAAGTGCTTTCTGTGTGTGGCAAGCTATACGCCCCCCCCCCCCCCCCCCCCCAACTCGCTGGGGCTCGGAAATAATTAGAAAGAGATTCTAATAAAAACATGAGCCTCATTGTGATGGTAATTACCCATCAACAGAATCTGGCAAGCTCCTTCATATTCAGACTCACAATGATGCTTCTGTATTGGACATATAGGGGCTGGCTGCTGCTGTTCATGTGGTAATCTGTGCCTCGGTACAATGGAGCAAGCTCTGTTTTTTCAGATGCTGTAGCACCCACACTTGGGTTAAAAAGAAAGAGAAAGCCGCACACCTAAACAGCAGGCCACTGCTATCGTCTCATAAAAAGTCTTTACTCGAGCGTGATTAAGTGCTTTAGAAAGTACAACAAACCAGACCACCATGAACGTTTTCGATTAACAGAAATATATAAATCTGAACATCTCTTTTTTTATTATAGAGCCGTTTTAAAGGCGTCGTCGGTTGTCCGAAATAAATTGGAATTATTTTTTTCTGCAATGAAGAATTTGAATTACATTGCTGTTGGATAAATTCAGTGAAAAAGCAGGAACTCTGGGATTAGAAAATAAACCAAGGAAATGAAGACAGATATAACTGAATTTCTAAAATGAAGAGGAGGATTTTAAGTAATGCTCAGGTTTTTATGTAAATGTATGCGATTATATTCCAGTCTCTCAAAATGCTCCTTGACACAAACAGTAAGGACCAAAAGTATTTGTACCCCTGACAGATGTAGCTTTAAAGTAATCGTTTAATTCTTGCAATATGTTTCTTCTGACTTGACGTAATATTAATATTTTAATTGCCCCAGCCAATGTACTGAAATACATTTAATAGAGCACCCTTGGAGGGAACGAAAGGAAACAGCAATGGTAAGAAGGCCTTCCAACCTCAAAGACTGGGAGCTCATCACCTTATGCTCTTAAAATACCAGTGAAAACACACAAACAGCTGGTCAGCAATTATAAAAATGGTTTGATCACTGTGATTCCAGTTGAACCAAGATTTTCCCTTTGTTTATTGACCCCAAAAAAGTTTGGAATGAAAGAAAACTGCAAAAGTGTGAAATGGTGCAAGGCCAAAATGAAGCGTTGTAAAGAATCATTGCCTGCGAGCACTTTATTTAAGAGTTAAAACTCTTGGCTTTTATGAAAGAAGTCGCTTCTACCAGCGAGGCTAATATTTGACAATGTCACACATATTCCACAATTTTCCCCCATTTACCTTGCTGTGTGACGCTGAATTAAACTTCCTGGAAGCTTTATGAATAAATGCAGTGTTATAGGGCGAGAAACTTTCTGTTACATGAAACGGTATTTCCTAGCCTGAGCCAGACTGATAAACACATAAATAAACTATCAACCTTGACTGTTGTCGTTCTCATCCCACCATAAAGTGGAAACAAGTCATAAGTTCAGTAACCTTTGAAGATCCAAATGGACTGATTGCGTCAGCGTAGGGTTTGTTTTAACCCAGATGGCCTGTGTTTATGTGTACTGGCTGTGATCCATTACCGTGTCCAAGTGTTGCATGCCTTAAACTCCTCCAGCAGCCTGGCAAGGACACAGCAGACCAGACTCACTCAGCCAAACAGTCAGGATACGTGGAAACATTACACCATTACACTCACCTACTCCTCAGACACGGTGACTTATCTCATGAATAAATCACACTATCAAGGTCCGAGCGACTCAGACACTGCACATTTTCCTCTTTGGCAGCCGTCTGCTTCCCAATTCATCGTTTTTTCCCCTCTCTGCTGTTTCTCTCTCTTTCTGCCTCGCATCATATTTTTTTTAAATCTCTCGCTCTAGCTGGCTGCCCAACAGTGCTCACTTTATTTATCACGCGATTGTGACATTTTTTGGATAAAGCTGCACACCCACTCTGATTGAACTCTTGCTTGTGAGAGCCGGAAAACACTTCCAGTTTCCAGTAAGTCATGCGACGGACAGACCAGGTTGGCCTGCCCAGAGGAGGCTGTCACTTGTCCTTTAAATCCCTCTGAGGTGCTTCACAAAGGGCTCCAACTCAAACATCACGCTCTTATGACAAATCAGTAAAAAATAAAGACAGCATCTGCCTTGTGGAAACATATTAGTAGCTAAACAAAAAAATAAATAAAAGACGAAAACTCGTCTTTTTTTGTGATTCTCTCTTTGATGTAAAAACCATACAGTTTTCAATATTTCTTCCCCATTTTGTGACATTTCCAGGTGTGCAGAGGCAGAATGGCAGATGACAGTTCCAAATATTGCTCAATGCGGCATTGTTCTCAGATTAAACCCGAGTAAAACAATCCCGTGTATTGTCCCAATGCCTGCTGCTGACAGCAGCTTTGCAGTGTGCGCACATCGGCCCAAGGAGGCGGGCGGATACAGGTTATTTTCTGTTGAGTAATACTGGTATTCCTTGAAGGGGGGATACTTGCTTAACACACAGTGCGAGATCTGGCACAACGCATTCTTTGCCCTACTAAACTCTTCTCAACACTATGTAAAAACTCCCCAATGGCACTTAGACAAGGAGGAGAAAGGGGGTTAGGAGAGATTCAGAGAAGAAAGCACAAAGAAGAGATGGAAGACAAGCAGCCAGATGAGGATTGGGATGGATTTAGAGATAGATACGAGCTGACTGAATGGATTGGGGAAGGTGAATAGAGGATAGAGGGAAGACTAGAAAGGGATAAGTTCTGTTATGGAAGGTTAGGAAGGAAAGGAGGGAGGGGAAACAAGGTTCACAGAGTTTAGTGCTGAGGACAGTTTAGTTTCTGGCAAAGGGTATGTATAAAACAAAATACTTAGGCTGTCAGGAGTTTTTATCCTGTGTCAAAATACAAGGCTTGAGACAGAAAACAGGTCTATGTCGAAAAAGCATTTCATGATGTAGCTTTTAAATTCTTATTTTTCACATTTAAATCGTTCAGTTGTGGTCTTTATAACTTGGAACTGCAATGTTTTGGTCTGAATCCCTTGATATTGTTGCTCCACTGCTCTCTTTTTTGTTGTGGATTCTTTAAATGCAAAGGAGGCACTTGACACTGCGCCCCCCTCCAGGTGTCAGAGCATTCCTGGTTCGGCCAGTTTTGTAGTATGCTGGGGATTGGGGTGGGTAAATACACCCAACAACCGAAAAAATTGATTTATACACTTGTAGCTTCAACGTTCTTCAGCTTGGACTACAAATTCGCTTGAAGAGATAAAAATGGCGGATTGGTGAAATTGCACCTGTTTTTAAATTCATTAACACTAAAACAACCAACACTGATTACTAAATCAATATTTCAGAAGTTTAAATGGCTTGATATTATGTTTTCATTCAAAAGTACTTTGTTTTTTTGACCTTATACACACACACACACACACACACACATACACACACACACACACACACACACACACACACACACACACACACACAAAGTCAGTGAGTGATTTACTTCCACAGCAAGCCATCAAATTCTCGTAAGGCATGGTAATACCTTATTTATTTCTGTCAGGTGTATGAAACTAGGGAGGCATCTAAAATACACTGAATCCTCAAGGAATATCATTGGACACCACTGCTTTGTACTACAAAAAATAGAAGAAAGACTCATCTTTTCTGAGAAACTCTTCTCTCGCAATACATTAATGCACTAACGTGCAAAACACCCTCTTAGTGCTTTAATGTAACTAGTAAGTGCTTGCATTAGGCCTTCCTGCAACATTGAAATTTGAAGTTTGTTTCTCATTTGCAAGCTTCTTTGGTTAAAAGCTTACGATAAATGACTGAATGCAATTCAAAATACATCTGACACAGAAAAGTTTTTAAAATATGGGGTTTAAACTGTATGGGCAAATATCAGAGAAACTCTGGGAGTTTCTTGTGAAGAATGCCTTTGCCATGCAGTGCTTGGTGTATTGCAAGCAAAACTTGAAGCTAAAGTTGCAAGGTGATGGATGAGACCATTGTAGCAAATTCAGGATGTTAGGTGTGCCTAACATCCTGTGCCCATCCTGTAGGGCATTCAGAAAAAAACAAAACGGTGTGAGTAAAGTCATCAGCCAACACCTTTAACCGGTATTCACCTTGCCAGCTTTTCCAAACAAAGTTACCTTTTAGCTGGACGTTATTGGTCTGCAGAATGTTATTTGTTTAACTTGGACATTGGAACCAGCACCACTAAAATGGAGGATTTGCTTGTACTTTGCAAGTCGTCCTAAATATTATTAATAATGTTTTTACCTAAAGTGGTGCAACAATGGTCAAAGTAGGTATCTGCCTTTTCTGCTGGTGAGTTAATGCTATGTTGGCACTCTTCACTGAAAGCAATAAGTTGGGGACATCAATGCAACCAGTGGAAAAAAAAAGTTACTCTGGAGCCCTGAATGTAAATCATTTCACAATTTATTGTAGCTAATAAATTGTTTTATTTCAGAAAGATAATTTTTAGTTAAACAAAATATATTTTAGCCAACTATTTGTAGAACATTCTCACCCTCTTGTGTTGCCATTTCCTCCCAACGTACTTCCTTTCGTAACCATTTGTTTAACTATTGTTAAGTATTTCTAGAAATTATAAGAATAATACAATTATAGAGTGTTTTGAAAATCAGTTATTGTGAAAATGGCTGCCATTCAGAATTGTAGACATATGGTTAAATGTCAATAGCCTTTAGAGTATGGTCAAATTACATGAAAACAAACAGTTTTGGATTTGCTGCTCGATTTTTCAAATGAAAGTAACTGTCTTTAACTGTGCTAAATCTTGCATATATGCTGACACATTATTTTTCCTCACCATGGTTGTTTTTGTTTAAAGAAAAAAAAAGCACCCTCTTTGCGTTGATTGCCTGCTGCTGCGTGACCTTTCTGAAACTCGTCTGGAAGTTCACATCCATCAAAATCTCATTTACAGCTTGTCTTGCAATTAAAAAGTGGCACCATTTCAAAGCCATTTTGCTTTTCATGTGGTGTAATATTTTTCAGTTGTCATGTTGGCAAATCATTTAAAACTGAAGTTCATGAACCTTATATAAATAATATCCATATATTTTAAGTTTGTGAGAGTATTAAAAGCAAGAATGTGGTGCAAATAGTCATTACAGATGTGGGGTTTTCATTTCCAAGTTAGTGTTGCACCTTTCTTTCTGCCCCTGCTTAAAAACCTGCTGTTTCTGGCAGGGATGAAATAGGAACCCAGACAGGTTGGTTAATATCCCTGTAAGGAATTCCTGGATAGGATTATCAGATGTATGTCATATAATAACCTTATAAACCACCACAATCCAACTATTCTCTGCTCCTTGGCTAATTTGTTATGGCTTGGTGTTTTGTGCCAATATTTAGTCTGGCAGTTGTCAGAGTCGCTTCGGTGATTACATTCCTTGGGGGGAATCAAAAAGGACATTTATACAATATATATACTTTTGTCTTAAACATATGATGAGAAAAAGGAAACTAAGTTGGTCTATGTGAACATGTTAAGTGTGCTAAGTTGTTACATGGTTGTTGCATACTTTTTTTTCCACTGCAATTTGGACTAGAAATTAATAGGAAAAGTATGTTCCCAAAAATTTTTGTATTCAGTTTTAAGAAGATCTTGGGTGGAATAAAGAGCAGTGTAAAACGTGGTTTAATTTACCCTTGTCCAGCTTTAAATGGTGACATCATGACATACAAGCCTTTTGCTGTAATGATTTGTTCTGGAGGATTCATCATTGGTCAGGACTAGTTTCTGCAAAAATACAATATATTTTAAAATTTCACCTCAAAACCTTGCATAAGGATGATGGCAGATTTGGACTGCTGAGTTTTACAATCCCATAATTTTGTAGAGGAGTTTGGATCTGGACTACATGATGGGGATAGCTAGATTTAGCCCTTCTCTGTAGTTTTCTACTAATTCTCATATCAAATTATTCTATTTGTTTTGATGACCCTTACTGATAAGTAATTTTCCCCTTCTTTAGCATTGTTACCTTGCATTTACTTATCATTGGGTGCTAAGCTTGGGTTTAGTTTTAGCTTAGTTTGAGTTTTATGTATAGTTATACTAACTAATTTAAATACTATTTCGTTTCAAATAATTAAACACTGTAAACTGATCTAGTTTATTTATTGACAAATACTGTTCAAAGCCAGACTAAACTGATTAAAACTGACCCTATCAGTCTGAACTGAACTAAAATGAAAAGAACAAAACCTAATTCAACCAACCCAAACTGAATCAAATCACACTGAACCCAAAATGAAGCAATGAAAACCAAAATGTCCAAACATGATCAAGGCTGAATCCAAATGACCAAGATGAAATTGAACTCCCTCAAGCTCACATAAACTGGCCTAACTTAGAACCAATGATGAATGAACTGATCCAAACAAATTAAAATGAACCACCTCAACCAAGTTGAACTTAACTAACTCAAACTGATGCCTACTAAAACAAAGCTAACAGGACGGATCCAATTTGAACCAATCTGAACTGAAACAAACTTGACCCAGATAGACAAAACTGAAGCAACCTAAACTAAAATTCTCATAACCAATCTTATCCTAATCAATCTCTAACTAAATCAGGTCAATGCCTGGTCCACAATGATTTCTTAAATGCCGTACAGCACAGTTGAGGTAAAAACATAAATACAGTGTATTTTTGTTTTTTTTAATAATCTTGCTGATCACTTAAAGCTTTTTTGCACTACAAAATTCAATCATGCACACATTCATACACCAATTCACATGTCAGCAGTGTTTATTTTTTTATTTTTTTTTGTCTAATGAAGATTTGTAAGCATTAAAGCTTGTAGTTTGTGACTCTTAACCCAAAGCTTTAACCAACCATTTGGAAATTTATGAGGGGAGAATTTCTTCAACAGTGGCAGATGACAGTATTGTTATTTTATTAACTTATTACTACAGCTCTTTATTGTCTGGCTGGCATGCAGAGACCTATAGAAGTTTATACTGTACCGCGTGCTGCAATACCCACTTTCACAAGTCTGTGCCTAAATCAGAGGCATTTGTCAGAGCAGTGTTGGCATCATTCAGTTATGCAAACATTACATAGTTCCTGTAACTTATGGCTGTTGGCGCACAGTCAAACACGCATACAGTTTTGAGGTCAGTGTCAGGCAGTAACTCATGCGCTAAGCTGTTAGGAACCTTTCAGCCTCTCTGCACCTTCTCTGTCAATTACAGGCTTATTTATGAATTTGAGCACAGTTGACCTTCTGGAAGAGTGGACCTAAATTTGTTTGTCTGCAGAATAGCATGACAAATGGTTGAGTGTCTTTGGTATCAATCTGTCTCCTGTCTCCCCCTTTCTGCCTGACATTCTGCTATCTATAGCTGTTCATTCAAAATCTGGCAATTTGTCAAACAATTGGCCCTGGATGTCAGACAATGGCATGCACACCTACAGCTACTTTAGCATGCGGGACTGATATATTCCAGAGTAGATGTACTTTTAAAGGTGAGGGGCGAAGAGAGATTGAGGTTTTCTGTCATTAGGGCTCTTCTGTCTTTCTAGATCTTAATGAAGCCTGGGCATTTCAGGGCAGAGTGCCAGCCATTGTATATGCCCCCACCGCCAGGCGTTTGTTTCAATGAAAAACAGCTACACAATGTCCTCCTCCTCCTCCACACAGTCCCGTGTTTGTACTTAAACTTCCTGTGAAAAACATAATTGACTCCTGAAGAATGTGCCCAATTAGTGGCGAAGAATAGGGTTGGGGCTTAGTGGCTGCTTCAGATTTTCTTTCTCCTTTCTGTTTCAATTGAAACCGAACTTTCCACTGGCACTCTTCTGGGTCCAGAGCTATAGTTACATAGGGGTCTCCAGTTAGCATAACTTTCAAACATTATAATTGCTCTAACTTTCTGGGATAAGGTTGTCATGGTATTTCAAATTAACCTACAAATCTGCAGTTTCTAACCAGAGATGGAAAACATTTCTAGCCCTTTAATGCGGACAGTACAAAGCACAGTTATTGAAAGGTTGTGTTCTCCCAGCTATTGATTTTGATGGTAAACCTTTATTTAAAGGTATATAGCCATATTATATGCCTATAAAAAAAAAGACCAAGAACCGTTTGATCATGATAAAATAAGGTTATATACACCAAGCGTCCATCCTGATAGTATATTGATAGTCTTTTTAGAGCCTAAAAATAACCTCAGCACTGGGCCCGATAGGTAGATATAAATTTATGTTATTGTGAATAAACACAAACGGCTTTATTTACTAACAAATAGACAAAAACAAAGCGTAAAACGCAAAAATAATGACTAATACGCCAGCAGGACGTATTTAACCAGAGTGAGTTACTGATATATACATTTGAAAAATTTCAAATAACGTGGCTATGCACCTTTAATCTGTTAAATTGGTCTAGTGTACCTCTCCTTACGCTACAAACTACTGGTCAACCATTAACCAAAGTAAATTCATTAAATAATTAGTTGGTTAAAAAAATCTTTTAGTAGACTGTAACTTACTGTTTTTTTATTTATTTATTTTTTTACCAAAATAAGATTTTTGCCGATCAGTTGATTTGTGTGAGTTAAAGTTGGTGTCAAAACATCCTGCAGGACGTTATTATAATTCATGCATAAAAGTAGAAGGCTTACCCCTAAGATGCAAGAAGTTTTGGATCCATCTCTGTCTTTTACATGTTTAGACATAAATTTAAAATTATTAGTTACATAGAGCACTTTGAGACAATATCTAAATTAATTCTGAAAAGAATGAAACCCCATAAGTCAAATTTCTTTAAAAAATCTATTTTAGGGTGAGGATGCAAAAAAGTCTATTCCTTTGACGAGCAAATTTAGAGCATTAGCTTTCCAAATATGTCCCTGTCTTGGTTGCCTTCCCTTTAAATGAGCGTCTCTATCTACCCACTCCTTCATTGCAGTCATCCTGCAGTGTCCACTCCCACACTGCAAAGCTTGCAAACAGACCCAGCTGGCTATAATGATGACAAATCAGCCCAAATATTTATGTCCATGGAGTTTTTACTTTACTCTGCCCACGGCTCGCTCAGAGCTTTCTCTTACAGATTTCTCGGCGGCGGTCACTGTACTTCCAGCCAAACCATCATAATCTGTGCAGCACAAACACACTTAAGCCCCAGTTATGTCACCTAAACATTGGCTGGCTTTTAATGTCCACAGAGAACGCAGTAAAGGGTTGCTGGAGCACTGGTGTACACAAACTGGATCCATTTTTAGATTTTGTATGAGGACAGAGCTACCAACCAACCTGATGTGTAAAAGTGATTTGTATTTTATTCTTCACACAGGAAAAAATACGTTGCAAAATAAAAATAAAAAACTAGAATGTGTAAAAGTGGATGATGTAGAGAGATCAATTTGAGGAATATATTTTTTTCTTTTTAATTGTATTCAATGTTTGCAATTTAAAGAGAACAATTAACCTAATAGTCATGTTTTTGTACTGGAGAGTACCCACACATGTACGGGGAAAACATGCAAACTTTGTGTAGAAAGAGCCCAGGCCCGGATTTGAATCCAGGACCTTCTCTCTGAAGGGGACAAGTGCTACAGCCCACTGTGCAGCCCTGCAATTTTTTTTAATTGATGCTTGATATACTTTTCTTTTGATTCTGTTTTCTATGAACATTGATTAGTAATCTTTGACTTTCTTTTAGCCACTCTTCAAAATGGGAAAGATCCCAGGACATGGAAGCCCAGCCTTGCAGATGTGTAGCTCATCATTGGAGTGTCCACTCATTTCATGAGATGCTGATGCATACCATTCAGTTCATTGAGAGGCATGTTAAACGTATTTCTCAAAAGAAAAGAGAAAATGGGTAATTGACAAAGCGATACCTGACAATTTAAAAGATTGTGTAGATAAAGCTGTTAGTATATTTGATTTAGTCAGCTGCACTTTTAGTCAGCCAATGGGTTTTGAATTCTGCCTTGCTGGCCTCAGACACATTCACAATAATCTGTATGTGTAACATTTGTTCTCCTCCAGAATTTCCTTTTCTCTCTCCTCTGTCTCTTTTAACACTAGACCTTGGTTTCAACTCAATTTATGGCACTTAAGTACATATCTTTCCTAAATATCTTTTCTTCCTCTGCTTCCCCTCTTCTCATGCCCCCACATACAGTACACAGAGCTCACAGTCTCTCCTGTTAAGATGCATTTGGCTATAGGATCAGCCGTGCTGCATTCCCAGGTGAATTGGGAATGATTTGCTATTCACTCCTCTGGCTATGGTTTACCAAGACGGGCATGGACACAGAATGAGCGAGTAAAGGAGGAGGACAGGCAGGTTTCCAGTGTCCCTTGTTATTCTTTGAGCATTGAGATTCAGTCATGGTTCTTAAAAACACATGTTTAAGGGCTAAAGGTTTTGAAGCAGCAAGCCAGGATGGATTGGGGATTTGTGTTCCTTCCATACTTAAAGGCTGCTGTGAATGCAGCCGACCGGCGAGCAAACTGTTAGTTGGAGCAGTTTGGAAGGGATGCCTCTGGGAGCTCGCTTTGCCTCTAAGAGTCTTTGCAGAGACTTTGCCAGCATGAATTGATGGGGAGTGAGTTGGGAGGCTTTTTTCCTCCCTTTTTAAGAGACTGGTTGTAATTCTTTACAGCCGTGTCTATGACTGGACTGAGCAGAAATGCACGGAACAGGAAACACACATTAACACAGTAACATACGCACACGTGTGCATCTGCCTGGTGACCTGAAATAGCGGTGTCATGACCGTGGGGAGGCAGGGTTGTGCTGGTTTGCTGATATTGACAGCATGGCCTTGTCTGGCCCAGTTCCAGTGTTGAGTTAGCTCCTCTGGCCTCCTATAAATCAGGCCCAATTACTACATTTGTGTGCAACCACCTCATTCAGTGCTGCCCTACAGAGTGCAGGAAAACACAGAGGAAGAAAAGGATTAAAGAAAGACGAAAATGCTTCCATGGTAATGCATGACTGACCTCTCTGTTCTTCGCACAAGCACTGAATTTTGAAACCAGAATTTATGAAACATAATCAGCTTGAAAATATCCAAGTGTCTAACCGCTGCCCATAAAGGCAATGGGTGATATTCGGACTGAAGTAATTTTAAAATTACTTGGCAACACTGGTCCCAGGCCTTCCTTCTGTTCTTGTAAATTTATTAGTATTTATTCAGCTATTCATCTATTTAATACAAAGAGAAGCTTCTCACCAAATCACCTATCTGGCTATGTGTGTCTTACATATTATACTCCTTAAAGATACACAGATTAAGTAAAACATGGAAAGGAGACCCAGTGACCCGAATGCATTAATCAGTGATCACCACCGATACCATTACCACCAATAACAGGTAAAGTTGATAATAATTATAATACATTAATGGTGGCACCTGTTGGTAAGTGACTTATATTAGGCAGCAATTAAACGTTTGGTTCTCAAAGTTTATGTTGGAACGAATAAAGATTTCACAATTTGACCGTGTTTGACAAGGTCCAAATTGTGACGCCTAGGTGACTGGGTCAAAGCATGTCCAAATCTACAGCGCATGCAGGATGTCTACATTGGTCAATATCTATCAAAAGTATCACAAGGATGGAACTATGGTGACCCAGTGACAGAGGTTATGTGTAGCCACAGCTCAATGAGGAAGGTTGAGGGCAAAGGTTGGTCCCTGTAGCTAGATCCAGCAAATGAGCTGCTGTAGCTTGAATTAGTGCAAAACTTAACACTGGTTCTGATAGACAAAGGTCAGAATTCACAGTGCATTATAGTTTGTTTCTTAAGGAACGGCATAGCTGTAAACCAATAAGGATGCCCATTCTGATCCCTGCCCACCTTTAAAGGCATCAAGTAGGCCCACTGATATCGGAACTGAACCATCAGGCAATAGAAGGCGTTTATTTGACATATACCACCTTCCTAACCACAGCTGCAAACCACATACACTCATTTATGGAAACAATAATTACTGATGGCTTGAAGCTCTTTCAGTAAGATTATGTACTTTATCCCAAGGTAGTCATTCAGGAAGAGCTCAAGAAGTTTGAAGTTTTGATTTGCTCCCCAAATTCCACAGGTCTCAATCATATGGAGCATCGATGGGGACGTGTTGGACTAAGAAGTCTAATCTTTAGAGGTTGATGATGTGCAACTTCTAAATGCATCCCAGGTCCAACACCCCTGAATATAAGGTTTAAATTACCGCCTCAACATGCAGTCAGGTTATACAGAATCCTGCTAATGACCTGAATATTTCAGTCAGGTGTGTTGAAGCAGATGCACATCTTAAAGTTGCAGGACTGGGCCACTAAGAACTGGAATTTAAGACTGTAGTTTTAGATGTCCGGTGATCAAACATCACCTGAGAGGGTGCAGCACCTTTTGATGCCCCTAGCAGCAGGGAACTGGTTTAAGAAATCCGTATGATGGTACCTACACACATTTTTTTTTTTTTTATCTATTTGCATTCATAGATGTTGCTATGGAGCTGGTGAGAAACAAAAATCACAGCAGTCATTTGCCTGTTTTCACGGCTGTAAATGTTTCCTTTTATCCAGGTGAAGAAGCTTTACAGGGAGAAAGCAGTAATATAGTTGGATTTTGGTTTTCAGGCGGGTTTGTTTTAAGCTGCCCAACCTCTCTATACACGCCACGTTCCCAGCATTCTCACTTGGTCAGCTGGTTGCCCTCTGAGCAGTTGGCCATGGATGTTTTCCATAGCAAGCCATCTTTAGCTGTAATATATCAGCAAACGTTATAATTTTCTCCATCAAAAACTGCAACCCTTGAAAACAGCATCATCATTTTCTGCATTCTAGCCGAAAGAGCCAAATAACTTCCTATATCAACAGAAGAGACAGGTATAGGGGGTGCACATTTATTCTGCATTTCAATATTCCATGTAAAGCCAAGAACAAGTGTCGATTTTAATCATGCATTTTGCTTTTCATTTTTGAAAACATTAGGAGTCTCCTCTGAGGGGAATGGTAAATGTGCTTCGTTTACACTTAGTTTTCTGTGTTATTGATCGCTCACTGCACTTCCATACTATGAGCCACGTTCATCATGGGTTCAGACCTTAGCTTAATGACACCAACAGGTGGGGCGGGGAAGCTGAGATCAAACCGCTAAAACTTCAGTCGGCAGACAACTGCGGATGTGCAGCCAGCAACAAGATTTTATTCCTGTATCCAAATGGTTCCATTGTAAGGGCACCTTTCAAATGTAAAAGTTTGAACACAGTACAAAAGATGTAAACCATTAGAGATAAGCTAAATGATTTTATTTAATTAATTCATTAAACATTACGAATCTCATACTGTAAGAATATGACACAAACATGTACACATTAGGTTCACGCTGCTTAAAAGACATGCGTGCTCTCTGCTGACAAGGTGCCTAGCTCTCTTAAAGAAACGTGCGTTGTCCTTGTGTGGATGTGTGAATATACATTGCAACGCTATGTGCCCGCAGCCTGTGCAACGCACGGTAGATTTATCACCCTCACTTAATACACTCATAAACATTCCTTGGCATGTCACACAGGCTGTGAACCCCCCTGCACGACTGGCTCGGCAAATTGGGCCTGTGTAAACTATTTTGCCTGTCTAAAATACAGTGCAGCAAATTGAAATCCCCAGTAAGTCTGCGTAGCGGCATGTCACAGCTGGGTAGGGAGGAGGCAGAATGGAGTTTTTTCCCATTTACCACCTGAAGTTTTTTTTTTTTTTCCAACTGTAATAACCAGCTATTCCCCCACTGTTTTCTGTTTCTCTTTTCAAGTCATCCCATCAGGCTCTTTTTAACTTTGTGCTTCCCTCCCTCCTACCCCAACCCGACCTTCATCTCCCTTCCCTCCTTGTGGAAATATACTTTAACGGCTGTGTTCAGTCCTCGTCACTGACATGAGTCCAGTATTTATTGTATATTTGGGAATCTTTTAGGCTGACAGGTTGAGGCTAAACTGCAGCCATTAAACTGTCCAGGAAAGGAAACCAGCTTGGTTATTAACCTCCAGGGTGGCAGCAAATAAGCCTGCAGGAAAGAGATTTTTAAAATGGCTGACTTATTTTGCCTATAACCTGTGTGCCCACTAAATTTACTCTAGGGTATCTAAAACCTATTGCATTAACTCCTTTCAGTGTCAGCACTTTTAACTTGTTATGCATTTTTTTTTGTTTTTATATGTTAAACCAAAACAGAAGATCATTATTAGTCAACAAAAGTTCTTCATCATAAGCTCGGATGTCTTTTAAACCATTCAGAAACAGCCATTCATTCTCTGGAGGCTCTTGGCGCCCAGTCCATTCCTCATCCCAGAGGACTTTTCCAGCCTTTTTTCTTTTCCCCTTGGATAACCTCACTCTGTGCCTCTTCCCCCAGCACTGTAAGTAATGGGCTCATTTTGACCCTCCATGCCTCATTGTGTAAGATTTCAGCTTCTGACCTTAAAAAATGAAAGTAAATCGATAGGGCGGGACACATGAATCCCAAAGAGAAGAATGCAAGCCGAGCCTGGAGCCTACTGAAGAAGAGGAGGAGAGCTGTGTGGATCAGTGAAGGACTTTATAAAAGAAAGTCAGAATAAAAGGGAGGGACTTTTGCGTTAACATACAGCTCTTACAGCAACCGTCTGTTTTGTGACATGGCATTTGCAGCGCTATGTGAGTAATTTAGGTCACAGTGAACTAGGACTAAATAATATGAAGAGCTAAGATTCAAGAGGCAAAAAGTGAAGGTCTTAAAGTCGAGGCGTGAACTGCAGCTATGAAAGTTCAAGGAACGCTAAGCTAGAGTAGGTAAATCCAATAGAGCTCTCAAGTGATTAAAATTCCTATTTACAGCTGCTACATTACAGGACCATGAATAAATGTTTCTTATTTTTAGTCTTTCTCTCTGTAGCTTGCAACCATCTGCCAAACAAGGTCTAACTAAACTAACTACTTTTAAAATCTTGAACTGACTCAACACAGTCAGAAGTCACAGACATTTAATTAAAAGAGAAGGTGATTTAAGGTTTTCATAGATTTCCACATTGTAAAAACACCTACTAATGCCAACAGTTGACAACCAATCTCCTGAAACACTCGTGCACCCTCAGTTGTGTTCCACTCTATTTATCTTACATATTGCATGTTTGCTATAAAAATGTTGTTTTATGAGGGTCCAGACAAGAAGAAAGTAAGCACATTTTGGAAAAACAAAAAAGTCCTACCATGTATATGAAGTACAGTACACACACTGGCCACTTCATTAGGGTTGCTCTGTTGAATGGCTTGTAAACAACAATTGCAACTCGGTATTGTCCTTATCAAAAACTTAATGTATTTAGTCATCTAGACGACTAAGGAAAACTTTGGCAATGTCCAAATCAAGCAATGGAATAGGTACAAATTTATTATTTTTTTGTTTTGTTTTTTGTTGGCACTAATGGCCTTTTTTTGAAAGTAGGCTGACAAGAATTAGGGTTGAGAGAGAGAGGGGCAAGACATGCAAGACTGAGGTGTCTGTACAGGGGTCGCACGTACTACCCCTGGCATTCTTTGGGTTTACAGACAATGGTCATCAAAAATTGTTTAGTGCGTGGTAGTTGTGAAGACAAAACGCCTTGTAGATGTAGAGGGCTATGAGCAGACTGATTTGAGATAAGGCAAGGAGCAGAGGCTCAAGAGACCACTTCAACCATGTTTGTAGCTTATGTTGCAACTCTGAGTTGCAATGCTCATGAAATGGATTTTTTCTACTTGTTCAAAATATTGTACCTCTGACCAAGCTAAAGATCAAATAACACATGCTAAGATAAGATAGACAGTAGAAGATTATATATAGAAAGGTATTTTACTTCACTTGCCTTCATACTGTAGTGTAATTTTCTTCTGTGGATAAAAGCCTAGTTTGTTATTAGTAATATACTGTATGTTTTATGTATAGATTGCTGTTTTTCTACCTATATTGATAAAGATGGTTCTGTGTTATCACACCATGTGTGTTGTCAGGGGCGCCAAATAGGGAGAAAAGTGAGGATAATCTCCCTGCCCTGACTGACAGGGACCCCCAAAAAGACAATTTATAGATATATTTATGATATTTTGGGAGGATTTAGATTTTCTGTCATGGAGCCCAAAATTCCTGCTGGCACCGCTGTGTGTTGCCAATCAATGGTCATATTCAAACGTACAGTGTGTGTTAGTAGGGTACATAGAGTGGATCCCCATCAGTTCTATTTAGCTCAGCGTGGTAATTGGCTGTCCATTGATGGACGTGGCTCCCTCTTCACGCTCCAGGGATCCCGGCTCTTTGTCTGCGAAGTGGGAGTCGACACGCTGGCATGGCACACACGCCTAAAATAGCGCATCAAATCAGCCATGCTTCAACAGTCACTGTTAACGTGTGGGGCAAATTGGAGGGCTAATAGTGTGTGTGTGTGTGTGTGTGTGCTTTATAAACGGAGAGTGTGTGTTTTCACAGCATAGTTTAGGGTTTTGAGGTCCTCCCCTGGGAGGATGAGGGTTAACCTGGTTAACAAGAGCTGTTGGTGGTATTGTTATGTCTTACTCTCTCTTCATGGCCATTTTCCTCTTTTCTGCTTCATACATCGGTCATTATTTCTTTTTCTTTTTTTTTGCATTGCACCTTGTGTTTTTTCTTCTTCTTTTTTCATGTTTTCCATTGTGTGTTTCCCATTCTTTTTGTCTGTCCCTCCTTTCATACCCACTGGGCTTCAGCTCTCCCTCTCTGTCATTATGTGCATTGTCCCTGCAATAGAGATATAAATGGTCTGTGAGCAGGGGGCCCTGACTCCTGTACCATAAATCTACACAAACAGAACAACAAGCAAATAAAAGGAGCTGAGGACAGGGAAAAGTGGAAGAGGAAAAACAAAGGTGGAATCAAATTTTGAATACGTTTTGAGAGCTGAGGATTACACTGGAAAAAGACATTCACATGTAGATGGTTATAAAATATACTGGAGTGGATTATTGCATCGGGATCTCACACCCTTGGAGGTGAAAATTGTTTCACAGTGTAATGAAATTGGTTCTGGCAATTTTAGTAGAGAGCAGGAGCTTGCCGTCATTTAAAACTGTTTATAAGCTGCTGGAAGCCATATGAAGTCTAATTTGTGAGAGCCTTCTCAGTGAAATGTTTACTTAAAAAAGAAATGAAATGAACTGAAAAAAGAATAACATATGCAGCATTCGTGATCTCACCTGAAAGCCATTTTTTAAATACTGGTGTTGTGGAGAGGAATATCTTTTTTTTTTCCCCTATTCCCGATTAAAGGGATGTTATTGAAATTTTTGTCGTTATTACCTGCCATTGTCCTTTTATGTCTTAGCAACACTGATTTCATCTCCTTTCAGTCTCACAGCTGCTCTGATATATCTTTCCTCTTAATTGTGGGAATTCTGAAGTGGTGCTGTTTCTTTAAGAGATGTGTTTTTGAAGTCGGTTTCACACACATTCAGCTCCCTTCTGAGTTGTTGTCACTCCTCACCTCAGTGTCTCTTAAACCTATTTTCAAATCACATCATGGTTTTTATGAAATTATCTTTCAGCATTTTGTGTTGAGCTGTTATTCTCTTCTGTTTTTTTTTCCCCAGCAGCCCTATGCTCCACCCCCTCATCCCATGGCTCCTCCCAGCCCCAGCACCAACAGCTGCAGCCAGGGAGGGGCGGAGCAGCTCAGTAAGACCAACCTGTATATTCGTGGTCTGCCACCCGGAACCACTGACCAGGACCTCATCAAGCTTTGCCAACCGTGAGTACTCAAAGGCATCATACCTGAATACCTAATTCACATTCACAAAAGGCTACATCACAAATGGAATCCTCCTTGTGTTGTGTTTATTTACTTATTTAGTCTTTAATTAACCAGGTTATTCCTACTGATATAAAATATGCTTATTTACAAGAGGGACCTGGCCAGGAAGGCGACACAAGAGTTATATCACTAAAAACAGTTAGGGTTCGATCTAATTTACATTAAAAATGTTGGTCAAAGAACATATTTGCTCAATGCACACAAACATAGTCAATCGCAATGGTTTCAGCAGAGCTTTAAACTTACTCGGCGCCACTAGACCTTTAAATTGAGGATCGATTTGTTGTTGATTCCCAGTATTGGGAGCTAAGAACTAAGATGATTTCTTTCCTAGTGCAGTTCAAGCTTTGGGAAATACAAGCTGAGGAACATCCATTAATCGGAGATTGTGTAATCCATTTTGCCAGGCCAAAACTATGCATGTTAAACTTCAAGCTATCATAGTAGCTGACATTGGTTGTTTCAGAAGGTGATATCACAGGTGTAGACATCCAGGTTGGGATTTTCTTCTTCAGTCATTTAGGATTAGGCATTTACTTAAAAAGATTCCCAATCTAATACTGTATTGGATAATGAATCCACAAATTAAAATTTAGTAGCTTAATAGTGCATTAAGATAGCACAGCATATTTAATCAGCGTTACATAATCTTCATTATTATTGTTTAGTCTTACTCATCTCACAAATTCCAGTCTGCATGCTGTGGGGTCTGTTTTTTCTGGACAGCAACTGATTGTCACAACTTGGGTTTCTAAAGATAATGTTTGCTGAAGTGCTTGGCTGATGCTCGCATGTTCACCCTCTGTTTTGATATGACCTGTTGATAATTCACCTTATACCATATTTGAGTAAGGTTACACAAAAAAATCTTCTCACTGAGCTGCCCTCTTTCTTGGAACTTAGATAAAAAGATATTTGCTTGCTTCATAAACCCGGCACTTTGCTTTAAACATCCTAAACTGTGTTGACCAGTATTTCAGCTGTTCACTTTGCCGCTCTGTCCAACATAGGCAGCTGTCTAATGACAGTGGTACAGCAGCCAATACAGTCTTATTTTCATTGTGAATAAAAGAGAGTGCTAGATTGTCTGACAAATGCCAGATTTGTTGGACACAAATCTATCAGCACAAACTTTCCCTCTGTCCCTCTGTTATTTTAAAGGGCTAGTGTTATCAGTGGGGTAGTTCATCCATTTCTCATATCAAGTGTTCCTGACAAATTATCAATTCACTTGCACTCTGGATTCTGTCTTCGTAATTCATTTCAACTGTGCCAGATTATACATATTGTGGGCCAATCTTTTTGAGTTGAAGGTAAACCAAGTTTTCCCCAGAAATGTTCCCATAATTCAAAGTCCTATCAAAACTTCTAGCTTTTCTATCTGTTGCTGAGCACTGCTGGTCAGCGTGCTTAAAGAGAGCTGCTACACTTTTTCTCCACAATTAATAAATGGCTATTTCTGAATATTACTTTATTATAGATGACTGATTATTTAGAAGTACCTTTATGGTCCTACCATAGGGAAATTCAGGCATGACAGTAGCAAAAGCACAGGTAAACGGAAGAAAACAGACTTGCACACTAGATTAAATAATATGAATAAAAACCAAAATATTAAGTCGAGCTGTAAAGCAGAAGAGATTGAACTTATCAGAAAGGGTAAAAATACTGTGTAATTATTAATAGATAATATGGCATATTCAGGTAAAAATGAAACGTTCAAATTAAAGTAGAATTGCAGCAGCCGACTCACAGAACGATTTAAAAAAAACAACAACTTTGCAATATGCATGATTGTACAAATATTCACAGATAAGCAAAAAAGTGCGCTACTGGACGGTAGCATCTGAGAGACGGTGTAATTGATTCAGATCAAGAACCTGTAGAACCAGTAGCATGTTGTAAACACTGAATGAGTTTGTTGTGAACGGCAGAGATTATAAAGCCTAACAGCAGCTGGGACGAGGGACCTGTGGGAGTGATCCTTTGAGACTCTGAGGTGCAGCAGTCTGTTCCCACACAGCTGAATTACAAAGCTGCACTGAGCTTTCTTCTTCGAAGGAATGAACTGGGTGAAGGGAGAACTCTCCAGCAAGTTTCTACTAAACCGGTTGAAGGCGCTCTCAGGAAGTAATGTACAGGTACGCGACGGTGGGATCGAGCATGATGTGAAATCTGATCTCTGCTTTTATTCTGCATGGGAGGTATCTAAGACTGCTGGGAGTTGTAGGCACTGACTAGGAAAGCAGCTGCAAAGCCTGCTGGTACATGTAGTCACAAATGTTTCCTTTTGCATAGATCTAACAGTGATGGTGGGTGCATTTTCTTACCCAGATTTGTCAGTCAGCCCAGGAGAGGGTGAAACTTGGCTTGTTGGAACAGGTCACATTTTTTAATTGCTTTCAGACTCCAGCTGAGCTTCTTTGCACTGCTGTTCAGTTTGCCTTGCTGTAAGGCTTCACGCTGTCGAGTTCCACTGTCTCACTTAATTCATATAAGTTTTTAGTAAACATTTGCTTCGTTGATACCAACATTTTAAAATGTTTTTCTTGCATCAAATGCAGTATTTACCAATATCTTAGATTCAATATCTTTCTGTGTAATACTGGATCAGATTTACTATTTTCTGCTATCACTTTTTAAAACAAGTCCTAGTATTTTGGAATTTTACATTTATGCTTATGCGTTATATGCAATTTACCAGTGGTACTCTGTATACACAAATGGTGTGATTAAACTGAGCCGTTCACCTCTTATGAGCAGACTGGAGCATGAAAAGGGTCCATACCTTGCATGCACTATTAAGCTGCTACCAGCTGAGTGCCTTTTTGAAGGTTCCACACAAAGAAGTACTTAGAAAGCTCAAGTGAATGTTCTCGATAGAGAAGACGCACACAAACCTCCCCGCACACAGCTCAGTAAGGCCTAATAAAGCCTAGATTGGACCACATCCCCCAGGAATCACAGACCAAGCCCTCATCAAGCTGTAACACACGGTCACATGGGCCTTCCTTTCCTCTGTATCTCTGTCTCTAAAAGACGCACAGTCACACACACATACACACAAGCTGCTTTGTTCAGCTTCATTAAGTCCTTTTCACTCCTAACATGGGGAAAAGGAGGTCAAGATCATTAATGCAGACAAGGCCAGCAGATTGTGAAATGCAGGCTATGAGTGAATCTGTCTTGTTGCATAACCTTTTCTTGGCCATTTTTCCAAAAATGTCCCGGTCAAATGTGGCCAATTATTCAATGATGCTTTGGAGACAGGAACATGCCGTCCAGTATATTGGGTAATGCTCCCGGTAGTCGTGTCGTAAGTCATGCATTTATTCCTTGAAACTCACCCATCAAGATTCCATTAGGCTGAGAGGCAGACCAATAGGATTTGGAAAAGCACTCAACGTTTTGACATTGGATATCTCCCGTTTAGTTCTTTCTAGCTGCATTCAGCCAGCTGTACACAGTTGGGCAGTTTCAGTTTGATTTCTAATTCTATGTGATCTTGAAGATTTTTGAGCACTATAGTTTGAAAGGTCAAACCACATCAGAGCTTATGGAAACTACTCTGGGATTGTAGATTTGCATTTTAATATGGTTTTTCTCTTCTCTGTGGAAAGTAGGGGGCTTTGTGTCTTTTTCTGCTTCGATTTGCCAGGCTGTCCTCTAGGGTCCGTCCTCCTATTCCGCTTTTTCTTGGTTCCTCTTCCTCTCTTTTGTCTTATATTGCCCATCTTTCCCTCTTTGAGCCCCCAAGGTTGCCTGAGGTTTGCTATGCTAGTGAAAATTCAATGCCACTGAAACTTTAATTAGCCAGACTGTGTTTCAGTGGCAGGCGGGTGGCAGCATTTTAGAAAAGGTCATTCAACTGTTCTCCAGAAAGCAGCTCCTTGGGTTCCCTTCAGCTTTTTTTCCCCAGATGCCCTGGCACTTTTCAGCACAAAGCTCCTCCTCTCATGGCTCCCAACCCTGGCAGCTCTCCCAGGGAGAGTGAATGTTAAACATAAACTCACACTAAATATGGCAGCTTTATTTTAAGGATAAAGAAAATTATTTTAATCTTGTTAGCAGGCTTAAGTTATTTCCCTAATCAGAAGCCAAGGCTGGTAGGCTAGCTTTGACAATTTCTTCTTTTTATTTTGCCCCTCTGGCTAAGTTTGGCTCTTGCATCCGAATTCACCTCTATCTGGAAAATAAACTGCTGCCAAATGGGAACATTCTTGAAAACTGGCCTCATCGTATCTGCTGATTCAAGGCTGTAAATAAATAAAATACAGATCACTTATAGTTACCAGAATAATAAATGTTTCTTTTTTTTGCTGTGTTATTGCGGTTTTAACTAACCTGGTTCTGGTGAACTCACATTTTGTTGCCAAGATCTTGTTAAATGCAGTTCCAGGAAACTTCATCACTGCCTAAATATATCTCATGTTCCTTAAAATTTAAAGACTGTAAGTACAACTGTATTCTACTCTGTCGTCTATTGGCTATTTCTGAAGAAACCACAGATACAGGCAATGGATTTTGGTATTGGAATTGGCATATTTAAAGCCTGGAGGCATTTGTTGCACATTTAAAACACTGACAAATTTGTGGCTATAGGAGAGAGGAAAAATATAACATTTTGAAATTATAGATGTGAAGGAGCCCTGCACACAGATCAAACACCCCGCCTCTTGGTAAACAACATTCTTTACCTCTCTGACCTGATCTCTTCAGGTACATCTCAATAACTTGGAGTATTATTACAGTTGTTTGTATTTAAATCATTTTAAATTTCGGATTCTTAGACAGTTAAAATATAATATAAGGTCAGGCTTTTTATATAGAAATGGCAGGTCCTACACAATAATTGGAAAGACAGCTAACTTAACAGTTGTCGAGCAGGCCGTCAATAACATGAGCCACATGGAGGTTAAACCACAATAGGGTAATGATAAAGGAGCTGTCTATTGCGATTGTGGATTTCAGTTGTAATAATGCAAAGTTGAATGGCAGTGAAAAATGTTGCAGACAAATGTGCAAAAGCAAAAAGTATAACTTCAGCCTTCAGAGGGCTGTCGACCAAACCCATTCAAGAATTTGGAGGAGATTTACAAGCAGTGGTCTGCAGCTTTAGCTTCAAGAGCCACCGCACACAAACGTGTCCAGGACATGGGCTTCAACAAGCACATTCCAGGAGTTAAGCCACTCCTAAACCAGAGACGGTGTTAAAAGCCTCTTACATAAAGTAAACTGTTTTAGGATATTTAAAGTTATTGAGATGTACCAGTTAACGGCCTTATTCTGGTGTTTAGCGTGAATGTTTGCGGTTCTCTGGAGTGAAAATGAAGCAGGACTACTTAGTACACTTATCAGCAAATAATCTGTAGATCTAATTTATAGATGAAGTGCCTTGAGTCATAGAAGCAATAAAGTATGTGGGGATTTGGAGAAACCCTGGATTATTTTTTATTTCTTTTTAGAAACCTTCATTTTTCAAATGAAAGCCCTTTGTGGTTTGCACTGCTTGTGGTCATTCTGAGGTTTTTAAACACTGATAAAGACCAGATAATTCATATGCAAAACCCCTAAAACTGAAAGAGGCTCTAGAACAGGGATTGTCAACTCCAGTCCTTGAGGGCTGGTGTCCTGCAACTTTTTTGTCTCTGCTTCAACACACCTGAGTCAAATAATCAGGTCATTAGCAGGACTCTGGTGAACTTGACTGCATTCTAAGGAGGCAATTGCACCATTTGATTCAAGTGTGCTGGATCAGGGACACATCTAAAGGTTCCAGGACACCAGCCCTCAAGGATTGGAGTTGACAGTCTGTGGTCTAGAGAGTCTACTTTCTTCTTAAAGTGAATGTAATTCCTTACAGACTATTTGTTTGTTTTCATTACCATCATTACACACAACAATTTACCTATTAAAATAGCTGTATGTACCATTATTTTTATTAGTAACACCAGCATTTTTTTAATCAGCCTCCTTCTTTAATGCCTCTGTTGATCAATGGTGTAAAATGAAACCTTAAAGAATACCAACGTTTCAACAGTGATTTAACTTACATGCCGCAAGCTGTTAAATTAGTTATTAAATTAATTTGGGTGGGTACTTAATCTCTGCTTTATTCATCTGGCTGGATGAGGAGTTCTCCACCAACAGTCAGCGTGATATATGGCTGTAGAGGGGAGGCCAAAAGAGTGGAGTGGGAATTGTTGGCTGAACACCCAGTTAGTGAGCGGTCTTCCCACTTGCCTGGCTGGCTTGATGACCAGATGGATATAAGAAAAGAGAGAAAAAGCAGCGGCTAAAACCGCCGTCGCTGTGAGAAAAATTCTTTGGCCTCACTGGCAATGTTGAGGCACTGGGCCAACACCAACTGAGGGTAGCAGCCAGCATATCCCCAACCCAACTATCAAACCCTTGAGTCTTTGAATTGCTTTGGTCACAAGCAACCTTTAGAAGACCTTATTTTTTAGCCAACTGGATCCAAGGCAACGACCCCACCCCTGGAGCTCATTAGGGTGGAGTCCTGACCTGAAAACTTAAAATTAAGAAAGGTCATTAGGGCTGAGTACAGCATGTGTAAAATGTTGCATTTTTTGTGTCAACAATAAGGAGTCTAAAATTCAAACCACCTCATAAACAAACGACCTGAGAGGTTTGAACAGTCCCAACAACACCATTCAAATGTTTTTTGTTTTTTTTAATTACCCATCTTCCTCCTCCACCCGAGATTGTCAGTCTGGTTCTCTTCAACCATTTTCAGTCATGGCTGAGCCACAGCTGTGCCCTCACTGGGATTGGTTTGGTTTCTGCATGCATGCATTGACTTGGTCACACAAATAGAACAAGCCAAATCAAGAGCTAATCACCACCAATTGTGCAAATAACCTTTCCCATGTGTCTGAGGGAATTGTAGAGGGGCAGCTGGAGATTAGAGCGGTGGGGGGTGGTGGAGGGCCTGGGAGGTTTGCTCAGAAGAGTAGGCGGAGGGACTAAACGGATGACCGACAGGCCACCTGTTTTCATAGAACAGAGGCCCAGGCACTCACAGGAGCCAAATTATACTTAATGGTCGTCAACTTTCAAAGTTGGCCCTTCCCATTCTCCTGTTTTCAAAAAGTGAAACCTCGTGTGAAAAAGTGTGACTAAAGACTTTTCCAGTTTCAAAGTCAAATATTTCACAATGTTAACCCCTCCTATTATTGCTAGAAAGCCTACAGGCACATACTTTATCTTCCTTAAGCTAAATCTGGTATTAAAATAACCAGGGTTGTCAGTTTTAACGCATTATTAACGCGTTAACTTTGTTAGACCATAATTCCGACATTGTTTTTAATGCGCGTTAATCGCATTAATGCTTTTTTTTTTCCCGCAGCACTCTCTGGACTGTTTTTTTTTTTTTTTACCCTTGGCACTTTCTGTAGTTCCAAGAATTCTAGAGACTATAGCAAAACAGACTCGCGCTCACTGTTGCCAAATCCGCTTCTTTTTTCTTTTTTCTAAAATCTGTAAATTTCCTAAGTTGCGGGTTGCAGTTTTTTGGGGCTTGTTTCTGAAAGTGAAGTCGCTTATTTGGGCTCTAAAATAAGTGACGCTGCCGCACTAAAGACGCAGTGAGTATAAGCAGCTGACATATCCCTCCGCCTCATAATGCGCTGCAGCGCATCCTCCTCTAGAATGACATAGAAGCCAACGGGAGGAAAGGCAGGAGGAGCAACTCTGCCCGTATTTTCTGCAGTTTACAGTTGCAATAACCGGTGACGACTGGTGAAAGTGGATTACGCGGTGCAGATCACTATTTTGAGCAGAGATTGGTTCTGAAGATGATTTTTACAAGCTGATAACATTGCAGAAACCCAACCCATAAACTATACTTTAATGCTTATTAATTTGTTGTCTTTTTTTGTCTCTAAAACGTAAAATTAGTATTACTTTATATGTAAATGCTTAATACTATGTCTATTTTTGTTTAAGAGGCAAAAAAAATATTTCGGCATGAAATTTTTATTTGGTTACACATTGTGTAAACATCAGGGCGTTATGATTAGTGATTTAGCCATTATTGGCCAGAGTTTAACATTTTATGGCACCAGGATGTTTTCATTCCAATTCTGAAAAGTGCTTGAAAATAAAAGTTGAAAATATTTTTTGTACAAACATGTTTTTTACTAGTGTCATTTATTGCAAAATTGCATATTAAAATGCCCAAATAGGCTTTTACACTTTCAGAAATAAAAAGATAAAATATGCAATTAATTTGCGATTAATCTCAAGTTAACTATTGAAATTATGCGATTAATCGCAATAAAATTTTTGAATCGCTTGACAGCACTAAAAATAACCATACTATATTTTTATTATCCAATCATCCAGGTATTTATACATATAGGGACAAAGTAGCTATGGAAGAAACAGCTGCTGGATTAGTGATAGTTTAGTGATATTCTGTAACAGATCTGTACTAAAGCTCATTAAAAATGCTTTCAAATCTAGGATAGATAGGAACAGCTGGGAGGACGGATCTGTGATAATGCTACTTTGTGCATTTAGGATGCAGTAGCGTTAGTCAGAGAAGTCATATATGAGCAATTTCGAGGAAGTTTCATGACAGTGATTATAATAATAATAATAATAATACAAACATTTTGAAATTTTAAGATGAATGGGTGATCCCAAAATTGCTTATTCACCTGAAAGATTTAGGTTTAAAGTAATAATTTAATTTGATCGATATGTTTGTTCTTACTGGAAGTAATGTTAATGCTTTGGAGTGGCCCCGCCAGAGTCCTGACGTGAATCCGATGGAGAATCAGAGAAGGGAGCTAAAGATTAGGGTGATTGCAAGGAGGCCTTGTTATCTCACAAACATGGAGTTTATTACCAAATACAAATCGATAATGAGCCAGTAGAAACCTCTAAAAAGCTGCTCAGTAATTAAGAGCAGTTGTATTGTGGTAATGTCACTATTGTTCCACTTATTATTGGGAAGTTTATAAATAATGTTAGAAATGCCTTTTTATTATGATATTAATGTAAAACAAATTCAAAATTCACACTCATTTTACAAAGTTTTGTCATTATTTGAGATTCTGCTTTCCTATCAGAAACAAAGTTCTTGCAAGGATTAAAATAATTGAATTTTGTGCTGAGCTACATATGCATGCTCAGTTTACATGCTGCAGTCTTGCATGTGTCGACACTTAGATGATACTGTTATCCAAAGTAATTTAGATGGGTTACTCCACAATGTCTCCTTATTCTTCAACTTCACTAGTGGCATGAAAAAAATTGCGGCACTTAACCTCTTAAAATTATATCAAAGGAATATTTAAATATTTTCAGCTACAAACAGCTACATCCCCAAACATCAACTTTAGAGATGTGTGGGATGAGAGTGCCTGATTATTTAGCCTTAGGCGGCTTTGTGAATTATTTATTCCCCCATTACTCTATACATGACACATGGACTGTTTGCCTATTTAGAGGCTGGCGAGTGTTCCTTTTTCACTTTCACACTTTAGTTAACTCTGCCAAATGTTTATACACTGAAACTTCACAACAGTATTCGTCTTTTTGGTTGTGTCTGTGATCAAATTTACCCATGGAAACAATTGTACATGACAACAGTTAAAACATCCAATCCAATTGTCATTCATGGGGGCTTGCTGATATGGAAATCCTCTCTATACCCTACCCGCACACCAGTTTTGAGCTGCAGTATAAGCAGCATTTGAATCTAGGGTACCCAAAGACTGATTGATGTGAGGGACAAAACATGGAATCTCGAGACTCTCTCTTTACATCTCCCCATCCTTCCTTCCAACATTTAGAAAAAAAAATGCTCTTTTTTTCTTTACTGACTTGTCCTCTGAAGTGGTATCTAGAAAGCGAACGCAGCTCCATTGCAGATGAGATGTGTTCATTTGTGCGTGTCAGACAGCAGTGCATGTTGTGCAGCTTTGACAGGTTGGACTCTTCTAAACAAACAGAGGCATTTCTGTAAAGCTGGCTCTGAAGACAACCAGTTTGTGTGTAGGGAGGGGAAGTAACAAAAGGACTGAAGAAATCTACGTCCCCTTGATTCTCAGGTTACATATAGGATGGGTCTAGTCGCATTTCCCCAGGAATGCTCTGAAGCCACTCAGCCAGTGTCTGGCCATTATTTGACAGTACACTCATTCCTCACAACCTGGCTGTGATGGACAAAAATCTAGATCTGCTTTTGGAAATGCATAGAAACAACTGATAGGTTTTATTGAACTCTATTACGGACTGCTTAAAAAGAAGTAAAAAAATCAATGAATTTACTCACTCTTAAGCCTTTTTATTAACATCAGTTTGATTCCTTGTCAATACTTTTAGCAATTCAGCCAATCACATGGCAGTAACTAAATGCATTTGCTTGCTTTCAAGCTATCATAATGGGAAAGAAGGGATTTAAGTAACTTTTAACCTGACATGGTGGTTTGGTGTCAGATGGGGCCAATCTCGTTTGACATAACTGAGGCTGCGTCCACACGGAGCCAAATACTGTATCCGCACAGAAAAGTCTGAGTGTAAAGATGAAACTGCACCAAGGCAAAAGAGCCTTAATAGGCGTTGTAATACCCATGCCACGCCAGTTAGTGGTGCGGTAACGCTGCTACAGAAGTAAAGATAGAAGAAGAAAGAAGAAGAGCAGGATGAAAACAATGAACGCTGGAAAAGAGGTGTTCCACACAACCATAGTAGAGAGGCAAAATGTGTTGGTGTAAAATCCACTGTAAATTGAATTGTGTCTGAAACACAACCACAATGCCAAAGCCTGCTGTTGTTGTTTGTGTTAATGCATGTGAGTTAAGGGAGGGGCGAGGCGATTTCTACATTTCCTTGGATGCACAAACACTCCAGTGTGTAGCAGGTTACGCGCCACGGAGGTGCGGCTTGAAATATTGTTGGTTTCGTGGCTGCTTCATCTAGACGGGATGCCCATCCAACTAAAAAGTTTGTCGTATACAGCCAAACCCCGTCTTTGTGTGGATGAGCTTGAGTCCATTGAATTTTTCATTCACAGTGTTGAATCTGAGGTAAACTGCATTTAGAGCTAATAACAGACAAAGTGCAGCAAGGTTATTCTACCTGTTCTGGAATCTGTAATCTGTCAAAAATTGTGGAATTAGGAGACATAGAATATGTCATTGTAGATGATGTCAAGTTAAATAATATATAGTTAAATAATTTAACAAAATCAAATTAATTATTAATGGTAAATTGACAGCGGAACTAAAAAACTGAACATGAATGAAACTACTTTATCAATCTGACTGGATTAAATTAGGGGACACTCTAAAACACATTTCTAAAACAAAAACTTTGATTAGAAACTTTTTTTATTGAAGAAAAGCTTTTGGTTTTTTTGAGGTACTGATGAAAAATATTTCTTTAAACTTTTCCACAATGAAATGTCTTCCACATCCTAAAAAAAAATATTTTGCCTTTTAAATTACCTGAATCACCATAGCTAAAGTATATTGCTCAATGCAGACCTAATTCGTTCTTTTTTTTGTAGGATTCAGGGAAGCTTGAATGTTTTTAATTAACCTGTCATCTACCTCTAACTCGTGGGGTGAAATATTTTTTTTCCTTAGAATGGAGAGAAGGAAGAAAAATGATTGGAATGAGAATCTTTGATGACTGCAAATAACCAGAGTGTGTTTGAAACCACAGCCAACTTTAACAGATGGGTTTGAACATGCACGCCGGCCAAGATACTGTAGTTGCACAGTTACGTAGAAGATGAATGGACTATGGACGGCGCATTGATTATTCCTCTTATTTTGTTCAATTTTCAGTTTTTTGTTCAACAAAATATTACTGAATAATTCACCGGTTTGCTCGTTTTATCTGTGGTGTTGCCATTTGCTGAGGCAAATGAGGGCAAAATTAGTATCCACCCAAAACTGCATTATTAACTTTCCATTCTAGCAGTCATCCTGTTTGTTTTTAAACAAAGATATGAGAATAAACGTTTGTCAGTTAACAACAAGCTCACCCGTCTTTAAACCATCTCGGCTGCACAACAGCAAATCCTGAATAAAAATGTACATCTTCTACTCTACACTTAAAATGTCCAAAGCGTTAACGGCAGCAAACAACTCTAGTAGGATGTTGGTTGCAGATTTGCTCTTCAAGATTCAGATGTTGGTGGTGTTTGTAAATTGAAAGCTAGAAAGATTGAATCTGCCTATGTTTTTGTGATAAATATCAGCCACACTGGATGAAGACCATCCCACAGTTTCCAGGAGTTCAAAGTCTGAACATGCTGATTTTTTTTATTTTATTTTTTTTAAAAGCTCATCGCGTTGTGAAGGCAAGCATTATCCTTCTAGGCTCCTGGTACTCGACACGCTGATTTGTACTTGCTGCCTTCCTAGCTGTTCTGTCACAATGTTACCGCCGCAGGTGTTGCACCTGCACTTGGATGTTTTCACACAAGCTGAACCTCACTGTGAAAATGAGAGGCTTTCACACCTCCGTCAATTTTAACTGTGGTGTGGTCGATGATACGCGGCATGTATTTTTACCAGTTTATCAGCTGCACGAGATGATGGGGATGAAGGGGTTTCTGTGGCAAGAGCTGCTCATTCTGAGGATAATTTTAACCTGTTGGGCTGTGCTGTTTGTTTTTTTTTCTTTTAAAGAAGTGTTGGTTGTTAATCGTTGATGCTGGATAAGATCTTTTTGGGTGCTGCAGTGATGCCAAAAGAATTACAAAAAAATTACTCGACTGCT
The DNA here is from genome assembly GCA_037039145.1 of Fundulus diaphanus. NCBI lineage: Eukaryota > Metazoa > Chordata > Actinopteri > Cyprinodontiformes > Fundulidae > Fundulus > Fundulus diaphanus. Next base: position 38,865,226 of record CM073135.1, read on the forward strand.
CCCAGTAATTAGATTGTGGCCTTGGCACGTTTCCTCCAGATCTCTGATGAACAATCAACGCTGTGGTCGCTTGCCACCCAGGCCCCAGATATGCCATCACAATAAAGGTCCAGCACTACCTCGCCACCGGAATGATGCGCATGTTTTAACAAAGATTTTAATATAATGATCTGTAGACATGGTCTTTCTTTAGGCTGAAATGACATTTTTGAGTGATTTAGCACACCTATCTGAACTCGAATCACATCGATGGTTGGCTAAAGCTGCAACAAAAACGAATTGTTCGTACACACGCAACAATCTAGGCAAAATGTCAATGTGTAGTTTTGGGTATTATCTTTTTCCGGTGCAACATATTGTCAAAAATAAATTAAGTTTAAGAGTAGCTACATTCCCCAGTCACATAACACCTTTAAAACTGTATTTCTACAAGATTCCCCCCCCAAAACAGGCCAGGGGTCCTGATCTGTTTTCTCAGGCTCAAAGAAGAGCAAGTTAGTGGCAGCTGCTATGTAGTGTTTGCTTAGAATAACGTGGTATGTATTGTTTCTTTGTTTTGATAATATATTCATTTTTTGTTATACGTCTTATTTTCTGTCTGTTTGGAACAGACTCACATCCTTTTCCCTCCTTTTATCTTTAGATTTGAAAGTTAAAAGTGTCTTCCATTCTTTTGTTTCTCCTTCTTTGTTCTCCTGGTTTATAGCTGTCACATCTGTCTTTCGGGCAGGCATATCATTTTTTTTTATATAAAACTGGAGGTAATTTGGAGTTCTTCTGCAGTAAAATGAATCTTCACTGAATGCTGGATGTTTGAAATAAACAAATTAAAAAACACTAATAATTTAGACTTAATTTTTATGTGAACAGTGAAACTAACAAGCATCTGGAACATTTTCGTGCTTTATTCACATTATATACTGAAAACAGGTACACAGTGTACGCTTTCCTCTGATGTAACTAGTGATATGAAGCTGCTTAACAGCTGGGAGTCTAAAACAAATGCTTTTCTGCGGCGTTGCTGATCTCCCAAACTTAACGTTCTGCCAGCTAGTGCGACGGTCTCTTGATATGAAATTTTCAAAAACTAGTTTATGAGGATCTTCCCCTGCTCTGCAGTGCTAACATAATCACTACACCTTTTTTAATAACAGTGCAAGTTTTAAGCTTATGAAATCCCACAGGGTTGGATGTGCTGCACAAAACAAACATTAAATCCGGATGGTTGGAGTCTTCATCATGCCCGTTCATATGATAATAAAATATTCAGCGTGTATAGTGCCTTGCAACATTTTGCATATTGTCACATTATATCAACAAACAGAAATGAATTTCATATGATAGACAAACACTAAGCAGCACATATCCGAGAAGTTGAAGGAAAAGGATACATAGTCTTACATATTTTTTCCAAGTTGAAATCTGAAAAGTGTGGCAAGGATATGTATTCAACGTCTCTTTACTTTGTGACCTCTGAATAAAAACGAGTGCAGTCAAATGTAGAAGTCAACAAATGACTGAATAGATTCTGCCTGTAATTGATTAACAACATAAGTCCTGTTGTTCTCTGAAAGCCTAAGAGGTTTGTTAGAGAGAATCTGGGAACAAACATAACCATGAAGACCAAGGAACACAGTAGACAGGTCAGGGAGAAACTTATTAAGTTTAAAGCAGCGTCAGGTTAATAAAAAAAGTAACAATATTCCAAGTCATGAGTACGCTATGGAGCACAGTTTGATCCTAAAAGGCTGGTTCACACGGCAGGATTTTTAGCCCGATTTTAAGCCCGATTTTTGCCCCGATCCTCCCCTTCCGAGAAGCGCCGATCATCGGGATGTCTCTGAAGGTAATCTTAAGACTATCTTGCCATGTGGGGTGTGATAAGAGCGAGCTGGTCCGCTTGGTAGAATGTCGAGACCGCTCCGACCTCAAATCGGGGATATTCAACATGTTGGATTGTTTTTCCCCGATATCCTACCGTGTGTGGTGTCCCCCGAGGACAAAGGAGAAGGCAGCTAGTTAAATGTGATGTGTAGCCAATCAGAAAGTGAAGTGAGGGATTCCTCGAGAGAGAAAAAACCCCAACTCACCTCCATTTTCTAGTGTAGCAAGCGTAGAGCCCCCAGTCGCGTTGTCTCCGCTTCTTTAAACAATGCCTTTTCTTTTTATTTTATTTTCTATGTTAAAATGAATCCATAAACTATTATTTATGGATTCATAGTTATTAGCCATTATTCTTCCTGGTCGTCCATGTTTATTTACTCTGTGAACTCATGTTTTGATCTTGAGAGGATTCGCAAGATTTCCCGTCTGATATCTGAATGACCCACGAGTGAAATCTGTTCGTGTGTGGTGTGTTGAGCTTGTCGTCTGACCGGACACCACGCACTGTACGAGCAAACATGTTTTATCTAGGATTTTTTTATCGTTACGTGTGGTGTCTCTCTGGCTTTGAGAATCGTCTGACTATTTCAAAATCCTGCCGCGTGAACCAGCCTTAACCTGAAAATTGGGAAAAGTTCTGGCACAACTGAAAATCTACCTAGACATAAACTGTAAACCCTGCAAAGAGGTCCTTATCAGAGAAGCATCCAATAGGGCAACAGTAACTCTGAAGGAGCTGCAGAGACCGACAGGTCAGGTGGAAGATGATCTCAACAGATTATTTTCACGTACTCTACTAAAACCCCAGTGCAAAGATCCATTGCTGAAAGAAAGCCATTAGACTTCCTGTTGGCAGCTTGTCACAAAACATATAGAGGACATAACAAACACGTGACAGAAGGTGCTCTGGTCAGATGGCAACAAACATGAAGCTTTCACCCCGCTCTTAAAACAGGGGAAAACCAACTCTGCCGATCTCCTTTGAACACACCGTCCTCACCACGAATCATGGCAGAGGCAACGTTCTGTGCATGAGTTCAACAGGGAGAGGGAAAATGGTTGGATGTTGAGAAGATGGATGGGATTGCACACATCACAAAGCTGGAAGAAAACCTGCTGGAGGAAGCAAAACACTTGAGGCCTGGGAGATTCCCTTTGAACTGGACAATGATCCCAAACATACAATAAAATCTACAATGGAATGCCATAGATCAGGAATGCCCAAGTCCCATCCTCAAGAACTGCTATCCTGCAACCCATATGACTACATGCCTTCACCTGCATGTCATTCAGCTCTGCAGAGCTCTGCTAACAGGCCATCTATTTGAGTCAGATGTTACCGGGAAGCGATGCATCTGAAAGTGGCAGAATAGTAGCTTTCAAGGACTGCACTTGAGCGCCCTTAATTTGGATCAAAACATCTGTTGGATTGGCCCAGTTGAAATCTTGACCATCTCTATCCTGTCTGACTCCACTTGAGTTATTATGGAAAGAAGAATGAGCAAAAATAATCAATGTGTGGTTGTCTCAAGATCTAATTACAGGGTTAATATTACAAGCTATTAAGCTCACGGTGGCTGAATGCAAATGCTTTGCATGCTAGATTTTTTTTCTTTGTTAAAGTCTCATTAAGTGCAACTTTGTGTTGTAACTTGGTATAAAACCTTAATAAGATACATTAAAGTGTGTGGCGACAACGTAACAAAATATGAAAACGTTTAAGAAATATGAGCATTAGATTTATGCTGCGGTTGATCACAGTGGTGCTCATCGTACTACTTGCCTCTTAAAATGCATGTCCTGCTGTACAGGCATAGATGGAGTGTAATATGCACATATAGTTTATTTGGTTTCATAAAAAGCAAACAGAAAAAAAAATTGCCTTTCAACTCAGCGAGGTTGCTTATAAAAACCATGTTGTTTAATTATGCAAAGACATAACCACAGACCTTTGGAGATGCTGGCCAGAGAGGCAGGGCAAAATGTGAGCATAACACTTGGGTGGTCCATCCATCTTTTCCCGTTCTGCGCTTTCCTATGTACCAGCAGCACCACGGTGACGTGTTACTCTGTTGCTCTGGCCCGGTTTCTCTCACTGCCCACATGCAGCAAAAACCCACTTCAGTTTCCCAACCCTGACGATGGAAATGGAAAACGCCTGGGTCCTTTTATTCACCAAAAGAGCGAGAGAAGAAGGAAATGCAGCTCGGGGATTGTCACTCACGCACTTGCAGCTGCTCTCTTTCTAAATGTGAAGCCGAGCTTTCAGGCTGAGCTTGATTTTTATCACATCTCTTTGCCCAGACAGCTGTCATATGAATGACGTGTTTTACATCCAACACAATTTGTAGGTTTTCATCAGCTTAAAATAGCTCATAAAACCTCTATTTTTCAAAAGAGGTTTTACTTCTGGCATTTTTTTTTTTGTCTCGGGTTGATCTTATGTTGCATCAGAACAATTCCAATGGGATTTCTAACCAGAGGAAGAGAGGAACAAAAGCAAAGAAATTACAAGAAACAGAGATGGAGAAGACGGTGGAGAAACATTAAGAGAGAATGAAAGGCAGAAAGAAAAAGATTTGTAGGGAGAGGAAGGGCAGTAGGCCAGCAGAGTCAGAGATAAGAGGCTGCAAGAGTGATTGAAATAGGATTAGTGGAGACAGGCGCTGAATCCTGGCCACAGCATCAGTGTTAAACCTGCGCTTCACAGGGACTCCCTCTGTCACATCAAAGCCACCCCAGGCCTGGCTGGCAGAGAGGCGAAGCAGCCTCCAGCAGGGTCGTTCACATCTACACACGCATCTCGTATATGATCACCTCGTCCGTCCATATCCAGCACATCTCCTGGCTGGAGCAGGCTCCTTCCTGCTCTGCCTTTTCATCTCGCTTCAGCATCTTTGTGGTGTCTTTTTGGGCAGAAGATAGCGTGCATTGATGAGCCATCTTTAACATTTAATGAGGCTAGCAGTGATGAGTTGGCATCGACAAGCTACTGTCTCCTGCTTCTGCAGAGTCCAAACAAAGTTTTAATGAGAACTTTCCCCCAATTTATGCCAAAAGCGCAGAGCTTTTTAAGTACTTCCCAGGCTTTAAAGCAATATTTTCCCTAAAGTATACGGAGAGAAGATACCTATGTGGGAAGTATTAAAGAAGCAATAGTTTTCAGCAGTACACCAGGCAGTATCAATCATATATTCATCAGATTGTTATATCTAGAATGGTAACTTAAATGGTTTTACTCTTTTTAAAGATATTGCACTGTAGTTTTTGTGAAATCATTTAGTTTTCTTCTGTCTCCAAAAAAACGGATCACATTCTTGTTGGGGTTGACTGTTTAAGAGGTTTTTAGGTGGCCAGTGCCAGTTTTTATGAAGTCAGTTTGTTTGGAAATTTTAGGTTCACAAATAAATACATTTAATTTACTTACACATTACACTCTGTTTGATCTTGTAATTGACAAAAATGCCTGTGCTTTGAATGCAGATGAGTGCATATTCTTGCCTGTTCTACACTTTACTGAAAGCTCACCATAAATGGCGTTCTGGGGATGTTCCTGTAAAAATGGGTTTACTTTCAAAACTTAACAATGTTCTGCTTAACTTTATTGGCTGTACTACTTCTACTGATACGACAGTACAACATCTACAGAAGATCTCGTACTGAAAGAAGGACCCCTGCTTAAAGGGCACCCGGTTCATAGGAATTGCGTTGACCATATTATTATTTTTCTAAAATTGTTAATATGAGTTATATGAAACTGTTACCTGTTGTTTATTTTTTATATTGAGGCAGTTTCCAAGAAATTCATTTTGTGCTAATCTGGTCATTTCAAAAAAGTAAAAAAAATTATGAATCACCAAAACTTGAATATTTTATTTTATTTCCATTACAGGGTACATTTAAAAACAACCTCAGCTGCAAACGCAGCATCGGCAAACTGTAACAAAGAACAGCACAAATTCTGAGCTAATAAAAGAAAACTGTGTACAAATAAGAATAAAATTAAATGCATGTATATAATACACAGTTTGAGATGCTACTTTGAAATAGTTTTTAGTCATGTATAGATATCACCCGAAATGGAATATGGGTTTTCATTCTCAACTTGAAGTTGAATTTGTTAAAGATTCTAACACAAAACAAAATTGTGATTGTCTTTTTTGGAGAATATTAATGAAATATAACCTTCCGTCAGGTGTTAGGATATAAAACAGCCCCATCTATTGACACTTGAGCAGCAGCAGAAGTGTGTAACTTCTTGGTCAGCAATATCTCTCCACCAGCCTGTGTTCAGTCTCCATGGTGACCAGCTCTTCTTGGGCGGTGGCACTCTCTATAGTATGTTTACTATTCCTTGAGATTTTAAGGTGGGTACGCAGCACAGCTTGAGGATATAGATTTCAAAACATGGAAGGATTCTAGCTGACAGTCTGCTAGTGTATCCAGCCTAACTCAGAAATGCCACCGCCTTCCATCTAGAGGTGGACCTTCAACTGCAAACAACCCATCCTTTTATTCCAGGGAAAAACACCAGCTAGGATGAGCAGTGCTGCAGCAACTTCATGGAGGCTGTAAGCTGTGTCCAGCTATAGGCTCTTTACCCAAGGACTCCACATTCTGTGCATCTTTCCTGGGTTGCTGTGGTTATCTAGGTATCTGAGGTAATCCTCAGTAGCTCCTTCTCATAACAATCAACCTATTATATTACATGCATGGAAGGTTATTTTTTTGCCATCAAAAATGTTAAAGAAAGGCATTCTCAAATCATTATTTTCTCTTAAAATGTTATCTAGTAAGAAGCTAACATTTTTGTTTCATAGTGCTGGTTTTAAATTTGTTAATGATTTGTGCGACATGCTAACCCCGATCTCAATCTTGCTTGTAAACTCCTTTCTCAGTTGCATCCCAGAAAAATTCTGACTCCCAGCAGCCGCTACTCAAGCGCTGATTGTTCGCTAATCAAATGAATGCTCCTTGTTCCATGTTCATTCTGTGTACTTATGCTTGAGAGTATCTCAGTATGATCAAATACACCACCTTAGGCCTTTTCTGTTGAAGTAGATTATGGATCCCTATAGCTAAAATGGCCTATTTTATCTGCTGAGGGGGGAGACAATCCACTGATTGGTGAGTGCTCAGTGTGTATGTGTGTGAGTTTATTTCTGTGTTGGTGTGTGTACATGCGTGAGCTGGTAGTTTTCCTCTTGGAGCTCATCAGTTCATATCCACCACCCATCCCACCGCAGCATGCAGTAAATAGAGTCTCTGGCACTCGTTGAGAAATGGCACAATTATCCCCTGCTGGTGAAATATGGGCCGGGATGCACCACTGCGTCTTCCCTACAGAATGTGTGTGTGTGAATGGGCTGGTGTGTGAAGTGGCTGCTCTTTTCTCTCTTCACTCTTTGTGATGTGCATTCAACACACAGAGAACTGTTTGACTGTTACGCCACATGCGCAAGTGTAATTGTATAAACAGCCTCTCACACACACACACACACACAGATGTGCACATGCAGAAAGATGTGTGTGGTTCAGCCACACACCTTTCACACTGCAGACAATGCAGCATGTAGCACTTTTTAAAATGCCACACAAAATACAATAACTTACTGTCATTCAATTCAGTTTGAAAAGTTTTGTTCCACGCAGAGACATTGAATAGATTTTTATGGGACAAAAGCGAGAACATTTTGAAATTTTTTCTGACCTTAAGGGAAAAAAACTAGGGTAAATGTTATTTTGTATCATTTTAGTGAGGGGGGAAAAGGATGAGAGCATCATGCAAAAGCTTTCAACTCGTTAAGACAACTCTCATGGTTTCTACTGGAGCTTAATTAGCTTGTCAGGTCTCTGACTTGTTCACATTTATCCTCAAGAAAGGTCAGCTGATGCAAATCTTTTAAGCTTTGGAGATTCGCTTACTCATCAAACCTTCACCCAGCAAGCAGCGGCCAAAGGCTCCTTTAAGTGGCTTAGTGTTGTTGCAGCGTGAAATTTTTGAGAACCAATTGTTTTTAGATAGCATTTGCAATTTTGGGTTAGGGTTAGGGTCTTGTAAAAGTATTCACACCTGTTGATTTTTTTTCCCCACTATTTGTCAGGTTACAATCACAAACTTCAATGGTTTTTATGTGACAAGCCAACACAAAGTATTCCATTATTGTGACATTTGAAAGAAATTGATAAATGGTTCTTAAATAATTTTACAAACAAAAGTTGAAAAGTGTATCATAGATATTTATCCATTCCACTCTTGGTGAGTATTTTGTTAAACCATCTTTATTGTCCTCGCTGAAGAAAAGCACGAGACAGCCACCACCATGGGTCAAGGTGGGCAGGATGTGTTCAGGGTGATGGCCACTGTTAGCTTTCCACCACACAGCGTCCTCCATGGTAGGCCAAAAAGATCAACTTTGCTCTCATCTCGCGCTGTTCTCTTACAACGTATGGCAAACTGTAAATATGATTTTATGTGGCTTTTCTTTTAGCAATGACCTTGTTTTGCTGTTGTTCCATTAAGGCCTGATTTGCAAAGAGTATGATTAATAATCAGATTATTCCACCTGAGCTGTTGATCTCTGCAGTACCTCCAGGCTTACCATGGGCCTCTTGGGTGCATCTTTGATTAATGCTGTCCTTAAAGGCCTTCACTTTAAGTAGAAGGCCAAGGTTGATAGGTTTACAGTTCTGCCATACTTTTTGTATTTTCAGATGATGGACTGAACAGTGCTTGGTGAGATGTTAAAGCTTGGGTTAGTTTTCTTCTGCTTGATGTCTGTTCTACAGTTTTCATATTTAAAAGAAATTGGTCTGAATTAATGTATATTTACTATATGATACACAAACACAAAAAAGACCATTTGCAGCATTTGTATTCTGTCAGACCTTTTGAAATCGTTCGATGGTTCTCTGAAATGTCAGAGGCTTGCCCAGTCGTTTGAAGTCAGTCGTACATATAATGTTATTAACCTTGAGTGATTTCTCTTTCCAATGGCTTTTGGCATTTATATGGCTCTGCAAATTGCTTGTTGCACTTAAATGGCAGAGAATATGAAAAATAAGACATGGCTGCGACCACAGGATGATGATCCGAATGGACTGCCTCAACAGTTCAATGTCACGTTGTTTGAAATGCTAACTCTCTCTCTCTCTCTCTCTCTCTCTCTCTCTCTCTCTCTCTCTCTCTCTCTCTCTCTCTCTCTGTCTGTCTCTCTCTGTCTCTGTCTCTACAGGTATGGGAAAATAGTGTCAACCAAGGCCATTCTTGATAAGAACACTAACCAGTGCAAAGGTAAGTTTTTGTAGTTAATGCACTTCCTTTGTGTTAGTGCGCTTGCTATCGCTCTTTAGGCAGCAGTGCATGCCTGTGTGTAGATTTTAATTCAGCCAAGGAGTCTGCAAGCTGTAAATCAGTCATTTAGGGAGCCACTGACCTAACACTGCAGGAAAGATTCATGAAAACCACCTTATCTTGGTTAATGCTACCCGGCTTTACAGGCAACAGTGCCCTCAGGCCCTCCATTTGTCCTTTTTTATTTCTTGTTTTACTTTTTTTTTCATTTTTAAAATACTGGAATAATTTGAGCACTAACAAAGTGGATGGGATTGGATAAACCTCAGTTAATATTACTGTCACCCCCACCGTCTTAATGTCTTTGCTACAGGCCGAGCACGGCTGCAGATAATACCGTTTACACGTTTTTTGGCAGTCAGTTGGTAATGATAAAGATCAGCAAAGACTTAAGCAGGGAAGCTGTGAAAGAGTAGAAATTAGAGGAAAAAGGGGTAGGAAAATATTGTGGCGATTGCCTTGAGGTGTCTGGCAGCACTGTTAAAGAGCTATTGAAGTTTCATCAATACTTTTAATTGCTTTTTGTGGTTTCCCACTCTCTGAAGCATGGCCTTTCAAGGTGAGGCTGTCTTAGCCATGCTGCACATTTGAAGCTGTCCCACCAGGCAATTCTCAAGGTCAAAAAACTCTAATATTTACTGGATGAAATATACTCACCAGCCACTTTATTAGGTACACTTGTCCAACTGCTCGTTAACGCAAATCTCTAATCAGCCAATCACATGGCAGCAACTCAATGCATTTAGGCATGTAGACATGGTCAAGACGATCTGCTGCAGTTCAAACCGAGCATCAGTATGGGGAAGAAAGGTGATTTGAGTGACTTTGAACGTGGCATGGTTGTTGGTGTCGGACAGGCTGGTCTGAGTATTTCAGAAACTGCTGATCTACTGGGATTTTCACACACAACCATCTCTAGGGTTTACAGAGAATGGTCCGAAAAAGAGAGAATATCCAGTGAGCAGCAGTTGTATGGGAGCAAATGCCTTGTTGATGCCAGAGGTCAGAGGAGAATGGCCAGACTGGTTTGAGCTGATAGAAAGGCAACAGTGACTCAAATAACCGTTACAGCCAAGGTATGCAGAAGAGCATCTTTGAACACACAACACGTCGAGCCTTAAAGCGGAGGGGCTACAGCAGCAGAGGACCATACCGGGTGCTACTCCTGTCAGCTAAGAGCAGGAAACTGAGGCTACAATTTGTACAGGCTCACCAAAATTGGACAATAGAAGATTGGAAAAACGTTGCCTGGTCTGGTGAGTCTAGATTTCTGCTGCGACAGTCGGATGGTAGGGTCAGAATTTGACGTCAGAATTATGCGGTGTGTAATGGTGTGGGGGATATTTACTTGGCACACTTTGGGCCCCTTAGTACTAATTGAGCATTGTGTCAACGCCACAGCCTACCTAAGTATTGTTGCTGACGATGTCCATCTACTTCCAGCATGTCATAAAGCACAAATCATCTCAGACTGGTTTCTTGAACATGACAATGAGCTCACTGTACTCAAATGGCCTCCACAGTCACCAAATCTCAATCCAATAGAGCACCTTTGGGATGCGGTGGAACGGGACATTCGCATCATGGATGTGCAGCCGACAAATCTGCACCATCTGCGTGATGCTATCATGTCAATATGGACCAGACTCACAGAGGAATGTTTCCAGTACCTTGTTGAATCTATGCCACGAAGGATAAAGGCAATTTGAAGGCAAAGAGGGGTCCAACCCGGTACTAGAAAGGTGTGCCTAATAAAGTGGCGAGTAGTGTAAAGTTTGATTATCTTGACAAGGTCCTGCTTGATAATAAAGACAACAATGACTGCCTGCTGGTACGAGAGATGTTTGCAGAATTCAGATTAAAGTGGATTATGGTGAAGAGCAGGGGTATAAAACGGCTTACAAAGCGCTTTGAAATTCTGTGTTCGACAAAATTGAAGAAATTAAATGTTTACAACTCTCCATGTCCTCCTAATCGGAGTTATGCACAGCACACAGAATAAAAAAAATCAAACCAGTTTAGCATTTTTCCTGTGTGGCAGACATTTGCCATAACTCGCCCTCCTTCTATGCAGCACTACTGAGATGCCGAGAGGCAAACATAAGTAAGCATACTTTATGAGTGGAAGGAGGGAGGCAGATGGACACAAGATTTGTGTGAAGTGGAGAAAAATAATACAAGATGAAGGATTTGGTAACCTTGAAAATACAATTTTAAGTATTTAGTTTGAAGAAACAAATTTAAATGACATAAATCAAAAAATGTGTTGCCAAAAAAAACCTTTGAAACCTATTTTCAATGGTTAAGCATTTTCAATCAGGAAGAAGACAAAGTTTTGGAAACCAAATAAGCAGTCCTGCAACAAAAGCAAATTTTAACATTGTCCTGACCTTATGCACCATGACAGCTGTTTAAGTGTCAGAGTGGTGACTAACCACCATCACAGAGTGACCATCTCTGTCCTCCATCTCCTTTATCTCCAGCTACTGTCCCTCCCTTGTGATATTTATGTTTTGGTAGTGCAACTGAATGAGATTCAGTGAAAACAGAATAAAATCTGGGTAGAAAAGACAATAGGGACCGATCTAATTTAATTTCCCTCTGGGATGAATAAAGTATTTCTGAATTTGAATTGAATCTCTGAGTGAAACAGTGAGCACACCTAATCCTGCTTATAAAAATAGGGCTATATCAATATTACAGTAAGCCAAATAATTAATATATCACATTATAAAGCATGATTGCTATTTAGAAATAAAAAATGGCAATTAATTTATTTCCATTTACATGTGGAAATATACATTCAAAAATATTTCAAACCAACTTTATATTGATTAGACTATTCAATCAAAAATACGCACACACTTCCCATTTATAAAGATTTTACACACCAATGCTATTACAGGTAAGATTAGCAGAGGTTAGGGACTACAGGGCCTGGCATAGCTTTAGCACAATTTTCAAATTATTAATAACCTGTAATTGTTTTCTTTTTCTTTTTTCTTTGTTTTAGCTGAATGTTGGTAACAACAAAGAGATCCCAAAAAGCATACAAAAACATTATCTAAGCACAAATGGTTACTCTGTGCAGATAAAAAAACATTAGTATTAATTATAATAATGTTGTATACTATATTTATTTATTGCTGTTTCTATTTTGATGCAAAGATACACATGTGGGGAGTGAGAAAACACAGATGAATGCGTTGATCATTAAAATCAGTCATGTATTTCATGTTTTCATTCAATCATTAACTAATCAGCTTCTTTCAGCAAAGTATTCCCCAAAACATTACACAACCAGCCAGGATCGGTATACGAAAGAAACGATCCATGCTTTCATATTGTTTATGCCAAATTCTGACCCTACAATCTGAACATCAGAGCTAAGATTGATTGAATCAGACATGTTTTCAAGCTGTTATTGTCCAATTTTAGTTAGGCTGCATGTATTGTACGTCAGTTTATTGTTATCAGTTGACAGGAGTGGCTCATTGTGTGATCTGCTTGAACACACTGAATCTGCTTGTGAGTTTTGAGATGTTCTGCATATCTTGGTCATCGCAAGTGGATTGTTTGAGCTACTCTTGTCTTTCTATCATCTTGAACCAGTCTGCCCATTCTCTCCTGAGCTCTGACATCAACATGGTATCTCCGTGCACATCAACTGCACTGGCTGGATGCTTTCCCTTTATCGAATCCTTCTCTGTAAACCCGAAAGATGAAAATACCAGCAGATAAGCATATGGGCATTTAAAGGTCGGTGTTATAGTGCGACTTTTGTTTTACCAGTAAAAAGCAACAGAGATGATGGAACAAAGACTACTGAGTGAGATGTTCGGTGGAATAGTAGGAGTGGGAGTGCTGCAGGAAAAAAAAAAAAAAAGTATCAATGCTTTCTGCGCTTACAGGTCAGGTGTATTCCAAAGCACAAACAAACACGAACCACGACAAATGCCCACGCACTTACATGAACATGTAGTCATTTCTGGTCTACCATACATCTGTCTGCTACATTTGCCCTCAGTAGCTGTGAAAGTGCCGTAAAGCCATGTTTGAAGTGCCACATCTCAAAAATACACTCCAAGACCATGTAACACAGCTCTCCCACGCACTCCAACACAAAGGGCACACTCACAAAGATTAATCGTACCCCCACTCCCCATCCATCTGCCCGAGGTGTGTTCTGCTTTTGCAGCAACAGTGGCCATGCAATAGATCTATCACTCTTCCTCCTAACATCCCAGCATGTGTGCCTGTCTGCCTGCTCGGGCTGCTCTCCTCCACCACAGCACCATGCAGGCCCTTCGATGAGCCTCTCTATCGTGCCAGTTCTGACTCACTTGCTCTCTGCTGCCTTACTTTCTGACACAAACGTGTACACACACACGCACACACACGCACGCGTGGGAACAACAACATCAGTTGCATATGAACAGTGCATTCCTGCTACACACGTGCTTTGGATGCTTCCCAGTTCAGAGAGAAAGAGGAAGTTATGAAAGGGCTGTCGAGGGCTGTGTATGAGAGGAAGCATTCACCTCTTTGTTTTACGCCGTTGCTCTCATGCTACTCTGCACTCTTGCTCATCTCTTCTTTGCCTGTTTTGGCCTCACCCCTCTCATAGACTGTCATGCGTTTATCTGCTCCTGCACTTTCACCCACACTTTAAAAACGACAACATTGAATTGGGCCTTACGTCAAAGACGTAGTGGGGGGGGGGGGGTGGATTTGAAAATGGCAGGGGGAGTAGAAAAAGTGGCAGAGTTTCGACAACGCAAAACCGCTCATTTGCCATCCTTGCCCACAAGGGCCCTCTTAAAAAGGCAGCTTCGGCACTTGAAATAAAGCAGGGCTGGCCAAATGAAGATGTTTTATTTTTTTCTGTCAGAGCCTGGAGGCACAGGAAATGACCTCAGCCCTTTGAAGGACCTTCGTTTTCCTCCTCCTCCACCGCTGGGAGATAAAACAGCGTAGATATTCACTGGCCGGACTGGCGCTCTGCTGTGACAGGCCCACCACAGTGAATTGTGGGGGACAGATGAGATGAGGAGATATTCTCTTGTGTCTGTGTGTTCTGCCGTTTGTTGTTCATTTCTTTGCCCTGGAACTTGCCATCCATTTTATACGAGGATGCTAAAAACTCTCAAGGGCATAACATAAAAGTGCATCTTGAAAGAATTATTGTCACATTTACTCTGTTATGTGGGAGACTTGATGTGAAACACACCGACTTCCCCTTTTATCCCCTTCAATTTAAGTCATGTTTAAAGAATCCACACATTTTACCACTCTCCTCATCAGATTTATTGAGGGAGTTTATGTAAATTGGTTGGTTTGCTACAATGGACCTATCTTTTAGGCAAAGGCCATTCGTTTTTAGCGTAGTTGAGTTTGGGGCCATTCCAGCCTACATGTTCCCAAAAGGTTTGATGTGTATTCTGGTCATTGTGCCTTTGGAGCAATTAATTTTGTCCAAATTTCAACCACCTAGCTGTTGATTTGACATAAGTGAGGACTATGGAGATGGTCCCCCTTCTTTGTTTTTCCACCCACATGTACATGTGAAGCACCAGTACCAACGTCAGTGAAAGACTCCCACTGCATGATATTACTGCCACCATGCTTGATAGATGGTCCGGTGTTCTTTAGTTTGATAGCTTCATCATGACTCCTCCAAACATACATCTGATTGTGTCCATACAGTTCAATCTTTCTTCTATTTTTTGTTCTTGTGGGCAGCTGGAAATTTCTTGAAGATGTTGCTTTTGGACCAGACTCAGTTTTTTTGGCCATCCCCCTCTCTGCCCAAGCTATTATTAAACTTGCTTCACTATCAACAGTTTTTGCTGTTTCAAGCAGCTTCTAGATAACTTTGAGCTGTTGCAGCCCCTGAGTTGTTCCCTTAATAATTGTCTTCCATCTGATAACATCAGTCTGGTTCAGTTTGGTTAAACCTTAGCACAGCTGGGTGTTTCCTCAACACAATGACGGCAAACACCCATTAAAAGTAGATCTGGAACAAATGAGAAAGGCTACATTTAAGGTTTGGAAAGACCCCTTTGTTAATCGTGTTGGAAATCTAAGACTACCTTTTGGGCTAAATTCAACTCAGCTCTACTGGGTCTACACAGTTTGGGTAGGTTTCCATTACAACGGGGTACCACTTCAATGTGGATGGGGTCACCATTAGCAAGGTGGCCCAATAGTAACATAACTTGATATATATGCAATACAACACTGTGTAGCTCCTTTGATTTTGTTACTGCGGGTTGATACTAAAAGACAAATGAAAAAACTTAAGTCCAGTCAATTCTATTGGTAGAAACTAGTGGAAAAGAGACCTCATATGTGGCTTTAATGCCCTATCAATGCCAAGAGTAGTAAAAAGTGTGTGGATGAGGTACAGCTTTCCAAGACACATTTATCCTACCCTTAGTGGCAGTGTGTGTATATTGTGTGTGTATATGTATATATACATATATATACAGCCTATATGCTGTGAAAGTTTTGAAACTCTACAAAAGACTAACATTACTGAACCGAATAATTGTCCTAGCAAGAATCGGCATTTCAGGTAACTAAAAAAAGCATGTTGTCTTGTTGCTACAGCCATGCACAAAAAAAAAAAACGCTTATATTGCAAATGTACAAAATTATATATACATGCCATGGTAAATGCCTGCAATATTCTGAGAAGTATGTCATAAAACTTGAATGTTTAATTGAATACCATAACAAACTGTATTCTTATTTGAGTCAAAGGGTCATTGTAGGCTGTTTTTCTTTTGCAATATTGAACCAGTTTGGTCTTATTTGACGGCACATGCTGCCTCTTTACCGCTCTTTAAAACGCTTTCGGGAGCTTGACAGTCTGAAGAATCCCCTGCCCTCACCCGGGGATCAATCTAATGTGGAAATATAGGCAAAGTCACATTCTGTAAAACAGATTTATTACTGCATCAGTGCATAAGGAGAGTATTGCATGACTCTGAACATGAGGGTTATTGATGAATTAGGTGATATTCACTACAATGACATGTTTTTCATTGTCATGTCTCTGTGTATTCATAGTGGATGTGGGGTGTGCGGTGCCTAAGAATGCTTTTTGCATCCTTTATTGGTTTCTCATTAGAGGGCCAAGATATAAACATTTGTCTATGTTGGACACTGTGCTGGCGCAATTATGGATTTTTTTTTTTCCGCCCTCTCTGCTCTTTGAAAGTGAATTATGTGCAGATGAGAATCTCGACTGAAGTGTGGCCAACACTGAGACCTTTTCCAAGTGCCTGTGCACTCTCAAACCCATTCCAGAGAAAGGCGAGATCAGCCAAAGGAGAAAGGGAAAGTGTTTGCCGTTTCCTGCTTGCATTGTGAATTAATGACTCTAATTAGCAATAGCTGAGAGATAATCACATTGATCTAGGCAGATTCAGCGTGCGGAACCTTACTGGATAACACCAACAGCCTTTGTTAACATCGTCTAATCACACACATACACACAAGAATCCCCCACCCGCCACCCCATCTCCGTCTCCATTCTTGTACAGTTCCAGCTGGCCATTCACCAAGTAGATATCCGAATGACCAAGCTTGTCATAAATAGACGAAGCCTGACTATGAGCAGCACATTCCTTGAGCTCTGACCTTTTGTACCCTATCCACTTCCTGTGCTGTTTTCACATGTGGTGTGGTTGTCTCCTGTTTATGTGTATGGATTTCCAATTCATCTTGTCTGAAGTAGGGGTCATGGGAAGGTGAGATCTTGAAGAACAGCCATTTTCACGCAATTACAAAGTTGGTAAATGTTTAGTTTTGCTATTTGGTCTTTCTTTTTTATCTCATACGATAAAGAAACATGTCTTAAATGTAACCAGCTCATTCATTTGAATAATTTTATGATAATAATAATAATAATAATAATAATAATAATAATAATAATAATAATAATAATAAATTTTACAATTAACAACAACTGCAATTTCAAGGCATTTAACAAGACAGTTATATAAAATTCTATTTTATTTAATTTAATTAACCCAATGCAAACCAGTCGTTTTGTCAAATTTAGATACAAATCCAAATTATGATTCAGCACCTTCTGTTAATCATTTAGGGGAAAAGCAAAAAAGAAAGCAACAAAAAAAGAACAGATGGGAAGTTCAGTCTCCCTTAGACAAGAGATTCACTCAAGTCACAATAATAAAGAGTTTATACTTGACTAAGATTCAAGGTTTGAGACTCAAGTCTCATTCACAAGGCTTATGTAATTTAATTAACGGTTAAAGTAAACCAACTTGCATAGATAGATTTTGTAAATGAATAATATTGTCTGTGTTGAGTTACTGTAGTTTAAAGAAACTATTATTGTACATATCGCAAGTATAGATTCCCTGATTTTTCTCAACAGTACATGCTAGTAAAACAAGTTAACAGCTGTTTCCAAGTTTGCCTATTTTTTATTTAATGCAACAATTGAGCACGCACTAAGACTATGTGCACAATTTTTAGGAAGGGCGAATTTCTCAGGATTGATATATTATTGAACAACTGCAATGCTTACAGTCAATCCAAAATGTCAATAAACCACTGGCCTGAATATTTTAGAAAGTAAAAGGGAGCTGTTGGCTTTCTTTGGAAAGCTACTATAGTATATGTGCACATCTATTGTGCAACAATTGGTGTGCAAAAATAATATCCAGCCGAATGAAATCGAAAATACTCCTTTTTTTTTTTTTTAGACGGCAAAGCAAGGTTAGAAGCCCCGCTGGATTCTTTCATAAGTTGAGGACAGAGCTGATGCCTGATACATGTTTACTACATGAGTACATTGAAATACAAAAGTATTCACAGTGCTTTTTTTTTTACATTACAACCTCAATATTTTTCAATAGACCAAGAAAAGTAGCTCCTAATTGTGCAGTTGTAGGAAAACAACATACATGTTTTCAACCTTTAAGGGGCCTGTGGACTGCTATTTGTAGTTCTTTACCCGGATAACTTTAAGTAAAAGTAGTTGCTTTCAGAAGTGAACCATTTATTTATTTAAAAAAGTGAACCATTTATTTAAAAAAAAAAAAATTTAGTAAAGAAAGCCCACCATGTATAAATCCAATTCCACTGTTTCTAAGAGGCCCATTGCAACTCAAGAGGAGCTTTACAGATCCACAGCTCATGTGGGACAACTATTATTCATACATTCATGTTGCTACCCTCACTTTTTTGTTCTTTTTTACTTTTGGTCGCTTTTATGTCAAACCTTATAATAAGTTTTTTAAACATATCACTCCTCTGACCGAAAAATTTCCCATCTCATATGTTGAATTTTGTCAGTTAAACTGAGAATAATAAACAAGCCAGCATTTACAAATACCTGTTTTTGACATTTAAAAAAAAAAAACATGGGCCAGAAATTCACTGACTGTCACAATCCTCCCATTCATGCAGCCTATCAGTCCCTGTTGTTTATCAACTTTTTCTGTAACAGGAACCAAAACCTACAAGACACAATTGGTTTCAATTCCATCTTGAACCTAAAAAGCTTTAGTTAGCTTATCTTTGATAATACCGTCCCATAGAAGTAGCCCACGTTCACCTTGCCTCAATATAAGCTGAAATGGAGCTCTTAACACACCCTCCTTTATTGCACAAATGCACATCACCTGATATCCAATAGGCATTCAGGTTTATACAGCTTGAAGTTGGAAAATGTGCATAAAAATGGTGAGATCGTTAAAATGCCCACTTTCCTAATTTGTGCACATAGTACAGTAAATAAGTTGCTGGTCACATCTCTGACAGAGATGCTCATATTCCTTTGGGAAATGTGTATAGATTTCATTTTAGAATTTGATTAACTTGCTGTTAAGGTACTGTCGTTAGGAAAACAGTTACAGCTGTTGAAAATAAAGCACTTCTAGATAAATTTATTAGGAAATTCAATATTCTTTTTCATCCACTCATTACATTACCCTTCAGTCTTTATACTTTGCTGCATACCTTAGAACAAGTTTAACTGTTTAAACTGAACAATGAATGCTGATTTGTTTTGAATAGAGATTTAGTTTATAACTGTGTAAATATTTCAACTTAAAGTAAAGGTAAGAAACACACCTTAACTGTGTTTTGTGTGCTATGCAATGAATGAAGGAACATTACAAACAAAGGAATTATCAGGAACTATGTCCCGCAATACTTGTGGTTCTTCAAAATAAAAGCACTTTTTGTTTGATCTTGCAAATTCAACATTCATTGGTGTTGACTTATGCATTAACGTTTATAGAAAACTGGTGGAAATATGTTTTATTTCAAATGGATATATCTAATTTAAATAACTCACTATGGTGATTTATTTTTTCTTTCCATTTGACTTTAATGCTGTGAAAAAGATAAGGATGGTAATTGTGTTAAATCAGCTTTGAGAACAATTATTTCAATTGAAACCTCAAATAAATTCTGTATTTTAGGGAGATGAGATAGCATTCATCTGATGTGAGAATGGAAAGTTCAAACATGAGCTTTTAGCATGACTTCGCCTTCATATGTTTTAGACTTGACTTGGGAAAAAAGGACTTGTGAACATCTTTAGTAAAAAGCTGTACATCTAAGGAAGCCTGACAGATTGCATCATGTTGTTGACTTTAAAGCAGTCAGAAAACACATGATAATGGATAACAATATATTTGGTTTGGCTAGTAAGTAATAAGTGCAAAAGGAAATTATTAACAAGTTTAAGAATTTTGATCAAAATTACCAAGTCACGGCACCACCTGATTATTGTCAGTTATTGTTTTATGAATACCTGCCTATTTAGGCGTGGCTTTATAAAAAAAAAAACTAAACCCATTAAGCAATAAATCAATGCAAGGATTATGTATGTTTAGGAACCAAAGTTTGTTTTGATAATTAGCTTTAAAACTAATTAGGAACAACTATTGGTATTGGTGTTTGTTCAATGAACCAATTCTCAATGCAAGGCAGAAGAAAAAGGAAAACTATGTTTTCATAAATTGTTTTAAAAATACTTGAAGATTTTCCCCAAGATTCAATGCTACATACTTTTCAGTGATCTTGTTGAGTTATTTGGCTTGTCATCTCAGATTTTGAGTTTGGTACTGGACCGGGCATTATTATTTAGTTTCTTAAACTGACACCGAAGGGAGGATCAAATGGTGCAGCAGGAGATATTTCCATGCATAAATGCAAAAGTGAGCACTCTCCAGATATAGGTGGAAAAAGGAGGGAAGAAGTTATTTTAAGACACTTCATATGTGAAGTGAAAGATGAGTGTGAAAGAACAGCTGCACCTGCTCATTGTGTAAAAAGGGGTATACTGTGGAACTTTTTTTTTTCCAGTGAGCATCTTTTCTGTCATATTTTAAACTTAAATCTGAGTGTTTGCAAAGGTGTTGGTGCACTTGCACTAGATAGCTGTAGGCTCTTATGTGTCCTTATGTGGTTGCATGGATGTCTAAGTTGACATCTAGATGTTTTTGTACTTTTACATCAATGCACATTGTATAAATGTGGGCTTTCCAGATATGTTTGGGTGTGTGAGAGCATGTAGATTCTCTTCTTTTCATAATTTGGTCTCGTTTTAACAAGCTTTTGACAAATAATTAACCCTGTTCAGATCTCAAACCTTTCTCGAGTGCTCTTCACATGTTTCTCCAAACACGTCAGGGTTTTCTGTATTAGGCGACCATATATCAAAGCAATGTGTTGCTGCAACAAAATGGCTTTTATGCTGTTCCCAGAGTTATGTGTCTGCTACAACTCGATGATTAGGAGTAATTTGGGGAGAGAAGACATAATTTTATATGTAATATGGCACCTATGATTAGAATGATTTTCCAATCCTCTTCAATTTTTAAAGACATCGCAGATGGAAATAAAGTATAACTTAAAACAACTTTTCTTACAAATGCATTCAATGAAAACAGTTGTTTAATTCGTATTCCAAATTTCTATCTGGAACTGCCTTCAATGCCATATGGTGCAAAGCTGGAGCTAATGAGTGTGAACAGATATGAGCTAATTAAGGAATGATAATAAGACAGAACAAAAGAGAAACAATAAGGGGAATGGAGGAAACAGATGAAAGGAAATCTGACAGAGAAAGCAGTTGTCATTATCTTTTACCAGTGTGTTCAGCAAAGAGGGAAAGCTATATTGTGATGCAAATTTTCAAGTTTTATTAAAATGGTTGGCGTTATTTCAATGCATGTTAAACAACTGTCAAGTTACTAAAATAGTTAGCAAATAAGATAAAAGTAAGTTATCTTAG
The DNA here is from genome assembly GCA_037039145.1 of Fundulus diaphanus. Classification (NCBI taxonomy): domain Eukaryota; kingdom Metazoa; phylum Chordata; class Actinopteri; order Cyprinodontiformes; family Fundulidae; genus Fundulus; species Fundulus diaphanus. Next base: position 38,886,750 of record CM073135.1, read on the forward strand.
TTCCCAAGTTACATAATTTTGTAAGAACTCCTTTTGTTCAGCTTATTACTTCCATAAGTTGTAAAGACGCATAAGATGATTCTGAATGTTGCTGTACTTCTAAATCAAATACTTTGATTTACTTTTTTTGTGCTAAACGTAGCTGAATATTCATGTATTGCCCTAAACTTCACAGAGGTCTAAAGCTAAGTGCCAATTAATTTCATTTTACTATTGAACGATACGAATAATTTAGTCGGCGTGTCAAAATACCTCAAACATTTCCTTCATTACAACAGCCTTACAATTTTTCCTCAAAGATTTTGGGTCAGTCAGTCAATGAATCAACTCTGCTGACAAAAAAAAAAAAAATCAAGTGGTTAGATTAGAAATGCTGCAGTACCAGATGTATAAAAAGGAAAAAGAAATAATGCCGTGTATCATCATACTTCATAGCAATAGTTTAATAAGCAATAGTGTGAAGGGGATGCAAGTATTTCTTTTAACAAGATGGCAACATGAGTTCTTTTTTTTTTTACTATTGTGGGCTTATTTATCAAACCAGCTCTGGTGTGAGTCCGTGCTTATCAGATCTTTTTTGCCTCGTCTTCCTAAAATACTGGAATTAAAAACTGTAGCTAGTTGGGAGAACAAGACCGTCTTCATCATTAGCTGGCATTGATAGAGAGCAACAACCAATCAAAATTTGTGAGTGCCTGCATGAAAAGGTGTGAGCAGCTCCTGTTGCTAACTGTTTATCGCTCATCATAAATGCAGGTCAACAGTTGAGTTCACAAACACCAGCTCTTGTTTAAAAGTGTAAATTATGTAGGTAATACTAAGACATCTGTTTGCAATGTTGCAAAGATAAATAATGGGATTTGTTCAGTTAAACTGTTTTTACATTGTGATTTAGAGTTTCAAGACCTCAAAACACAAGCAAGTATCAACAGATATTACAAAATATGTTGTTTTTTTGTTTTGTTTTGTTTTTTTGTTTTAGATATATAGATAATAAATTGGTGCCGAGGTGGTCCTCTGGCTGTGGAAAAGCCAATTGGCTCTCTGCTGTATATTTATAGAACCACTGAATTACATGCTATCATGCTGCTTTAGGTTAAAACAAAAAACTGATAAGTTGTCTCACAACTAACCTAAAACACTTCCTTGGCTCTGGTCCTTGGTTTATCCCCACTAACTTCTGTTAGTGGGTAAAAAGAAGTGAACTTAAGCAGTAATTATCAAAGAATGGATACATTCTGAGAATCTCTTAATTAATTGAATGTGGGTGTGTGTGGCTCAAGAGGTAGAGCAGGGTCATCAGCTAATTAGAAGCCCCCTGATGTGTTCAGCCCCCTCAGTGTCTGATAGAGACATTTGCTCCTTCTACATACCAACACTCTCTGTACAAATGTGTGTATGGATGCGGGGACAGGGTGCGTACTGTGTATGTGAAGCTATTGGAATGATTCAGCAACAAGTAAAGGTTGAGTTTAGGCTATACAAATATGGACTGCGCCTTTAACGTCTGCACTGTCCATACTTCTGTAAAAATGTTAAAGTCTTCCCCATCACAAAAAGCAATCGTGTTCCCAGAACCAGCTTTACAAAAAAATAAAACCCTACGACGACCTGCACAGCACAGCCAGCGTTGATGCCGGTGTAAACAAGCAGCTTTGGCTCGTCACGGTTATACAGATATATCTCATTTAAAATGCTTGCACGGACATGGGATGAGGAATTACTTTTTTTCAACCATGTGCTCAGTTTGTCATCGTCACAAAGAGGTGCCAGTGGCCTCCTTGGCCCCAGGCCCTGGCTCTCTGCCCTCTGCAGATCCTGACTTCAGCTCCCTGACAAGGACACTCCTACACCTGCAAGAAAAAGAAAATGACAAGAAATACAATAGAGCCAATAAGCCAGCTGCTCCAGGCTGAGATGTACGCTTTAGCTATAAATCCATTGGAAGGTTGATAAGTTAATTGCATCTTCTGCTATCTTGTCACCAGTGTCTAAAATAAAATAGTCGTCTTTGAGTTATTTTTCAACAAATGAGTTTTCTAGCCAAGCCACGCGGAAGGTAGGATTTGGACACTGGACAAGAAAATGAGCGGCCTCCAATTTGCGAGGCTGCCGGAGCCGTACGCGCATTCGGAGCTGTGTTTCAATCTCAGATGGAGGCGAAGCTGTTTATTTTATGGGTGTCAGGTGGAACATTAAGCTGTGGACTGGTAGAGGGATCGGCTCGTGCCTTGTCACTTCTCTGCAGCGTTACCGCACTGACGACAGTGATGTGGTCAGAAGTTTTAAATAGTCGTTTGCAATGCAGATGTGTCTCTGTGGGATGCTGCAACAGAAAGATAAATCTATCAACTGCTTTTGTTTACTCATGTACCTACACATGCACACAAGGGAACATTAGAAATGTGAAGGTCAGACACAGGCATTTATACTCGCTCCGCAAATACACGTGGTGGAGCAGCCGCAGAACTTATCCCAGCTCAGCTGCTGGTGGTGCGGGATAAATGGAGGACAGAGGAATGCAGTCCCAGTCGGGATGCTCTCCTTTGGGTTTGGAGCGTGACCAAGGCGGTCTTGGCTTGGCCACAGTTAGTCATGGATGCCTTTTTTTTTTCGTTTTTAGAAAACCACCTTTCTCTGCCTCAATGTTTGTACAGCTTACCACAGCCCCCCAAAATCCAACACCCACCCACCATGCAAGACAGACAGGCTTGTCGCAACTCCACATAGACAAGTAGCTTCTATGAGATGAATATTTGACCACATGAATAAATTATTTACTGAACAAAGATAAACATATTTGTTATATAGACTCAGCACTAATAATTAGATCTATTAGTTTTACTTTTTGACCAGTTTAAATTTTTATTTCTCATTTTTTCTCCATTTTAGCTATATAACGTTTGGTTTGTGACCACTAGTGCAATTTCTTTTACGTTTCACTCATCCAAATGTTCATGTCTTTTAAGACATTACGGTTGGAACTTCACATATGGGTAACTGTTATTTTCCTTGTAGCTTAAAAAACCTTGCTATGGAAATTAATATAAAACATTAAAAATGTTTACACTTTTTGGAAAGCTAAGCATTTTCAGATATTTTACCCCATAGATTCCAATCACATTTTCAGTCAAAAGCCGTTTGACTCTTATGTTTAATTTCTTTAACCCTTTTTTAAGCTCTGTTTGTTTGCTGAAAACTTAAACCAATTTCATTGAAATTGAAATCTTACTATGATCTTAGCTAACACGAGAACATGCTAACTCTTTAGCTGCTTTTTCAAAGAAGCTAAAGATATTTTTATTTCAACAGGCTTTTAAATACATAGGGCTATTATTTATAACTATTACAATGTTATGTGTTATTAACTAACATATTGTTATCTCATATGTTAAAGTGTAACTCACCCCAAAATCAACTTTTTTGCAGATACAAACTGAGCATAAGGGTTCTACGGTAATGTTACTGTACAATTCTTTAAATTTTTTCTGAACTTGTTTAGTTCTGCAATATTTGTCTTAAAATCGCAGGTTTGTTGTTATAACTCTACATCAGGATGAGTTACACTTTAAGCATAACATCTAAAACAGGTTAATGTGAGCCGATATGCTATAAATAACTAATTTGCTAATGCTGCCTAATGTAATAATCCTATTGCTTAACATCTCATAAAATTAGAATTTTTTCACACAGTTCTATAATTTCTTAATTCCAGACAGATTTTTATTGTAAATTATCCTTAAACCGTATTTGCTTCTGATAGAAAATTAGTCGACAATGTCTGAAAAGATAACACAATGCAAAAGGAGTATCACTGCATTTATCTGTTTTTATTTCCATTCAATAAAAATTGGCATGTCAAAAATCCTTGAATAAGATATTGATACTCTCAATTATCGATGGAGAAATCATTACTGGCATTACAGCAATCAAACCCTTCTTATAACTGCTGACCAGCTTTTTGCATGTATGTATTTAAGTATGTATTTAAGCTTTAAGCAGGGACGACGGTGCTTATGCTTATACTTTTACCATTTCAAAGTCTTTGAGTTTCAAAGGCCTCCTTACCATCTCCCAAATCTTTAAATGGTAAATGGCTTGCAAACGTCCAGCACTTTACTCTACATTCAGTCATTCACTCATTCATTCACTCATTCACACGCTGACAGTACAGACAGATTTACGCAAAATCATCCTAAAACACAGTGGGGCTTAAAAAATTATAAACTTCACTTCAGTTTAACTCAAACTCTGCATGGACTAAAAAAAACTGTTTTTTTTTTAGTCCATGCAGAGTTTGAGTTATGTGTGTACATGTAACCAGATAAATTAATAAGCCATATATAACGGCTACTTAACGACTTACTTTATGGCACCCAAAGACGCACAGAATTGCCTAGCATGTCATTTGCAGGGCTCTGTAACGTGACATTGATTCATTATTCATGCTCAGGGCATTATTATTCCATTGTATGGGGTGTAAAATGGGATCATTAGTGCTGAATTTGAGAATGTGGAAAAAAAATGATATATTGGGAAGAATAATAGTGAATGTTGTAGGCAGGAAACCCCAAACAATCCTGACTATTAGCAGATAAAGACTAGTAATTTCCCCAGAAGTAATTAGGATTAGCATAATTTGATGGAGAATGCATGAATGATGCAACCTTGATTGATACGTCGATTCTTCCTGTAATGAGTCCCTTATCTCCAGTCTCCGCTGAACGCTGTTGTGCGTGCGTCGCTCGAGGTTACATCCACCATGCTACTACACCTTCTTAAAGAGACTGCGTTAAGGAGCACCCTGCCTGTACACACGCACGCACATCCACAGAGCAGAGAGTAAGGGCAATGGTAGGATAGCACTGTCATGTAGCAACTGACTGAAGATGGTCCTTTTATCTTGACAGGCTACCAGTTAGAGCCAGACCAGGAAATATGATATGGCAGCTCATGTTCTCTTTATTCCTCTCAGAGAGACTGTCTGTGTATCTGCACGTTACAATCTGTTTGTGTGTCTGTGAGAGCGTGTGTGGGGCTTGGTGTCATTGTCCCTGTGTGCTCGTGTCCTTCAGCAACTCTGTGTGCATATTAGTGTGCAACTGCACAATATTATCAGCGGCCACGCATGTAGTCCGTCACTTTGAGCTGCTTTTAAGTGACAGCTATCGATTGGGTGTTTGTGTCTGCGCAGGGCCTTCAAAGCAACACCTTGCCCTCTGAGATTGTAACTTTAGAGCACACTTATTGAATACAGAGGCCGTGCTACACTGGCTTGACTTGAGCAACCCTTTTCCTGGCAACATCTGCATGTGTCTTGGTGAGGGTGTGCTCATTTTTCATTCCTCCTTGACCATACTGCTTTTTTTTTTTTTTTAACAACGTAATTGGCTTTTTCTCAAACTAAGTGACTCATCAAGTGTCAGCGCAGAAGAAAGGGTTTATGTGGCCACAGGCACGCTCGCTCCAGGCGTTGCGCTCGGATAGAATGCAGCTATTTAAATCGCGCAAAACGAGTCATTTTTGGGCCTTTTTTTTTTTTTTTTTTTTTTGCAGGCCATTTTGCAGAAACTTTAAGTTTTTCACATCTGATTGTGTGATGATTTTTGTAATATTTCAAAGATCCAAAGCAACAACCGAAAGGGTCTTGCAAGATTATTATCACCCTTGTCTATTTTAGTCTGCATTCTTCTCCTTGCATCTATTCCGTAGAAAATCCTGACAAATTACTCACCGGGAAATTGTTTAATTGTTTCTTATCATGCATGCTGAATCAAATGGTGTCACATAGGTACCATAGCACATCACATTTCTTTTTAAATTGTATTACATTGCATCATTTTCTGTTATTGGATCAGATTGTATTATATCATATCATATTTTGAATTGAGTTTGCACATGTTTTCAGAATGTGTGAGCATGTTAACATTATTGTGCCCACTTCACTGCTGTCTCCTTAATCCTACCTGGCTTTGAGTTTCCAAAACCAGGATAAAGAATTCACAGAGCACGGTTCCGAAGGTCTTTGTAATTATATAAAAACAAACTTTATATGAAAAGGGTTCATGCAGGTTGTTACATTTTTAACTTTTAGCATTTGTCAACTTCATTAAGCACTTGAAAACAAATTGCGTGCATAATTTGCCACATTGTTGTGAATTAGTACAAGGCTATCTTTGGCTTCTACCGCAAATATGTTTTCAGTCCTTTATTAAAGGATTTTATAAATCCAGCTAATCAAACAGCTCCAGAGTTATTTTACCCATTTAAGTCTAAGGCTTTACAGCAACAATAAAACAAAACAGCTATTATTTTAAATGGTTAGGTTACATTTGTTAAACATCTCAATGTAACAATAATTTGTATTTCCAAGCATAAAATTATGCTAATTTAAAATGCTTCCAAGGGTTGTCTATAATTGTATGCTAAAAAGGCCCATTCAACAGAGGGCATTTTCCTGGTGAGGCAAAGTGTTAATTATATCTCAATGATACACTGATTTCCTTCTCACACAATAAAAAGTATATATCTGGACCAAAGCTTCTTTTTTTTTACAAGTACAAATTCACACCTATTATAGGAAAGCCAACAACTTGCCACTATCAAAGTTTTAAAGCAATGTCTCATAACATCTTTAGTTTTCTAGCAACATTCTTTTAATCTCCTTTTTCTTTTAGTTTAACTTGCGTTTTTGTGTCTGACTTTATCAGCAGAAATACTAATAAGAAATTCTCTAAAAAGGTCTTCTGTTGCCTCCAATGAATATAGTCAGGATGGAATGAAAGCACACACTCAATAGACCCCAGGGCTTGATGCACATAAAGGCTTTAATCAGGTTCTTAAAAGGAAATGTCTCCCGAAAGCACTAGATATGTGCAAAATAGCCATAGAATTTAAAGGAAAATTGCATGAAAACTGAGGACTGTGTATTTCGTTGCTACATCTGACATTACCAATACTTCTTTGAAAAATGTTATTTTATTTTAGATCATTTTGCATATATCTACATTTAACAATTAAAGGGAAAAAAAGTCACAACAACATTTTTACCCCAATCTTTAATCTGAATAGTCTTATTTTATATTTTAGATATTATACTTTAAGCATTCCTTTGAAATTCTTTGGGTGGGTCTGAACGATGGCAGATTCATAGATCAATCATAATGACTCAACTATTCAACCTGATAAAAGCACAATTCAAGCCTTTTGCGTATCCATGTCTCTGCGTTATCAATTTTCTGTAGTTTAAAGCTTTGATAATTGTATGATCTTGTTATTGTGCAAACATTACATAACAGGGAGTAATAATGCAAATATCAGACAGAATAACTGCACAGCAAAGGAGCAAAATGGATCTATTTCTAGTGCCAGTTCACAGTCAACTCCGTCTTCTTCAACTGACCCCAGAAAACCTCTTTCTACCTTCCGTCTGTACGCTCATTCTCTTCCTTTTCTCCTCTCTCTCTCTCTCGTCTCTCCTTCCACCTCTCAGAATATGGGTCAGCATTTCTAAAATCCTCATTCTGGTTTAAAGTTTGATAAGTGCACTCCAGGTGGTAATGGGGTGAATATTAAATTTGTAATCAGCAGTTTCAAGCATTCACCATTGGAATATTCTGGTTATTAAAGTGAATCATTTCCCAGAGGAGCTTCAGTTACATTACCTGCTTCTCCCTAAACGTGGAGTTAAAAGGCTCTAATGAGTGGAACTAACAGGAAATGGGCTTTATTTATATTGTCACCTCAGCCAAATTAAAAAGATCGAAATTTCTTCATGAAGAATAACCATGCAGTCATTCTATGTATGTTGAAAATATACAAAAAAATTTGGGGGGGCAGCATGTGCCTTAAAATGCAATGCCAGGGTTGCAGGATATTTTAAATCTGTCATAAGTTAAATATCGACAGGAAAGTTTAATTAAAGAAGGAATTGTGCACCAGATAAAAATTGTTTATGCTCACATGAAATTAAAGGTACCACTGAATGTTTTCAGGATGCAAGCAAATATTACATGTAGCATTCTACAGTCAAAATCTCAGTCTAAAAAAATAACAATTTGGAGAACTTGGGTAAAGATAACTATCAGACCTAGAACTTTAGAAGCTAAGAACGGTGTTGTCTAGTTTAGCACATGCATCTGGTTGAATTCATGCAGCTCTTTTGAAGTGCCAGTAAGACTGACAGTGCTGCCGATTTAAATAAAGCCGCGGTATATGGGCAGAAAAAGATCTGAATGTCTGAAATTAGGGATTTCATTATGTTGAAATGGTATCTTATCAAAAATGTCTGGATTAGATGCTGTTTGAAATTATTGCAATCGTTCCCTTTATCTACTGTACAGCCACATCCATAAACACATATTCTCAAGTACTTTAACTTTATTGAAGCTTTCCCGTTTATGCTACAATATATCAAAGGGATTTATTGCGATTTCTGAATTTGTCTCAGCTTTACAGAAATATAAGTGAACTTCTGCTTCCCAATGTGGTCTTTGGTCTTTGGGGCACAGCGTCCTTCAGCAAGCTGGAAAAAATAAACAGGAAACCTTCTTTGATAGGTGGAGGTCCTTTCGAAATGTCTTTTTAAATTCTGCTTAAGCTGACATTATTTACTAATATGGTCTCATATTTCTGTCAAGTGATTCATCCTGAGTTTTCCATAGGTCGCTTATCAGATTCCCGGACCGCTGACATTTTGCTCATTGACGCTTTTCATATAAAAATATTACAGTATGTAGCCGACTCTGTTTTGGGCTTTTGATTGAAGTTATTTGTCATCTGGGCTGTTTTGCCTGTTCTACACAGCTGGTCTTAGTTTGACAGTTTTACGCCCACACTTCTTTTGTATTTGTCCCTCAGTAAATATTAGCTTATAGTTTTTCAATTTATTCTGTCAAAGGCGAACATAGTTATGAAGCGGAAAGAAAGTGATTCAGGATTTCAAGACATTTTTTCTACACATATAAGGCTTAAAAGTGTATTTGGCTTATTTTTTCTGTCGCCTTTACTCTGACAACCCAAAAATAAAACCCAGTTCAACTTAGTAGACAGAGTCTTTCTGAGTGGAATTTAGTCAATCCAGAAGCTCTGTGAGATCCTCAGAGGATTTCTTTAGAGAACATTAGTGAATAATCAGCGTGATGAAGAACGGGAAATACAGCAGTCAGACCAGGGATAAAGTTGTGAAGAGGTGCAGAGGAGGGTGGGGTATAAAACTATATTATTCACAGAACACTGGCCAATCAATTGCCCCTAAATAAGGAGAGCATGGCACAACGGCAAGCGTACTAACACTCGGTGGTCCACCTAAACTGATCAAGGACAGCATTAATCTCATAAACAACCAGACCTTGGAAGAACTGCAGAGGATTTTCACAGGAAGCCTCATTTCCAGTCTGCCACAAGCTCATGTAAATTACACCTTTTACGTTAAGAAGAACCTTCTTTACGTAAAAGGTTTCAAAAATGTCATTTTATAGCCATGCAAAATGCTTCATGTGGAGGAAAACTAACACTTCACATCACCCTGAGCACACCCAGTGGTGAAATATGGTTGGGGCAGCATCGTGCTGTGACGATTCTTTACCTCACAAGCAAAAGGGATGCCGGGCGGAATTGATGGGTAGATTGATAGAGCTAAATACACGACAGTCTCTGCAGAAAACCAGCTAGAGGCTGTAAAACACATTAAACAGGTGTAGAGGTGCCCCTTCAAGCAGAACAATGAGCCTAAACATAGACAGCTGTAGATAGCTACAGATAATGATTCTGGTCAAAGCATATTCATGTGCTAAAATGGCTCCTTCTCGATGAGCCAGTGGAGACATACCAGAAAAGACTTGCAGCTGTGGTTGCAGTGAAAGGTGGTTCCATTTGTTATGTGTTTTTTTTTTTGTGTCCAAAACTGTGTATCATCTGTAGCAGACTCCAAAAACCCAAAGAAGTACAGGAAAGTTTTTATTTGTGAGAGAAACGTGAGGGATTTTACTGCGTTTTCAACATTTTATCACTGCAAGTATTTATCATCCATTTGCTTTGAGATGTTTCAGAATAAGTCCTGTTCTGCACAAAGGAGGGGAAACTCTATCTTTAGGTGTACAAATCAACACACGCATAAGGAACATTTTGTTTTCATCATTTAACCAAACTCCACCACGCTCTATTTGTCATGATCTCTCAGCTGAATTTACTTGCTTTTCAGCGTAACAGAGGCGTTGGACGCGCTGTATAATTGCAGGTACTCCAAAAATAACCCTAACCTTTTATTAAAAAAAAAAAAAGAAAAGAAAGGAAATCTGTTCTTTTAAAGACTGCCTACTTGAATCGGGACATATTACTCTGGCTCTTCATATTTCCACAATTAAAGAGCCACCCCTCCTAGAGCCACTCTAACAGCTGGCCATTAATCAGTCCTTGCGCTCGATTTCTCTTCCACCACAGGTTATGATTTTCACATTACCCGGCTCTCCCTAACCACCATCCAACAAGAAAATGACCCCTCTCCTCCACCGCAGCAGAAATGAGAGGGAAAGTAACATCCTCTCTGTTTGTATAAACCTTCCACATGTATGACAGGGTAAAAGTACGGTTTCATGCGTACTTAAACAGCTGCGAGTTTATGCTTAACCCCCCCTGCCTGAAAATCGTGCAGCTATTATTCTGTTCTAATTACACTTTCCTCCTGAAACAGTGGATCACAGGGCACCATTGACTGCTTTTAATCCGCCACCGAATTTTAATTAACACAGACGTGACCCCCGTCTCCGATACATCCTGCTGAACGTCGGGATCACAATAACTCATAAATCACAGTCGCAGATTTCATTTCCCCCCCCCCCCTGCTTCCCGCTTTGATGAATTTCCAGATGGGGGCTGCTGACTGTTAATGTCGACCAAAATATGAGAGACAGACAGAGAGGGAAAGTGTGTTGGAGAAAGAGATGGATAGGAGAAGGCGGTAAGAAGATGAACAGCGAGGTTAAATTCTGGGAAATTTATAAAGTGTGTCTTTATGAGGATGAGAGAGGGAGAGAGAGAGAGAAATGGCAGCTGCTCTCGTATGCCGTCAAATTTTGGGAGATTTGTTACCGGGGAGAGGATTATGGAGGCTGTGAAATGGGGTTGAGTTAATATGCTGGCCATTGAGGAACACGACGTGGGTCTGCCAGCTTTAGTCGCCAAAAATCAAAAGGCAGAACAGTAGGAAAGTGGTCTTTTCAAAAAATTAATGAACGCTTTGTATGTTTACACAAGCATCTGCAATATTCTTTGATAAGGGTTTTTGAATTGCGGACTTTTTCACAAATGATCATTACCTTAATTGAAATTAATGCACACGAGCTGTCATCAAACCCCAGCCTGCCACAAACAGCTACTCAGTCTGCCTTTTGTTTATGGGGCTTTGCTCAAAGTGTGTGTAACTGTGTGTGAATTAGTGGATCAGAGTGTGTGGAGGTAGAGGTGGGCAGGGTGCCGGAGTTTGTTATTACTAAATCGCTCATCCATGCTACTAATTAAGATGCATAGCATCCCCCTATGAACGTCAGTGTCGCTAATTATCAAACAATGTACTGCTCACCAGATATGAAAACTGGCAGCCTCTGTAGTCATGTTACCAACCTATTACTGCTACAATTACCAAGTGCCTGTCATTCTCCTTGTTAGTCATCTGCACTCGTATTTTCTTAAACTAATGTTTATTATTTCTCATTTCTTTGCTTTTTCTCCCCCTTGCTTTTAAAGGTTATGGCTTTGTGGATTTTGACAGTCCAGCTGCAGCACAGAAGGCCGTGTCGTCTCTCAAAGCCACCGGGGTGCAAGCCCAAATGGCCAAGGTAAGGAGGCCATGGGTCTTCATGAGGTTCTCGCGTTTTATTTGTAGGGGAAAATATCACAGTTTAAATGTATTTAAACAGTAATTGTAAACAAGAATGTCTAGTAAGGTCTAACTGCTTTTATTTAAAGCTGAAAAGCAACTATTGTTCCTTCTGTTGCTTCAGCCATAATAATGTTAAATTTATCCTTATTGGTGGTTTAAATTCAGTACATAAACCCAAGCAAACACTGATACGACACCTGCTAAACGGCTCTTTTATTCTGGATTGGTTTTCTATTACTTTTTGAACAGAAATTATGCGTCTTTCCGGTTTTCTGTAGGCTCCTATAAAGTCCTCACAATTATTCAATACAATCAGCTCAGTTTTAGGCCTTGAACAACCTTCAAATGTTCACTTTGTCAAAACATTTTAGTTTTTTTTTTCTTTGACCCTAACTTTTTTCATTTCCTAATCACAGTTTCCACTGTTAAATTTTTGAGAGCAACATTTATTTGTTCAGTGTGTTGCAGCTTTGGTTGTGAATTGAGATGCTGTTGCATTGTGACAGAACAACAAGACCCATGATGCAGCGTGACAAGCAATCATGTTAGAAAGATCTTATCACCGGGCACACGTTTACAACGGGGTTTAGTATTTAACAAAGTTTGGTATGAATGTTGGGAACTAAATTGCAAGCTAAGTCAATCACATTAATAGAGCTTGCTGTAGACAAGAAGAAGAATGTGGAGGTCAGGTAATCTAGATGGAGCCTCTCTGCTCAGGTAGAAGCCGTAGCTTTACAGGCAGGCCACTCATCGCTTGCTAACTGTGCTTTCAAAACAGTGCTGCTCCAAAAAAGTCATATGGGAGTGGTCCTTCAGTTTTCACTGCATTACTTTGTATGATTTGACTGGCAATATTTCAAAACAGCATCGTTTGTCTTGTAGGTGAGGAAAAACTATAATAGCTTTCTTTCAGCCAGCTGACCAGAAGTGTGCAGTGACACTGAATTACATTATTTACTATAATGCAGGAGAAAACTTTGGTCATGCCAGTGTTTGATCTATTTTTTTTTCCCATTTAAACTATCAAATTTGGCAAATCTAATCAGTTGTGATGCTGTAACGTTTGAGAAGTCCTATCTTACCTTGACACCGGTAACCAACCCATGCCTGGTAATGACTCCAAGTCCTTGTGTCAGACATTCATTTCCTGTAAAAGCTTTATGTTGTGGATTTAGCACACTTAATAGTTTTGGATGGATCTGAAAGGCTCCCACAAACATGCCTTGGACCATAAACACGTTTTTATTGGATCTAATTTTCCACAACATGCTGCAGTTTAATGACAAACTTTAATATAAAAAAAAAAAAAAAGAAACCTGTTTGGTGCGGGATGTTAGCTGCTTTCCTTTCTTTCCTCTGTGACCCATCGAAAGGTGACTGTGGGGTATGTACATCTGTTTATCTTTTCTGACACTGTGCAAAAGGACAAGATGTGGACAAATGAGGGCCCAGCTTCAGAGAGGTGGCGTGGGCTGAATGTCGAGTCGTGCGTCTGTGGGTTTATTAGTTTGTGTGGAATCGTTGTATTTTATGGCCAGTGTGTCTGCTTGTGGTGAGCTGGATCTGCTCTCAGTGAACTTTGACCAGCCTCTTTTGTTGTGTTGTGCTGTGTTATTAAAGCATTAAAGTAGAAGCAGACGAGACACGCTGTTCCAGGCCCATAAAGAGAGGCACAGTGAGTTGCTCAATGAAGAAATCCAAAAGTTTCTGGCACAACTTCACCGACTCCCGAGGCGTGTGGAGAGGGTAAAAGATCTGGTGAAGCGAAGACTTTAGCAGCGCTTCCAGGGTTGGGAAACAACTTTATCTGCTGACCAACGCCGTTCAGCTTGTGGCCCTCATCAGGGTCATTAGAACCCGAGGCCCAAACACATGGGTCAGCAAATAAAGTTGCTTCCCAATACTTCAAGCGTTGCTGGAGTCTTCGCTTCCTCAGTTGCTCAATAAAGGCCATGTCGGCAAACATAGACCTAAATGGAGAAGCGTTACACCGGCAAGACATAACCTGATTTGCCTTTTAAACAGAGCATCTTGAGTGGTTAAATTACCACAGTGACTTAAATGCTACACAACTGGCAGTCTGACAAGAAATTATGACACCATGACAAATGTTTTTACTGGTATTGTCCTCTCTCGACGCACTGGCTTTAATTTCACAGCTTTTTTGTTATTTTTACATTTTAATTTACTGGTGCGGTTTCCTAGAATTAGAATACCATCATATAACCGTAAACATATTACGAAATGTGCACCTTTTTCTACCACACTGTTGCCTTCCACACAACTTTCCATTATATGTGTTGGTCATAACTTTATCTTTTAAAAATGCATTTTTTTTGTTTGACAGGGTAAAATTCTAATTTTCTGAGAAACTAAAATCCTGTTCTTTCATTAGCCATCACCAGTCATTATCACAATTGACGTAAATGCTTTGGATATATCACACACCATTGTCAATCTATCACATAAAGCATTCAGAGGTTTTGAATTGAATTATAGAAACAAATAACTTTTTCAATTATGTCCTAATTTATTGAGATGCACCTGTATCTCCTTGTTAGTGGAACAAAGGTCCGTTGTTAAACAAAGCCCAGCAGGAGCCTTTCCCTTCGCCGCTCTGGCATCAATCAAATATTCGAGTGTGTCCGAATATATAAACAGGTAGGAAAAATGTCGGCAGCATTGAAGCAATAAATATGGTGATGACTTTGAGGGGTGCACCATGAGTTATTTTCACAGATGAGATGTAAGCATTTGATCCCATCCCCAGAAATCCCTCCCCCCCCCCTCCCCAACTTGAAGCCAAAAGAACGGCTGATGAGATGGAGAATGGCGCCAGTGAAGATGACAGAACTGATGATAACGATGAAGGGGGCGATTATTTTGATCAAATGGGATGGGGTCTGACAGGAGGAGATGATATCCCGCGTGGTGCTCAGGTGTGCCATTTCTCAAATGCACCATTTGGCCGTTTCCTCTCCCCACCAGTGTCCTTCTTCCAATATTTATAAGAGGGCAGGCTCTCAGAATACAGATAGGATCTCTGTCCATCTCATTTAAGGGCAGCATTTTGCATTGCTCACCTTTTCTGAGTCAATATTTTCATCTGAGGGGGTTCCATGTCCCAAAACAAAGGAGCTGACCTTTTTTTGGAGAATCTTTGTTTGCTTGTGTGCGTGGGTGCATTCATGAAATCATTTTCTATTAGCATTTATGTATAATAGTTGAGCTTTGAATGCTCTCTTGCTCTGTTTGCTCAACTGGACAGGCCAGTATTCTTTGTGTGCCGCAACCCTGTGCTTTTATCACACTTGCGAGAGACATTAAGGAGTAGTTTGCTTTTATAGACTCCCTCTGCATCTCTCTAATGTCTCTTTACCAGGTATCACTACCATCACTCTACCAGCTCCACTTCCTAATGTCCTCCCCCTGTCTTTTTGCTCTTTTTTTCTTTTCTTTGATGCATTTTTTTCCTGCACACATTAATACCCTTCTTTATTTTCACCTCCACCACCTGTTGCCCTGCCAACATCCAATGCAATTCATTCCCATCAATAATTAAGCGCACTGTTTTGGGGTCTGTCTACCTGCCAAATTGCCCTTGACACCAACCCATTTTGTCATAGAGCACAGCAGAATTTCAAAATGTGACATTGAAAAAATATTATTTTTGAATATAAAATATTCAATTTTATATTCTAATTATTCTTTTATTTCAGAAATACTTACATTTGTATTCTATATTCTTATGTAAGGCAATAAATTGTCATGTTCATTTATTTTTTGTTATACATTTCTTTAAAAAAGTAAAAATTAATAGCAGAGCAGTATTTCCTACAACAGGGAGAAAAGGCAGATGAGTTCTGAGGTGAATGTAAATCAGGAAGAACATTTCTAATGCCACAGACAACTTCCATATAAGGAATGCGCTGCCTGATTCTTTCACTCCCCTTGCTCCATTTTGTCACAACCAAGTAATAAACGAATAGCAAGTTAGAGCCAGAGGCTTTGAGCTCATTAAATAAAACCGTCACAGTAATCAAGTTGTGCCTTTTCCCCCTGCTTTGATGCCGTTAAAGCGCTTTTATTAAGATGCCTTATTTTAAACACAATGGCAAAGGAGGCAAGAAACAGAGGGGAAAGAGAAGCCATCATTTGATTTTTCCTCTTCCTTCTTTTCCAGAGAAACAGCTCGCTGTCTCTCTCCTCTAACTCCCCTCGGAATTTAAAATACCAAGGCAGTAGAGATGAAACATTGCCTTCCTTTTGTCTTGCTCTCCCCCGGAGACTTTGACAGTGAGAGGGAGGAGGGCCATAATTAAGACACCTAAAGGACACTTCCCACCGTGCACCTCCCTGTCACTCACCTCCACACAAGCCCCGGATAAGAGCACTTAGCATAGGTTACAGGGGGTTTGTTGGTATTTGAGCGTCCAGGTTTGCGCGTGAACCTGACACTGTACCGTGTGACAGTTTCTTCATATGTTTACGTGCACAGTACAGACAAATGCGATGAATCATAGCCCCGATTTTGTCCTAATTGGTGCAAATATATTGTTTTTTATCTTTAAAACATATGAACTTCAGTATATGAACAAGGTTTTTATTGTTATGACAAAAAGGGAAGCGGTACAACTGAGCAAAGATCAAAGGTAACAAGAAAGTTCAAATTTGTAGTAAGATAAAATTTGTGGTAGGAAGCCCATCGTTGTTTAAAAGTTAGATCACCTTTATCTTGTATGCTGTCATGAAATCATGCTTAATATAAATATTTAATAACAGAAAATATTTTTTATATCTTTTATTTAGAATTTAATTTTATACAGCATAAAAGCACCAAAGATAAAAACAATAGATACAAATATTATATTAACACATTGCAATACATAGATACATACATAATACAGGGGCATTACAAGGGATTCCACTTGAACCACACCACAACCACTTTCTCTCATTGGATTTATCTATGAATATTCAATAGATAGTCATAGCTATATACATATGGTGTTTATATAATCACAGTAATTCTTGAGGTGTATTTCTTTCTCCTAATGAGCAATGACCAATATCCATCAGGGCCATTCCTGTGAAAGTCTTGTAGTGCTGAGGCGGCACGTTCCGTCATTATTAATTCTACAAAGTCTCCTAGCCAGTTGTTCATATTAAAACAGCTGAGCTTTCACACTTTCAAGTTCATCAATATCATCCTCTTCACAGCGAGAGCTGCAAGTGTTATTAGTTGCTGCCTTACCTTGGTTGTCGCACCATCTGCCTTCGCACCCAACAAACCCATCTCAGGGCCTGCAGTCACACTTTCTCCCATAATTGAGGATAGACATTCTTGAACTCCTTCCCAAAGTCTCCTTACTTAAGGGCATTTCCACAACAAATGTCTTAAGCTTCCTTTCCCCCCATATCTATGCCAACACAGTTCTGACACCTGAGGGTTCATTTTGTATAGCCTGTATGGGGTTATATATATGTTCAATAAAAAATTTTCATCTGGATAATTTTATTTCTCACACATTTTGACAAATAATTTGTACATTGAATTCCATTGATCAGTTGATAGTTGTTTTCCAAACCGATGCACCCATTGTTGCTTAACTTTATCAATATCAGTACAAAAACAGGGAGAAATAACTTTGTACAATTTCGATACCATTGCAATGTCTGAGTTTGACGTCCAGATCCTTATCTGACGCCAGAGTGTTACCCGGAGTTTAATATTTCTGTATTATAGTTCTGAGTTGCAAATGTTGTAAAACGTATGAATGGCTCCACTTATAGTTATCTTGGACATGATTAAAGTCCATAAATTCCCCTTCCTCCACAATTTGTGCCACTTTATTTACATTTTGTTTCTCTCAAACCTTATTGACAAGAGTCTTCCTCCCTTCCCAAAATAAAGGATTCCTCCGTCGTGGGCACGAGGGCAATTTTAACCCATTTAAACAATAAAATAATGTTAAAACTATAGAAAACAAAAACGGTTTTAAAGGCTATCATATGCTTTAAACCAGAGTAAAATTCTGATTAGGTTTGTGCGTTAAAAAATAAATCAGGAGATGATTTACAAAATGATCAAAGCTCACTGTCAGTTAAATGTAGGGGTATGAATAATTTTTTTTGTTTGTTTCACAATTTGCATTTAAACCAAGAACACTTACCATTTTTTTTTCTTAGTGCAACAGCTTTTAAAGAGGTTTTATAATAATCACATGCATCTGTGGAACACATTCTTAAATGGAGATGCAATATCAAGGAACCCGCGGCACAAATGTTGTGATGGTCCTTAGGAAAAAAAAAAAAAACATTTTTAGAATTAGACACTGCAGCTCTAAAATCAAAGAAAATTGGAGATCTTTGTCGGCCAGAAAAGGTTACCACATTTTTTTTTTGGAGAAAAAAAATAACAAAACCTCTTCGTTTACCAGATCTTATAAGGCTTTAAGGAGATAAGTTATTTTCCTCATCACCTTTTGAGTGTGAGAGGGTTGATAAACAAAGCACAGGCACCTATTTGCTTCCTCACAGCACGGACTCTGCTCTCTGCGCCACTTTGTTCAGGTAGCTTTCGGAAGCGAGAAAACTGACACATCGAGCAGACAAAATGATAACAGGCAAACGCCGCATCAAGCCTCGCAGATGCAAACCTGTCAACCAGCCGCTCGCCTCACTCTCCACAGGCTGCCATTTTCCCCTTGAGCCAATCAGACTAAATTATGGGAAGGGCGCCCTCGATTGTGGTGTCTGTGTCGGAGAGGTAATTCCGCCTGACAGCTGCTTGCTTTCAGACAACAGCCAGTCTTTATGGAAATCATTCTTCCCCATTCTCGCTGAAGTCGGCTTCTGCTGATAACAGCCCGGATGAAAAACAAAGCTGTCCCTTTTCAACTTTTTTTTTTTTTTTTTTTTTCTGCGCATTTTCCAGCGTGTACAGCCGAGAATTAGCATAGCAACGCTAATACACCATGGAGGGTTTTTGTTTCCAGTATGAACTTTGACTAGAAATCTTACGATACTTGTAAAGATGAAAGAGCATAAATGTAAATGAGTTAGCTCGTTCATGCAAAGTGTCTTGTTTTTGCTTTAAATTATTTATTAATGACATGTTGGATATTTATTCCTTATTGTCTGGGGAAAAGGAGATATTAGAAAATTATAAAATGTGTATGGAAGGGTTTTTAAAACATTATGCACAAACTGTGGCCTCAGCAGGGATTTACAAATTTGGGCACAAGTAGGCAAAATATATAAAGTTATGTTTAAAAACTATTAGAGCCTATTTTTTGCTGTTTTTTTGATAAAAAATAGTAGTAACAAACACATAATTGTGTAATGGTTTCATTGGGGGATAGGTCTTATAGCATTCACTGGACCTCTGTGAGCAGCATCCCACGTGCGCACTGCACTGCAAGAAGGGAACTAAAAGTAAGTAAAATATTCTTGAAATTAGTGCATTTTTCCTTGATTTGAGCAGGTAAATAAGATTATTTGTCAATGGTATAAGATTTTTGCACTTAAAATAGGAACAATTCATCTCCATCATTTTTCAAGTGCAGGATATCTAATTATCTTATTTTATGGATAATACTACTAATCCCATTGGCAAATAGTATTATTTACCTACTTAAATCAGTGGAAAATAAACTAATTTCAAGAAAATGTTACTTACTTTTAGTTTTTGCAGTGTGAGGCTACACCAGTGTTACACCTGTCCAAAACCTGAGATTATAACAAGTTACATGACTTACTAAAATAATCAAATTACAGTAATCATTTCTTTTACATTACTTAATGTAGATACAAATGGCTTAACCCTATTACATGAAAAAGACAAAATTCTTGGATTTTATTTATGAGCCGTCTGTTTTATGTCAGAGTAGGGGTCCTGCTAAGGAAGAACTGAGAGACATGTGCATCTTTCAGAGTTACAGTTTCAACTTTTTCAACTTTTTTTTTTTTTTTACATTTTGTGCAATGAGATTTAGCAAAAGCGTGTGGTAGTGTGCAGCCTCATTTCTGTCAATCTGCTAGAGGGCAGCTGTGGCTACAATGTAGCTCACCACCGTCAGGGTGTGAATGTGTGCGTGAATGGGTGAATGACTGACTGTAGTGTAAAGAGCTTTGGGGTCGTCGGACTTGATAAAGCACTATACAAATAGAAGCCATTTACTAAGCCATTTATATATAGTTCTGTAGTCCTCGGGCATGCGCTCATAAAATAAGAAACATATAAACAGGGTTGCTTTTCAAAAACAGATCGAACAAGGCCGGTCAGAAATCAACAAACGCTGTGCACTGCACAGGAGTCCAACTGCAGCTGATAACACCAGCGGAGCAGCAGAGCTCCAGAAACAAACAGCAGGTGTAGCGCTCAAAGGCCAACAAAACTGGTTGAAAAACAGCACTTGCGATCTCAGATAAGCATATCCTAGAAGCACAGCCACACAAACAGCTGACATGCAGCAGGAGTAACAAAGACGCAGACCGCCACCTGTCCAACTATAAGGCGTCTGCCCCACCCATCAATCAGTGGTGCGCTCTGATCAGCAGCTGGCGCACACAGGGTGGGATCATGGAGCAACATCTCACCAGAATTGCAAAATGGTACAAAATAACTTGGTTTATTATTACTTTCTTTACGGGTCCACTTGGATTTTATTTTCTGTGCAGCATAGATTTGCTGTGCGCACTGAATCGAGGTGCAGTGTACGACTGCGCATGCTCACAGCTTCCAGGGAACAGTGTATAGCGGCAATTACAGCACATGTCATCTCAAAGCACTTCACAAAGTAAAATTCAATCAAATCATCCAGATAGATTGGTCAAAATGTTTCTTATCCAAGGAAACACAGCCGATTGCCTCGAGTCTTGACAAGCAGCATTCACTCCTCCTGAAAGAGCGTAGAGCCACAGGGAGAGTCGTCTGCATTGTTGATGGCTTTGCAGCAATCCCTCATACCGAGCATGCACGAAGCGACAATAGAGAGGAAAACTCCCCTTTATCAGGGAGGAGAACCTCCAGCAGAACCAGGCTCAGTGTGAACGTTTCCAAACTTTGTAACTTTATAAGTTATAAAGTTTGGAAACCACTTATTACGGGTTTTAAACACACTAGCAATTTAAACTTTTCCATCCTTGCTAACAAAACAGCCGAGGGTCTGTCAAATCGGAATGAGAGCATCTGTGAAGAGCAATTTTCAAGTCTTGCCACAAATTCTCATTTTTATTTAGGTCTGGACTTCTGGGTGTCTTTTGCAATTTATAACAGCTTTAGATTATCTACTTTACTATCAACTCTGAGCGGTTTCCCTGTCCCTACTGAAAAAAAGCATCCCCACAGCATGGTGCTGCTACCTCCGTGTTTCACTATGGGTACAGCGTGTTATAATGTGCAGTAGTTTGCTGCCATACAAAATTTTGCCACTGCTTGTAAAAGATGGTAGCCTACTAATAAATAAACACAATGATTTTTTTTTTTTTTTTACTTTTAGGTATCATGCTATTTCTCATTGACTTACTAGCCATCTGCTGGCTTATGTTTGAGTTCCTCCATCAGCAATAATTAGGATTTCATGTGTGGGTCTTTAATGTGGGTCCGAACCGTAATTGTTTTGGATCCATCAATCTAAAGGGTCATTCATCAACAAGCAGTAGCAATTCTGGACCTGTATCCTTTAGTGTAAGTAGTAATGAAACCTTTTGTACGTCTTTGGCAATTTTTATAGGCTTCTTACAAGTAAAAGCTGACAGAGGCGCTACTTCCCACTCACTTTGCAAATAGAAGGGAAATTATGTTAAAAGCGTCATTAATATGCATCCTTGAAGAGAATCACGGATGTTTGATAAAAACCAAAGAGCCACTGGTCCATCAAGCAGTAATCAACTCCAGAAGCTTCAACAGTGTGAAACAAACTTGAGTGATCGGCTCTGCTGTCACTTTCTCATGAATTTTCACTTTCACTTACTGTCCCTCGCCCTGTCTCTTCGGCTGTCTGTTCCTCTCCCTCTCCTGGGGAAAATTTCCTGTCAATATCACATTTATATTCATGTGAAAAGGCACGAATCCCCCCTGGGTGGTCTGCAGTCAGTCAGCAGTCCTCTTAGTACCCTTTAAAGGTGACTCCTCTGACGTCTCAGCTCCGCTGGTACACCGGCCGGCATGGTTCGGCTCAACACAGGGTGACCTCTAGGCGGTAATCAAAGGGACGGCTGACAGTGCTGTTACAGTTGGTTGCTGACAACAGCTAGCCTAGTGAGGCCTGGTTTTTCCCACGGCGTGGGTTAAATCTGGAGAGAAAATGAGCCGGGAATACAGCGTCCTCTTTATACAGCGGGCTAATTGGACAGACACTGTAGATTCAGGTGCTCGCTCAGCAGCATCACGCACCTTTCGGAGCGATATGTGCCACTTTGAATGTAATGCCAATTCCCCTCTGACATCTGCCTCAGTGTTTGTTGGCAGAGCATATGGCGCCAATGCGGTGATCAGCACTTTTCCTCTGAAGCTGCCATCAACATGGGCATCCTAATGATCATAGCTACTCACAACTCAAGCCTTCCATATTTTATGTTCACCAGAGTCAACATTTATCTACAGCTAAAAAAAGATTCGGAATAATGATCTTCACCGCCCAAGCATGGCATGTAAATATTTCACTTTACGTTTTAGCCCTCTACAGTGCAAGGATTTTTTTTACAAAGGAGGTGGAAATGCTTTATGATCAAAGAACAAAACTAAACTTGCTCTGTTTTCAGGACGAAACTATGGGTTTTTGGTTTATTTTTCATTAATATAGATCTGACAGTTTAAAATGTTATTTTTCACTGTGCTTTTAAGACTTTCAATAATAATAATAAAAGCATTAACATACAAATTCTTGTAAAAATGTCCATATGCCTTAACGTCTTTCATATTTTGTCAAATTATAACGACAAGTTTCAATGTATTTTTATCAGGTTTGGACCATTTTCGAACAGAAGGTTCTGCCCCAGGTTAGAGGGAAAACAGCAATTTTCAAATCTTGTCACAGATTCTCTGATGTAATTAGATCTAGACTTTGACTAGGCCATTGTAACACATTATCATATCTAATATAAACCATTCTAATTCGGTTCTGGTTGTAAAGTAAAACTCTATCCCAGTTTCCAGCTTATAGGTTCCTCCTGCAGAAGATACCCCACTGTGTGATCCTACCACCGCCGTGTTTTGCCAATGGGAATGGTGGGCTGTGTCACACATGGAGATGTTGCATGTAAGCAAACAATTTTGTGTGATGTCGTCTGACCAGAGCACCTGTTTGCTACGTCCCCCTTCATGCCTGGACTTCTTATAGCTTCCTTTCAGCAATGTCAATCCTTGCCACTATCCATAAAGCTCAGATTTGTGGTGAAAAACGTCAATCAGAACAGCAATGAAACAAGACACCAAATTCTATTAGTTTGGTGATTTCAGAAGACATTTGTTGCCCTGGATGTTATTTGGGACTATCAGAGTAAAGGGGGCTGAATACAAAAGCATGCCACACCTTTCAAGATGTTGGGGGAGGGGGGGAGGGGGGGGGATAAAATTGAAAACTATCAACATTTACATCATACACTACTTTTTCTTGGTTTGTTGCATCAAATCCCGTTAAAATACAATGAAATTTGTAGTTGTGACATGACAATTATTTAAGGACAATAAAAACTTTGAGCGTGAGAAGCAGGTATTTGCAAATAAGAACAACATCTGCAGTATCTTTAGTGTTTGGAGATCATTTCACTCTCCCAAAAAAGATAAACTTTCTCAGTAATGTCTGACTTTTTGTGCCAAAGTTAGCTCAGCAGTGGCTCATCACACCACCCCCTCCCTGTTCCTGCTGCAGAAGTGATAGTTTTGAAGGGCAAAGCCAGTGAGAGTGAGACGGACCATCTGACAAGCGCTGGCTCCCAAGCACCTCTGCTGGCTTCCCCTGCCTCTACTGTCTAATTATGCTTCAATCATTCGCCGGAGCACTGCGTGTGGTAAATTATTTTGCAGAGCAACGCGGCGACGTGCCGAGCTGAGAGCGTGAGAGAAAGTGAGAAACAGAGACACGGCGAGTCGGAGTGAAAGAGAGATGAAGTGAGAAGAAAAAGGTAAAGAAGGCTTGCAGGAGAAATGGAAGTTGAGAGGGGGACAAAAAGTGAGACCCTGCGGAAAGAGTGAGAGCTGGAAGGGTAGAGCCAGAACTTTGCAACCCATTATATCACCTCAGACAGCCTGTACAGCAGGAGTCAGGCCAAGACTAACGAACAAAGTTACAAACTTATCACTTATCAAGCAGAGAGAGGGGAGTGAGAAACTAGATCACGGAGAGGAAGGAGATAACTTGCAACAGACAGCATCAGCATAACTAATGCTTCTGTCAGTCAGAGTAGTGGCGTCCACAACTTAATGACCAGGTGTTTTTATTTTTCCTGTCGCAATATGGATTAGGTTTATTGTTTGCAGGAAATAGCCATGTTTCTAGACAGTCCGACATGACAATAATGGTTACCCTCTCCCGCCTACTCTGCTTTTACATGTTACCAAACGAATGGCCTGCTGTTAATGGAAGAAGAAATACAGTCACTTGAGTGCACAGCAGCAAAGCTTTTATTCCAAGCAGGTCTGAGTGTTCATGTTGTTCCTCCAGGGGTTTACCAAAGCTATACGTGCTCCGTACATGGACCACACAGTGCTACAAAAGGCATCAGCTTGACTTAATTTATGTTTAACGTCGGTGATAACCGTAGTGGGAGTCGTGGTTAACCCTTAAATGCAAACCTGTTGTGAAAAAGAGGTTCGAGCATCAGAAAACGATGACGTTTAATGCAAATTTGATTTTGGTACAATACACATTTTTAATTGTCACAATAATAAAAAACATGTTGTTTTTTTCCTTAAGCCTGATTTTTATCCTATTTTTTTTAACAAGTAATAAATTAATAAAGTGTGCCTTCCTGAAGTTGGCCAATGAGGATAAATGTTTATTCCATAGCAACTTATCTTAAATTTCTTTAATTAATCTCTGCAAGGGAAGGACTACCTATTGGAACCTTTTAGCTGCAATGTTTGTATTCTGTATTCTGAATCTTACAAAAGTAACAAAAAGGAAAAGAGAGAGCCAATTTGTCCTCCTGTTTTTTTTTTTTTTTTTTTTTTTTTTGTAAAACCAGCTAGGTAGAAGGTCACTGTTTCCCTTTTTTATTCTGCATCAAAATTATTACCAGCTCCAGCAGGGTTATTTTCACACAATAAGCACGACGTAGACGACACTGGTCTTTCTGGATCCAATGCAATTTTCTCCGGCTGTGTTTTACATAAATATACAAAATCACGTACAGACTTCCCGTGCAAAATCATTTAGTTTAATGTAAGCTAACTTCATCTGTGCATAGATGCTATTTTGCTAGATCTACAGTGGCTCTCAAAAGTGAACATGCCCCCATTAAGACGGCAAAGGATTGTGATGTGAAAACATTGGAGCTTGATAAATCATTTCAAAATATTTACCATACATAATCCTTACAATTTGAGTGAAAACAAGCTAATTTATTTTGGGGGCAAAATGTACTCGTCCTTAAACTAATAATTTGTTGAAGCACGTTTTGATTCTGTGTCAGCCTTCAGTCTTCCTGAGTTTACACCTTCCTCTATTTAGTGGTTGTGATTAACCTGGACAAAGTCAGCTGTTCTAGGCTTTTCTTGACATTTGCTCATTTGCACCCTTTAGCTGAAATCATAGCTTGCAAAAAGGTTTAGAAAATCAACTTTGTTAATGGTTTGTCCTCTCACACTATGATACAGCTGAGGTTGTCATCAATGCTTGGAGAGATTATGGTAGAAAAGTAACATTACCAAAAAAAAAAAAAATGTGAGGCGAGTGAAAAAATAAAGATGGCTGCCAAGAGGTTGACAGTAACACTGAAGGACCTGCCTAAATTTCCAGCAAGTAATAGTTGTGTTTTAAGAAGCTTTCACTTCCAAAGTAAACATCCAAACATGTCTAAAAAGTTCACAAAACGTAGTGGGATTATTTGTCATGGTCTGAAGAAACCAATCCTTTTTTGCCATTATGCCAAATGGCAGCTTTACATGGTAAATGGCCTGTGCTTGTATAGCACTTTATCAAGTCCTGAGGACCCCAAAGCACTTTACATGACATTCATGCACTCACGCATTCACATACTGACTGTTGTGAGCTACATTGTCGCCACAGCGTCCGTGGTGCAGACTGACAGAAATGAGGCTGTCATACAGTCGGTGTCTTCGGACCTTCTGACCACTGCCAGCAGGCAAAGGGGGTGACATGTCTTGCCCGAGGACACAAAGATGATGTTCAGATGGGTTCAGACCAGCAACCTGTCAGTTACAGGACAAACTCCTTAGCTCTGCACCACTGTCGCCCCTACAAACACAAAGCAACATTTTAGCATCATGCTCTGCTTTGTCACGTTGCTTCAGAAGGAACTGAGCTTTCTGTGACAGTTGATGGAGTTATGAATGGTTGCGAGAACCAGTTCGCTTTGAACTGGTGTCTACTCAAGTGTTTACTTAAAAGCTGAAGATTTTCAACATCAAAGTGCATAGCATGGAGAGACAGTTCTGAGGCAATGTTCAAGCATACAAATAAACACTGACTGCATGATTGAAAACCAGGCTTTGAAAAGTCCAGAACTTGATCTGACAAAAAAATCTGTGGAGTCACCCTACATAGATAGACACCCTGTGGGAGTATATATATATATATATATATATATATATATATATATATATATATTCCCACAGGGTGTCTATCTATCGATCGATCGATCGATCGATAGATAGATAGATAGATAGATAGATAGATAGATAGATAGATAGATAGATAGATAGATAGATAGATAGAGAGATGTCTATGGCACACTTATGCAAAAGGATTATTGAACTTTTGTTATAGTGTCTCTGCTTCTGACAGATTATTTTTTTTCAGTTAAGTTATACACCATAGATGCTGTGTACTTTTTAGAGCTGCCCTCCCTTTGCGAGCGGCTTGGGAGTTAAAAAGACGCGCAAACTCGGGTTCGCACTGTTATCATGTTCAGAATAACTCGAGCACAGAACGTAGTAGTAGTCAGACGTTTAATGATAAACAACACTTACCAAATTATTTATCTGGAAAATCACACAGGAAACACATAGACATGTCAGGCGTGGGGGAATCAGGGTAGCAGGAGGTATAAGTCCATGGATGAACAGAGAAGAAACTGAAAGAAATTGAGACAATGTATACTTGGGCGTGGTGATGATATAAGGCAGAAGACAGGTGAAAGAAATCAGAAGTAATTAGAAGCAGCTGAATCTAATGAGGGCAGAGAGCAGAGGGAAAGAGAGAACAATGGCAGGGCAGACGGGAAGGAAACAGAAAGCTAACAGAACCAAAATGATACCGAATCTGCAAACTAAATCATAGCGAGAAACGCCAAAGGATAAACAACTAAATACATGATCCAAAAATAACAGAATCCAACCACAGACACCAAAACATCATGGGAAGCATACATGTATTCCATGCGGAAAGCTATTTGAATTTCTCCCTTTGGATCAAGAAATGTGAAAACTAAATACAACGGAAGATAGTTTTTCCTTAATATCAGTCGATCATTAAGGTGTTTTTGCGGGTTTTTACAAATCTTCACTCTCTTGGCAAAGATGGACTGAACTAAAGCACATTGAGAACGGTTGTGTATTTGTGCAAGCGGGAAATCAATCTATTCTGTTCTCAAATTGTTCGCAAATGGCCTGGTGTCCAAATCATCTGTTCGAAAAAGAACATTCAAGGCCTGCTCTGTCAGTGTGTTCAATGGTGCCAGGCCTGCTTTGAAGCAAACATAAATATGGCTTTTTTCAGGCTTAGTAATGGCCGCGGTGTGCAGTTATTAGAATCTCTTTGATGTGGCAACTGTGCCAACCTGCTTGCTGTCTCTGTGAATTGATCTGGCTCAATTAGTGGGCCCACAGAGATGGCGTTCAAAGGACCGGGCTTCCAAGCGCCACGCTGACACACATAGACCAGGTGAAACGCTTTGCATTCATTTACTCAGCTGGCCCTGAGAAGACAACCCGGGAACAGACGCGAATTGGAAAATCAATGGCACAGCTTTAGTGTTAAACAAAGCTTTCACCAAGAAAGTTTGGTGCATTTTTTTTAAGGAGCTCTTTTTTTTTTATTTATTTACCCCGACCTTGTGCTAAAATAGGATTTTAAAACTTCCTCCTCAATATCTCACCACAATATTTGCGTTGACTTCTTTTGGCTCTTGTGAAGGCATGTCAAAGTCAGCTCCTCGTTTCTCTCCTGATTCAGATGGCCCATTTCAATTTGTCTTCATCAGTCATGCTAATTAACTCATTGATTGGAACTCTCTTTACCAGCCACCCTCACCCTTCTCTTTATATATCCTCATCTTCGCCTTCCCTCTAGGCGTACCTCCATCAATCCCTTTATCTGGTTAGCAATATCAGCCCTACACATGTTTGATGCCCAACCCATAAACCATACATGTCCTTCTAACATTTGGCTTTGCTTGCAGATTTATTTCAGGTTGAAGAATCGGAAAGTCTGGGTTTAGTATTTCAGTGTCACGTCAGGTGATGAAGCACATAGAAAGGCCTTCTTTTTTTTTTTAAAGCACATAGATATGCCTACATGTGGTCTCACACAGTATTAACTCTATTCAAAACACATTAAAGGATTGACGAGGACCTGTAAAATAATTCAGTGTACTTGAGTGGGAGTAACTTAGTAAGTATATGTCCTATCTGTTTTATAATACCTTATTATAGCCTTACATTTTAAGCTTCACCACTTTGATCAGGTGTAGATTTGATTTTAAAGCTCCTATTCAACTGCTTCGTGCAGCACTTGTTGGTAAATCTAAAAACATTCCTTTCAGGGGTCTAAAACGTGAAAAAAAGCATTTACTGAAATATTAGGTTCTTTTATTTATAATAAATATTCTTATGATGTGCTCCAAGTGGTTTAGCTAATTAATGGCTGAATTCCTTAGAAAATGGGTTCAATTAAGCATTCAGTTCAATTAAATTCAAAAACAATTTATTAATCCCAAAGGGAAATTCAATTCAGTATGCAGAGAGTTATGTCTGCACTATATAGCATGAGATTAGCTAGCAAGTTTCTCTTAGCTTGCTGACATTTCCAAGGCTATCTGTGGAAACCTACGCATCTACAGTTCTTAGATGCGTAGAAAGGTGAAGCTTTATACCTAGCTATTATGTACATGTTTGAATCACAAGTTAGTAACGTGATAGTGTAATGGTGGCAATACTGTTTTGTTTTTCTTTTTCTTTAACCTGACTAGCATGAGAAAGCAGCACTCCTTGCATATATATTCCAAATCTTGTGGTCTAACAGATCTGGCACAATAATGTCGTCATCTCACAATTCAAGACAGAGTAGCGTTTCTTCAATGCTTTAGTTGGATAACGACGACACAGGATGACACTCTCCATTGTCTAATCGAAAGGATCGAATAGTGAGTCTGTATAAAAGGAGTTTGAATGTAGGAATCATCCAGTTAGGAAATCTCAGTTTTAACAACTGTGCAAAGACTAAACGATGTGTTGGAGTTGACAAATCCTCCGTTTATCATGCACTGATCAGCTATACAGGGTGAGATGTGTTTCTCCATCAGATCTGCTGCTGCGCTTTGGAAATACCTGTCTCCATCTTAGAGGGATTATTTTAAGGACTAAGGGAACCATTCTGACGTGCCGGCTGCTCTTGATTGTGGGACTGTTGTTGTGTTTCTTTGTCCTGTAACTTAAATCTCTTGTGAAGTTGTGGTGAAGCAGCGTGTAGGGCTGCACAATATTTCCAGTTGGATTTTTTTATTGCAACCATAATATGAATCCTGCACAGGACTGCTTGAATTACATTATGTTCTTAGTTATTATACTGCAAGAGCCATAAAGTCATATTCTGGTTGCCAATTTTATCTTCGCCCAGTCAGATGTAGCTCCAATAGCTATGTATGTTTGTGGCAATGTCCGTCCATCTCAGAAATTGTTTCCACAATAATGCATGAGATGCTAAAGCTTGCAGATAGTGAGTACAGTGAGTGAAATGTGGGTTAATGAAAACTAACATCAGTGCTTTAATATTCAGCAGTTATATGCTATTTGTATGCTTTCATAACACTTTGCATCCACAGGTGTTAAACATAAGATTCCACAGTGTAACTATTGTCTTAGGCTTCGTCTAAGTGTATTTCTCTCTTTGTTTATGCTTTGTCCTTTTTCTAAAACAATTTATTTTCAGCTCCTCTCATCTTGTGAAGTTTTCAGACAATGAAAACTATTTGCAGCATTTTATTGTAGCATTATATCCTTCTGCGTTCTGCTGTTTTATTTTTTTGTCTGGAGAAAGTCGATCTGCACTGGTTTCATCTGCATCCAATTATATTCCAATCCTAAATGTCACACATCTTGTTTCATGGGATGTGAAAGTTCTGAAAGGAAAATCCGCGTCCAGGTATTAAAATATGTTTAAAACAGTAACTATATGCCTCACGTTTAATTTTTTGCAAACCACTCATGCTGCTTGGTGGAGCACCTAAAGTCAGACAGACATCCTTGGCCTCTAAACTCCTGGGCTAACTAAAGAGACACCTCTGTAGTTAACCCACTACAATCAACTGACACGAAAGCCATATTGCTAATGTCCATGTCCCAGTCTCTTAATCACCCTTTAATTTGTCTCAGCTCTGTTCTAGTTGTTACTTTAATTTTTTAATGGTGGTTAAATTTAAATATGTGCTTCTTTGTTATGTCACCCCTAAAATTGTGTTTTGAAACCCAGCTACTTCATGATCATTAGTATGTATTACATATTTAGGATACTGTTTAGGTTTCAGGTACAGACCTTAAGGGGTTCAAGTCCCAGTCCTTTCAGAGGGAATCTTATCGTCATGTCTGGTTGTTGTTCCTATTGGCACAACACAATCTAGTCCAAGCTTTTATCCCTGCAAACCCTGGAATATTTCTGGCTAACATGTTGATTTGGGGGCTTGTTTGTTTGTTATTGCATGAAAATAAACTAGTTGATTTCTATTGACGTATATTTTCATACGTTAAATGATGTCTTTACAGCAACAGTTGAGGGAATTCTAGACAAGAAGTAAGATTGATTCCTAATGTTTGTATTTTGTAAATGACATTAATTCTATCAGACACATACTTGCTGCTTTTCTTTCTTTGCCTAATTTACCTCAGACCTTCATCACACATTTTCAGTTTTCAGAAAGGTCCTACCAACCAAAGCTTGTGCTCTAGCTCTCTCAGTATCTTCCTCTTTAATGAATTCAGCAAGCATGCCACGTTAAATTACCCTGACCGTTTCCATTTCCAGTTGGCACAGTCATATATGAGAGGTCTGTAGTAGGAGGGAGGTGTGAGTCCAGGCAGAGCAGATCAGGGCTGGAGTGGATGATCAGCTCTTTGACACAAAGTCGGTCGCTCCTTCTGCCTAATGAGCAAGAGGAAAGCCGAAGTCAACGGGTCTCCTTTCCTCTTTTTCATCACACTGGCTCTGCCCCCGAGAGCAGCTCAGTATGTGCACATGGATATGAAAGAAGAGATGATAATAAAAGCAATACATTTGTGTATCTGATTATTCACACTTTGAATAAGAGTAAAACACCTTTTCTTCCTCAACGGTTGGTGCTTTTTCAATTGACAACCGTTATCTTTAATTATTCACCTTTCTGTGTGTGTGCAGAAAAAAAAAGGATCAAAAGATATAAAAGAAGGGTCAGTGTAGTTTATCTAAGATCAGAAGGTCCAGAGCGCTGAAGATCTATTCTAAGGATGTTACTTTGCTGGCGAGGAGAAGAAATGGATGAGGAGTAGAAAAGGAAGATAAAGTGAGGAGCTTAAAGTAGGGTGAAGTGGGGGATCTTTTTCCTCACACAGCTCTCTCCAGGGTCTAGACGTGGTTAGAGATGGTCAGCAGTTTTGACGGGGATATCGAATGGAGAGAGGTAGATGTATGGTGCATGGATGTCTTAGCCCCATGTGAGGTGATTTATTTCTATTTTTTCAGATCACCGCCTTACCATCAAGGTGTATTACTAACAGAACTAAACATCGACACATCCTGAAGCTCATTATAAAGGTCCAAATGTGTTTTGAACAGAGCAAGAAAGACGGTATAAATTAGTTGACTTCTCCAACCTTATTTTAGAATTTTTTTGTTATGCTAGTTTTCTCACGAAAATTGTTACCATCCAATATATAGCGTGGTTACAGTCCCTTTCTGTACTTAACACACATTTTGTTATATTCCATTGTCAAACCTCCTGGTACTTTCTGGGATGTGATAGCCAGACAGAAAGTACAACATGACTGGCAAGCGGACAGAAGATGAAACATTATCTTCTTTGTTGAAATGAAAATCTTAAAACTGTTCTGGGAATTTATATTCAACGCCCCTCATGACACGGCACAACAAACTAAAAATTTTGAGTTCAATGTCTTTTTGAAATCTCTGTCAAGACGGATGTTTTGGGGATATCTGGCTCTGACTGAGGTGGTAATGGGTATAAAACTTTGAGATCCTCTAATCTAGACCATTGAAGTTTAGCTCTGGCTGCATATTTCGGTTTACTGTCCTGCTGGATGTTTTTACCACCGTCCCAGGCTCAAGTCTTCTGTAGTCCCTAACTGTTTTTTTTTCTAGGATCACAGTATATTTAACTCCATCCATCTTACTATCAATTATGACAACCATCCCTGCCCATGATGGCAACAAGCAATCCCACAGCACAAGGCTTCCACCCCAATGTTTCACCATAAGAATGTTGAGTTCAGCGTAATGTGCCGCTATGGTTTTCTTCCACACAGTCTCTGCATGTAGGCCGGTAAGTAAGATTTTGGCCTCATCTGCTCAGAGAAAAAGCCACTGAATGCGTACGCCTTCAGCAATTTTCAATTTCTATTTGTAGGAATAAAATTTAAAATCATTTTCCTTCCACCTCACAATTATCTGCGACTGTGTGTCACAAACACCAACCATAATACAGCGAAGTCTGCAAGTCAGTTTTACTGCACAGCTTAGTTGCAAGCGTCGCCTTTTATAATAGCTTGTCATTCAAACTCGGCTTTTCTGCACGTGTATTCGGAGAAACTCTTATCTAGAAGTTGCAGGATTGTCTGCTGGCCTTTGTTTCTCTGCAGTGTCAATGTCTTGCATGCATGCATTGTGATGTCAGTCTAGTGAATGCATGCTGACTTGTGTTATTTCCTTTTCGCTTTATATCTTTTCTTTATCTCTATTTGTATTTGTTATGCCTGTCACTTTTCCTCATAGCTCCTTTACATTCCCATAAACAAGTATTCTCTTTCCTTTCACTTATGGTATACTTGATGTTTCGCCTGGCTGCTGTCTGCTCGGCGTTTCTCTGATATATTTGTTTGCCTTGCTATATTCAGATTTCTCTTGGTTTCCTTGAGTTGTTGCTATTTTGTGCGGAAGGTTATTGTGCCGGTATCTCACGTTTGTCTTCACGCTATCGTTCGGGTTATCTCGCCGCTGTTGTCTCCCTCTTATCACGCGACACAATCAAGGAGGCCTGACCTTTCTCTTTGACCGCTTTCTGAGACGTCTTAGCAGGGCCACGCGGTGTTATCTTGTTGTCGGGGGATGTGACTTTTTCTTATGCATGTTATCTCCACGTAGTTAATGTTTTATTCTTGTGAAATTGTTTTAGTTTTACTTGAATGCTTTTTAAACCATTTTAGTTGCATCTTCTCATACGTTTCCAACCTGTTCGGCTCTGAGCGATGTCTTTGTTTTTCTCGGCGACTGTGATTTGCCTGCTGCCATCATTTGCGTACGTCTGTGTTTACATGTCTGCAAGTGTGCGTTGTTACATTTGATTCAGAGCATGAAGTGATTCGTAGCAGATGGCTGCTTTCTTCCAAAGGAGTCTGACAGCAAAGGAACGTTAAAACTGAGAACGGTAGACAAGCTCGGAAAAAGGGGAGGGGCGGGGGGGGAGAGAAACGGAGATGTGATTACCATCAAGCCACCAGCTCAGTAGAGCGAGCATCCATCTGCATTTTCCTTCTCTGCTCGGTATGTGACATCGATTCAAAACGTCTCCCTGGCTAATTTGAAGAGTTGAACACATTTTTCACAAATTAAATTTGAAGTAAGATGTCAAACAGAATCGACTCTTTAGCTTCTATGTACTGAAATAAGACTAATGCCTCTTTTCCCTTTTCAATTTTTGCCCCCTGTGTGCACCATGTTCCTGAAAGCTGCATTATCAGATATCTAAACAGAAAAGTTTAGTCCTCATGAGAAAAAGTCAGTGCTTTGTACACAATATATATATTTCTGAGTGTTATTCTGCTCTATAGCGAATGGAGGAGCTACAGCAGAGCCAGTACACCCTTATTAAAAGGGTACGGACACCACATAACTGTCAGAAAAAGGCAGAGGCAACATTGACAAGCAAGCTGGTAGGGAGACACTGCCATGTCCAATAATGATCAGTCTCTCAGAAGCACGTCTGTGAGATTAAGCCAACACGTAGGGATGTTTTCCTTAAGTATATCCCTTTACTCCCTATGTGAATCGACTGCAGGTATATTAAGGAATAAAATCTGTGCTTTTGATATTTGTAAGTCACACAAAAAAAGAAAAGTTTTTTTTTCTGATAAGACATTTTTATAGTACAGTTTACTTAAAGAGCTTATATATAATAAAAAAAAAAATCAGTGAGTCTTGTCAGGCTGGTAGCTCAAAGTAGCTATGTTTGTTTTCCAGGTTTGCAGTCAGGAAAGATCTAAAAGATCGTGAAAAAAAGGATCTTAAGACTGAGTACTCAAAAAAGCCAGAAGTTGCAGAAGATCGGTCCCTTTATGTATGTTTCCCCAAACACAAACGTTAATGCAGAACACAATCCAAGAGCGAAGGCAAAAGAAGTGATAGCAAAGTCTCCTGTTCGAATTGGAGTTCATAAAGTAAAGATTTATATGCCAATTTGTCCAGTGAGTAGGTCAGGAGAAACATTAGCTCAAAGTAGGAGTCAGAATGAATAAAGTCTGAAAGCTGAAGCTATTAAAAGCTATCTCTGTTACGCACAGTTTGCCTATAATTCACATCGGTTGATAATGATTTCTGACAAAAAGCTGTACGTTAAAATACCAAAATTCAGACAGCAATATGGAAAGCTCATTTCCACTCTAATTCTGACTTGGGTTGCGACTCCAATGTGCTCAGGAAAGTGTCACCAAATTACGCTTAACAACGTGCCACCAGAATACTTCAGTTTGGCAAGCAGTGATTTTACAAGTATTGGTCTTCTCCACCCTGATACGCCTGTTTTACTTTTGTGCATATAACTGCACTCCATTAAGTGGCGGACGGAAGGGAATCAAAAGACGGATTTCCAATCAGACTGTAGCTGCAGTGAAAAAGACGTTCATTTGGCCCAGACACTGAGAAAAGAACAGGCAACGTTAGACCTGAAGTTAATCATAATGGCAAAACATTATGGAGGATAGTTTCCAGGGAGCTGTTTTGGGTTTAACATGATTTGTGGACATCAGCAGATGTTTCATAACAACAAAGGACACTAAAAGGGAAAGCTGTAAAATACATCGTCTTACGTTTATGCTTACAAACACCACTGGTTGGCATTTCTTACTCCCTGCATGATATTGTTGAATATAATGCAGTGCCCATGGTTGTTTGATCAGTGGTATAATGGTTGTCCTTTGATGCTATTATTATTTGATTTGTGTTTTTTAAGCGATGCACTGCTTTTGATTTCTATGTATTTCCTTTCTATTTTGTCTATTGTGATACGCCCACAACTCCAACATTCATTAGCATTACTGGTGTCTGGCTTTTTGTTTTAGTCTCGTTTTAGACCAGCTATTGAGTATTCATAGACGCTGTCGCAATAGATTAACGCAAGGCAAGCAGTCCTCTGTAGCAATAAGACAATAACATGTTTTTGTGTAGTATTCTAAGAATGATAGATGGAGATATTTTTTGTCTCAATTAAGTTCATCAAGTTCAGCAATCTCCAATGCTTCAAAAGCTGACAGCAGGACTCCTTGTTGCCTTCAGGAACAGGGAAAATAGGGAGGAGGAGGAAACAGGAGTGAAGGGAGGGTTAGGGAGGATGGGATCTGAGAAGCCAGGAGGGGAAGTAGAGATGTGACTCCAATCAAATTATTGGCCAATCAAGTCATAACGTGAGTAATTCAAGGCTTACATCGACAGCCATAATCTTATTGTTTGTGCATTAGGGGCTCAAATACGGGCTCCTAGCGAGCATGCTCAGTGGGAGGTCCCGGAGATAAAGGTGCTTTGATACCAGACAAGAAAGATTTCTTTTTGGTGGAGTGTTTGTAGGTGTAAGACAGCCAATCTGCTGTGCCTCTGAAACTATGCTTGTCTCTACCTTTTGGACTAATCTTGTAAATGTAAAAAATAACAAATAGCCAATTTAAGAGTAGTTGAATAGTTACGTCATCTAACTGTTACCATCTGCTCTAGATTTGTTTCCAATGTCAACAATTTTTATATTCCCAATTACAGAGAAAGGTTGTGATGTAAAGTTCATGCACCGCCCTAAGGGGCTTGGCCAGATTTGACTCATGTTTTAAGGAAAAGTACCATTTCTCCTCTAATGAGTCCTGCCAAGTACTCATTAGCATGTTTTAGCATGTTTAATGTGCATATAGAGTATGATGAACGTAGTTGACCTCTACATGTCAGCAATCTAAGCTGAGTGAAATTGTCTTGAGAATATTTAGCATATATGAGCTTGGTGTGATGAAAGCAGCTCACCAGGAGAGCTAACACCTGGGAAAACATGACATTGGGGCCCTCCATTGAAATGAAGGGGATCCAAGAATAATAAGGCCAAACGCTCATAAAGAAAAGGGGTTTCCGGGATTGGACACTGGTGCTGAGTGCTAATTGTGCTCCGTTTCAGTATCCCAGTGCTTCAGTAAGAGGAAAAGCCTGGCACGTTTCCACGCTAATTTGCATGAAGAGAGTTCCTGACCCCTTTCTGTCCGTCGTACGTGGACGCTTACAGGCGCATAATACTCCCTGATCTCCTCCCGCGAATGGGGATCGACATTGTGGAAGCAGCTGCCAAGGGAACAGCTTGTCGCTGGGAAAAAGTAACTGGAGAGAATGAAGGTAATCAGTTTTGGGGAAAAAATTCTGCCTCTCTGTCCCCTGCCAGGAGTTAGTTTGTGTTGTGGCTTCTTTGTGTGTGTGTGTGTGTGTGTGTGTGGGGGGGGGGGGGGGTAGTGTAGGCCTGGCACTGTGGCTCCAGCCACCCACTTTTCTCTCTGTGCTTAATTCAACAATGGAGGGTTTAGGTCATAAACAGACAACAGCAATAGCCAAACAGGATGAAGTTATGTTCCTCTGTGTGTGCTTTCGTGTGACTGTGCTCTGGGAGCACTGAAATTTTATTTTTTATTTCAGCCATATGCTTATTTGTGGATGACAGTCAGGCTTATTGTTGTGATACAACAAGTCCCAATAAGTGAGCAATCACCTTTTTTTTCTCTCCCTCTCTCTCTTTTGAGCGCTGGCAATCTGCCTTCCCACAATATTGTGGCATGTGTCCCTGTTCTCCCACACACTCATTCTCAGGAACAAATCTGATTCCATCACAAACGACTGACTATACCCATTGTACCAATGCAGCACAAGTTGAACGAATGGAAGAAGCTTTTGCATGGTGGATCTAGTGTGACACATTCCACGTGCCGCCGAGCGAGCATGAATAAACAGGAGCATCCTTACTTCCTCTCATAAAGCCTGTCAGCTCAGGAGGAAGTGAGATGTCCAGTAGTGTTTCTGGTTCACACTGCTACCTGGGAAGAACCTGAGCTTGTAAAACAATTAGCTTCTCATCCAGTCATCATACAAATAAAGCAAAATCAGTTAGACCGATAATTATAAAGCCAATAGAAACAAAAAGTATTACTTTGTAGTCTGCTATAACCACAAGTATCAATAAATATTATATATCAATATGACTTTATTACAATTATTAATGATTGAGCAAGACTGTTCTTGTAAAATTATATATGATGAATTACAAAGTGAGCATAGATCATGTCATCCTAAATTGCCTTGGAAAGCTAAAAAAAAAAAAACGTAAAATCTCCATTTTTCTTTTCAGCCCCATTTACTTTAATATCTTTAAGTGCAATCTGCTGTAACACGTTTGCCTTCAGATGTCACCCACTTAGTCAATAGAGTCCACCTGTGTATGATTTAATTTCAGTATAAATACAGCTGTGTGGCGAGGGCCTCAGAGGGTTGTTGGATACAACAGAAAACCAACAGCATCATGAAGACGAAGGACGCAACAGACAGGCCAGGGATGCAGTTGTGGGGAACTTTAATTTGGGGGTTAGGTTAAGAAACAATTTCCCAAACGTTCATTTTCCCATGGAGCACTATCCAATCCATCAACTGAACATAAAATGTGCTAATGCTAGATTATTGTCCCAGATTTGTGGAAATAGCATAGCTCTGCCCAACAAAATCAAATGATGTCACTGTTCATCTGAAACTGCTGTTTGCATGACATGGCATTCCAGGAACAATTTTGGATAACAACGGCCTGCAACTTACTGGGTATGGAATGGAGGAGTTTGCACATAACTATGAATTCAAGCATATCACCAGCAGCCCCAAATACCCTCAGAGTAACGCGGAGGCAGAATGCACTGTTCAAACTATTAAAAAACTGCTTTAAAATGCCTTATTGGCTTACAGAGCTACTCATTTGAGTAACGGTTAAAGCCCTGCCCAGTTGCTCATGAGCACCACTTTGTCTAACCTCCCTGAGATGTTGGAACCAGCTGCACCAACAGACTGGCGGACTACAAGGGTCACTGAAAAGAAACGATCAACAACTCGTGCCTATACCAGGGCCGGAGTCTCAGGACGAGAAAAAGTGCAAGCACCTGCCCAGAGTGGACTGTTCTGCAGATTTGCTGAACCTGCAGATTCTGCGTCGCTGACCCCAAAATGTCACACCACACCAGGGGTCATGAGAACAAGAGAGGGATAATAAAATCACAAAGACTTGACCTGTGAGACAAAAGGAAACATACTGTCTAAATGCGTATAAGAGTGAAGTTTAAATACGAGACCGCAATGGAACGGATAGGTGGGGTGTGATTATGGTATGTGGTTTTATTTGAAAATGAAAGAAGTTGTCTCATTTGGAAAAGCAATAAGATTCAAGGTCAAGATTTTCTGGGTTAGGGTTCGGCTGATGCCTCAAACCTAACCCCAGGAGAAGCCGCATTTAAGGTTAACTCTAAACATAATGTTAGGGGGAGGTTATAAGAGGGTACTAGTTGATGATGTCACACTGCGTGATTTCTACGAGGTCAAAGTATAACTGTAGTTCTGCTTAATATGTTGTGGCTGGAAATGTTCAAATACTGTAAAAGTCTGCAGAGGAAACTCGAGGTGGTACTGATTGTCTGTGAGAGAACCCAACAGAACACCTAGGCCAAAGAAGAACTTAAGAAAGTCTTGCCCAAAGAAGAAAAACTCTATTTTGCAAGAAATATTTAGCAATTTAGGTTTATAATACATGATGAAAGGCACCTCATAATGGATATTATTATTAAAAAAGAAACCAATTTAAATTTAACTGCTGCATACTGGCTTTATTTGCTATCGTTTGTTTTGTCTGTTTCTGTCAAATAGTTTTCCATTTGAGTTACTTATCATTCTGCACATTTCAACAACTGGGACAGTTTCAACTTATTTTCTTTCACAATTAAAATAAGACAAATATTGTTGGCGGATGTGCCGTGTCCCTGGGAAAAAAAAGCTCAACGAATGATTGCAACAACAAAATAATCAATGTGTAACTTAAGAATAAAGCACAATGTGGGTTGAAAGGAGAAATGTTCACCCGCCTTGACTATGCTTGCAGATTTTTCATAAACAGGAAGTCGCTGTTCATCGTTTGGTTAAGATTTTTACGTTTTATGCTAAAATAATGTTCCGTCCTGACTTGTTTATTACACTCAAGATGTTTCCCAGGATGTTCACTGGGAAGCACTCCAACATATTCGACTGAGAAATCCAAGAGCGAGGGTTCACCGATGCAACATCAATTTATATCCAGGAAAGGGTCGATTAGTCCCTGAAAAAAAATGTAGAGGAGCCAAACAACGAACTGTGTGAACCCTGAGCATTTCCCCCAGCTATTGGCTTGGGAAGAGACACAAAAAGCAACCACGAGAGCGAGTTAGTCATTTACATGCTTTGCAGACATATACAAGTGTGGACTGTCACACTTTTAATCACTTAGGAAGCATTTGAGATGCTGTACAGCAGCTCGGGGAATAGGTTTCACTGTTTCGCTGTTTAGGGAGACAGAGAGGAAGGAAGAGAGGAAGTAATGTGCTTCTGTTGCTCCTTTGGCTACTATTCACCCTCCTCTCTTACACCACTTCCTTCTCTTCTGATCCTCCAACATGACTTGAGTCTGTACAATATGTTTTAAACATGAAAGGATAATTAAGGTTACAGCTGCTGCTCTAGCATTTGTCCATCTGAACACTGCAGGTCCAACAGATCCATCTTCAGAATGAAAACAGTTTATTACAGTTTTTACAAAGAACACCCAACAGGGCCCCCAGTTATTATTTTTCTTTAACTTGAAAATTTTTAAATAGCTTCTTAGTTTGTTCCCTCCTAGATAATGTCGACAGTAGCCTGGGATTTTTCAGTATTGCAGGGTTTTTTTAATCCTTCAGTTGAATTGAAAAGGGGAATTTGACGATACTGTAAAGGTTACATATCACATATCCATATGTTGTCAAAACTGACACAGCTTGCCGAAGCAGGATTCCTGATTTTCACTTTAGAGGTTTGCTAATCGAGGGCTGGAATGGTTCACTAAATACATAAGTCGGTTTGGTAATGTGCCGTTTTCTTCAGCTTTACATACAGGAGGTCGATCCAGCACTTAAACTATGTTATTGCGGGTGTATGCTTTAGATTTGGGCCCGGCTGAAATGCTTTTTTGTTTTTTGTACCAACTTGAACCGGAAATATCCACCTTGACGTAAAGGTGTAAAATCGAAAGCAATTGGACTTTTTTTTTTTTGCCTGCAGCTTTAAAGATTGGATTTGAGTCTGACTAGATTTGACAAACCATTGCCATGTGCAAGTTTGTATGTTATATCATTTGGAGGTGAAAAGCTGTGAAGACTATTTGGAAGTTTTCTGTTTTATTTACTTTAAACAGTTCTGCTTTGTGACACTGACCTGTTAATACAACATCTCGCAAGATTCTGATATGTTTGATCAGTTTGAAAGGCGTCAGACAGATAAGGCCAAGGCTGAAATATATTCCACGTTGCCCCTAGAGGTAAACTTATCAGAATATAGTACAACCGGTCCTCAAGTTTAAGTATTATTTGGCATTTTCTCACAAGTGGAGCAGCGAGAAGGGGACAATATGGCCTAGGAACCATTGTACTACATAAAAAACAAAAACAGAAATGTTTTATTTGCTTTTTGGGGAAAAGCAATGGTATTGTTTTATTACGGGCATGAAAATTTACCATGCCCTATTATGGAGTGCAGTTTTACCTGTCTGACCAGTTATCGATGCCTGACCATCATTTTTCAACACAGATTTTCATCACCCAGCCTCTCACCTCCTCCAGATGAAACACGAGGCTGTGTGTGTGTGTCTCTCTCTCTCTCTCTCTTTCTCGCTCTCCTTTTTTCACTTCACTCTCACGCTCTTTTCTTTCTCCCGCTGCATTAATGGATGCAAATGGAGGCGTGTGCGAGGGAAAGGAGCTGACATTTATGCCTCTGATTAGAACATGCAGCCCCAACGCTTTGTAATTGATTGCAGCCATAGACAGAACACACTCGCACCCGAACCCACTCTTACAGGCCTGTACCACTTTCTGCATCCTATTAGCGTGTGTGTGTGTGTTTGTGTGTGTGTTACCTACACACTTCCTAACACTCAGACAGAAAGCATCCTCACATACGCACACACACGGTAAGATGGTCATATATTTACAGTATACACATACAGTACACTCTGGAATATCCATACAAGCTTCAGTGCATTCAACTGAGTAAAAGAGCCTATAGAATGTAGGCTAAGTCGTTGTTCACCGTTGT
Source organism: Fundulus diaphanus (assembly GCA_037039145.1). NCBI lineage: Eukaryota > Metazoa > Chordata > Actinopteri > Cyprinodontiformes > Fundulidae > Fundulus > Fundulus diaphanus. Next base: position 38,928,879 of record CM073135.1, read on the forward strand.
ACAGCTGACATAACAACAAATCAGCTCTTTTTTTTGATTGACGTAAAAGGACAACCTGTGAATTTCCTGCTTTTTTTTGTTGATTCTCAGAGTAGACTGGAATAGAGTAGCTTTATTGTCATTATAACACGTGATAAAATCACCAATGTTGGGCCAGTTACTTAAAAATACTTACTTCTCCCAAAAATGAACTGAGTTACTACACTATCAAAGTAACTAGTTACTAGGCAAAGCAACTATGCAGTTACTTTTTAAAAAGTTACTTTTTTATCTAACATTTTGTTAAATTTGGATGACTTTCCTGTTATTGGACCTTTTAAATACTACTGAGTTCAATTATCAAATATAAAATGCATAATTCATTAAATGGACTAAATGTCTGAAAATATTGTACATTAATCTATACCTATATCTATCTATAATGGGACAAGTGAGTCAAGAGTCAAGAATTATTTCAATTGCAATATATTTATCTAGATATAATTATAATTGTGTTCAATGTTTATAATAAAAGAACAATGAAAGAGACTAGATGTTTTAGAACTTGATAATTATTGCACATTAACAGGCAACTGGCTTTTTAAGCAATGTAACTACATAAAACACAAGTATTTTTGTGAGAAAGGCAGTAAAAAAATAACAGCATTCCACTGAAGAAGTAAAGAGCAAAACTAAGGAACCCAGTGGTAGACGAAACTTAAAACAAACAATAACCAAAAAGAATAGGCTTTGGCCTACTTCTGAGCATTCCTTAAATAGCCAGACAGCAATCCATATTCACAACTAACTCTCCATTCACTTATTTATATCCATCCTGCACATTTTGCCTTTGGCTTGAGCGGGGGTAAAATGGTGCCCTACGTCCAAGGCTGCCCATGCGTTGCTCTGTGTGAGCAATAACACCCACTCGCCATAAGCCTCCCTATGTCACTCCGCTCCCCAACCTTCGCTTTCCGTCTGCTCTAGAAAAAACTCTCCCGCAACTCTTGGAATAAGTAGCCTTTATTGATCAAGTGGTAGTAACGCACCACGTTATATTATAAGTAATGTACTGGTGTTACTGAAATGATAAAAGCAATTATTTAGATGACTCCGTTACTGAAAATATAAGGCAATTACTAACACTTTTATTGTCTTTTGCCGTTACTCCCAACACAAAAAATCACAAATGCAGCTCCTGATATACATTAATAAACAAAAACAATTGAAGTGAAATAAGTAAAACAATATATATATATAGGTCAAGGAGTTTATTTGCACCTCATTGTGTAGATTTTAGCCCATACGTAAATTGTCAGAATATACTGGGTTCGAGTACACCCCTGGGTCTTTCTGCATGGAGTTTGCATGTTCTCCCTGTGCATGCGTGGGTTCTCTCCGGCTTCCTCCCACAGTCCAAAAACATGACTGTTAGGTTAATTGGCTTCTCCAAATTGTCCTTAGGTGTGAATGGTTGTTTGTCCTGTTTGTCTCTCTGTGTTGCCCTGCGACAGACTGGCGACCTGTCCAGGGTGTACCCCGCCTCTCGCCCGGTGAACGCTGGAGATAGGCACCAGCACCCCCCGCGACTCCATGAGGGATTAAGCGGTTTGGAAAATGGATGGATGGATGGATGGATAAAGTAATTTAAATTTTGGAGACCGGATGAAAAAGAGGACGGATAATTATATCTTTGACAGGAGCAATGAATATATTTCTGTCAGGAAGTTTATATTTACATGAGTGTTTTTAGACGGTAGATGAAGTTGCTTTCTTTCCATCAGTTGCCTGATGGAAAACCAGTTGTTCAAATGATATTTCAATGTCACTGAACAAAATCATTTCTGTGTGCTGTTAAGATTAAGCAAGGAAAGGAGCTGAAGCAAAAATCATCACAAATTTCACAGTTTCACTTGCAACCAGTCCAACTCGGCATCAGAGTAGGATAAACCCTTAAGTTGAGCAATCAGGATAAGACAGAAGTGTAGACTTTTAGCATTAATTTGAGAGGTTTAGGAGAACAGCAGTGGCTGTTAAGGAATTAAAGACATGTTTTACATAGTTATGAAGCTTGATTGCTAGACTTCAGACAACGATTGACTCCATACTATTTACATACAAGAATAAAAAGATCCCTTTGCATTTATCGTTGTGTTTTTTGGTCTAATGACTTTCAGTCCTTGATGGGTTGATTACAACCGTATGCTGGAGGTTTTGAAAACTGATGCTAAGGGCGGAACTAAAAAGCCAAGGTAACACCGTGTGTGAGTAGTGTTTTCCTAAAAATGAAATCAGCATAAATTTGCTTTGCTGTAATCAGCTGCCGGAAGTCAAGAATAAAAGAACTGACGCCTGTGGAACATCCTTTTTTTTTACTGTCAAAATCGTTTATTTTTGAAGATTGAACAGTGGGCCTTCCTCCATCCAATAATCTTTTCAACCCACCCATGCCTAACATAAAAGTTTTATAAAGCTGCGGCTTGGTGTCCAAGTTGAGATGCTCTACAACGTTTTGTGGTTGGGGACAGCAGCCCTCAGGCAGTTGTCCTTGGCTGTCACATATCGTCTTAGATTACAGTAGGTTACACAATCCCTGAACTGTGTCAGGTCACCAACATCCAACATGTCACCATCCCCTCATGTACTCTTAATGTCCCTGTACGAATCCGCATGATGACAGGTCAAGGCCTGAACCCCTCACAAGCTTTCTTATAACCAACCCTTCGTTTATAGCAGGGACCTTTTTGGCCTCAGTTATAGTTCACATTGTGATCCCAAAGCTATACCCTTGGACTGCCTTATCATGAGTGATTTTATGACTTTGGATTGACTATACCTATTCTTGACCCAATACCACCTCCGCTGTCTTCCAACCATTGCGATGCACAGGCTGCATACATCATAACCTCAGAAGTGGCCCATAGAGTCGTTTTACCAAGACTCTATGGGTTTCACGTCACTCTTAAGGCTCCATCAAGCAGTTGACGTAATGTCTGTGGAGTCCATGTGGTAATGCCTTGTTGACTTAAATATGTTAAATAATCTTGTGACGCAGATCCACCAGGTCATTGAGCAGGTTGACGCTCTCATCAATGGAAAACATAATTTGATGTGCAAGCGTTGTTCCTGGAGATCTTTTTTTTTTTTTACTTTGGCAGCATCAGCCATCTTCTGTGGTGTAGTTTGTTGGAACAGCGGTTTATCTGCGGCTGAGAGGAAGCTGTTAGATAAGTTCATCAGGCAGGCCAGCTCTGTCCTTGGATGCTCCTTTGACCCAGTGCAGGTGGCGGGAGACACAAGGACTCTGGATAAATAACATCACTGTTGGACATTCTCTCCACCCCATGCTTGAAACAGTTGCAGAGCTGGAGAGCTCCTTCAGTGAACGACTGCTCCATCCTAAATGCACAATGGAGTTCTATTGATAATCATTGCCCCCAGCAGCTGGTACACTTTATAACCCTCTGCTCACAATGAGAGTTTGTCTCTGCTGGGGGCTTTTTGCAGTCTTTGTCCTTCTTGTAAAATGTATGTTGTGGATGCATAAATATACATACAGGTTTTGCACATTTCATAAAATCACCCTGCTTCAATTATTGTGCTGTGTTTCCCCTAATGTTGTAAATTTACTCTTTGTTGCTGCCACACCTCAATTTCTCCACTGTGGGACAATAAAGGAACATCTTATTCTATTCTAAAGAGCCTAATATTTTCATCTGATTTTTCTTTACACAAAGATTTTTGAAATTAACCCCTTTTGTGTGTTAAACATGATCTGTCAACACACCTTCTACGTCCGTACAACAGAGCAAACTCCCCTGACATCCTATGGATCTGTCGAGGAAATAATGGAAAATCTTTTAGAGGGTAAACATATGGCCATGTAACAGTACGTCACTCAGCAGCTGTCTGGCCTATTTCGAAAACCAATTTAAATTGGAAACTCACTATTAACTACCATAACCTCCAAAACTCTATAAAAATCTTCAGTTCCTACAATCTAAAGTAATTTTAATACCAGTGAGAGTGACTGGAGTTTCGGCCAGCTATATAAATCATGGAGCTATACAATATTCCCCCACGTGTTGCAGCAAACTGCATCTCAGATGACCAAATCAAATATATCCACACAGTCCAATTGGTTACAAGGAAAAAGTTTCCCGTTTGAAAAAAAAAAAAAATTCCAAACAGGAAAAAACAGACAGCCACGTTGTCGAAAGGAACACCGGCAATTACTGGTTGTAAAGCTACAGTTTGGCAAGTCACCATGTCTCTAAAGTAGTTGACCAGCTATTTCTACTCAGTAATGCAGCTCAGTGTTACTTTATATGGAGCAAAGCTGGAAAAAAAGATGTAGAATTATGCACAATAAGCACTTTAAAACTACTTTACATTTTTTGCCTTAAGCATAAGAATAAAAATAACAAATAAATATTGTATAAAAAGACACTGTAACTGTAATAATCATGTCATTTTCTGGCTAGAGCAGGAATAGTGAATAGTGCTTTTATGTATTAAATAAAAAGAATTACATCATGGTACATATTTTGTGTTGAATTTTTGTGTTAGTGCTGTCAAATTCTGAGATTTCTTTTTTACTATAGGTTAATATAGCTTGAATCTTATGCACACTAGACCCATTAAGTAGTTTGTTCTAAAGATTAATTAAGGTGGAGGAAAGCAGAAATAAAAACTCATTCCCTAAGAACTGAAATAAAAGACTAAAGATGCTGGTAATTTTTCTTTTTGGTGGGTGGCTTTCGTGTACAGCCACCGCGTATGAGCGTGAGCTTATTTGCGGGTAGGATTTGCATGCTGTTGCCTACCTAATAATGAATGGATCTTTGCAGTGCCTGGGCGCTTGGATCTATATTTGCAGATGCACTCGTGTATGTTTGTGTCACTTTGTGATAAGCAGCGGGAAAGAGTCGCAAGGTGCTGTACGGTAATTAACATCCCTCTCACCAGGGAGGCGCTATGTGTGCAGCGCCCATTAAACACATTGCAGGGACAAACAGTGAGGCACAACCCTGTTCTGCTGACTATAGCATGCCTCTAACACACACACACACACACTTTGAATCACCTTGGCCTAAATCAGCAACTCAAGTACGATAAAGGACACAGTTGCCATGCACCCACTTGCCAACAAAAGTGAGATGACGAACATATTTACCAAATAAACTGAAACAAGTTATCAGGGAGGTAAATGTGATTTATTTGTTCGCTGTGTAATTCTTTTTAGAACACGTTTCATTCTTAGTTAACATTCAGTTTCTACCCTTAAGATGCATATCCAGGCTAAAATAGGTGAACTCTTCTTTCCGTGCAGATATTTATGTGTGAGAAGAAATCCATCAAGTTTATTTGTGCAGATATATCTACACACCTTCAAAGATCGTCTGTGATACACACACACACACACACACACACACACACACACACACACACACACACACTCACACTCACAAGAGGTGAGTGGGGGTGTAAAATTATGCAGCGTTAGCTGGCAAGCACTGTTTGTGCTAATGAAGCTCTCTGTCCATATAGGCTGATAACTTGCTGATGACTCGATATGTCGTCCAGTGAGAGATTCCCAGTGCAGCTGAATACTGAAGCAGGTGTAGCGAGTGTTTTATTAGCTCAGGGACGATCCTTTACATTCAGTAAACCTGAATAAGTTCAGACTAAACATTAATTGTCATCGATTCATCCCATATCTTGCCAGGATTTGTTGACCTTGGTGCAGATGGATAGTTTTTATTCCTCTTAAATAACCCTAATATTACTATTTCCCCATGATTGTGAAAGAAGTAAAAAAAACAAGCCATTTCTCATAAATGTCGTTCAATAGAAATGTATTGTTTGTACTGTTAATACTGAATTTGACAGTCAGCAAAACCTGTGAGGATGTAAACTGAGTTTACATGTCATTCTCATCGATCAGAATCACTTTTCACTGCAGATCTCAGCAAGGTTTGTGGGGCTCAGATGGGTTGTTCTTTTTTATGATGATGATGATGTAATTGTGACCCTGTAGCCAAAACCACATGAACATGCCAGAGTGGTTAAAACTACAGCCCCTAGTAGTCTGCTCTTCCAATTTTCATTACTTTCTTTGGTATATCCTTTTTTTTGTTGTTGCTTAATCTCAATTCAAGATGCTTTTTTTTGCTTTCAGTTCTGCCGACTGCATTGTCAGAACAAACCAGTTTATAGCTGAATCACAACACCAATATGTCAAGCAATGATAACTGAATCATGATTTTGATTTTTGCTCAGTGGTGGAAAAATGCCAACATAACTGCTTACACTACTCCAAATAGAATTTTGTTTGACACTGATGGATTAAATATGCGGTTTTCAGGTATTGTGCTTATTAATGGTGTTTTTCTTACATGGTGGCAGGCTCTAAATCTTTCTCCCAGTGTGGTTAGTAAAATTATAACTAACATGAAAGTTGTAAATTACTGTTAAATTTTAAAATAATACACAAATAGCCACATATAGGCAATGCAGTCAATATAAAAATAAAATTGAGTACAGTAAGAACAAGATTATACATGCGTCACATAAACCTGGACTGTGTTCCTAAAACGGTTTCTCGTCTAGCCACTTATGTTGATGTATCTAATGCTACGTTCACACTGCAAGCCTCGTTTTTCTTCCTACTTCTGCATAGCAGGACGCACAATAGTGGCGTTCGTTGAGTATCAATGACGTACAGGTTGGATAAATGCGACCTGGCCGTACAGACACGGGTCGCATTTGAAAAGATCAGATACGTATCAGAATTAGGACCACATGTCCATGTGGCCTGGGTCGCGTTTCACAAAATCCGATCTGTGTTGTTCAGACTGTCATGAAAAGATCCGATCCAGGTCGCACATGGGCAAAAAAAAATGGAATTGGGTCACTTCAGGCTGCAGTGTGAACGTAGCCTAAAATTGCTTTTCTCATTGTTCCAGATGTGAAGAAATTAAGCCCATTTTGTAAAACATCCAGTACTGTTGTGTGTACGATATATGTTCACTGTAACTTTTAGTTGTGCTGTTCATCTTTCCATTTCCATCCTTAATCACCACCTGACCATCTTGGGCAGAAGGTTAAGTTCTCTATACACAGTCTCTGAGGGCCCCTGATTTTCCTTTTAAACAGAGGCTGAAATATTCTTCAAATAGGGCCAGGTCCACTGCTATGTCAGGATTAGCCATGGCTAGAAATAATGCTGTTATTGGATAATTACCATTATCTCTATTTAGCGCCTATGGAACTTTTATGGAAGCAGGACAGCATGTTTCGGGTTATCCAGTCTGGATCGTCAGATCAAATTACCTATGTTATAGCAACCAATGTGAAAAAGTGAAGAACCACCAATCATATGTACTCCTAGCTCTACTTCTATGAATATGTTGGAATTTAAATCTATTTGGCTGTTTAAAAAGGTGAAGAATTCATCTTTAAGGACAACCAGTATAGTTTATCATCTATCTTTCCATGAACCACTATTTTCCATGCACATACAGGTACTCGGGGTTTGTTGTGACTGCTCATAAAGGAAAAACAAGTAGAGCTCGGCCTTACAGAGGCGGTGAAGTCATATAGGCGAACACTGACTCAAACTTATACAAGAGACTGAAGTGACATGTCATGCACATGCAGTAAGAGCATATACAAGTGCCTCCTCCATGTTGCCAAGCCAGCAAAATGAACAGTAATTAGTTAGTGCCCTCAGGACTCTGACAAGCTTTCTTCAACCAAGCGAAAGGGCAGGGTGACATTTCTGGTCAGCATGCTACAGTCATTGTACTGCATACATCACAGATTACCAGAGGGGTTGAGAGTTCAATTCCCTGAGCTTGTTGTGAGCTGACAGAGCCGTCAACCGTCATAGATAACATTTTGCGAACAGATGGCTCGCTGTTATAAAAGGGTCCAATGTTGCATGTACTTTGGGATGCCGGCACCCTATCATCTTTGTTTAGACGTTAACAGCTTTAAGTGATTTGGAGGCCTCTTATGTAGCATCTATAAAGGGTAGTTTCTCCACTTGAATGCTCAGAAGCTGATGAAGTGTCTTATAGACCCATACACAGTTGTGCTTTATGATGACAATGCCATAGTCTTGCAGTCTTCATTTTGCAAACCGAGACTTGGTCATTTTGGTTTGATGATAGCAGTAGGAGCAAAATGGTTTGTCCATGGAACAAAGGGAGCTGCTCCTATCAAGAGCAGCAGTCTGTTGTTGTTATTATTGGTTGTCTTTAAGACAACCAATAATAATTTGTTTTCTGCACTGTGCATGAAACCACTGTGGAGGGCATACGCTCTGCTCAAAAAGCTCCTAATTCACAAATTCTTCCACACCCCATTGCTTCGAACATTCGGGCCAGTCTGTTGTTGCTCCAGCCGAGCTGTGATGACTGTCAGTTAAGATTTATTACCCTAACATTTTTGATCGATGGGCTGGGATCCCAGCTGACTAACTGCCCACCAGCTCACCAAACCCACAACCTCATCATTGCAGGCTGGCTGGGTTCTGACTTTCCATCATGCCTGACCACCTATTTTATCTCTGTGGTCAATGTTGCAAGGTTCTTTGGTACTACTCTGCACAAGAAAATGTGTTTTAGTTGCCTTTCCTACTACCTTTTATGTCACTCAAATTGGTTGATGGACAAATGTTTCAATGCAACTTGTTTTTGTTACCAAGCTTAATTTTAAGGTTATATTTCTTTCAAAAGTTCCAAAAAATGTTAACTGCCAACGAGATGTAATTAAAATGCACATTCCAGCTATAAACGTCATTTGAGTCTTCACTCATAATTAGCGTTTCATCCGAGGAACAAATTAATTGTATGATTGCATTATCTTCACAGGAAACAAAGGCGAGATAAAAACCGAAACAATACATTGATGGTAGTACCCTTGTATTTTCACTACACTTTATTTTACATACACTTTATTTGAGAAATATCTATTTTAGATGTAAAAACAATACAGTAGAAATACTGTAAGATGTTTAGTTTTTATAAATTTAAATAAAATATTGTCACACGGACGTCGCCATGTTGTTTACACGGCAATGCATTCTGGGTATATGACATGTACTAGGTCCTTTAGCGCTGGCTCCATCCAGCCAAAACAGCAATGAGTAACATTAAAGCTTTTTAGTTTTACCTGGAGCGCGTTGAAATTAATGACAAAGTAATAATAATAATAAGAAGAATAAAAGATGAATGACGAGTATCGCTCGTAGAACTATGTGATCCCGGCAAGTAGTGCTCTGTGCCTAGTGTCAGGTCCAATAACACTTGTTTAGGATCTAATAGGTCCTGTCTTTGATCCGTTAACACCTGTTTAGGGTCTGGTCTTTGGTCCAGTGTCAGGTCCGTGATTTCATATGCGGTACTGGCGACAGTGGCAGTAGCTTCGTTATTTAAAAGGGCTTCCAGTGTTGCCCGTCTGTGATGTTTCTCCCAGCATCTTTGGCTCGCAAGGCAGCAGGGTTTTGGCGATTTATGGATAAAAATAGTCGGCACGGCAGCTGGTTTTAGGGGTAACTCCCACCTGTTAGCGCCTTCATCACTTTTGTTGGTACAAATAACTCAAGAGAAGTGTTGAGATGACAATTGTGGGTCCTTCAGAAGTTGTCTTCTTTCAACAGCTTTTTCCCATTTTGCTGTTCTTTTTTTCATGAAGAAAGTGATGAATACTCACCTCACTTTTTGTGTTGTTTTTTGTTTTGAAATTACAGCCACCAGCGACACAGTGTGGTATTGTCTAAATTTACACCAGTCAAACGCAATGAGACAAAAAAAACTCGGATCACTCTCTAGGTTCCAGTCCAGTAGGACCTAACGACGTCATTAACCCAGCATGCATTGTGCAGGTGAAAAAATGGCAACCTCCATGGGTGAGAAATTTAACAAAGTACATACAATTCTTTAAGTAAATTTGAGTTTTTACGTATCACAAACAGCAATTGTTAAGTTAATAGGAAAATTACAACATATTTAGAGCAACATTTTCAACTAATTGTGGATCCCTTTAAGAGTATTGGGCTCCCTTTAGGTTTACAGATATCTTTTGAAGAGATGTACTGTACATGTTTTTTAATAATAGCAATAGAATTAATTAAAGAATAGACTGTTGAGGATACAGAGTCTCAGTGTTATGCCTAAAATCACTAAAATAAAATAGTTAATTTTGCAGTCAGTATTGCAATTGTCTAGTATTTACTCACCAATGATGTTTTGGATCAGAATCAGAAATACTTTAATAATCCCAAAGGGAAATTACAGTTCTAGTACAACCATCCATCGGGGGAACGATTTACTGAGGCCTTGCTGCCGAGGACCCCGCCTGACGCGGTTACCATAGGGCGCTGCCTTTAACTCTGTGGAACAGAGTATCTGTGTTTTCTCCCATCCAGAATTGTCTTCATATTCATATTCTCTTTCTACATGGAAGTCTCAGTTCTGTGTTCCCCATTCAGAAATATGATAGAAATATTTTCTGGAGTCCAACTGTGAAAGTCTATGGTTGCAGATTCGCCCAGAGTTTATCATCCAATATGGCTGCTCTGCATGTAAAATGTAGATAAAGTACCGGGCACAAACTAATAATAAAGTATTCTGACATTTTGTTAGCAAGTGGCACACATGTAAGTGTGTAACCTATATCAAGGAAATACTCTTTTACTGTTTTATTTGATTAAGCTAAGATAAATACACATTTAATTTTAAAGTTTAAAATAAAGTTAAAATGAAAGCATGACAAATCCCAATTATTTTTTTGCCTTCTCATTTTGCTTGGTTACTAGTATCTTCCTTTGACTGAATTGCTTATGTTTTTTGTGTTTAAAGAAAACTATTTAATTTAGTCAACTGTTTGCAGATAAAATCCGCAAGTAAAACGTGTTCTCCTGTTTTCTAACCTTTGTGGTTTGCTTTATATGTTATTTTTTTGACTAGTGTTATAGCTGGGGTCTGCTCGACTCTACTAGGGCAGCTGAGATTATCTGAGCACAGTGCAGATCAGGTGAACTGACACAGACAGAACAGGAGCTGCAGCATCCACTACAGTCTCTCTTTAATTGTAAACATCATTGTAAAGGGTGAAAAACACTTGGATCAGGGGTAACCTGTGTTGTTGGAGTTATGGATGACGGAATCACAGATAGTAGATCAACAACAGGAATCTGGGTTTTTATCAGGGACTACGATGCTAGTCAGCTGAAAGTTCTTTGATCCGGACCCTCAATTGGTATCTGGGATAAGATTGGTTTGAGACATCACAAATTTTCAGTACAAGTTGATGCATTTTAATCTCTTCATTCATCAAATTTGAGTTATGTTTGTGGTCTGTATTCATGCCACTGGGGCAGCTCTCCTAAATCTGGATCACTGCACCAGTTTAAAGTTGTTCACAAACGTTCCGGTAAGCTGATCTGCAATATCTAATTAGGAGCGAATTTCTCTTTGTCCGTTTATATATCTGCAAATTCTAGTGTAGTTATCATCAGTAAAAGTGACTCTCCCTTCCTCCCTTCCTGCTTCCCTCCAGAGTGTTTTTCTATCATACATCATCTGTCTCCACCTCCCCAGCCCACCCCCACAGCTCCATCTGGCTTTGTACTGTCTACCATCTAATTCTTTATCCTCCTTTCAACCTGTCCCCTATCCCTCCCTCTATCTCCCTACTGCATACCACACCCTAACAGCTCATTGTGCCTATCCACCGCTGTCAAGCAGACGCATCGCAGCACATGGCAGGTTGGCAGGCTGACCTTGTCCTGCACTTCCTGGGATCCACGCTGCAGCCCAGCTAATCCAGCTAGCGTGCCTGGCCACAGAAACATCTGCTCTTTTAATTACCAAATGATGTATTTTAATCCCACTAACTCAATCCGACTGTGGAAAGCAATCATTATTTATGTGCATGTGTGTGTGTCTGGTCAGGCAGCTGCAGCAAATACGTGGGTTTTATCGGCTGCCCAAAAATGGGTAATTTCTCAACAGAGATACGTAAACTATTACACAAATAATTAAATATTGATTTAGAAATTTGAATTCTTAATGCAGTACATAAGCAGAGACAATAGACAACTGACACACATAGAAGCAAACACACGTTGAAATGTGATGACTTCATGTCGGCCTGTCTGGGCTTTCTGTCTTCGCTACTTAAACTGCACCCAGATCGAAGTAAACATAGGGAAACCAGATGGCCGGTGCTCGCAGCTCTGCCAGCGGCAGGCAAAAAAAAAAAAAATATCTGTACTGGCAGGCAGAGATTACGTGCGTACTGTATCGGTCTACATTTCTGTCTGAGATCTTACTTCTGCACATATGCAGAATGTCAGACTTGAGGAACGTCATGTGTCTGGTCCACTTAGTTCAAGCGCTAATGTTCAAATTAATCACACACACACACAATAAAAGAGAAATTACGTTTATTTTCACTCGGTGGGGAAATTAAGGTTTGCCGACAGCAAAGTGAAAGGCAAATGGAAGCATGATGTTCTACTGGATTTAGGTCAAATGATCATGGAGGCCAGTCAGTGGGAACTGCCTGTATACTTTTGCCACATGAGGCCTTCATGATCATGCAGCAGGAGGAACTCAGGACCCACTGCACCAGCAAACTGTTTAACAATGGTAGTAAAGGCTGCCACATACTCAGGTGTACTGTATGCATACTGTGAACGGCGCACATTGCCCGCAGTGTTTTAGCCTTCAGTCGAGAGTATCAATTGCCTGAATTTCTTGTGAAAAATTCCTAAGTTTTCCACACTTTCTGCCAGTGGGACGAAGCGAGGGAATGGATAGTAGCAGGTTTGATGAGCTAGTTGAGTGCCTAGATACGTTTCTTCTCCAGCAGGCACCAACCACACACCTTTCGGTGCGGCGCAGAGAGTGGCTGTGATGCTGCGCATCTTTGTGACTGTCTGCTTGAGGCAACTCAGCAGGCTCAAGTCCACACAAGCATGCGGGAGCCAAATTCATCCCGATACCTAAAGGCAGTCAGGGTGCCATCATTTAGGATGTACGTGTGAGCATGTCTCCCCAGACCAACACTGACCCGCCACCAAACCGGTCAATCAATGATGAACAATGTTGCAGGCAGCAACGTTCACCTTTCATCTATGAAAATAGTGACGTGTTCTATGAAAAGGACACTGCACCGGTGCCAACCCTGCCCGTTCTGATTTATTGCCATTTTCATCCTGGCTTTACACAAAAGAAAGGAAAACCAAAGTGTACTGGCGTCTGAGAAGACAATTATGAAAGGATCATAAAGATGGAAATAACTGACTTTGGATGGTCACATAATCATAAAGTGTGTTTTATTGTTGTGACAAAATGTAATTAAGAGAACAAAAAGTAACCACAAATAAATATTTCTCTAACAGTGGGTCATAAAAATACAAAGATAGTTAATTACTGAAGACACACTGATAAAATTCCCCTTCTGTTTCTGTGGGGGTTCAGGTCTTCATGGTAAGGCTATTATCTACTTAAATGTGAATTATCTCATTGATAAATGAACTATGTTTTTTTTTCCTTCATTCCTGTACAACAGCTTACCTTCAGACCTTTTTTGATTTATAATAAATCAAACAGTCTGCTTGTCCAAGCTCTCAGGAAAAGGTTGAAACTGGCATGGCCCCAGTCGAAAAAACGATGGTCTCCTGTTTGTAAAAGCAAAACAATATGTGTTGTATCTTTGTATTTTCGGTCTTCTGTCTTGCTTTCCAACACCTTTCGAAATGCCCATATTCCTTGGTTTCTCCATTAATCACCGTAGGATGCCTGTTTCCGTATCCCAGACGCCATTTTGGCTCTAGCAGAGGTTTGTGTTTTTCATCCGAGTGCTCTGTGACACAGTGTAATCAAATCTTGGCCTCCTCCTACACAGGATGCCAGACATCTCCCTCTGTCAGCCGCAAGAGATTTGTGGGCTCATCATGTTTCGGCCGAGGCAAGTTTTTCTGTATACCCGATGCTGGTGGGGAGGAGAATAAGATGTGGATAGATTCTATAGATGGTGGAGAACGCGGAGGGGGGGGGGGGGGCTAAATGCAACCCCCAGCAGTTTTCTTATCCTTGTTGTTTAGTTTGGATAAAACCCACAGAGGTTTAAAACCTGTCAGGTTGATGTATTTGCTGAATTTATCCATCAGGTGAAGCAACCAGTAGTTGTCTGCGAAGGGTTTCTGATTGCTGTGCTTTTGTCACGTCTTAACCACATGCGTTTGTTTTGTTCACGCACAGAATCCGCAATTTAAAATTCACCCCTGCTACGATTCTGCTAGTTTTAAAATAAAACTGCTCCTAATCAACCAGAGGTAGTTTTGGATGCTTGCAGCTCTGCCTCCCAGGTCAGGGATGGTGCACCAGAAAGACTAAGAATAGTGTTGAGTAATTGGTCTGCAGGGGAGCCCGCCACCGTAGTGTAAGATAATTACGCTTGCCGGAGCAGTGCACACGTTTAGCTTGATTTATAATCTACCACGTACATTTTCTTGTTTTCACGTTTGGGTATTGTGTCTTCCTTAGGGTCAGGGGTTGAAACTACAGCCCGTACATCAAAAGCAGGGGACTCGAGTTGAAAGAGCTTAACTCGGGGCACCGCTCACTCACCAAACTTCGCGGCACTTTAGCTTGTTTACAGTGGCACATGCCAAAACCTCTCCTCCATCTGAAAAGCCCTCGGCATGTCGTTAACTCCCTCCCAAAGGGAAGCTTCTTTCTCTACCCCCCGCCCCTTCCCCCCTCCCCCCTTTCTGGGTGCGCAGCCTGTCAGAAACACAATAGAAGAAAATTGCCATTGCCATTGCATTGCTTCAGGAGGTACAGAGTGAGATGCTGGTTCTCTGTTGTTTGTATTATTTGCTGAAAATTGTCAGACTTCTTGTGGGTTTAGCTACTTGCCCGCTGATAGAGCCTGTGTGTGCAGGGAGAGCAATAAACGCTATGCTGTATATCCTAGGGGTACAATCGCATGTTTAAGTCTCTTTGTTGCAAAGAGGATCCACAAGCAGCGGACAATAAAGACATAAAGACAGACGAACAGGTCAAAGGGTGAGAAAATGGCATGGTGGGGAAAAAGTTACATGTAACAAGTTTCGTTTAACAAGAGATACTCCCATCAGTGTTCCGTGGCGAGTGTGCGGTCTCTGGCTTTTGTAAAACTTTTTACCTGATGAAGCCGACTCAAATTGTCTCTGTCTACCCTTTTACTGTAAGGTGATTATTTATTTTAGGAGCAGATGTGACGTTGGGGCTTCTGTATGAGGGCGGTCAAATTAACTATTTTAAAATGAAGACAAAAAAATGTAGTTTAGAATCTGATACTGGCAATCCGTGCATTTAGCAATGCAAAAAAAAAAAGAAGTCTGTATTCTCTAAGGAATGCCAGTTCAGCCTGTTTCTCTTGTAGCGTGAGTAAATTGCAGGCTTGTCTCGAAAGATTATATAGATTATATAGATTCCTTTGAAATAAACTCGAACATCTCCGTACTCCCTCTGACTTTGTTCTAAAGCCCTTGATTCTGAAAATGGCCAACTTTGAGTCTTCTTCATTCAGCATCAATCCTCATCCAAGAGCGAGAATTTTACTCTTCCAACTGGCTTGTGACCCAGTCAGGGCCGGTCAAGCTGAAGACTGTCAGATTCTTTTCAACAGGTGATTTCTTGCTGCATTTTTAATAAGATGATGTTCCTTTTAGAACTGCAGGCGCCGTTTCCCCTCAAATCTGTGCAGACGGCAACCTATAGGCCTGAGTTTCGGATCCGATTCTGAGGGAGCATCGTTTATGCTGACGTTTGAGCCGTCCAGACCTGCTGGTTATCCAATTCTTCTGACTACTGGTATCCACGAAGCAAAAGAACATGATGGGGTCCATGTCGCTCTGCCAGCAGAGTTACACAGTTGTTAGAACAGAGAGCTGGAAGAAAGAGAGAGGCAGGAGAAGCCATTAACTGTTTGGAGGTCCTATCTAGAGGCCTCCAGGGGAAAAACTGGATGTTCAGAAGAGAAATGTAAACTGCTGGTCTGAATTTTTGAATTTGACCAACAAAAACAAGCCGCTTTCTATTTGATATTTGTCTTTTTTTAAGTAGAAACTGGATTGGAAGGTGCTGCCTGCCAGAATAAATATAGGTGTGCTACTGCTTAAAAAAACAGATCACAGGTTCAGTTTGCAGAGGCAGGCATTCTGGTGTTGTAAGGGACTCCCTGATCCATCTTGCAACCTGGAGGGTGATGTTTACAGCTTAAGAGTGAGTGATCATGGTAAGAATAGAGGGAGACGGGGAGTGAAGGCACATTTCCTACGCGGCGCTCCCTGATGCCTAGAATGCAAGATCTGAGGTCACATGGCAACAGAGGCACACAAACAACTCCACGTACACATTAGCTGGATGTGTCCAGCTGACTTTCACAGAGCTGAAATGTCTCCGACAGAATGGACCAGACAGACAAGATGGCAGCTGCGAAACAGTAAAGACACAATATCCTGTTTTTTAATTGTTAAAGGGGAACTTATTTTGATAGAAGCGATCAAAAATAGTCTAAAGCGCTACACAAAAAACCCTTATTGAGTGTATATTTGATAAACTTAATAAGCAAATGTTGAATATCTGTTTAACTTTGTCACCGAGTATTAAGAACAACCACAAATGTGTAAAAATGAAAAAAAGATACATAATTAAATAAAAATAAAAAAATTGTCATCATGGCATAAACAATGCATTTATGTTGTGCTTGAAATGAAATAGCAAATAAATAAAAATGCATCCATAAATAATAATAAGAATGCAGTAATTAAAGCTGTCATTATATGTTAAAACCATATGCCATTTTTTTTTCCAGTATTAAATTCTAGGCTTCCCGAGCTGAATTATACAACAAAGTAATTTAAACAGCCACTGTAGCTTGGCAAAGAAAGCTCAAAATCTGATTGGTTATTGGATTTCTATGGGTAATGGGTGATAGAAAAAATAAATTCATGAAGTGCCTCCACACATGATTAAACTGATTTAATAAATACTGAAATAATTTTGTTTGCTTTTTCTGTTGATAAAATTACTGCTAACATTTCTTCAATTTGTCGTATTTGATATTTAAGAAGGTATCACTGCAGATTTATCCCGTTTTAACTGATTTTCGTCACATTTCGGTATTTCATTTGTTGCCAAGGTTTGTATATAGACTTCCGTGGTTGACATGGTTTGCTGCGATCTTTATTAATCACCATGCCTTCACTGATGTTAAAACTCTGACAAAAAACAACATCCTCATTCACATATTCTTCTACTAATATACTTTTTGTCCATATTAATGCAACTTAACGGACTTTCTTTTTTGTTTTTATGTATGATTGCTGTAAATCTAAGCCCAGCTGGTTTCTATTCATCCAACTGTCCGTCTTCCATGATTGCGGAAGTAGTTGATTAAGTAGGAAAAACACAGACGTTGATGCCCCATGGCCGACACTTTGCAGTTCATTCTGGTGGATCCAGAGGCGTTTTTGGGCCAAAAGGGATTTATACTCACTTTGTAGAGTTCTGTCTATCCCAAATTCTCCTCCTGCTGGGAGGTATTCAGGAAACTTCCAAGTAAGATATTTGAACCACCTCACCTGACTTCTCTATGTGTGGATGAGGAGAAACTCTGCTTTAAGCTCCCCGTCTCCCTCCTTTCTTTAAGGGTAAGCCTGACTACCCTTTGTATTAAGCTTACTCTTTCAGACATTCAACATTCTGCAGGTGAACTGTATTTCATCCTCTCCCCTACTACTTCGCCTCACGCCTACATTTTGCAGGTTTCAGCGAAACAATGCAACTGTCTACTTTTAAATCACTGCTGCACCTTACTGCATATTTGTTTACATTTGTTTTACATTGTTTACATTTCAACTGCCTACTGTTCACTGCTGCACTTTATCCGGAAGTCAATTGAAACTTATCCTGTAAGTGACTGCGATTTATCACTGCACTTTATCCTGTACTGTAATTCACCGCAAGGTATCCTGTAGAGTTACTGCAATCTTTCTGAGCTGTGTGAAAACGAAATTTCGTTCTGTATGCAATCTGTGTATACAAAATGACAATAAAGAAAGTCTAAGTCTAAGTCTAAGTCTAAGAAAGGATGGGAGCGTGCTGATTTTATATATATATATATATATATATATATATATATATATATATATATATATATATATATATATATATATATATATATGTATATATATATATATATATATATATGTATATATGTATATATATATATATATATATATATATATATGTATATATATATATATATATATATATATGTATATATATATATATATATATATATATGTGTATATATGTATATATATATATATATGTATATATGTATATGTATATATATATATATATATATATATGTATATATATATATATGTATATATATATATATTTATATATATATATATATATATATATATATTTATATATATATATGTATACATATATGTATATATATATATATATATATATATATATATATATATAATATTATATATATATATATATATATATATATATATATATATTTATATATATATATATGTATATATATATATATATATATATATATATTCCATGTAGGGACAGGATACAGTGAAAGGAATGTTTTGCTCTGCAAATTAAGATTTTTCCTACAGTGCATTTCAGACAAACATTTACAAGTTGCACCATCAAATAAGCATTTATATTAATCATTACAAATTGTTTTGTATATCTGCTGCAAGATAACTCTCTCTGAGGCTATTAATTTAAACTCTTGTAAAAAAGTATTGGGTTTGTTTACAGAGAAGACGTTGCACCAGTCCCCGATTTATCCATGTTGCTTTCTTGAAAGGGTTTGCCATTTTGATGTGGAATATTTAAGTTCCCCTTATGATTCCCAATCAACAGACAAGAGAATGCTGAAAATGTTGTTCTTTGGATTAAACTAAGTCTATAAATTCAAGTTGACGTTGACTCTGAAGATCTAAACCAGACTGTGGAGAGGTTTGTGGGGTGGTGAACAAGATTTAATGGACTACACATTTTTTCATTGAAAAATCTATATTTTTAGTTCCTAGAAATTATTTTTTTCTAAAAGAAAATGTTTGCAGATAAAGAATGTGTATTATTTGGAATTGAAATCCAATGGCGGGTTGTTTTAACCTTGTTCGTTTCATTTGGGAAAACCTCTGCCGGCCCGGATTAAAGATATTCATAGAGAATTGTTGTAGATCTCACTAAAACCTTGAATCATGTCCCTTGTCAGAAAAACTTCTAGTAGCTTTAAAGTTTAGTTTAATATGTTGGATGTGCAGCTGCTTAAATGTTGGAAATGTTTGTACAGAAATGAGAATACTACATGGTGTTGTGTTTCAACATTGTGTTCTTGTTTCTGTGTTTTGCCAGGAGCCAAAACGTGTTCTTTGCATAAACAAAGGAAAACCATTTTCCTCAAGCATGCGTGACAAAAAATGTTTCAGATTAATTCTTCTTATCCGTACAAATGTTGTTCGGCTCCGTCAGACATAAAAAAGGGATGTTTAATGTTTTTGCTGCGTTTTAACTTTACTACCAACCTACATATTTTATGGTTAACAGCATGTTTTTTTTCATTTAATATATTTATGTCTCATGTATAATACCTGGATGAAGAAAGCCTACAAATTAAGCTGCTCAGGCCACACACGCTCCCACAGAACCGTACATGTGCAGTGAGATCGGCATGCATGTTGCTCTGTCTGAGGTAATCCCTAACAGCTTGACTTTATCTCAAACAGCTTCCAGGTGCAGTCGTCGTGCACACATTCCTGAAGAGCCCTGAACGTAAACATGCCCGCTCATTTTCCTTCTATACCTCCATCCAAATGCGCAGTCAGACAGATGAGCGTGAATGCCCAAATAGAAGTGCGCACATGTCATTTAAGGAACAAGGCAGGCTTCTGATTCCCTAAAAAGTCATATCACCAGGGTTCTGTATGTAATCCGCAGCGTATCTGTCAGAAGGATGCTTTTGTCGCTGAAAGCCTGCTTCTTTCATGATGTCTAATGATGTTTTATCACACTGTTGGCATTGTGCTCACATTTCCTTGCATATTTAAAAAATATATATTTTTTTTTTTTAAATACAGCTCGCTCTGGAAAACTTGTCAGTTAAAGGAGCGATTGATTTACCGTCTTCTCAGCGCCCGCCCTCCCCTCCTGTTTCTCCTTCCTCTCTTCTCCTCGTCTTTCCCTCTTTTCAAGATCTTACATTTTCACTAAAGTCCCCTTCTCTCTGTTATCATTCCACCAGAGGCTCTCAAAAGGAGCTTTGATATTGAAAGCAGGCTTGGAATGAAAGGCAAGGATTTAGGGGAATGTAAATGGTGGGGGTATATTTTAAAAGGAAGAGATCTTCCAGTTAACAAACGCCTCACTCTCCAGCATTTTCTGCGCTGCCAATTCTCACTTCCCTCTTTGATGCGACAAAGTTGGGATGAAGATTGATTTCGTTGATGTCTTTAGCATTTCGCATTGATTTCAGTCAATTAGGGATGATGATATATTGTGACACAGACAAGGAACAATTCGATTGGATTTGATTCAGTTTAATTCAGTTGACAAGGAAAAACTGCAGAATTTTTGTCTTAAAAACTGTGCGTGCTGAACAATATGTAGAGGAAAAGAGCAGAAAGTAAAGTATTCATTGACAGGGAATTTTGTTTTAAGCTAATTTTTTGTGTGACCATGGCCGTCCAGTTTGAGATAGGGCTGCATGTAGGAGGCCTTGGTATGTTCTATGAAAGAGGCATGAATTGCTGTAAATTCCCTAACCACATTTAGACATTCGTAGACGTTTTCATGCATTTTTCTGTGGAATTTACACATTGTTTTAACAGAAGGTGATGCCATCTTTTAGGTCTTTGAAATTAGGTTTTCCTCAGAGGGGTAACGGTGGTTAACATGTTAAAGAGTTGAGACATCTCTTAAAGAGGCCAATGTGCCAGTAAAATTGATCATTATATTCATGAAAAGTTGACGCAGCATTCTCTGATATCCCGTCTTGTTTAACTTGCACCAGACTTTCTGCGCAACTTGACAATAATGCCAAACAAACTGATACACGTAAAACTGAGCATGAAAAAAAAGTTAGTTTTGTTACGATTTGGAGGTGTTTGGTTATGGTTTTCTTTTGATTCATATTTTTCACTGTTGTCATTTATTATACAGGTCTTGCCATATTCTGGTGTTATTCTTTGCCCATTTGGGTTTTACCATATCACTTCCTCATGCTCATAATTGTTACATGTTTTTGCATGGTAATGCATTTTTTTACCTGTGGCTTTTTAGTTTATTCTTGTGTTCCCTTTCACTTAGAGTCGTGCACTTGTATTCTTGGTAAGATTATTCCCTTGTAGTGCTGTTTAGTTTAGTTCTATTGAATACATTTTGCCATCCCATGCCTGTCCACATCCATGCCTGCCATTATTCTTTGCCAAGCTGTGATTTTCCATTTTTTTTTATTTGTTAAAAACTCCTTAACTCACGGAGCTGCTTCTGCCTGCATTTACATCGGACTCCAAAGAACCCATCCTGACAGGTTTTTGTCAGAATAACC
Organism: Fundulus diaphanus; assembly: GCA_037039145.1. NCBI lineage: Eukaryota > Metazoa > Chordata > Actinopteri > Cyprinodontiformes > Fundulidae > Fundulus > Fundulus diaphanus. The sequence goes on from CM073135.1 coordinate 38,950,521, forward strand.
TAATTGTTGCTTGCAAAATGCTGGAATTAAAAGTTTTTGTTGCAAGCAAATACTTTCTAATCTAAATTGTAATTGAGTCTGTGCAAACCCTTTTTTTACTCCCCACATTTTTGTTTTTTTCTTTTTCTCATATAGTGTCAGTTTATTCCAAATGTCAATTCAAGTCAACTCTAATTGCATCCAACCCATCTCTTTCCAAATTCTAATTTACCACTTAATGTCATTTGGTTAAAAGTCTTTCTAAGGAATCCAAGCTAATTGTATCAAGTTATTAACTTGACACAACTTGATCTCTTATAAGGAGTGAACATGTGACAAAAGTGAAGAGGGACCGCCTCTTTAACGAGAAGAAAACCTCCCAAAATAAACACCCAAATCAAACAATTAAGTGGAAGGAACACAAAAAAATTATAATCCGGTGACTCAAAACCTACCCAAAACCACTATGCCTGAGCAGTTTTTTCTTTCCTACTGTTTAGAGTCAGAAGAAGTACCCTGCTGCTGTAGCCGTGTCACCAGGGATCAGGATAACCAAAGTCTAGAGTTCCTCTCAGCATGTGCTGCCCGGGAACATTTGTGATGGCCCCCTGCTACGAATCCTGCTGCGAATTTGTGTTGGAGCTAACACTTGGCATGTCGCAGCTTTTCCTCTCCCCCACTCCCTTAATCTATGTGTCCGCAGCCATCTACAGAACACAGCCCTTTCTTCCATTTCTTCTGGATGCCTATGGTGATACTTGAGCTCTCCAGCCTTGCTGCCAACCGCTGCTGCCCACGGTGATTATCAAAAGGTTTGTCCTGGTCTACCAGGGTTCAGCTTTCTTCAAATAGCTCCACTCTTTGCTAATGAGTCCCTGGAGGGTTGTGCCCTGAAATTGCTCTCTTCAGACACCATTACAGCTAGTGTGCCTTCAAAGAGTTGGGTGAAACCATTACCATAACTAGGGGACTGCCACCTGCCTGGGTAGCTTTAAACATTAGAAAAACCTGCAGTTTGCTAATGGGACTGAATGGAGCTGTCTTGAGAACGGGAGCCTTGGGAGCTGTAGAAGTTCATACTGTGGAGTGTGGTCCTGCTTTTACTCAAATATTTGCTTTGATGTCTAACTTGATGGAGGTTTGGATAGCGATTGGCTGTATGACTCCACAGCTAAGCGGAGTTTACTTTCTTTTCATTTCTGTTTAATTCGCCCTCATTTTTATGTTATCTGCCTCTGCCCTTTCAAGGTCGCTGCACATGATAAAGATGATTATACACCTAATTAAAACTCATCATCGCAGTGATGAGAAGGTAATGTGATTTAAAAGAAATACCGCGTAGACTAAGAAGCCTCACTGCAAAACTTTCTGCTACAATAGCAAGGCTGCTAATTTGCTCACATCCTCTGCCGCCTGAAACGATGCGCAGAAGCAAATGTCAAGTGAATGCAGCCAGTCCCCCATCAAGTAGATTAAATTAAATGCTAGGCAGCGGTGTGGCAGACCAAGAGGTGGCTGTCTCCCCGCCAGCCCAAGCGACGTTTGTCTTTCTATTATTGCTGATTGAGGGTACAGGGATCAGATAACCCGCTGCCATCCCTTGCATCCAGCTGAATCTAGCAGGTGTTGGACCCTTGGGAGCTCTGTGTTTTTTTTTTTGTTTGGCCCAAAACCCATGCAGGTGCTGTCAGCCAGCTCAGCTGTATCTTGACTCTGGCTTGACTTCAGAAGTAATTAAACGGCTACAGTCACACACTGGTTGCAGAGAAAATCAACTGAATTATTGGTAAAACAGCGATGAAAACAGCTAGGATATGCAAGGTTTCTGAAACCCGTTCTTATTTCGGTATCCCTTAGTTGCAATTCTACGTCAATCATTTACAAAATATCACTTCATGATTGGACAAAAAAAAAGAAAACAGTGTACCCCCCTGAGTCAGAATCCTATTTTCTAAGGCAGCAGTTCCCCAAAAACTTTCAGTTTCTGACAAACAAAAAACAGTGGAAGAGACTCGTGACCCAAGCCGTCGGTTTCTACAAAGTTAATTAAAACAGGGTTATACTGTCAACAAAAGCGCCGTCCGCAGCCAGTATATTGCTTTTGACTGTTGATTTACTTTTCCCTTCTTATGTAGCATCAGAAAAATATATTTTATTTATATATCTTTATTTAGTTTTCATTTTAAAGATGATCTCATGACATCACAATTATTGTGCCCGCTTTGGGAAGTGCTGCAGGTGGGCGTAAGGCAGGCATCTTGTTTAAGTAGTGGTTGAAGTACTCCACAAAGAAACTAGACACTCCTCAAAGAATCTGCTCCATCATTAGTTGTTATCGATTCCTTATAGGTGAATAGAGGTAAATTAAATAACTGCAAATATAAATCAAAGATTTCTGTTTATGTTCTGAAATGTTTATCCAGCAGCAGACAATGATTTTACATTAATTGCATCAGTTAAAGAATAAAAGTGTAACACCAAACATTATCAGGCTAGTTATTACAGTCTTTTTTCATTATTCTTCTTATGAGTGGAAGAACATCAGAATATATCAAACTGCAGATAATGGTTGTTGTGAAGGTAAACTATTTTAAATGTATTTAAAGTGTGTTATTTTTTGTACCTATAGAACTATAAGTAAGACACTTGAAACATAATATACATTCATACTAGACATTACAGTGGTTACTGTGCAAATTAAAATATGGTAACTCACAAAATATGCACAACCATGAGCAGTTATGCAAGTAAACGTCCCACCCCTTCATTATGAAATATGCCCTTGAAAAATTACTGTTTTAGAAGGCTAGAAAAACTGTGTCCTCTGAGTCTTCTCTTTACTTGACGGAAGCAATTAGGTCACACTTCTTCTCAGAAATCTAGGGTTAAGAGCAAAGAACGAGGAATGATAGATGAAAGGGGATTTAGGCAAAGGCTGCATTTCTTACAGCCTCCCAAACACATCAGCGGTATCTCGTGACAAATAGGAACTTTATGGAAATGAATGTAGAGAGGTTTACTGGTCGTAGTACCAGTGGGCAGATAGGTCATCAAAAATGCCTTCCTCCAAATTACCCAATCTGTCTTCAGCCCTCTTAAGCCAGATTGTTGAACAAATACGGCAATTTTCCAACAGTAGGTCGGGTATTTTCTACAATCCTGAAGAGGCAATTTTCTTTGCAGCTCAAGTGGCAGTTGTCTTCTGCCTCTTTGTTCAATTAGAGGGGAGAGAGCTGGAGGGTTGCAATATTACTTCTGGTCAAAAATAAAAGCATCATGTCATCCATTTCCCAGTAAATGATACATCTTCCTCTTACAGCTGCCTCAATGACCTTGTTTGTGTGGCCTTGTTTGCAGTGAACCGCTTTTGGGCAGGGAGACTGGAAATGAGCCTGGTCATTGCCGAAAGGGGCAGGCAAGCACGTACAGGGGCTCGTAAAAGTATTCACATCTCTTCCTCGCACTTTGTCACGTTACAGCCACAAACTACTATGTAGTTTCCTTTTGATTTCGGGGGATCGACAGCCACGCGATTGCACATAATTGTGAATTGGATAAATGGGTTTCAAAATTGAGATCAAAATCGGAAAACTGTGACATGTCATTGTCTATTTAACGCCTTTTATTCTGATACCCTATGATTCAATTGCAACCAACTTCCAAAAATAATTTCACTAATTGGTAAATGGAGTTGAGCTGTAGTGGAAACCTGTTCAATCTGTCATCTAGAAATATTGAGCATAGCACCTCTTAAAGCCTACCAGAATTGTAGTAGGCCACCTAAAAAGACACACTGAGCAAGGAGTGCCTTGCTCAGGATAAGTAGCAAGGAGATTCATGGCACCTCTGGAGGAGCTGCAGAGATTCACAGCTCAGGTGGGAGAGTCTGTCAACCAGACAGCTAAGTGGCATGAAAAAAGCTAACCTTAAAGCCATGAGAAGTTATGTTTTCAGTTGGTTACAAGCCATGCAAAAGATAAAGCAGATATAAAGGTGATACTAAATTATTTGGCCTACATGATAAAACCCCATGTGTGGGGAAAAAAATCTAAAACTGCACATCACTCCAAACACACAGTTCCTCTGGTAATACATGGAATTACAGAATCATGCTATTACAATGCTTTTCTTCGGTGGAGATAAGGAAACAGGTTAGAGATGGAAAGCTTGATGGAACTACATGAAGAGCAATACTAGGAAAAACAGACTGTTTGAGGCTGAAATAGACCTGAGACTGGGGTGAAGGTTCCCTTTCCAACAAGACAGTGACCCTAAACATACAGCCCGAGCCATCATGGAACGGATTACTGTAGATCCAAATATTACCATGTGTTAGAATGGCCCAGTCAAAGTGTAAACATAAATCCATTTGAGTATCTGTGGAAACACTTGTAAATGCATGTTTATGAATGCTTTCCATCCATTCTGAAAGAGCTTGAGCTATTTTTCAAGAAAGAACAGACAAAATGTCTCCAGATGTGCGAAAGTACTAGAAGCAAACCCCAAAAGACTTGCAGTAAAAGGGAGTTCTACAAAATATGTGCTTAGGGGTGCCCATACTTCATGAATAGAGTTTTGATACAAGGGCACCGAGAGTGAAAAGTAGTACTGTTTTGGTATTCAACTTGCTGCATCAGGCAAGTAGGTACCTTTGCAACATGCGAGACCCTTGGATGTAACTTTGGATGCCATCATCACAAAACTGAAAAAAATATCTAAGTAGGGACACTGTTATTGCATGTTGAGGCGGAAGCTATATAATTCCTCTCATAAACATTTTCTCAGAGAATTAAAGTTTAGGTTGGAAGGAAGATTAATATGGGGCAAGGGGAGCATGCCAGCAAAAAGAAGTCTAGTGGAATTTAATGAGTTTGGTGTGTCAGCTGGGGATCGCGCTTGCGCCACGCTAATTACGTTTTGTAACGAACTGAGATCTGGGGAGCATCGCAGGAAGACAAAGGCTCTGAGCAGTCCAGCAGCAAGCGGTGAGCAAAACAGAAATGCTGCATATACACGTTTAAAGCCAACATAGACAACCACAAGAGAGAGTGGGAGACTGAAAGGCAGGATATATCCTTCCAGAGTTCTCCAAGCCCTCCCTGGTTGCCACCCCCATGTTAAGCATAATGAGATGTAGCAGGAGTTATAGAGCTTAAATCTGACAAACGAACCTATCCATCAGCATCTTCTTCATCTCCAGGCAGAGACTGCAAACTCTGGTTGTGGAAAATGAGTTGTGTAGCTACACTGGGACTGTTGGGATAATTGAATCAACCACTGTTGACATTGTGCAGATCCAGCTCTTTAACCAGGTAAACAAAGAGTGCATAAACACCGTTTCACCCACAGAAAAGTTGCACACAGTGCCACCCTTTGATACGGAGGCCAGCTTGCAAAATTACATCTCCCAGGGTTGGGTGTAAATGAGCAGGTCCCATCTCTTGAAGCAGCAGTGTGTCTCTTTCCTTCATTAAGCTCCCAGTGCCTGCAGGGAATCTAACACTCTTCCTACGCATCAGTGGACTCAAACAGCAAACAATCAGGCTGACTTTCAGTTGTGACTTTCAGCAGAATGAAACCACCCTTGCCTCCTCTCTGCCATTCTTCCTTAGTCTCATTCGCTTTTCACCCCATTTCTCTCTTCGTCTGCGATACTTAGAAGAGGAATTTGCTCCTGGCTCTGTTTAAATGAAACTTGCCCTCTTACCGACGGATCCTAACCTTTAATATTCTTGCCCTTTGTTGGCAAGTGTATATCCAGCTTTCCTCATGCAATATGTGTTGATATATCCCCGTGGCCTTTTTAGCCTTATTATGAAATGTTTGTGCACTGCTACGACCCAAAGCTTAAAATACTCAGATGTGGAGACGGAAGTTCAACTTTTTCCAATTACTGTGCACAAATAATGTTTGTGTTTATTTAAGTACCCTGTCAAACTCAACTTCCATCTATTAAAGGTACCTGTCAAGCAATAAAAGTATTCAAAATCTGTGGCCCTCACAGATTGCTTTTTAGAGTCTTCAACCAAATCCTGTCCAGTTTATCAAGACTAGAGTGTCCAAACGCCTGACAACCTCGTCCTCTGCCATGCCCTCCACAGTGTCTTTTTTTTTTCTTCTAACCAGCTGATTTTCCCGTGTGGAAAAGCCCCAAAGCCCTGTCTGCATTCCTTTCCAATTAAGCCAGCATCATCTGATTCCAATTACTCTAATTATACCAGCTAGGGTCGGGAGTGAGAGGAAAGCGGGAACCAGAGAGAGAGACAGAAAGATGGAGTAACCAACTGAAAGCGAGGAGAACATGGCGAGCCTTCACACTTAAGAGAGCAGGAATGCAAGTGTAGCCAGGGAGTCTTGAGGGTACTCCGGTGGCAACAACAACAGTAACTAACAACAAAAAGTGCTTGCAACATCACTGCAACAGCTGGGAAGACTCGCTGCGAGTTGATAATAGCAGGAAACGCATGGCAGTGACAGACCGTGTAATCACGCCACACATTCTTAACAAGGTCAGACTAATGTAAGGATGCAGGGTGTTTTTAATCGCGCTGCAGTGGCGTGAACAATAATCTCCCTGGTTTGGCTTAGAAGAGAACACTGTCTAACAAATCCCTTATTACTCTATGAAGTCATGTTTGACATCTGCAAGTCTCCATAGCAATCTCTGACAATCTTACAAGCATATTTTACAACACCGAGCTAACAGTGCTGTAGGTAATCTTGAATATATTTCACAGCTGACTGCCCACATGGAGACGTGAGGCCACTGGACTGCCCAGTCTTTTAAGACCTGTTCAAATAATAACCACATTTTCTTTTTCCTTCTTTTTTGTAAGAGTACAGTCGTGGGAACAACTAGGTACGCCCTTATAAGGTATGCTTCCATAGATTTCCAGAGGGAAAGTAATAGACAGTTTGCTCGTCTGAAGCATACAGGTTGGTGTCAAAACACCAGGAGCAAAGACATCAGAGCTGACCTTAGAGAAACAGATGTTGATGTCAATTAATGGGAAGAGTAATAAGACCATTTCCAAACATTTGCCCTGTTTAGTGAAAACCAAAGTAATTACATCAGGGAAAAGGAATTTGTGCCAATTAATGGTGAGTTGGAGAGGTCATGATTTGGGACTGTTTTGCAGAAACAGGATATGGGCACTTCGAGTCATTTAGTCATCCATGAATACCCAATGGCAAAGTATCCTAGTGTCAAATGAGAGACCGTCTGACCGCGGTCGGGAAAAGACTTATCATACATGGTTTGATCTCCAGAGATAAACATATCTCACAAGTGGAGACAGACTGTTGCCAATCTCTGTTGCCAGCAAATTAATTCCAAAAACATGCAAAGCTCAGAGAAATTGTTAAAAAAAAAAATCAAACAAATGCATCTCAGGCTCTACAGGCCGTCATTTGCATCATGACATTACAATTACAATAGACCAAACAAGTGGGGCTTGTTTGGGAAACAAGGTTAGACCTCGAGAGATCTCTGCCAAAGCAAATGCCTTGAAACAACTCATTAAATCAAAGCAACGCATTAAAGAAGAGTGGACCAAAATTTCTGATAAATAATATGACAAAAACAAGTCATTGCTGCTCAAGCTTGCTCTGCGACCGAATAAATCCTGCAGCGTATGCCTTCATTTGTGATCACGTATTCCGCCTTCTAAATTACCTAAACAGCTTATAAACCAAACAACACATTCAGTTGTTATCTTATTCCGTCTTTTGTTTCAGTCTAGACCGTTTTAAGGAGAGAAGTTGACCTGTTTGTGTATGTGAATAAATAAGACATGTAAACACACATTTACCTTGGATCATCATGTTAAAATGGGAGTTTTAATTTACAGCTCTGACACCAACCATGATAGGCTACACTCTGCAACCGAGAGCTCATTAGATGCTGCACAGACAACACACTGATGAGCAGAAAATGATTTGATGCAGGCTTTATGAGAAAGCTTTGTGGTTCTAACTTAACATTGCTGTTTGTTGCACAGCCTTGTGCAGTGGAGCTTAGCATTGCCTCTTGACTGCTTATTGATTTGTTTTCTGTGTCTATTAGCTGAATTTGGAATAGTCAAACATGTTTAATGAAGGCAAAATCAACTTGGGGACTGCAATAACAATGTCATTTACTGTGATGGTATCCTCTGAGCAGCAATAATAATGATGAGGTAATTATGGAAATTCTCAAATGAGAACACATGTAATACTCTTTATTTTTTTAGCAGACATGTAGGTGTGCATTGGATTACTGATGTGTATTCAAAAGTCTAATTTTTTCCATCATGACCTTTAGTTCTCCAACTCTGCCATGCTGTCATTTGAACACTTGTCCTTGTCTCAGCTGCTTTGCTTAGTAATATCTCTGTGGGACCCATAAGGCTGTTGCCTTAACTAATACACTGTTCTTCTCCTGACTTTACAGTCTTCCAACTTTAAGTACACTTTCATAACAGATCAATCCTTTGTGTTGAAGCAGCTAAAATGTCATTGACCAAGGTCTGGTAAAACGGCTTTGGGTCGAAACAAGAATTTTGGGCACAAATGAAACATTTGTTCTGAATTTATTCATTGCTTTGTCTTTTCAAACCTTTTACTTCACCTAATCATCAAGGAAAGTTCTTTTTTTGGTTTTGTGTTGTCATTATATTTGTAGATCTAGTCCACTTGTTTCCAGAAGCAGCAAAGGCTGTATTGTTTTTTTTTTTTATGAAACAGAAGTTATGTTTTCACTGAACTCTGCTGGACACCCTGGGTGTGTTGTTGGTTTGCTTCCGCTATGTCATTAGTGTCCGTAACAAACACATTATCTCCTGCTGTACCGCCATGCTTCCAGGCCGTTTAGAGTGATAATTAGACTGTAACAAGTAGTCGTTCCTTTTATGTAGGTCATGAGCTGCTAATGATGTGTACACTGGTGTACACAACTCTGCATTTTCTGTATGCTCGAACTAACTTTATGCTGTTTTTGATGGATAAAATTAGTAATTTAGCAGAGAGAAAATTATAGGTGATTTGTTTTTGTTTCTTTCCTTGGGTTTTTGTGGTACTTTTAGTTTTCGAACTTATACATCTTTTAGTTAAGTTCTTCTAAGACAGCTTCTTAATTCATATTTAATTAATATTAATTAATAATAACATATTAATATTAATTGAAGAAATATCAAATTACTGATACATTACCGGGATGAAAAAAAACAGTATTTGCAGCAGAGCCATACTAAGAACAATTTATACATCAAAATGTACTATCTACATTGACCTATGTAGCACACAGGCTTAAATCGGTGGCAACCAGACCTTTGATCAGTTCTTTCTGCAGACGTTTCGACACCTAGCCAATTCTCACGGCTCGCGCTTGTTGGAGGACCGAGCTGTAAACACTGGGGAGTTGGAAGCACAATCCTCCTCTTCTGTTTAGTGATGGCTTTTCTCTTTTGACCAAGTGGACTGCTTAATCTTGCCCTAAGCTGCTGGCGCTCCTGTGCTGCTCCATGCGTTTATGTAGCTGTTGTTTAGTTTCTCCAATGTAGGAGTCTGAGCAGTCCTCGCTTCATTGGACCGCATACACAACACCGCTCAACTGTGGTTTGGCTGTTCTGTCTTTGGGATGAACCAGTTTGTGTCTGAGAGTGTTATTAGGTTTGAAATGTACTGGTATATTGTGTTTGGAGAAGATTCTCCTGAGTTTCTCAGAAACTCCTGACACATATGGAATGACAATGTTTTGCGTCTCTCCGTTTTCTCCTCTGTGTTGTTTTTCTGCCAGCTCTGTTGGCCGATTTGACAAAAGCCCATTTTGGGTAACCACAAGCAGTGATTTCCTGATGTGTGTGTATTCTTTTTGTTTCTCCCCTGTGGCAGAGGGAATGTTGTCAGCCCAGTAATTCACAGTTCTGATAACAGAAGGTTTGTGCTCCAGTGGGTGATGAGAATCAAAATGCAGTGTGTGGGCTTCCGGTAAACCTCCGTTTCGAGACTCCCATCTTCCTCAATGTGTACCGCACATTCCAGAAACTACAACGTGTTGTTCTTAGCATCCTCTTCGGTAAACCTTATGCTGCGGTCCACTGAGTTGATGCAGTTGGTGAATGCCTTGGTGTGGGTCACTGATTTCCATCTGACTTAGAAGGTGCTTAGGAGGATGGACCTCCATGCCCTTAGAAACAGCAGCGCTCCAACTGCAGGTGGCTCAAGTGCGAGCCACCAGAATTGACAAAGACTCCTGGATAGGTGTGGAAACACTTTCAGAAAGAACTGAATGAAAGTCCGGTGTCCTCCGATTTAAGCCTGTTTGCTGTTATGATGACCTGTATAACGGAGAATTTTCACATATATAACGTACCAAGATGAAAATGTGACGCGTGTGTTGTTAAATTCATAAGGTAAATGCTTATTTTGAAGATTATTTGTGTATTCAAGTGTATTTCATTAGGCAGAGAGACAGTTGCTGTGTGCATAACATCATAATAACTTTACAATTTGATGTACAGTCAGTGGATAAAGAAAGTTTCCATGATTCATTGCTGCTATTGTAAAAACTAAGTAAACTTCTTGTTTGGGCAAATTGTATTTTTATCTAACACTGTTTCTTCTGTTCTTCCTTAACTTCATCTCAATTTGCAGACATTCATTTCTGCATAACTTTCTTAGGAACCCAGCACAACATTTGAATCAGGTTGAGCTCTGGACTTTGACAGGACCATTACAACTAATTGTTTTGTCTATTTTTTAGCCATTACATTGATATGCCAAAATGCTTGTGATCATTATTGTTTCTGACATAGGGCATCACACCGCACATTCCAGAAACTACAACGTGTTGTTCTTAGCATCCTCTTCGGTAAACCTTATGCTGCGGTCCACTGAGTTGATGCAGTTGGTGAATGCCTTGGTGTGGGTCACTGATTTCCATCTGACTTAGAAGGTGCTTAGGAGGATGGACCTCCATGCCCTTAGAAACAGCAGCGCTCCAACTGCAGGTGGCTCAAGCGCGAGCCACCAGAATTGACAAAGACTCCTGGATGGGTGTGGAAACACTTTCAGAAAGAACTGAATGAAAGTCCGGTGTCCTCCGATTTAAGCCTGTTTGCTGTTGCGATGACCTGTATAACGGAGAATTTTCACATATATAACGTACCAGGATGAAAATGTGACGCGTGTTGTTAAATTCATAAGGTAAATGCTTATTTTGAAGATTATTTGTGTATTCAAGTGTATTTCATTAGGCAGAGAGACAGTTGCTGTGTGCATAAAATCATAATAACTTTACAATTTGATGTACAGTCGATAAAGAAAGTTTCCATGATTCATTGCTGCTATTGTAGAAACTAAGTAAACTTCTTGTTTGGGCAAATTGTATTATTATCTAACACTGTTTCTTCTGTTCTTCCTTAACTTCATCTCAATTTGCAGACATACATTTCTGCATAACTTTCTTAGGAACCCAGCACAACATTTGAATCAGGTTGAGCTCTGGACTTTGACAGGACCATTACAACTAATTGTTTTGTCTATTTTTTAGCCATTACATTGATATGCCAAAATGCTTGTGATCATTATTGTTTCTGACATAGGGCATCACACTTCACTATGAAACATTGTGGTACACGGACGAGTTCTGGGTCAACTTAATGACTTTTAGGGGCTCAGGCCTTACGGCTGCAAGAAAACCTCAAATCTTCCCCATGCTTCACAGTTGATTTGAGGTGTATGAACTGGCATGTTGTGCATGATATCTGATTAACCTTTAGCATGCTCAGGTCTGTAGAGTTTAAAATGAAATAAAAATTTCTGAGAATAACCTGCTCTGATCTTAGCAAGTGTCTTGAATGAATAAACTCTAGCGGGTAGAATGATACCCTTCGGCTAGTTAGGCTTCCGCTTTCCAAACTGTCACACAGCAACACTTCCTTTTCTCATTGCTGCTGAACTACAGGCTTGGCATAGCTTTTACACACACCTTTATGTTCTTGACCTGCCGACATCGAACAAACCTGCTCTATAAAGGTGACTAGACCTGCTAATTAAATTTAGTCTGTCAGCTGTGTGTAGTTAGATTCAGAATTAGACTGTGTGCACAGTAAAGGAATATTCCTGCAACTTTACCTCTTTAATGATGCAAGCAACAAAGGTGTACTTTTTCTCCCAGAATAGTTTAATATTTGTGGGATTGTTCCTTATTGTATACAGATATGGCACTTTTTTTATATATTTTTCTGGACAGATAAAATATTATCTAACGATGTGTAGCTGATATTTAAATAGTAAAAATGTAACATCATAACTAACTACAAGTTCTGTAGTTTAGATATTAAAAAGCTTGAAAGTTGGAATATATTGTGTTCTATGCTGCAGTCTAATTGTCTGAAATATAATACAAATAAAGGAAGATTTTAATGTACATAAGAGCTCATAAAACTGGTCTTCTGATAGAAATGAGACTAATACTCTGCATCACTCTTTCGTAATTGAAAATCAGCTCCACGGCGGAACCTGACTGATTTCACATAAATGTTGATTTGTTCTGAGTAGCTTTCCGCCTGCACAACACTTCCATTATTGCTTTTTTATTACTTTTGTTGGTGCTGTTTTCCATTGAGAAATAATTCTGTAATAAATATTTCAATTTTTCCGTGGTTCTCTACTCGGCTGTGCGTTCATTTCTCCGCACAGAAGTTACAGAGCTAAAGACAAATATTTCTGCCGCCGTTAGACATATGATGTTAAACTTCAATGTGCAATTTCACGTGCCAGTCGTAGTGTTCCCTGGTGAGCAGTGTCACATTAAGGAATAACAAATGAGTCCATGACCCTTGGTAGTTTTCCAGGATGTGTTTGTGCTGTAGGAAAACAGCATATGCTATTTGCTTTGCAGTAGATTCATAAGTGAAAATTGCATTGTGCCTCCATTTGGAGAGCAGGTGTTGGAGCGCTGAGGGAAACAAAGCGATTGTCACTCTCCAGGTTTCTGATGACGGTGTACCACACTGCTGAAAAGCTCACACGTCCTGGCGGTCATCTTAACAACAAATCTGACTTGTCAACATATTGGATGTGACTGCTTTGAAACACGGCTGAGAGGAAATTGGGAGCAGGTGTATTTCTTTGCAAAATATGTCTTTCTGGGAGGTTCAAGAGAAAATTCTTGATCCATTCATTCACCTGTCCGTTGTCTGCCACTTATTTGAGATCGAGTCATGGGATACATAGGTGCAGGAAAGAAAACCCAGACATCCCTCTACCCAGCAACACTCTCCTGCCCATTCTGGGGGATCCTAACACATTCTTTACGGATTTCGATAGTCTTTCCAGTAGGTAATAGGCCTGGGCCAGGGGTTTTTCTCCCAGTAGGATGTTCCCAGAAAGCTTCCAAATGCTGGTATCCTGGAGATATCCCAGTCAGAGACCCGAACCACCTCGACTGACCCCTTCTGTTCCAGAGGAGCAGCAGTTATTGGATAATGTAGCTAAACACCCAATTTCTTAGGGTGAATCTGGCCACCCTACGGGGAAAGCTCAGTGCAGTCATTTGTATCTTCAACCGAGGTTTTTTTTCCAGTCATGAACCCATAGTTCATGACCACAGTTCTTTTTCATTGCAAACAGTAACAGATGAGGCACCAACCCACACGCAGATCCTTTCAATAAATTGGGATATTATTGAAAAGTCATTTAATTTCAGTAACTCAACTAACAAAATGAAACACTTTATATAGATTAAAGACATGCAGACGGATGTTTTCAAGTCTTTATTTCTGTGAATTGTGGTAATTTTGTGTTTAATATAAAACACGACATTTAAGATTAGAATATTGTATCCGATCAATGTAAACTTTTCAAATAAAGAAAGGTAAGCTCAATAAAAAGCATGTTTAACAGCTGTTTGAAGTTTGTTTTCTGCAAAGACTACTTTTAGTCTGACAAACAATCCTCATTGGAATGCATATTTTAATTAATTTACTGTGACTGTGTCCATCTCCTGCCTGGAAGGTCACAGATGGCGCAGCCAACAGAACCATATATGAGACCCTGAGGTTCCCAAACCAGACAACATCCTCCCCTCCACTATACCTTGAGAACTTGTCCATGAACACCACGAACATAATCTGTGACAAGGAGCAGTGGCGACTTGTCTAGCCTGCACTTGTCTTGACTTGGTGCCAAATACGTAGAGACAACCCTTAGTTTGGGTGTGCACAGACCAGATAGGCTTTTAAAAGAGCCTAAATAACCCATACTTCTGCAATACCTGTAGATAAATGCGACATTGCTCATGCTGAATCCAAGTTTCAACAATCAGCTGTGGCTTCCTTTCCCATGCTCAAGGGTTAACAGGGAGGCTGAAAATTGTGATCTCTTGATAGTTTGAACATACTCGCAGGTCTGCTTTCTGAAAGACTGGACACATCGCCATTGTCTGCCACTCCGCAGGTGTTATTCCAGCCCTACATGTGTCACTGAAGAAGCATCTTAACCACAACAGCCAAATGTCCAGAGTCTCCTGGGAAATTCTCTTACAAATCTCATGCAGCTCTGGGACCCTGCCTGCCACCAGGGAGCTTTTTAACTTTTAAAAGTCCTTGAAAAATACTCCAAGCCTTAGTTTGGACTTTGCATTCTCTTCTATCTTTCAACTTTGAAACTCTTGCCAAGAATGAACTCACAAAGACATTTTAGCCTTCTGAAACCACCTAAGATCCCCTGCCATGGCTCATTTGTCCCATGCGCCGTGGCGTTAACACACATGACAATTTTATGATGCGGTAAAAGCCACCGAGGGCCCTTCTGGGAAGGCGTGTGCCTCCCAGGGCAGCATGTGTTGAATGAGACAGCTTCTCTGAAGTGAAGATGAGAATTTGGTATGTTTTGCCACATGGGACTATTTTTAGGGAGCTTCCACAAGCAATGTGGAGCATTCTTGTGATCTTGGATAGTTAGCACTGGTTGAAAAGCTTTATCTTTCTGGTTCAGAACTCATATTGCAAATCACGATTCCTGTGTTTGGTTACAGACTCAACACGGTATTTACACGGTATTTGTTTGATTTAGCTAATGTCCTTTATGTTGCATTACTCATCCATAATAAACAATTTTAAGTGCCCAGATCTATAGATTTCTTTAGCTATGATTTGTTTTTCATTTTCGATTAATCTGCCATTTTGTGTTATCAAGTGGGAATCATTCAACTTACATGAATTAAATGGCAGCGCTCTTGCAACTCTTGAAATAGATATACATCCGTCTTTTCAGTTGCTTCAACTTTGTGTCTGTGAATCTGTTTAATAATTAGACATATATATTTTATTTATAGCACAAAAATAGAAGAATTACCGCTGCCCTACATAGTTGGAGAAGAGACGGGCCGACCTTACTTGAATGGTCCTCCTGGGCGTAAAGTGGCTAATTGCCAACAATAACAGCCGTTCTTCTCTTTCACTAATGGAAAGTGTTTAAATGCTTGCCCTTCCTGTCTCCACTTAAAATCACTAGACCCAATAAAAGGAGCAAGGTTTTTCATTCCTACTCACATGTTTCCTCAAATGCAAGGAATCACATGCAAAATACAACCGCAATATCAGTCATAGCTTATCATGAGCTTCAATAACTCTGTTCCACCAAATAGCTTATTTTCTTTTAGCATATGTCCTACGCAGCAGTTACAGAATGTCATTTGTTCACTTAAGTATTCTATTTCCTCTCAGCCAAGAGCAAATCAGCTGTTATCAAATGCGTGGTCTGTGTAAGAAGATGGGAATTATTCATACAGAGCAACAGTGGTCAAAAAAAAGAGAAAATGAAAGGTAAAATATTTGAAAGGCGCCTGATGTTGACAGACAGAACAGGATGAAGACCAAAGCTCTGCTACAAACACGACAGACCATGAGTTGCACAAACTGTATTTTTCCCGCAGCTGAGATCTTTATATTGGTTGGCTGTGGAAACCGAAGCAGTTGCTTTTAACTACCCGCACACAAGCACATCCTCTACCCCGCCAACCTCCACAACCGAAAACCTTCCCCACCAACACATCACCTTCATATGATGTCCGCCCGGAGGAATTCAATCTCACAAATGCAATATCATGAATGATGCATAAGACGGGAAAAAATGCATTTACCCTGGCGACAACACAATAAGCTGTTGTTGCAAACACCATAATGTAAAAATACAAAAGTTATGGTGATGAAAATATATCATGGATCTAGGAAGACATTTGTAAATGTTGTCTACCTGCGAGCTGAGGGAGCGCTGGCAAGGGCAAACTATCCTTATGGAAAATCCTCAATTTTTCTACTAAGTATGGAGGAATTGGTCCTGAAATCTTCGGGGAGCGTAGCACAAACTAGCTTTGCATGCAGTTCTTATTGCCCACTTAGGCGTGCATTAGTTGTCTCCTTTTTGAAGGAGCACGGCGCTAAGGCTGGCATGCCCATCTTCCATGTTAATAATGGATTTTTGATATAAGCTCCACATGAAATTTTAATCTCTGGAATATTAGCTCACCGAGGGAGATACAAAATCAAATCACGGGGTCGTGATTAAGCGGGCGAAGCCCATATCGACCCATTTAAATTCATATTAACCCAGCATCAAAATGTATGAGCCGTGACACTGATGGCAGACATAATTTAGTGGTGTTATGTCTGTTTTGCAAAGTAAAGGTGTGATCAATTCATCACACATCTTCAAAAGGGTGAAAATGAGGCTGGATGTGGGACTTTCAGCAGGCAAAGAAATTTAAAAGGATGCACCTTGTGGCGTTCGTGTTTTTAATGTCAGCAATTTCAAAACCAAACTGGTAAATCATATTTACTGTACAACAAGAGCTGATCCTATGGGGTTTATGATTTCAGAGCATATACTGTACCTTCCTTGCTATAAAGATTATTTAAAAACATCCCTGTTGTACCATTACACATTTCCCTATTACAATAAATGTAATTATGTGTCTTTTATTTTGAGATCACAGTTATTGACTAGAAAATTATGTTAAAATGCATAGATATAATATACTTTTCCATTTTTCACATTTTGTCATTTGAAAACTGTTTTTAAGCTGATTATGAAACTCTGACTTTTGCTACTTACTAAGGAGAGTATGTGGTAGTATAATGGTTTTGTAGATTTGACCAAAAATTTATTTGAGTGAAGATATTTCTTTTTGTTTTTTAGCCATATCATTATATTCCTAAAGAATATTATTTTTATCAGCAATAAAGTCCCCTAACTGAGGAACATGAAGATTTTGGTCATGTAAGCAATACACAGTCAGTCAGTAAATTAGAATATTTGTTGTCATGAGGTTTGTTTGTCAGTTTAAAAGAACCATTTAAAAATAACAACCTTTAAGCAGGAACTTAACATAATGTACTTCTTAATAAGCCCACATTTCTGCAGTAAAGAGTTTTTTTTTTGTTCTGATATAATCTAATTGTAAATGATTTCATTAGAGGTGAATGGAAAATCATAATTAACAGAAATACTGTAAAGGCTGGAAAACATCACTCTGTGTGTAGTTAATCTATATAATATGTTTCACTGAACTGAGTTACAAAAAGAAATTTACTTTTTATTGATATTTAGTATGACTGTACTATGTTGAGTTTGTTGTATGCTGTATGCTGTATTTGACCTTTGTATTGTAATTTTTTAACCTTGATTTAACTAGAAAGTCCCATTGAGACCAAAAGTCTGTGTTACATAAATAAAACAGAACAAAATGACACAGCTATGTTTCATCTTTTCTAGGAATAATTTTTGACCGAATAAATACTCTATACTACTGTTTTAAGACAGTTTTAAAAAATTATTATTCAGTTTAGCCAAGTACATTACAAAGGTTTAACTATTATTTTTTGAATTGTAATTTTATGTTTCATCGGTTTGAAACAACAAAATATGTGCACATAAATTTGGAATTTCTCGGTCCAGAGTCATTTTACTATATATATTTCAAATTGATCAGTAATAAATACAATGTTGCAGGTTAACATTTTGTTTATAAAACAACAGCTTTATCTTGTCACTGGCAACAAATACCTAAAGGTGAAGACGATCATTAGCATATTTGACTGTAGTGCTGTTACTAAAGGAGAATAAAAATTTAAATTCAAGTTTGTTGCCGATCGTAGTAAGCATATTTAAAAAAGCTCAAGTAAATAGTTTCTTCCTTCTTTGAAGTGCATCATTTTCCATTTTAGATAAACCCAACTTTAAATTTTAGTTTATTTATTAAAAGCAATTCTATATGAAATAAATAATTGCTTTTATAACATTTACCAGTGGCAAAATGACCCCTGATGATGCTTCGGGAACAGGCCGAATGTAACTGAACCATGGTTGAAGAACTACAGCGTCTTGGAATCACCATTGCAACCATTAGATACTGTCTGCCAAACAACCTACATAGATTGAGTGTAAACATTTGGAAATTTGTTAAACTTTACTAGGACTTTATTTTGAAGTGTGTACTTTGTTTAGAATAGACTAAGGTCGAGCTTTTTGGAAACAAGCAGCCTGGCTTACATGTTCTCTAGGGTTCTTCCACTGTCCAAAAGTATTTAGATATCTCTTGGTCATGAGTTTTCTGCCCCATGTATCCGTGTTAAAAAGGCTAGCTGTCCAGGGTCTTCCCCCCCCCCCCCCCCCCCCCCCCCCCCGCCCGTCCTTGTGACCAGTGTAGATGGGCACCAGCCCCGAAAACTCCCCACTGGTTTGCAAAAGGGACGATGGATGAATGGACATACCAAAAACTCATTTAGCACCATAGCGCTCCCTATGCCTCATGTTTGATGCATATTTTACTCCAGAAGAGAGCAGGCCCAGCTGAGAGAGTAAGTGAAGCAAAGCACCACCGCTGTGTTAGCATACTCAAAGTCTCAATAATACATCACCTAGTTTTGTTCCTTACACAGCATCTATCATCGCGGCGTAGCACGGCGACGATGGAACAGCCATTTTCCATAGCTGTTAATGGGACAAAGATTGACAATGTCTGCCTGTTTGTGTACAAACTCCTGCGCCTGTGCATCTAAGTGTGACTTTATGCTTACGGCCTGGTGCAGGAAGGCATTATGAGTAGAAATCTGTGTGAATAGGGTGTGGGCCTTAAAACCAGACTAAATACCTCAGTGCCTCTGGGTTCTAGGACACACAGGGTTGTCATTGGCATGGATTGCACTCAAGGGAAGAATTGTGTGGCTGAATGATGTGATATATTAAGGTGTGCTCTGCGGCAATGTATGGTAATTTGTTAGACTTTTATTTAATCAGGTACCACTGAATACCAGCCAAACGGAACGATGCGCGAGCAAGGTGAGCTTTCAAATTCAGGCTTTCTTATCTTTTGTCTTTTTTAAAGGAATTTGTTTTCAACAGCGTTGTTCCATGTGGCAGACATTAATCTGCCGGTTGCTGTAAAAACGATAAATAAAATTATGGACGTTTCAGTATCCACCATCTGTTTGTGAGTGGATAATCCTGTTGAAGCTTCATAGGCTGATTGATCATGGCAGCATCCCGATGTCTAACCAATGTGATCGATCAGTGTAGCATTTTACAGAGATTACAGGATGATTTAAAAATATATATGTATTCAAAACAGGACAGATGACAGAAAGTATTGTATTCTTTGACACAATAGATTTCACAGGCTATGAATAAATACAGTTGTAATATGTCTCTGCCTCACTCCACTTTTCATTTTCTGGCAATTTGAAACCCTAAAAACCTGTAATCTTTTATGTGGACTTTACATTGTTGGATCAGATCTTCACTAAACTCAAAATGAACCTTCATACATGGCCATGTTATTCCCCATATCTAAATCCAGTAGAAAATCTTTGAATTGAGCTGAAAAAAGGAGGTGCTCAAAGATCCTTATCCATTTATGATCCATCCTTGTTGTAGTTGAAGTGTATAATTTGCATATAATGCCAATAAGTGCAGTATCTGTGATTTTGTTAAAAAAAAAGTTGTTAATGTGAGATTTCTTTCTGCACTTAATAGTCATACTCAATTTAAAAGTTGGATTTGGCTGTGCTGGGATGAATGTGTTTTACTAGGTGCTGGTACTAGGTGTTTTACTGTATGCATCTTATCCCCTACCAAAATACTTATTTGAAATAAATTTACTAGGTATCTACAGATTAATGTAACATTTATCAGATAAATAACTTCTTACTATATAACTACTTTCAAGCTGAAAAGTTTGACAAGCTGTACAGAAAGTAGTTTTGGTGCTCATTAACAGCATCATTAAAATTGTGCTGGAGTGACTGGTATTTCTGATATACACAATATACACAATAAATAATTTGGTCAAGTGTTTTTTGTTTTTTGCTCTGGGTGACAAAACCGAATCTACCCCTCAAAGTCTTATGTTCCAGCAGAAGGTTTGAATCTGAAATGTTGATTTTACAAGTCAGCCCGGTGAGCAAGAAAAAGACGTAGACGTTACCAGCCTGTTCTTCTTATGTTGCCTTTCTGTTGTAAAACGTCGCTTTGTGATTGAAGAAGTCTTGGTTGGCTATGTTTATGCATATATTGCATTATATTGTGTAGCACCATATTTTTAGCATCATTGTTTTAGATTTGCAAGACAAAATTCAGGCATTGAAGTTTTCCCCTCTGTCATATACAATTTAGGTCCAGATTGCAGAACCTGACATTTGCTGTGTGTTGAAACGTGTTTAGCAATGTAGCAAAGCTACAGTGCTATACAAAAGTATACCTTGATTTGTACATTTTGTAACTTAACAATCACAGGCATGATACATTTTATGTGTGATGCACCAAGTTACAGTACATATACAGCATAAAAAGGATAGATGGATTGTAGTCTTATTGGTTTTCTTAGCAGAACTGCCTCTTCTTGTGTTAATTTATTTATTTATTTATTTTGGTTATCTCTCCACTGGCTTTGGACATTTATTGAAATACATTTTTGTTGTGAAGAGCTGCGGATCAATCATATATATTTAGATCTGGATTTTGAGACTTTGGGTCATTCTAACACATGCATGTGGTTTGGTCTCTGGCTGTATGCTAGGGGTTGTCTTGGTTATTAGTGACACTCTGATCAAGTCCCACTTCTTTTGAGGCCTCTAACAGGATTTCCTCCATGATTGTTAAAGAAAAGCTTCCCCGCAGCATGATGCTGCCGCCACCACGTTTCTTTGTGGGCATTGTGTGGTCAGGGTAAAGTGCAGCACTATTCACAACCACACAAAGCTTTTTAAACGTGGACTACAAAGTCCGTGTTTGTCCAGTCTTACCATTTGCTGTGTCCTCTACACAGGACTATCTAAGGCGTCCTTTTGGGAAAAGCTTTCTTCTTACCACACTCTGATAAATGTCTAATTTGTGAAATGTAAGAAAAACAGTTGCCCTTTGACAGACAAGAAGGCTCAACTGAGCCGGGCCGTCTCTAACAAACCTCAGAGGCTCTCACACTATCAAACTAACTTCAGGCTACAATTGGTTTTATTTAGACGTTTAGGTATAAAGGAGGCTAAATTCAAATACACTCCACACCTTCCAGTTATTTTTTGATGGAAAATTGGTTTGATTTTCATGTCAGATAACAGTCGTGAGCTTATGTGTGTTGATCTTAATAAAGTACATTAGATTTCTGGTTGTCTCAAATAGCGTAAAAGCAAATGGGGTATGAATGCTTGTAAACAGCACTGCAAATAGTGTGTTTGGATTTAGGAGGCTAGCCACGAAATGCTCTGTGCCTTTCTAGTGTTAAGACTCCAGGCTGGTTGTGCCGTAAATTACTACTAGCATAAAGGCAAGCTGTGATGTCAAGTCTTGGACATGGAAGGCGTTTGAGTCTCACAGCGACAGAATTATAGAGAGCGGAGGAAACATTTGACAACAGCTTCTGCAAGAGGTGATTCAGCCATCCGCTCACAAGTGGAAACAGAAACTGTTGGGGAGCACTCATCAAAGGGCAGCAAACTATCCTCATGACTTTGCCTGCTGTTGTCTGGATCACCTGATTAACCGGCTGACAGAATGATAGGTTCTTTGTAGTGCTACCTTTTTGTCTCTGCATTCCCTGGCTCCTCACAAATTAAATTTGAGCTTTTGAAGTTAGCTCATATGGCTCTCCCTGCCCTTACACCCCCGTACGTCTTCCTTCCACTCGGTTGGGCTTTTGTCTATTGAACTCATTCTGTTTAGCAGGGCTCCCATAGCATGTTCTGAAATCCTCAATCTACACACGCACAAAAAAAACACATCTTGTAACAGCAGAAACACAGCAGCTACACCATCCTTGCTGTTTTCTCCAACCGCTTGACACATAGCCCATTGTCATTGGCTTTTATTGCTCCCCTCCAAGCCACTGTTCAGTCACACTCCGGGTTAAAATGGCATACCTGAGGGTAGTGACTAGTATGTTGTTATCCCAAGGACTGACAGCCAGATACATAAGGAAACACAGGCTGGTGTGGCTGAATGTGTGTTTGCGCACAAGAGAAGCAGCCAAGAACCCCTGTAGTGCCAATTATACATACAGCTCTAATCTCTTGAGCGGGCCGGTTGCATGGAGAAGGACAGGAGACAACAGCATGGATGCAGGGCTGAGGAGATGAGAGACAGTGGTAGTGGCGGGAAGTAATGGCAAGGACGTGTGTGAACTGATGTCAAAAAAAAGAAGGAGGAGAAACAGACGAAGCGCGAATTAACCGTGAGAACAAAAAACTATGGCGGCACAGTTCCCTGCCAAAGTATTTATACTCATCAGCTTTTTTCACTTCTTGTCACATTACCGCCAAATACTTTAATTTAGTTTATTCAATTCAATTCAGTGCAAGTCAGTTTGTTCATATCGCACCAATTTACGACACATGTCATCCCGAGGCACTTTCCAAAGTCAAATCCATCGACTCGTACGGAAAGGTTGGTCAAAACGTTTTATGTCCAAGAAAACCCAGCAGTTTGCGTCAAGTCATTGCCTTGCTGCATTCACTCCTCCTGAGTGTGTAGCCACAGTTGACAGTTGCCTGCAATGTGTCCCTCATCCCGAGCATGCATGCATATCGTGCTTTTATGTGGGAGAAGTAAAAGGAAAAGGATACATGGTTACAATGTAAATCCTTACTGCGTCGTGTATATATGTTCCTAAAGCCCTGACTCCACTAAATAGATTGTGGTGTAACTAATTGCCTAATCAATCAATCTTTATTTATAGGCAATTTTTCATTCAGAAGGTCAACACAAAGTACTTTGCATAAGATGAAAACAGCATCTATCTCTTCATGAATGTCCGCGTGCTGAAAAATGTCTTACTTGGCTTCAAACGTGGGAAAATTAAGCCGGTTTTGTGGAACATCAAGTCCCGTAGCGGATGGCAGGTATATATGATGCTTTTAAAAGACATCTGCTGTGAATAGTGCATGTGTACTGAGATCACGGATGTGGAAGTCACAGTGATTTACAGCGAGCGATGTTACTCTTGCTGTGATGTAATGGTCTCATTTCTTAAAATCATTATTATTATCATCAACTGGCTGTCTGGAAATGACATTTCAATCCTACATGAGCTCCCCGCGGGTGGTTGGGTAATTGTGAGCTAAACTAAAGTACTTTATGCTGTCGGTTTTACTTTCAAGTCGTCTGCATACTGCACACTGAAATGCATCGCTAGGAGTCATGCTGTTCTTAAATTAATGCTGTGGAATTTGAGAATCTGCTGCATTAATTATATGGCAGTGGTGCTCATGCGTTGATTGTATGGCGTGTGAGAGCTGTGACCCTCATGCCACAGTTACTGCCCATGAACTGGGGAGCAAAGCTGCGCCGCAGCATCATTTACCTCGGGCATCGTGTCGTCCTGTAATTGAATGGCGTTCTATTCATCTGTTAGGGTCGCCCAATCAAATTGGAATTGGACCTAAGTTCAATAAGAATCTGTAGAAAGACTCGAAAATGATGCTGCAGGCGCATTCCATCCAATCTGACATAGTTTGAGCTTTTTCATAAAGGAGAATCGACAGAATCGTCCTCTCTCTGAATGCATAAAACTGCTGGTGTCCCAAAAAAACACATGCAGCTTTAATAGCAAAATGTGATGGAAACATAGTGACACGGACGTGTTGGCAGGAGAGTGAGGGCAGCTCCCATAGTCTGTAGTGTTGCATGCAGAGCCCCAGGTCAAGACACGCATCTGTCTCTCAAACTTTTATCAGTTAAAGGGATCCAGCCCTGAGAGCCCCATCGGCAGAGCAAGAGACTTCTGAAGCTTGATGTCTCTTTTTCCTCAAGCATTATCAAACGGCAGCAAGGGCTTCCTTTAATGCGTTATAACTGCCTGTCATGTCAGCTCCCTCCATCTCTCACTCTTTTTTTCCCCCCTACCTTTTATTATTCTTTAACCTCCCTCACATCACCAGACTGAAAATCACCACCTTTTTGCGGTTTTTGTATTATTTTCCACTAATACTCCCCCCTCCCCCTCACGGAGGCATGGTAATGCTCTCCGAAATTACAGTGAGGTAAACAGAGCAGGGGAGTGGAAATGAAATAACTGCTACAGGGCTGTCAGGTCTGGCAAGGGAGCCATCCGTCAGCAGGAAATGACACGTCGTTCACCCCCCCCCCCCCCCCCCCCCATCCTGTCACGCGCACACAGTTTGATTCCTCTTCTCCTCCTGGTGGCAAGGTGAAGGAATTATGCTCATCAAAGCCTCACCGCAGCCTGGAGCCTTTCCATTAACCTCTTACAACACTGGTCAATGGCAGGGGGATGGACACATGCAGCAGATGGGGCTTTTAAAACCATACATGCTAACACACACACACACACGAGCGTACAGTATACGCAGTACCTTTAATCGAACAAAAGCCCCATACATAATCACATCGGGATCACACACACACACCTCAATTACCATTTCATTCATAGCCTGATAGCGCCGCATGTGCAAGAGCTGACATTAAAGGAAATTAAATCTCCTTGTGGAATGGGCCCTGCCCATCTCACCTCCCCATCAAAATATTCCTCTATCCACTCCTCTCCTCTAACCTTCTCATCTGGGTATTTAGAGCTTTGTGGTGCGGAACGTCATCAAAGAGGAAAAGTTAGTGAGGCGGCCGCGCTTAAAGGAGGCCTCCCTGCGATAATACCCGCGCAAACGGAGCCCCTCTACAATTAGCCCACGCACCTAAATTACCGCTTCACATGCTGATGCTTTCAAGCGCTGCACAGGCTGCGCACGCGCACACACACACACACACACACACACACACACACACACACACACACACACACACACCGACTTATCATTGGCTTAGCCCACTGAGTGAGTCACTAAGTCAGTTAACTCTTTGATCCAGACCCCCCTTTCTGCTTTCAGATATGAATCCTATCTGACATAATCCTGAAAAACATTGGCTCACGCAACCAATGAGAATCAAAGAAAAGTGCAGCTGCAAGGCTACACGCTCTCAAGGGACTTAGCTGATAGAGTGACGCATGTACAGTAGATTTTTTTATTTTTTTTACAGGCAGATTTAATTAAGCCTCATTGAGATGTCAGATCCTGCATCATACAAACTGGTGTGAGTTTTTTTTTTTTTTCTCCAAAGCGCCCAAACCCAGCGGACCTGGAGAGGAAGGAGCTTGTTGGGTAATTCTCTTCAGGCTTAAAAGGAGAAAACGTTGGGATCTCCTGAAGGTTTTAATCAGATCAAACATGCCTTGTCAGATAAGGTAGCTAATTAATCAGGGGAGAGACCAGACCTCTCTTCTAACAGATGGAAATAGGCAGGACATTGGTGGAGACGCTTCCTCTCCTCATCCTTCAACGTTTCCTGATCATCCGTGGGATGCAGAAAGAGACCGACCGGGACAAGACTGCTCCCAGTGAATCATTCAGTCTTTAAGGATTCTGTCAAAAAAAAAAAAAGACAGTCATGCTGCCTGACGTTTTTTCCATAACCCCCAGCTGACAAGATGACAGATTCCTGAATTTAAGATTTACTGGAGCTGCTGTTTATAGAACTTAATATGCGTATGAAAAATCCTTTTTGACACTAAATCAACTATTTTTAATGCGCCGTTTCTTGACATGAACACAAACACAACTGCTTTGCAGATTGTTTAAGTTATTTTCTCTTGGCCAGTCCTCTTTTGTAGATTTTTGTGTCTGATTATACCATATTCCTTTATGGGACCTCTTTTTCTATTAATATCTTTAGTTTCTAAAAATGTAAAGCGCAGGGCACACTTATTACCTTATACCTGTAAAAAGTCTTACATACAACTCTACTATTGCAATGACATAATTTCCCTCTAAAAAATTGAGCAAAATACAAATGTTATAATATTTAGATCACATTTTCCTGTTGGAAAATTTCCACATTAAGAAATTGTTATCTCTAACAATCACTGGATTGGTCATCGTAATGATTGGTACAATGGACAACCCCTTTAAAACAATTTTTTCTAAATCACATTTAAGATTTATACTTTATTTTTTAAGTTAGTGGTAGAGTTAGTAATTAGTAACTCGTGACATTTTGTTTCCCTGGGGTCAGAATATTTTACATGCAAATCTGGTGGATTTCACAAGAAAACCAGAATAGGGTGGTCATTCATTCTAATAACGGGATAAATAAAAATCATATGACCAATTTTATGTAAAATATTTTCAACGGCCATATCACAGTGTTTTGTTTTTTCTCCCCCACTATTAAATGTACTCAAATGAAAGGTTTAATGTATCTTACATGTTCAGTGTTATATAATGCTACTGCAACAAAAGAGGAATTTGTGTTAAGACTTTTCACACATTTTTACCAGGAGTGCCAACACTGTAGGTCTTAAATTACTGTTATTCTAAATACTTTCAGTTTATGTCTTCATGAATTGACAAATATACAATTGCAATTATAATAATGCATCTGTGCAAAATGCAGTTTTTTTAAGGCACTTTTATTTAGAAATCATATAACAGATTGTTTGAAGGGATCTTTTCCCACAGGTTTACAGCACATAAGGAATAAGAATAACTTGATTCATATGCAGTACATCTGGGCAAAAAAGGTTCTTTTATCCCAAAGAACTTACATCTGTAAATGTTTTGACCTTCATATTACAATGAATTTAACCTTCAAACATGCAGCCTCAAAATAAAAGAGGACATATACACGATGTTGCTGTTGAAATGGATGTAAATCTCATCAAAATCTCATCAGATGGTTGCTCTCATTATATTTCACTGGCTTGTTACCACACTATAGTTGGCCGTCTGTGGTGCTGCGTTTGCCCCTGGCTTATCTAACTCATGATGGCCCCTACCGCAGCTCAGTGAAGGCTTCAGCGATGTATCTCATGAATAGAGAAGCTCTGGATGGCTGCCTGATCGGATGAGTCACTTACTACCTGGAGGAAGGATGCTATGCTAATGTGCTTACAGCCTACAACATCATAAATCCATAATTAGCCGTGAGGGTGGCATTTCATGCCTAATTTAAGCACTGAGTGGTTTGAGACATAGATGGTATAGTAAGTTACATTGTGACTGCCTGGCTCAGTGGATGATTGACTGGTTGGGCGGTCTCAAGCTGTTTCATGGGGGAAACTCACAACTACCTCAGGCTAAACCCGCCACCAGCTGTGCAGCTTCACCCAGCAAGCAGCGGCTTCTGGAAAATACATTGAAATCTTTGTTCCTCTTTAATGTCCTCCATCTTTTCCTCTCATTTGATCTCTAAACTTGACCAGTGAACAAACAGACGGCCCCATGCTGCTCTTGTAGACATGTGCGCAATGCGAGATGTTAATACAGGCTGCACTGTCATGAAATGACAACACATGCGCTCAGAGTGTGAAGTCGGTGAATTATTGATGTATCCATCCAGTATTTGATCAGATACACACGTTTGTCACGCGTTTTTAACCAGAGATTGGTTTCGGTTTTACATACGTCAGCCCGTTTGGTGATTATCCATCGTTATCGGCTCTAAAACTGAGCGTGAAAGATTTGTTTCTGTAACTGACTTCTCCCTCCCCCTAAATCCCTCTTCTCTCCTTTTGTCGCTGCAGCAACAAGAGCAGGACCCCACCAACCTGTACATCTCCAACCTGCCAGTGTCCATGGATGAACAGGAGCTCGAGAACATGCTGAAGCCCCTGGGTCACGTCATCTCTACGAGGATACTTAGGGATGCCAATGGGGTCAGCAGAGGAGTCGGCTTTGCCAGGTAAATAAAAACCATGAATTGCTGGGATAAAAATAGACTTTATTTTGTCCTCTATTTGTTCCTAAGATGAAACGGATACCTTTAAACATCCATGCACCGTTTCACTAACGTGAGCTTTAAATTACAAATGTTATGTCTCGGGAGTAATTGGCGATATCTTGATGGCACACAGTTATCAAGTAATGGTTCTTTAAACTCTGAGAAGCTCCCTCCAGAGCCGTAAAAGCCAGGGCACAACTGTTGTCAGTGATTGGTAGCGTTGCTTTTGATGACTTCATTGAACCTGGGTGTCTTAGACGTTTGGCGAGAACAGGAACAGATGCATCTGCATATGTTTTCATATAGGTGTGCCAGCATCATATGTGCAGAGACTTCTTTACCCACTACGTCAGATGGATTTGTCTCTTCAATCCTCTGCACCATGTGTTTTTGTGCACACATGCACACATGCATTTAGCGATAAACAGGGCTTTGCAAAGTATAATTTTCCATTAACTTTTTGCATTTTCTGCCACTTTAAAACCACAGACTTTAATACATTTTGGAATAATTTTATGTGATAGACCAATACACTCCAATACATATTACTAACAGTTACTGTAAGTGAAAACTGGCAGGAGAATGATAAATGGTTGTCATATTTCTTTACCTATGAATATCAGAAAGGTGTGGCATGCATTTGCTTTTTGCCCCTTTACCACGCTACTCCTAAATAAAACCGAGTGCAAACAAGTAGCCTTAGAAGTAATCTTTTGTAGGCTTGTTGGAGAATATTATTTGACATTACCGTGAACACCAAGGAACACAGTAGACAAGTCAGTGGTTTGATGGGGAGATTTATTGAGATAAGAACAGGGCAATCCTTGGGGAAAAAAAAAACATTAGAGGCTGCAAAAAAGAAAAACAAACTGAGAATGAGACAACAGCGATTATTGCAGAGAAAGTATTCACCTTGGCAGCTGAATATAACAGGAAGCCACACTTTTTAGATTTTCATTTATTAAAAGAAAAATCCTCAACATCGCACTTCACAAATATAGACCACTTTGCGCTTGTCTGTCCCATAAACTCTCGATAAACTAGATTGAAGTTTGTGGTTTTAAAGTGACAAAATGTGAAACGTTTCAAAGGGAGTGAATACTTTTGCAAAACAAGTGCCGTGTCCATGCATTTTACAAGCATCCTGGGATGGTGGCTTTTACACCATACTGTAAAGTCACTGCTGCTGTATTTCTAAAACTAAGCCTGTCATTTAACAGTTTACTCCGTTTTCTACTTCGGAAAGTTTCCTCCACAGCTTATTAATCCCCCAAAGTCATAAACCACTCTGTCCTTGTCCTCGACAGCAGCCACCAGGCTCTCATTCCTCCCCGTTTACCCAGAGGAGGCCGGTGACGGCCACACCATCGCCATCTTGAAGGGATTTTTTTCCCTTAATCACCTGCTCCGGCTAAAGTCCTCTCCTCGTCCCGGTTCTATTACTGAAAGGTTAAAGCAGGATAGACAAGCACACATACGCGCGCGCAAATAAGCATATGCGCGGTCTGGCCCCACGTGCAAGCTCATGCGCACGTTTAACAACTCACAACAAAAAAAAAAGTGGGCAGCCCTCCTGCGGACCAGCAAACAGAGCACAGCAACAACCTGCCACAGGCCACCTGTTCGAGCAGCCCTCAGCGGAAGCAGGAGCAGACATGATGGAAAGGGAATCTGAGCGAGCAGCGATATGA
The DNA here is from genome assembly GCA_037039145.1 of Fundulus diaphanus. Taxonomy (NCBI): domain Eukaryota; kingdom Metazoa; phylum Chordata; class Actinopteri; order Cyprinodontiformes; family Fundulidae; genus Fundulus; species Fundulus diaphanus. Next base: position 38,980,454 of record CM073135.1, read on the forward strand.
GAGCAACGCGGGTGTGACGCATCCATCTCAGAGTAGTTGTAGAGGTCATTGTGAAGAGACAGAATGATACGAAACGGAGATGGTTGGAAATGTTGATGTGACGTACTCGTTAAGGCTCAGAAGGTGAAATGAGTGAGAGAGAACAATAATACGACACAGACATGGGTGGATGAAGAGACGATCGATAATGCTAAAAACGTGTCGCTAAAAGAAGCCAGAAGGACAACTGTCCACAGAAGACAAAACAGATCAATGTATTTCATAAAACGTGGACCTCCCATTAGCTGTGTCAACAGACAGCGAGACAGGCAGCTGCTGAGGGCTGGACGGTGAGGGGCATTAGAGAGAGTAAACCGAGCTAAGTGTTTGTGGGCTGATCCATTACTGTTATCAGAGCCCATTACTCCAGTCCCAGCACTAATCATTGCAGACAGCAGCACCTGATGCCATTAACCAGCAGCATAGTCAAAAAAAAGCCAAACCTGCCTCCCTGTCTACCCGCCCGACTCTCTGAGTGACCAGCAGACAGTCTGGCTCACTGGTTTCTTTCTCAGTGACTGCCTTCCAGTGTGTCTGCCTCATTTGCTCCTTGTATTCTGCTTTCTACCTGCTGTAGTGCGGGAGACAATAACAAGAGATGGTGCCGGGGAAACGAAAAACGTGTGTGCATCGTTTTTAAATCCGGAAAGAAGCTGCGCTCTGCATTAGCACTTCATGCCATTTAAAAAAAAACATCTTAAGGAGTTTTTTTAACAGTCATCCGCTTTTTATATGCAGGAATAAAACATTCAGAACAGCCCCCAGATAATCTCCATGTTATTTTTTTAATGCCGATTTAGCACAGGCTTATTAAGGTTGAGATATATTTTAATATGTTTGATATGTAGGACAAGACAAAATGCCATTCAGTTAAGTCTGATGTGAGTTGATCTTTATAAGTCAGAAAAACAATAATTACCTAGGCTGGCTCATATTTACAGTCTCAGCAGCAATGCAAAAGGCTGGATGAGAGCCCATGTTTGTTTATTTTGCCATGGTTGGATCGTCATATTTTTTTCACTGCAGGCCGGGCAGAGACCACTGAAGGGCAGGTCTTCAACGTTAAAAAAAAGGGCACATTTAACTGGAGTCTAGTGCTGAATATTAGTGCAAATTTAACTTAAGTTTTAATGTATCATGATGTATTACTAAATAGTTAACAGAGTTATACAATAGATTCAAATCTAGGGGAAATGATAGAAAACAACACCACACATATGTTGATTGAATCTTTTATTACAATCAGAATTTCACTCTTCAGGACTCCTTTGATTATAGGGAAGTATAGAGATATTCCAACCTGCATAGGAGCAAAATATGTCAATTAGAAACCTAGACCATCAAACATATTTTGTTTTTACACAATTACACTGCTAAAATTATAAACAGAATGGGTACAGTACAACCTTATAGGGTCCTGTAATAAAGGCTCTAATAATAAATAAAGCATCCCGGATGTTCTGCACTTACAGTGGAGGTGAAGATGGCCTGTTCAGAACAGCACAGCTAGTTCCGCTTTAATGTCACAAAAAGTGACACGTTACCTTAGTGTTACCTGTCAACATAAAGCCAAACTGACCCCCGAACTTTAGGTTAAACCTTTTCTATTTGCATGTGTTCATGTTTTATCAGTACATATATACATTTCTTTGTTTTTCTTCTTTTTTATTCCCAGTCTATTCTTTCCTGTCTCATCCTCCCTGTGTCGATTGTAACTCTGTATTTTGTTAATTCTGACTCTTGTCTACCTTCCCTCTGTTCTCCATGTGTTGTCAACCTTGTGCCCTTTCTAATATGCTTATCGATCTCCACATCTGATTCATCCCTTTCCTTCTGTCCATCTAGGAGCAGGAATTTAGCTATTAGTAGTTCTGCATTCAACTGTAATACATCCTAACATAATCAACTATTCTTAAACTGACTGCTTGTACATCTCTACATAGGTTCAATACCAAACAGCTGTATGTTGACTAGAAAAACCTTTTTTTTTTCTCTATTTTTGTTCTTAGCTGCTGAACTCTCTCTAACCCAGCTGGTTAATAGCCCACTCCATTTGACTGCTCCAAGCAGCTCCTTATTTTTCAGTTTAAGAAGTAAAGAATACATTATACATGATGATCTTAAATATGTTTTCTCATTATATTTAAATTAAACGGCACATAGTTTCTCTGCTGGCTGTAGTATAAGTATTTTTGTTTTAGATTCTGGGTCATTTGCTAATCACACAGGACAGGATTGCTTTGATTGGCCAATATCTACCTACCTACCTACCTACCTAGAATAAAATCTAAGCAGAATAATGGTTTTTTTTTAAGTTCACAGCTTATGTACTTTAAGTTTTCAGTTCAAATAATTACCTTCTTTTTGTGTATTTACAAGGCAGTGTGCGCTCCATTACTCTCTGTGAGACAACTGTGGTTAGCTTATCATTATTATTTTTTTTCTTTCAGTTTCACTAAATCAGGTAGTGGAGCTTTAATGTCTAAATGTATTCAGAGACACAGACATACATTATTCAATCCATGATGGATAAGACAAGAAGTTTAAAGTTCACACATTACTATCTAATTTCAATTAAGTTTCTAGAAATGTCTCTTTATAAATGTATTAAAAAATGGAAAAGGAAAGCATTTTGTATAAGATTATCTTATTACATTTATACATAGAAACCTACATTATCAGTTGAGGGGGGGGGGGGGTTACATATAAATATGATATCTACATAATGATTTGTCAGTGACACCTTATTAACTTCGTTCTACCCTCTGAAGCAGCTGTTTATAGAAGAATGACTACATTTCCATCCCTTAAAAAGATTAAATACAAACAAAATGACACACCACTGCATCTCACCCTCACATCACTTAAAACTAGTTATTCTAACAACATTTTAGTAGAGATTATTCAGTCTACCAGCTAGCTGATGGTTTAACAGCAACAAACAGCTGTCTGAATGGTTATGGTCAGATAAACACAGGACTACCTCACAAGAGCGCAGGGTTCTTCTCTCCTCCAGTGTGTGTGCTGGGTTTTAGCTCCCCTCTGCTAGTATGCACCTCCGGGCTAAAGCAGAAACAACACAAAGTTACGGTGTTGTCTTAAAAGTACAGATATCTCATTATGCCTCTCGTTTACCGGTTTTATAACTAAAACCTTTTAGGGAAACTGGAACACAGAGCCCACATACCCGCATAGAGCCCGAGCTCAAACGCCGCAGCCTGCTATCCTGTGTCACTGCGCAGAAAGCAGTTACCGGACGTGTCACAGAGGAAAAAGGTCAAAGGTAAAGAGGTGACTGGGAGGCATTGCATGCCATTTCGTTTATGAAATAACATTATTAATAACATTATTAAGACTTTAATAACATAAGTAATGCTCTAATTTGATGTCAGAGGAGGGAGGATGACTGTGCCCCCCAACCACCCCAGTAAGTGCCTGGTTCACTGCAGCACCTAGTCTGGCTATTAATGAAAATCAATGTCTAAAGATCATTAATTATACATTTTAATTAACAAATATAGTAATTTCATTAAAACATTTTAAGTACACCACACAGAAACCACCAAATAAGACCTAAAATCAATGTGTCTCAAACGTAATGTGTGCATCAGCCTGTACCAATATGGTCTTGTGAGAAGATGGTTCTTGTGAATGAAACAAATGAATTAGTTTCATATGATGGGTGGCTCCAATGAGCCACATGCTGCATGTAAGACCATGTTCTCTGTTACACATTGGTGTTTCAACACACACGCTAGCTACAGACAGAAGAGAGTGGATATGGGTAAGAGCGCCATATCTGAATGAGGTCCAGTCCTGGTTTATGACAGTGTATTACTTTTCCCAGATTATGTGCTGAGTGAAACAAAGTAGGGTTATTTTGTATGCAAGACTCTATCTTGCCACTCAAAAAATAGCAAAGACAAGCAATGACACATAAAAATAGAAAACCTGTTGAATCCAGTTGAGATGTATCTCAGCTTATGTTTAGCTATGTACTATAGCACTAATGCTATCTGATACCTGGTTTGTTATTGTTACCTTTCAGACAGATTTTCTACTCTTGAAGCACATTTTCTTTGCTCGTGAAGGTAAAACAGCTTAACAGAACTTCTTTTGTCTGGTGTTGTCTCTCTGGCCATTCTGCGTGTGTCTGATGAAAGAACCTGGTCACCTCTTGTCCATGAAGAGCTGACCTCTGGGTTAACTCGGTCTGGTCACTTTTTGTTTCCCCATCCAATTATAGCTGGACTTGTGTGGCTCGTGAAGGAATGTTCTCCAGACGCTGCTGCTGCTGCTGGTGAAATTAAAACAAAAAGATGGCTGCACTGCTTCAGGCAGGCCTTGGTTGTGAAAGCTTTTTCAGGGAATGGAAGGTCTGCAACGGCTCTTTGTTCCCCCTTACCAAGCAGAGGTGGAGGTCTAAAGACAGCTGGCAAAGGGATGTGTGTGGCCCTCCTCGCTGGTGGCTGATGTGAAAGAGAAGGAAATGAGAACCTAGCTCCTTCTTTTCAGAATCAGGCTTAATGACCAAGACTGTATGCGCAACCAAGAATTTTGACTTTGCATTCAAGCACTTACAGCATACAGACATTGAGTATAAATGCATAAACTTTAGAAGAAATAATATAAGGATAACAGGAACAATGTGTATATACATGCATGTGTATGTACATGTGTTCTTTTAAAGAAGAGAAAAAAGGAAGGCTAGTCGTGATGGCGCAAATGTGCTTTTTTTCACAGCTACGGAGCCGACTACTCAGACTGTAAGGTGTTCATTGTGTTCTTCAGAAAGACGGCCTGGGGCAAGAAACTGCCTCTGCGGTGGGTGGTTTTTGCAAACTGCTTTGTGGCGCTAACTTGACATCAAAAATCAAAGTAGTTTCGAGTCAGGATGTGTAGGGTCAAAAGAGATGTCAGCTGCCCTTTTCCTGGCCCTGGACCTGTACTAGTCCTGGATGGAGGGATGGTCAGTCCTGATGATTCTCTCTGCAGAGCTAATTGTTTGTTGAAGTTTGGGCAGATGAGCCAAACCACACAATGATGGACAGACACAGGTGATAATGAATGATGAGGAAGGTTGTACTTCTTGAGTTGCCACAGGAAGTATAGACTCTGCTGGACCTTTTTCTGAACAGTGTCTATGTGTGAAAACCAGCTCAGTTGATGAGAAAGTGTGATTCCTAGGCATCAGAAGTTATCCATAATTGATATAGTGTTGCTGAGGACAGTGAGGCTGTCCCTGTGAGCTAAGTGGGCTTCTGGTGGAGGATATCTGAGTAGATGGCCAAGATGAAGTCCACAAACAGGATTCCAAGATACGTCCTTGGGTGGACTAGGTGGTGCAGGATGAATTATGATCCCCAATCGAGTGCTTCCTCTGCTGACCTGTTTGCTTAGTCAGCAATGTGCAAGGCATCCAGGAGGGGCCCTGCAATGTCGCTCAGATGCTTCAACACCAGTCTCTCGAAGAATTTAATGACCACATATGTCAGCGCGACAGGCTTGTAGTCATTTCATCCTGTTCTGGTGCATCTTATATCTATGGAGCTATGGGTGTGTCTTTCTCAAAAGGGAGGGGTTCCCTTTGATTCTTAGGCTATGAATGCATAAAAGTCCAATGCAGAGTGAAGCAGATGGTAAGGGAGGTAAAAGACTCCAAAACTCACTGTTAGAGAATGGCAGGAAAGAGGGACAATGACAGTCATTTCACACTGTTTATACGCAAACTGCTTGTTTGGGACAAATGTCAGGAGAAGCTTTTTATGTCCTACCATAACAAATGTAAGTGCCTAGAGTTTGCTTAATGCTATTCGGACTTTAACTTGAACTGTGTCTTGGTAACAAACACTCCAAGTAGCCATGGTGTAAAACAACAGTTCCCCCCATGCCCGCTGTAAAGTATGACAGAGGATCTGTGATGCTGTGAGCCCGTTTCTCTTCTTACCATACTGGGAACCTTGTCGACTTGCATGATTTTTAGACTGAACTGAAAAACAGTGATAAAAATCACATAAATCAATCAAATCCCATTAGTTTTAACATTTGCTTCTAATGTAAACAAACTTAATGTGACTTTTTTTTTTCACTGGTCCAAAATGTAGCCACCCTTCAGTAAACTCTCTGTACTCAGCTGGGTTGTTTATTGAGCTAGTTTCTTGATTCTGGGTGCTAGTGTTGAGCTCAAGGCCAGTGGCCATAATTATTGATCAGCTAAGCCAGATTGACCTGTTAGTATCAGTCAGGGCCAAGTGGGAAAATAAAGAAGGATGTGAAAGAGGGTAGTTACAGGGTCAATATGAAATCATGCCAGGAAGTGTGAACGATTATTTATTCTGAAAGTAAGGACGGAGAAAAGAGAGACAGATGCTGATGTAAAATGAGTGTAATATAGAAAGGGAGGAAGGGAGAGATAAGACAGAAAAGAAGGGCATGGTGAGGAAGAGAGACGGGGCAAAAGAGAGTCAGCATAATGGTGAAAGATGGAAAAAATAACCAAGGTTGAAAGACGGGGAGGAATGAGAGAGAGACGTCAAAAAGAAAGGGTGTAGATGGGCTGGGAGTAAGATGGATGGGACGGTGGGAGCGATAAAGAAGCTATGGTTTAAAAAAAAAAAAAGTAGAAGAATGAGAAATGCGATAGGAGACGGATGAGAGACAAAAGACAGAAAAGTGAGAGGCTGACAGGATGATATGAGTATTTCAGGAGGTGTGGGTGAAAAAAGCATGAAAATGTGGAATGCAATGAATTCTGCACATTCCGGGAGCATATTATAATAAAGGCACTGCAGTCGCTGGGGCCTGCATTGAAACGCAATCTCATTTCGATATCAGGCTTTTCTGTGTAAGGAAATCTGAACTGTATTTACTGCACAGGTGTGCAAATTCATGCATATAAATGTTTGCTTTCAATATTTTACTGTGACCTAACATAATTTACCCTTTTGATAGCAATTTGTTATGTACAGCAAAGGAAATCCTATGGTTTGACTGGAGGAACTTGTTCTGCTGTAGATCTGTTTTACATTCAAATAGACTTGAGTTATGGTGTAATAATTAAAAGCCATTCATTGCCTTTTTTTCAGCTTACTTGATGTGACTAAGCTCACCTGAGGCTGGGAGCATTTTGATTTTACACACCGAGTTTAAATTCAAGGTGTTGTGCAGGTCTCAGGGCAGAATTTGTCATTTTAGATGATCAGGGGACAGCAGAAATGTCCAACCCTTAGTCATATGGGCTCTACATGAAGTCCTTGCTGAGCAGCATTTTTAGTATTCACACCATTTTTTTCCCAAACTCTAGCCAGCTGAGTAGAGGTCAAAGAGGAGATTGTGCTTCCTGTGTGTTATATTGTGAAAAATATTTTATTTTCTGAAAACAGTGGGAGCCTCTCTATAGATAATCTGCATAAGAATGCTAATTTCTGTGTCGTACACCCCAAGCTTCCCACCCGCAACAAGTAACCTGACTCTGACAAAATATCTATCATGATACTTCCTTTTTATGAATTAAAGAAAGGATTTGCACACAAGAGAAAACTAGAGAAAGTCACTGGACTCCTAAAAGTATTTGCACCCAGCCAATGAATAATAAACACAGTGGCCTACATACACAGGGCAAGAAAGCAATTTTGGGACTGAACCTAAACTTGTCTTCATGTTTGTATGGTTTCACTTGCCTTTATTATAAGTTTGAGATGGGCAAGAATTGATCTGCAAAGAGCTCATTCAAACACAGAAAAGGAAGATAAGAGGATAAAAACGCCTTTATGGTTCCACAATGGGTAAATTTGGGCGTGACAATGGCAAAAACGCATAGACAGAGTTACGCACTAGATTAGTTATATGAATAACAAGCTAATTTAAAGTGAAGGTATAAACCAACAGAGAATGAACTTACCAGAAAGGCAAAAATATTGTGCAATTATTGATAATATGGCATATTCTTACGAAACTGTAATACTCAAGTTTAATAGAGAAAAGACTGCAGCCGATTTACGGAATACAACCCACACCCTGCTCTGTCAGGGTCTGGTAATTTTGTCTAATGCTGTCTACCAGACATCCTCTGTGTCTGATGACCTTCACGAACCAATTTGACTAACTGTCTTTTAAAAATCAAATACATGCACCAAATTACCTCAGAATCACACCATTCCTCCATAGACGCTTAAATCTTTTTGTGAATGCTAATGTATGGATGATCAAGAGATCTTTTCCTTCAAGTATGTTTTACTAAGCTGCCAAATCATAGTTGGCCTAGTTCGTGTGTAGTTTAATCACATCCCATCATTGGAAAATATGAGATAATAGCTATCTTGCCCTTGAATGTTATAGATGACAAAGATAGTCACACGTGTTTAGCTCTTGAAATTTAGTTTGGCTTAGAGCGAAAAAAGCTGTAGCCGCTTTAAGGGTTTTAAGGTCAAGTTTGTTTGAATCTAGCATTTTTGCAACGTTATGTAGGAAAATGGAGGTACAAAAACAGAGCTAAGCAAAGATTCTGAAGAAAAAAATGCTGTGGGGTTTCCATTTGTTCCACACGAAAGTGAATTGATCATTTATTGATCAGCTTTTGACTTGTGCTGCAAAGAGGAGGAAGAAGGACATTCTTTTCAGAGAAGTAAAAATGGATTCAGTATAAGTAATGGAACAATTCTTGAAGCAAACATCCCAAATGATCCTAAACAAATCTTAAACTCCAAAGTCTCCAGTTACCAACTTTTAAGTAGAATGAATAGCAAAAGGTAATGAACCATGAAACCATCAGTGCTATAAAGTCATGGCCTATGTTGAGCCAAAAGCTATTTTGATTTGATTGATTTGAGTTTAAAAACTATATATATATATATATATATATATATATATATATATATACACTGCTCAAAAATAAAGGGAACTCTAAAATAACACATCCTAGATCTGAATGAATGTTCTTTACATAGTTGAATGTGCTGGTGACAAAATCACACAAAAATGATCAAAATTAAAGTGGAAAAACACACTACAGGCGTGTGTGTCCTCCACGTGCCTGTATGATCTCCCTACATCGCCTGGGCATGCTCCTGATTTGGTGGTGGATGATCTCCTGAGGGATCTCCTCCCAGACCTGGACTAACACATCCGCCAACTCCTGGACAGTCTGTGGTGCAACGTGCTGTTAGTGGATGGAACGAGACATGATGTCCCAGAAGTGCTCAGCTGGATTCAGCTCTGGGGAACGGGTGGGCCGGTACATAGCATCAATGCCTTCGTCCTGCAGGGACTGCTGACACATTCCAGCCACATGAGGTCTAGCATTGTGTTGCATTAGGAGGAACCCAGGGCAATCGCACCAGCATATGGTCTCACAACGGGTCTGAGGATCTCATCTCTGTACCTAATGGCAGTCAGACTACCTCTGGCGAGCACATGGAGACTGCACAGCCCCCCAAAGAAATGCCACCCCACACCATTACTGACCCACTGCCAAACCGGTCATGCTGGAGGATGTTGCAGGCAGCAGAACGTTCTCCACAGCGTCTCCAGACTCTTCCATGTCTGTCACATGTGCTCAGTGTGAACCTGCTTTCATACTGTGAAGAGCACAGGGTGCCAGTGGCGAATTTGCCAATCTTGGTGTTCTCTGGCAAATGCCAAGCGTCCTGCACGGTGTTGGGCCCCCACCCGTGAACGTCGGGCTCTAGAATGTAATATTCTTCATAAATGTAACTGTCTTATCTGTCGAGTATTGCATGGCCAAGCCAGGAGTAAAACTAGTCTTTACAACATGTAGGGTTTGAAACTGGACATTTACCATCACCGCACAGAACACTGTCAGCTGTTTATCTATGCATCGCAACAGACTGTGCATTTAACCATGTGTGTTTGATGCATTATTACATATGTTCTATGTAATGTCTGTCTGACACAAGACTCTGTGGACAGATACAAGATCAGAGCCCCCATGCGGGCCAGCTGGGTGGCTTGTTCTCAGACCTTGATACGGGGCCTGGAAGAATGGAGAGGAGTAATACGGCTCGCTGTCTTTTCTCTCTGCTGTACCGTACGCTATACATGAGCTGCTGTGTTCTCAACCTTTTAACACTTTATCCATACAACATTCTACATTTTCTTTTACATCTTTGAAGACGTTTAAATGGCCCTTTTCAGTCCTTGTATGCCTTGAAGTTTTGATTATGCGCAAAGGCTGCATAACAACCTCTTCCATTAAAGCCCTGAATTTCATTATAAACTTCTTACACATGCAGACAAGGATGTTCCACAGTAGAGAGACAGACCGACAGACTCTTAATAGTCTCGCTGGGCCTTTTTTGACGAAACCGACTGATGCTACTCTGCCAAAGAGGACACAGCCGTCAAGTAGAGGTCCTTGCAGAGCAAAAGCGGCGCGTTTTTCCGGTGGATTCAAGGTGATTCCAAAATTACTGAGTCAGTAGGCATCTTTGAAAATTGCAAAAGGTAGTAGGCCGTGACCAGGAAACTGGAGCTCACATGTCAATTAAATCGAGATAGACGCAGATTCCAAATATATATTTTCCAATATAAAATCTAAAGGGCTTCCCAGGCCAGAAGGGGTAAATGAAGCCCCATGCAGCAGGGCGCAGCCACCCTGCAGTGGAAGCTGTATTTGTAGTCTTGTTCTAAAAGTCAGGATATATCCAGTAACGGCAAACATTTTCATGGCTCTTGCAGAGTCCAGTTTAAGATAATGTTTTCAATTTTAACAACTCGTTTCTTCTCCCTGGAAGTAGTATTTAAGCTTTTGTAGACGCCCACAGAGAGTCCTGACTTAAATCTGACAGAGAATGCATGGAGCTTAACCCTGAGAGCTCATCACCCGAGATAAATCATCAAAAACAAGTGAAGAAATGCACACCGAAAAACAATCTGGTCAGCAATAATAAGAAGGGTTTGGTTGCTGGAATTATTAAGAAGGGTATACATGGGGTTAGTCATTGTAGTCTTTATTGAAATGTAAATACATACAGTATTTTTTTTTTCCAAAATGAATATTCCATTTCCATTGGCATGTTGTCTTTTGAGGGTTAGTCCTCCACCTGCAGCAGAACCTGGCCCCCGACTTGGAGGGAGCAGTCCACCTTCTTCATGCGAGGGTCTGACTCACAGCAACCTATTCTCGGGTGGATCTAGCTTAAGTTCAGGGGATATTTTCTGAATTTCCTGATAAATCTTTACACTTATTAGCAATTAATAACTAATAATGAATTCTTGTTGTTTGGTTTCATCTGTGGCTGAGGACTTCTTCCGACGGGAAGGACTTTGTGCAAGTCGATCGCTGCTTCTTTTAAAATAAATCCCACTTTTATTACAAAAACATCCACTGCCACTACTCTCCAGAGACTCCTTTGACACAGTGTTTGTGATATTATTAAGTGTTATGTCTCATGCAGTTTTTAATGTCTTGCTGAACAGGTAACGAGTGGAAACAGGACACGTTTTTTTGTTAACCTTTCCATTCTGTGTTAAGATGGTGTACATTTATATCGTCACTTTCCCTCAAGCGCTTTAAAATTAACTTGTGTGGTTGTCAATTAGAGTTTCTAACGAGTAAAGGATTTCCTGTTCTCTCTCGAGGCTTAAAGGGTTACTAAATATGCACAAATTGAGACTTATCTAACGTTTTTATTTTCTGTTGCAGAATGGAGTCAACGGAGAAGTGTGAGGTTGTGATACAGCATTTCAATGGGAAATACCTGAAAACCCCACCAGGCATTCCAGGTGAGTTTTCTCTCCTTGGCTTTTCATAACTCTTTAGCCTTTTCATTTCTTTCACTGGAGAAAAATGTCACCCTTTCGGAAAGGAATCTCGCATTTAATTCAATCGCTGTGGATCAGATAAATAGCAGGGTTTACACAATGGGCTCTGACACCTAAGCTGATCATCGCGGCATTTGCTCAATGGCTTGTGATTCTGTGGGGCTCTTCTCCTCTGCCTCTTTCAATTTCTGTGTCACCATTTCTTTCTCTCTCTGGTGGTGCACTTGCTGCAGGCTGGAACTTCTTGGTCAGGAGAAAACCCTCTTAATATTCACACTCATGCCTCTGTGCTGTTCTTTGCAATCTACTTAAGAGCTTGCACTCTCGCCTCTTTTCACTTCTGCTCCTTCTTTCTGTTGCGGTGTCCTCTCCCCTTGCCGTTCTGCTTTTCTGGAGTCACCCTGTAGAGAGCAGTCAAGGAGAAATGGAGCAAAAGTTGTAGGGACAAGATTGCGTGCGTTGGCACAGACATCTCTTGGTGTCCGAATAAGGACTGGAATTTAAGGAAACAATGCAACTTTTCAGGCCTGGAAAGGTTTTGCAGCTGGCTGCAAAAGAAAGTACGCTGGAAGGAGAGTAAAGATATTGAAGTGTAAGGCCTGAAGAAACGAGAAGTGCTGCTTAAGGACTTTAAAGGGCAGGAGGTTCAGAATTTAAATTTTCCTGGGATGTGCTGACCAGGTAGGCCGATATCCAGAGATTTGCTTCTTCACAACTGTGTCCGTTTTTATGCTACCACTCACCCCATCAACCAAAGCCACAGAAACACACCCAGAAATTGCTCTCCACTCTCCAGCGATATCGCAGCAAAGTGGATTTAGGATGTCCCCGCGTGCTCAGCCGGTGCATAGCCGGCAGCCATTAAAGGCGAGGTGAGCAGCCGTATTGAAGTTTAGCCGTATTAGGAAACCTTTAAAGCTGTAATATCAAGCTGACCTTCGCCTTTAAGGGTCGATCTCCCCGCTGCTCAGCCTTTATTATTGTTAATGGATTGTTCAGGCCTGTGCCAAGCTTGGAGATTTACCGCCTTCATCGAGGAAATCCTTCTGTGAATAAGGAATGGTTACGTTTACAAGGTTTGCTTTGCAGCCACCGTAATCTCTGAGGGGGGCTATGAAATCTAGTGTTCCCCCAAAGCCTCGAGAAAATACCTGTTAAAGGAAGCTGTTACTTTCTCCTCTTGATGCCAGTTGTGATTTGAGCGAAATGACAGGTTTTATGGGTTTTTTTTGACTGGTTTAACTTTTTCTTTTTTTTTTTTTTTTCAGGGGGTGGAGGGTTGCACAATTTTCTTTATCTCAGTTGCCGTAATTGCTTAGATCTGCGATTCTGATGAAATGCTACGTGTAAAAATCCAGCCCGAGGGCAGAGCTGCACACGCAGGCACAGGATCAGACACGTTATAAAACATCTGGTTTATAAATTAAACTAAATGTATCAGCACCAGAAATGTCAGCACCAGAAATGTCACTAACGTTTCCGCATGGAAACGTTAGTGGTTAGAGGAAATCAGCGCCGTTTAATTGTTTCAATGCTGTTATTTGACAGACACAAACACTCTGTGTTTTGGTAGTAACTGTAGGCAAAGCAGTGCCTCCGAAAATGACTCGCAATCCTGCAGCTTTACCACATTTTGTTGAATAGAATCACAAACTTAATTGTATTTCTTCAGGGGATCATCCAAAGAAATTCCTCCTCACAGCATGATGCTGGTATCACCATGCCAGCATCATGCTGTGGGTATGTTTTTTTTTTTTTCCAGGATATTAGCTTTCTGCCCCTCATCATTTTGCATGCACTAAAAAGTAGTATTTTATTCAGATCCAAGCAGAGCATCTACCTCCACATGTTTTCTGTGTGTGAGATGGCTTGTGTCAGGAACATTGGGCTTCTTGTGGCTTTCTTTTAACACTGCCTCACCAATGGTCACTCATCCATAACAGCCAGATTGTGGATGGCACAATTGTCCTGTTGTTTGATTTTAGCACCTGAGCTGTAGATCTCTGCAGCTCCTCCACTGTTACCATTAGCGTCTCGGTCGTGTTTCTGATCATTTTAATATAAAAAATGATTATGGAATTTTATGTAAGGGTATCACTAATATGTAGCATTCTTCCAGTTTTATCAGTGTAAAAAAAGGGAAAAAAAGAAAAAGGAAAACTGTAGGATTTTGCTCCCTCTTTACGATTATGCACCACTTTGTGTTCAGTCATCTCAACAAATCCTGAGAGCATACATTGAAGTTAGACATTGTTATGCAACTAAATTGAGAAAGTCCAAGAAGTTTGAGTCATTTTGCCGTACAATAAATTGAGGTTTCTTTGCCTTTAGTAAGTGCGTTGTTCTTGTCTTTCTGATATGATCCAAGTTGACTGGCACGCCGTTCTACTTAGATTCCAGGACTTTCCTGTTTTCTCAGACTCACATGTTCCAGACGACTCAAGGGCTGTTTCTGTTTCTAACTTACACAGCAAACAGCTAATTTTTGCATGCAAGTGAACATGCAGACTACATTTTACCTGCATTCCTGTTTGTGTTTTGCCCAAATTTGATATTGCATATTTACATTCCTGATGGCTAAGGCAGGTACATCTTCTTCTTGTCCACTGTAAGAGTATGCCAAGTTTTGTGTGTGTGTGAGATGTTGGTGGGATTTCCCCCGAGCCCTTTGCTTTGCAGGCTAGGTTTTTCATCCATCGTGCTTTGACAGCTCAGCAGCACCCCTCGGGGTGCTCTCACCACACACAGAACAGCAGGATCGTCTGTATGTGCATGCGTGCACTTGCTAAACACTAAACACAGTGAGCCTAGACGCAAACACTAACTACAGAAATGCAAAAACTCGGTTGACAAACCTTGACTTTGACCTGGAATGTGATGATCAAGTTGATGCTAATGAGAAACAGATTTTTTTCACCATTTAGTGTTTAAACATAGCCCTGAGGCAAGCTTGGGGTGAATGTGACATCACCCTTTACTTGAAAAATGATGAATGCGTGCATCTCAAGCCAAAGCAGTACTTTGGAAAACTTTAATGTGTGTTATTTTCATGTTGTATTATAAATCAAACCAAAGTAGCCCATCATTGTGACATTGAAGAAAAGTATGCATGGTTTTCAATTTATTCTATGTTTTAAATAATCATCTAAAACCTGTGCTATTCATATATTTTTGCCCATTTACTTTGATACCCCTCAATTAAATCCAGTGCAAAATGTTTCCTGCAAAAGTTATCTTGTTAGTAAATAGTGTTTAATTTAATCTTATCAACACACAATTTTTTTTATGTATACAATATATAGCACTTATTACAGATACAATTACAGAAAGCTTTACATAGTAAAAAATACATACAATGTCAATATGAAAAATAAAAAAACAGTAATAATCAAATACAAAAAATAACCACAATGCTGCAATTAAAGAAACAGCCTTAAAATCTTGTTTAATGTAGAAGGCCTGTTTAAAATTTAAGGCTGCTTTTTAAACAAATCAACGCAATTTAAGCAGCAAAGGGAGAAAAGGAGAGCATTCTATAGTTTGGGTGCTATTGCCAAACAGGATTAGTGTACTCCAGTTTTTTTTTTTTATTTGCTATATGGCACAACATGCAGATTTTGCCTTGATGACCTTAAACAACATGTTGGAGGATGATGATGCAGCAGTTCTGAGGGATAAGATGGAGCTTATGGAGCTGGTCAGTGAAGGGCTCAGAGGTCTGTTGAAAGAAATCCAGAAGAAGCCCTGTTTGCTCCTATTTATGCAGGGGGGCAGTAGCACTCACGGGGAAGAAGATGCTCTGGTCGATTAGATCAAAATGCAACCTTTTTGCATGTAAAAGATTATGACTGTGAGAAAAACTGGTGAGTCAAATCCCCCTGAAAACACTCTGCCCCCCCATTGGAACCATGGTGGTGGCAGCATTATGCTGTAGGGAAGCTTTTTTCCAGCAGGGACAGGGAAGCTCTTTGGAGTTGATGGATGAAGCTATAAACAGGGAAATCCTGGCAGGTTTTAAAACGCTTGAGTTGAGGTTCACTTCCCAGAAGAATGACTGTAAACATACAGCCAGAGAGACAAGTCCAGTCCTCGAGGGCCCGCTTCCTCCAAATTTCTAGATGTTTAGATGTGTCTCTCTGTCAACTCAGCTGAATCACATATAGGTCCTTAGTAGGACTCTGTAGGACTTGAGTACAGGAGGAGGAAATTAATTTCTTTCATTCAGGTGTGTTTGATTTAGGACACAAGAAAAAGGTGCAAGACACTGGCCTCAGAGGACTGGAGTTTGACACCCCTGTTTTATGATATCCATGCAATAGAATGGCCCAGTCAAAGGCCAAGTATGAAAACAGTCTTTGGCAGATATATGTGCACATGCAATCAGACTGAGTATGAACTATTCTGCAAAGCAGAATGAGGGGAAACAAGTTCAGTTCCTAACATTGCAAAGCTGGGTCACTCAAAAAGAGTAGGAGTTATAATTCCCTATATAATTAATAGTGTAATGAACCACTGACTCTGAGGTATTTGATGCAAAAGCTCTCCACAGTTTGAGTTTTCTTAAAATAATAACTATAATTTTGCTTCCACTTCTCAGTAATATACCAGATTTCCCTAAATTGAACATTTTGGCTGCAGTGCAACCATGCTTTTTGTAAGACACTGTATACAATTCTTCTCTGTATTCGTATCCTCTCCCCATAATTCCAACCTTACCACATAGACGTGCAGGAGTGTCAATCTCGCTGTATAATTGCCAAAGGACATTGTTGCTTTCTTCTATTCAGGTGTGTCCAGTGGCGACAGTGGGATATTAAGCCAAAACGTTGCTCTCCCGTAGTAGGAAGTGAATACCTGGGTGTCAAGGGCCAGGTCATCCGTTAAATTCAACCGACCATGAGAAAAACAAATGAAAAGGAAGTTGCCGTATCGGCAGGAAGTTAACTCTGAGTTACAGATAACAAATCGGCGCAGGGAGCAGGAACATTTAGAGCAGAGCATCGCCGTGATGCAAGCAGATGGCAGCTAATGGCGACACAGAAAACGCCCATGCATTTCCTATTGAAATTTTATGCTACAACATCCAACTTCCTTGTGATTACATGAGATACTGAGCTGAATTACAGCGTAGAGACACAATCGCAGATGGCAGCTAATGATACTTAACAGCCTCCATTCTCTTAGTGTTAAGTTTTTAATGAAATTTTATGCATTTGTCTGGACAGATATTTTCTCCAATGGCGAGCAGTGCCTGTATTTGCTTTAATTTAGGATTTTGTTTGAAGTGGTCTTCAATTAGAGGCAGGCCTTTAGTTCTAATTTCCTCTATTTGGAAAGTATAATTGGTAATACAGAAGTCTCATTTTGATCCACTCCTGTTTGCCCTGTAAAGCTGCACATTTCAAACTCCTTCCCCCCGGAAAAGCCAGTGAACAGAAAGCGTTTATTTCTTATCAGAGTTTTTGCTGTGAAACATATGCTCAACAACAACAGAAAGATTAAAGTATAAGCAAAGAAAACCCTGACTTAATGGATTAAACAAACCCATTGTGCCTATTTGAAACTTGCAAAGCATACATATACATTTGCTGGGAAACATGTTGTTAAAATCGACTCGATTAAGACCAACACGGGAAAGTGGATGAACGTGAAGTGGAAGAAAAGGCAAACATGAGTTTTTAACAAATAAAAATCTGAAACATATTTAAATACCCTGTAAAAATACCTTCTACTGCAATCTAGCAGCGCGAAGATTTTCTGCTAGATATGCTATGTATTTCGATCAATCCATCTTCCAAACAACTCTTATTTCCTTTCTCCCTGTAACTCTTTTATAAGTGAGTCTATAACTAATAGTTGTCCTATCAAGAAATTGCTCCACTTGATCTTTGGATCTCCTCAGCTTCTCCACTGTTACTCTGGGCCTCTTGACGGCCTCTCTGATTTAATATATATTTAACTAGCCTATAGGTTTAGGTAGATGGCCATGTTTTGGTTGGTTTGCTGTTATTCCACACTCATCCCATTTATTATGACTATATTTTCTTACCCGGCTCTTTGGGATGTCCAGTGCTGCTTTATACCTCTGTATAGTTTTATTCCTGGCCTGTATGGTGTTTGGATCTCACAATGGTAAAGCCAATGTTCTCTAACAAGACTCCAAGACCGACAAAGGACAGATCTATTTACACTTAAATAGATCTTTATCATAGTTCAACCAACTTGAGGCTTTAGAGTAAAGGGAACTTGATGCAAATGTGAGCAGAACCTTCCTGATCTTTATTTAGTAAAACAATTGTAAAATATATGTCTCCTTTTTGCTCCATTTCAAAATTATTTGCAACACTGTGATTCTCAATACATTCTCAATACAATACATAAAAGCTATAGCGGACGATCTTTTTTCGACTTTTTTCGGCTTCGGTTCCAGGGGGATCCTCTTATCTATGGGTTCTCACAACATACCAATCCTTATGACGCTCACCTAACGTGCATGCTCGGTCCTTGCTAGTTTCCTCTTGCTGCGCATGCACACGTCTAGTGGTTACGTATCCAGTTAGCTTCGGTTTCAGCCGTTCATTGTAGCCCCGCTGCTCTCACCGTATAACATTGCAAGAAGCAAACTGTCATCCACGTTTATGAGAAGAAAAGGAAGGCCTCAGAAGAAAGAAAGAAAACCAGAGTGGATTTGGGATATTCTTTCACGTAAAGAGCAGGTAGGATGGTCTTGATCATGCGCAGGTTTTCAAAAAGGGACATGGGCATTTCTGGAAAAATCGTCCACTTTACCTTTAATATCTATGGTTGTAAAAAGAGAAATTGTAAAGTACAGGGGGATTTTACATTGTATACATTAGAGAAAATGCTTTTGTTCAAACAACATTTGTGTGAATTAATCCTTTCAATTTTAATCTTCCCACAGAAATTGACACTATTAGATGTCTATCAAAACTGCAGCCTAAGTCATAAATGAATACATGAGGCAACTTCTACATTCCCCGCCAGCACCGTTCCAGAAAACAGGCCAACAGCTTAAACTGAATCCTTGCTTGTATTAAATCTTTTCCCTCTGCCGACAAAAATGTGCGCTCCCGTAAAGACGCATCTAATCACTTATCCAGGTCAGGTTTGTTTGCCGAGGCCTGGTTGATATGAGAGGTGTGTAGCAAATGTCCAACAAGCCAGTCACAAAGGCTCGCGCCAGCCGCTGCGCTCTGCCCACGTCTGATTGTGATTCAGAGAGAGAGACATGATCGATAGCCCTGATGGAGCACTACAGCTGTTTAGATATTCTGTGCAATGCGGCAGCCACTCTCCCTGTCACTGCGTCCGGCCCTGAGCATGCATCCACCCGTGCACAAATAAAAACTCATGCATCAAACATGCCCGGAAATTTGTGCACCGTGCGTCATTTCTAATAAGGCTGCATGCACATCGTTTTTGTTTTTTTTTCTTACATGGACCTTTAACATATAAATGTGCATGTCGTAAGATGCACTCGAAGATCTTCCTTTATAAAAAATTACCCATTTTGAATTTTGGGGAGGGGAGGGAGTGGAGAGAAAAAAATTCATCCTTGTTTTAAGTGAACGTGAATGTACTCGATACACAAAATAAATAGAATTTATGAAACGTGTCTACAGCTATAAACCATACTGAAGTGAGCCCTACAGGGATGCATTATGATTTACATTGCAACCCTGTGCACACAGGGAAACTCGAAGGAAGTGCAGATAAAAAAGTGATTTAATCCAGTGGCTCCACAGAGCCGGGCTGATTAAAGCCCTCTGTCCTACAATGCATTAAAACAGCTTAGGGATGACACCCTATGGTGAATGTAATTTGAACCAGAGGTACATTAGCCTCTGTTTAGTTGTGGCAGGTGAGTTATCTTATGTAGATAACATTCTCTCTGTTTGTAGCGGAAGACTGAAAATTGATAACCTTTAGGAGACTGTTGGTGCTGTGCATCACCATGATTGTGCAGCTTATTGTGTGTTTTCATCTAGGCCTTGTTGCTAGGAGGTATATAGGCGGCCTTGGAACAAAAGGAAAATAGAAATCCCCATACTACAACAATAAAGTTAGCTTTTGTCTCAATGTTCTAATTGTGCAAACAGGGATTCAGTCCAGACTGAATGTGCACCAACACGGCTGTTTCTTGCCTTTCACTTCTGCTGCTGTTGCTCGCCTCCAAAAACCTGCTGCCAATATGGCAAACGAGTGGAGAGCTGGCTCCAAAGTTGTCCAATGAATGTTCGATAAATAAAAAGTGCATCAGGAAGGAGCCACATGGGCCCCCAGAGAGATGGAACACAGCGGAAACATGCGATGTGTTCAAGCTTTCAAACCTCTTGTTTTTTTCAGTACATTGCTTTGTCATTGCTCTTTTTTTTAACTTTATCTGTTTTCACTCTTTCATTTTTTTTTCATGTCTCTGTCTGTTCTTTTTACTTTTGTCTATCGTCTGTCTTTTTTTTGACTCATAATTAAAACGAATGCCACACTTTATTTTCAGTGGTGCGTTTCTAATATCCCATTCTCTTTATGAGCATCACTGTGGTTTAAAATACTGACTCAATTTCCAGTGTGATCATTCAAATTTTCCTGAGATCCATACAACACAATAGCACTCATTCAATTCGACTTCTGACACAGTGGAGTCCAAAAATACAATGCAGAGCCTTTGCCACCAGAGGATGGAGGGGTGTTTGTTGCTGGGGTTGCTGTTGTCGAAAGACGAAAATGATTCCCTCCCTGCTGGCATCCTCACCAAGGCAACAGCACCGAGATAGCAGCAACAGCCCACAATATTAAAGCGTCCCTTGCTGAAATAAGACCGGTCCCAAATCACTCGGTAAGTCCCAAAAAGCCCCTCTGAAACTGTCAGTCATACTCGAGTAATCCATGTTAATGTCTGCCATCCCTCCCAAAATCCCCTGGCTAATAACCGGCCTGTCGGTGGGCCCGTTTCTTTTCCCCCTATGGCGAGTAGATTTAACGTGCAGCCAAGTAGGTTGGTGATTTGGCTGCCGGTGCTCCTCAGACAGGGCTGCCTGTGCGAGTGTTCAAAATCCTATTGTTCCCATGTATCCGTGTGTAACATATACGTGAGTTGTATTTCTAGGATGTTCCTTCTATTAAGAAGTAAAAGGTCAAATGCGTCATATATTGATATGTTCTATCACTGCTCACTGCTTCCAAAGGACATCTGTGTCTCGGCTTTTAATTGTCGGTGGCACTAAGGCAGCTTTTCAATATTCCCTAATATAGTGACGGTGCTGATCAGAAGTTTACATGCACTCATATTAATATTTTTATGGTGAAATGATGATACAACACACATCTTCAGTCATTTTCAAAACTTTAGATTTTAATTTGGATGTTCTAAGATATACACACACACTAATATTTGGTTAAAACTAACTTGCCAAGTTGAGTTATAACCATTGACCAGCTTCCAGCGTTATTCAGGCCGAATATTTTGGCAACTTGCCACATGAGAATTAATGGAGGTTATTTAAATTAGTAGGTTTTGGGGTGTAGACCCATGTTGGCTTTTCTAAATCAATTTTCGATGTGTGTTTGGGATCATCAGTCAGTTGCAATATCCAAATGTGCCCAGGTCTCAATCCTTTTTCTGAAAAACAGGAGTCTTTGTCACTTCTGGCGGCTCTCACTTGAGCAACCTGTGGTTGTCGGCTATTTTATTTATTATTCTAGCAGGGACTCATCCAAAAACTGTGTATGCACCGTTCAGAATGACCCACTGCTGGTCTCGCTGTTCATAAAAAGTGAAGTCTAAGAATGTTGATGTTGTCCTCCTCCCTTGTTGTTCCATGTCATTGAATTTGCAGCAATCCCTCATACCGAGCATGCATGTAGCGACGGAGGAGAGGAAAAGTCCACTTTAACAGGAAAAGACCTCCAGTAGAACCAGGCTCAGTGTGAACGCCCATCTTGGGCAATGCACCAGTGCTACTGACAGCATAATGGCCTAACAGCATAATCAAATCAAAGCAGTTAATTTATATAGTGCCAATTTACAACAGATGTCATCTCAGGGCGCTTTACAGAGTCAATTCATTAAAATCATGCAAATTCGTCAAAAGTTTTCTAAGGAGATCCAGCAGATTGCATCGAGTCGTCGAATGGACAGCATTTACTCTCCCTGACATTGCGTCGTTGAATTTACAGCAATCCCTCATACGGAGCATGTATGTAGCGACAGAGGAGAGGAAAACTCCACTTTAACAGGAAGAAGCTTCCAAGTAGAACCAGGCTCATCTGCCACAACCGACTAATGATGATAATCAGTCCGCCACCACACTTGACAGTTGGCATTGAGTTCTTAGGTTGGAAAGTCTCACCTTGACACCGCCAAATATTGATTGTGTCACTGGGGCTAAATAGCTCTGTCTTTGTATCTTCTGATGATAAATGTTCTTCCAGCAGGCATTTGGTTTGGCCATATGATTTGCTGCTAATTTCAGGCGGTATTGAAAGAGTTGATTTTGGTGCATTGGTCTGTTTTTTTTTGTTTTTTTGTTTTTTTTGGTCAGCACCATTTCAGTCTAAGGCAGGGTGAAAGTCTTGTTGTTTTTGGGTTCTTCCTGTAGCTTCTAGCCAATTTCCGTCCATCTGAAAGCAACATGTGTGGACTGGAGAGCCAGATAAATTAGTCGATCCAGTTCAAAGTTTCAAATTTCAGTAGCAGTTCAAATAAATAACATGGAGCACAGAATCCAGATGAGATTTATAACTATATGAGTTTATCTAAACCTATGGCTGGCACTGTGAGTAATAATGTGCAAAGCACCCTTTTAAAATGCACTCATCGCGACATTGCATCATAATAAAATGTGTCATCATAGCATGAACCTTCCACCCACAATCCCTGATTTCTCCTGCCTCCCATTAGAGACCGAGCACACAGGAAGTTATTATTGGCATCCTAAGTAATTCAGACAGCTTCCTGAAAAAAGGATCAATTTCCGACGATGCACTTTCTCATTATAACCTTATCTTGCCTACAGACAATAATCTGGATTTGTTACGCTTTGTTTGCTCTGCCACTGAGCTGTATCATTCACGAGCAAAGCCAACGGTTTGTGGCAAAAACAGGAAGGGGGGGGGGGGGGGGAGGTTGGGGGCTGCTCTGAGTTACTCCCTCTCTCTCTTTCTCTCTCTCTGAAACAGAAATTATTCACCTACTGCGTTCCCCTTCTGCAGAAAATAATATAAGCCCTTTGATTGGCTTCAAAGTTTGTTTAGGTGGAGGAGAGGAGCTCAGACTCCTGGAGGGGGTTCAGACAGCAGCGATTAACTTTGCTCTCCACTCAACCGCATGTAATATAAAGACAAGCAGACTGAAGGACAGTTGCCATGAGAAAAAGACACATAACAAAGGAGAGAGAAATGCAGTAAAGATGCAATGGAGGGACGGAGCTGAAGAATTCTGACAGGCAAAAGTGAAGAAAGATAAAAGGGAACAGATGGGAAGGGGCGAAGAGGGGGAGAAGGATGTGGGTGGCGCAGAGGAGAAAGGCAGGAAAGTTGGATCAACCTATGCTTTTGGAAGGTTAAACACGAACGCGGTTTAGGCTGCTGCGTCTCTAACAGATGAGATGAAAGGATGACATTGACTATATGACTGTTTCCTGAGCTTGACCCCTGTGACATGAGCCCAGCTGTTCACCGTGTTGATCCCCTTCTACCTCCTTTTCTCCCTCCTCCCACCACCTCACACGTGCACCTCTCCTTGCACTTTTTTGTTGTCCTTGCTTTTATGCGTTTCCTCTTCCTCATGCGTCTCTCTCTCTCGCTCGTATCTGCCCTGCTGCCACTGTGTTTCATCCCTCTCTTTCTCCGGACCCACTTCCCTACCGCCCCACATGCTAAACTAAGCTTCACACACTGCAGATGTCTCCCGTATGCTCATTTGTGTTACTGGACATCAAAAGGCTGCTTTTATTTATCTCAAAAACTTTCCTCTCGTCTTTCTTTGATAGCTGTTCTGGCTGTTCAGCGATGTGTTTGTCTTTTATGCTCTGAACTTGCTGACATTTATGGTGGTGCTTTTCATTTTTTCACATATTCGTCAAAGCAGATAAGGAACATTGTTGGAATGCAACTGGGGCTATGTCGAAAACGTATTATTCATTGTAAATTGTTCATAGTTTTTTTTGTCTCAGCAAGATTCCAAGAATTTTATCTTATTATGTAGCTTCATTGCAGAGTGAGTTGGTTTATATTGCTGTTAGAAGGGCAGGGGTAGAACTGACAATCTGGATTTGTCACTTTTGGGCATTACTTGTTCATAGTAGATATAAGGTTCTTAAATTTGCGCAATAACAGCAGACTTGTCTACATTTTAATCCTGGAAAGGTTGAACTTTTCCATTGAGCTCTGCTGTTTGAGCTGGGTGCTGGTCAACCAATCATTGGTATAGTTGACGTCAAGATCATTCCAGAAGCTAAATCTTTGTTTGCTTCATCCAGTCCAATACACCAGTATCATTGGCAGCAAAACTGTCCCACAGGAAGGTGCTGCTAACAGCATGTTTGACAGTTTGTACAATGTTCTTAGGATTAAAAGCCTGACTTTGACTCTATAAAAAGTCTCATTATTTTAGGTATATAGTTCAACCTTTGTCTTGTATCCCCATAGACCCGATCCTTGCTCCAGTAGAGCAGCACATAGGTTGGAACGACAGGCTGTCTAATATATCTAAAGGATCACCAGCGGAGGGATACAAACAATTAATTTTTAGCATTATCTTATTAAAAGTAGAAGATTTAACGTATTTTAGTTTGCAGTACAGCAGCTTACTGGCCTCTCTTGCCAGATGTATTTCAGAAGCTTTGTGTTAGTCTGCTTTATCTAATCCAGAACTAGATTTGAAGTGCAACTGGGATCATTGTGTTGCTGAAACACTCCAATGTGGGTGAGCTTTTGCCCTTGGAGCAGTTGATTTAAGATGAAGAACTGTCAGATAGTCATCCTCCATTAGTCCATCCACTTTGTGTAAAACCAGGACCACTGGCCACAAAACAGCCCCCCAGCCTTATGCTGCCACCACCGTGCTTGACAGTTGGTACAAGGTGTTGAGCTTGAAGATCTCTCTTTGGCTCTTCCATATATGCTTCTTGTCATTGTGACCAAATAGTTACATTTTTGCCTCGTCTTATCATAAATCTTTTTTTTCCAGAAGATTACTGGTGGAAATGTAGCTCTGGCTCATCAAAAGTGTGGCCTTTAATGTCAGTCTTTCCAAAAAAGAAATTTCTCAGCCTGTTTTTGAGAATGTGGTAATTTTGCCCCTTTGCCATTTGAAAAGTTGTCAGTTTTCTTTGTTTCATAAGTGACTTTCACCAGTAGCTAAAAATCTGGTGTAAGAAAGAGTGATTAAAAAAATTATGTAAAGAACTCATAGAACACTGTTGGCAAAGAGATGAAGATTGAAGATTATTTATTGTTACTGCGTGTTACTGTGGTGAAATTTCTTACTCTTACTCTTAGCCATTCCGGCTTAGAGTGCACATAATAAAGACAAACAAGCAAACAGGCAATGAACAAGGGTTGAAGTGTTTTTTTTTCTCATTAGAGCGTTCAAAAGATTAAAAAATTAAAATGATAAACATTTAAAAGTTTGTATGAACTAGTTGTCCTTCATGAGTCACAGATAAATAATGAGGTATTAAGGTGCTTGTGTGCAATGATGATTTGAGGCTTCATTTACAGCAATGGGCATTTAGATATTCTGAGATGGTAGTGTGCAGTAGGCAGTAACATTAAGATGAATTATAACATATGACGGGTTAGTAACAGTGGGCAGATTTTAAAGCGTTGGACTGCAGTCTCCCATCAGGGGGCGACTGCCCTCACAGCTCTTGGAAAGAAGCTGTTTCTAAGTTTACTTGCTTTGGCTTTGAGGCTTCTGAAGCGTTTACCTGATGGGAGAGGGGCAAACAGCGCATTCCCTGGGTAGGTGGGATCAGTGGAGATGCGTCTGGCCTTTCTTTGGACTCATTCTGCATAAATTGAGTCCAAATCCTGCAGACGGCATCCCACAATCCTCTGCGCTGTTCTCACCACCCATGCTAGGTCCTTCCTCTCCTGGATTGTGCAGCTCCCATACCATACAGTTATGCTGATACATAACTCACTCTCTAAGGTAGCTCTATAGAAGTTCTTTAACAGCTTAGTGGCATGACCAGTCCTTTTCAGTTTCCCGAAGAAGAAGAGCCAGACAGAATAATAATAATAATCTGTAGAGTAGGAAGAGGATGCCCCATAAAGGCAAGCCAGGAAAAAAAAAACTGACCAAGGGGGTAAGGACAGCTAAGAGAGGCTACACAGAAAAGCTAAAAGAAAAAAGCTTACAGCCTCGCAGCAGTTTGGAATGGTCTGGAAAACATCGGAGTCTACAGGAGGAAAAAGACAGCTCTGCAGACGCATGCATCCTGGACACAAACCATTTGGACTTTTACCTTCAGGTCACTCTGATGAACAGTTGTCAGCACCCAGATTAATTATCATGCATATTTGCACTAATTCAACTATGTCTGCCTCTTTTGTAAA
This sequence comes from Fundulus diaphanus, assembly GCA_037039145.1. Taxonomy (NCBI): domain Eukaryota; kingdom Metazoa; phylum Chordata; class Actinopteri; order Cyprinodontiformes; family Fundulidae; genus Fundulus; species Fundulus diaphanus. The sequence continues at coordinate 39,006,857 of CM073135.1, forward strand.
AGCACTGTATATAACATACTATATACAAAAAAACATTATTTTATTTCCCTTCCTTTATATCGTCAACTTCATTAAACGATGCCCCAAGTCATTTTCTTAACAAAAAAGGATATTTTTGTTATCAAGTTAACAACCTATTGCCGTATTATTTTGTGTGTTTTCTGAAAAAACCTGAAAAACTGACCTGGGCCTTTATTTCAGGAAGGTGACGATATTTAAAAGGCGTTCATTGAGAACAAAGTGGAAGTTAAATTCTTCGTTTTTGTGCACAATTTTGGCAAAGCTGATGTGTGCTTTCTATATGTGGACTCGTCAGTGTCCTGGATCAGACCGATGTCAGTGTTGTCTGCAAACTTCAGAAGTTTAACAGGCTGGTCCGCAGAGGTGCGATCATTTGTGTACAGGAAGAAGAGTGGAGCGAGAGAACACCCCCGGGGAGTGCCAATGCTAATAGTTTTTGTGCAAGAGAAGATGCTACCTAGCCTCACCTGCTGCTTCCGGTCACCAGAAAGCGGTTCAGCCACTGACAGGTAGAGGCCAGCACTGTGAGCTGGGTGAGCATCTGGTGGGGGAAGTCTGAGTTGATGGTGTTGAAGGCTCAGCCGAAGTCCACAAACCCCAGTCTGGCTTACCTCCGTGAGTGGTTGAGCTGGTGCAGGATGAAGTGTAGTCCCCTGATAAGCAAACCGCAGGGAGTCCAGCAGGAGACCTATGATCTCCTTTAGATCCTTCAACATCAGTCGCTCAAAGGATTTCATGACCACAGACATCAAGCCTACGGCCCTGTAGTCATTTAAACTCTACGATGGTGTGTTTCTTGGGGATCGGGATGATAGTGGGGCGCTTAAGGGGTTTGAATAAAACACAAGGTCAAGACAAATTTTTGAGATTCAGAGGGATTAACCTTTTCAGCTACTGCTAAAATGCAAATATTGCTCAAATGAAAAACAACTCTGAGATGGAAATATGTTTCATAGAAATGTGTCTTTCAGGAAAAGCTTGTGTTATTCTCCTCTGTAAGACTCTTAACTCCAAGTAAAGATGAAATCCATGAGTTGGATATCTATATGCACTGCACAATAACCCCTTTAAAACATTAGAAAATTGTTTTATCTTTAAAGTACAGTTGCCTCTGTATCAATTTTCTGTTTTCTTAGAGGTCAAAGCTGATTAATGGCGTCCCGGACAAGGGGACAATTGGTCAGTTTTAGGCCTTGACCTCCTGATTGGCACTTCACTACTTGAATGTTTATCTTGGCTACTTGTCAAGGCAGAGTTTATTAACCTAAACAAAAGTATTTCATTATTTTTCCCTTATTGCTAGCACCACTCCTTCAAGAGTAAGGTCTGGGGATGTGTATGTTATCCTCCCAGATCTGTAGACTTGAAGTTTTAAGCTATCAGTCAACTTAATCTAATGCTGGACCCAAGGCAATGCATTTTTTATCCAAAGAATAATACGCAGCCTCTCAGCAGATACTGTAGGTCATTGAGCTCATAGCCCTCCGGCCAGCCCGCCCGTCCTCCTGAATGAAGATTAAGTTTGCTGAGGAGGATAATCAGGCTCCAAGGTCTCTGCGGTATGCAAGCAATTCAGCAGGGTTGCTTTCTGCGACTTACTGCTGAGCTCTTTTTCTCTTCTCATCTTTTCGTATAAGCGATAAGACAATCAGGTTAGATTATAACAAAGCACATCACAGCTTTCTATTTTTAATTGAAGTATATTTTTAGCCCAGTTTTAGAATAGATTAAAAAAAAATAACTGACAAAGCAAGTGGGAGCCGGGTCGTCTGACTGCTCAGAATTGACTTATTGTATCCTGTGTGTGTGTGTGCTTGCGTCAGGGAAGCGGGGAGGAGAGAAAAAACAGCAGGCATCAGTTACACCCTTCCACGTCACTGTCACCGCTCAGGACACAGAGGGCAGTGAGATAAATCTAGCTGATGCCCCCAAAATAGAGCCGGAGCCTCCATTAGAACAGGACGCAGGCAATGTGAGAACAAGCTGAGGTCACTGTGGTCAACCGAGTTATTTCTGTTGTGTCACCAGACCTCGAGGAGCAGACACCCACACATTTACCCGAGAGCCTGTCAGCAGGTTAGCAGGCATGAAAGAATGTGGCCGCAGCAGCAGTGTTAGAATATTCATTAAGAGAAACCCGCAGTACTTTGCTAAAGTATTTGCTCCTCTGATTTTTTTTTTTGCATTTTGCATTTTTTCTTGTTACAAGAACAACTTTGAATGTGTCCTCTTGGGCTTTTATGTGACAGACCAAGACAAAGTGACACTGTGAATTGAAAAGAAGAGTCAACACGGTTGTCATAAATGTTTAAACATTGAACTGTGAAGTGGTAATTCAGCCCCACTGAGTCAATACTTTGAAGAACCCACTGTTGCTCCAGCCCCATCTGCAAGGCTTTCTTTGGTGTCTCTACTAACTTTAGACATAATCCACATTTTTGTCCATTCTTCTTTGCAAATTCAAGATAGGTCAGACTAGAAGGAAAGTCTTGGTGAACAGCTCTTTTCAACTCTTGCCAAAGATTTATCTGGTGGATTCAGATGTGTACTTTGATTTGACCATTTGAATAAATTAATATGCTTTGAGCTGAACCATGCCACTGTAGCTCTGGCTGTGTGTTCAGATTTCTGTGCTGCTGGAAGGTGGACCTCCAACTGGGCTTCAAGTTGTTTTCAAACTCTAAACGGTTTTTCTTCCAGTATCATCCAGAAATGAGATTCTTTTAATTTTGGATCCCTTCACCATGATTCTGCCACCACCTTCTTTCCCTGTTGGGATGATGTTCAGCAGGGGAGTGTTTACTCTTACTTTTCCACTTTAAATAGGCCTTTTTATGTACGCCAAATAGTCAAATTCCATTTTAATCTGATGGAGACATGGTCTATGTAAATATTTGCTCTGCCTGCCACTTTGGCTTAAAGCTAACGGAAACTTTACTTTTGATGGCTTTCTTTCAGCAGTCTCCTTCTTCTCTCCCTAAAGGCCGGGTCTGTGGAGTTCATAACTTATGATGTGCTGTTAATTAATCTTTCCACCTGAGCTGTGGATCTCTGAAGCTCCTCCAACCTTTGCCATGGGATTCTTGGCGGCTTCTCTGACTAATGCGGTTTTTCCCCAGCCTCATTGTTTATACGGATAGCAATGGGTTTGCAGGTGGGCCATACTCTTTCCATTTTTGGGTGATGGATTAAAGAATATATTTAAACTCTGGGACATTGTTTTGTAACATAATTCTGTTTTAAAGTTCTCCCTTCCTTTATCCCTGATTTTCCCACCGAGTTCCTTGTTCTTTACGCAGCTGTTTGTCCATTGATCTTCTTTAACAAATCTCTGAAGCCTTCACAGAACAGCCGCATTTACACTGGGAGTAAATTACGCAGGTTGACTCTATGTACTAATTATTTAACTTCTAAAAGCAGCTGGGTGACTGGATCTTGTTTACAGGTGTGGGATTAATGAGGACTGAATTCAAAGGCAAGCTAAACTTTCTCAGAAAAACCTTGGGTATAACTCTCTTTTTTTGTTTGCGCTATAACATAAAATTCCAGTTAAATGCATTAAAATTACAGATTGTAATGTGGGAAAATGGGTGTAGGAATACTTTTGCAAGGCACTGTACTGCGGTGATTTACAAATTAGCCATCTGCTTGTCATCTCAGCCCATTTTTTTGATTTTTCAAAAAGAAAATCATTTTAGTTAAGTGGAGCTTGAGCACGATGGAAACACACCTGGTTCTCAGTGACTTAATGTCTCAGACACAGTGTCTCTCTGGCCGTCTCTCTTTTTATTTGTTGGCAGTACAGTATGGCAAATTACTGCTGTTGGATCACAGCTTTATTTCTGCCGCTTTTACTCAGCATATATAGATGATTTACAGTAGCTATCAGACATGGATGCTCCCTCTCTGCCACTGCAGAAACAGGAGCAAAGTACACCAATTCACTATCAGAAAGATTTCTTACATTGTGTTTTTTTCTTCTTCTTCTTCTTTGCTCTTTTTTTGTCATCCTTTCATACGCACACATGCACACGCGCACTCAACAGTCCATTAGGACAGTGCTGCTTTCATTACCTCGAGCCTGGCCCTGAGACAGCCTTCACAGTGGAGCACAGTGGAGCGGAGCTGGCTGGCTTCGCAGTATACACAGAGAGAAGAGTCTGGTAATTGCCAGCTCTCTGTTCTCTTCATCCTGTGCGTCAGGTGGAAAGTATGAATCCGTGGTGTCTGGGGACCACCCTGCAGTGCTGCAACGCATCTCGCCGCAACCGCTTGTCCCCCTACTGGGCACAAGTAATAGAGGGAAAACAGGGCGCTTAAAGGCCCCGGAGAGTCCAACAACTGCCACTCTGGCAACGCGCGCACAGCTGTGGCAAAGCATTAACAAAACAGGCAGGGTCCGCAGAGGAGCACCTAAAGATATACCGTTCCTGCAAATCGAACTTTTTTTGTCATGCTTGTCACACAGCAGTGAGTGTTGTTGCCGGTGTACATCTGTTTAAGAGACAACATTTGTTTTTTTGTGCTGTCTTGACTGCAAGAATCAGGAAGCAAAACATTTGAAAAATTTAAGTAAAGCCATCTCACGCTTAGTATCATTCTGACTAATGAGAACAAGTACCTTGCAGAAGTGTTCATACCTCTTAACATTTATCACGTTTTGTCGACACATCTTGTTGACTTAGTTCTCCAATACAACGTGTGTAATTGTATAGCAGAAGCCTGTGCCAATTCTCATTTATCCGGATCATCACAACAGCAAAATCGGAGGCAACCGGACTTTTGCTCAGTTCTTTCTGACAACGTTTTGGCATCTATCCAGGAGTCTTCAGAGTCTCCAGGCAAGAATAGCATTGAGCCAGAGTTACCAAATCCAGATTTAGGATCTAGATCCTAAATGAAACATTTTGTCCTACATGCAATATGCTGTGACTTCTGGAAAACGAATGCTGCCCATTACGATGAGCACACCATCTCAAGTCTGAAAGAGTAGCTGGAACAGGGAAGCTTGTCAAAGTTGATAGGAAGATGAAAGGGGCAAAACTCTTGGCAATCTCAGAAGAAAACCTTTTAGATGTTGCAAAAGACTTCAGCCTTGGGCTGTACTTCCTTTCAGGAGGACCAAAGCCTGCAGATGCAGCTGAAGCTAAAATGGATTGGTTCAGATAAAAACATGTGAATGTATTAGAACACTCCAGACGTTAATCCAGTTGGGAATCTGAGGCAAGATGTATACATTTCTGCTTACGAAAGCTACCTATGCAACTTCATTGAGTTTTAACAATTTTGCAAAAAAGAGTGATTAATGATTATTGTCTCTAGAAGTGCAAAGCTCGTAGAGACGACCCGCAAAAGACTTGGAGCTGTGACTGCAGTGCAAGCTTGTTCAACAAAATATTGAATTTTGGGACGCTCAATATGAATGTAAGCCATACTTTTCTGATTAAGTAAAAAGTATAGAAATCACATTTTCAATCATGTATAATATTCCTAATATTTCTTCCATCACAAAAAAAGAATACATAAATCTCTGCAAAAAGAAAAACGTCTAAGGTGTTTTTCTAACTAGTGGCAGCCAACCAGCTAAACAAAAGCCCACGCAAAACCACAAACCGAATTGCTATTTTTCCCCTGGTCAGAATCGGTGTCAATCATTTGCACCCAGGAACCCCAGTCCAATTGTTCTTTCCAAAACAAAGGAAAGCTAAAGTTCATGTAGATTTCTTTTTTCCTTAACCAGAAGTCATTTCAGGTCACTGTGAGATACAGTGCTTCATGTTCTGTAATTTATTTTATTGTCAGACAATGACTTTAACATACAATAATTGTTACTTGAAGAAGGAAAGCTGCAATCTAGATTTTGTCTTTTTTGGGTGGTGTATTGGGGCATTTTAATACCAATATCTGGATTTAAATCATCATTGCTTACACTCTATCCATGCTCTATAAATCTCAAAATTATTCTTTCATCTTCATTTTTACGTTCTTATCAGCTGCAGGGCTATTAAGTTTGAACTACTACTGTGAGAGGAAGGGTGTGTGGGGCAAAACATCTGTTTATATTAAATTTATGAAATTCTTTCATATATTATCCAAGTGTGCAAAACATTGGCAGAGTAAAATCAGTCAGAACACAACCTGCGGCAACAATGAGCCGGGCCGTCTGGATTACAGGACGGATCCATAGCCTCGGGCCAATAATGGATCCAAGATGGACGCCAGTATCAGGTGGGATTCTGAGATCGTATTGGGATGGTGATAACAATAAGTGGGATTAAGAACCTTAGAACGGATGTTAATCATCTGAAACCCAAAGAGGGACACATTTTGATTCCAAATTCAGTGAGAGAGAAAATACTGCAGAAATTTAAAAGTGACAAGGTAGGGAAATACATTAAGATTTGATTACGTTCAGTTCTAATGCAAATCGAACAACATAATTTCCTCCCTCCAGCAACTCTAAATTATGCCTTCAGTAAACAGTTATAATATTTCTCAGCAAGTGGCCTTTACTAACATCTGAAGACGTTTTGAATTAATGATCTTCATTCAGCAGCAGTCTGAGATCGGAGGAAAATACTACGACAAGGTTATCTCATTCAGCAACTCCCCTTTTTATCCTCTTACACATGAACATGAAGATTTATGAATCATCTTGAGCCAGTTATTGCTGTTTTTCAGCACAAGACACAATCTTGCCCCAGACGCATCCAGATCAATTCTCCGAGATCTCTTATTTGAGTTGCGAGCAGCAGGCTCCACACGGTGAAGGATATGCGAGGAGGATGCTGTCGGAGCATATCCAATTTCAGACAGCAAAGCAAATGGCCTTGGAGATCAAGGAATATACAGCTGATTTCTACGTCGAGTTTATATTGATTCACTGCGCCCCTGGTGAACTCCAGGTTGTACCTTCACAGTGTACGCTTTTAAATGTTTCAGCTATAATGGCCCCCCATTTGTCAATATGTTCCCTAATCTATAAGGCCACAACAACTGACCTCTGTAAAATGGCCTTTTGTGTTCTAGACATTACTGTAACTGCAGCAGGCAGCGAGGAAGCAGGTCCCAGTTAATTCACCCCTTCACCACATTTCCTTTTTTGCTCCTTTTTACTGTGCTTATGTACTTATAAACATAGCATATTAATTCATTTTCTGTTTTGACTTTTATTATGTAGTGTTGCTACATAATGAAACAAATGCACAATTCCCACAAAAGTTAATTTGATTATATTAGTTTTTGAATGTCTAATAACTCCATACTGATCCTGACTCCTATAAAATGGAAACTTCTGAGTATATTTACAGGCTCTTTGAGAATTTGTATGTGGAACCCTGTGTCCCTATTAGAGATATTGGGAAAAAAAAAAAAAATATTCCAACCTTCCATGCAAACCCCTGTCAATGTCAGAATAACGAGTAATTACTACAGTATTATCAAATGACTTGAAGCATCGTGTTTTAAAATAATGGAAACAATAATAAGTAACAAGGAATGTGAACACAGTATCTCTGGGATACTGGCCTTTTTTATTGTTACCTTATTTTTTATATTTTATTTTTTTTAAAAGGACAAAAAAAAAGTTAATTTTGACCTAAGGAATAACATCATGGTGTGTTCTCCATCCTAGAGCGTTCTACACTGGTTCCATAAAACTGCACCACAATAACAAAAAAATTGGCATCGCTGACTTTCAATCCCAACTGCCAAGAAACACTGGCGGAAATTGTGCCACTAACTCCAGGCTTGCAATTAAAAAGAAATCAGTTCACTGACACTTGCTTCTGCCTGTGCTATGAAACGATAGGAAAAGTTTCAAAACATTGTAATAGTACAGTGAACTATAAACAGCTCTGGGTCAAATTACCCCTTCACCTACTGTATATGTACCCCTATTCCATACACAAATTTGACAATTGTCAGCCTATTACCCATCCATCCAAGTTTTGCATTATCACTTTAATTATCTTGTTATTTTTAATGACATATGTCATTAAAAACTTCTAAAAGTACTCAAATCTCATGTATAGGTTTTTCTGTTTCTATTAAGTGTGGGATTCTCATTTGGGCAAGTTGACTCCTATGAAAACAAGAACATATGACCACCTGATCAAATCGAAAAAAGCGAGGGACCTTTTGCTGGTAGATCATGTGCAATGGAGGCACATAAGCACATTTCTTTACAGTACACTACAAGTAGGTCGCTGAAAAGTACTCTAAATCATTGGTTGTTAGTAGAGGCTCAAAACAATTCTAAAGTGTGCAATAGTCAGTGATTGGTACAAAAATCATTGATAAATTACATCAGGAACCATTTAAAAATATGAAGAAAGGGAAACGCAGGAAGTGACAAAGGAGAAATGACCAGCCAATTGTGTTCTTTCTTTCTCTCAAAACGTACAACTGCAAATTTTCTTTTTTTATATATATTTCACAATCATGTGCCGAGAAACAGCATGAGAATTGAAAGTCCATCTAGCTGTAAATGTATATAACTTGTATACATGTTACCCACAAATCAAATAACCTACCCAATATGGCGATATTGCGCACACACTGATATTGTGATGGCAACTGCGATTCATTACATTGTGCCGGTATGCACTACGGTATGATGCTGTAACCACTGTAGAACAAATGCGTTTAAGATATTTGGACTCCTTTTATAGTCCTGTGCATTCAGAGTTGTGATAGTAATGGCTCCAGTGTCCTTCAGTGTAAGAAATCTGATGTGTGCATCAGACAGAAGAACCTTAAAAAAGTAAATAAAGTAAATCTGAATTTGAAAATGGCACATACTGACATTTAGAGGAAATCTTGTTTTTAAAATGTCTCATCTGGGGCCGTTTAGAGCAGCAGAGATTCATAACGGGGTGTTCATCAGCCCCTAATGTAGTTTGATGTCCTGTCCCATACTGAGAGGCATTCTTGGCATCCTGTGACTTCACGGTTCCTATCTCCAAAGTTTGTTGTCCTGCCATTCGGCCATCTGCTCCTAAACTTCCTGTTAGGGTCTAATGTTCTTTCTTCAACCCTTTTTTTTCTACACCTTCTCTTTTTCTTCTTTACACACACATTGTAAGTCTTGCTAAAGAGCCCCTTATTTGAGATTGGGTAATTGCTTTGGGAAAAACCAATACCCCTCACCCGTCTTCTCAGAATAAGAGAAAGAAAGACTAGTGTGTGTGAGCCGGGCGTTGGGAATCCTGCTAACCCATCCAGGAGACACATTATGAGGTAAAATCAACAGTGGGAAGTGTTAGATTTGTGCTAGCAAGAGGGAAACCATGTCCAAGTCCTCTCAGGTTGAACTGCCGTTATAAACGAGCAGATTAGGCAGTCGCCTCCTGCTGGGACAGTGAATGGATGAGAGTGGGAAAGATGAGGGGAGGCCGCTCCTCTCCTGCATTATCTAAATAACAGGCCGGGGAATTCAATAAGTACCGGCCTCATCAGACCTCATCAGCTCTCCCAATTAGGCTGCACATCATGGCGGCTGGTGGGCTCATTGTCGCTGGTGACAGACGAGACTCTGCATGCCGGTGTGCTTGCTGGGTTTTTTTTTGTTTGTTTTCCATGGGTGATGTTGCTCCACATTCCTGACGTTGTTCAGCTAAATTCTCTCCTTTCTGCCTTGCTGAAAAGCAATATTCCTTTTATATCTAACTGCTAATTTAGCGCCTGTCCTGTTGGCCTTGGCTCAGTTACACTGCACATCTGTCCTTGACGCTGCATTAGCAGAGTCCTGACAGTCGCCCGCAACTTTAAATAAGGACTTACCTTCAGAGCGCTGCTGCTTTTAAACCCCGGTGATATCGATGTTGTCGATATCTTTCCCATCCCGCACAGCCTCCCTGTGTATCCCCAGGGGTTGGGACATGTGAGGGAAACACACAGCCCTCCTGCATTGATTGCAGCCCATTAAGGCGCACTGGGAAAAACAAAGCCTTTCATCATGTCTGAGATGTTTAGGCAAGGACTTACACAAAGTTGTTCTGCACAGGTCAGCCTTTCTTACCTGGTTATTGCCCTCAGATTGCCATCTCAAGGGACGAAGAGCATATCTGCCGAAGCCGTTTTGTCTGGACCTTTTCTTTTTTTCCTTGTTAAAAGAGGAATGTGCTTCAAACTGCTTCCAGTTTAATGTTGCTTTTTAGGGAGTGGGAGTGGGTGGAAACAGAACATTTGGAGGAGAACAGCAGTCTTCAGAGACAGGAAATAAGTTAAGTATGGTCCTTGTTTAACCTTACTGGACTCTCAGTCAAAACTTATTCTGTTAATAATAAACATGCCATAATAATAAGGACACAACTTATACTGCCTAAAATATTACCGTGGGACTATTTATTTTGTTTAATCATCTGACTTTCATTAATAAAACATTTCAACTATGTAGTACAACATTTTGCATTTTTACAACAGCATGAATGAAAAACAACAAAAGACAATGAACATTTTGTGCATAGTTAAAATACTTTACTTCATTATGAGGGGTTTCTTTTTTAATGGCAGCAGAAGATTAGTGTCATGACTGCTTGAGAACAAAGCTAAGACCCAGGAAATTAATGAATCATGAGGCTTGGGGGATGTCTGACGCACCGTTTGAAGTTCACATTTTGCAGATCTTTCAGACAGAGCACAAGACGTCTGTGGTACGCATCTAACGTTGGGCCTAGCTGTCGCTTTTCTAAAGTCATGAAACTGCTTACATAGCATTACAGGCTTGGGTTGATGCAAGGGAACTTTCTGCTTAGTGGACACTTCATAGGTAATGTCAAGTGCCCCCAACTCTAGGCGTTTGATCTGATTTTGTCACCATTCACATACTTGCACTTTTGTCCTCTTCAAACTGGTCTTACACTAGTAAATAAAGTTAGCCATTCACTAAGAATGAACTCCGTGCAGCTTTTCATAAAGGCCTTCGTACAGCCATTAACAGTTAACAATAGCAAGTAACTTAGCATTATTCAACCAGGAGATACTGCATCTAAATTGTATGAGTTTGTTTCTAGTGTTCAAACAATCTGCATAAAGCAACTCAGGGGTGTATACTATATGAATGCAATGCTAAGTACATTAGCATAAAAAGGTAAGTACTTGGCGAATATGGAGGGGTTATGTCTTGGTGCAATGCAAGGGGGCCTCTGAGGTAAAGGAATGAGAGACTGCAACACATCAGGAAAAGCACATAAACGTTTCCAAGGATTTCAAGCAAAAGTTGGCAGATGTAAATAAATAAAAATATGCACAGAGAAGCATTGAGTTGATCAGGCCTGGTTGTGATTTGGCCAGGAAACAGCTTCTCTTCTGGTTCTGTCGCTCACTGGACACGATCTGAGTTAGCACACGTTAGACAGAGAGGTGTTGATCAACCATTGAGAGGCAAACCTGTGGTCACAACATGCTAGTCAAATGAAAGAAAAGAAACAGGCTGCAACTTGTTTTCTATCCTATTGTTTGAACTTATGAGAGAGAAAAACAAACAATTGGTCTTTGCAGATACTAGAATACTTTCTCCCTGCTAGGATTGCTGCACATTCAAGGTTCCCACTATGTCTTAATTCTATTCACCAAAATGAGGAGTCGAATTTTCCGCGTGTAGCACATAATTCGCACTTTAAAAATTAACTCATTTTGGTTTGTGTTCAATAAGCTCTACCAAATTTCATAATGAGCAAAATTAAAGAAATTACCCTTTGCATCTATTCCTGGGCATTCAAACAAGCATTTTTGAGCAATAAACCATAGTGGATCATAATAACATTATTGCTTTTTGAAGATTTAGAGACTCCATTGGCTTGGAACAAGAGGTTGTTTCGTCTTGTTGCTGGTTCTGCTGGTGTTGGAGGAAGGCACCTCTGTTGTATAAAAAGGTGGCTGTATGTTTGGTAGCCATGTTTCAAGAAGGCATCTGGAGAAGATCCACACATGCACATGGAGAACATCTTTTAAGTCGCCACCCTCTTTAAAAGTTACTCTCTTTGAGGCTAAAAGCAATAGCCTAAAAGCTCCAGTCGTTCTTTAAGCTGTAGAAAAAACACTGAAGGTATGCACACAGAGGTCAGTGAGAGTCTTGTCAGCCTGACCTGGACGAACTGGGGAAAATCTTGCAGATTCTTCAGCGCTAGCTTGGATCATGCCTACAGTAGGTTTGATTGCACATAACGTATTTTTGTGTGCAGTAGTGTGTGTTTTTGTGAAAGCGCACAGAGAGCTGCACCTGCAGTGGAAAGCTTCTTTCAGCACATGTTTAATTACAGTCTCAGCAGCTCTGCTTGGCTCAGACGTGCTGCTCTGAACACAGCCACCTACATCTTCTCACACGTAGCTGCCTTCCTCTGCCAGAAACTCCGCTGATCCCTAATCAGCCACGACGCCACCCTTCATTGATCCCCAATTCATTACAGTGAAGGGCACAATATGGAATCCCCCCCACCCACACACACACACATGCACACACACACCCTCCCACCTCCTTACCTTTCCCCCTATTAGTCGGGTGCCCTGCCTACATTGATCATAAATCAACGTCACTAGTAGAATTGATCGTCAATCATGCTCGGCGACATTATCGATACAGCTGCTCCCGTAGTTACAGCCCTGCCCTCAGCCCTGGGTTTACACTGCAGCTGTGGCTCTGGCATATTGATCCTCCTTCAGATACAGTATTGAGGGCTCTTTATTGATAATTCATTTATGGTGCTGTAATTTCATTTTCTTTTCTGTCCATTACATTGTTACTGGAAGCTCTTATAGTGGAAATTTCGTTAACAGACACTTCAGCCATTGTTTGTGTTACAAAGCGGTTCCGACTTGCATGGCTAGCCTGTGATCAAAACAACCATGTCCAACTCTGTCTCAGTGTAGTTGTTGGATTTTATAGCTAAAATATTTTTTCTTTAAACAAGCAAATGACAAGTTTCATACTTTAGATCTTCTCAGGGCTATTCGGACAGTTGGTTGCAATCCAATCACATTATTTTTACTTATATATCTGCCTGGTATTAATATGTACAGAGCTAGATTTTCAAGAAGAGATGTCATGTGAAATATCATATTCTTCAGAACATTGACTTAAAAAAAAATAAACCGCAACATTATCACCTCCAATATGTTGCGCAATTGTTTGTTGTAGGCTCTACAAAATGTTCTAAAGCTGCTTTGGGCCGCTCAATCAACCTTGATTTTGAACATTTGATCGAAAGCGTGCTCAGGCCTCAGTGAAACACCTGCATACTTTTTGCCCTTAAAACTGACTTATGGTGACTGCCATGTCATATTTGCAGAGAAACATTTGCTTTGGGTCCGGTGGATGGGCCGTTTTGCTGAATTACAAAGCGTCGACCTGTGTGATTCATCTCTATAGATGGGTGGTTTCACGGGTCACTGGAGGCGTTGGCAGCGCTATAATGCCGCGCTAACAGGGACAGAGCAAGCCTCGCCGTCTTCCCACACAGGCAGTGACACAGACAGTGGGAGCACAAGTCAACCCCCACAGGCTGCGTCCAGCAGCAGCCACTCTTCGGTCCCTCTGACACAGCCGGAACTGTTTGCCATGAAAGGATAGCACCGCAGGCTATAACTAGTTTAACACCACAAGGTCAACAAGGGCCAATGAATGACTTTTTTTGTGGGGTTTAGTAATGAATTAAAATTGTAATTCATCCATGTTAAATTGACTGCGGATCTCGTTTTCTTTCCAAAATCCCTAACAAGCTAGAATGTGTTGCACGTCTTTGTATGCTCAGTTTAACAAGCTATGTTTTGATAGGAACACTTAATGTGTCTTTTTGATGATAATCTCTTTGATGAGCTCGAAGCTGTTTGAGAATGGTAAATTAACATACCCCAAGCATAAAATTTATGCCGTTGGACTGCAATTACCTGTCATGCACATTTAGTGAGTAGCACATATGGCTCGGCAGGCTGTTATCGTTTTTGGTACATTTTAAATCGTTGTACTCAGTCGTGTCTCTTCAGCCAAGAGAGCTGAAGTAGCAAAAGCAACAACAAGTGAGGCAATTCCTGCTTCACGCAACAGGTCTGCATGCTTTCGAACACCGCAGTGATACCTTTATGACTGTGAATTTTGTAGCGGTTTTTCCCTCATACAACTTGGATTTTCTGTGCAGTTTTTTTTTAGAACTGTCCGAAAACCCCTTTGCAGGCTGGCTTATCTGTAGATCACACCGTGTATGGCACATTTTCAAATGCATGGTAAGATGATGCTGGAGTGTTATTTTCTCGTGACATCATGTCGCCTATGCCATTGAATTGAAAGGCAGCAATGCAATTGTGTGACAGTTGTGTGAGAGTCAACATGAAAAAAAAACACAAGAGAACTTGAAAAGCTGCTGTCACTCTGCTTTCTTGTCTTGCCGTATGCTGCCCTTCATGAGTGTTGTGTGGGTCTAAACACAAGCAAGTGAAAGAGATTTTGTGGAACATGACGTGTTGGGATGATATTTACACTGTCCTGCTGCATTATGACTAGGTACGTTGCTTTTCTGTGCCGTCACCATCTCATTGTATTTCTTATTTTCATAATAATAATCTGTTTTATTTATAACACCTTTAAACTTACGGAAAATATCAAAGTGTTACAGTAAATGAAACAATGTGATAAAAACTGAAGATAAATGCTCTATATGTGCCCACAGTAATGATTATCTAATTAATCAGATGCCCAGTCATGATTTTGTTTTACTAGTTTTTACTAGACCACGCTAGTTTTACTTTTGCTTTTTCCATCCCATATTCCTGCAGGTGAGTTAATTGTTTGCTTACTGTAGTTCAAGATTTAGTGTGTTGTTATTGGGTCACTGTGGCAGCTTTTACTTGGGGCACATGTGCAGTGTACCTGGTGAGTGAGAGCCTGTCATGGATCTAGAAAGTCTGTTGCAGGCTGGTTTATGTGATTATATATGCTGCACTGTTAAATCGCTAAGGAACACGATATTTTAGATAATTTATTTTCCTACGGCATCATGTCTTGAAACCAAAGGTTAATGCAAAACAGTGGGATAACAAAGGGTGGGAACCCAAAGAGCATATGTGCAGGGAAGGGTGGTTAGTACGTGCCAACAGGTGAGCTTAGAAATGAGAGGGTGGTGCTGAATGGTAAATATGTGGTTGCTTGTACAGAGTTATAAGAAAAAAGGACAAAACTCAGCTGACTTAGTAAAATTAACAGACCATTCCATGAAATCAATAAAACCCAAATAGAGGAATTCAAAAAGTGGAACCTAAAATCAATGACCGAACGCTCGTCACCAAAATTTGACCCACTTCTTTCCAAACTGACATTTTGGAGATTAAAGTAGGTTATCTCCATAATGGCATTTTTGCAACCTAGTGAGAGCATATTTAGGCAAACAGCTTGGGCTGAAAGCCATTTCCTCAAAGCTTATTTGCCAAAGTATTTTTCTAAGCATATCTGTTGAATAATGTAATTCTTTTTCATGAGACCATTGACAGAATTTTCTGGAGGGAATCTACAGTCACTATTGGCTCTATGATCGCTTATGTGAAGCATTTCTTGACTCTATTTTCCTGGAATATTTAGAGCTTCAGAGATGGATTCCAGCATCTATCAGTAGAGTTTCTATTTTTTTGTTTGCATTTGGAGGTGAACAAATAAAGCTCAATGGAAGGTATAACAATCAAAATGAAGTGAAAAAAAAATCCTCTAATGCATAAGTGTATGTTGCCTTATGATGTTTTTGTCTGTTCCAAGTAAAACTTTAGATATAGTATGGAGTCATGGAAATCACTTTTTTCACAAATCTCATCTTACGAATTTCTTTCCCAATAAGAATTGATAACGCTATCCCCAGGATTGACCTGCAAGTCCTTTCTCTTTTGTCCTCTGTAGCTGACCTGTTTGGGTATGAAAAGGACCCATCATCAACACTTCAGTACTAATGATGTTGCTGTAATTGTAAGTTTTTACTATTTACACACCATCTACTGTAAAGAAATGCTTTTAGAATTTGCCATAGAATTATTTTTGAATGATTGTTGAAGAGTCATATTTGTCAGCCGTAAGTGTCAGCCGTCCTAGAATAAGCGTGACAATCAATCGAAATAAAACTAAATGTAAAGAATTCATATAATCATATACGGTTCACAGAATCACTTATCATTAAATTACATATTAGATTAATTTATCAAGAGCATGATTAAAACTGTGAAATATATTGTAAAGTATAATATAAATAAATATTATAAAATATGATAATATAAAATATAATACAATTAATGAGCAGGTTTTAACTTTTTTGCTTTGATTCAACTCACTTTCCCTCATTAGCTGTTGAATTAATATGCGATTTTACTGTCCTGCAACCTTTAGGGTATTTATTTATTTAGGATCTTTTTGGAAGCCTCTTTTTGCAAACACTGTTCTCGGTCTCTTCCCATCATTCAATTTTGAACTAACCACAGTGCAGCCACTTGTGCTGTAATTGCCATCTTGGGCAGCTATATAAAGCAGCTTGTGATATTGAGACCTACTGCAGCTACAGAGATGTTGGCAGTGTGGAGCTGCATCTGTGGCTTTATCATTAGAAACATCTGTGGCTGCCACTTCAGCATCGCCACTGTCTGCAGGACCCAGCAACACTCAAACCCAGCCATTTGGAGTGAATGTGGTGAAGGTTGTCGGCTTGTGCAAATGTTATTTTAATATATGGATGCCGGGTTGCGAACCATTTATTGCGTTTGGCAAACCCAGTGTACAAGATATTCCACTTACTCACACTCCCTTTTGCCTGCTCTGGTGTTTTTAGTTATTTGTCTAATCCCCATGGCAATGTTAGTGTCTGAAACACTGGAATTAGCTGATTTAGCTGAAAGCGAAGATCTCATTTAAGAGCCGGTATCCCACGGGTTGGCTGGCAGTTGGAGACTCGCTGCCCGCTTGACACTAGACTGCAGTTACAGTATTTAAATTTTGTTTAAGAGCACATTAACTCATGAGTCGGGAATTGAATGTGCAATTATATTCCTGCTAAAATAATTACACCTCTTCTTTAAGCAGACAGTTTTTGTCTGTCAGTGATATTAAGTCATTGATTTTTCCCTTATTATGTCTGCATGAAAGCATATTGAAGTCTTCCAGTTCCCAGAAGAAACCCTCTGCCAATTTAGGCTCTGTTTTGGACTAGCTGAATGCCAGACACATGGAGCCCACGTCATCCATCATTTTGCCATGGCAAATGTGGACAGACAGACAGACAATGCATTTTATTGGTATTTTTTTCTGTGATAAACACAATTTAGTGCATAACTGTGAACTGGAAAGGGGTAGTGTTTTGTGAAATTTCTTTTTTTCGATAAGTTGAAATCTAAAAAAATCCAGCCTCCAACAGGTTTTCTCCTAAAATGGTCTGTATTGAGCTCAATCCATCTCGCCGTCAACTTAAATCAATCTGTTCAACTGACAACAAGAATCCCTACAGTATGATGTTGCTATGATCAAGTTTTGCTATGGGTATAGGGTGTTAAGGGTGATGTGCAACATTGGTTTACTAAAACACATAGCATGTTTGCGTGTATCCTATAGTGTTAAATTTTGATCCCATCTGACCAGGTCTCCTTCTTGCACTGGTGTCCTCTGCATGGAGTTTGCAGTCCAAAGGGATTTTTTTACAGCTGTCTTTTAACAATGGTGTTCTTCTGGGCCCTCTTAAAGGCCACATTTGTGGAGTGCGTCGCTAATAGTTGTCCTGTTGATAGATTGTCTGACCTGAGCTGGGGGATCTCTGCAGCTCTTCCAGAGTAACCATGGGCATCTTGGCTGTTTCTGTGATTAATGCCCTGTTTGCCCTGTCTGAAGTCAATAAGTTGTACTGGACTGTATTGAGTACCGTCTTTTTCGGACCATCAGGAGCACCGGATTTTAAGACACACTAAATATTCTTCTCAAGTGTGTAATATCACTCCGCCTCTTCACGTACACAGCTCTGTCCTGAGAGGGAGAGCTATCCGTCTCTTTCAGGAGGACAGAGTAGTTGTACTCCACTGCCCTGTCTAACATAAGGCCAAAATAAACTTAAATTTTATATTGAATTAACTTACTAGGTTTATTGTTGCTAGCACGTACTCCAGGTGTTGGATGCCTAAAGGCTCCCACATACTCCGGCATACTGTGAGCTTGGTGGACTCCGCGCTGGCTCTCCGCGGACGTTTTACCCTTCATAGTCGAGCATACTGCTGCCTACATCTCTTGTGGCAAATTCCTACAATTCCCATGTCAGTGGGACGAAGAGGCGGAACGGATGGTAAAATGTGCGATTAGCTAGCTGAGCACCTAGAGCCGTTTCTTTTCCAGCAGACTCCCACCTCTCAGTGAGAACAGAGAGGGACTGTGATGCTGCGCATCCTGGAGACCGCCTGCTTGGAGCAGCTCAATGTATCAAGCTCAGTGTCACATATAAAACAGTTTGATGTAAAGACTTCCTGCCTCCAAGAAGTTTATAATGTGACACGTACCTGTATCCGTGGAGTCCGCACAGAGTCCGCACAGAGTCCGCCTCAAGTATGCGTGGACCTCCGTGGAATGAACTACGCCTGAGTATGTGGAGCTTCCTTACATGAATGCACTTCTAGTTTTGACATTACAGTCAGGCAGTTTTGTAGACTGCTAAGGGGTCCGATCAGGTAGTGACACAGCGTACTGTAATGCTCTGAATATCCAATGAGAGGAGCGGTTTTGTTGCTTACCAAAGTCGTACTTACACATTTTAACAGAATTTTGAGCGCATTGTACCACATAAAATCCCTCAGTAAGCACAACTTTAATGATATATAAAGCACACAGGATTATAAGGCGCACCGCCAATTTTTGAGAGGATTTCAGGATTTAAGCATGCCGTATAGTCCGAAAAATATGGTATTAGTGTGAAGGGGGCAGAATACAACTATATGCCACACTTTTCAGTTATTATTTTTATAGAACCTTGAAAATCCGGTATAATTTTCATTCAGCTTCACAGTTATTCACTGCGTTATTGGTCATTCACAAAAATCCAAATAAAACGTATTTTACTTTAGTTTGGGGCTGTTCGGCTGCTTTAGATATAAGAAACCGGGGTACTGCTCGCACGCTGCGCTCCGAGAAAAGCCTAGAGGTGTGAATACTTTGGCATAGATAGATAGAAAAAAACAGAAATGCAATAAAGGAAGAGTGAAAGATGGATTAGCATGTCAGAGACTCCCCACATAACATTACTCTTGTTAAGTGTGCAATAGCTCATCGATCAGACTTCTGCCCCCCGCATCCAGGGCTCTTTCCTGCATTTTCCCTCCAGTAATCCATAATATGATCTCAGGCCTGAGCTATCCAGCCTCCTGCATGAGCCCTCTGTGAAAAAAAGTCTGGCCAAGAGGTGATCAATAGCCGTGGAGCATGTGTAACAAATGCATGCAAAGGGATGTTGGCATCCTTCTCCCTTTGGTCATCATGCTCATGAGCTTGACAGTATGGATCAGAAAACGGGGGGAAAACTGGACTTTACCTGTCACTTATACCCTCTGTGAATCTGTCGCCATCCCTCCCGTCCCGTCCATTTCTGTCAAAGTCTCTTCCTGTCTTTGTCCGTCTATGACACCGTATCCGTCTTTCCATCTATCACCCTCTCCCTGCCGCTCCCTGCCAGCGCCGGCTCCATTTATTGGTCCGTGTCATTGAGCCGTGTGTGCCGTCCCTGTCAGCAAAACGGCTGGCAGACTGTCTTCATTTTCATGCTGAAGGATGTGAAGCCAGTGTAGCAGTTGTGAGCGCTATCGACTGGGATCCGTCAAAGCCCTCCCTGTAGGAAAAGCTGCTGCCTCCTGCTTTTCTCGTTGGCAGCCACACTGAGCTTGTTTGTCTGACTCGGAAAATGTCGGCATACTTTCAGCACTGCTTTGGTTTTGATTCCATAATCCTCACCTGACATATCCTTACCATAATCCCTGTTTTTCCTTGTTTTTATCTGGCTGCTCCATACTGTCCACTGCACGTTGTTTTAGTCTTTCTCTCTCAGCCTCCATCTCACTCTTATTCTCTCTGTTACCCCTAAGATAAATTCTCCTTAGTCTGGGCAAACAGGTCAATCCGGCTGATGGGAATCGGACAGTTGTTGATCCAATTAGAGATCCCCTCAAGCAGCGTCAGAGCCCAGCAGAATTCCAATAAAGTAATGTCTCCTTTCCCACTTTTTCATGATCTCACTAAATATGTCCTCGCAGCAAAACACAGCGAGATAGCCGAGGACTTTTCACAGTCACTTAACTCATCACACATCTAACTAGGCACCACTAGTACTCTATAACTAAAGTGATTGGAAAACTGAAAGCCTCTTTTCACTGTAGCTGCTTAGACTGACATATTTTGATGGAAGCAGCTGGAGAGTTTTCTCTGTTTGCCCCTTTTTTAGCTCTGGACACTTGAAGATCGAAGTAAGCCCAGCCCGGTTTGACTTCAGACACTTGTGAGGGGCCTTGTTGTAACTGTCACGAGGTTGTAAAGCTCGCCGTTTCTTTGCGCCAAAAAAAAACAAAAAGAATGAAAACTTTAATTTAGCTTCTTTGCAGATCTGGGGCACTCCTGCATTGATTTCACCATTCAGGCCAAGCAGATGTCCAGTCCTATTCAGAGCGTGCGAGCGAATTTGCGGCGCCTCAAGTGATGCGTTATAATACATGTGCTGATTTGCATTCATGGATCAAGATGGTATTCTGTTGGCCTTTGTGAGACAATTCAGAGCATATTATCCCTTTATCTACCAGAGCCAAAGAGAAAAGTACTGATTTTGACCAGATGTCGGCCCAAAAGGAAACAACAGCAATAATTACTGCTACAGTCTGTGCCAGCAAGGGAAATGTACAATACGTTTCCATTATCATTGCACTCTCTTTGGGAAAAATTTATCTGTGCGTACTTTGTGGTTAATTTTACTGCGTGGTTTTGTTCCTTGATGGGCAGAAAGCCGTGACTATCTCATTGCACTCTTTTTAGTGTCTTGCAAACCTTTTCATTGTTCCTGTTGTAACATCTACAAGCTACAATGTATTTTGTGAAGACATTATCTGACGTGAAAGTACATCATAAATGCAAAGTAAAAGCAAACAGAAATATATGGTTTACAACATTTGGACATACAAGAATAAAAGCGTACCATGAATTTGTATTCGGCCTTTCTGAACCCTCACTTTGTAGAACCTTTTAACTGCAATTAGAGCTCCAACTATTTTGGGTCAGCTCTCTACCAGCTGTGCATATCTAAAGACTGAAAGTATTGCAAAATAGCTCTAGCTCAGTCAGACTGGATTAAGCGCATTTGGTAACATCAATTCTTAAGCCTTGCCACAGGCACTCAGTTAGATTTTGGTCTGGACATTGACTGGGACATTCTAACACAAAAATAGCTTTTGATCTAAGCCATTCCGTTGTAGATCTGTCTGCATGTTTAGGATTGTGTTCCTGCAGGAAGGGGAACCTGTCTCAACTCTTTTGCATCCTCCATTTTTTGTTGCATCAACCAAAGTTTCATATTGAACCCATTTAACCAGATCATCTCCACATGTTTGCTGTGTCCCCTGTATTACTTTTTGCAAACTGCAGAATCTTTTCTCCGCTCTTCTTTAACCCTTTACCGTCAAAATAAACTCGTTGTTGGAAACAAAGCATTAAAAAATTGTTAAGGGTTTATCAAACACATTAGTGGCGTAATTGGGCATAACAACCACTAGATGGTGGCAAAATGCTTCAGATATCATACTTGATATGTGTTGAATATGCATCATCCGACATAAGTGAGCTGTGTACCCCACCGTGGCTGCAATAAGACAAGAACCGGTTCTATGAAATCGTGAAGATTTCAATAGACAATAGTCTTCACGGAAATAAAGACCAGAGTTTTTGAAGTGCATGGCAAATAGTTGTCCTGGAGAATAAGCTGGTGAGGAAGGCCACTTCTGTCCTAGGCTGCACTCTGGACTCAGTGGAGGAAGTAGCTGAGAGGAGGGTGTTGTTCAAGTTCACATCCATCATGGACAACACCTTCCACCCCCTGCACCAGACTGTAGAGGAGCTGAGCAGCTCCTTCAGTGCAAGACTTAGACATCCTGTCTGTAAAAAGGAGCGTTACCGCAGGTCATTTATTCCTGCTGCTATCAGATTTTACAATGCTGCACTGTAACTGCAACTGTGACCATAACTGTAATATTTAATGTGCAATAACCAAGGTGCAATAATCTAATTAATACACTGTCCCACAACCCGTGCAATAATCCTGATGTAGTGACTTCTGCTGCTATCAACACTTGAACATAAGTCAGTACACATGTATGTATGTACAAATGTATACAATGTATATGCACTCACATACGCGTAGGTGCGTATGTAAGTAGGCGCATAGATATATGTATATATTTAAGTATATAGATATGTTTATATATATATATATATATATATATATATATATATATATATATATATATATATATATATAGACCACTAAGAATGTAAATGAGACATTTACATTCCTATTTCCTTTTTTGTATTTTTTGTTTTTGGTATTCTTTTGATCCATTGTAGATATGAAGATTCACTGTATATAACTGAATGCACCTTCCCTACTCTGCACCTTCTTGTATGAGCCGATGTGACGAGTGAATTTCTCCATTGTGAGATCAATAAAGACTATCTTATCTTATCTTATCTTATCCTGTTGACACCCTTTTACACCTGAGCTGTTGCTCCTTTCAGTTCTACCAGAGTGGTGGGCATCTACGCTGCATGTCTAGTTATCGCTTTCTTTACTCAACCTGTCAGTTTAGGTTATGTCTTGGTATGTTAGCATTTGTGCCAAACCCTTTTCCATTCAGAGGCAAGGCAATGTAAGGCAAGCTTATTTATAAAGCACTTTTTAGTAACGTCAATTCAAAGTGCTGTACATGAACAAAAAAAAGAGGGGAAAAAAAATACAGAATAAGGAACACATTACAGAGGGAGGAAAGCACATTGCAGTGGAATAGTAGCAGCAGGTTAAGATATAAGAGAAGTTAGATGACAAACTTCAACATTAACATTTAAAGGCAACTCTAAACAAATGGGTTTTCAACCTTGATTTAAAGGAACTCAGAGTTTTAGCACTTTTATAGTCTTCTGGGACTTTGTTCCAAATAAGTGGAGCATAAGAACGAAATGAATGAGTTGAATATTGTGAAACGTTCAAAGCCTGGGATATTCTTTGTATCTTAACCCCTGTATTCTCTGGTTGGTTCCTTGGTCTTCAGAAAGTGGCTGTAGTGAGACTGAGAGAAAGCAATGGGACAGTTGGACATTATTTGCTTATCTGGTGACCTTCCTTGCTCTAGGATTTATTTCTGAGCATCGGAGTAACACTTTACCCCAGGTAAGTAACACCTTGCTCACATTGAATGTGGTGCAGATTGCGGTCCTGATCCAGTTCTGGTTTTCCGCAAACCCCGACTCACACGGCTCCTAGGCCAGCTGTGACTCCAGTTGCGGAAACGGCACTGGCGAGAACAGAAGTTCATGTGGTCCTTTCTGTTGTTATACCTCATAAATGATTAAAAAACAGCCATGGTATTAATTTTTAGGGCAAAACTCAGTTGTCCATGCGATTAAATATCCTATTTCAGCCTCCGAAAGCCCCTCTGTTTCCTTGTTTTTCTGTGTCGCCTTTTTGTTTACACTAGTCAAGCTACCTAAGCCGGTGTGGTGATTCTGAAATTCCGCTGAACTTTATCCTGTCTAGCGCCCCACGTTTCCTGTTTAGCTTTTGTTTAGCTCGTGAAATTCAGGAGCTTGATCCAGTAACCGCTGCGGCGTCCGTTCAAACTTCCTGCTTACGGAATTTTTTGCAGCACCGCACGGTCTTGGTAACTGGAAATGCAACCATATGCAACTGTTGTGAGTCGACACATCCTTGTGGCGCCGCAACCGTAACTGCACCACATTCACTGTGAGCCCTGGGGTAAGGTGGCTGAATACAAATACTTTCCATAGTTTAAGTTTTCAAAATTAAAACATGTCAAACAGGTTTCCTTTTTCCTACTTAATAATTATTATTTTGTGTTGCCCTGTCACATTAAAGAAAAACAACACAAAAAATACATTAACATTAGTGGTGACGAAAAGAGTGACAGATTGTAAAAAAGGTGAGTGGATGTAAATACAAAACACTTTGAACTTCTCTTTTGTGTACACACCGACTGTGATTAGTCTTGCAGTGTGTTCACTACAGCTTAGATGCCAATGTGCATGTTTGTGCTCAGTCCTCATTAATGTATTTACAGGTTCCTAAGGCAACCCTCATGAAAAACAATTAGAGGTTCCCATGGAAGACCTTGTTAGCAGCAGTTGTTGACCTCCAAACCAAAAGAACTTCACATCTTTCTCCGATGATTTAACATCGTTAAATAGGAACAAAATTGGCCAATAACAAGTTTTAAGCACCCCGCTATTGCACTTCTATTTTGTCAAATTATAAGGCAAAATGTCTTCCACTTGAAAGTTTTCTGCTGAAGGCACAATATCAGCAACATAGTGCCCTAGTTCAGTCTGAGCTCTGCCAATGATGACTCTGTGGTTTGTGCGGTAGTAGGTTTTGCGTGTTTCTGTTTCGGAACGTGTTTAATAGTTGGTACAGAGAGAGTTTAAAGGCAGAAAAGGTGTGTGTGTGTGTGTGTGTGTGTGTGTGTGTGTGTGTGTGTGTGTGTGTGTGTGTGTGTGTGTGTGTGTGTGTGTGTGTGTGTGTGTGTGTGTTGGGGCAACATAGGGGTGAATGTGTTCACAGAGTGGGTGGGGTGGTGTGAAGCTGTTGATCTTGGGCTTGAGTCTTAAACAAATTGGCCAGTCCGCTGTGGGAACTGGGAATGTAGTCACACAGGGAAGGTCAGCCTGCTCTGTGTCAGATTCTGTAAATTTCTCCAATAGCTAATTATCTCCCAGAGTGCCAGAAGAGAGTTTTGGAGGAGCTATTGTGTTTTCTTTTTTTCTGGAGGCCCTCCACACTCTCCCTTTGTTGCTACATACTCCTGAGCTGACTCTGAAAAGTTTAATCCCACAATAAAACCTAGAGACGCAAACGAACACACTTAGTTGTTAATTTCTCATGGGGATGTTTTTGTTCATGTTTGACTCCATTGTAAAAGCCCACAGCTGCATTAACACATATGTTAGAATGCTAATGTTTTCATTAGTATCCTAGAAACTAAAATGAGGGCAGAAACATAATTAGTCATAGCCTTGAGCGGCAGGTGCAGTTCTGACATGTGAGCTTGTTGAGGCTTGCATCTTTCATTGAACTGGAAAAATCACCTGCCACCGCACTTCAGTTTGTTACCCTCAACAGGATTGCTTTTAAACCGAACAAAACTTCTTTCATGCATAATATCATGCAGTGCTTTTATTATTGGGATCCAGTCACCTTTAGCCTCTGCAAAAAAGGCTAAAGGTGGCAAAGATTAAAGCGTCAACAATTTGCTTCTCACCAGCTTTGCTCAGTGAAAGGTCCAATTAAATTATCTCCAGCAGTCAGCCCCGCCTTTGCCTTGTGTTGTGCCACAGAGCGGCCACATTATGAGCTGCCAGGCCTGAAATGTGAATGCGATGACAGGAGGGTTGTCAGGTTGCTCCTGTAGGCCACCAGGTGCAGCAGTGGGTGGGAGTCTGAAGAAGCTTGTTTTCTGTGTGGGCTTTGAGGCTTCAGTCCCGCCGTGTCTGTTTTTCCTAGAGCATGTTGGAGTATCACAAAACACTTTCTACTTGCGTCCAAATGGGAAGGAATGAAGAGCATTTTTGTAATCCGTAAAGTTCTGTTATATGCACCTTGTTACATAAGCTTATCAGCCACATCACCGGGTACACCATGCTTGTAGCAGGTTTCATCTTCTTTTGCCTTCGGAACTGACGTAATTCTTCATGTCATAGATTCGACAAGTTGTCAGGAAAATTCCTCAGATTGTTATCAACGTGTCATGCAGCTGCTACACATGTTGTTGGCTGCACATCCACAGTGTGGTTGTTCCATTTAACCACATCCCATAGGTTCTCTCTTGACTTGAGAGCTGATGACTGTGAAGGCCCTTTGGAGGAAAGTGATCTCGTTGTCATGTTCAACTCAAGAAACCAATTTGAGATGATTTGAGCTTTGAGACATATTGCAATACCCTGCTGGAGGTAGCCATCAGAAGATGGGTACACTGTCGTCATGAACGGATGAACACCAACAATACTTAGTGGCCCAAAGTGTGCTTAGAAAAGCAAATGATTGCACCACCGTCAGACTAAACTGTAGACACCGTTCAAAGCGGACAGGAATAGCGTGATGTGTGGTGTTCAATAGTGACATCTGCAGATCGATGGTGATGTAACTATTCTAAATGGAGCTGTATGGTTACAAATACCCTTTGCTTCATTTCTTGGAAATAATTTAAGGTATTGCAATTGTAGAATATTGCATTTCTTTCACCTTAACATCAGATATTTTTTTTGTGATGTGTCGGTTTTTCCTCTTCCTCACGGTCTTTGCTGTTATATCTCCATTATGTCTTTCTATGTCTTCTTCATTTTGTTTTAGCTTTTCACCCTCAGTAATTAAACATATCTATTGGCTTTATACAACGGTCTCCCGTCCCTTCTCTCATCTCGACTCTCAGCCTCTTAAGAGATTCTGATCTCGTTGACACAGACTGAAAAAGGGGGGACAGACTCTATCAAGACCCTCTGGTCCCCAGCCAAGAAAGCCGCTGCTTTCTCATGCTCCCTCACCCACTTCCCAACTTTCTGCTTTCCCTGAGAATTCCTTTCTTCAGATTTTTTATGCTATCTCATCTACCTGAATCTAATGCTGCCTTTGTCAGTGCTCACCTGCAGCCCAAGCGTGAGAAAGTGCCCTTTGAGAAGGTACTTTATAGCAGTGTAGGTCATCATTTTCATTGACCTTTCACTAGTAATTATGTGCACAAAAGGCTTTTGATAGAGATAAAGTAAAAAAAAAAAAAACAGTTTTTACTAAATTAACTCAAGCTCTGTCAGGGTTTCCTGCTAAAATACAGTTGCAATCTTAGAAGGAATTTCAAATGACCTAAAATGTTTAAAACGCAAAGACTGGCCCTAGTGTTAGCAAAAAGTACAGCTGAATTAATATCTTTACTCAATGTTGGTCAAAGACAACGGTGCAGAGAGGTCCTAAGACTGGTTTCAGAGTGGAAAAAAGGCATTTTGAAGGAAAGGGGAGACGGCTGTTATGGTAAAACACGTGGGAATTATGCGCCCAGAACAAGAACGTCTTCTAGAAAAAAGCTTTGGCTGACAGAGCAGTCTTGCATTACCATCTAAGAGCTATTTACAAGCATGATTACTGTGATTATTATTTCAACAATACCCTGCAATGCTCTTTCATGCGCTGCCAGCCGGAGCGAGGACAGGGAAGGCCTGCCAACATTGTCGACCTGGGAATTTTTCTAGCAGCTCCATAGGACGTCAGGGAAGAGGAAGGGAATGTGCCCGAGAAAGAAATGCTGTCGCAGAAGTTAAAAAAAAAAAAAATGAGATGTGGTTCAAAAGGGCATCTGCCTTTCTGCAGGGTCACAAGCTGCAGTCCTTCCAACATATCTCTGACCTTCGTTTCTCTTTCTCTGCAGCCCCCACGGAGCCTTTGCTGTGCAAATTTGCAGACGGCGGGCAGAAGAAACGGCAAAGCCAGAGCAAGTATCCTCAGAATGGGAGGCCGTGGCACAGAGAAGGGGAGGTAAGAGACTGGGACAGTGCAAATGGATGGACAGCCATCCAAAAACATTTGCTATTGCATACTGAGAGGAAATCGTAAGTGCTGAGTGACCCTAAGCTTTCCCCACATCCCTAGAATTGAGTCTCAGCATGAAATGAATGAATATGTAAAGCAATGGAGTCTATCAGTCTATAATATTTCTTTTATAGCTCCTCTATAACTGCAGACAGAATCACTGCAACATTTTTTTTCAACTATTGTTAATGTGTTATATTCTATTTGAGCAAAATGGATAAATATTTACCTGCATTTTCTTGACATGCAAGGATCAGTAATGTACCTTGTGCAAATACTGATACCGCTTGAACATGTTCACATATTTTTCAGGCTACGACTACAAAATTTGATGTTTTTTATGAGTTTGGTAGTTGGTGCGTTTATATTCAGACCCCCTTACTCTGATACCCCTAATAAAATCTATTGGTACCAACTTCCTTTGGAAGTGACCTATTAAGTTACAGTCCGTCAGAAGTCATAAATGCAGCTCTTCTGTAGAGGCCTCAGAGGTTTATTGGGGAGAATTAGGGAACAAAAAGCATCATGCAAGCCAAGAAACACAACAAAAAGGTCAGGGATAAAATTGTGTAACAGCTTACAGCAGGGATGGGTTATAAAAACAATATCCTAAGCTTTGGATATCCGACAGAGCGTTGCTCTATAAACTGGATTTAGTGTGGAACAACTGCACACCTACCAAGACATGACCATCCATCTACACTGAGAGGGCGAGCAAGGACAACATTAACAAGACAAGCAGCCAAGAGGTTCAAGGTAACTCTGCAGAAGCTGCAGAGATCCACCGCTTAGGTGGGGAAATCTATTGACAGGATAACTATTAGTCATGCACTCAACCAAACTTGCACTCAAGAGTGAAAAGATGAGAGTTATAGTTTCAGTTTACTTCAAGCCATGTGGGAGACACAGCAATGATTTTTCTGGTCAAATGAGTGGAAAACATTATAATGCATCTGACCTTGAACACAACATAACCTCAGTAAAAACCTGGTGGCAGCATCATGCTGTGGGAATACTCTTCTTCAGTAGGGAGATGGAAACTGCACTGTGCCAATAGGAGGTTACATGGACGTCATGCAATGAGATTCTAGAATCAAACCTGATTTAGGCCTGAAAAGGCTTGAAAGTGGGGCAGAGATTCACTTTCAACCAGGCCGTTACAAATAAACTCAGATATACAATGGAATTGTTTAGATCAGAACATACTGTGTTAAAATGACCCAATTAATGTCCAAATCTGTATCAAATCTTAGAATCTGTGGCAAGACTTGAAAATTGATGTTCCCAGGTGATTTCCATCCAATCTGACTGCACTTGAGCTGTTCTACAAAGAATTTGCAATAATTTTAGTCTCTAGATCAGGGGTAACCAACCTTTTTGAAACTGAGAGCTACTTTATTGGTACTGTTTCATACGAAGGGCTACCTGTACTGACCTTTGAACTAAACTTTAAACCCACCTTAACTCTATGTAATATAAACATGTTTTTAATGCTTTTAAATATATGTAAATACAAGAATGATTAAAAAGGAAGAGAAACTGAACAATATAGCATTTTAAATGCAGCTCACTGGAGGGTTGAGGGCACCACATATGCTCCAGGGGGGCTACCTGGTGCCCACAGGCACCATGTTGGTGACCCCTACTCTAACAATCACCAGCAGCACCTTTAATGACAATGAAAAGTGTGGCATGCATTTGTATTCAGCGCTTCAGTCACTGAAAACGCATCCCACACTTTCCAGATACGTATTGGTAAATCCTTTTTAAAACCATATATCTCTTTCTGTTAAATTTACAACTATGCGCTACTTTGGATTGGTCTATCTCTATCATATAAACTCCTGATAAAACACACCGAGATGTGTGCTTGTAACAGCAAAATGCTAAAAGAACAAGCTTAAGGTGATTGAATGCTTTTGCAATGAACTGCATTTCAGTCACAAGTATACCAAAACTCTTTGCACCTTCCTGAAATAATGACCTGAGTCATTTTTTGTGGCTAAATCATCTCCTCAGGATGTTGGCTACCTCTTGTGAGATTGTCTAAATCCTCAGTTGAGGATATCATGCAATTCCACCCCTGTTGTATAATGGGCTATGTCAAGAGTGTGACATAGGCTGTGTTATTTTTGTGTGTGTTTTCTGAAAAACCTGGGCCATTATTTTAGGAAAGTGGCAATATGAAAGTCTTCATTTTATATTAATAAATAAAGATATTTCCCAAACCTAAATAAGGCAAGCAAAAACTGTCCGACATTTCTGTCCATTTTAAGATATGAAGCTAGTATGATGAAAAAAAAAACACATCAGATACCAGTCAACCTGACCGTGGATGTACATGAGCTGTCATATAAATTGCACCTTAAGCCAAATGCCTCACTGAACACATATTTCCACCATACATCAGAATGCCAGAAAACTCCAAACTAGATTCAATGTGATAACATGCAGATACAAGGTTAAAGCTAACAACTATCCGTACTGGAAGGACAGGCTGAGGACACAGGCGAGGGAGCCTTTAAAACCGGAATATATAGATGAGACAGCATGCGAGCGTACACCCAAACACAGCACACGCATTTAGTGAGGCTGACAGTTATGCTGAAATGGCAAGGTAGGACCTCCAGGAGAGATGAAATGTTTGTCCTTCAGAACACACAGCTTCTGTGTGTTTGTTGTTGTTATTGGTCGGACTATAAACGAGGCTTTGTGCATCTCTCAGTGCTTCATCACATGACTAACGGCACTAACGTGTTTAGTTCTGGTTAGTTTACATCTGGTCGTCAGTGGCATACCTGACATTCCAATACGGTGCTTTCGATTTTTTATTTGAACCATACTGTTTTGTTGGGTGGAACAATATGACACAAAAAAAGCTTTAGTAAGTTTTGAAGAAAAGGTTTGTTTGCTCAAATTTCCGTTAATCATGGGATTTTTCTAATCCACTGATGGTCACACACTATGACTTTACAAATTTCTACGCCAGTAGCTCAGTCTAGTAGACTACAAAGGTTTTCTGATTAAATTATTACACCCTGTATTTTTAAAAATATTTTATTCCTGTGTTTTACACTATGTTTTGGTTCTAAAACGCTTTTGCATATATTTACCATAACAAGACCATGTGACCGGAAGTACGATATTGCTCATGTGCTCAATGAGTAAATGAGGAGGAGAGATGGACCGAAGCGGGTCGGCAACGCCCAGCGGAGGTGCGAGAAGAGTAAACATCCCTAACCCTGTAGATCGGGTTGATCTAATACCGGCAGATGGCACAAGACTGTTAATGTCTGCTGATCTCGCCCGCTCCAAAGTTCTTATTAGGCTCAAAAAGGACTAAGTAAACACTATCAGGAAGAACGCTTTGCATATAATGTTTTAGTTTTAGTTTTTTTGTGTGCTCTTTTTATGGTCAAAATACGTGAGTAGGTCCGTTTAAAAAGTTAGACCTACACTACATGGTTTTTGTAGAAAAAAGCTTCTGGGATAAATATTGTTGAATATTTGGACACTAGTTTTGGTAGAAATTGATGGAGTTAATGATGCTTTGCCTTCCATGCGTGACAACTGGAAGACTGTTGGTGATTTTGAAAGCATTACCTTCCCTCCTACAATCACATTTCTTGCTGTACTATTCTTGGCACATAAGCAAAGAAATAAGTTCACTACTTAATTATGCATCCAGAGCTCTGCGAAGGGCTGATACATCTGATTGGCATGTCCTTCTGTACAACAGTTTATTGAAGGTCTGATGTTTCACTTTTTTCTTGCAACTTATGGATGTAACAAGGGGTTACTGTAAAAATACAAAGGACATTGTTTAATTATTTTGCTGGAATTGTACAGGGTCCCTTTAAACGCTTAGTGCACACCTCTGGTTATTTATATGAATTTCAGGTTGTCATCATGAAAAGAAACTCTGCTTTAAGTTACCCTTCTGTAGGATGTGCAAACTCATTAAATAGAGCTTGTCCAGGATGGTGCGTTCTGCTGCAGCTATGGGAAGTTTCATCTAAAGAAAAGAAAAAATGTGTGCATCCCAATTTTTTATAAACATACAGAGACTAGAGGGGAAACAAGAATGACAGGGGAGAAATAACAGGGTCCCAGAGTTTGTGCATAGATCTGAGTTCAGCCAAAGGCTATGCTGAACAAAAAAACACCCAGGCACATTAATATAAACTGGCTAGCTTGAAGTTTAATTCAAATGTACATTGAATACCCATTAAAACCTCCAGTTAAAAATCTCAGGGCAGGGATTCGTGTATCAGTTCAAAACATCTTCATGTTCCTTCTTCCTGGTAGCTATCTTCTCCCTTCAAGCTCCCCCTCTGGTGACCTTCACTCACATTGTTTCAAACTACTTTGTGTATTACAAAATGATGATGTGCTGAAATTCAACATAAAGAGTGGGGAGCTAAATATGTTGCCAAAAGCTTGTATTTTTATCCTAGGTGATTACTCACCTAGGACATTTTTTTTTTTTAGAATGAAGTGAACAGCGTTCCGGAAAGCTACTCGTTCCCCTTTAACTTTATTATATTTTGTTGGATTACAACCACAAAATCAAATGTTTTTTATAGTAGTTCATAATTGCAAAGGGGAAAGATTGTAAAGCAAACCATGTATCGGAGAAAATAGCAGAAAACTTTGGCGTGCATGACTCCCCTATGGTAACTAACTCCTCAATGGTCGGATTCTGAATGGAGCATTTCTTTTTAAAGCCCCATAACATAAAATCTATTTACAATGACTGTTATCCTGTTTAAATGGGCTATTTTCCGATGGTCAAAGAGTTTGGAGGATCGTTCCCTGATTTGGTATGGAGTCGTTTCACATTTTGATAACAAAAGATTTAGAACTCCTATCCACTGCAACACATATTCGGTGTTCGGCTGCAGATTTTGGTTTGCTCCTATTGAAATGAGCTCCAGTTCTGGAAGAAACTGGCTTTCAATAGCTTAAAACGCTAGAGACCCTTCAGTAGTTGTCAGAGCTCCCACTTTAACAACAAGGTGCCTTCTGCAGGCCTTCTTAATCAGAATAGTGTTCAAAGGAACACCATTTGCGGTTGATAGTCCTGTCCATTTTTTAATAACTGCTGTCTTGGAGAAAGAGACTTACTGCATTCATATTTTGGGAAGATTTTCCGAACCATCCTCCCTTTTAGTCGATGGCTGCAGCAGCCCAGGCTTGGCCTGTAGCCATGAACGCCTGCGCTGAGAGAGATAAACTGTGGCTGACCCTCTGTGAAGCGATCCCCAAAGCCGACTCAAAGGACGTTATGCCAGTATTTCCCAGCACTGAGACGCCGTACTAAGCCACTGGAATGTGCTGCCAGCGTTTGACCCCTGGTTGAAGGAGGAACTGAAATGATTTGCCATCTTAGTGACCACGGTGAGTTCAAGGTCACTGAATGTGTTGGGATGGACAGCAGTCCTTCTTCATTCTTTTCTTCCAAACCAACGTTTGAGAGTTAGTTAGATAATCAACAAATACTAGAAGACCTTCCCTACCAGAGTTCAGGAATAGCTTTTAAAGGGTTGACGGCTCTGAAAGTTGCAATTGGTTCACTGATAAGTTGCCAAATGTTCGTTCATTATGCTAGCTTAACCTAACAAATTTACAATCAGTAGAAGTAGATGATCTGGTCTTTAAAGTTTTTCTTTGTTTTTGTCTGTGTGGTTTGTTTGATTTGGTTGGTTTGATTAATAATAAATTAATAATTTGATTCAAACAGTAGCTGCTGCTTGATCTTTCTCCTAGGCCTTGGCTAACGCACCCTTATTGCTGACAAAACAAGCTTTAAGACAAATTACAGTGCTGGGATAAAATTAACTCCTGGTCTTTTTGCAACAAATATTAACTGATCATTCAGTGGGAAGGAAAAAAAAATCATATCAGATAAATAATCACATTTAATTATTTGTAAAATGCATTGGACTAGCCTACTATTTAAATTACATAGAGATGTAATTTACAATAGCATGTACTTGTGTTGTCATTTTTTTGTTACAGTCCTTTAAAAAAATGGAATCTGCAGTTCAGAGTTTTAAGAAAAATTAAAATGATTTTTGCCTTGAAAAGCTGTATCAGTGTATCTTTATTGATCTTTACCAATGTTCCACAAATCCTGGATATCTTCTCAGATAAAATGAGCATTTAGCAACATAATACATGTGTTTCGTGATTATTTACTTTTGATCAATGATGCTGATTTTTGACTTGTGCATGGGGAAATTGCATTTGCACCTGCCTAGAGGCTATGCACGTCAGGTCACCTCATGATATGATCTAGCTGAGCTAAAAGCATTTCAATTGGACAATGAATGGTGTGTCAGGCACCGTATGCTCATTGATCAGCACCACGCGTCAGTCTGTTCATCAGAACTGAAGACATTTCTCCCCACGCTGCCTCTTGCCTGCGGACGAAGGGGAGAAACAGTCCACATCATCCATTAATCTCTTACTCCACGTCTGCCTCAACAGACTTTCTCGTTTTGTGTGACTTTTTTTTTTTTTATTTCCCTTAACTCTTCCTCTCATTTTCCCTTTAAGTGCTTTCTGCACACATTTCTTCTTTCTTTTCTTTTTACTTTCACTTTGTCTCCCGGTGTTTGAAGTCTTCCCAGACCCCACAGCAACATATGGAGAGAGAAAGAGCAAGTGACTCACTGAGACGGAGACAGACAAACAGAGAGGGAACACATTGCATGATCAGTCAGGAGTTGCAAGGGGTTGAGTGCTACAGGGTGGCTGGTGGCAAGGATTGAGAAATATGACATATTTTCTTGTAAACTACCCAATGTGGGAGTCTAGAAAGGGCTGTCTCTTGCTGTCTCATGCTGACAAACATATTAGTCACTGCATTTTTTTTTTTCAAATACACACCCAAGCTCTGTAGGTGCTTCCCTGCCCCCAACTTTTTACTCCTTCCCTGTCACCAACACACATACACGTATATAAAAAAAAAGAAAAAAACTTTTCAAAGTCACACTTTTCAAGCAGCTACTCTTGGGGAATGCATGTAGATGAAAAAAAAATATCCGGCTTTTCACTCTGTGTGAAATCCTAACAGATGTCCGTGTGTGTGTGTGTGTGTGTGTGTGTGTGTGTGTGTGTGTGTGTGTGTGTGTGGCCACCAGGCAAGAGAAAAACAGAAAGCAAATTGGTTTCTGAATGGAAAAATGCAAGCGGGCTTGATGCCACTGTGTATTAGGACACAGAGATTTTATATGTTTCAATCTTAAGTATAGCCTTAAAAAATGAGACTCTCTGGGGAATACAAAGATTATTTAAAGAAAAAAACAGTTTTATTTGCAGAAAACATGAAAGAGGCTTGGAAGCTGAAAATAATCAGCCACTTTTCTGAATGAGCTTTGTTTGATGGTTTTATTTTTGTTTTATGCAGTTTTGGATGAGTTTTGGAGCCATAGGTAGTTTGGTTGCCTCTTTTGCACTTTGCGAAAGTACCAGCCGGCATCAGTAATCAGTCTGTGGCCCTGCAGAGTCCCTGGTCAGGAGCTTCTCTGCTGTGAAAGTCATCAGCACAGGGAAGGAAGCACAGCACCGAGGGGAGTTAGCGGCCTCACCAAACAGCTGGCCAAGTCTGCTGCTGCTGCTATAAACATACGCACAGACACACTCACAGGCAAAACATGTCCACATCTCTTGATTTCAAGCAGTGCCTTGCAAAAGTATTCTTAACACTTCAGCTTTATCATGAGTTCTATATGACATGTATTTATACATGTTTTAATGAGTTTATTCTAGGAAAGTTAGTTAGAAACTCAATTTAAAGTGAAATATACAAATAACCCCCCCCCCCCCCACACACACACACACACACACAAACACACAACAACCATCCCACCCACCAAACCATCCACCCAGAAAAGTAAGCACTTTGTAGAGCAACTTTTCTGTTACAGACAGTCTTATTCTGGGTTTGGCTCCACCACCTGTTTTCATTTTAAAAAAGGAAATATTTACCCATCCTTCTATTCAAAATAGTTGATGCCCAGTCAAACAGAGTGGAGAGCGCCTGACAATGACAATTGTCTTGTCTTGTTGATGTTTTGCTAATGGTTGTTAATTTGCGTCTAGACTTTACAGATCCACTGCAAAAGGGGGAGTAAAAGTGTGTCTGATCTGCCAATGGAAAAAAGGTTTTTACACTTAAAATTGGAACAACTCGTCTCCATCATCTTATTTCAAGTGCAGTAAATCTATCTTATTTTAGGAGTCAAAATACTCATTCCATTGGCAGATCATCTTATTTACCTGCTCAAATCAAGGAGAAATACACTAATTTCAGGAGAATTTGACTTACTTTTAGTTCCCCTTTTGCAGTGTCTGCTTTGATCTGAACCATTGCTCTGAACTCTGGCTGAATGTTAAGGGCTGTTGTGCTGCTGTAGGTAGAACCTTCACCCACTCTCATCTCTGGTGCTGCCTCCACCAGATTTCCTTCTGAAATTGTTCTGTATTTAGCTTCATTCATCTTTCAATGAACTCTGACCTGCTTCCCTGAGCCTGCTGTAGAACAACATCCCCACAGCATGATGCAGCCGACACCATGTTTCACCGTAGGGGTCGTGTCTTCAGGGTGATGTGCGGTGTTAGTTTTCTGCCTCACAGAGTTTTTTCCTTTTCTGTTTTTGTTGTGTCTTCTACATGGCTTGTGGCGAACGTCCAGCTGAACTTTGCATGGCTTTGTTTCAACAATGGCTTCTTTGCCTCTCCTTCTCACTTGTGACTATTAGTTGACACTACCTGAGCTGTGGAGCACTGCAGCTCCAACCTAACTCTGCCTAAACATCTCCATTCTAAGTTTCTCCTACAAACTTCTGAGGCCTTCACAGAACAAATGGATTTATACCAGGATCACATTCCTCACAGCCTCTATATACAAATCAGGTGACTTCTACAGGATTTTGATTGGGCATCAGATCAAAAGTTGGTGAAAGCAAAAAGCTGACCACAATTTTCATACTTTCGTTTGGAAAATCCTCAAGAGGAAATATTTTCCACTTCGCAATTAGATGTTACATACCATTACTCAATCATCTAGAATCCTAATAAAATACATTAAGTCTCGTGTTTTGAAAAATGGGGAAAGTTTCAGTGAATGCAAATACTTTAGAAGGATACTGTAAGGTTAAAAAGATGGTAGACCTTCACTTGCAGCTGTCCTTTGAAACGGACGCTTAGAAGCTCTGGTGGAAATGCTTAGGACAACGCTAAAAAAAAAACATCTGAAAGGTCAGAGAATGATGCAGCTAATGTTTTAACGTTTACAGCTACAGCATTTTCTCTGATAAGCTCTTTTAAGCAGTTAGGCATAAACTGAACAAAATGCCTTCCTAAGGAAACGTGACTCCACATACATCTCAGTGCCAGAAAACTATCTTTCAACCAATTTAACGTGAGTCCAGTGTTTTTTTTCCCACATTTTCAAGGGTTTGAACCCACGCTCATTGATCCCTTTGCTCCATTACCACCATTCGCTTAACTGTATGCAGGTTGTCGCCAGGACAAACAACTGCAATAGGAGGTACAGGAAGAGGCGAGGGGTGGTGGTGGTTGGCTGTGTGTGTGTGTGTGTGTGTGTGGGGGGGGGGGGGGGGTGAAGAGTGAAAGAAGGAGAAAAAACAAGATGTTGAAGAAAGAGAAGTGAGGGAGAGGGGGTCCAAAGTGTGTGTGTGTGTGTGTGTGTTCTGATGAAATCTGCCATCCTCAGCAGCCTCCTGTTAAAAGAAATCGGATTAGCTCTCCTGCGGGAGGGAACCTTCAGGAATGCAGATGAAGGATTGCGGCACAGGTTCCTCTCCTGGACTCCAGGATCGCCTCAGACACACTTACACTTTCTCCCTCTCATTTTTTTCTATCTCTAAAAGGCATTTTCTTCATTTCCTCTTATTCAAAAAAGCATAATTGTGTTTGATTGAAATAGAAAAAGAGTGTATTCGATACTAATTCGCTTTGTCCTATTGACTGAGTTTAGTCCCGCCTCGACTTTGGCACTTGTCAGTTTTTTTTTTTCCAATTTCAAACAAGTTGATTTAAGTTTGATTTAATTTATTTCCAACATGAAGAAGCAGGATTTAAATAAATGTGGAGCCGCAAATGATCTATGTGACATTGCAAACTATTGACAGCTGCTGCCGAGGACATTCTGCACATACCTGAAAGGTTAACATCTAACAGCTAGCAGCAGCTAGCATAAACCAAAACACACCTTCTTCAGCAATTACAAACTCCATTTAAATCATCTTGGTTTAATCTTCGATAATCTGTGGGTACCAAATTTGCTATGTTTAACAAAGGGAATTTACAGTAATGAACCTAGAAAATAAAAGGTTCAATTCCTCCTCCAGAACTGGGGGCTGCTGGGCTTCAGAGGTAAGCGAAACTCCGGAGGTTCACAGATTGTAACGCAGAGTATTATGTGGCTTGCTTAAAGGGTTTATGATGTCAATTTTAAAACTTTTCCTTTTCAATTGTGTTTGAATTAGTAGCACATGAAAATTGTATTAATTAGCATTTTCAAGGTCAAGAAATATGTTTAAAATTTGAGCATAACAAACGACAGAAAACGAGTATGTAGCAGAGAATGCTACCAAAAGTTGCAAAAGACGTACGATCTGGACTGATTGAGTATATTATATACAAATTTGTTTTCAAAATGAATAATTATGCAGTGGTTTGCCTGGTGAGGCAGAGGAGATAGCAGCTGCAATACTGCAGACTGCAGCCTACCTATAGATGTAGAAGCACCATATAACGAGCCCTGTCTGCCACAGTGGTGAATGGCTCTGACAGAAACTGTACTTCAACACAATCCCCAATTTTTGCAGAATTTGGGGTAGATGTCACAATTTCGGCTCTCTATAAGACCAACAAACTGTAGTCTGACACTTAGTGACCAGCTTAATATTGGAGAGGTGTACGGGGCGGGGGGGGGGGGGTATGCAGCACCAAGCAGCAGTGATATAAGCAGCTGAAAGTCTTCAAAACTAAAACTAAAAAATAAGAATATGAGTTACTGCTGCCGTTAATTTCTTTGGGTAAATGTGAACGATAGCTAGCTGGCTGTCCATTTTTTATCGTAATAATTCAGCCCATAATGTCAGCTGATGTTTTGGACTTTCAGAGGTTGCATAAAAAGTAACAATCACAGTCTAACAAGGCATTTTCTCACTTTAGGAACTTTATGCTCACAGATACTAACCCCACTGATGACTCCAAAAGAGCTCTTTGTTGCAGCCAAGACATGGACTAGTGTGGTCTTGTTCATTAAGGCCTTAAGTTGTGACTTCTCTAAATCTAAGATTCCAGTTGTTGCAAAATCCTGGTGCAACAAGGGTTTCCAAGAGATAAGTACACTTTTGTTGTGTGAGGAGAAGGCTGTTCTCTTCACCTAAATGGTAAATGGACTGAACTTATATAGCGCGTTCTCTTCAGCTACATACTTTCACCAGTCTCATTTCCTGCATGGACGATTCTCGGGGAAAGTATCAGTGGCTACTCCTGTGTGTTTCTATTCAGCAAACGTTCACTTTGCATATTCCTTTTAGAAAATTCTTCTTTTCCCTAGATCATGGTTTGTTTTCTGTTTACAATAGCAATTGTGCCCTGTACGTCCAGACACAGCAGAACTCTCAGGTTCTGTAACCAGGGGCTGCTGGCGGTGCCACATAAAAGACTAAAAACTAAAGGTCACAGAAAGTTTTACAGCTGAGTCCTTACAGCTCAGCTTGAGAACTGCAAACTGAGTGTTTTAAAAAGCAGCTAAATACACATTTTAACCAGATTTGTCTTCTATTTTCCTGCCTGTTATCACTGTGAGTGTGTCTCGGGTGGCTCTATTTTGTCAGAAAAGTCATTTTTAATGTTATTTATCTGCTTTGAAAAACACAGATTTGGTTATAGTTCTTACTGTTGAGGATTTTAGGTTTTCTGGCTCTTAAATATATTTGCTCATTAATCTTTGTAAAGAGAAGAAATCAAAGTCAGAAATCCCATGATTTCCACTGGAACTGCTAGAGGAGGCTTAGTTCCTGAAAAATAAACATAAAAAAACTTGAATACAAGATACATTTAAGAAAAGTTTTCTTCTTCATGATGTAATTCCCGTTTTTTTTTCTGTGTTTTTTCACAGAATCTTCTTTCGGTTAAGGATTAATTTGACATCCTACCTGTTTTTCTCTCTTTCAGACTGGCATGGCGTTAACATACGATCCTGCTGCAATGCAGAATGGGTAAGATCTCTATCTTTGGCACCAACTAGCGCACCCCCTCTTGGCTCGTAGAAGCCGAGTCAATACCACTGTCATACATAAAGATTAATGTAGTGTCTGCACTTTGTTACGGTTTGATTAAGGAAATCTATACAGACTCCGAGGTATTGGTTTTCACTGGTGGGCTTGGATGAGAAATGTGGGGCAGAGACGGGAAGCTGAGCGAGCTTTCCTGTGTTTGTTTACTTGTTTGTGTCTTTGTGGGTACTTTATGTCTTTATATAATGAATTAATGGCGCTCTGAAAATAAATGACCGGAGCGACATTTTTTTATTTTTTCCTTGTTCCTCTGAGACAGGAAGGAGCATGCTGAGCCCACCGCCCCTCTATCTACCCCTGACCTCAGTCATTGACAGGAAACTCCTCACTCCCACTTCCTAAACCACTTATCCCCCAGCGACTGCAAGTCAATCTCAACCAGCAGCCTACACAAACAGCATCACTCACTTTACACAGTGTGCAATGTAAACGCTCTGTCTGATGGTGCTCTGCAGACTTGTAATCCTATGCATATATTTTTTTTTAACCAAAAAAAGTTTCTGCGAAATTAACGTTTAGTCAGAATACTGAAAAAGTGAAGTTAGAGAGCGCTTAGCTGCAGCGTATTATCCAGCGGAAAGGTACATTTTAATTAAAAAATCCATTAGACATCATGGATCAATGCAGTATTGTTCCAGTGCATATTGGCATTAGTAGATATGTATAAAATACTTGTAAGCAACAAAATTCACAACTCATGCATATACTGTGGAAAAGTTTTGAACCGCCCCTGATTTCTTTCAGCTTTGCTTTAAATAATCTAAAGTTTCATGTTGTGTCTTTAAAATGGTCTGGGTTAGTAGACCAGCAGGCCTTTTAAAGGTCTTTCAATTATTTTCTTGGGAATCTGGCTGAAGTTTTATCAATTTTCTCTTCAGCGTTTTTGCATCATGTACTAAGAAAAACACAACCTGACTCTCTCCAGATGGATGTAGTTCCACTGAGCTCCTGGGAGGGGTTTCAATACCACAGCAAATGGACGAGCCAATCAGGATCGCCGGGCTGGATTTTCATAGATGTGACGCATCAGAGAAGCGACTGGTTGTATTCAGTCAACAATGGCGGCTCGCAGCGAGGAAGCAAGCGGTGACCAGATGTCCCCGTTTTGGATGACCTGTCCCCAGCAAAAGCTGTCCCTGGTTATGTCCCCGATTTTAGCGTATCATGATGGAGTAAAACAGTTTAACGCAGCAAGAGGTTTTTACCCGGTCCTGCCGCTGTCCCGGCCTTGTAGAAAAGCTGAGCCAAGCGCGTCTTCCTCGCCCCGTTGGCGTTGCAGATCGGGTAATACAAACCAACCCCCGACGGAGACTCTGCGCCCGCCTGCTTAGCAAAATCAAGAGACGTCTCCGGTTTTCATTAGAGAAATCTGGTCACCCGGTAACATTGATGATGCTATTTCATCAGTGTTGTCCAATCTATCGAATATTAATGAGTACGGATTTGAAGGCTTTTGCAAGTGAAAACGGTGGTTTCCGTTTTGACATGGGTGGTTGAAGTAACACATCAGTAAAGATGATGGACAGGTGGTTTATCCAATCATATGCAAGGGCTTTTGATAAGGCCCCTCCTTCTGAAATACATCTCCAATGGAGCGATCCCAGATGGATGTGTGGAGCTCTGCGGAACGAAATCCATCTGGCGACAGTCAGGTTAAAAAAAACCAGGAAAAGTAGACAAGAAGAAGATAACAGGATTAGTATAACGCCTACAGAAATATCTACAGCTTACAGACTACATCAATTATCATGTTTTTAAAATTAGGGGGGAAATCAGGCAAAGATATAAAGCAAGACTTGGGAGATTAATTATCCTTGAGTTGGTCATCTGCTGTATGGCAAGTTTTCAGCTCTTTGGGAATCCACTTGCTGTTGCTGAAATACAGTTTTCTGCTTGTCAGATTGTTTATCTCTGACAATAATTCAACTAAAGGAAAGGGAACAAATCATATCGTGCAATACTTGCTCTTGGCTAGTAAGTGAGTTGTGTGTGAACTCATGTGTAGAGTGATGTTCTAGAGTCAGATGTGAGACCATCTGTCTGGCAGCTAAAATTTGTCCAGAACTGGGTTATCCAACAGAACAATGATCCCAAGGACTGGAGAAAATCAAACAAATGACAGGAAAAGAAAAGCATCAAAGTGTTCCAGTGGCTTAAAGTCCAGATGCCAGTCTGATTAAAAGGTTTTGCTGAAGTCACAAGATCAACATACTGAAACAGCTCTGTAAATAAGAGCGTGCTTTGATATTTGGATTACAATATGACGAAAGACAGATAAGTTCATACAGAACATGAATATACATTTTACTCATAATAAATGGGATTTAAAACCCAGGAAAATGAATGAGAATGAGTAAACGGTGAAAGACATTTCAGTTTACTTCTTCATAACGTTTGATCTAACTGTTCAGCGGTACCTTGAACATTTGATTTGGATGTCAAAAATATTCAAATTGTTTTTTAAAATATTTTAGAATCACAGAAACCTTTCTAATGTGTAGTTTGAGCATACACATGATAATATTAATATTAATGTTAATTGTTCTCTGCATGCAAAAAATTTGGAAGAAAATTTTCATATGTATCTGTTTAACTTATATTGTCATAAAACCAAATCTGGTTACTGGATGTATTACATTTGGCATTTCATTTTATTTTATTTCATTTTTTATTTATTTATTTTAAAAGGATTAACAATAATGCATTTTGACCTCTAAAAGATTCATACAAACCTGTTAATGTATTTGTGTTTTCATCCAAGCAATGAGTGAGAACTTCTTGGAGGAGTGTCCCGTTTTTGATAAATCAATTTGGTAACTGTAGGAAATGAGATTCTGTCGTGAAATTCAGAATTTTCTCCAAAATCAGCCTCCAAAGGTGCTGCCGTCTAAAGTTCACACATACAAAATACAAGGCTCTGTCTGATTAAATGGATTTAAATGAGAATACTGTAAGATAATAAAATTTTGATGCACCACAATCATGCGTTTTCATTCTAGATACATTTTAAGATTAATCCATTGTTTGTGTGCAGCTATATAAAAGTTTATTTTCTGCTTTTGTTTTCATATTGTAAATATGGCCCTTCATCCAGTACGCTAAAAACATCTTTTATTTTTTATTTTAAAAAACCCTAACCCTACTGTAACTAAAATAAATTACAGCACAATTTAGGTCTGTTTTGTCTAACTGGTTCTTATGACTTCTGGAACATGGTCCTGTGTACAGATGAGACAAAATGCACACACGGTTGATGATTTGGGCTTATTTTCAGGTCACAGAACCTGGAAACCTTGCAGCCATTGAGTCG
The DNA here is from genome assembly GCA_037039145.1 of Fundulus diaphanus. Classification (NCBI taxonomy): domain Eukaryota; kingdom Metazoa; phylum Chordata; class Actinopteri; order Cyprinodontiformes; family Fundulidae; genus Fundulus; species Fundulus diaphanus. The sequence continues at coordinate 39,050,359 of CM073135.1, forward strand.
AGCCCGAGTTTCTCTGTATACCAAAGTACTCTGGTGTGAAATGTCAGTCAATCTGTCTGGCCGCTGAACTTTTGCTCAAACTGGTTCATTAATGGGAAAATGATTGCGAGCACAGCAGCACAGCTACAACACAATTGTAGAGGGAAAAAAAAGTAATCAGGCGGTTACAATTTCCTAGTTAGAATCCAGACCTCAACCGGATTCAAATGCTGCGATGGGACCTTAACAGAACTCTGCAAAAACATTTGTGTCCAAAACCCAATGTATTTTGGAAATGTTATGAAGGAGGGGGCTAAAGTTGGCTGTTTTGTAGGTTTGAGGTTAGATAATCCTAAAACCAGATGGTTTTTCTCTTGTCATTATATTTAAAAACTAAGACTGGAAAAAAGGTATACTTTAATCTCACCATGACTGTAAGTGTTATGACATATAAACTTTCAGAAATACAAATATCACCGTTGGGTGACCGCCAAGGTTGCTTAACCTTTGGATTATTATTATTTTTTTTTAAGAACAAGTATTTATCATTTAGGATCAATTGAATTAAGATATTTTCTGCAGTTTCATCCTTGTAGATCCCACCAATGTGTTTCTGCACCAAATAATCATCATATCATGTTTAGATAATGTAATTATTATAGCTTTTTGCCTGGTTCTGATCTTTAACATTCGGCTACTCTTGTCCTCTCTTTTCAGTTTCTACTCCTCGCCTTACAGCATCGCCACCAACCGCATGATCGCACAGACCTCCATCACGCCCTTCATCGCTGCTTCCCCTGTTTCCACATATCAGGTAGGTTATAATGTGTCACTGTGCGGGTGGGTCGCTGCGTTATATAGGCGTTTTATTTGTGTAAGGAGCTGTGGCGTCTGTATCTGGGACCAGTGGGGCCTGGCCCCACCAGTTGTCGATGTGGAGCTCTACGTTCGCAATAATCAGTGAGACATGATCGTTCTTTATAGAGTAATATTGTAAAAAAGACGTATTCCCTTACTTACCTATACAATTATAAACGTGTGTATATATATCCAAGTCTGCCAGAATACTGACAAGCTCAGTAGGCTAAATCCTCTTGAGGCGCCTTGATATTGGGGCTGGCCCACCAACGTTTGTTTAAATAATGAACATCTGAAATCACTGTGCGCATCCTCATCACACTCTCAGTAGACAGCCGCGGGGCACAAATACTACGGCCCCAAGATCAGATTGTCCAATCAAAACACTGGAATTGCACACATTACGTTTACGTTCTGCCGGATAGTGTGCGGCCATCTGGGCAAGGCACATTTATTTGTATAGCACATTTTAATACAAGGACAATGCAAAGTGCTTTACACGATTAAAACATTGGAAAATAAAAACAGAATAAAAGTAAGTATAAACAGGAAAGAGGAAACTAAAAGCAAATATTAATCGAGTGTTGGTTGTCCTTGCTAGCTCATTGAAGGATTGATGTGAATCTTTTCTGTTCAATAAATGAACAATATGAGTGAGCCTTTATTTATAATTGTATGGCTAATAATTAAATTACATTTAACTTATGTAAAATAGATTTTCTTGTGTGTTGGTTTATGCTAATCTATCTGTTTAATTTAACATTGATCAAAGTTAGGCTGTATGCATCACAAAAAAAATTGTTGCCTCTAATAGGTGTTGAGTTTTTGTGCCCTACTAAACTTATCATGCATGAGACGCCACTGGTAAGGAGATGTTAGAAAGGAAATGAGCTGCAAAGCAGCATGGATTCCTCTCCTCCTCTCGGCTTGTCTCTCCACCATCTCAGCCGTGCTCGACAACATCTGCTTCATGTGTTCACAACAGCCATAAGAAAATGAGCAACATAAAAATGGGTATTAAGTAAAGGCTGAGAGGGGAAAAACAAAAAAACCGTGCACATCAACACTGAAGTGATATTTAGCTACAGATTACTTAGATGTGAATCTGTTTCATAAACTATAAAAATGTGTGCAGTCTTTTCACCTTTTCATTGAGTGGTCTCTTTTACATAAATAGATTTACTTGATTTCTGTGTATTTCTCGTGATTTTAGATTTATTTAGAATCATCACAAATAATTACCAAAAGAATCAGCGAGGCTAGTTATCAATATAACCAATGATTGAGTTTATTTTTAATTAATCTATGATATGCTCTCTATTATAAGACATCTGAAAAAATATTTTAAAAACTCAACATAATTTCACAAATTTTACTCTATAACTACAGGTTAATGGGAAGCTTTATCAATAATTATTAAAACCTTAGAATTACAAGCAGCTTAAGAAATTCTGTGAGAAGCGCAGAGAAAGAAGCTTTACAGTGATTCTAATTGTAATTTATACTTTACAAAGAAAAAGGGCCACAACAGCAGGTCAGAACTGGCCTTGACTCAGCACCAGAACCACCACAACAGAACAGTGAATAGTGTCTTTCTTGGTATGAATTTAATTTAAAAAAAGAAGAAAAAACGGGCTTTTTGAAACCTAAAAAGCAAATATAGCATAGCATATGATACTAAAAATAATATTGATACTTGAGTGTTATTGATCAGTTCTTAGGTTTGTGCTGAGAGTGAACTAAACCACCTTGGCGAGACGTTTTTTAGGGGGAGAACTCACCACTGATCAATCAGAGGCATAGCTTGAGTAACATGAGAAAAACATATTGTTAGCTTAAGAAAAAAATAATTAATATAGGTTTTTTTTCTAAAACACCATCTTAAATGGTACCAGTTACAAAAAATTACATAATTTAAACACAAAATCCAAAACAGGCTTTGGATCAATTTACTCTTTTCTCTATTTCACACCTAAACATTGCTGCTTCATCCATTTTCTTTCCTTTCGTACCTCTGAACAAACCATTTTCATACATATGTACATATGTCAATGTGTATGAGTTGTGAGGGCAACAAATCATCATAAAAATGCTCACATCCCATTTATAATTTTACTCAATTATTTATTATCTGCAAATACATTAGAATGACCTGGGGTTAACTACTGGAGACATAAAACCACTGTTCATTACAGTAACCTCTGTGTCGATTATAGAAATTTACTTTATATGGTCGGTTGTGAAAGCCAGTACCAAACATTTCCCTGGCGGGTACAAACTGACATGTGGCCAGAACGTACCACGGTAGACGGCTGGGACTAAAACTGCAAAGGTAAGAAATGGTGAGGGGGCAACATGACCAGTGTTGACCATTTGACCATGACTATTTCAAATGTAGAACCATTCCATTTAGTTGTTTTCATCATAAACTGATCTGAAGCTTTCTAAATGGAGGAATTTGCAAACTAATATCATTCGTATTAGAAGGAGTTATTGACAGGCACTCAGACAAAACATTTTACAATATTCTATACTGATATTCTAAGACTTTGAGATGCCAGAGGCAACATTTGCTTTAAACAAATAGATTTGCTTTGAAAGTCCTACAAGGAGATATGGAAGGCACCTGAAGAAAAGCAGTGTTTGTTTGTGAAAGGGCAAAAAGCTTCTAGTTTCCTCCTATTCCATTTTCGGACGGCGTTCTCAGCTGCTGCTTTTTTCATCCCGTTTCCCCCCCACACTTCCAACGGTATCCTTTCCTCATCCCGAGAGCCTTTCCCAGCTTCCTAATGCCTGTGATGTGTGCAGCAATGCAACAGAACAGGAACGTAAAAACTGTGATATTTTGCGAGCAGCAACCATTTCCTGTCGCGGCACATTTCACGCAACACCCGCCGCTAGACCTAAACATCAAGACACCCCGGCGCCGTGCCCTCTTGTTCCAACGCTATCGTTTAGCGTCGGCTCTGTTTGGTATGCAAGAACAGACAGACAAGAGCGCGGAACAAGACAAAGGAGATAAAGGAGAGGTGGGAACATTTTAGAGGAAGATAACCTGGCAGAGGAGGAAGGATTGCTCAGGCGGCGGCGATGGCAGAGCTCAGGTGGGTGGGTGGAGGAGAGGTGTACTTGAAGGTTGCTGTGCCCGTCTGATGCGCAGCTGATTAAAACTCCAGTCCAGTACCTGTGGTGTAGGGGGAGAGAAGGGGGGGGGGGGGGGCACGGCACGTCTCTAATCCGCTCTCAGAAGGCTTCCCAAATTGATTTATCAAAAACAATGGCCGGGCTTTTGAGGAATATTAATCCTCACCGTTTCAATATCAGCCATCTCTTCCACCGCTTCTTGTAATATTGCCCAAGGCACGGCGGGAAGGTGAGTCCTTCATCTTCTGCTAAAGTACAAAGAGACACAGCGAGACGTGGAGGGAGACGACAGGGCATGCATTTATACGGAACGTGGCAAACAAAAGGAGATCGTTTCGTTTTTTGATGAAACGCACTACCCTTTGTGATGAAAATCTGCAGGTGCACAGGTGTTATGGCATGTGCGATTCTCTCTTTTGTGTTTCTGTTGAGGTGGTTTTTATTTTCAGCAGCGTTTATCAAATCAGCAAATTGCCCATACAGCTCCAACAGCTAGGCTCTGGTGTTCTTATAAAACTGTCTTTTGCGGGCTTCAATGATGATTGGCTTTACATGCTGGGGGGGGTGGGGGGGAGAAAAAAAAACACGCTTCGATGATACACAGGACAGGAGCTGGTCCAGACCAGATCACTACCAAGATTTCAGCTGTAGTGTCGCCAGTCAGCCGTGGCCTGGTTTCCATCACTGGCTCTGCAGACCGCTTCACTGGCTGACTAAATATGTGGCTGGCTGTTTGAGAGTGGAGCTGGCGGCCTCACTAACTAGCTAACTGGTGGGCTGTTTGGCTTTACGTGTGACTGGTCGGATGGGCCGCCAACTGGCCAGCCACGCTGCCGAACACCCGGCTGACCAGCTTTTTGCTTTATTGGCTCTTTTAAATTGTAAAACAAGCTGTGAAGTTCAGCCAGGGGTAGGGAGCTTTCTTAGGTTGAGCACATTTCGCCGTTTGCGTTCACCAAACCCGTGGCGGCTGTATGATGGTACCCCACTAACTGCTGTCATTTAGAAGCCAAGCCACTTTATGGAGCTTGTGTTCATAAAACTAAACACGGTTACTAAATCTTCATCAGAAATTGTTGCCAAATTCAAACAGTCATGGGAATATTTGTGTGTTTAAATGGCACATCGTATTTTTACTTTTTCTTTTCAATTATCCTTGTGCATACAGCTTGAAATAGTTATATTTATCTCAAAAACAGAAATATCAATATTAAATAAGGGGTAAGCAGTTTAACCCTGATCTAAAAGTTGACAAAGTGAGATGAAATATGAATAACTTCATAAAGCAAATGATTTATATTGAATTTAACCAGTGAGGAGGTGGAAGTTAGGAGGAATGTTATCGATTTTCCACCTCCTTCCGCTGACTAAAAGACCTAACAGACAGGCATCCACTCCAGAAATTTAAAAGGCCTATCTGTATGTACATTCCCACACTGGTGGATGACCGTTTGCAACAGCGTTTGTAATGCAAAAAAAGAAGATTGTGATGGTTTTGTTAAATAATGTGTGAATGGAATCCGCTTAAAGTCTCAATTGTAGTCACGTAGTCAGCCGTTGTGTTACTTGTTAAGCCTTACCCAAACTACAGGAATGTTCTTGTCAGAATGTCGTCCCAAGTACACTCTCAACACTGAGACTCCGTCGGTACTTTCAGACCAGAGTCCACTTAGTCGACTTAAAACGGACCACAGTTTGTTTCCTTTCGTAATCCACTTGTGTAGGCAGGTGTGAAAACTCATCCAAAGAAGCCCTGGTCCTCCTGAAAATGTGGGTCTTGGTTCGGTTGCATGTGAATCCTGGTGCAGTTTACCTACAGTGCAAAACCAAACATGGCTTTTGAGCTCATGTGTGTTAATCTACTGTATTAATCTCACATATACAGAGCTCCGTGCTGGCTAGCTCGCTGCCTAACCTGCAGGTCCCACTGCGTCTCGTATTGTTATAGCCAACCAAACCGATTGAAGTCATGAAGGTCTTCATTGATCATTCCCCACCAAGTCTCAAACCAAGTCCCCCGGACTGTCCTGTCCATCTGCAGTTTGTTTTTCCCATAGCAACATGCCACTTCACCCTAAAACATAATTTCAAGACAATGATACACATAGTGGCTAACAGGGCAGTCAAAATACTTAATGCTATATATTTTATATCACTATCTGTGATATAAAATATTTAGCACAGACACAGGGAAAAAAAACAGTCACTGCTGTTGCTAATTGTCATGGAAGAATTATGCCGGAGTTTTTTTTAGAGAGAGTGGGATTATTGATTTATTTTACTATAATAAATCACAGATTCCAAATGTGTCATATTCATAGATAAAATGTTTTTGTTAGGTGAGGAGAAATCCATCCTCTTCACTTATTTATGTATCTTTTTAAAACAAACTGTACGAGATTATGAGATTACAGAGACTGAACTGCAAAATTGGTTGCCATGGAAATTACAGATAAACTGACTCTGAAGGCAAAGTGTCTGACATACTCAGACTGGACAGGATCACTGTTATGGGTTATGTGTCACCAAGGACGTCTGCATTACAGATCTTCTCCACCAATGGGATAAACAGAATGGCCTGGTATTTAATGTAACTAAAGAGGTTCTCAGGGACCGTTTGCATGGCGTTGTTATGAGAACATAGTTCTGTCTGTAAACATTACTCTGCCTTCTAGATTAAATACGGTAAAATATAGTTACGGTTTGAAGAGTCTTTTTATTACTACAGAAGTCTACAATGCAAACACCACATTATCAGATAAAAGAACCAGGAGAGGCCGAGAACACGTCAATACCTGAACAAAACTGTAGTGTTATGTCAGAAAATCATCCGGCATTTATATTATTGGGCTTTCTGTTTTCGAGATGCATGGCTCAAAAACCTCCCCTTGTGTCAGGAAGGTGTTTTAAAATTCCTCATCTGCTTTCAGGTGAGTTATTTGAAAGATAGAGTTAGCAAAGCCAACTGTGTTTCATTACGTTTCATTCTTGAAAGATTTTTAGGCTCTCTGGCTCTAAAATGTCCTCACATTAGTCCTGTATGTATGGGAACTCATCAGAGAATATCTGCATACTTTATTGCTGCAGTCTGTTAGCCCATAGGCTGCATCAGCATTCCATTTAAAAGTTTAAATTGGTGGCCACTTCCAAAAAGATCCAGTAGTGCACTTGAAAATTATGCAAATGTGTAAATAAAAGTCCAAAGACCTCTTGGAGTGTACCTTTTTTATTATTTTGTAATAAAGAAACAGGCTTTTTATATATATATATATATAGTGCTCGCTCTTCAGTGCTTTTAAAAATACATAAGGGGAACGAGGAAAGGGTTTTTAAAAATGTGAGCATCCGAGACGACGGCGAGGCGATGTAAAATGTTGATTTATTGCTAAGTGGCTTAAGAATAAGTGGGTGTTTTATTTTTATTTTTTGATTTGGACTGTTTCACAGTTTCCTTGGATTAGCTCAATGGCGTGTTCCTCTTGCTAATTGCTTTTTGCTTTCTGAAGATCTAAGTCCGCTTCAGAGGGGCCATCTCTCCCCTTTTACAGCTACCATTTTAATTAACAAACAGAGATTTTAACCACATCTCTCATTATTTCCTTGTTCTCTTTGATTTTGTACAGCCAAAACCAAAGCCCTGAGCCTTATAAGTATTAGTCTCAAGACTGCGGTCCTTTTATCTCTTAAACTAACAGGGAAGCTGGAATGTTCTTCCTCTGCCAGGGCCTGCACTCTGTCTCACTTCTAAGGAAAGTGGTCCAGATCAGAACGAAAGGTTTAATGGATTCTTCTTTTAGTTTCACAAAATTCTGGCCTTGTAGAATCTCTGTAATCATGTGTACAGACAAACAAATGGCACAGAGAACCTCGTCATGGTGGCAACGCAGTTTCTTAGCTGGAAAACGCTTAAGAGGAGCGATCAGAGATAAGCTTTCGACGTGTCGATCGGCTGTCCTGTTCAGCTGCAGAGAACAAACACAGCCATGTGTAAACAAGCCGACTTGGCTGCATGTTTTCGAATACCAGCCTTGTTTAGGTGTGGATCCAAATCACGCATTTGTGTTGGCTCAGAGGATTGATTGCTCTTATAGCAGATTATTCCGTGTTTGTCTTTGTTTAATCCAATCGTTTTACCGGGATCTGTGGCCGGTCTGTGTGTTTGTCAGCTACAAGCTGTCCAGTTCTTCTCTCCTGCATATCCAAAAAAAAAAAAAAAAAAAGTTCTGTTTGTTCATCATCTGTTCTTCTGGTTTCACGATAACCGTCGCTATCACTGCTTCATCAACTCTAATTTTCTTTTGGTAAATTAGCTCGTCTCTGGGAGCATTTTACTGGTAATTGCTTTCCAAGTTTTTTTTTCCTCTGTCGTTTCTTCAGTTGTAATAATTATTTTAAAATGCAAGAGTAATGTTCTGTTGCTGCGTTCTCATTCCGAAGCCTGTCCTTGGAAGACCTTTTGCCTTTCTTGTAGCCACTCTGAATTGGACAGTAATATTATACTAATAACGAATGAACTTAACTCTCTGCTTTGTGCACAAGTCATACTTTTGGCAGGTGTGTCAAAGCAGGAGGGAGATTTGCTGCCTCTAGACATTTAAATTCTTTCATTAATTCTTTGGCATAACTCAAATCTGTGTGAATCTAAGCCATTTTGGTGCATTAACACCCAGTTGAGTGGTTTCGAAGCCTTCAGACCGGAACATTATTTGAGCATTCTGCAAATACTTAAGCATCTTTTGTTTATTTATGTTGGACATTATTTAGATCTAAGACTCGTAAAAACGTACTCTGTTAACGTCATCACGCCTTTTGATCTGCTTTTCCTCAGGTCCAGAGTACGTCATGGATGCCTCATCAACAATATGTTATGCAACCAACAGTAAGTGTGCTCCAACGTTCTCCACGCCCAAGTTGCCTTTAAGACCGGCATCTGTTTAAAATCTGAATCAGCGGCCTGATAATTCAGACCCAAATCATACAACAATAAATACATGTTTAAACATTACAGAAATAAAAAAAGAAACATGCCTTCACCACACACTTTACTACACACACCTTTCTAGTACCAGATTGAATACAATTTATTTATTGTTTTTGCTTTCAAGACTTCTTTGTGGTACGATTCAGTGAGGTGTCAGTAATATTCTTCAAAAAGTTTGTCTCAAGGACCAAGCTATGGTGATTGGAGAGGTAATGAGAGCTTTTTGGCTAGGAGCATTATCTTGCAGGAGGTCAAAAAGAGATGGATATGGTCAACAACGATACTCCGGTAGACGGTGGTGCCAAACAATGCTCATTGATAGGTTTACCAAAGGGCCCAATGCGTGCCCCACACCATTATACCACTACCAGCAGCCTGAACTGTTGCTATAGGTTAGGATGGATGCTTTCACAATGTTTACATCAAACTCTGACCGTTCTGTTCACGTGCCGTAGATAAAATTGAGACTTACACCAGGCAAGGTTTTTCTAATCTGTTGTTTTAAACCTTTTTGAGCCTGTGGGGGTTTTTAGCGTACATATTGCCAGCTAACAGAAGCAGCAACAATTTTTTTTCTGTCAATCTGCAGTGATTTTTCCTATTGTTATAAATAGTTTGGGTTTCTCTCTTTTTTTTTTTTTTTTTAGATCGAAAGGCTTCTCTATGCCAGCCCATTTTCCCTTGAGATATATTTATTGCATCCAAGCATGAAATATTGTGTTGGTCCTTGCTCGTGCTTAATGGTACAGCGAAAAGAAGAAATAGAAATAAATAATTATTTTATTGGTAGAAAAAAAGGAGTTATCACACTCTAGCTAATTATATTATATTGCTTTAGTTATACTGTACAAACCAAGGAAATATATAAGCATCAGTTTTCAATTAATCTTCAGCAACTTACCGCTCTGATTTAGTTTTGACTTTGAAACCTGATTTACAATCATATATATTAATAATAAATAAGGCCAGAGTGATGTGTCCAAAAGGACCATAAACCCTGCAAACAGCCATAGTGGCTTGTTTCTTACAAATCTGTTGAGGATCCACAGGAATTGTGGTCACCTCTATTTATGCCTCACCAGACACACAGTTTTAAACCCTGAAATATCATCATTGATGTTGAATAAAATATTTACTACTCTCGTGTCTCGTGTTTAAGTTTCTAGTTTGACATCGTCAGTAGTCTGGGTATTTCCAAACTCTGGATGCAGTGCCTTTTTGTCTTGGGGCATGGACATCCAAAGCAATTTTGTGATGTTTTTCATCTTTTAGCACTCTTTCCATTTCCGTTAACTTTTACAACCATGTGGTGCCGAAGTTTAGCTAAATGTTTCCTCCATGTCAGTGGCAAGCCTTTGCTTTGAGCGGAGAAGTTCAAGTATCCCCATGTATTTTCCACAACTGATGACAGGATGGAATGGGAGATGCACATATGGATCGTTGCGCGTTGGTCCAGTCAGTTCCGGCGAAGAAAGTGCTGAGTCGAAAGGTGAAGCGCTAGATTTACTTGCCAACCCAGCTCCAACCCTCGTGAGATATGGATCATGGCTGAAAGAGCAAGATCCCGGATACGAGCAGCTGAAATGTACTTCCTTCACATTGCAGCAGGGCTCTGCATTAGAGATAAGCGAAAAGCTCTGTCATCTGCAGAGAGCTCCGAGTTAAACCCTGTCTTCTATGCATCCAAAGGCGTAAGTTGAAGTTGTTCAGATATCTGATTGAGATCTATCTTGGACACCTGACTTTCAAGGTTTTCTGGGTGCACCCAAATCACTAGAGGCATGGTATATCCCCGGTGAAGAAGAATGTCAGGGGTTGCCGCTAGAACTTGTCACCTCTGGGATGGACGGATAGGACAGACGAGCAGACGGTTGGCTGGATGGAAGATGAATCATCACCAAAAAACTCAAATGTCGTATAATTCCAGTTAAATCTATGTTCAATTTATGTAACACCTTCTGTACAAAAGAAGTGCTTTGGATACCCAAATGCACCAGCTGAACCAATGAAATATGATAGACTGTGATCCCTGGTTAAGAGAAAGTAACTATAAACAACTACTGTCTGACAATACAAAATAACGACCAAATATTAAGTGCATTTCTAAATTGTACCTCATTTGTTGTCAGAGAAAGTTCCAAGTGAACCCAGATTACCAAAGCAGGAGTCGATGCTACAAGGTTCTGTAAAGCTTAAGTCCCATTATCTGTTAGCAGGCAAAGCTTTAAGTAACAGGTGATTCCCGTCCAGATTAATGATGTTTAGCAGCATCGTTAGCCTCCGTCGTCGGCGCTCATGACTTCCAGCCTCATAACAAACTATTTAACGCTGGAGCCCACCGCTGATGGTGCAGCCCTCCCTCACTGGAGGGGAGCTCAACCAGCCGTGCGACTCCCTGCTGGGGCCATTTACCATCGGTCCTAGCCACCTCACTTCCCCTCCCACTGCGGGACAGTGAACATGTAATCTGGTCACAGCAGGCCACCAGCCAGCCACACACACCCACCACACTCCGCTGTAGCTTTCCTCAGAGCTCCTCAGTTTGCCTTTCAGCCATTCAACTTCCAGATTTTTCTGTTGCTGCCTTGACCTCTTCTTACCTCCTACACACTCAGCCAGTTGTGCACTTTCTTGAGGTTTCTTGTCTGCTCTGCTAAGGTATAAGTGAACTAACAATGGAGTGGGTTTTACTGCTGACAATTTTTTTCTGTTGTTAAAGTGAAGTCCTGTTTTGTAATCATTTGTACAACAAAGGAAGCAGAAATCTCTCTAAAATGTGCAGAGATTTTAAACAGAACATGCACCGATAAGAGATTCTGTGAACAGTTTATGATCAGTTTTGCTCTGATCCGATCCTCCAATAAAATAAATGATGATTCTGATTTTTTGTTTTTAGAGTTCTCATTTTAACCTTTGCTTAGCCTCTTATGTCAATGATTGGCATGATCGGCGCAGTTAGCCTTAAAGAACTCAAGCATCCTTCTCTGCATAGTCCCTGTGTATGTGATTGTGTTAGATTTCCTAAAGATTGTCAACCTTTCCCAGTCCAGGATGTTCCATGGCTGATAGAATCAGACTCTACACAAAGATAAATCTATGACATGTTTTGCTGAAAAAGTTTTTTTTTCTTAGTGCAATGTTAATCAAAGCTTCTCCTTCTTCCAAAAGGTCTTTAAACAGTTATTTATATGTTTATTTGTTGTATTTTATTGCTTTTGATGGCTCTTTCACTGATTTTCTGTCTTAGTTTTAACTGACCATGACAAAATATGTGCACTAAAAATGTAAATACCCTAAACTTAGATCTGCAAGATTCATTCATACCAGATTTTTAGCTAACAGGCATTGGGAGTCATCTAATTTTTCACCAGCTAAAATACTATTTCACTATCTGATGAACGTTTAGCTTTTGTATATTTACATTTTTTTTTTACTTATAACAACATGCCTAAATATTTGATTTAATACAGTTTGTCTTGCTATGTTATCTCTAATGTGTCAAAACAACAGTGACAATTGGTTCAGTCAGATGACTTCACAAACTAAATATCATTCCAGCTGTAAGGGTAGTGATATATATATATATATATATATATATATATATATATATATATATATATATATATATATATAGTGTGTGTGTGTGAAATATTTGGATTTTAAGATTAAAAGGAGCACTTGCTCCTCAGAAGTGAAGCACAAAAATAAGGGATGACTCAAGACTGTTGCACAGCACTGTATGTTTGTGTAACTGGTCATGTTTGCCATCATATGCACACTTGCTTTGTTTGTGTTTTGTTTCGCCATATGTGAGCTCCATATTGCTTATTCCCGTCGAGCCTGTGCAACGCCTGATGGTCATCCATCTTCCGGCCCCTCTGTCACAGGGCCTCTCAGAGTGCTTGGCATCGGCCATTAACCAGCAGCCACATTGTGCTCTGCTCTACATCCCATCAATCGCTCATGCCAGCAGTAGCCATGTGGCCGTATCTTTCCCTGTGGCCCCGTCCCTTTTGTCTTCCAGTGGCTCTTTCTGTAACCAGACGGCTGCTCGGAACTAACCGCAGCTTTTACAGCCGTCGGTGGATCATGGCGTCCAATCTGTCCCCCTTTATGACTCACGCTCGTATCGACTACCAGTTACATGCACAGCAGACAACCCTTTACACACACAGTGTGCCAGCAGCTCAGTGAATCACAGCAAATTAGCCAAGCATCCCAGCTTTGAATGCTTTAAGGGGGCCACTCAACACATTAAAAACCAATTGATTGTGTGGCAGTTTGGCAGCGCCTTCCTCGTGTCGCGTGTTAAACCAATGGAGCGTTGTGCTGAGGTGCTCCTCGTATACAGGCAATATGGAGGCACCTGAGCATAGAAGAGAAAGAGGTCACAGGTAGCCAGTTAAATTAAATTAAATTAGAATAAAACATATCAAACTAATCAAAACACCATAAAACAAAAATGATGGGCATGCAATTAAATTAACAAAGAATAAAATTGGAAAAAAGAGAATGAATCACAGTAAAAAACATTTATTTTATAATAAAATAATATTCACAATCATGACAAACACAAATTTTAAAACAAAAAATAAAAAAATGGGAAAAAGAATTTAATAAAATGGAAAAACAAGTGAATTAGAAGTAAATAAAGTGTCTTTAAATAAAATGAAACAATAAATTTAAATAAAACTGAAGTGAAAAATTAGACAGAATAAAAAGCTGTGTTCCTCAACATGCATGTTAATTATACATGTAAATTATACCTTCTATGTTTACCCTTCCTTTGTGACTCGTCTGCCTCAAAGCAACGCGAATGGAAATCACATCATAACACATAAACCAATAAAGCATCAGAAATCCTGTGGCATGTCGGTAAAAACACAAACTAAAACATTGCATTTATTGTTACTGAAATTACAAATAAAAACTCAGAAACCATATTTAGAATTTAACGCTGTAGTTGATAATCCTGTTCAGAAACAATTTTTGTTATACTGCGTGAAACGGTTCTTCCATCCTGAAAGTAGTCAATACATTATGTATTCAGAAAAAGGAGGTTAAAAGTTAGATCTCTGTAAAAACTCTGACCAGTCCTGTCATTTGGTTCGAATGGAAAGAACCAATCAGATGCCTTCATGTCTCGTCTTGCCCACGCCCATCTTTCAGGTCTCGGGACGGATCACTTTATCTATTGGCTGTCCCAATCATTGTGACGCACAGTACGCATGCAGGTTCCTGGTTAGTTTCTTGCTGTGCAAGCACACTTCTAGTGCTTATGCATCCATTTAGCTTAGCGGTTAGCTTCAGTGTTAGCCGTTCATTAATTCCCCGCTGCTCTCATCATATTCTTTGAACATGGCTGAGAGTCGCAAGAAGCAAACCACGTTCATGTTTATGAGAATAAGAGGAAGGCCTCAGTAGAAAGAAATAAGACCAGGGTGGATTTGGGATTTTCTTTCATGCAATCCCCCTGAAGAGCGGAAGAGCATGTAAGATGGTATTGTGCATACTTTTCTTACTTGCATTACTGGAAAAATCGCCAACTCTACCTTTAACCAACTCACAATATGGCTAATTTTAGACATGGCTGCAGAACATCACAAACAGGCATTTCTAAAAGAAACAATAAAGGGTGGCTGTAATGTTAATGTGTGGCCCAACACCAGTGAAAGGTTATTTTCTTGGTTTGGTTATGCCTCTTTCAGTTGAATCAGAGGTCAGTCGAACATCTCTGCATTCAGAGAAGCCAGTATGAACATCAGGATAATTCCACCAAACGCACAGAACCACCACGGTCCACCACACACGGAATACAGAACTGTGCATCCTGCCAAATACAACATCGGTTAATTTCAAGGCAAGGCAAATTTATTTATATAGTACATTTCAGTACAGAGACAATGCAAAGTGCTTTACATGATTAAAATATAGGAAAATAAAACAGAATAAAAGCAAGTAGGGATAAAACGTAGAAACAAAATAGAACATTAAAAACAGTTGGACTAAAAAAGTTGAACTAATGATGTTTCAGTATTCAACAGTTCCACCATCAGTCATTTCACACAGTTTCTTAGGCTGGCTGAAGACCAAAATCATAAATAGAAAAGCAAGGAGCGTCTTCCGTTTTTAACAACTTTTACAAACTTTTATGAGCTTGTTTCTCCCAATGACTGAACAGCAGATTACAAACAACTGACTTTTGCAAAACTATGTTCCTGCCAGCATCTGAAAGTTGAACCGAAACCAAATGTTTGTAGAGACAATCCATTCATCACAGAAGAAAAGAGATTTCCCTCCAGCTGTAATAAATTTGAAGAGCTGACCGTATTCTGGCTCCCCTTCAAGCCCATCTGCATTACAACTTTACATCATATAAAAAGGACAGGTAGGCCATAAATAAAGCACATCTTCTGGGAGAAGATTCATATTTAACAAACAGAGATGGCAAGATTTAAAAAGATCAGGGTCTGCTGTAAATGGAAAAGTGATATACTTCTCTCTACTATGTGGTTTGGTTTCCTTTCTTTTTTTTTTTTTTTGTAGAACCTAAAAGTGTGTCCTAAATAAAAAATAAACGTGTGTTAGACACTAATGTGCTGAATAAATAGATGGTGTGCTGTGTACCAACAAATCAAGCTGTTTACACTGAAGACTTCATGGGAAGCCAGATTCAGTGGGAAACACTGGGAGCGAATTGCGCTAAAACTGAACTGATCAAGCATATTGCCATGTAGAAGAATTTCACATTTTGTCACATTACAACAACCAACCTTAATGTGTTTTATGGGGGTTGCAATAGACCAACACAGAGTGCTAATTATTATAGCAGTATTAGCTGTGTCGACAGGATGCTTTTCTTCAGTAGGGATCAGGCATGCTGGTCAGAGTTGTGGTAAAGTGTTTGCCTTCTAGATTTCTTCTGTACATGTTTCAGATCATCAAATTAATTTTGATATTGGATGAAAGCCTGAGTAAATACAGAAAGTCGTTTTTGTTTTTCCTTGAAGGAAAAAAAACATTCAAATGAAGCTGGCCTAGTGTGAAAAAGTAATTGCTACAGTATCCAAACTTTAGTTCCGACTTTGACTAGGCCACTCCAAAGCTTAATTTTTTTGCCATTCAAAGATGACCTTGCCACTGTGCTTGGGCTCCTTTTCCTGCTGCATGTCCAAAGTGTGATCAGACCTAAGGTCCTGCACTGAATGGCAGACATTCTGCTGTAGCAGCCCCAAACTCTCCAACTACCACCGCCATGTTTGACCGTCAGAATCTGTCTCTGCAATGCTGTTAGTTTTAGATCAGCCATAACATGACACAAATTTCAACCTTTGTCTCATCAGTCCATAGAATATTTCCCCAGATGTGCTGAGGATCATCATGTTTTTTGGTAAAAGTAAATTATTAAATCTTGAACACTGACCTTTTCATGGGCCAGTGATGCCTATAGTGCTTTAGATGCCGGTTTGGGTTGTTTTGTCACCTCCACTGCTCCATGTTTTGTTTCCCCCCCAGTTCTGGATTATGCCTCTCACTTTGGTTTGCTGAAATTCAAAAGTCATAGAAGTGATTTTGTAATCCTTTCCTGACTGATACATGTCAATGACTTTTCTGCTGTTTTTCCAATATTCAGAGGTGTTGCTTTTTGAGCTCTTTCAGCCTTTAGAGGGGCTATCTTTGAGTTATTTGTTATATCCAAAGGCCATGATACAATCGGCTTGCTAGCTCACCATTGTCAGAGTGTGAATTTCTAAAAAAAAAAAAAAAAAAATCTAGTTTAATCCCTGTTATTTCAAGATTTAACAAAGTGTGCAATTATTTTTTCACCCAGGGCCAGATAAGTTTTGAATTGAATTGAATTCAGTTTTATTTATATCTGGGACATCGTTTTGGGAAAGTTTAATGGCTGCAAAGTCGGTCATATCGCTGGTTCTGTTGCTGGTTGCTACGTGCGTTCTCTATCGGTTTGTCCTACCTAAGCGGCAAAAGGGGCGTTGCTCTTGAGGCGGTGACGTCACGTGCGCGGTACCCCATTCACAACACACATCATCTCAGGACACTTTACAAAATCAAATTCAATCATATCATGCAGACAGATTGGTCAAAAGGTTTCCTATCTAAGGAAACACAGTAGATTGCATCAAGTATCAAGCATTCACTCCTCCTGAAAGAGCGTAGAGCCACAGTGGACAGTCGTCTGCATTGTTTATGGCTTTGCAGCAATCCCTCATACTGAGCTAGCATGAAGCGACAGTGGAGAGGAAAACTCCCCTTTAACAGGGAGGAAAACCTCCACCAGAACCAGGCTCAGTATGAACGGTCATCTGCCTCGACCGAGTGGGGGTTAAAGAAGACAGAGCAGAGACATAAAAAGCACAGAAGCACACATTGATCCAGGAATCCTTTCTATGTTAAAGGGGAATGGCAGATGATCTGTCACAGCTAACAGAATGCCAGACCAGGTTTTGATAGCTGTTTTCCTGTAGTCAATGAAATCATCATTAGAACCAGGGCTTTGAACCGGTTCAAGGAACGAAAACGAAAACCGGGAACTTTTTGTATTTTACAGGGAACAGGAACGAAACCGGAAACGTTATTATTTTTTATGTTCTGGAACTGGAACACTTATTTAAAAATAATGGTAACCGGTTAATACCGGTTTTATTTCGTTCCTCAAAGTTTTCGTTGCCTAATTAACTAAAAATAAAATAAAAATTTTCCTGCGCACGTTACCATGACGGCTGAGGTTCACTTCCTGTGTGACATCACATCACACATTCGCTGACTGAATGGAGCGAGAGCGGTGGCTCCACTAGAGCTACACATCTTAAATAAGAGGTAAATTATGATCAGTGACGGACTGGATGGTCTGGCATTCGGCATGATCGTCGGGTGTGCGTGGCCCCTTTCACCCTGTTCATTGTAGGCCTACATTCAATTCAATTCAATTCAATTTTATTTATATAGCGCCAAATCATGAAACATGTCATCTCAAGGCACTTTACAAAATCAAGTTCAATCATATTATACAGATTGGGTCAGATTATACAGATTGGTCAAAATGTCCTATATAAGGAAACCAGTTGATTGCATCAAAGTCTTGACAAGCAGCATTCACTCCTGCCCACTAATAAGCCAAATGCAGGGTTTTCCCGCAGCACTGTCTGTCGCCAAACTCACGCTACCGCCTCGCCAACATTCCAAAAAAAAAAAAACACAAAAAAACAAACAAACAAACAAACTCGATTTGCTGCATATTTATTTGATGTTAACACGCAGTTTTTTGTTGCTGCTTTCGCGCGTGCATATACTGAATGGCAGGGAAAAAACACATGGATACCCCCCCCCCCCCCCTCGGTCCGCGCAAAACTTGTCGTCTCCCCCCTCAACGCACCTCCTCGCCTAAGCAAATTCCTGCGGGAAACACTGAAATGCCTCTTGGTTCAGTTTTCATGCATATTAAAGTTAGAGTTCAACACCAATGGGGCTACAAACCTGCGTGTTATTTCCGTACATGTGAAGTTATATCTGTGTGTTGCGGGCGCGTGCACGCGCGTGCGTGCGCGTCCCCATGTGGGCCGCTGGTTGGTGAAAATGCCAGGGCCGTTTTTTAATCCCAGTCCGTCACTGATTACGATCCATCGTCAAGTAAAACACTCATTCCAAACAGCTGACAGGAACAAAATTAACCGTTCCGGGAACAGTATTTTTTTGTTCTAACCGGTTCGGGAACGTCAATTTATTGGTGGAACTCATAACCGGAAACGTTATAATTCCGTTTCTGTTCGGAACGAACCGATTGGGGAAAAAAATCGGTTCAAAGCCCTGATTAGAAAACAGCTTTTTGTATCAACTCATGTTATCTCTACCCTGTATTAAAATTTGTCTGATGTTCTAAAACTTTTTGGGGAGACAAAAAAGCAAAAACAGAAGAAACCTGTTAGCTGGCAAGTACTTTTTCACAGTATCGTAAACACAAGACAAGCCTGGATGATAACCATCATAAGATTTAAGACTTGGCAGAGGTTGACATTCCAGCAAGACAACAGCCATACAAAGTACATCCAGAGCACCAATGGTGTGGTTTGGAACAAAACATTTTATATGTGAGAATGACCCAGTTAATGGCAGTTAAAACCTACAATCGAATGAGAATCTATGGCAAGAGTTGGATACTGCTGTTTGCAGATGCTACCCAACAAATCTGGCTGCGACTGAGGTATTTCACAAAGACAAATTGGAAGAAATGTCACTTTGTTGATGTGCAAACTGGTAGAAGTGTGCTTCAAAAGACTTGTAGCTGTAATTGTTGTAAAAGGTGGAGCATTAACTCAGGAAGAAATTGCATATGTGCTTGCCTCTTCATGATTTGGTTGTGTTTTTGAAAACTACTTATCCTTTTTTCATTTTGCAATTATGTACAATTATGATTTTCCTATTGATAAAATCCCTATAAAAACACATTGAAGTTTGTTGTTTTAATGCAACAAAGTGTTAAAAGGGTTTGAAAAGTCATGCAAGGTGCTATATCTGCCCAGCATGGAGAAACTGAGAGTATTGAACAGTTTTAATAATTGATTCTCCCTCAATCACTGAGCAATATGGAGATGATGTGAAACACGTCCGTCTCTCTTTTCTTCTGTTTAGCATTTTACTCCCCCTCCATTGGACGTGTGCTCAGTTAGAAGGGAACTATATTCCCTTTTTCTCTGCTTTCCTCTTTGGTCAGCGGAGCTTGGCGAAAACTGAAAAACTAAAAACTCCAAATGACAAATTCATATACACAGCTTGCACACACACACACACATACACACACACACACACATACACACACTGCCTGCCTAAAAACACATATTGTCTGAGTGCTGAAACTCATTCCACATAATGGTAAATCTCACTTACGAACAGGTCATCAATCACACACACAGACTCTCAAATTCACTTCACACTGCCTCTGAAAGCCCGGGTAAGTGCAGTGCCAGCCATGCACAGCAGTGCTGTCTTTTCCTCGTGGCTTAGCCATCCTCCTCTTTTTCTTCTCCTCACTCACAGCTGTGTGTCAAGTGTGCATTTGCCAGCGTGCGCTGGCCCTTACATAGGTGAATTATCGAATTCCTCTCCGTTTCACCCCAGCCAGTCCGTTCTGGCGCAGGCTTTGAATAGACATTTACTGGGCCCCTTGCTTTCTGCCTTCATCGGATAGGGGTGAATCAGTGCACCGTGTGATACCCATCTCCCCGCTTGACATTAAAAACGCTCCGCAGATTCAGAAGGGGGAACATAACGTTGGCCTCATGAATATGTCTGCTGAGGCTGAATTCGAGACAGAGCTACATTCGTCCTTGGGTTGCTCTCTGTCTTATCTCTCTTGTCTCTCAATCTTTTCCTGCCTATTTCCCATTCTCAGTTGCTCTCTACTTCTTTATAAACATCTCGCTCTCGTTTTTTTCCCTCTTTTGTCTGTTTCCAACCCTCTGTATTTTTCTGCTCATTCCAGCACATTCAGGGGATGGTCACTGCTACTCTGCAAGTGTCATTTAAAATATATATTACATGCATCTAAAAAGCGTATTGTTGCCCGCTGTGTGTGAACGGGATTGGGCCACTTTATTTTTTTTTTACTTGTAATCTTTCACAACTTTTGCAATTGCAGCAGAATACAATTCCAGACACAGAGCTGATTGTGTTTGCTATTTTTCTTTCTGCAGAGTGAGTACATTTGTTGGAGAATCCTGATGTGTGAAATGATTAATTTGCTTCGTATTAGGTGCTTGGGAAAGTCTTGATAAATGATCCCGGTCTGATTGGAGAGAAGAAAAGATCTCCCATGAAGACATGACAAATGCAATTACATGCTTCATTAAGCACCTTCATCTTTTTAATATGCACATATGTACACACTTAAACACACTACTAATCAATCAGAAAAGTATCCTCCAGCCTAGTTTGCGGAAACTTTTTTAAAAAAGAAAAATGTATTGCAAGCATAAATACATTGCATAGTTAGAGGATAAATAGGCAGAGCCTTCGGATTAAAGAATTTCAGTTGTGGTTAAGAAAATAAATGTCTGAATTGTCCACAAATTCTTAGGTTTAGGCCCAGTTCACATTTGCATGAATTTCCTTTTGCAAAACAGACATTTTCTGTTACAGTTGCACAACTTGTTTAGTCTTTCTGGTCAGAAAAACACGACATGGTTAAAGGAAATGCATTTCGGGTGTATGTATAAACTGGATATCTAAAGAGAATAAGAGGCAATTCAAAATTTTAAACAAATCAAAAAGTGGAAAGATTCCTCCAGCAACCGTTGTACTGCAATTCTTTAGGGAAAGCTTTATAAAAACATCACAGTGTTAAAGCTTTGAGACTGATAGAAATCTTGTTCCTTTGACAAACTTCACTGATCCAGTTTTATGGCTACAATTCACATTGCGTTGCCTTGGATAGTCATCAGATGAAATGCGGTTAGTGGCAAAGTTAATAAAAGTAAATGAAAATGTAATCCATCACAAAACCATTTGCACTGTGTGTTAAGTCTGCCACTAAATGACCCGCTGGCATCTTTGCAATGAACTCATTGATGATGAGGGAAAGAGCAGCTGAGATCGCGTTGTCATTCTGACCGAGTCGCAAGAGTAGAACACTTTAAAATCTGCACCTACATCAACCATCTGTTGACTTGTCAGTAACTTCAAAGAAAGAGGTTCAGTTGTTGCTAAAGGACTGTCTGCTAAAGTCGGTCCAGTTAAGGGTTCGGGTTGCCACTGGGCTTCCTCAGAAACAGCAGCAGGAGTTTGTGCATGCACAGAGAGACGGAGATTTTAGAAAGGCAGCAAAAAAAGTCCCTTCTCTCCATCA
Organism: Fundulus diaphanus; assembly: GCA_037039145.1. Taxonomy (NCBI): domain Eukaryota; kingdom Metazoa; phylum Chordata; class Actinopteri; order Cyprinodontiformes; family Fundulidae; genus Fundulus; species Fundulus diaphanus. The sequence goes on from CM073135.1 coordinate 39,072,180, forward strand.
AAAACAGACTGACTGCACCGAGCACCAGGATTGGATTTCGTGCAGAATTTCAGTCTTTTCTTGTTAATTTTCTTGGACAGACTGACATTCTGCAGGAAGTACCAGAGTTTGACAGCAGAAGACTTGGTCGAAGTTGTTTTCTGTGAAGAAGCCCACTAAGAGTGTAAAGCATATGGGGGGAAAATTGTTCAGAAAAGAAAAGGTTTAAGGCCTGAGCCATGCTGACAGAAGCGCATACTGGAACCAGTGAAGGTGACTGAAATTACCGCCAAATAACGAATGGGATCCAAACATCCCTAAAGAGGAAATTTGCTCAATGATCAAGGAGCGATTTAGTGGAAAATAAGGCTCTCATCAGCAAGATGACGCAATGTATCAATAGGCATTGTGATAACTTTATCTTGTAATCATAATGGGGACATTTTACGTATATGGCCTGGAAACTACTTAGATCTCTAGAACCTGTGGTTTGAATATTTATTTTCATTTAATATACCACAGAAACGTATGAAAAAGATCTAGCAAGATTGTGAAAAAAAAAAAAATTGCCGCTGCTCTCGTAGGTCTCATATATTTAATTTTCCTGGTCCCAGGAGCCAGAACATCCTCACCTGAATTGGGCTTTAAGAAATTATTTGTAACACGTTTGGGTCTCATACCTGTCCAGTTTAACATTTACCCTCCTACCACTCTGTTAAATAAAGCGTGCCAGTAGCTGGGTGACACCGGAGTGGAATCCCGTCAGGTTTTCCGCTGCTGTGGCCTGTCTGCTTTGAAGGTTAGCCGTATCATGCATTCAGAGACTGTAATCTGAATACTCTGATTGGGACAATCCAACTATTCTGTCCAAAACTCCTGACGTCAACCAGGCTTTTCCATTAACTGCCGCTCGGTTTTTCTGACCATGCTCTGTGTAACAGACCTGACCCACCTGACCCCAACACCCATGTCCCATTCAAAGCCACCGCATTCCTCTTTCTTCCACACTCTGATACTCATTTTGAACTTCAGCTCGTCTTGTTCATGTCGTCCACAAAGTAGCAATTGCGCATTCAGGCACACAGACGCCATTTGTGCTGCCAAACGGTTGAACCGACGAGCCTCTCAAACTGGCCGGTGAGCTTACATCTTCCTTCTTGATGCCTCCCATATGTTTGTCATTAGCCTTTTAAGAAAATGAGTGTTTAAAATCTGGGAGGAAAAAAAAACAACGCTCCTCATATTGCTGTCCGCTTTGTCGGTATTACAAATCTCGGCGTCATCTTTTTCATCTGAGGTCCTCGGTCAGATAAAACCAGCGTTCCTCATTTGCTCGTAGCGTGGCGAGATATTCCTTATACGCAGACGGCGCTGGTAATAGCAGGGTAACCCTGGTAATCTGTTTGCCCCCAAGGAGGGATTCCTGATGCCGATTAGAGTGAAAGATTCGGGCAGTTGGCTCTGTTTGCTGGGATTACCCTGACAGAAAGGTACCTTAAGGCATTTGGTAAAAGGGAAGGCAGCCTAGGGGTGCTGGTGTGAGGCTTAATGCAGCAGAGCAAGATAAATAAGGGTCGGCGCGCACACATTCACGAGATGGAAAAGTACAGTTATTAGATCTGAGCTCATATTACAACATTTAATTTACAAAACTGAATTGATTTTTTTTTTTAGCTAGTTTTTTTTGGATTGATTTCATCACCTGCTGCTTTGAAACTTCAGGTGGGCCAGCCTTCATATTGGGATCCGTACAATCCTTCAGTCTTTAAAGTGTCTACTCAATCATCAGCAGATGTTCCTTCCTCACCGGGTGATAGACTGAATCGGCTCTCTCTGTGGATGAGTGTGTGTGTGTGTGTGTGTGTGTGTGGGATTGAGAAACAGCCCTGTCGTGTTAAGTTTTTTGCAGAATTACTTCTACCCTGCAGTTTTCACACTCAAATAAAGCACACTGCCTTGCACACAGCAGCGGCGCTCTCCCGACCGCAGAACCACACACAGAGAAACCCGACTGTCAGTCACCGCGTGGAATGCGTCGAGTCGGGTGTCCTTCGTGTGAGCCGTGCACAGGAGATGCTTTGTTTTAGCAAAACACCAGGGAGGACAACCCCGGTCATTATTTGATGTTCTTGAGGCTTTTAATGTGGCTCCTTTCTGCTTTTTTCCTGCCCCCCCCCCCCCCCCCCCCCTGACTTTGATGTTCTGTCTGATCTGCTGCACATTCGGTCCTAAAGGTTCTCACTTCTCAGACTTCCTTCACACCCGGCTGGCAACGAAGCTCAGTTCGTAGTTTAAACTGTCAGTTATCAGATTCAGACTTACAAGCTTTGATTATGTGGCCTCGAGGCGTTTTCCATCAGTGTGAGGGGCCATTACCTAAGAGTGTGTAAGGTGATGCATTAACACCGTTTTCAAGTAGCCGCCTCAATAGCTGTCATGCTTTGAACTTTCTGCCCTGATTGCAGTGGCGGTGAATCAGTTCACATTTTGATGTCCCTTCTTTGTAATCCCTTAAAATGAGTAGTCGCGGCCCCATAAAGTTGCTTACAGAGGCAGAATTTTGAAAAGACATTACCAAAATGGCTTGACATGAAATGTTACTGTTGTATTGCAATGCTATTATGTAATTGATATAATATGAATGAAAACTTTATTGTCATTGTCACAAGAACAACGAAATTTAAAAAATGCCATCGATCCGTGCATATGTTTAAAAAAAAAAATTGATATAATATTCTAAGTTTCTCGTGGTTTTCTTTTGTCGCTAGGGTTCCGGACTTTTAGAAAAATTTAAGCTTTTAAAAGGCTTTTAAAAGCACATAATAAAGTGGATTCTATTTGTACGAATATCGATCCATTTATGCATACAGTTAAATATTCAATAAATAAGAATATTAATGAAAACTATTTTTTCAGCAACTCAATTCACTAATTAAAACACTTATATATATATATATATATATATATATATATATATATATATATATATATATATAAAATATAAATTGCACACACAGATTGACATTTTCAAGCCTTTATTGCTGATAATTATGGCAATTTTCTACTCACAACTAATGAAAACACATTATTTAGGATTAGAATATTACATCAGACCAATAAAAAAAAACATTTAAATACACAAACGTCGGCTTGATGAAGTGTGTTTAATACACGCCTAAACGTTATTTTCAAAAGGTACTGACAAGACATGCTCATTGGAACGCATATTCTAATTTATTGCATATTGCTGTACATAAATACACACACACAAACATGGACACACGCATAAAGTGCCTTGAAAAATATCCACCCCCCTTTGCCCTTTTAATCTTTTGTTGCCTCGCAACCTGGAATCAAAATGGATCTTTTCAGAGTTTGCATTATTTCATTTACCAGAGCATGCCTACAGCAGTAAAGATGTATTTTTGTTTACTTGCAGTGCAAACAACAAATGGGACTAAATAACAGAAAACTTAAGTGTGCATAACTGTTCACACCCTCTAAGAGTAGTTTGTGGCATCTCTATCAGCTCGTCACATCTTGCCACAGTGATTTTTGCCTATTCCTCAAGGCAAAACTGCTCCAGCTCCTTCATGTTGGATGGTTTTCGCTCGTGAACAGCCATCTTCGAGTCTAAACAGAGATTCTCAGTTAGATTGAGTTAGACTGACTAGGCCATTCCAGCACATTTACATAGTTCTCCTTAAATCCCTCCAGTGTTGCTTTAGCAGTATGCTTTGGGTCGGCTTCCTGTTGGAAGGCGACCCTTCGTCCCGCTCTCCAATCACATGCAGTCTGGCTCCAGAACATCCGAGCATTTAGTACCTCCCATCTTTCCCTCGACTCAGTCCCTGCTGCTGAAAAACATCCCCACAGCATGATGCTGCCACCACCATGCTTCACTGTGGGGATGGCGTTCTTGGAGGGATGGGATGTGTTGGGCTTTTGCCAGACATAGTGTTTTCCTTGGTGGCAAAAAAGTTTAGTTTTAGTCTCATCTGACCAGAGCGCCCTCCTCCATACACCCAAGATGCCTTTTGACAAACTCAAAACATGCCTTCTTATTTTTAACCACTAAGTAATGGCTTTTTTTCTGGCCTTGCTTCCATAAAGCCCAGCTCTATGGAGCGTGCCGCTTATTGTTATCCTAGGGACGGAACTCCACAACTCAGGGTTACCTTTGCTGTCTGTGCTGCTTGGCCACAGGCGCAGAGAGCTGTGCCCAGAGGAATCAGAGACTAGCATGAAGACACATTTTCATAATTGATGTTTACTGTATGCACACTTTTGTTTCCTTCAATTTAGATTGTGGTGACTCTATAGCGCCCCCTATAAACAAACGAACACTACAAAAATGTATTAGAATCCCACTAACCTATATTTTTTTCCAAACCAAAAGCGGTTTAATTCATAGGAAATGCTCTTTTGGTTTGATTTTAGTTCCCTGAGCAGACTATACAGCTAACCTTATCTGGAGTCTGAGTAACACCAGCCCTGAATATAAATCACTTTAACAGCCCATTGAGCGTGCTGGACATTCTTCAGCCATAATGGATCCGGCAGTAAAAACACTCACTGTTTGTTTGACGTTTATGTGTGTCCCACCTGTTCTACTGTTTTTATATCTAATCAGCCAATTTACAGGGCGAGTAATGAATATTAAAAGATCCTGATCGGTGTTTCACCATTCGGAGCTTTTTACTCTGAAGGACCTCTCATTAGTTATTTCTTTTTTACAGGATGTCCTATTTGCTGTACTTTTCTTCCAGTCATTGAGTCTTCATCAACATATTCTACAGCCAGGAGGGTGATATCTTATCATTTCTTGTTTTGAATAGGATCGATAGCGCCACCGAATCATGTGCATACACCGAGGTGCTCTGTAAACACGGCCTCACGCATTTGGAACAGATCCTGGGTCTGTAGGGTCTGTTATCTTCCTCTCCTCATAGGCACACACACACACACACACACACACACACACACACACACACACACACACACACACACACACACACACACACACACAGGACAAATCTGAAACATATATTGTCTATTTGTGTCAATCTCCTTTTCATTTTCCTTCCTCTCGACTTTGTCAATGGAGCAACACACAAATAGTAAAAACCCACGCTCTCACAGTCTCACAAGCACGGAAAATCGAAATCACAAATCGGCTTAACTCTCCCTGACATGTCTGTGAATTAAGCCTTTCCGTTGCTCTCCCTTTCCCATTATAAAGGCATTGTCAAACGCTGAATCAGTAACAGGTAGCCCACAGCTCCTGCTGCTTCCTTTTTACCTTGTCCTTTCTATTTCCTTCTCTCCCCGTTGTCTCCTTTGTGCCATCCCCCCTCCAGCTTTTCTGACTTTTTCATCCCCCCATTTGTCTTTTCTCTGATCGTCTTCAGCATGACCTCCGTCATCAGCTTTTTCCTAAATAACTTTCCCGCGTCCTTCTGCAGTCTCACTATTAAATCCCATATTCCACCCTTTCTTTTGCGTTTAATCAAAACCAGCGGTGGAACGGCAGCAGATATTTTCCATCTGATTTTATTTCACTTTCGTATTTTACCATACGTTATAGCAAAAAAAAAGCTACATTACAAGCATTATAATTTTTATTAACACTGACTTTTTGGATTTTTTGCGCAATACACGTGGTTGGTTTATGAAAGCTGGCCCATTAATGTGAAGCAATAAATACCCAGAAACATGTGAAGTATTTAAATGTATCCTGTCACATAACTAATGTCACATCAAGCATGGAGCTGGTGAGGTAAAAGCCAGTTTTTCTATAAAAATCAATTCAGTGGTTTTTACACATCATTTTATTTAAATTGCTTTACTTTCTTTGGTTGCAATGAGACAAAAGCGACTGTTTTTCTACACGTTGTGGCTCCTACATTATGATAGAAATTGAGTTACCTCCAGTAGCTTATGTTTACAGTTGCCATTTTTTGAGAACATTAATAAAGAAACAGGCACTCTTGGGAACTTCCTCTAGACCAATAAAACCGGTGCTGAGGTATACTATGCAGACAGTTTTATTTATCACCCCTTTCTACATACTTTGTTTTCCAAGAGTATGACTTTCTTATGATCCTTTTAAAGGCTTATTGTTCAGCAGTTCTTCTGGCAATTTTTTTTTTCTATCAATGCTGTGCTGGAGGCTTGAGTTGTTCATATTTCTTTCATATTTTGCCTTGTATTACGGAAGATATAAGGACATTTTAAGGATTTTTAATCATGGTATGTTAAAGCCGTCAAAAATAAGATCATAATCTCAAGCAAACCCAAATACTTAAAACAATGCTTTTATCTGGATCTTTAGTTATAGCACCCTGTCACAAAGATAACGTATATCTCCATTTCTTTTTGTTAAAGTTATTTCTAAAAAGAATCAGATTGGCAAAATTTCTCCTGTAAACGGGGAATACTATAAATCATCAACTAAATTCTGAAAGATTTCAAAGTTGAGGCAGTTAGATGTGAAATTGTTTCTCTATTGGATAGAATAAAAACAGACGATGGCAACAAAAAGGTTTTCGAGCGGAGTCAAACCCATGTTAACGCTTTTTCTAAGTGTTTTTTTTCTTTGTATTTCTAAGCAGAAATGTTTGTTTTATGGTAAATCAAATTTGTACATATTAGTAATTATTCAGGTTTACAAGAATACTGCCTGGTGCGTATTGTGTCGTCTGCCAATTGACAGCTGGGACAAGCTCCAGACCCCTGCAGCCCTCTGCAGGATACAGAGACTGAGGATAATGGATGAAAGAAAGTTAGTACCCCCCCCCCCTCTCTCTCTCTCCCTCCGCCATAGTATTCAAACAGCTACAAGCGTTTGCTGGGTCGTAATACATAGAAAAAAATCGTTGCTACCTACAGTAGAATAACATGTGCAGTAGAACCAGTTGCAAAACAATTATTTGTGAAATATCTAATATAATTGGTTGTATTTCCAAGAGAAAACAATGTATTACTGAAAACATGTTTAATTTAATATCTTTATGATACTCACCAAAATGTGGTTGATTACAAGGGTTGGTAGGTAAAAAGGTGGGTGCTGGAATATTTCTGAGCTGATTTTGCCGGCCAACCAATTTTTTTAACATTTTATTAGACGTTGTGGTGCTACTGGTCTCCATTCATTATGATCACCACTGGAAAGGGTTTAATAAGAAGGAACGAGGGGGAAGGTATGCAGCAAAGCTCCTGAATTGGAGAGTCAAACTCCAAGCATCTGCATTGTGGACAAATAGCCTTCTTTATGGGGTTCTGGTTCCTGAAACTGCTTCAAACTTACCACAAGGGCAGAGAAACACATAACAGATGCATATTAGCTCAAACCATTCATATTAACTGCTAAGCATGGTGGTGGAGGGGTGATGATTTGAGTGTGTTTTGCAGCCAAAGGACATGAGGTCCTCCATATACCACAGTGCTCTGTGGTCAAATATGAGGCCATCTTTTAAACAGCGATAGCCTGGCCAAAATTGGGTCGGCAACAGAAAAACCATCACAAAACAGCAGCAAATCTCCTCATCTCTCAGTAACTGAAGACTAGTTTTGGGTGTAGGCAATACTGTGAAAATGCTGTTTCTGTTAAAATATTAATTGTAAAAAAAAAAAAAAACTGCAACATATTATTTTTAATCTTGAGTCCAAAACGTTGAAATTAGGGGGAAAAAAAGAAATTTAGATAAGCCCTAGCTCCGATAATTAAGTTTTAATGATGCCTGATTTATAACTTTCCCAGCTAATAATTTCTAACTTATTTCATTTCATGAGTAAGAAAAAAACATTCCCACTCCTCTGATCTCAGCTCTCCACCCAGCGCTTTTAATATTTTGCCGTTGTGACTCCAAGAGGTATCACAGAAAGGTTTGCATGCTGAGTTGGAGAGGGAGGGAGACTGAGGAAGAGGAGGAGCAGGAAGGAAAGCGCGTCAGCTGGCTGTGTTGTGAATGCAGGGTGTAGACAAGCAGAGCGATTCTGACAGGCTGTGTCTGCACAGTTTGTTCTCCAATAGGCCCACACATAGTCACCAGTGGGGTGCACAAACGCACACTCGCACAAACACGCACCATCGAGCTGAACGCTCACGCACTCACAGACGCTGTCAGTCAAGCTGCACACAGTGTGCTGCAGACTTATCAGCACACAGGCCCATTTATAGTACAGGCACACGAATAGACAAACTGGGAAGAGAGGTGAGTGGAACAGTGGAAAGGACTGGTTTTTGAATGCGTTCGTCCCAGAGCTTCGGTTCTGGGGAAATGGAGCTATCATGACAGGGGATGAAAGAGCAACAATGGTTTCATCACTTTCCCTCATATATCCCTGCGCCGTGAAAAAGAAGCTTCCAGCGGTCTCATCCGCCCATTAGGGAAAACATGATGTGCATTATACCAAGAAGAGGATGCTGAAGAGTGAGCACATGAGAGGCAGTGAGAACAGCCAGAGAGGAAGAGCAAACCCTCAGCGTCGCAACGTTGGCCACAGATATGGATGATTCTGAGGGGACTAAAGGTGGCTATATTGATCTCAAAATGTACCTGCGGTCTGTTACTGCTTATCAATACTGTCCCCTTTTATTTAGTCTCATCCGCCTGAAGCCTCTGCACAGAAACATGTTATTTTTCGGTTTTAAAGTTACCAATAAGCCCTTTTAAACAACTAAAAAAATACCAAACTAATGATGTCATTTATCTATTTTTTTTTTACAAATTACCTAACTAGAATGAAAACTTAAGCTTTATGGTCGTATTTAGGAATTCCTGCCCAAAGTGACTCAGTAACTCAAAACAACAAGAATATCCATATACACATAACAATACCCATTATAAAACAAAAATGTCATTGAAAATACAAAAGATAAACCCAAAGGTTTGAGCATCAACATTTTTAAAAGTTATTTAAGCTAATTTACAAACAGCTAATCTCAGAAATTATACCAAGAGAGATGAAACGTCTAAATGCTGTCTTGACAAACTCTGTATTAGCCTTTGACAGAGTTAACTATAACACGTTATGCGACTGAATGCGGATTCATAGAAGAAAAGAAAGATTGCCAAGACAGCTGCGTAAATTTCAATAAGTGCCTTCCTTTGATATATTTGCAAGCAAAGAAGAATTTCCAATGGACGACAAAAAATGTATTGTGACAAATGCATGTCAGTACTGCAAAGATCCAGTCATCTAAATTGCATCAAGCAGATAAATAAAAGTAGCAGATACAAGTCTTTGCTTTAAAAGAGAAGCAAAAAAATAAGTTTTAGCTTAATCAGTGCTTGATGCAAGACTTGAAGGTGAGAGAATCTTAATTAAAGATTTCCAGATATTGGTGTGCAGACAGTACTCAATCACCATGACAGGTGGAAGGTTAAAGGACTCGTCTTTAGAGTGGGAGAACAACATAGGTGTTCCTCCTACAGTATTCAAATCTAAATATGAATTGAACAAAGTCCACTGGACTATTTTAAACAGTTTTGAAACTCACAAAGTAACTGACAAGGTCTGCATCCAACAGAATACATCCTAGTATCATCGGCATAGAAATACAAATTGGCATTAGATACTCTCAACTGATCGAGATGGTTGATAGATAAAATGGGCCCAGAGTTGATCCATGGGGAACCATTACCTGCATGAAGAAAGCTGGAAGAGATCCCTTGAGCTTTCATGTACTGATTTCTGGTGGTTTTCAAAGCACAACCTGTTCCAAGAGTCCAATGCTGATGAAGTTTTTGCTGTTATACGATGTGATCCATGTATCTGATGGGTCCGTGAAAATGGGTGCAGAGCGCTGTTTGTTGTTAATGGCTCAATTAATTTAAGTACCTTTAAGGCTGCTGGGGTTGCTGTTTTTGGTAAAAGCCAAACAAGATAGCAACAATGTTCAGATACTCATTTTCTTTACCTGTTTAGAAGAGTTTCAAATATTTCAATGAGAACAGACAATTTTCAATTTAGGGCTGCAATTTTTAGGTCTGCAAGTTGACCCCTAACTAATGGAGATTTCTAGATGTTTGGAATCGTATTTGTTTGCAGAGAGGTTAAACATTTGCCGGATGTAGTTCTACAAAATCAGCTGCCAGATTTAAACGCTATGGCTCAAAACGATCAGGACTGGCAGATTTTCTGATGTGCAAAAAATGTTGACGGGTCAAGTTGGAGAGGAAATGAATCGGTCCTGATGTTTTTCTTCTTATACTGATCATTTCCCCTCTTTCTTCAGGGTGCAGTGATCACACCAGCCATGGACCACACTATGTCCATGCAGCCTGCCAGCATGATGGGCCCTCTCACCCAGCAGATGAACCATCTGTCCCTGGGCACCACAGGAAGTGTGAGTACACCATATCGCGCCACCTTGATTCACACAATAATGTCTCACAAACAAACTTCTGAGCCCACAGGAAAACCCTGATACACCAGGAGCACTTCAGTCGTTGTTATGTGCTCACAGCAGTAAGAAGTTTTATAGCAGACTTTGCTATTCGATTGATGGAGACACAACTAGGACTCTCATAAGTGTTCTCCTAAAGTCAGGCTGATGACACTTTTTGTCATTTTGCTTAGTCAAATATTGCTGTTTCCTCCATTAATCACTTTAAGTTCAGCCATAATTTGCATATTGTGTAGCACGATTAAACGTTAGAGTTAGGCTAAAAAACACATTTCTGTGTTGAGCGTTGTGGAGCGGTGGCTCTACTCTGCGTTCCCTCCAGATGACCTTGTTTTTAAGGTTGAACCCAGCCAGCCACAGTACGGGGGACTCGAAGTTCAGCCAACCCAAGCTGATTCAATTCGATCTAAAGAAGCAGTACGCAGTCTTCTTCCAAGCTCCCCCCAAGATGATGAGGCTCCTTACCACATTGCTAACACTGCGCCCACCCAGTTTAGGATGGGCGCTCATTTTGGAAGCTATATATCCAGAATCTGATTCTTTCAGACATGAGCTATATCTCATAAACAAAGGTACAAATGAGAACATAAGAGTTTTAACTCAGCTCTTGACCATAAGGAAAAACAGTAGAATCCACGTTACTGCAGAGAGTGTCTGAACCATTGTGTCCCTCCCATGCACACCATTTTAGTGGTTACTTGTTTCTGAAACATCATATAAGAATTTACAGTAACTAAGGTCCTAAGTCAGTAAACCATATAAGGAAGCATATAAGAGCAATTTTGAATATAAAAAGTTTTGTATATTTTGATAATGTTTCAAGGCAGTCCAGTGGCGGCTTGTCAATAGGGTACTCTCGAGCATCGCCCCCATCAAAATTGCAGGAAAAAAAAAACACAATAAACGTAAATCATGAAATACAGATAATTATTATATCTGTTCTCACATAAAATGCGTCTGACTTTTGATTTTTCAGCGATCCCTTTCCATTTTGGGTTTATTTGAGGGTGTTTTCTCATGCAAGCGCCCTAATTTGAATGTTTCAACGGTGTGGGGCGCCGAACAAATGAGAATGTACGTCCTAAGGCTTTCAGCTTCCATGTGACTTCATGCTGCTCTCTAATTGGTTACTTGAAAATTTTCCTCGGGGACGCAGCTGTCTGTTTGGTGTCATTCGTCAAAGACATACTCCTGGTAGCTTTAGATGCGAAGGCGCAAACGTCTCTCAGACATACGGATGGTAATGGAAGAGTCAAACTACAGCAACGACAGGGCAGGATAGCATGGAAAAGGCTGTAATTTATTTATATAAAGTAATAATTTCACAAGGATTTTGCTCAAAGATTTTGGATTTTGCTCAAGCAAAGGATTGTTTGAGGAAAGGATTTTGCTCAAAGAGTAAAATCCCCCCTCCATAAAATCCTCCCTCAAAAAAAGGAACAAAATATGGCATCACTGAGTCAGTCTGAGCATCAAAAGCTACTAAACATGTAATCCTGAATAACTCCTAAAGTACAGCATCAGATAAACCTATGACATGCTATACCATGGCATCATTTTTAATAAACGCTCTAAGAGGCAGTTTGTGTAAGACTAACCAGACTCTTCCTGCTTTATTAGAAATTACTACAGCAGCAGCTGCCAGGAGCAGTTAATGAAATGCATTTCAGTGTTTGATTATCAGCAAGTGTGACCAACGCTGCAAAACCGCACTGCTGGGATTAAGTTAGAGCGACTAATTTTGAGGCGTTTTATCTTGGAAAACATTTTTAATTCGGTTTAGAAACCAGAAACCGAGTTAAGACGTGGTTTTAACGTTTCCTCTGAGAAAAGCCCAACGGTCTTAGACTGTCGCCACATGTTCTCAGCCATAAAGCTATCATATTATTTAGTTTTAAACCGCCGGCATACACCGGGGGATACCGAGAACGCGTATTTCCTCGCTAATCTTTGACATTAAACAGATTTCCTGTGGAGCTTACTCCTCTGCTCTCCACCTTTTTTCACTTTTACCCTTTGATTTACGTTTTTTTTCCCCTGACACTTTCTAAATCACGCGTTAAACTTATCTCTCCGTCAGTAGCTCCTCATGTGCTCATTCACTTGCCGTACAGTTGCCGTCCCCACACCACGAGCCCCCGCCCCCGCCCTCTGCCCACGCATTTCAGGATCAAGTGGACTTAGAGGTGTCACACCGCTCTGAGGCCCGACTGTCTGCCCTAACCCCGCTGCCTGGGGGCAGACAAGCAGACAGCTTTGCAGCGGCGCTGCGTTTGATCTCTCTGTGTGAGTTTGATTGAAACAGTGCTGTATTGTACAGTTACCCATGTGTTTTCAGGTGAGCTGTCAGCGACTGTGACGCCATGTTGGATCTGTCAGGGATCCCGCCCTCTTCCTAATCTGCCCCAGCTGTGCTAACAGACAGGATTAGAGACGGGCTAATCTATGACGATGGCTTCTGATATCTGATTGGTTCTATCATAGGAGAAAGTGGGTAAAGGCATTTTTCCTCCTTTTCCCATGTCTGGTTTACCTACCCCCCCCCACCCCTTTCTGCCTGCTTAGCTTTCCCGAGGCACTGTACTGCGTAGCGGAACTCCTCCGCGGCCGAGCGGCTCACACAGCATGCCACACTTGATCATCAATGGGGATTGAGACGTGTTTCCTGTAAGGTTGACTCTTAAAGCCAGATGTGAAAGGCCTTTCATTCAGCGTAATTGCTAAAGCCTGTTGAAGGAGCTTAGAACCCAGGATGTGCAACTATCCGTGCAGCAGACCGGACCTGACAGCACATATTCTTCAAGCACATTCCTCAGATGTGCATGCACATGTGGCGGTGGACGGGGCTTGTTTTGATGGCCGCCACAGGTCACGTGACTCTGCCCTGGCCGCAGCAGAGCACCTGCAGTGAGTAATGTCTCCAGAGTCAACAACTTACCCAGGCTGGCTCTGGCAGGAGAAGCCACACCTCAGGAAGAAAAGAAAAAGAAAAAACTTGGCTGTTCCTCGGCTTGCTGCGGCTGTTTTTCTTCCTTTCCAGCTCCAAAAAAAGAACCGAATGTTCTCCGTCCGCCCAGGCTGTGACACTGCGAAGGTGACCATAGCTTTCCGAGAACGTCGTGGTATTTTGCAGTGTGGTTCTGGAGGAAAACTGTGCCTCATAACGAGGGAGCGTACATCGCCAGGCTCCTAACGGTCACTGCTTTGGAATTTTAGTTGCTTCTCAGGAAGAAAGTTGGGTGTCTATTTGGCACAAACAACTTGATTACAGAATACTAAAGAACCTCAGGCTTTCTGTTTATGGATGGCCCGCATAAACATGCTATCCATGCTGTTCACTGATTTATGACACCATGTTTGGTGCATATTGCTCCGTTGCTGATTTATTTACAGTCTTTGAAGTCTCGACGCTTAGCAGGAGTCTATCTGTCACGCCAGTGTGCGCCTGTTAGATGCTGTGCATGTGTGGAAGTGCATATGTTCCCATTGTCATTTCGTCACTGGCGTCTGCGTGCGTCGGCATGCCTGTCAGATTCTGCATCTGTGTGTGAACGGCTTGATGTTTGACATGACAAGAGGTGACCTTCCCTCTGTGCTCTTCATCCCATTCCCGTCATGGTGTGTATAATCCGAGTCCATGTTGACATGGCGACGGTGGTGATTGACAACCTGCGTCCCTGGAAGACGCACAAAGCAGTTTCTTATTTTCTATCAGCTGCTCTCCTTGGTCCTTTAAATCTCTATGGGCATTAAAAAAAGTGAACCAGGATAGTTGTCCACTTTGTTAACATTTAATTTCCAGTTAATAAATAAAAAGGGGGTTTGTTGGGCTAAATAAAAACATTTTTGGTAAACATTACATAATTATTTGTTTTTAGCCCAACAAACATCTTTTTATGTGTTAACTGGAAATGAAATTAAGTGGGGAACTGCCCTGGTTCAGCTTTTTGAGTGGACTTTAAAGCAATGTTTTAAACTGGAACAACTCTCTCTTACATCGCCAACCTTTTTCATTTTTTGTTATGTTTAAACAGCCAAGAATCATGATTGGTTTTTTTTCTTTTGTTTTCAGTAACTAAGAAAGAAAGATGACAAACGTGAGGAGATACTATCTAAGTAGTAACCTCATGAACATTTCTAATCAAGATTATTTAGTTCAAATGTATTGTGGTCGTCAATTTTAGCACAGTTTATCATATTTGTTATAAAAAATGTGGCATTCCACCAAAAGTACTTTTATAATCTGACAAAAAGTATTTGCCTCTAACTCCAAGTATATGATTACACAGAACCAATTTCCCCCTGTCATAATTTAACTAAACAAAAGCAGAGCCAAAAACTATCCATTGAAAAACTAAGTACATGCCAATATAAAATAAATTGGTTTAATGGAAAAAAGCCAATTTCGAAAACAAGTTTTTCAATAAAAAGTTTTCAAACTAGGATGAAATGTTTTTTTGGAGTTGTTTTAAAATTGGTGTGTTTTGCAAAACTGCAATGGAAACAGTTTTTTTGCGTCATACAAGTCAACAACCAGATGTTACCACTGCAGAAAAAGACGAAGAAGATGGCAGGAGTATTGAATCCGTAGCTCTTCTGTAAAATTGCCAACTACAGTTTCCCAAAAACGTTGCTCAGCCGCCCCCAAGCATGAGGAGCTTGTTCAGCGCCTCAGCAAGACGCCGATGTCTCCTCTGATGGCTGATGATGAGCGCTAGTGTCGTGGCTAAAAAATTTGTATCTCATGTAAGTTTTTACATCCGTCAACGGCACGTTTTTTAACGAGTTATCACGTGAAAAACAGTTACATGTGATTTTAATTGCATTTCTTATTTAATGGGAACATTGTGTTTTATTTTTACATTATTGACAGAATATCAGATTCAGAGTCTTTATATTGAACCGACAAAGAAGAAAAATATATATATAAGTCACTTGTGGCTCCAACTTACTTTGGTGTTCAAAGGAGTTGATGGTCGACTCAGGTCCTGAAGCTGCAAAACAAGCTCAAAACATCGCTCGTCCGGTATGAGCTGCCTGTGCTGATAGGCTGTGTTTAGGGTTTCTCCGAGCACGATGCTGCGCATTACAATCAACCGTCTGTTGTTTGGTTTCATCCGTCAAAAGAGACAGTGTTGCAGAAGTCTCGTGGTTTGCTCAGATGCAGCTTTTTAAGCCTACGCCATGTGTTTGTATGGTCAAGAAGTTTACCATCTGATATGAAGCTCCTGGGCTCCTCCTAGTCTGACTCAGGAGTCAATTTGCTGGGATGTCCACTCTTGGGAAGATTGGCAGCTGACTTTAAGGTTTGCCAGCTGTAATTGCTTTTTCAAGTGTATTGGTCTTTCCATCTTTGCTTTGTGTCAACACTCACCTGCATCCAGACCAGCAAACTGCCAAAACTCTGTCTCAAATCTTAAATGGAGTCGCACACACTGGTGATCAGAGCAGCAGTAGCATTTGGTTTGCCGCACCTGGCTGCTGCTTTGTTTCTAAAATCCTACCAAAGCAGCAAATGTGTGCTTTACTCTTTGGCTTTAACCTCATTCAACACGTGATAAAACAGTGAAGCCTGTTGTTTGTTTTTGTGCACTGTGGTTTTGATTTAAATCATTTTAGTATTTTTTTTCTGACTGTTTATTACATCTTGATACATAAAACCCTAGAAATCGAAGTGCGGGTGCACTTTCCTTATATCATTCCTGTCTACATACTGAAGCTGGCATTGTGGTTGAATGTTACTCTTATTCAGAAGTTTAGTTGATGCTTAGAGATGGAAACGCTGGAAGACAGACATTTAAAAGTTCTTAGTTCTTCCAACTTTTCTTAAGCTAAAATAAAACCTCCATTGCTCAATGGAGGTTGAGTGATTTTGAAAAAAACCTTTAAAGAGTTAGTTTGTTGCTGTTTGCTTACAAAGATTAATGTTTCTCATGAAACTGGCTGCTAGTATCTGACCATACCAGAAAGAAATCAGTGTTGGCGCTTACCAAAGCCCAAAGAGGAGAATATAAGGTGTTTCTCAAAAGTAGTGGTTTGTATTTTCTTGCTAAAAGTCCCACAGTGTTAGACAAACACAGCATGGATCAATAGTAATCAGAGCCTATCCTCCACCGCGCTCCACTGCCACCAATGACCTACACTGAGAGACTGCAATAAATTTAAAAAAGTATTCACACCCATTGAACTTTTCCACACTTTGTAAAGTTAAAGCTGCAAACTTTTACGTCCTAAGTTTGTTTTTGTACAAAATCTGAAAAGTGTGCATTTAGCTTCAACCACGCAGAGCCCACACTTTGCAGAGCCTCTACCTGCTGTAGAGACTGAAGTCTTTGCACATTCTTCTTCACGAAGCAGCTCCATCTCGGTCAGGTTGAATAGAGAACATCTGTGAACAGTGTTTTTCAAGTCTTGTTGCAGGATGAAAGTAGGATTCAGGTCTGGGCTTTGACTGGGCCAATTAACTGCGTGCTGTTTAAGATCTAAGTCGTTCCATTTTAGCTGTGACTGGTACGTTAAGGGCTCTTGTCTTGTCCTAATTGTGCTATAGCCACTACCAGATTTTACAGAATCCCTCTACTTATCTCCGTCGATTTCCAGGCAACTCTGACAAGCTCCTCGCTGCTGAAGAACGGCATTACCACAGCATGATTCTGCCACCACCAAGCGTCAGTGTGGGGAGAGTGTGTTCAGTGGGATGTGCAGTGCCAACTTTCCACCACACACAGCATATTGCATGTTGGCCATAAAGACCAGTTGTGGGTGGAAAAAAAAAGTGATGGTGAATGATTTTTGGGAGGCTTTTTAGCCATGCTGCTGTGGCAAAAACTGCAATTCAGTGGAAACAGTGAAGTAACGCTCCACTCACACTCCCTCTTCCTCCCTCGTTGCCACCAAACATAAATTGTCATCCAAGTGATGTTGGTGCAGAGCCCCCAAACCACCGTGGCTACCGTGTATTTCAGTCTACCCTATGGATTTTCATCATAGCATTGCTGCATTGCGGTCTGAATTTACACTGGAGTCATGAGCGTGTGTCATGGAGAGTGATGGCAGCGGGGAGGCTTAAGGAGTCTACTCACACCAGCCTCGTTAGGGAGCTATTCAAGCCTACCGTTCATCAAAAATACACACACGCCATCTGTTTCACTCCTGCATGTGTTCGTGCACGAGCACAGGTGTAAATGTATGTGACAAAACGACATTTATCACCAATTAGGGATGCTTTATATTGCCCAAAGTTGTCCCCCGACTGGACAAAGAAGGACTAGGAGAGCTGAAATTGGACAAAAATGCATCCCCCTGACTTGCCACACAGGTGGCTGCACAAATATGCCTTACTCAATATGCCATGTTAAATAGTTTAACTTGTGGTTCTGACAAAGGAAATATCTTATCTTGGTAAATTTACCTGCTAAATATAATCTGAAATCCTTTCCCAGTCCTGCAGAGAAAATATCACATTTCAAACGGACATTTCCCCCGTGACAGGGGGAATGTGATAATGGCTAATTATCTCTTACTTTCCTTCATTTGCTTTCATGCAGCCCTCGCAGGTGAGTTGACTGAATAAGTTAATGGGGAGGAGAGGCGAAGACCTCAAGTCCCGAGAAGAAATTGGTATGCATGGTTTTCATTCAACGGGGAGAAGGTCACTCCAACAATCTGATAGGCCCCCTTTGAGAAAGAGAAGGAGTAAGAAAGAGAGCGTGTCAGGAAGGTGAGGGAGGGGAGGGGAAAAAAAGGAAAGAGACGATGTGATGTGTCAGGAGGTCTGGATGCACCGCCTCACTCTGTCCTGAGTGTGACAGCCCTGGAGGTGTGATAACCTTAAATTCACGTCCAAAGACCTGCGCGGTCACGCTCGCTGATGAACACAGACTAACATCCATCCTGGGGCATCCTCCCGCCTCGGCATAGCAACGGTGGGGGAGTTAATCACCCGTGTCCGTGGCCTTTAGCTGCTCTCATTAGTGGTGAGCGGTGGAGCCGTACCCGATCCATTAGCAACGCTGCCGGTAATGACACTCCACCAGCATCGGCGGGCCCGCAGCCAAAAAGGGCCTCGCAGCCCGTTATAACCCCCTCCATTACCGCCTCCTGCTGCACATTGCCACCATGCAAAGAGGACAGAGAGTCGGGGGGGGGGGGAAGAGAAAGAAAACAGATCGGACCTCCCTTTTCCCTCAGTCCGGAAGGTAGCAGGAAGACGGGGGGAAGCTCCCTGGCGGTTGTTATCTCGGATCACATCCGTTGGCGCTCCACCACAACATTATCGTTTCAAGCCTCTTTGTCTTTGTCTGTCTTTCCTTCGCGCAGAAAGAAGCAGGGGCCGCGTGATGAATGTGCGGCGCACGCAGCTGCACAGGGGAGCACATGAACATGCTGATACGGACGGTCGCATCGACGCGAACCGATGGAGGCGTGTGCTGATTAGAGCCGGTCTCATGTTACAGCTTTCACCAGGATGCAGGAAAAGCCTCGGCCGCATCGCACGTGAAACCTGTGTCACGCCTGTAAAATGCCCACCGTACAGAGGGCCTGTTAAAAGCCAAGGCAGGCGAGACTAAAGGAATGTAGGCCACAGGCAACAGACCTCCTGCTCTCCTTCACACATGGTTAATTCCCTTTAGACTCTATATTATTTTTTTTTATCTCCTCAGCAGTTACCCAGCGTATTTGCTCGGCCTTTTGAAGTTGTGGCGGGACAGCAGGACATCTCCCCCTCCTCCTTTTCCTCTCCTTCCGTCGCACGCATTGTCTGATCTGCTACGCTCGCCTCGTGGCGCACTCGTATTCTTTCAGCGCCCTCTGAAGGATTCTCAGAGCGTAGCAGCGTGGGCTTTTCCTAATGGTTGTGGGAATAATTACGTTGAATGGGCGTTCCGGGGAAGTATTAAAATCTGTTTTTGATGTCAGGAAAGCATTTCCGCTGCAGCGCGATTCTGGGATTTGTGATTTTTTAATGAGTGTCTTAGGAATTTTCTTCTGAAAGGATTTTGTTTAACTACATACACGTTTTTTGTTCTTGTGTGTGTGTTTGTGTTTCAGTACATGACTGCTGCAGCTGCCGCCGCTGCGCCTATGCAAGGGACCTACATTCCCCAGTACACTCCTGTGCCTCCAACAGCCGTCCCTGTCGAAGTAAGACCCCCCACCCCCCTCCACGCATGCTTAACAAGTTTTTGTTTTTTTTAAACAAAGGATAAAATAACATCACTGTGCAAAAGTGTTACACCATTTTTCACATTTCTGTACTCCACAATAAGAAATTTTACTGTATTATCAAAAATTGTATGTAATAGACATTATTATCAATTGTGAAGTTAAAAGAAAAACATACACGGTAGAAAAAAAATTACATTTAAAAAATGCCAGGCATGCAATTTTATTCAGCCGAATTTACACAGATTCCCTTTAAAAATGTCACCTAAACAGAGTTCACCTGTCTAGTTTATTCTCAGTATAAATAGAGCTGTTCTTTGAAGGCCTCAGAGGGTTGTTAGAAAATATTAGAGAACAAAAAGCATCAAGAACACCACCAAAAGTAGACGACAGGTCAGGGATAAAGTTGTGGAAAAGTTTAAAGCAGATTTATCTCGCAAGCTTTGAACTTCTCACAGAGCATTCTCCAGTTCATCATCCAAAAAATCCAAAAAATGGAAAAAGTACGGCATGCTTGTAATCTTGCTTATCTTCAACGGGGTCAGGAAAGCTGATCAGGGTTGATGGAAAGATGGATGAAGCTCAATGTGGTTGACAGACATATACCTCCAAAAACTCTGCAGCTGTAATCGCAGAGAAATGTAGGGCCGCAAAGTACTGACTCAGTGGGGGCTGAGTATACTTTTCTTATTTTAGTTTGAAATTTTAAAAACATGTATCCTTTTTATCATCTACTTTGCAAGTATACACCACTTTCTGTTGGTCTATTGCATAAATTCCCGGTGACATTCATTTAAATGTTCATATAACACATGTATATTTTCACACACACACACACACACATATATATATATATATATATATATATATATATATATATATATATATATATATATATATATATATATATATAATTCATATAACATGAAAAGATGGGAGAAAGTAAACGGCCATCGAATGAATTGTGCTGAGATGTGATTATATTTCATCTAGTTGTCTTGCACCACCTGAAAATAGCAAAACAACAAAAAAATAAATCTGCAAGCAAAGCAGGATGAGTCAGAAGTTTTATAGTATTTGGGAAAGGCGTTTGAAGTGCAGACTTCCTCACTTCCTAGGCGGCTGTCTGACGTCCTGGCAGGTTCGGGCAGTCCACTCTGAGAAATGATGAACGCGGCGAGATGGTAGGCAGGCGAGCAACGGGGGGGGTAGCGGACGAGCTGTCTGGCGGCTGACAGTGCGGTCATATTCAGATGGACTATCAGTCGTGTATCAGATGACAGGAGTTGAAGTGAGACACAGCGCCAGCGGAGCTTTCTCTCTCTCCCCCCTCAGCCGCTTCGAGCCGGTAGGTATCTGGAACATCCGTCAGCCACAGAGGCCTGGTTAGCCCCCGCCAGCCACCGGACAATGACAGTTTCCCCTGACACATCCATTAGTCGTCCCTCTCTTCTTCTATTTTCTTCTTTTTTAGGTCCCCCCCCCTCCTCAGAAAGTCGCTGCCCTGCCTTTGAAGGAGTGGTACAGAGAAGAGAGATGTAGTTGTAGCATAGCCCTCGGCACCCTCTTCCCATTTCATCCTCACCACCGTCCTCTCTTTCCCAGCATCGGCGGCAGGGCGTAGATCACTGTATCGGCCGGTGTCTGCAGGGCTGATGTATAGACAGGACATCTTATCCTTGAGAGCTTGTTAAGGGTGATTGAGATGACTCAGTGATGGGGGCAATCAGTAATGCTAGACACCTACAAAAGGCTAAAAGCGTTTTTGTGATGGATTTAGAGCAGACAGCCATCTGAAAAGAAGTGTTTTGCCCCAAACACAGACTGTTCCCACACACAAATGTCTATTAAACATAATCATAAAAATGAATAATCACTTTTTTACTAGCGATTTATTTCATAATTTCCTCGACAGGTACTTACCAGAACTTTACCGGAACATACAAGGTACTTTTCTGAACTTTACAGGTACTTTGTAACTTTGAGACTTCCGGAATACTTTACCTGAAACCTTCCCAGAACTGACCAGGGGTGTCATTTATAAAGCATGTGTACACACAAAACAGGGCCTGAAACTTGTGTACGTCACTATTCACACGACGGTTGGGATCCATTTTTAAAAAAACTTGTGGTTCTCACAGCAACTCTCACCCAGGCGTAAGCTTATTTTGGAGACAGGAAATTGGCGATGCAGATGGTGAAATGGAAAATTGCAGCCAAACTTTAATCATAGACTGACTTTATCATCACCAGAGTGACGTGTCCCACAGATCAACAGATAAATTGTGACAAGGTGTGAGGCAATTACTTTAATTGCTGTAGATAGGGAAATACACTTGTCAGTAATGCTGCGGCGGTGGATGCATTGGCACTGCTGGAAGAGCGTGCAAATGAGAGAATTATGAGGGAACGCGGTTTCAGGGATCAAAGATTTCCCGGCCAATGATGATGACTTGCTAATATGCCGCTATAGACTCCCAGCATTGCACTCAGCTATAACCTACAGGGGACAGTGGCTGACAATGGCTTCACCGTTTAACAAGTTCTTTTAATGCGGACAACATCTATGCTTTTATCTCTGATTTACGCATTTAATAAACGCATCATTGATTATTTTTTCACAGTTTCTTAGCTTTTTCTTCATTGTTGGCATTTCACCATGGAAAAAAAAAGGTTTTTAACACACATTAACATTCATTAGGTGCTTTGCATTGACCATTTATGGTTGGATCTGTAGAGGACAGAACATGAGGCGGAACCTGAAACGCAAACAGTCAGGTACAGCTTTGAGCTTTACAGGAAATTGTGTGCTGGTGCTGGTGCTTGTGCGCGGGGTTTTATAAATCGGAATTATTTTTTGCGTACACTATTTTCTTTTTTTTTCTTTTTTTTTTTAGTGTACGTACACTTTTAGTATGGATTCTACGCAATGTTTCATAAATGAGACCCCAAGTACTTCCATAAAGTTTACTGTGTACATTTGTTGAGACTTTCCTTTATGTAGAGCAAACCAAGTATCCCTAGAAACCCGCTGAGTACCATCCCTGAAATGTTCCCAGTAACTTACCAGATGCAGCACCTTCCTGGACCGGTATAAGAACCTGCATGTAAAAAGGACAAGTGCAAATGCTTGGAAGAAAGTACCTGGTAAATTCCAGAAAGAACCTTAGTACTTAGAGAGTTTTGGCAAAGCAACCTGTCAAAACACAACTCATAATACATCCCAGACACTAAAAGAACCCACAAAGTTTCATTAGAGTTCCAGAGATCGAGCCGGTAAATTCCAGAAAGTACCTTGTAGGGTCTGGGGAAGTATCAAGTAACTTATAGCTATGTACCGAGTGGGTTATAGAAAAGTACCTGGTGAATTCTGGAAAGTACTGAGTAGCAGAAGGTTGCCTGTTGCTGTTACTCAGTGGTCTTATTCTAAGCCAAGACATTTCCTCTCCCTACTGTCTGTTCCAGGGAGTGGTGACAGATGCCTCACCCCAGACCGTGGCTCCTTCATCACAGGAGGTGGCTGGCCAGCAGCAACAGATCCAGGTGGACAGCGCCGATCATGTTTCTGCTTACTCATACCAGTCCAAGTGAGTAAGTGAGACAACGAAGGGGGACAGATTTTCTTGACCTTTACAGCTGAAATCACTTGGTAGCTCATCATCCTTAAAGATTTTTAGCATCAATGCCAGACATTTTAACATATCTGACATTAAGCTGTTATTGTAGCATGAACATGGCATCTCTTTAACAGCCCTTGCCAGATGTTGACAAAACATGGGCATGAGAGTAAAAATACTTTTAAACTTTATTATTTGAGCTTTTGTTTTAACCTTTCATTTTCAGGAGGGAATGGTGATAAAACTTCAACAGTGCAAAATATAACAATTAGGTGCACAGGTTTGAATGTAAGGGGTATTTTTTCCAGGGTCAAAATTCTACATGCAAAGCCATATACACAAGTGTGCAAAATTGTTGGTACCCCTGGTTTAGTGAAAGACAAACCCACAATGGTCACAGAAATAATAAAAATCCTTTGAAAATGAACAAACGAAAGTTAGACATTGCTTTTCAACCATGGTTCAACAGAATGATTCTAAAAAATAAACTCATGAAACAGGCCTGGACAAAAATTATGGTACCCTTAGAAAAGACTGAAACTAATGTGACCAAAGGGACATGTTGAATCAAGGTGAGTCCACTAATTAGCATCACAGGGGTCTACCATCTTGTAATCAGTCAGTGGGTCTATGTATAGGGCTACAGCTAGTCACTGTGCTGTTTGGTGACATGGTGTGTACCACACTCAACATGGACCAGAGGAAGAGAAGTAATGCGTTGTCTCGGGAGATTAGAAAGAAAATTATAGACGAGCATGTTAAAGGCAAAGGCTATAAGACCATCTCCAAGCAGCTTGATGTTCCTGTGACTACAGTTGCACGTATTATTCAGAAATATCCATGGGACTGTAGCCAAACTCCCTGGATGTGGCTGCAGGAGGAAAATTAATGACAAATCAAAGAGAAGGATAATACGAATGGGAACAAAACTTCTAAAGAGATTGAAGGTGAACGTCAAGCTTAAGGAACATCAGAGTCAGATCACACCATCCGTCCTTGTTTGAGCCAAAGTGGACTTCATGGGAGACGACCAAGGAGGACACCATTGTTGAAAACAATGGAATTTGCCAAACTACATGTTGACAAGCCACAAAGCTTCTGGGAGAATGTCCTATGGACAGATGAGACAAAGATGGAACTTTTTGCCAAGGCACATCAGCTCCATGTTCACAGATGGAAAATTGAAGCATATCAAGAAAAGAACACTGTCCCTACTGTGGAACATGGAGGAGGCTCTGTTATGCTCTGGGGCTGATTTGCTTCATGTGGTACAGGGTGAATCTCTGCAGGGTTCAATGAAATCCCAAGACTATCAAGGGATTCTGGCAGAAAGCGTGGTCTCAGTTGCAGGTCATGGGTCTTACAACAGGATAATGACCAAAAACACACAGCTAAACCCACCCAAGAATGGCTAAGAGGAAAACATTGGACTATTCTGAACTGGCCTTCTAAATGCTATTGAGCATCTTTGCAAGGAGCTGAAACATGCCGTTTGGAAAGGGCACCCTTCAACCTGAGACAACTGGAGCCGTTTGCTCATGAGGAGTGGGCCAGAATAGCCACTGATAGGTGCAGAAGTATCATTGACGGTTACAAGAATTGTTTGATTGCAGTGATCGCCTCAAAAGGTTGTGCAACAAAATATAAAGTTAAGGGTACCATAATTTTTGTCCTGGCCTGTTTCATGAGATTATTTTTTTAAATCATTCTGTTGAAGCATGGTTGAAAAGCAATATCTGACTTTCATTTGTTGATTTTCAAAGAATTTTTATTTATTATTACTTTTGTCACATTCAAGTTATTTCTGTGACCATTGTGGGTTTTTCTTTAATTAAATGAGTGGTACCATCATTTTTGTCCACGTGTGTATCACTATAGGTCTATATATGGATAGATGGATATGGATAATCATGTTATCTATTTGCATTATTTATTTTTTCTATTTTTAACTTTGTCCCCTCTGCATTGCCATACACCTTTTTGTTTGCTCAGTCAAGCTAGCAGTGGAGAAAAAGAAAGACAAGCTGTTAAATGAACAATACGTTGTTACCAGATGGTGCTTTGGACAAAACCAAACTAATTTGGGTGCTTTGCAAAGGTGAATTTAATTACCACCGAAGCAGTTCATCACTTACACAACACCTGAAGGCAGAGCACCCTGGTGTGGCAGCAACGTTGGAGGAAGGAGGTCCAAAACTAGTTTTATACTGAATAAAGCAGGCTAATATGAGGCTTTTAGAACGCTCATCCCAAAGCCCAGTTACATCCTTGTGCATCTCCTTTTTGTTTCAGTAACAGAAACACAAAACCTTTGGGAAACAAAGCATCCTCCTACACGTTTCACACTGAAGCTTTCACATTTTGATCACCAGATAATCCAGACTGCCGCTGAAGTTTTTCGGACCTGTGAAAGAATTATTGCAGCTTCGGCGATGCTGCTCTCCCATGCCTGGAATACCTCTCGCATCCTCCACTGCTACAGAATTGATGCAGCTGCTCGTCATATTAGAGTATTTACACAACAATAACCTTACCTAATCGCAGGCTACGCTATACTGTCTGCACTGAGTATCCACTCACATCGGCATGCTGAATGCTAAATGATGCGTTGCCCCAACTGTCTGATCACTAGAGGAGTTTTCACAGAGTGATAAAATTCACTTCCCAGATAATCAGTTGATCAGCCCCATGTGTCTAAAAGGTGTATAAAAGATGTGGACGGTGGAGCAAAAGTAAAGCAACCTGTTTTGCTGCATTGCAGTCCTGTGCATCAAGACTGTGTGAATTTGACACCACTCGTCCCAAAATACACGTCAAAAGCAACACAATTATACTTAAAAGACATGACAGAAAATTATGGCTCCTAAAATCTCCTCCATTTCTGCATTCTTGGACCCACGTAATGCTAATCTACTAGCACGCATGGCAAGTTTGGAGACAGCTTAAAAATGTGTGAACTTTGCATAAAAGCCTGAAACTGAAACAATTTAAAGAGACTGTCAGCTTTTTGAGTTAAAAAAAGTGTGGTACAACTTGATAAAGCATGTATATCAGTTCCCTATGATTCCTGAATTATTTTTATTATTTATTATTATCTATTTGTTTAGGCCTGTCAACAAATATTAGCGATGGTTACATCTGCAAACTTTGCAGTAATACCAGTGCAAGCGTCCTCTGGTGCGTGTGGTCACCAATTTGATGCGGCCGTTACCTTTGCTCTCTTCAGCTTTTATCAGTGAATTCAATCTTTTCTGTTTTTTTGACTCTTTTTCCCAAAATGTATCTTTATAAATCATTACAAATGGTGCCAAATCCCTAAAAAAAAAATCATCACACTATTCTTCTCCAGTCAAACTGAGGTTTTTATAAGTATGTTACAGCATTTCTTTCGCAGAGTTTTCTTTTACTGCAGAATTAATGTTACCTTTAATTAATGCTACCTTTGCTGCACATCTCACAGTGGAACACAGTTTGCTGTGTTCCTGCAACCCTTTTCCTGCCTTGTGGGCATCGTTTTTTCTAATTCAGAGAGCGAGGAAGCTGCTGAGAAAATGCCCACGGCTGCTAATTGTTGGCACAAGCTTTAGTGTCTTTCTAAACCTTTTGTTCATTATGAATTTATGCTCTAACTTCCTTCTTCAGAAATCAGTTGCTATCGAGGCGATGCCTTTTAATGGACTAATTAACCCAAATTATTTTGGGAATCTCACTTCTTATGTTTTATGCAGCTTACTTTTCCTTCCACACAAGAATCCAAACTTTTGCAAACAATATTGTAAAAAAAAAAGCAAACCAATATTACCTCACACAAAAGAACAAGATAATCAGCCATATTGCCAGGTATTTTTGTCTGATAACGGTTCTCTTGAACAGAACGGGGATTTGATGCTGATTCTAAAATAAAACCTTAGGACTATATTTAGACTTATTCCAGTCTGCTGGTGTCTTTTTTTTGGCAGCCTTTTTTAAATGTTTTATTGCGTTGTCAGCTGTCATCTCTGTTGCTCTGCTGTGTTTGTAAAATATCCCTTTAATTCCATCCCCTCCAACCCCTCTCTCTGCTTTTTCCTCTTTTTATCAGATAGCAACGGCCTGAGCGAATGTTCCTGTGACAGCGTTGCCTTGAGACAGAGGGTGGCTGCACTGTGAATGTGAGGAAAAGAAAGAGATTACTTCCAGATTGCCCAGGCACCAAAAAAGAGACACTTTTTTTTCATTTCCTACCTGGCCTACAAGGGGAAAAAAATCAAGACTGAGGCAAAGAGTGCTGAGAAAAGAGGGAGGGGGGGGGGATGCTGGGGAAATTACTGGGCACCGTGCAAAGAAGTAAATTGTTTTAGTCTGGGAATGGAACCTGCCTAAAGGGCTGGGCTGAAGCTTGAAAAGTTTCTCAAAGAAAATTGTCAACTATTAAAAAAAAGAGAAAAGCCAAAAAAAAAAAAAAAAAAAAAGAGAAAATAAAAAAAAAAGATTGAACGCGCTGGTAGGTGATGAAGTTTATTTTGTAATTAGAGAGGGGGAGTCAAAGTTTGAGATACACACAGAGATTGTCTTCCTCAGATATTAAGCTACAGTTTCTTTTCAGTCTTTTTTATGTTCTAGTGTTAAATCTTAGTTTTCTAGATGTATTTCAGAAAAAAAAAAGTTTTTTTTTTCTTCCTTCTTTCTTGAATCTTCATGGCCTTAATTTGAAGGGCGCCAGAACCTTTTTACAGAGTTTAAGTCTGACGTCTTGTTGGGAAGGTTAAAAAAGAAAAAAAAAATAAGCAAACCGTCTCTTGGACCTCTATGGGGATGGGGTTCAAAATGCTGGATGAGTTGCTCTAAAGAGGAAAAAAACAAGAATCTATCACATAAGCTGTACAGATTTAATAGAGAAAAGCTTTTTGTTTCTTTTCTTCGTTAGAAGAAAACTTTGATAATTATTATGTCAGAGGTAACTAAGTGTCAGAAGTAAACAAAATGTCTGTTGTCGGGGTGGGTGTGGGAGGGCGATGCGTTGAAGAGATTTTACACAATGAGGAAAAATAGAAAACATAAGAAGACACGCTGCACTGTGGTTGCAGTCTGTTTCAAATGCTGAACTTGTTTGTTTTATGTTTGGTTGGATTTTTTTTTATTTACATTATCATTTTACATGCCGCTGTTGATGACATTAGTGCTTTTTATCGGCCACATTTTACCTTTTTTATGAGCTTTAAGATGTTTTTAGCCCGCTTTGCTTGTCACACTGCAAAAAAAAAAAAAAAAAAAATTTAAAAAGCATAAAATGCAAAGAAAAAAAAGTTAAAAAAATATATAATAAATCCTGGCAGTGAAATAAAACAGTAGATTCAGTAGGAGCTTATGGTTTAAACCAATCAGTGCAAAAGCAATAGAAGAAATTGTTGACAATTTCTGTAGTTTTTTCCTAGTTGTGGATCAAATGCAGCCCATGGATGGCCATTTTTATACCAAAGATGAAGAGACACTCTGAACCAGAGTTTTGCTTTTGTTTTTGTTTTGTTTTTTCCTTTTCATTTTTAAGTTTGGTTTTCTCGTTGTTAATGTTGATGTTGTTGATGTTAATGTTGTTGATGCAGGTGTTGTTGTTGCAGTTGTTGTCATTTGTTTGTTTGCTTCTCCTTTTTTTCTTTTTTCTTTTTCTTTTTTCTTCTTTTTTTTTTTGGTTTGTTTTCTACCTTAATGGCCGGACCAGTCCCACAATCCTTCTCAACATGTTCCTTTTTCCAGAGTCAGGATCATTTTTCATGGTTGTCCGATATCTCTCTCTTTCTGCCACGCACATCCACGCGCACACACATGCAGACTACGGATACTCACATAACACACTTGCAACCTCAATATTCACCAGTGTTTAAATGTTTGACACATGTCTTGTTTCTTTTTAACCTTCCTCTGTGGAGGTTTTGATGCTTTGAGGGTGTGCTTCACCTCTCTCTCTCTCACAGATCCTGCAGGGAAATCGCTAGCTTAGAAGAGAGGAGGAAGGTTGCTGGAAGTGCTCTGAGGTTTTTTCCTCTCTGTGGTTTCTGTTTGTCTCTTTATCTTGACAATTCAACCATTATCAACTCAAACATTTCTCAGCAAAATAAGCTGTTTGCTGCTTTTTTTATTTTTTTTTATTTAATTTTTTATTTTTTTTTATCTTTGTCACTATAGCATCCCAATGCTCAACTTTCCTTGTATCTAAACAATGCGAGTCATATTTGCTGCATCTTTTCATGCAGGTAAGTTATTACTCACTTAGAAAATGACACAGTACAGGCTTTATTACATGAAGAAATGATTGCATAAACTTTATGGCACTCTTCTGATGTTCATTTTTCTGGTTCTCAAAAGTTTTTTTTTTTTTTTCTCGAGTTCTGTGCTTGATTTGTTCGTGCGTTTGAAACATAGCAGCAAGGCACAGTTAGCAGGCTGGAGGAAGGGCATTGAGTAAAATCGCTTTCTATACGTTTCATTTTCTTTTAGGTTCCATTCCTTCTTTGGTATACTTTAGTTTGAACTTATTTGGCTGCAAGTTCCAAAATAACCTGGAAGTCTTCGCGTAGAACGTAGCAGCTTAAACCGTCATTGATCAAATGTAAACTGGGTGGGAGCGCTGACCTAGTGGTCAGAGAGTCAGGCTTTTGCGTCTTGGAGAGGCCCCAGAGGTTGGTGGTTCAAAAATGAGTCTGTCACACAAGACCACAGATTGCTCCATGTGCTAGATGTTGTTGCAGATCATTGGATTTTTTCCTTTTTATTGTATTTTTTATGCATTTACTCTTCCTGTGACGTTACCAGCTGCCGGTTATCTCACTTATGAGACGGCTTACCTTTTGTCCAAACGTGTAAATATGTTTGAAATTGGAAGGATGTCCGCATGACAATGTCTAGGAATGCCTAAATGCTTTTGTTGAGTTGGAAAGTAGTGTTGTCATGGCGCTGAAAGTTAAGATTTGTTGGGCTTAATTTGGGAAGCAAAAGAAAAGAGCTATGCAGAGTTTATTGTATAGCATATTTTTGTAGGCTAAAAACATTGTGCCCCCTGTTAAAGATTTGTAAAAAGCCTCGGAAAAAAATTACTAGACTCTTATTGCCGTGGCAAAAAAGTCACACTGAAATGTAGACTAATCTAATGTTTATTTTGAAAACATTTAAATAGTGGGGAAAACATCTCACGTTAAGAAATAATAGTGGTTAACAACATCACCAGTAGGACATTTATTGTTGTGGCAATCCAAACAACTCTAAACCTCCTATAAAATACGTGTACAACAGTTTCTAAGATAATTCACTTTTTTAATGGTTTAGGGTTTCTAGTATGCTTGACATAGCAATTCATTAAATGTTTCTCCCTGGCGTATGAATATGACTATAAAGCCTATTTCTCTTACTCAAAATGAGAAAGGCAAGAGAACACAATATTTAGGTGCATTTGACGTTTGTTGATCTTCCAAAAACAGGTATTTACCTAAAACAGCCCTAATCTTTAGAACACCATCTAAAACATTTAAAACAGCAGCTACGGTGGCAATCAAGGCTGGATGACCCAAGTTTGTCTTGACTCCAGCAGTCAGCTGTTGACATTTTGTCACCAAGTCTGCTAAACAACCGTTTTTTTAAGGCATGCCCATAATTGTAGATGTAGATTGTAACTGGCTGACGTGGAAAAAGTCATAAATAAGTCAATTTTTGTCCAGTTAAATATGGCCTTTAAAGCCCCAGCATTTATCATAGAGCATTATTTTAACACCAGATTCTATCCACTCAGAGATATTGAATATATATTTCTGGATTCTATAAAACATTTTGTAAAATAGCAACAGTTAGCTGTGGAGATTTTGCTGACAAAGGTTCAGAAAATGCACTTAATGCTTCAAGTCAGAGACAAAACGGATGATCATTCTGATGTTGAGAATAAAATTAAAAACTAGCACAAGCTTTCCATTTCAATTTATTTTCATTTGCAATAATTTCACTGCCAACACTTGAACTTCATTACCTTGCAACTTACATTTAGTCCTTTCCTAAAAGCTGTAAAGCTGCTTCTGTGCAGGATGGGACTGCAACCAGCCCAAAAATAAAACAAATGAACAGAGAAAAGGCTGCTTAAAACTAAGAAATGGTGCCTCGTTGCCATCAGTTCTCCACCATCACTGTGACGCTAACAAGCCACAGCAGAAGTGTGTTTAAAGCCAAAAAAGGGCAAATTGTCCTGAACACCTTCTTGATTATTTGCTCAGTACAGCAGATCTGTGGGAACAAAGTGCGCTTCTCACCAGCCATATCAAGTCGCTGATGGCAGCTCCTCGCTAGCCCTCCTCTCTGGGCGCCGGTTCCACCCCTCGTTACCTCGGCAGGTTGCACCAGCAACCCCCTTTCCTCTGATCCTGTCTTTCCATCCCTGAGCCGCATGAGGTTTTCAGTGACTTCACATCTGTGGCCTGTCCCCTAGGAAATTGTCAGTGGGAGAACAGCAGTTTGTGCCCACACTACAGCAGCCTGCTTGTGTTTTCAGTGTTCGCCCTCCTGCTTTGCCCCAGCTGCCGTGCCGCAACTCTAAAAAAGAAAGACCACTCGCACGTTTTATGCGCCATGGCCATGGCCGGGCTCCTTTCTGCTCTGATTTTCCATCCCTACCTCCTTGTTTGCCTCCTCCCTCTCACAGTTTCTATTCGAGGTTTCTCATCTTTATTAGGTGGTGCAAAAGCAGAACCACAAACCAATTTCAGTCACTCTTGCAATGAGCCTTGACGGACCCAATTTGTCTCCCTCTGGGGCAATAGGATCCACTCCAATGTCCCTCAAAGACCCCTTTTTTTTCCCTGAGAGCGAGAGAGGTGGAGTTCTTTGTTTGGTGAATTGCAAATGAGATCTTTTTTTTCCTTGTTTAGTTGTACTGATGGCCTGCACGTCACTCATCATGCATGTGTACGTAACAATCAAAATAGAACATTTAGTGCCTTTTTACACAGCTTCCATGTTCTCTCAGTAGTATAGCGAATGGAAGAGTCTGCTCAACGGTGCTAAAGATGGAGCTGTTCCATTTGATCAGCATAGGGTTGTTGGAGCTCAACCTAACTCTGTTAACTAGATTGCACAAATGAAGCTGGCCCACAGATGTATCCCTATTTTGTCCCCATTTTGTCCCTACCCACTTTTATTTTGTACCAGTAGACAAACTATTTATATCCATGTTCCTAAACCCTTTCATCTCCGTTTATTTTTCTTAGTAGAGAATTATTTTCATGAAAAAAAAAATACATATAATGAAAAATGGTTATACCTAATGTATTTAATTGTTTTTCAATGTTTGTTTTGTTAACGCGTCCTTCTGCTGATGGGTGTTATTTTATTAAGCCTATAACCACATTACTTCAGACTATGAGCAGGTCAGAGAGAATTCCTGTAATAAGTTATTAATTAGCACTTTGTTGGTATTAAACGTGCGTAGAGTTCCAGAAAAGTCTGGTACAAATCAACCAAAGCTATAAAAGTGAAACATACGGGAGTGGCGAGACAACAGGCCACCCCCTGTTGACTACCAAACAGTAACCAACCGTATGTCCTTTGTCCTAATTCTGGTCTATCGCTCTAGGTCCGCCTAAAATTAGAATTCAGGTATTCAGTCTCCTACCGAATACCTTCTGCCATATTGTTGTCTTTGATGGCTAATACTGGGGCTTAGAGCTCGACAGATGCACAAACTCTGCTCCTGTCCACTATCGTCACCCTCAAACAACATAGCTGCTCTTCTATCTCAGTTTTAAGATAGTTTGTGTCTGAGTCGGCATGCAACTGTGAAGAGCCCCTACTTTTTTTTGTATATGTTACAACTTTTTGCAACGCTATAGCAGAATCAGAGTTCTTCACAGCTGCCGTTCTTATAGTACAGAGAATATTGTGAAGCCTAATAGGACTCATAATGCATGAGTTGCACATCAGAGAGCAGAGTGTCCTACAAATGGCCCGAGATTCAGTCGTAATAGCATTATGAGAAATAGGATTACAAATAGCTAAGAGATTATGTGGAAAAAATGCACAACTAAGAACATCAGCTCTATTTTGCTAATGGAGACTCAAAGAAAGAAAAAGACATTAAGGCAGGTGTTTTGCTACCAATATTTCACATAGATCTGAAAGATTACCCAACAAGCAGAAATGGCTTTTTTTTTTTTTTTCTTAATAGCACAATGGAATAATGTACCTTCTCAGAATACAAATACCTGCTTGGTAAGTCTGCGGAAAGCATGCCTGAAATTTTAAGGAGGCTGTTGCAGAAATGTGCCCCTAGTCAGATCATGTGTCAGCACAAACCAGGAGCTGGCAATACCAGGAAAGAAAGGTAATGGGCAAAGGGAGAGGGCGATCATTAGCTCTTGTTGCTGGGCAGAAGCGGAGTTCAGCGAGCAGTAGTTTCCCTGTTAAGGAGCTACAGATGTGACTAATTTGAACCCTCACTCATTAGGAGTCCACTCGGCTTTCTTGCTCTATCACACCAAATAGCTGTTTTGTTTTGCGCAGAACAACTGATTAATTTGAACCCTTCTATGTCTTCATTATTCACCTTACCGCCACTTTGCAAGAGTTCTTTTTACCCCAGTTAACCTCTTTTGCTTTCCTTTTCTTCAAATCCATGCTGTACGGTGGTGGTGTCAGAACTCATACCTCAAGGGCCGATGTCCTGTTTTAGACGTCTCCCTGGTTCACCGTGCCTGAACGAGGTGAAAGGATGATTCATGTTCCTGCAGAGCTTGAAAAGAAGTGTAAGAGCTAACTCAGCTATTTGAATTAGCTGTGGTTGACCAGTTGCTGTGGTCATAAGAGTTGGGTTGTTGTCTGAGCATGGAGTACCGGTATTGTTTGGAAAAGCCGAACTAGTCCTTTTATAGCCAAAGCAACTTACCACTCATTACTGATTGTGTTAATGGTGTTAATCGGCTGGATCTTAATGGCCTAGCGGTACCATGAGAGGAGGGAGTTGGATGTGGCAGCATCAAGCGTTTTTTTTTCCGATGATGTGGCTCAGTTGACGTTTTGGGGCAATAACCTTTGTTGCGAGCAGCTCACAGTCGAGTATGAAGAGGCCAGTGAAAAAGATACAATGCTGCCTGTTGGTTGGAGTTAAGTCTATGAGTCAAGAATCTCAATTCATGTTCAAGATTGATGGTATGACAACGCAGTAGATGTATAGACCAGAGGTGGGGGAAATTCTGGTCCTCAAATTTTGTTGCGTTGCTAGTTGCATACCGCCTCCTCCAAACCTGACTCAAATAATTATGTAATGACTTGACTTTTCACCCTCTTCTGTGATAGCCTGCTAGTGGTCTATTCATTCAAATCATTTAATGTTGCTAGGTAGAAAAACATCTAAATATTGTAGCACTTGGGCCCTCACATTCAATAGAAATTGTAAGCCCTGGGATAGACTGACTGAGCTCTCATCTACAATAGTGTGTCTAGTGTTTGGATCTGGTGCTAAGAAAAAAAAGCTGAATCCATCTATATTGTAGTGTACAGTCGTGAGGTGTGGATAATGACTGAAAGAACAACATTCTGGATACAAGCAAGCGAAACGAGGTTCAGTCGTACTGTGGCTGGAATCAGCTGTAGATATAAGGTGAGGATCTCAATCAGCCGGAGGGAGCTCAAAGGAAAGTGTCTGATCCTTCCCATCAAAAGGAGTCAATTAAGATGGTATGGACAGAAAAAGAACAAGAGCCTGGTTACAAGCAGCTGAAAACAACTTTTTTTTGATAGCTTACCTTTAGACACAGGGGTAATATTACCACCACCCAGTGGTGACTGATAGCAGTTCACCCTGAGCCTGGTTCTGCTGGAGGTTTCTTCCTGTCACTACAGCCATGCTCGTTATGAGAGATTGCTACAAAGTCAACGACAGAATGAAAGCGACTGTCCGTTATGGCTACCGTTGTGGAGTGAATGCTTGTGACTCCATGTAATCTCCTTAGATAGCAAACCTTTTAACCAATTTGAATGATAATGTGAATTTAGCTGCGTTGCTTGATAACTAAGATAATTTGGGGATCAGGATGTTGCACTGGTAAGAGACTGTTGGGAAGAAGCCGAACGTTCTGCAGGAACTAGAAATTAGCTCTGGGAAATGCATTAGTATCCATATGATCGGGGTGGTTGAATGGATGTTTCTACCCTTTACCTGTTAGTATTGAAGTGCTATAAAGTAAAGTTTATGCAATCATTTTTAAAGGAATTTTAATAAGAAGGTATTTCATGTTATAAACAAAGGACCCAACTTGCGGTAATGCCGTAAATCTCACCAAATGCCCTAAAGTTAATTTGCCAACCAGAGGCAAAAGACAATGGCAGCATTACTAGAGCAGATTTTGTATCCATACCTGAAGAAATACAGATCTTTGGTCTACATTCTGTGTCTTCTCCGTGTGTCCGTCCATCGAGACAAGGTGCTTTTTTTCCACTGCCTTTAAACACAATCCCTCCTTCACTTCCTCATCTGTCCGAATCACTGCCACCCCAGTCTCATCGCTCCACTGACATTATTCCGTGTTTCACTCAGTTGGGAGACTCTCCTGGATCCGTCCTACGCGAATGAAGTCGTAGCCATTCCTCATTGATCGCCATGTGTTCGCAGAACCAGGAGTTCAGAGTTCCTCTCGCCGTAGAGTGTCAAGGAGAACCGTGGCTCAATAACTCACTTTCGTACAGTCACAGTTACACATAATGCAGTGGGAAGATTGCTCAGACCGTCACCCCCCCCCCCCCTTGCTAAAGCGAGGCCCTGGGCTTTTAATTGATGCTTCGCTCCACCTTTGATGAGAGCTATCGATTCGCTGCAGAACCCCCGGAGCTCCAGCCAGCTCACACACACACACACACACACAGGCCTCATGGAGTTCAAACAGCTCTACAAGAAAAGGTAAAATCTGATAATTACTAGGAAATATTTTAAGGAATCCAGCACAGAGAACTATTTATTAGGTCAGCAGAGCGGTTTTTCATTACTTCTTGTGTTAGCTTCGCTTACTTTTTCCGTTTTCAATTTTCTTTGTTTCAGCGCTGAGGAGGACATGGTCATGCGTCTCACATACACACACACACACACACACACACATACACACACACACACACACACACACACACACACACACACGGGCGCTGCTTGGTGTGTGCAATCTTTGAGAATTTATCTGTACATCTGTGGATGTTAGGAATTGACTTGGGTTTTATGAGTTGTTTTTTTCTCTCTGATGAAGCTTTCAATAAAAAAAGGTGGGAAAAAGCAGAAGGGGTGCGTATTTCTTTCTTCCTGTGATTGTTATATCAGATACTTGAGCCTACAAGAACTGCTTTCCTCCTTGTTTCTTCAGAGTTTCCTTGCCAGACTGATGGTCCAAGCAAAACATTCATGCAACTTATTCATGCAGATGGCGTGCAAAAATGTAGATCTCAATATATGAGAAACGAAACATGTGAACTCATCAGTTATGTTCAAAACATGCCCAAGTCCTTCTCATGAACACTATTGCTGTGATGATTTTTAGATTTATTAGGTCTCCAAATAATACAATTAAATAATAATTGTATTATTATTTAATTGCATGAGTTAAATAATACAATTAGCCGCAACTTGAAATATTGTCGAGTGTGTTAACACTCAACAATCATGTTAAAACAGGTTAAGACACGAGGAACTTGCTATGATTGAAGTAGTATATTACTGATATTTTTGGAGCATAGCTTTAGAAAAATAGCTTTAGCAAAAATTATATTACACTTATTATTGCCTGTTTAACATGACATAGCTCTTATGTCCTTTAAGTCTCCTTCCTGGTGGTCCTTCATGACTTCTTCCCCAGACACACATGCTGATAGCGAGCTGAGTTCTGAGACTCAGATTGTTTTATTATTCAAAGTGGGGAACTTTCACAGATCTAAAACCTGTGCCAGAACTAACAGCTTAAAGGTCTTAGAGTCCACTGTTGCTGTATGCTCCTCTAGGCGGAGTGAATGCTGCAAGTCAACGACTCCGTGCAATCTGCCGGGTTTCCTTAGATGGAAAGCTTTTTAACCAATCTGTTTGGATGATTTAAAGAACTGCCTTCGTAAAGTGCCTTGAGATGACGTGTGTTGTGAATTGACGCTGCAGAAATACACTGAACTGAAGTAGAGTGACATCCAAGCAGGCAGGACTACTACTGAAGCAAAAGGCCGACCATCGCTCCAGCTGAAAGAGTCCAAGGTGGAAACCACATGAGCAGAGAGAAGCTGGTACAGTGAAAGTGAACAGCCATGTCTGACCCAGTTCTGGTGCCAAAAGCTGATGGATCATGGTCTGATCCCTCCACAGGCTCAAGTAGGTATGAGAAGTAAGAATTCATAAAATCGATTTCTGTCTGCTTCTGAGAGAACCTCATAACCTCCTGATAAACCTTGAGTTGCTTTCACACCAGGATTGTCCACAGAACTGGTTGCATTTGGGCCAGGAATCTCAAAGAATTTCACAGTACCATTTGGTTTTGTCCACTTTCAAATCCCATATCTGCAAGCAGACCAAACCACCACGACGGTGTCATGCATTATCGGCAGCCGTTCATGTTGCACAAAGCTGTAAGGCAGCAGGCAAGTATGGTAAGCTGTTTTAACATTTAATCAAAGAACAAAGCCCTCTCTAATTTTTATGTGAATTAGAGGTGTCTGACAGGAGTATTAATTTAATTTCAGCCATGCAAAAATGTTCATTCTAGATGGCCAGAAACATTTTGTGGATGGGTGCAGCTGCAAAACCGATACACTTGAATGAAAAAAAGGTGACATTTATCCTTAGGGAAATGATGATTAAAAAATTGCTGAAATGCAAGTAGTGAATAGAAAGGTCAGTCTGTGCATCACAATTTTCATTTTTACTGGGAAGATCTGATTAATGGACATCTATAAAAGAACCCCCTGCTTGCCACAAGATAGACAGGACTCTATCAGCATGTTCTGTGTGTATGAGAAGAATGCAGCAGTACAGGGGAAAAATGCAGGACAGACTATGACAAGCTGCTGTGGTTACGTAGATGCCAAGTAAAGATTTAAGTTTCCAGGTCACAAAAATGTCTCTAACTGAAACGTTGAAGAGAGACATTTTTTAACCCCCTTTGGTTCCCTTCAGGTTTCATTGAATAGTCCCATTGCTGTCTGACTGTAATGAAACCGCACCAGGGTGCACTTCCATGTGAAGCGACATCCATATTTTCAGTCCAGATGAGCTTTCACACCTGGCCAAACCAGGCAGATTAGCCGAGAAGCCGAGTCCATTTAAAACAGCTCTGCTGTGAAAGTTCCCCTAGATTTTATTCAGTTGATTTAATCAATTCCAATTTGTAGATAAGTTTGAAAATTCTTGTGTTCTTACTTTTTTTTTTTTTTTTTTTTTTTTATTCGAACATGATACAAATATAAAAATAAAATAGTGCACAGTAACAAGAAGTGCATAAGAAAGAAGAGAAAATACAGATTTTTGTTTCAGTTAACATATCATGCTCAAAATGGGGTAGGAAGAAGTGAGAACTTATAAACTCCTACCCCTAAACACTTGAGACTTTAGAGTCATACTGTCATTAAAAAAAAATCAAAATCAAAGTGGCAGTTAGAAGTAACAGTTACTAATATTTACCTATACATTTTCCCATTTTATGCTGGTTTATCTTTCTAAACCCTTACACCAAGTTATTATCTTCAATACACACCTTATTGCTTTCTGTCCCCATGTGTGTATCTATTGAAAATTACCTCTTTGTACTTTCTTTTGAATTGTGTTAAACTATTGCTTTGTTTTAAATCTTCATGTAACTTATTCCATAACTTTACACCTTTAATTGAAATACAGAAGCTTTTCCTTGTTGTTCTAAAATTGCGGATCTTGAAGATTGAGTGACCCCTTAAGTTATACCCCCCTTCTCTTTCAGAAAACGTGCTCTGTATGTGCTCAGGTAACAACTTTTTTGATACCTTGAACATAAATTGAGCCATTTTAAATTCTACAAGCTCGTCAAATTTGAGAATTCTGGATATTATGAAGAGCGGGTTTGTATGCTCATAATAACCGACATTATGGATGATTCTAATGGCGCGTTACCGGATGTAAAGAGCTCTTGTAATTAACTCCCCACACTTCACAGCAATATGATAGATATGGTAAAATCAGAGAGTTATATAGAGTATGAACTGATTTAGCATTCAATACATGTCTAGCTCTAGCCAATATGGATATACTTCTACTGAGTTTACTCTGTAAATGTTGAATATGAGGTTTCCAACTGATTTTGTCATCTATTATTAAACCGAGGAACTTATTAGCAAAAACCCTTTCTAGAGTTACGTCCTCTATTTGAACTTGAATTTCAATATTTTTATAACAGTTCCCAAAGACCATGAATTTCGTCTTGTCCAAATTTAGAGATAATTTGTTATGGTCAAACCATATCTTTAACTTACTAATCTCTGAAGTGACTGCTGAGAGAAGATGCTCTAAATTATCTCCTGAGGCTAGAATATTTGTGTCATCCGCGAATAAGATAAATTTTAATACATTGGACACTTTACTGATATCATTTATATAAAGATTAAATAAAACTGGTCCCAATACTGATCCTTGTGGTACTCCACAGACAGTCTCCTGCCAATCAGATTCCACATCTCCCAATTTCACAAATTGTTTCCGGCTCTTTAAATAACTCCTCATCCAGTCAGAAACTACTCCCCTAATTCCGTAGCGTTCTAATTTTTTTACTTTGTTGGGGGAGCCGTGGCCTATTGGCTTTAGAGCAGGGCACTTGTGTCCTGGAGAGGCTACAAGTTCCTGAGTTTCTATCCCACAGACTACCACTCTGAGTCCCTGAGCAAGACCCTTAGCTCCCAGAATGGTCCCCAGGTGCCACACAATGGCAGCCCCCGCTCCCTAAAAAAGGGACGGGTTAAATGAAGAGAAACCATTTCCTTTGGGATCAATAAAGTACGTAGAATAACATTAAAAATGTTCATTAGTTAGTAGATGCTAGTTTAATCAAATATTTGAGTTTAGAGTCTGTCAGGGATTAGTTTTTGCAAATTGTTCCTATAATATATTATTAATAAACCCTGAGAAATGACAAACTGCATATTTTCTTATTTTACTTGCAATAAATATGGCTCAAAAGGGTAAGTAAAAAATTTAATATTTATCCCTTCTGCTAGATTGTGTCACTGCTTAACTTTTGACCCACTTAAATAATTTAAAGTGGCTGAACACGGCTACAATGTTTTATTCTTCATAGAAACTATTATTACGCACAGAAGATTCGCGCAGAAAGAAATCTTCGTGATAGCCTATTATCTATATGACTAAATCACAGTGGGAGGCAGGAAAAAGGCCTGTTATTATCATCCGAGCTGACGGCACCTGCTGCGCGCCGACCTTGAGCCCTTAGATCCTCTCATAATTACAGCCCTCACAAATGGAGCTAATACATTTCAATAGGATTTCCTTCCTGCAGCTCACATAGACTTGACTGCAAGTAAAGTGCTCATAATCAAAGACGAGGGAGAGTCTGGGGTAGGAGAAAAAAGTGGATCAATGG
Organism: Fundulus diaphanus; assembly: GCA_037039145.1. NCBI lineage: Eukaryota > Metazoa > Chordata > Actinopteri > Cyprinodontiformes > Fundulidae > Fundulus > Fundulus diaphanus. The sequence continues at coordinate 39,112,943 of CM073135.1, forward strand.
CAATCAATCCTCTTCTTCACTCTCATTTAGGCACAATCAATTGCTGTCCTTGTCACCTCCTTGGTTGCCTGTACTGTCAATACTCGCAGCTGCACAATAGCCGCTGTCTGGGATGTCTCTACAAGATCAAAGCAACAAGACCAGTACTCCAATACGGCCTAATGGAGAACAATTGACTGCTGAGCTCGGATTGGGTGTCAGGAGTTTCTGCCTCTCCCCTTCGTCTTGCTAATCTGTGGATATGCAGAAGCGCCTCGCCCTTCCACGAGACGATCGACCGCGTGGTTCCCTTTCCAGCAGCATTCTGAGAGACGCTGTGATTTTTCCCAGCTTCACACTTTATGGCTGTGAAAATGCAAGTGGGATCCTTTTTATCGAGTGAAATGCCACAGATTGAATCTCACTCCCCTGCCTTGCAGCCGAGCAGCCTGCCTCCTTATCAGGGCTTGTAGAGATGTAGCGGCAGAGCGCCACAAGGGTGCAGCAAACCAACACAGATGTTATCTGGCGTGTGGATTTCACAGAGGAGGCAGGAACCCCTCCCCATCTCCAGCGTGCACACAGAGGCACATCCACACTCTGGATACAGATCAAGGGCACATCCACCAGGGTAAGCTCAGCACAACAACGCAGCCTGTCTTTCCAATGAGCTGAAAATACACAAAGATTAGGACGAAAGAGTCTGGAAACACATGAAATCAAGCTTCCTGACTGATGTGAAATTATATGGGATAAAAAAGGCTCTTTTAGATGCGCCGCGCTGATGATAACCCCTGCTGTGATGCCGCATTTCTGATTCCAGTAATTAGCTGGAACGGCTGCTTTGGATGGAAAGGTAGTCAATTTGCCTGCACAAATGATCCATGTGGGCCTCTGGGATGCAGAGATTTCTGATCACGGGGGGCTTGAACACAACTGATTTAATTACATCCCAGCATAAAGTGGTTACATTTGGTCATGGGAAGTGGGACCTGTAATAAACATGAGCGTGCAGTAGTAAACTGAGCAAACGTGATCAACAGCAGTCATCGCTAAATCTTGTTCAAATTTCACTCTTGCAGGTCTAAGACATCATTAGATGAGTAACATATTAACTGAGTGAAAAATTTGAAATTAGAGCTTACTAATAGTATCATGCATGCTAAATACCCTCAGGTATTTTTTTTATACATCCCTGGCAAATAAAGCTGATTCTAATAAGTGTTTTGTGTAATAATACTCCTTAAACGTTAACGGTTGTTGGCGTTGCAACCACCAACTTCCATGTACAGCATTTTATTTGGATTTTATATTAGTGACCAGCACGATGTTGATTGGGAAATGAAAGAGAAAGGATGTTTGTTTTGTTTTGAATAGCCTAGCAAAACAGATTTTTTTGAAAAGTGTGGCATGCATTGGTTGCTACACCTTTTACATTTATGTCCCTTAAAGAAATTTGACTTCATCACAAAAACATTTCTTGGTCAGTCTTTTTACCCTCAAAATACCGTGCGTTTTCTGGCATATGCTGACAAATTGGCTGTTTTTTGTTTGTTTTATAACAGCAGATCCTCTAAGAATGTGATGTGGATGAAAAGTTTTCTATTATGTATGGTATTATGTTTTTTTAAACGGTGTAGGGGAGATATTAGTTTTTTAAAAACCATGCTACGTGTGTACTAGGCCTTTGTCGTCAAACTAATGGGTCCTTTCTCTTCAAAGGACCCATTTTCTAATTCAGACTGAAACTTTTTCTTTTTCTCGTGACCTTTAAAACGTTATCAAAGGTGCCCTGGTCCTGCCAGGGCTTCCATAATTCTCTGAGGGCTGTCCAACTCCAATTCTTAAGGGGCTGCAGAGTTTAAATGCTTCCCTGCTTTAACAGCCTTAGCTTTTCTTCAAGCGCTGCAGCAGCCTAATGATGAACTCTCATTTGATTGAGCTGCGTTTAAAAGGGGGCGTGTCTAAAAGCCCTTGAAGACTGACTTTGGACAACACCGCTCTAAATGAACGCCATCAATTATCCTCGACTATTAAAAAGGCAATGATATCCTAAAGCGGGATGTCATCTGTTCAAGGTTTCTCCACAGTGCATCAAGCTTTGTGTGAATGTTGCCTTGTCCTGTTCTCTCTGCCCCCAAGCGGGCAAAAATAAATAAATAATAAAAAAAAGCCTGCAAGCTGCAGCTATAAATCTACGTAACGTTTCACCTGTGTTGAGCGGATGTGCCAGGAAACAAGGTGCAAATGTGTTTGCCAGATGTGGCCCTGCAGCCAGCGGAACAACAACACGGATGTCTTGCCCCTCTTCCACAGCAGAGCTGCATGTGGCGACGCACTCACTCAGACGGCGGCTCCGTTTCAATATTCGCAAGATAAATTACACTTATTGTGCTCCGGGAACACAATAATCATTGTCATTGAAGTTTTCAGCGACATCGGGGGAACAATTGTATCCCAGGAGATGCTAGCGGGAAAGGCCTGAGCGAGAGGTATTGTTCCCCAGGTGGCGTTACGCACTGGGTCTGTGACGAGGGCCCGGTCCGCTCCCACAACAACGAGGGTTTTTTATTCAGGATGTGAGGAAAGCTCAGGAGTTTTGCGTGAAGCCCCCCGGGACACAATGATGTAATGCATCGACTTCAAAATAGCGTTAAAATCATAATATTGACAGATTCAAATATGGAAAGGTGGCTTGCTTGGCTCATCCTAAATCACCATACGTTGTCTTATTATTAATTATGAAAGCAACACCTGCTTTGTGTTCGTTAAGACCTTAAAACAGCCATGCAACATTTAGAGACGTGTCTAGCACGCCGGATTCAACGAGCTGAGTGACCTCCTCAGCAAGCAGTCAGGTTCTATTGAGTGCTAATAATGACCCGTGTATTTGATTCAGGCGTGTTCAAGCAGAAACGCGTCTAAAAGTAGCAACACTGGAGTTTGAGACCCGAGTTAAAACACCAGGTGTGAAAATAAAAAAGACGGTGAGAGCAATCCGAGTAGATTTGGGGGTTCAGGTGAGTTGATGAACTCATAGTATTTGGTTTTATACTAGAGTAGAGTTTAAGATTTTTTTCCCCCATTTAAACTGATTGGACTGGTTTGGTTGGAAGCTGTTTTTTTCACCATCTGAACATACTAAACTGTTCAAAGTTGCAATCAGTTCTACATGCTTCACAGAATAATAAAAACAAGTTTTCTAATCTTGTTCTCTGCTTGTAAAAACTTTCTGCGTTATCCTTGCCAAAGGCCCTCATTTGCTAAACCCGTCTTACATTTTTCCATGACTTCAGATTTGGATTCTAAATGATTCAGAGAAGAAAGAAGACTTCTAGCTCTCGCACACCTTTGGATCTCTCAGGTGAAGTCTTTAACTGATGCTACCTGCTGCCTTGACTGCTTGTTTTCATACAGGCAAAGTATTCATTTACCTCTGAGCTTGTCACACGTTGACATTACTACAACAAAGTGGGGAATATTTAATGTGATAGACCAACACAGAACAGTGAGAAATAAAAATCTGAAAAGGGTGACACACCTTTTACATTTAGCCTTCCTGAAACCACACATTTTAAAACCACTTTAGATTTATTTATTTTTTTTGCAATTTCAGCTGCAAGTATTCTGGGTATTGTATCTACCAGATTTGCACATGTAGAGACTGAAATGTTTGCACATTTTTCTTTATAGCTCAGGTTCAGGTTGGATGGAGAGTGTCTGAAAATTGCTAAATAATTTCAATCTGGACTTTGACTTAGTCATTCTGACTCATCTTTGATGAGCGCTGGTAATGAAGCATTGATTTGATTCAGATGATATGTCGAACCACAGGAACTTCTGATGCAATGTTCGCACTGCAGGTCTAACGACTCAATTCCAACTCTTTCCGAGAACCGGTGGTTTTCCACAGTATAATTAAATGCAACCTCCATCTGACTCCAGTCTAAACGTTCAACAACCGTGGCGTTCCCCACCAGCACAGGTGCAGGTGTGATCTGGTACGTCGGAGGGAATTCAACATGACTTAATAGTGTCCTGATGCATCTCAATAATATATATATATATATATATATATATATATATATATATATATATATATATATATATATATATACAGGACTGTCTCAGAAAATTAGAATATTGTGATAAAGTTCTTTATTTTCTGTAATGCAATTAAAAAACATGAAATGTCATACATTCTGGATTCATTACAAATCAACTGAAATATCGCAAGCCTTTTATTGTTTTAATATCGCTGATTATGGCGTACAGCTGAAGAAAACTCAAAAATCCTATCTCAAAATATTAGAATATTTCCTCAGACCAAGTAAAAAAAAAAATTATAACAGCAAAACAAAATAAAACATTTGAAAATGTCCATTAATGCACTCAGTACTTGGTTGGGAATCCTTTTGCACAGATTACTGCATCAATGCGGCGTGGCATGGAGGCAATGAGCCTGTGGCATTGCTGAGGTGTTATGGATGCCCAGGAGGCTTCAATAGCGGCCTTTAGCTCATTTGCATTGTTGGGTCTGGTGTCTTTCAGCTTCTTCTTCACAATACCCCACAAATTCTCGATGGGGTTCAGGTCAGGGGAATTGGCAGGCCAATCAAGGACAGTAATGCCATGGTCAGTACACCAGTTACTGGTGGTTTTGGCACTGTGGGCAGGTGCCAGATCTTGGTTGTGCAGCGTTTCCTGCCACATTTCCCCCTTCCAACACACTTTTTGTGAATGTGCTTTGAAACTGCACTCTGTGAACAGCCTGCTCTTTGAGAAATTTCTTTTTGTGTCTTACCCTCCTGATGGAGGGTGTCAATGATGGTCTTCTGGACAGCAGTCAGATCAGCAGTCTTCCCCATACTTGTGATTTAGTTTACTGAACCAAGCTGAGTGTTTTTCAAGGCTCAGGAAACCCTTGCAGGTGTTTCGAGTTAATTAGACGATTCAAGTGATTAGTTGAATAGCCTACTAGTATACTTTTTCACGATATTCTAATTTTCTGAGACAGTCCTGTGTATATATATATATATATATATATATATATATATATATATATATAATGTGTTTTGGGGTTTGAATTTAACTGGGACATCATGTTTAGACAATAAACACCTAGTTTTCTCTGAAACTCTGGCGAGACACAGAATGACTTCAGGTCTGGCTCTAACCAGCAGTCATTTTTAATACATTATATATAAAGTTTACATAAGAGGATGTAAAAAGGGGCAGGTCGGCTTTCCTGGATTGTGACGTCTCCGTCTCAGATGAAATCAGTTGGAAACTGAGGTGTGCCGCATATCCACCCACACAGAACAGCACTTGCAGTTTGACTCCCATCACCCACTGGCGCATAAGTTAGGATTCCTCGCGACTCTATCACAGAGCGAACAACGCCCCCACAAACTCAGGAGCCAGCGAGATGGAGAAATCACACGCAAGGCAGACCCTAGAGTAACGAGGTTGTCCCACCTGGGCTTTCCTCATAGCACACAAGCGACCCAAAGAGGACTCCAGGCAGCCACCGGGTGAAAAGGAGGACCCCGAACCCATACCAGCAGTCGTCCTGTATGCTGCTGTGGGAGTTATACTATGTATTACAATGCTGAAGACTATGTAATTTAGCGTGAAACATAGTTTAAGATTTAAAAAAATAAAAACATTAACACCTCTCTGAGTCAGATAACCACTGGTAACTGATTTACCAGGCATTAATACAATAATTTCTCTAAAGATCATGTAAAGTTTAGATTGTCAAACTCTAGTACTCCCACATAAAAAGCAGAGAGATAACTGGTGTTTACGCTCCGCTTTGAGATAAGATCATTTCCAATCCAAGCAATTGTTAGGGTTCATTAAAACATCTCATTTTTTAATAACTGTAGTAAGGAAAATGAAATGTGTTGCCGTTTCAGAAAAGCACATAGTAGCTTAAGTTCTCATTGGGCCTTTTAAGGAAATCCAATCTCAATCGCTCTGAAAATGCATATCATTGTGCCCTGGGCTGTTGCTGTTATTAAATACACCCTTTATTTTTATTTAATTTTTTTTACATTCATAACTGAATACGCACCAGGTTGGAACCGTCTTTTCATGCAAAATCTCAGCAGTTCAATATGTCGGTCTATTACAAAATCTCAACACAAAATTCACAGAAGTTTGCTGCTACACTGCGACAAAATGTGCTATGGACAACAATGGATGCTTTTGTCGGTATTTGGGTCCCTCTAACAACATGAAGGCACAGCTAAAGCTGCCACTTACTGACAGTTTTGTCTCAACCCGCCGCGATGAACTGGTTCCTCCAGATACAATATGCAAACTGCTGCATGAGCGCCATAGCTGAGGGCAAAACTCATTCCTCAGCAACTGAAGATGTTCCTCTACATAATGCAAAAACAAATCAGAAAGCAACTCCTCCTCGCCCTGTGTTTCAGGGGCGAATGAAAAGTTAATGCAAGGCAATACACAGTCTTCAGAGATGATGCAAAATTTACACCGAAGCGGATCAAAAAGGAAACCGAGGAAATGGGGGACCATGAGGGCTGCAGGATGAGGTCACCATCACCCTCCCAGGCAGGGTGCAGGTGGATAAACAGCCCTGTGGTAACAGGAGGAGGACCACACATGCTCTGGAGGAAAGCGTGTATGTGGAAATTGCTCAAGATATGTGGTCCTAGAAATGGAAATAAGCCACCAACATGGGAGACAGTGAAACGAAGTAGGAGCAACGCCCTCCTGCCCTTCCAGGAGTAATCTATATGTTGGAGAATATGATGCAAAAAGATTAAAATCAAACACTGCTGTGTGCATATTTAACCCCGGTTTTGAGATGTGGCTTAAATCTGCACATTTTAATGCAACTAGGATCAGATTGGAATGTATAATTAAATTTCAGTCTGTCTCTATGAATGGATTGATCTAATTATATAGTTCTGTATGTAGCTTTGATCTGTTGGTTTTGTATTATGCTTTGAAGTGGCATTTGCCGTGTATTGGTGCTATACAGACTAGCAGAATTCAAACTGCTATTAAACTGTTGGTGTTAGTGCAAACTTTCATATTGTTGGATAATGTCTCACTTGTAATTGTCTTCATCGGGGTGCGTTCTCCTCATCTTTCAGCTGGGTAACCTTTTGCCCCTTCGCTGTGCACTCTTAGTGAAAGAATGGAGCGCATAGGGCAGATGTCGTGCCCTCTCATGCAAAACATAACAATGGAAGGTGTGCATGGATAAGACCGACAAGCAGGGGAAATACCGCGGTATAAATACCCGAGTAGTGCTGCGTCTGAACCGGTGAAAGGCCGGTGTTGACTGACTGAGGTGGTGGGTCTGCAGAGGAGCGAAGACAACGCGGGCCAAGAAGAAAGTGCTGTTAATTCTGGGTCAGTACACTTCCATAGCTTACGTAGGCATACAGAATGAAAACATTATCATTGTATAAAAGGATTTTCTTTTTCAGTTTGTAGTGTTGTGTCACACACGCAATGAAAAAAAAAAGAAAAAAAAGCTGTGTATGACGGGTAGGGTTTTAGTTCTGAACATTTTCAAGTTTTTGTCGGGGGGGGGGAAAAACAAACTAAAGGTTCCCTGACAATTACAAGTGGGAAAATTGGGAATTTCTCACCTACCTGGGTTCACAATCCAGTATGGCTGCATTACACACAAAAACTGGTTATTTGTACTAATCTCATTCTATTTTCCATACAGTTAGCGCTCAAAACCTTCGGCAGATATGTTGATACGGTGCTTTAAAATGAGAAAATTAACTTGTTGCTGATAGCAGTTGGACTACTTACTGAGCACATCAATGAGTAAATCTTAACTTCACTTCCTCCACTGCCTGCTCCTTTGAGTGGTCTATGTTGAAGCCAAAGATCAATGTGCTGTTTTGTTTTGTGGCACAAGGTGACCCCAAAGAACCCAGAGAATAGGATGCCGGTCTTATGTTTATGGAGATTTACTAAGGGTGGGGGAACAATGGGGAGGACGATCATAAGCAACACAAGTGCAATGGAGAAATGGTAACACTATGGAGGGATCTGGCAGGAAACAGACCAAAAAAGGAGAATTTAAACACTACAAAGGTGATTACGGGTAACCAGGTTGGATGAGTATAATCCCCAGAAGGCATGGAGGAAAGCATGTCTGAGATCATAGCCTGAGAAGCTAAGGGAAAAATAATTAACAGGAAGCATTGATGGAAATAACACAGCGGGAAACACAAAACGAGTCCACAAATAGAAATACACAATGAAATCCAAAATAACCCCGCTGTATGCAAAACTGACAACAAAGCTCAAAGTCTATACGATTGTGACATGTCCTCAATTAATTCATCTAAATGAGTTTTAGTGCTCATTAGCCCTGTTACCTTGAGGCAAGAAGGTCCCGTGTTCAAATCCTGGCTGGAGGCCTTTCTGCATGACGTTTGCATGTTGTCCCTGTGCATGCATGGGTTCTCTGACCTACTCTGGTTTCCTCTCTCAGTCCAGGAAGCTTAACTAAGACTATATGGTATCTCTCTTGTCCACAGGGATGTGGGTGTGCGTGCGTGAATGAATGGTTGGTGGTTCTGTCTGCCTCTGTGTTGCCATGTGATGAACTGGCAACCAGTCTACGTTGCCTTTTTGCTCAATGACCTCTGATGAAAGGAACCAGCAATTCACTGCCCTGTATGGATAAACTGGATATAATGGATGGATGGATTTTTACCTTGGAAAACTAATGTCAAAAATTCTTCTGAGTATCACTGAAGGAAGCTGAAGTACCACCAGTGGTGCTTGTATGAAAGTGTGAGAAAAAAAAAAAAGTCATATTTGGTCTAATGTCAACAGAGCTACGGCATATAGCACAGTAAGAATTTAGTTTTTGCTTTTTGTCTGTGTGAGTACAGAGGAAAGCAGCTATCAGCAGAGATTAACTGTCTCAGGAATTTAAGCTGTCTCTGCTTGTTTCCACTGAAAGATTTTCATTTTTTTTTTCCTCTTGGAGACTTTTTGTGGAGCAACGTTCCCATTGGAGCGTGCTGTTAGAGTAAAACATCAAATGGGTAAAATGCAGTAGTTTATTATGTGCCATATTAATGGGGGAGGCACTGTCTGACCAACTGTTATGGACACGGTGGACGTTGTCCTTAAGAGGAAGGGGCCTGATTTGGGAACTTTTTGATCTCATCTTTGTTTTTTGTTTTTATATGTTATCTTCCCATGTTCCTATCTTGGCCTTTAGTGTGTCCTGGAGTCATTTCTTGAAAAAGGGTCCTCCTTGGGCCCTCATTGGGTTGTCGCAATGCAGAGAGGTGAGTTCCCGAATGGGTATTACTTGTTGGAAACTCAACCAGGAGCTAAGCTGAGAATCTGAGCGGTGAGACTTCAATAAGGAATCCAGCTAATTTTGTGGTTGGTTGATCAAAGGCACAAAAAGACCTGGAGTAAGTCAACCAAAATCACGAGGACAGCAGTTGGTATCGCTAGATTAGCACAACCAAGTTGGCCAATCTGGCAGCACTGGGGGAGGTTTTCTGGTTGTTTTAAGTGTGGCTTGATGGAAGTAGGTTGGCTCAGAACAGAGCAGGTCTTTTTAAGTTGTTTTTAAATTGATTTTTTGGAAATTTAAGCAAAGAAAATGCCAAAGCAGTTAATTTTTTTATGAATATAATGACCCTTGTTTTAGAAATCAGTGTTATACTGTATGTTTAGCATTACATGTACTTTTTTTTTTTACAGCAGATGTATGACTCAGATGGGCCATGGCGTGAAACAAGGTTAAAATAAGACGTCTCTGCTCATCCTTGTGGGGCGGGCAAAACACATAGGCTTATTCTTTCAGTGTCAGTTGATAAAGGTTTTCTAAATTCACCATTGTCAGAAATATTTGAAAATTTGTTTTTTTAAATCTCCCTTTGTATAATGCATTTTCTCAGCGGTGAATTAGGAGTTTGTGTTTTATTGCAGCCGTATGCTCTAATGGGTCTTTGTAAAACTAAGGAAAATAAATAAAAATGAAACAGAATGCACTTTTATTTTGTGAAGGAAGACCTTCATCTGCGCTTCCGGACCACGTGGACATCTGCTGGGCCCAAACTTTCAGCTCTTTTAAAGCTTTGCTGTGAAATACCTGCACTGTGTAGGAGCTCTGTTCCATAAGAGCCTTACGTTGTTGACATATTCGAGCCGGTGTGGTTTTCATAAGATTGAATACATGGTATACCTTTATTTTGTTAGTCTGTTTCAAGCAGGGTCAGTGTATTTTCCTTGCATGTAGTTTATCCCTAGGTTACGTTGAGAACAAGTGAGAGATGAAGGGGACTATCCAAACAAATGATCAGCCACCAGAGCTAACAGAGCAGCTCAGACTGCCTCATCTCAGATGCATTTACTGTAGGTTGCGCCCCAGCATTGCTGGCTGCCTTTATTCTGTTTCCTCCTCTCAGCTGGATCTGTATAAATCCGTGTTTTTGTGTGCGTGAGGATTTCATAGCAAAGGAACCATGGAGCGCAGCCTCGTTCCCATGGTATCCACCGGACAACAAGCGTACACAGTGGTGGAGATTAAGACATGTAGGCTGAAATCTGGCAGCAAGGAGGCGAAACGATGTGACTAATGATGCTGCATTAGAGCGCCAGAACATTCCTCACTGTCTTTTTTTTTTTCCATGAAAGTACAAGAAAAGGTTTCATGAAGCGACTGAAAGACTCAGACTGCCATAAATATGCAAAAGTAATTGCAGGAGATTTATGGGAATTGTTTTTTTTTTTTGCAGTTAGATCAGAGGGTTTTTAAACTCATCACAAACCTAAGAGCTAAACTGGGGGTGTAGTTGTGCATAAAAACAGAAGGAACCTGAGAAATGGCTAATACTGTCTGTCCAGCAACATCTCTAAAAATCCTATTAACTCTGTTTTATAGAACAAGGTAGGTGGATTTGTACAGCCATGTTTATACACAAGTTAATTCAGTGTTTGAAGTGTAAGAAGATAAGGAACATGGTTAGAGAACAACAAAATTGAAAAAAGTGCATTAAAACAACAATTGTAAGATGGAAGGATCACACAAAGATTCACAGAAATGAAAATGAAAAAGCTGAGATGTGACAAAAATCAGTGGATAAAGTCATTTTTCAACTTCCTGGAAAAGCTGCAATAGAATGTAATGTTCTTTTCAGTCTTGATTTAAAGGGCCCAAATGTTTCTGCTAATTTTAGGCTTTCAGGGAGTTTGTTTCAGAGCTGAGGAGCACAGAAACTAAACAATGCCTCCCCTTGTTTAATTTTAATCTAGAGAGAACCGACTAAACAGGGTTCTTTATGATCTGAGGGGTCAGGGTGGCTTGTACTTGACAGGCAGGTCTCGTAAAAGAAATTTGAAATGTATTTAGACCTTAGGTATTTTGGCTTTCAATAAATAACTCGATGTTAAATTAAATCCTCTCACAAACAGAGAGCCTGTGCAGTGAATTAAGGACCGATGTGACATGATCCATCTTTCATGGGGTTGTTCAAGACTCTTGCACTAGTACTTTGGATGAGCTGCAGCTGCTGCATAGATTTCTGTGTCAGCGGCAGCAGAAAACAATGACTTCTTTCTTTTCTGCATTAAGCTGGAGGAATTTTTGGACACAACTACCCACATATATCATGGACACAGGCTTATTGACTATAAAGGACTAAGGTCATGTGGGGACACAGTAGTATTGGATTGTGTGAGCGAATGAGGTCTTTCGGCTGCTTCCTTAAGCAGGGATCGCCAAGGAAAGTCATTGCAACTTGCACACAGACTTGGCAACACAACCGAGATTGGAACCTGGGTTTTCTATATCACAGATGCAGATTTTACCTGCTTCGCCATAATGGAGCTTTAGTCTGGGGTTGTGTGTCATATTTAAAATCGTAAATCAACCTGTAGTACTTCATACTCTCAGCCAGAGGGAGCATGTAGTTGTTTAGCAAACGGGAACAAGAATGGAGCCTTGAGGAACTCCACGTGTGATATTTGTTCGCCTAGCATGATAAATGCAAGACGACAAGAAGCGGTAGCGGTCTTCAAAGTAAGATCTGAACCAGTCTACTGCAGTGCCCGGCAATCTTACCCACCATTCTAGTTATAATAAAGATTTTGAATGCCTTCAGGATTTTTCACACAAGAGAAAGCTAGCGTAGCGCGATGAATTGGAAAAAAAAAAAGAGTTAAACTCTCATAGCGTGCGCAATATATTAATGGGGAAAAGCCTGTTTCCTGGAGAAACAAAAATTCTGTAATAAATTTCTAAATACATGTTGAAGCCAGGGCCTCTTTCTGTCATCATATATTTCCATTAAGCTCAATTGTTTTACAGCAAAGACCAAATAGCATAGATGAATGTAGCCACCTTGGCATCCTCCAGCAGTTTTGTGGACTTCACACCCCTGAGTTAACTTTGCCCACCTGCAACCTAAAGTTTGAACAGCATAGAGACACAACAGAACTGCAGGAATGACTCAATTTCCAGTTGCTTACAAAGTCCAATAACACTAAAACTACTTTATCATAATTGTCTCATTACTCACTAAAAAGGCATTACAGTCAATAATATCACAAGTGCCGTTATTTTCTCATGGACAACTACACTTCAAAAAAACTTTTTTTCTTTAACACTGGAACTAGGAACGATTACTTTAAACATAAAACATGAAGAAATCCCCCATTTAGTCAACAAGAAAACATTATTTTACTGTTTCTTTTTAGTTGTGTTCAGTCTTGTATTTTACAACATTCATTTGTATGTCTAAATCTATCTAAAAACCAAAAGGAAAGCATAAACAATCAAGAACAAGGCAGTGAGCTTGTTCTTGATTTATTTTAAATCATGAACAAAATAGCTGCCAAAGAGTGACGCTGTTCAGGTTTGAGCGCTTATCTAATGGGCATCCATGCATAACACAAAAACTCTCCATGACGATAAAGGTGATAGCAATGTTTCTAGGCTGAATCTGAGTTTGTGAAGCAAATATTTATTTGGTGATTTATCCAGTGAGAAAGATGAAGTCTAGAGAACTGTTATCTGAAAGCAGTACCTTAGAAACCTAACAAACCGGCAAACTCCTCAGGGATTTTGAGCATTCTGTGACAAGCCCACACCGTATGTAATTTAGCTTAATTGTAAATGACAGTTAGGGAAAAAAAGGTACAGTTATGTTGTAATTGCAAAAAAACAACTCATAATTTATTGCTCTGGTTTGAACCAGTAATGATACTTTGATATAAACAGGCACCGGTGCTGTCTTTTCTCCCCAAAAAAAACAAGTATTAGAATACTTGATATTAGCAAGCTGTGCAGTACCTGTGTTAAACATAGAATAGAATATAAAATAAAAAACAGAATAGAACACAAATGCCTTTATTATCCCACAATGGGGAAATTCAGGCGTGACAGTGGCAAAACACATAGACAGAAAACACACTAGAAAAAATAAAATGAATAAAGAGCTAAATTTCAAGCTAAGCTGTAAAGCAAAAGTGAAATAACTTATCGTAAAAGTAAGAAATATACTGCGAAATTAGTAAGTTCGTTTTGTCACCGGAAAATGCAGTTTTGCCCTAAAAAAATGTATTTCAAGCTCTATATGTGGTAGTTGAAGGGAAAGCAGAAATGCCGTTGTTCGTGTTAATCATTTAACTTGACCGCTGGGACAAAATGAGTCATGGTTGCAGTGAATTATTGGCGGTAAACATACAATAGGAATGTCGGGTGAAGGCAGTTAATGAAACTGTGGACATAAGACAGATGTTTCGCTCTGAAAGAGGAAGCACAAAAGGTAAAAAAAAAAAAGAAATGGTGAAACCACACCTTTTGGTTACAAACTTTATGCTCCTGAACCAGACCCACCCAGTTTAACTACAGTGTTTACATTAACACATTCTACACATCTTTCCTGGATAGTGCTCCCTCCATCCTTTTCTGTCCTGGCGTTCAGCAGCAGCTTCTTTTTGATGGAGAATCTTCTGCTTTCTTTCATAAACCATCGTCTAAAGGGGGCAGTGGTGGTGACAGTGAGGCTCTGAAGGCTATTTGTTTGGAAGGAGTGTATTTAAATTACTCACCGGCTTTAATAAGCAATAGAAAAGTTACGTTTGATTTCTTTTCTTTTGTTCACACCCTCAGCTTTGGCTGCCTGGTGGTGCAGTTAGTAGCACTGTACCCTTGCAGCAATAGGTTCTGGGTTCGAATCAAGGCCTGGGGTCTTTTTGCATGTTTACATGTTCTTCCTTTTTATGTGTGGGTTTTTCTAGCTTCCCGCCGCAGTTCAAACCATGGCTGACTTTTTCATTAGTGCATAAATGCATTGAAACTGATCTTGAAACAGCATCATTGAGGGAATTATGTTTTTTTTTTTTTTCTTTCTTTCTTTCCCCACTGCTCAAAGCAGCAGTTTCTATGCATACGCTGCGGCGATTCAGCAACACACTCATTGCTGTCACTGTTCTTGTTCCCTTTCCAGCGGTCAGATAATGCAGAAAGGGTTGGGTCAGTTGGAAAAGCTCCATACGATAAGGCCAAATGGACCAACACACACACAAACACACTGGATCTCTTCGCCAGCCTCTTTCTCTCTCCGTTATTTTTTTTATCAGATTGGGATCACAGAACCTTTTCATCTCGTGTGCCTTGAACAACATCTCCATGCTGAGGTCAAGCGAAGGAAAAATTTCTGTTCACTTGCCAGCTGAGCTCGAAACAAAAAGCTTAGGCAGCAACCAAAGGTATAAGTAGTCCCATAACGGCAGTGGATTTTTAATGAGTCTGGACCACAGAGGATGTCCTGGAAATAAACCCCACTGTGCTCCATTTCCTTTGCAGATTTTTTTTTTTTTTTTAGGACGAGGGCCTGTGTGAATGAAAATGGGCTGCTGTGGAGAAAATTGCTTTTTTTTTGTACAATGCATTTTAGCAGAATATATGGCCCAGAATGGACCGCTCAGCCTACACCCACACAGAATTTAATCTTAGCACATTGTGAACACATTTACGGAGGGGTCTGCTGTGCTAAAGCGACACACGGTTCCTTCGTAATCAGGAACTGATTTGAATTATTTGGGTTTCTTATTTCCAAAAATAAATTTTAAAAAATCCAGTCACTCCTGGTCTTATTTGCAACGCTAATGATAAAACTAAACATCTTGAGAAAGAGAGAGAGCAGCTTTTACAGAAGCAAAGACTCATTCTGTGTTCCTCATCAACAAAGACCAACACATCTCTGACTGTGCTGGTATTATGCACAAAGCAGCTGATTATGCTGTAAGGCCCGTTTTTTCCTCTCTCTCCTATTCACAATGATGAACAGAGGAAGAACCAAGCAAGAGAGACTGGATTCGAAAGTCTAGTGAAGACATTAAACAATGTACGCCATTAATTAAGGTTCGGGTAAGTTCTGCTTTGATTTGAAGACAAAATCTGTTTCAATCTCCTAATATAAACTGTACCCCTGATCCTTTTTAGTCATATACACAACGGAGATAAAGAGGCTGTACTTTTGACAGAGTAAATGAAGGACTTGACCAGCTGCTTGCAATAGGATTCATCCCCTTTGGAGTTCTTCACGCAGCAGCCAGAACCTCAAATATATTTTATGAGAATTTTATTTGACAGACCCCCATACAGTAGGGCATAAGTAAGATGTAGAAGGCAAATTATATGGTTTATAGTTGTACTTGTATTTACCCCCTTTTATTCTGATGCAAATTAAGATCCAGAGCAAACAATCCATAACCCACTAATTCATGGAGCCTCTTTTTCTCTGATTTATTCAAAATAAACATAGATGTTATATAGAGAGCATGTGCGTACAAGCGACATGCAATATGGAAAACTAACACTGAAGTTCAGTCATTCTGAACACACCAGAGCTGTTAATCACCATCTCTTGACTAATCGATATAACATTGCATTTCGCAATGCAATGTTATATCGATTAGTTTGGATGACAATACGATTTTTACCGACATCACAAAGACTGTCACGACATGGTTTCCATTAAATTCAATTCACGTCTGTGAATAATATGATGCGATATCATCTGCCCTTCTAACACAATTATTTACGTTAATATAAACTCACAAACGGTCAAATCATATGGTTTGGGTTTTTTTTATATTTTTAAGCCCTTACAGGCATCAGGCATTTAAATAAAAAAAACAGCATTCTAATAATAATAATATTACATCATCTGTTTACTATTGTCTTGTGCCTAATGAATTTGATGAACAATAAGTATCTTAATAAAAGTGACCATGTGGGTTGAAAATTGAACTTTACACTGATGTAATTGGACAGCTAATAGTTTTAACTGATATGGATTGGTGTGTTGTTACACCGCTAGAACACACCATTGCATTAAACAGGGTCATAGCGGCATCATGCTGTGGCAACCTTTATTCAGCGGGGGAGCGGGTCAGCAAGACCTGGAGGCAAACCTGCTGGAGGCTAGATCACCAGTAACGTTGTGAAGATGTTTAAAGCGGGGTAAAACATCTCCTACTTTGAAATCTTTGAAAGCCATCTTCTGAACAATAAAAAGGTTAAGGCTGACCAAGAAAAACATAAAGACGAGCACCAGAGAGGCAGCCAAGAGCACAGTAATAACTTTGGAGGATTATTATTGGTTGTCCCCTCCATGAATCTAGCGTCATGGAAGAGTGGCAAGAAGAAAGCCATTGTTGAAAGAAAGCCATACGTCCTGCTTGTTATTTTCAATAACCTCCACAAAAGACACAGAAAACATGTGGAATAAGGTGCTTTGGGCATGAGACCAAAATTGAAAATTTTGTCCTACATATAGAGCTCCTCCTAACGCCGTACATTAGCCTGACCAAACCACATTGGCTTGCTTTTCTTCAGCAGGACACGAGAGCTGGGCAGAGGTAAAGAGAGGATGGATGGAGCTAAAAACAGGACATGCCTGGACGATAACCTTTCAGGGCCTTCAGGGGGCTTGAGCCTGGGGAGGAGGTTCACCTACCAGCTGGACGATTACCTTAAGCATACACCCATAGTTCAAATGCAACGGTTTAAATCAAAGTATGTTGATGTGTCCAGACCTACAGTAACTTCAATTAAGAATTTGTGGCAAGGCTTATTCTTCACAGACACATCATTCAGTCAGATGGAGGTTGAGTTCTTTTGTAAAGAAGAATGGGGGGGAATGTGACTTTCTAAGATGTGAAAAGCTGGTGGTGACATAAAAAAAGACAGTAAACAGGCTCTAGAAAGCATGGATGCAGGGGGTTCGATGCAAATATACACCACACTTTTCAGATTCTTACATGTTAAAAACATAAAATTCCATTGAAGTTTACTTTTTTGATCATGTTGTTGTCATAATATGAGGAGAAAACACCGAGGAGTGTGATTACTTTCTCAGAGCACTGATTCTAAATCATCCCGCTGACAGGAGAGAAGGTAGGAGAGCTCTGTAAGGAAATTCCTTTTTGCAAGATAGCTGGCAGCCACTTGAGATAACCGTACCGAGATTTGAGAAGCAAATAAATGAAGCCGTTAATTCTGACAGCTGAGGTGAACTTGATTAAATTGCATTAAAAAAAAAAAAACGTGTAAATGTGAAACTGATGCCTTTGCCCTGATATAAAAAATCCATTTATCTGAAAGTAGATTATTCAACCAGCTCAGACATTAGTATTCAGCCATGTGGGGAATATCTTATGATGCTCCATCAGCAGTTTGCCTCAAACCTCATTAACTGATGGCTAATATACAACTGGAGCACACTGCACAAACCCTGCCACGGCTCCTCCAGAGGGAGGCTTGTGATTTTCTTGTCATCCAGGACGGTGAGTTGATGCACCACGTTCAGAGCTCTGTGTCATACAAAGGAAGGAAGATGGAGCAGGTTCTCAACCATCACAGTCAAATCAAGATTAGAGCTATGCTTTAATTTGCATTGAGTGGCTGAAAATGTGTATTTACAGGATGGGTAAATTTATAAAACTTTAAAGGGAAGACGTCTGCGTTGGCTGAGGAAGAACCTTATGGAATGAGGCATTACGTCAAATGCATTTGGACTGAATCCTAAGAAAGACTCATTAATGCATTAATTGGGGTATATTTATGCATTTGCGCCTGTATGTATAATTTTGAAAACTTAAACTGAAGTCCAGCTTGCGCACCAAATGCTTTTTTTTTTTTAAAGTCCATTAAGGTTCTGTGCTGCACAATTATTCAAGCCTAGAAAAAGAATGTGTCAAATTCATCATTAAAAGCCAAAAATAAATATGACAGTCATGCCGGTGGTAGTGCTTGAATGTCTGTCGCTGTGGGAGGGCCCCTTATCTTTCAGAAACATTGAGAACTCAAGAAAAGCATGTGTCTGATGTTATCATGTTCAGCTAATTATTTTTGTTTTTCGTGTCTGTCTCAATCTAAAGTGATCCTAGTTTCAAAAACAAACGAAAACTTTGAAAATGCTCATTTTTGTCTGTTTCTAGCTATTGAAATCCAACAATGTTTGTTCAGTGCAGAAACATCCATTACAGGGTAAACCACAGGAAGGATTTTTGGTTCAAAACGAAAGCTTGCCAAATGTGGTCCAGATTGTTCAACAGTGAACTAGATTCTTTCTTTAGTCCTGCCTAAACCAGTTAAAGCTTCAGACCAGACACCAACTTCAAGGTCATTAGCTAGCCTCAGTGTCCAGCCATG
Source organism: Fundulus diaphanus (assembly GCA_037039145.1). Taxonomy (NCBI): domain Eukaryota; kingdom Metazoa; phylum Chordata; class Actinopteri; order Cyprinodontiformes; family Fundulidae; genus Fundulus; species Fundulus diaphanus. Next base: position 39,131,622 of record CM073135.1, read on the forward strand.
TTTTGTCACAGTGCTTACATGGTGCAAAGGGCGTGGGAGGAAGTTGCTTCTCATTGCTTGAACATAATATTAATAAGCAATGGAAAGCTTGTTTGGGAGGACGCCAACATATTTGTTTTCTGAATTATTTTTAATTTGAGTGCTGATGGAGTCCCCCAAACAATGCCGCCCTTGACAGAGAGCAACGTTGACTAGATTACCTGCCACAGATCATGACCCTGATGCATTTCCTGTCCATGTTTCTTCTGTTTTGGGTTAATTCAGTTCAGTTTATTTATATAGAGCCGACTCACGGCACGTCATCTCAAGGCACCTTACAAAGTCAATTCAAGCAAATCATCCAAACAGATTGGTCAAAAAGTTTTCCATCTGTGGAAACCCAGCAGGTTGCATTGCGTCATCGACTTTGCAGCAATCCCTCATACCGAGCATATAGCGACAGTGGAGAGGAAAGAATCCTCCAGCAGAACTAGGCTCAGTGTGAGCGGCCATCTGCCACGGCCGACTGGGGGTTTCCGAAGATGGAGCAGACACACAAGAACGCTGAACGACTGTGTCCTCTTCAGGAGAGCATGAAGTTGTTGGCAGCAGTGACTCGGCCGGTGTCCCCATCCGGGATGCTGTCACAAGTAATCAGAATGCGAGGCCAGCTGTAGCGGCTATGAAGAGAGAAAAAGTACAGAGAACATAAAGTTAAAAGCTGAAATAACGGCAAACGGCACAAAATGATTGCGCAGTAGGAGTATGTAGCAGAATGCAGGAAAGTGGTATGTGTCCTCCGGCAGCCTGAGCCTATGACAGCATAAGTAAATAGTTGTAGTTGTTCATCCCATGTGTTTCTGTGTTGTCTCTGTAATTGACCGACAACCTCTGCAGGCTTAAGCCCGACTCTCGCCTGATGTCTGCAGGGATCGACTGCAGCGCCAGTACAGTTAGATTTTAAAGGCTTGGGTTTGTGGGAGCTTAGCCACGAATTCCTTAAAGGTAATGGATCTCTTTGATTTTTGTTCGAACCTCTGGAATATAATTCAGAATAAATGTGTAAAACTTCAAACAGTATGAACACTTTTCGAGGCACCGCACATAAATCCCACTTATGCTGTCCGTGACTTTCCTCCTCCCTCTGTACGAGTTGTAAAACGTATAGCGTTACCGGTATTGCTCAAATATCCAGCTGAATCAGTCTCACTCTCTTCCCTTTCTTGAGCGCCCACATAAACAGAGAATACATGCCTCTTCTATTGTGCCATGGTGTTTACCACGTGGCCACGGTTCAGCTCTCTGCTCTTATCAGTGTCGGCTAATGTTGGTATTTCCTGCTTGCAACAAGAGCAGAAGGTGGCACAGGATGAGCGCTGCTTCCTGTGCTGGCACACCCAGCGTGTATCCAACAGCCCCATCCACTCCGCTCGGCGGTGCGGGGGAACGTTAAGGAGCTGCGCCCAATTCACACTGCAGGTTCTCAGCCACTAACTCATGCATCTGCATACCTGAGATCAAAGATGGGAGCGGCGTGACGGCAAAGGTGGAAACACATTTCTGCTTGGAATTTGTGGGCTGATCTAAAATTTATTGTTAATTTTTAATTAAGGCCTTCGAGCCAATACAAATAAAGCACGGGACCCAATTTGATTTTCGATGCAATAATGAAAATTATTTGTTTTTTTAGCCCAATCAAGGCAATAATTCCTGAGTAACAGCCAAAAGCAGGGCCTCTGTGGGTAGGATTCTGCTCAACATCAGCCTATTTTCTGTTCCTATTTATCCCGTGAAAACTTTGTTTGTCTGGGATGTCGTTTCATCTCCGTCTCAACTCAGGCTTTCCCATGGGAAGTGCACGGATGAAACTTTGGGGATCTGCAGATGTTTCTAAATACACACGCATGCCTGTGAAGACCCAGGAGGACTCACCCTCCAAACACTCTGATGTTGAGCGTTTATTGAAGTGGATTTCTTTGGAAACCATGATCACTGGGCTCTCGCTCCGTGGATGGGTTCTGGAGCGCAGCCTATGGCGTTGCATCAAACTTGAGTTTTTATTTTTGTATTTTTACTATCCTAATCTATGAGCCTATCTGATTGATTATGGGACTTTTACATATATTGTTGGCCATAATCCTGCAGCCTCTCTCTCTGTCTCACTGGTTCCTATCTTGCCATGTATGCTGTTGCTTTACAGGTTTCTAAATGTGAGAAAACTAGGTGGATTTTGCAGAACTTCAAATCTGGTCACACTTTTTGAAACGTGCGTCAACGTGTGAATGATGCATTCCTATTGATTTGGGGTAAATTGGGTATGCCGTCTCATTTTAAAACGTTATTTTTATTCAAGGATCAACTGTTTGATCATTCTTAGCTCATTCATTTAGAAAGTGGATCATGCCATCGGTTTCCTTGTCTGTGTCAAGCGTCCTGCATTTAAATGTGTATCCGCTCTTACGCAGCATTAGCACAGCGTTGCGTCAGGTCTGTTTAAGTTGTTATTGGGTTAGTGCTGCAAAAACTGAGCTCAGTTGTGTAACATTATTTATGTTTTCTGTTTGGTTTGCTTTAGTTAGCCACTTAACTTAATTATGATTACGAAAAGATTTTCATATAGTTCAGCACCAAACAACACATACTGTGGTAGAGACGAGGAGAAATGCTTCTGGTGAAAAAAACTTTTAGGTTTACAAGTACTTGCTTTGCCCATGTTGTTCTTTTCAAAACTGAGACTTAGCAGGAGCTTCTCGCTGTTAGATTTGCTCCACCTAGGCATCTTCTAATTGTTACAGTACTGACAGGAAACTGTAAGTTTGTGTCGACAGTTTGTTGATCATCAGCTGACTCTGAAACACTTTCGGTTTTCTTCGATACTTTTGAAGGCTACTTTTCCGTTGGGGTTTTCAGGTCTTCCTGGTTTCGGTTTCCATTTTATTATAGCATTTCAGTTCATTTTGAGCTGTGCAGTCGATCCTTTTCCTGATCGCTGTTTGGATTCAACCATTTGGCTCAGGTTCACAACAGGAATTGACCACTAGAGCACACTCAGGATACGTGTGCTCAAATCCTCCACAGTGCCACCTGTTTGACCGCCTTTGAAGCTTTAGAAAGATTATCTCTTACAAGAACCCACTCATTTACAAATAACTCAGGGAGGATTCTTGCCAGCTCGTGCATATATATATATATATAAAAAACTTTCTGCACGGCGTGTAATGTCACCCAACATTTTTCTAAACTAGTTTATAGTTGCAAAGAAAGGATTTACATTTTTTTTCTCTATTTCCCAATTTGAGATCGGGGTGTCACTTTCCGCACCTCAGTGTTTCTGTGCGACTGCCAAACGTTTGTGACATACGATGTCTGCACCCACGCATTATGCCCTTTCCCACGGCTTTCATTAATGCCGGGATCACTTTTCTCTGTTTAGTATGCATGAAATCTTTTGATTTATGGCGTTTGTTCCCGCATAACATCGGAGAACTTCATTACTCGTATGTGTGACTGTATCCTCGGCCGCTTTAAGTGAGCCATACTGAAGTATTTATTGGGGGCCAGGCCAACTAAATCTCCCACCACCTTTTTTTCTTTCTTTTTTTTTACCTAAATTGCCCTCTCTCTGTAATCTGGGTTTGGTGAACTGCACGACCATAATCTTCATCATCTTCTCGCTGCTCTGCTGAACCACAGTAGTTACAGGCCAAGGACAAATAGCAGGGTGAGCCTTGATATGGTATAGCTCTAAAACGGTTGATCTGTGAGATCATGCTGCGTGCAAAGAGGTGGGTTTGTGGAAGTAGCTTGTCGGTGTGGGTAACTTCACATAGTATACCAACAGCTCTATAAACATACAAGGAATAGGGAGTAGTAGTCAAATGTTGTGGTATTTGTTTGGATGTTTGCTTCCTCTTGCAATGCAATCTCTCCAAAACAAGCCTTGGCATGGTTTTAGACACCTATTTATACTCTTTCTGAGAACAATAGATATCAGTTGTAACACGAAAGGTTGTGGCCTCTGAAGCTTTGAGAACAAACCCTGCTTTCCTTGGAAATTGTCTAACTGAGACGAACGCTTGGAAGAGAGAGGAAGGCGGTTGTAGACCTAAGATAACGGTTTCAGTTGTGTGTGTGTGTGTGTGTGTGTGTGTGTGTGTGTGTGTGTGTGTGTGTGTGTGTGTGTGTGTGTGTGTGTGTGTGTGTGTGTGTGTGTGTGTGTGTGTTGGTGTGTGGGTGTAATGCTGTAAGTGTGACACATACTTTGCCAGGCAATGGACATATGGCCACTTCTTTGGAACTTCATAAAACGCATACTTTAGGAATTTGTGGCAATGTGCGTGCAACAGCATTCAAAGTAAGAGTTTATTCATCACTAGTCTGTCATTTTTGGGGAAATCAACATTTCTGGGGCTTTGGTGGTTGTGAAGTTGCATGCATGCTGCACTGGGAAACATTCTCATTAGTGTTTGAGTCCCATAAAATATTGTCGTCTAGTGTTTCTTTTGGTCAACACACTGACAGTTGCATGAATTACATTAAAAAATCAGTCATTATCGTTGTATCACAGAGCTGTGCAAGGCATATAGGGTGTTAGCTTTTATATCATTTAACAGTTATTAATCAAGCCAAGCATGGAAAATCTGAGGAAGTTTAGGTCTTAAAACTGGATTTTGAAAAGAAAATGTTTTTAGGGTTAGTTTTTTTCCAATTTGACAAATTTTAGGAACAAAATGATCCTGCTGTTTTGTTTCGCCGCTTTCTCTGAGCCCATGCAACAAAATCTCGTCTAGATACAGTATGTATTTGTTGATGCAAATCTGAATGTCAAAGGTTGGCAGACTCAGTGCACGTAATTTCCCAAACACTAGACGTCACTATGGAGGACAGTGATAGGATTTAGCAAAAATGGCAGCAGAAGAGTCCTGCAGGAGTTAAAAGCTTCCCAACAAAATCCTAGACTCCTTCTGAAGACCCTTAATAATAGCTCCTAGCTCCTGTTCCTTGACCTCTCACAGGGTCAGCAGCAAGAACTCTATCATGGGGAGGAAAGGGGCTTCGGAGTGCTGTGCTCAATTCGGACAGCCTTATAACTCCGATGTCATTACGCGATGGAAACGCACATGTATAATGCGAGTCAAATCCAGGCCTACAGCCTTCTGAAAAAGAAATACAAAGTGTGTGCTCTGTTCTCTCCAGACATTTTCGTTGATTTCCATGAGGGGGCTGTGCTGATACGTCATGTCCCACAAAGGATTGTGGGATACCTTAAGGCTTCTTAGCAACGGTAAGGGATGGTATTACTCACAATTCATTGCTGCGTGTGACGTTTTGAGCAACAACATGTCAAGTATACAAGTCATTAAACAACATATTTTAGTTTTGAGCGCAAAAAGACCTACGGTACATTTAAAGGAGCAATAGTAGGATGTTCACTGTAAAAAATAAACCTGAATCATTCTCATGTGTCACCCAGGATGGAAGTAACATTCTCTGAAAACAATCGTTCCTCTCCATCAACAATGTCTTAGGCAGGTTTTTCTCCTTTCAAACCTAGAGGCACGTCCCGGAATGACTTCGGTGCAGTGTGTAGCCCGTGTTTACTTCCTGGTTCCTGAGCCAATCATGTGAAAGTTCCATGGGTTCCCAGTATAGAGTGCAGCATTTGGTATTTTATCTTGGCAAAAGAGCAGCAGCCTGCAAACATGGATGCTAGTGAGAGAAGTAGACCAGAAATAGAACAGAATGCAACATCACATGCCTATCCCGTGTTGGTAAAAATTTCACAGCAACAACGGACCGTTGAGTAAATGGCTGGTCTCCTTGAAAGTTGTTGTGTATGTGTTGTTCCGATTTTAACCACTAGGTGTATTTATTACTTATTGTTTCTTTAAAATCATGTCGCCACCTTAAATAAATGACTGATCACCAATTTTTGTTTCTTAAAATGAACATGGTATTTTTACTTATAACAATTGAACTTTTCTTTTACTGAAACAAATTAAATGACTTTTAACCTTCCAATTTAGAGCTGAAAATGACCATCTCACTGGGCACAGTATGCCTCTACCAGGGCTATGAGTGAGTTACCAGCTGTAAATAATTTAAACATATTTTAGGTAAGCATAAAGCAATACATTTTAAATATTTATATTTCATATATGTATTTCTCTTACAGAGAAAAAAAATATGGAACTGGAGGGAAAAGGAAGAGAAAGAGTGATGCGAGTGCAGAAGAGGGCCTAAGGGAATGGTGTGGGAACATGGAGAGAGAAAAGGAGAACGATGACCGGGACAGAGCCTAGCTGGACAATTCTCAGGGACAAATGGATAAAATGCTAGATCTGTTTGGGAGACTTGTTGACCACCTCACCAAGTAAAGAGGGTTCCCTAAATAGTAAGCAGCTGGTTTATTTTTATTCTATCTGCTTTCCTGAATTTGTTTAATGTATTTGCGCTTTAAAAGGTGTGAAAGCAGCAAGTGATGTTTTGCATGTCTATTTGTTGAGTTTGTTTTGAAAGTTTCTGTTTCCGAAAAAGTAAACAACCACTTATGCTTCCTGTCTGTTGTGTTGATTTTTTTTTAACCTCACAGGAGCTGTTGATTAAATTGTAAAAAAAAAAAAAAACACAAACAAATATTTAAGAAATATATCAAGTTTATTTATTCATTTTTACTTATTTTATGTAACAAAAGAAAACAATGCCACAGCAAGGTGTTAATTAAAGGCACACAACATATATTTTTTTAGTTATTTTAGATTTACATTGGGTATGGATTTAACATTATTTTCCACTCATTTTTCATATGTGGCAATACATGCTCTGCTATGCCTGATCTTCTCAAATGTTGGTTCCTGTGCATTATTTCGCTTAAAAATGATTGCTTGTTGCAATTTTAATCCATTTAGCAGTAAAGATTGCAAAAACAGTGAGGGTCCCATCATTTTTGGTGTTGCAGTTATGACACAGAGGCGCAGGTCAATGACGTAACCCGTACTGTCCCAATTCTCCAATTCCGCAAGCTTGTAACCTGCACACTCGAACCCTTATGTGGACTTCCACCAGGTATACACTTCACGGAGGGACGAAGGGTGTAGTGTGAGTATTTGGACCGGGCCTAGATCAGGTTTTATTCAAACAACGTTTAAAAACCAATACATCCAGATTTGATCCAAAAGCTGCATCACATCACCTGTAAACGAATCCGTACAAAATGGTTACGCTTCACATCTCTAATCTGAACAGACTACAAGGTTTCTCTGTGTTTTAGACCAAACATACAGGTGTATCACCATACAATAACACACTCGATCTGGTAAAACCCTCATTTTAACATTCCATAGTTTAAACTCATGTATGACCAATTTTTGGGTCATTGTTAGATTCATCCAACATGACAGGTGAAAATCTATAACGGAATAGATGAAAACCAAAACAAGCATCAACGTCTTTGCAGACACTCTTGGCGCCTCAGCATCAAACCATTAATGCCTTAATCATGAGTCTGTTTGAAGCATTTTGGGTTCGTTATTAATTGATTCATCCAATATGACGGCAGCACACCTAAAGAAAGGTCTGAAAAGATCAAAGATCTGGATATTTTATTTTAGTACATGGTGGAGAAAAGTTCCTCTACAATAAGTGTGTGTGGGAGGCTGCTTTGATGATATAGATTTTTCCAAGTTAAAGTTTTAAAAAAGAAAAAGAAATCTACATTTTACTCAGTTTTAATGTAATGACAGCACAGCGTGACATGTTCTATGATTCTATTAACCAAAATTTTAAATCTGGTGACAGCTTCTTCTCTAAATCATGTCCTAGCCACTAAAATCTGAACTTGATCTTTCTCCTGGCTGTAGTAAGACCAGCATGCAGCTCACATCCTGTTAGAGATATGCTGCTAAAGGTCTCAAAAGATTTACAAACCCTGACAGAGCCAATTACTGCTGCAGAAGCTTCACCCGATGAGATGTGCTCTGCTCGGTTTCCGCTGTACTCATCTCCCAGCTTGATTTCACCTTTCACAGTTGTTTTGTACTTTCCTGACTCATCTTAAGTCCTTAGAAGACCCCTGAAAGCCGTACACTATACTGCGTATTGGACAGTTTGACTCTAACATGGTGAGAGATAAGTTAAGCTCTCTGGGGCAAAAGCTAGTTCTGAAGGATTGTAGAGGCACATCCTGAGGCACGTTCACTTTTCAGATTGACATCTTAGAGGAGAACCATCAGTGAGGGCAAAGAGAGGCCTCCGACAGCATAAAAAAAGAAACTATATTCATTTTATACAGGCAGACCTTACAAGAACAAGTGAATTTTGTCTGGTTTTACAAAATTAACATGTCATACACATCAGATGTTCAAACAAAGATCAGTTAACTAATGGTTTTATCTTATATGGGTCTAGAACAGGTCATATAAATGTTAAGATATTAAGGATCCCTTAATAATCAAGCTCCATCATATATGAGAGCTCTGATTACCCCGTATGTTCCTAACAGAGCTCTTCGCTCTCAGACTGCAGGTCTGCTGGTGGTTCCTAGAGTCTCTAAAAGTAGAATGGGAGGCAGATCCTTTAGCTATCAGGCTCCTCTCCTGTGGAACCAACTCCCAGTTTTGGTCCGTGAGGCAGACACCCTGTCTACTTTTAAGACTAATCTTAAAACTTTCCTTTTTGACAAAGCTTATAGTCAGAGTGGCTCATGTTACCCTGAGCTATCTCTATAGTTATGCTGCTATAGGCTTAGGCTACCGGAGGACATCAGGGTCTATTTTTCTCACTCTACTGATTTCTACTGTTCTCCAGTTTTGCATTGCTTGTCGTCATTTCAGCTTTTAACTTTTTGCTCTCTCTCTTTTTTTCTTCATAGTAGGTACACCTGGTCTGGCGTTCTGTTAGCTGTGACATCATCCAGTGAAGACAGATCACTCGCTATTACCATCTAATGTAGAACAGATTACTGGATCAATGTTTGCTTCTGTGCTTTTTTGTCTGTCTTGTTGTATCTCTGCTCTGTCTTCTCTAACCCCCAGTCGGTCGAGGCAGATGACCGTTCATACTGAGCCCGGTTCTGCTGGAGGTTTTCCTTCCCGCTAATGGGGAGTTTTTCTTTCCACTGTCGCTTCATGCTTGCTCAGTATGAGGGACTGCTGCAAAGCCATGAGGAGTGAATGCTGCTTGTCGGGACTTTGATGCAATAAACTCGTTCCCTTATATAGGAAATTTTTTGACCAATCTGTATAATCTGACCCAATCTGTATAATACGATTGAATTTGACTTTGTAAAGTGCCTTGAGATGACATGTTTCATGAATTGGCGCTATATAAATAAAATTTAATTGAATTGAAGGAAAATTAATCTTTAATATTTTGTATATAAACCTGCTTTAAAAGTGACTAATATAATAAAATATGAGATGGAAAATTTCAATAGATGCTTCCCATCCTTGTATACAGACAAGAATGACCTCTAACAGGATAGCAGAGGGCCTTTAAGATGGGGTTCTTCGGGTTAATTATTAGCAGTCAGTACATTACTAATTAATTGCATTAAGCTGTCAAGTCTGTTTCAGATTATAGTAATACAAAAACGAAATGCAAACCAACCCACTTACTTCATTTAATACAGAATACAAGTCGCTCTGCCAAGATCACCAACTTATTTGATCTTTCAAAACACCCATGTAGGGTCACGTAACCAGCGGAGCACACCGTCTTACTCATCCGCACCATCATCAGCCCCATGCATAAAGTATATGCTGGTTGTTTCCCCTTTACTTACTTTTTCTGGCTGCATTCAGTGCTTCAAATACAAAATGTCGAGCGGCTTCCTTGACATGTAATTATCAATTGTTATTTTTTATTTTATTTTTTTTTAGTAAAGGAGTAGTAACTAATTACTTTTCTATTTTCGGTGATGCAGTTACGTTGCTTACGAAATAACGCAGTGCAATACTAAAACTCGATCAATCAAAGCGACTTCTTTCAAGTGAAAACTTTCCACGGTGGTGGAAGTTTTAAAACTATGGGGACGTGAAGAAATGACAGGGGGGACCCAAGAATAGCCTTGCCTTTTTCCTTTTTTTTCCAGACCGTTTGGTCTGAATCTGCAGTCAGTAGTACGAATAGCAAGGTAATCGTAAGTAATTCTCAGAGCAATGTGTAGGATTCTCTCCATTCATGCCCCTAGGGAGCTTTACGGTTTGTTAAATTACATTTATTCGGGCGTATCGGCGGAAACCAGAAGTGGTTTGGCCGACACCGAATACTTCTCACTTACATTTCGACACATTGCCCAACACGATGAGTTGATTTTGAACACTGTAAACAGCTTGGAAACATGTTGCTTTTGCAAAACAATCTGTGGTTTTGTGGTTATTCTGTACATTAGCACCTAGTTATGATTATGCTAGCAGTGTTAAACAGTATTGTTTGAAACTGATGTATTGTATACTACGCTTTGCAAAAAGTAGTATACTTGAAGTTAATTTTATTAAATATACTTAAGTATAAGTACAAGCTTCAGTCTTAGTATTAATGTACTTAGACTTCTATTTATACTTTTCAGTATAAGTCAAGTATACTCCATTATACGTTTAAGTCTAAAAAATATGGTTTATAAAAAGTAAACTTCAAGTACACCGACTCATTTTAAGTATGAAATAAGTATACTCGTAGTACACTTGAATAAACTACTTTTTGCTAAGGGCTGTATTCAAGAAATAAACCATTTGTGGTTATAATATCTGATTTAAATCCAGTATAACTTTGGTTATGTGTTCATATGATTTATTGTGGAGGTCAAAATTTGTGGTTTACATTTGTGTTTGTTTGAGGGTTATCAAATACTAAAGATTGATGACGTGTGAAATCACTGGGCATTAAACCATCTCCACAACCAGAACTGGTTTACATTACTCATAGCACAACAGCTTCACTGTTTTGATAATGTAGCTATGAAAATTTGTTGATAACATTAATAAACTCCTGAAAGAGTATAAAACCTAAGGTAACAGTAATTTATCTTTTATATTAATGGCTTCACATTATTTTTGGCATATATTCGTCTCGTCTACTTTCTGTGTATTTTACTGGTAAGGTTCCTGTCTACCTAAAAGTAACAAGTGTCGTCTCTCCAGAGAAAAAGAGAAGGTGCTGTGTTTAGTTTCATCATTTGTTTTGACTGCTGCGATGTGTCAGGCTAAAAATATTTTAGAATGTTGTTAATATTAAATATTTCATCAGACGAGGCGATGCTGAATAATTCTAGTAGTTAAAAAACTTTGTCATATAAAAAATGTAAAAGTGATTAGGTAATTTTCAGAGTGACAGTTTCAATGCATTGAGAAAGAAAACAATAAAAGTTTTGTTTCTGATCCATTTTATTCTTCAAAGGGGGGCGCAACAGAAAATTTTAAAACCACTGGACTAATGCTTGCCATTTAGTCTGCATCAGGGAGGGGGATGAGTGGAAAACAGCCTCCAAGACACCCACTATGAGTACCTTCCTCCATAAATTTGTGTTCTGTTATCTAGATGACATCCTCATTTTCTATTGGGGTGGTATGTTCAGCAGAGAGTCAAGCGTCAGTATAATGCCATATAAATATTTCACATAGGCCAGAAATTCCATTTTGGTCCCGTCTGACTGGAGCTGCCTCTTCCACATGTTTGCTGTGTCTTCCTGCATGGCTTATTGCAGCTGTGTAGTCTGACTGTGCCCCACGGCGTTCTCTCTAACAATGGCTCTCTTCTTATTACTCTTCTACGTGGCCAGGTTTGTGGAGTACATGACTAGCAGTTGTCCTGTTCACAGGACTCACCTGCTTCTCTGAGTAATCCTGTGCTTCCCCTGCCTATCAGATTGGGAAGATGGGAATTCCAGCGGTTTTAAAACCGTAGCTGTTTTAATTTATCAATTTATTTAAAGGTCTGATAACAGGAAAGTCATCCAAATTCATTAGCATTTTAAATTTACATTGCCTAGTAACTAGTCATTTCATTACTAACCAAGTTAGTAACTCTGTTACCTTTCGGGGGAAGTAACTAGTGACTATAACCAGTTAGGTTTTTAAGCAACTTGCCCAACACTGGGTAACACGCCCAGATTTCATGTAACAAAAATGAGGCTTAGAATGTAAAGCTTGCATAAAGGGATGGATAGTGTCTTCGGTGTTTCACACTCAAGTTGAGAAAGCTTCAAAATGATCGTGAAAAGTAAAAAAGTCTTATAGAAAGTCACCCGGGGACACTAAAAAAAGAGCAAGCATGTCAAATGTAATTACCTGCAGTGTAATTATATTGAGAAGAAGGGCTGGAAAAGTGACGTCCTTAAACACCATTAACATAGCATGCATCATTTGTTTCCCGCCACTCTTATCTCAAGGCATGCGTCCAGAGACGTGTTATAAAGTTCGAGCGGTTTTGCCTCTCAACTTGACCAAAGCAGTTTACAGGAACGCCAGGCACCTGCTATTGAGCATAATGCCGCTCAGGATCTTTGCCTGGAACTTGTTTATCTGTGTTTGCGCAATACTGTAAAAAAAAAATAAGTAGTTCAAAGACAAAGGAGCACTGGGAAGCTTGTGTAGGAGGGGGAAGCTGAAAGTAAAAGAAAAAGGCGCATGGACTAAAATAAGGCCGCCTTAGTGCTCTGGGGTTTCCTGTTCTACTGAAGCAGATAAAGCTATAAAAGTTAGATATATTTATGTGGAAGCTCTGTTTGAATGTTGTGGTCATCGAGCAGGACGTTGCAGCCCTCGCAGGTGCTGAGGTCAGCGGCCTGTTTTGGCCTCACGGTTGCTCTTCGGATCTCCACCTCGTGGCTTGAAGCCCACCTCGCAGTGTCTAATGGCTGCACATGCTTAAAACAGACACCCAAACATAAACAAGGCGGTCCACACCCGCTGACTGAGAGCCAAGAGAGAAGGAAGGGCACATGACCGAGGCCGGTAAAGCCATTCCTGAAGATTCACACCAGAGCATTTGAAAGTATTTCAAACGTACAGTTTTTAACAAGTAAAAGTATTCACATATATTTGTAGCAATCACGGTTCAGTTCCTCTTTAAGTTGAGCAACACCCAAGTTCTTTGCTGCATGGACATAAAAAAAAAAACAGCTGATGAACAAGAGGTTAAGGAAGCAGTTGTTTTTTTTTTCTAAAGAATTATGAGCTTAGGGGGTCAACAGGTCAGAGCTGAAACCTGACATCAGTGCGCGAGTATGCAGAGCGGAAACATGCCTGAGCTGCAATAGATGAGTAACTCCTGCCTGTTTCAGTGGACTAAACTCTGTGTCCTCAATTAAAACAACAAAAACCGATGAGAGGTGGAGAGACTCCATTTCTTTATGTCAGCCTTGGACCATGCGAGCACAACAATGCCATTTTAACGTGGCGCGAACACTCAGGGGCAGAGCCGGCCCAAGGCAAAAACAAACTGGGTGGCAGCGCTGGTACTCTAAGGCAGCTCGATGCCTTCCCTCTCTGCTTCCGTCCGTATCCTTTACCCAACACTTTCCTCTGTACTTAAACGTTTGCGTATCTGTTTATTCCTTGTGTGTTTGATATCTTCACGATTAAGTCTGTAACACAAAACATACCATTTTTGATACACGTGTTTGATATTTCTACCTCTAGTAGGGCGGTTTATGCTTCTGGTGGAGGATCTAAGTACTTCAACTAGAACATACCATTTGCATTCAAAAGTCCAAGATGACTGTGAGCTCCCTCTCAGTTGTCATTGAGTCCTTTTTTTTTTTTTTACCATGATCCTGCAAGGATAAGCAAGTATAAACGACAGACGGATGGATGGCAAAGCATAAAAAAACTGATTGTTTAAAAAAACGGTGTCTGTAGTATAGTCATAATACAAAATCATTTACATATTGTGCAATTGTTCTATTGAAAACTACAACTTTAGAACAAGGGTGTCCAACACCAGTTCAGAGCTCATGTCCCATATGTTTTGGCTGAATTAAAGGCTGGTTTACCTGCTCAGTATGTCATCAAGATCTGCAGAGGCCTGGTAATGAACTATTGATTTAAACCAGTTGTGGGAACATCAGCTCCTAAGGATTAAAGCCGAACACCCCTACTTAACTTGAATATATACTGGAAGAAATATATTTTGGTTAGAATTGGTCATTTATGTTTTTTGTCCGTTTATAATGCGTTCATGGAATAATTTAAAAATGCTGACACTGTATTTTGACAGATCTTTGGTCAAAAGCATCTGACATGTTAGTTCAGTTTTTAAGGTATATACATATTTTATTTAATAAGTGTCATAAAAGTGTTCAAATCTCACATAATTCAATTTGGTTTTACTTAATCTTTTAAAGCCTGTTCCTATTCCTATTAGTTTTGATCCCAATTTGGTCCATTTCAGTCCTGGTTAGTTCAGTTCTGGTCAGTTGAATACTGGTCATATCAATGCGAACTGACCAAAACTATTAAAGTGAGAAATATCGAAGAGGCCAAAAGGGGCCCTTGATCTGTAAATTGAAAATTTGCTGTTACCTTTTGTCAAAAAATTAGCCGGCTTTTGAATTTGCTTCCAAGGTCAATGAATATCCTTTTATAAAGATGCACAGTGCAAGTTTTGAAGTCAAATAATATTTATTTTCTTTCTCATACATGGCCTTACAAAATAGTTATCTATTTGTCACAGTTTCCTCGATAGGCTGGATATTCAGTTCATGAGAGGGACTCAGGCCGAATCGTCTGGGCGTACGCGTGGGTGTGACGCGTACGCCCGGCGTTGCGCACTCTCGTTCATCTGGCTACTTTATTAAGCCTCCGCCGTAATCGATGCATTGGCGAGAGGACGCAGGCTAACTTCAATATTTATAACTTTCTTACCTCAGAAGACATTACGCCTCTAAACAAAAGACCTGTGCAGTCACAGCGGTAGATACATTTCCTCTTACCTGGTGTCATTTCAACTTATTGTCAGAGGGGGCAGACGTCTACAAAAATCCTGGAACTTATGCTTTAAGAAGACTAAAATAGTCTGTATTGGATCACACATGTATTATGTGATACAAAACGTGGCTATTTAGGTTTAAAAACAAACAGACAAACATACTAACTATAACAACACATAAGAAAAAAATCCTAGTTAGATAATTAACCAGCCGGACACACGGCTATCGTATTTTGTGGCCTGCCTGCTTTGTCCAGCGTAGCGAAAGCATTTAAAACGTTGCTGTCATTATTATTTATACTTAGAGCACAGGTGAGGAAGCCGTTTCAAAAAACTAAGCTTCACTAAAAAAACGTCTTGTCTGCGTGAAACTTGTTTTCTAAAATGCTATCTGGCTTTGTTGTTATGCCCGACCCTTTATTATGAACCCAGGATATGAAGCTGAACGCTTCTAGCTTAAGCCCCCGGCATCTATGTTTGAGGCTCTTATTTTGAAGCGAGATATCAAGTCGTTTGCAAGTTGCCGTGTGAAGACTAGCCATCACTGTCAGGGTGACACTCTTAAGCTCATTCAGTGCTTCTTCACGAGCACTGAAGAAGTTTCGACCCGTTTTTGGATAGTCGGCGGAAAGATTTAGGAGCGAGCGAGATGGGGGGGACGGGGGCGCAGGGGTGGAGTATGTGACCCGCGTTCGGAAACCTGTCTTTGATGCGGCCGTCTCAGGTTTTGCAGCATGTCTTCCCCCTCTCTGTCAACCCTATTTCCTGTCAGCTCACTGTCAAATAAAGGTCACGAGAGCGACAAAATAAAATAAAATAAAAAGTTAATGAGAGAGGATGGGGGCAGGCATTCTTGGGCTTTCCCCCCCCAAAAAATGTAAAGGTCTTATCTGTACCCTGTGTCATATATTGTCTTACAGAATCTTGCCTAAAAAAACTTTATAAGCACCCTATCTCTTTAACTGGGATCGGGGCCCCCAAACGAATACGCCCAGAGCCTCCTCTAACTTTGGGCCGACCCTGTTTATTGGCTTGGAAGGGGTAGATATTACTTTTGGTTGTGAAAATGCGTAGCTCTAACACCTTTAAATGAAACTATGAGTTCTCTTGAATAAATCTGTTTGTATATACATGTAGCCTAAAAGTGCAGCCTCTGATTAAGCAATCACACGGCATGTAATTTCAAGCCTTTGCTCTGCTGGCCCTGAGCTTCTTAATGACATGCTTCAAAACTCTTGTGAGCCACATAGGCATGACTGAGAAGAAGAAGGAGGAGGAGAAAAAAAAAAAAAAGAGAGAGAGAGAGAGAGAGAGAGAGAGAGAGAGAGAGAGAGAGAGAGAGAGAGAGAGAGAGAGAGAGCCCCTGTGAAGATTTCCTGTCTCAGGAAAGGCGCACATACTGTGAGTCATATAGGGCAAGTCCTGCCTGGTGTTTACTCTGCTTCAGCGCGGCGCTGGGAAGTCGCTCTTTGTGGAGGAGCAACAGGCGGCTGGCTGCAAAACCCACACGGACTCGGATACTTCGCCTCCTCCGCCCCGGCTCAATTAATGAGAGAGAGAGGGGGGCGTGCGGTCCGGTTCTGAATGGAGCTGCTTCGGTTCGCCGTTTTCTGCTGGGGAGCGACCCTGTTCGCCGGCGTCCTGTCGCAGCTGCCCGCGGAGACGCGTGAGTTGCTCTTCGTCTTAGAACTTGTTGGTTGTGGAAGAGGCGAGTCGACGCAAAGTTTCGACAAGAGAACTTCCTCGTTTTTTAAAAAAAAAGACGAAGAGGGAAACGTGACGTGAAATGTGCGGGTCGGCGCGTGTTTAAAGTTCCCCTTCCCCGGTGTAAATGAAATGAGAAAAAACTTAGGTAAACACAAACAGTGCGTTCAGGGACACGTTTGGTGCGGTCTGGTGGTTCTCAAAGTTCGGGTCTTCAGGGCCCCTTCATAATCGAAGTTAAAAAAATATATATTGTGGCAAATTTATGATATATATATATACAGTTAATATGAGATGTTTTTACAAATAGATAAAGAGAGAAGTAAATAAATTTCAAAGAGCTGCAACCAATCACAGTCCAGTATGAGATTCTCACACTGATACAGTTTAACAGCAAAAATGTGTAAGTTATGGTCTAATAGCTTTATTTTCCTAACAAAAGAGCAACGATTATTCTGCCAACAGTAGATTTTAAGTCAAGCTGATATAAATTATAACATATGATTATGCTTTGATTTAAAAGCTCTCATTATATGTTTAAGGTTGTTGCCGTGCTGAAAAAAATAACCTGTCCAGGTTTTTTCCTGTATTGCTCTGTAAATATCTCCATCAACGCTGACCCACTTCCCTGTCCCTGCTGAAAAATAGCATCCCCACAGCATGATGCCACCACTACTGTGGTATGTTTAGCGTAGGTTTTAACATAGGCCATAAATTCCTGACTGGAGCTGCCTCTTCCACATGTTTGCCGTATCTTCCTGCATGGCTTATTCCAGCTGTGTAGTGTGACTGTGCCCCATGGCGTTCTCTCTGACGATGCCTCTCTTCTTATTACTCTTCTACGTGGCCAGGTTTGTAGAGTACATGACTAGTAGTTGTCCTGTTCACACAAGTGGGATTCCTGCTTCTTGCTGTTGTTGTTGTTGCTGCAGCTTTCCCCTGCCCAGAAAGAATTTATCCCAAGGGAGACAAATTAAGACATTTTGACATGGAGCACAGGATAAGAAGCCACCAAGCGTTTGTTCCTGGGTCACTGCTCCTACTTGCAGGCAAATATATTAATTTTGTTTCACAGAGTAACTGTCAGTCGATCAGAGAGACGGCTTGGGGTAACAAACTGTCTTAAGAGCTGTTTTTCTTCTTCTTCTTTGTTTTGCAAATAACATTCTGTAGCTCCAACGATCTAACGATCAAAAGTCTAAAACCCTACTGTCCAGGACTTGGGAGATATGCAGAGATGTTAGCGGGGTCTTCGCATGACTCTAGACCTGTAGAAGTCCTGACTATCCTTTGCGAACCTGATTGCTCATTGCAGTAGCTCCCAAACATTTTATACCAACTAGTTGGTATAACAGACACAGTTGGTGTATGACAGACACTTTGAAACAGTAGCGTCTTTCTCTTTCACCTTTTTTTTCCTGTTGGCATTTTGTCTCGTCTGTTTCTCTCCTTTTTTCCCTCTTCTTCCTTCCTGTTTCAGTGTCCATTTAACATGAAATCGTCACAGCATAAATTCTAATAAAGCTTATTGCATATATATAAATCAAGCGGAGCACTATGGCGAAAACAATAAGGCTCCACTTGTGAAAGTAAAATCTGTTGGGCTCTTTTTGGCATTAAGACAGCAATTCTTATTGCCACATTGTCAGACCGGACACACACAAAAACAAAAAAAACTTGTAGGACTTGAACAAGAAAAACATACAAAGATAAAAAAAATATTATACAGAGAAAAAAAACTGTCTTTGATTGGTTGAAAGATGTGCTGTAATTGTGTGTCCCATTTTTGTCAGAATGTTCCAATTTTGAGGGGGTAATTTTTAAAGTGAGAAAATACAAAATGGCCACATTGCTTAGTAAACTTTTTCCCCACTAAAAACCACTGTTTTTTGACGATTTGCATTTTTTTAAATCAGAGGCATACAACTTCAGAAGCACAAAATGCAAGAATGTGTTGTTAGCTTGTAATACAAACAGTAGTTATCGTTATCACTCAGCATGTTAATTGGCAGACCCAACAGGTTTTCAAAGTTGGAACTGGAACAAGGTTACTTTGCGTTTGATGTCATTCCAAGATTTCCACGTTCAGAGATAAGATGATGTGGCGCTGCTCTGCTGGCGACATGGAGTGGGATTCCTGCTGCTTGTTGTTGTTGTTGCTGCAGCTTTCCACTGCCCAGAAAGAATTTATCCCAAGGGAGACAAATTAAGACATTTTGACATGGAGCACAGGATAAGAAGCCACCAAGCGTTTGTTCCTGGGTCACTGCTCTCCACTACGTTGCAGGCGGTTGGTTTGCATTTTCCTTGGAAATAACAAATACCACAACTTATTTTAAGTGCCACTAAAGGCACCCCAAGTGAAAAATAAATATCCTAGATAGCTTAAAGTTTGATATTCTTAATTATATTTGCAGCCAGACTAATCATAAGTTATACTATTAAGTATGTTTAAAGATTAGCATGCTAGTTACAGTCTTGCTATATTAAAACTACTGTAGTATTTTGTTATATTAGAAATGCATGGTAAAAACGAAAGCACTCTACAAATGCTGTAATGTACATTTCTGTAAAGTTTTGTGTAATATTTCTAAATTTCCAGCTTTTGGTCAGGTTTCATGTGCGCACACATTGTCGGAAATTAACTTCCTGATTCACCGGCCAAGTTGGCCGGTAGATGTTAAATATCAACAGGACAGGCCAAGCATATGTTTTTTCCGGCCAAAATATTAATTCTGACCGACCCCTGCTAAATATCTCCGCATAGTCCCGCTACGTAACTAGCCTGAGCTAACCGCTAGCTGTTAGCAAACGGATATGACGAAGTTGCTGTCGTTCTTGCGTCACATGTGCGAGTGTTTGTGTATGTACGCGTTTGTTGTCATACGAGCTGAACGCAGAGGAACATAAAGAAGTATCCGCTTAAATGATGATAGAAAAACACGAATTATTTAGTACAAATATTTACTCGCCATGTGGCAGCTAGCCCTCTGAAATTTACTCACCAAACATAAAAGTTACTCGCATTTGGCGTCTGGGGAGTGTTCAGTTCGGACCCTGTGCGTACGTCGACAGATTTCATAGTGTACTCCGTGCATCTCATCTGGTAATCAGAAAACAGAACTAAATGTGCTAATTTGAAAATTTTTAGCATCATTTTCACGTTCATTCACCCGTGTGATCCTATACGCGTGTTAATGCTATTTGGTAAATAAATCAGCAGTCAGCTCTGGCTTTGATTCTGACCACAGCCCGCTGTGCGATGGGACGTCCGTTGTGTCATGTGACTTTAGTGGTATGCTGCCAAGCTAACATCTGCTATATAATTTTCAAGACAAGGGTAAAATGCTCTTTTCCCGTCATGTCCCTAATTGCTTAATGTCCTCCCATACCTACGTTCACCCTACCTATCCGTGCGTGTTTCTGTTTTTGAGCTTTGCTCCATTTGAGATGAAATGTTTCTCAAAGCCTTTCTTCTCCTCTTTATCGTTCCACCTGTCTTATCTTTGACCAAGTCACCCTGCTGCCAGGAAACTTTACCTTCATCTGTCTCAGACTCAGTCCCAGCGGCACCAAGTAGCTCTGGCTGCTACTAATCCCCTTTCCCCCCACTACTCTGCAATTATACGCAGCCCTGGGTGACAATTACCACCATTCATCCCTTCCATAGCCCGCCTCCTGGGTTAAAATGACATGCTCTTTGAGAGGAGATACTCTAATGATATAATTACTCCAGCTCAGCCACCTTCCTACTACTCAGGCATGGACTAACACCCCCCCCCCCCCCCCCCCCCCCTTTTGCTGATTCACTTCAAAAAAACGCTTCTCGAGCCCTCGGGCCGAACTTAAAATTGCTTTAGCATTAAATTTAGTCTGGAGTTCAAGTGATGCCTTTTGACTTTGGGAGTTTTAACAGGCAGGGACGGAAAACAACGTCTCCCGCTATTTCCTGAGACGGGTTTCTTTTGGAACTGCAGACGCTGGGTGTCTGGGTGCATTTCACTGTCCAACCTACTGCTCTCCCTTGCACGTTTTTTGCAGAAGCTCTGCTCTTTTCGCTGCAAGCCCACGCTGCGCCACGGCTAAGCTGACACAAAAAAGGTTTTTGTACCAGGGTTCAGGAGGACGTCCTGAAATCGGTGTGAAGACGTCTTTGGCTGCCAAGAAGCATGCTTTCACTTACACTTCCCTGTCTGAAAAACATCTGACGTTTTGGTCATGTGATGAGCTGCGCAAAGTTTCAGCGATGCTCTTGAAAACGAGCACGTTGACGGCAGTACCGTCTGACTTTTGGTGCGGTTGCACGTTGAAGTGTTTGGTTCAGGAGCAGGTTGAGCTTCCTGTGCACATAGCCTGCACACAGCGGAGGTGTGGTTGCGTGGGTTTCCTTTGTCACATAGTGCAGTCACATGCTTGAGGCCTTCTTGCTTTGGTTTCTGAACTTTAATTGCATTTTACTTACCCAGGATAGACACCAGGACGCCGAAGTCGAAGCTTACCATTGTCTCAGAAGCTACTCTTCACCCTTTCCCTTGCCTCTTTCTTAAGACTACAGCGCCTTGCAAAAAGTATTCACACCCTTTAAAAACATTTACGTTCGGTCATGTTTCAACCATGAACTTCAAGGTATTTTATTCTTTTTCTTTGGTGTGGTAGACCAACCCAAAGTAGTGCTTAATTTGGACAGAAAATGATGCATGGTTTTCAGTTGCAAATCTAGAAGTAAAGCGTTGCAGTATTTATCTTCTGCCCCTCTGAGTCAATACCTCATTGAGTCTATACAGCTGTGCTTACAAGTCTTTTGCCGCATGTCTCTATCAGCTTCGCTTGTCTGGAGACTGATTTATGCCTATTCTTTATTTGCAAAACGGCTCAAGCTCAGTAAAATTAGCATCTGGAGAGCATTTTTTTTAAACATTTTTCTAGTCATTCCACCACTTCAGAAATAGGTTCATATCTGGACTAGCTCTGGCTGTATTTTTAACGCCTTTGTCTTTCTAGAAGATAATCATCTGGCCCAATTGCAGGTACTTTCCAACGAGGTTTTCTTTTACGGTTTCTCACGCTATCCTCAAAGACAGGTTTATTGGTGCAAATATATTCATTTTGTTTCACAACACAGTAACTGACTATTCAGGCTGCAAGAGTTTCGTTATGTTGGTCAGAGAGATGGCCTGGGGGAAGAAGCTGTCTTGAGAGCGGCTGTTTATTTTTTTTAAATAGCGCTCTGTAGCTCCGACGATCTGAAATTAAGTCTAAAACCCTTCGGTCCAGGACTAACAGAGATGTAAACGGGGCCTTCACATGACTCCTGTAGAAGTCCTGACTATCCTCTGCGAACCTGATTGCTCATTGCAGTTTGAGCCTGTCCTGGTCTGTGGCTAAATCAACCCACAGAGTGATGGCAAAGCATTTTAAAGTCTAAAAGTTAAATGTTGCTGTCATCTGACCCACATCACCTTCTTCCACATGATTGCTCTGACCTCTATGAGGCTTGTGGCTATCAAACCCAAGTTTCGAAAGCAATGGATTTTTTTTTTTTCTGCCACTTCACAGATATGCTTTTTCTTTGTGTCGGCCTATCTCCTAATATCCCAACGAAATCCACTGAAACGAATGGCTCTAATTCGACATCATTTGACAAAGGGGTTTGAATACTTTTACAAGGCGCCCAATCACATAGATTCTAAGATGAGAAAATGTGAGTAAAACACCATATTTATTGCCCTTAACCTTTAGTTAATGTAGTGGTACAATCTCACTCTAAATGCTTGTCTGCAGTTCTCTAGTGGTGATCTTTGGAGGAGATTCTTTAATCTCCCCACACAGCCTGGTGATTGTAAATCTTTCAGCGCTTTGAGTTACAGTATAGACAAGTATGCGTGTTGCTATGTCCTTGTTGACAGTTCATGCTTTATTAGAATTAAACATGTTCCTTACTCGATTGACATGATCTCTTGTCTTGTCCATTTTGAAGAGAAATAGGCCTTCGTGTCGTCTCAGATTTATATATCAGGTGAACTTAAAGTCATAGTTTATCTACTAGAAGTCTTCAAAACTCTATTTTAAAAAAGTAAAGTATGTCTAAATCGTAATACATATGAATTGTAAGCGCTGCAACTACTAGTGGCAGCAGAGGTATAAAAAAAAATCAGATTTAGTATTTCCTCCCCTATATGAATAAAATTACTCAAAGGTTTTTCAGCAGTGGTTGCCCATGAAAGACATGTAAATGTAATCACTATATAAATCAGTGTTTCTGCCTTCTTCTAGTCATTTCTAATCGCCAATTGCATTCTTCTTTCTGTCAGGATTCTCTGTGTTGGCTGCTAACTCTACTCCGCAGGTGTGCCTAGTTGGCTGAGGAGGCGTGGTCCACACCTGCAGCTCGTTGCAGGCGGCTTCCTCTGGCTTCTTAAGCAGAGCACTGGCAGATGGAAGACGCCGGAGCCTTAACCAGTCGTGGTACGACGTGGCCTCTGTCCCAACTCTCGGAAACCAGCTTGTGAGTTTTTTGTTGCTCATCTTTTTGAATAATTTTTGTACCTCTCTGTGCTCCAGATTTTGGTGCTTGGATGCACTCACCTGTCTTGACGCCTCGTCCGAAGAAACAGACCAGCAGACCTGTCGGCTCAGATTTTGCTCTGGCGCTCCCCCTCATACTTCCTGGAAATTACCCAGCGAGGGCTGAGATCCCCTTTCCCGGGTTCTGTCGGTTCTGTGCTCACTCTGGTCAATCCATCTGTCAACCGCTGCCGATGAGGTCATCTCGGATTCCTCACCAGCTACATCTGCCGCCCTCAGCCACTAGCCACCTATCTCCATCAGAGTAGTCACATAGAGATCTCCTGACGCTACTTCTTCCCGGTTAGGTCCGCCCTGCCTAATGGTAAGCAGCGCAACTCTTAGTTGGATTTTCTGGCTTTCATTATGAAGAACTCACGTGCTCTCTCTCTTACAGTCTCTCCAGCCTTGACGTTCTGACCCAGCCGTGTACCAGTAGTCCGTCCATAAACCTGCTTATTTTTCCTTTAATAAAAGAACTTAAAACTGCGTTTTGCCTCCCGTTCGTATCTGCATGTGGGCTCGTCATCTGAAAACCATGACAGAAGAAGGCTCCGGCCACCAAAGTCCAGCGGATACGTTCGGGCGGCAGTTAGCTGTACATCAAGAACAGATGCAGACGTTAGGTTTTGCTGTGAATTCCACTCAGGAACAACTTCAGAGGTTAGCCGCGCAGGTTAGCTTACTAGTGGACACAGTTACTTCCGCGAAGACGTCACTTGTCACTCAAGGTCTCGCAACCCCGCCTTCTGACGCACCGAGCATGGAGAATCAGGCTTGGACTCCATCACTTGAGGGCGCGTCACCTTCTCCGGATAAATTCTCCGGTGACGACGGAAGTTGCGGAGGTTTTCTTTTCCAGTGCAACCTGGTGTTCAACCGTTCACCCCAGACTTTCGCCTCTGATGAGGTAAGGATATCTTATGTTTTACGCCTGTTAACGGGTAGGGCTCTTAGGTGGGCTGAGGCTAGATTCCCTGATTGTCAGTCATTTGGGACAACTTTTCAGGATTTCATTACTGAATTTAAGACAATTTTTGCACCGGAGTTAGATTCGGCACAACAGTCTCGACATCTCCTCACCTTGAAACAGCGCGGTCGTCGAGTTTCGGATTTTTCTGTGGAGTTTCGTACATTTGCTGCGGTTGCAGGTTGGCGGCCGAGACCGTTAAAGGCAGCTTTCTTTCAGGCTCTAGACGAGTCATTAAAGGACGAATTAGCTCGGGTAGAGGAACCAGAGGACTTTGAGGAGTTTGTCGCGCTAGCTATTCGCTTGGACTCTCGGTTACGCAGCCGAAATCGGGTTAAGTCCAACCTTGCCTTGCAACCATCCACCTCCACAGCTCCTTTTCCTATCAGGAGGGGACCCCGTTCCTTTACACCTCCCCCCGAACCCATGCAGTTGGGGCAGGTGGGTCTCTCCAAGAAGGAACGTCAGCAGCGATTCTCAGAGAACTTATGTCTTTATTGTGGAGGTGATGGTCATTTCCTCAGAGATTGTCCTGTTCGGCCAAAAGATCGAGTCCGCCGCTCTTAACGGGGGGATCGGGGGACAAATTGGGATCTATTCCCCGGGAGACTGTTAAGGTTTCATCTGGTTCTCGTTGTTGTCTACCTCTTACTTTGATATTTGACCAGGAGAGTTTTGATGTTTCGGCTCTAGTAGATTCAGGTTCTGATTTTAATCTTATTGACCAAGCGGTTGTGGACCAGCTTCGTGTACCTGTGGATCATTTACCCGAACCACTCCAGGTCTCGTCATTGGATGGGCAGATTTTGACCCTTATTACTCATCGCACACGACCTTTGGAGGTGATAGTTTCCGGCAACCATCGAGAACAACTTTCTTTTTTTGTCTTTCCGGTTAAGCGTTCACCTGTGGTTTTGGGTATAGCTTGGTTAAGGGTCCATAATCCGCAGTTCAATTGGGCTGAGTCCCGATTAGAGTCATGGTCACCTTCTTGTCATTCCCGTTGCTTGCAGTCTGCTCGACCTGTAGTGGTCTCCTCTTCCCTAACAAATTCCGGAGACGTTATTGATCTGTCTCGCGTTCCTGAGGATTACCACGACTTGCAGCAGGTCTTTAGTAAGACTCAGGCGTGTTCTCTGCCCCCACATCGCCCATACGATTGTGCGATTGACCTGTTACCTGGGGCCCCTTTACCGGCGAGTCGACTCTATAACATCTCCAGGTCAGAACGTCAATCGTTGGAGAAGTACATTGGTGAGTCTTTGGCTACGGGGTTAATTCGTCCTTCTTCTTCACCATTAGGGGCTGGGTTCTTTTTTGTGGGAAAGAAGGACGGATCCCTTCGACCCTGTATTGATTATCGAGGGCTTAACCAGATAACGGTCAAGAATAAATACCCACTTCCTCTATTATCATCAGCCCTTGAGCCAGTCCAGAATGCTAAAGTTTTCACTAAGCTCGATTTGCGCAACGCTTATCATTTGGTTCGGGTGAGACAGGGGGATGAGTGGAAGACAGCTTTTAAGACTCCGTTAGGTCACTTTGAGTACCTAGTAATGCCTTTTGGCTTGTGTAATGCCCCAGCAGTGTTTCAGGCATTAGTAAACGATGTCCTGCGGGATTTTTTGAATGTTTTTGTGTTCGTCTATTTAGACGATATCCTGATTTACTCTCGTGACCTAGATCAACACAAACAACATGTTAGGCTTGTTCTCCAGCGGTTGCTAGAGAATCGCCTGTTTGTAAAGGCCGAAAAATGCGATTTTCACCAGACTTCAGTTTCTTTTCTCGGTCTTATTTTGGAGGGAGGGCAAGTAAGATCAGACCCAGAAAAGATTAGAGCGGTAACAGAGTGGCCTGTTCCTGAGTCACGTAAACAGCTTCAACGGTTCCTAGGGTTCGCTAATTTTTATAGGCGATTTATCAGGAACTATAGTCAAATAGCTTCCCCGTTACATGCTCTTACCTCCACCAAGGTTCCTTTTTTCTGGAGTCCTGAAGCCGATGAGGCATTTAAGACCCTTAAATCCCGTTTTTCCCAGGCTCCTATACTAGTTCACCCTGATCCTTCCAGACAATTCACACTTGAAATAGATGCTTCCAACACCGGTGTAGGAGCGGTCCTCTCCCAACAGTCTGAGACAGATAATAAACTTCACCCTTGTGCATTTTTCTCCCGTCGTTTGTCCCCTGCTGAACAGAATTATGATGTAGGCGATCGGGAATTATTAGCTATTAAGTTAGCCTTGGAGGAGTGGCGGCACTGGCTAGAGGGATCCGAGCAACCCATCATAATTTGGACAGATCACAAGAACCTCTCCTATCTGCAGACAGCCCGCAGACTCAACTCTAGGCAAGCCCGTTGGTCATTATTCTTCTCACGATTCAACCTCACCATAACATACAGACCAGGCTCTCGAAACATTAAACCCGATGCGCTTTCTCGTCAGTTTGCTCAAGTGGAACAAGAGAAACAACCGGATTTAATTCTTCCTCCATCATGCACTGTTGGAGCTTTGCATTGGGACCTAGAGGACAGGATTAATCAGGCCCTGTTATTAGATCCGGATCCTGGTACGGGCCCACCGGGATTAAAGTATGTTCCCCGATCTGTTCGTCCTGAGGTTTTACGGTGGGTTCACGATGCCAAGTTTTCCGCCCATCCGGGCATTTATAGAACCCAGTCTCAGGTGTCTCGGCGATTCTGGTGGCCATCATGGACCAAGGACGTCAGAGACTACGTTTTAGCCTGTCCTGTCTGCGCCCAAAACAAGTCGTCTAACCAGCCGCCTTCTGGGTTATTGAATCCGCTTCCGATTCCCAAACGTCCATGGTCTCACATAGCTGTTGATTTCGTTACTGGACTCCCTGTTTCCCAAGGCATGTCAACTATCTTAACTGTGGTTGACCGTTTTTCCAAGTCCTGTCATCTCATACCCATCCGTAAGCTACCTAACGCTCTCCAGACTGCCCAACTCCTCATTAAACATGTTTTCAAGCTCCATGGAATTCCTGTTGACATTCTCTCTGACCGGGGTCCCCAGTTTGTTTCTCAGGTCTGGCGGCACTTTTGCTCTGCTCTGGGTGCCCGTTACACGCTCACCTCCGGATACCATCCTCAAACCAACGGTCAGACTGAACGAATGAATCAACAATTAGAAACCACCCTCCGTTGCCTCACGTCATCTACTCCTTCCGACTGGAACAAGTTTTTGCCTTGGGTAGAGTATGCTCTGAACTCTCATATCACCTCAGCCACGGGACGTTCACCTTTTGAAGTTGCATTAGGATATCAACCACCACTCCTACCTTCAGACGAACTCAGGATTCCCTTCACATCCGTTAACGATTATATTGCTCGCTGCCAGAAAATATGGAAAGAGACAGTTACAGCCCTCACTCGCACCGCAGAGCGGAGCAAGAGGTTTGCCGACCAGCACCGCAGACCAGCTCCCCATTATCGCCCCGGTCAGAGGGTTTGGTTATCATCCAGAGATGTTCTGACTAATCCATCCGCCAAGAAACTTGCTTCCCGGTTTACAGGTCCCTATGAAATAGAGAGAGTTATCAACCCCACCACTGTCCGCTTACGTCTTCCTCCTCACTCTCGTGTTCATCCCACTTTTCACGTATCCCAGATTAAGCCTGTTTTGGACAATGATTCTTACCCTCCTTCCGGACCCCCTCCACCCTCCCAGGACAGTCAGAGTTCTCGCGTCTCCAGGATTGTAGATGTCCGTCGACGTGGAAGGGGTTACCAATACCTCGTGGATTGGGTGGGTCGCAGCTCGGAGGATCGCTCATGGGTATCTGCAGCCACCATCGCCAATGAGGAATTGGTCCGAGACTTTTGGTCTACTCAACCCAGCACATCTTCGTCTGGGCCGCCAGGAGGCGGCCGTTGAGGGGGGGGTAGTGTCAGGATTCTCTGTGTTGGCTGCTAACTCTACTCCGCAGGTGTGCCTAGTTGGCTGAGGAGGCGTGGTCCACACCTGCAGCTCGTTGCAGGCGGCTTCCTCTGGCTTCTTAAGCAGAGCACTGGCAGATGGAAGACGCCGGAGCCTTAACCAGTCGTGGTACGACGTGGCCTCTGTCCCAACTCTCGGAAACCAGCTTGTGAGTTTTTTGTTGCTCATCTTTTTGAATAATTTTTGTACCTCTCTGTGCTCCAGATTTTGGTGCTTGGATGCACTCACCTGTCTTGACGCCTCGTCCGAAGAAACAGACCAGCAGACCTGTCGGCTCAGATTTTGCTCTGGCGCTCCCCCTCATACTTCCTGGAAATTACCCAGCGAGGGCTGAGATCCCCTTTCCCGGGTTCTGTCGGTTCTGTGCTCACTCTGGTCAATCCATCTGTCAACCGCTGCCGATGAGGTCATCTCGGATTCCTCACCAGCTACATCTGCCGCCCTCAGCCACTAGCCACCTATCTCCATCAGAGTAGTCACATAGAGATCTCCTGACGCTACTTCTTCCCGGTTAGGTCCGCCCTGCCTAATGGTAAGCAGCGCAACTCTTAGTTGGATTTTCTGGCTTTCATTATGAAGAACTCACGTGCTCTCTCTCTTACAGTCTCTCCAGCCTTGACGTTCTGACCCAGCCGTGTACCAGTAGTCCGTCCATAAACCTGCTTATTTTTCCTTTAATAAAAGAACTTAAAACTGCGTTTTGCCTCCCGTTCGTATCTGCATGTGGGCTCGTCATCTGAAAACCATGACACTTTCTTTATTTATAGTTGTTGGCACAACATATATTTCAATGGGGTAGCCTCATCGGGATGACAAATTAAAGGCTTCTCAGCCAGCAGATGTGTTTAGTTTTTTTTTTTTTTCGTCTGTTTGTTGTACTTGCCCGTCTGGCAGTTGTCTCAGGTCTTAGGTGATTATCAAGCCCGCAGGCCCTCATCACACGACCCAGTCTGTCTGACTGATCTGAGCGTGCCTGCTGGGGAAGTCAAGCCTGAACAAGACCAACAGAGGTCTTGGGGAAAAATGCGTCCGCCTCTCTGCTGTGAAATTCTTCGGATTTTCTTCTAGTTCTCTTTGAATTTATTCCCTTCAACTCTGAGAAGAATCCTTTTTTTTTTTAGTTTTGTCTGTTTGTTTTTTGGTCTTACTAAATGAATAAACGTTGTTGTCATTGATTATTTTGGGGTCATTCAATAACAAAGCCGTATTTCTCCATCCTTTTGCTTTTTTTTACTCCTATCCTCCCAGATGCATCTATTATGAAGATAAGACAGCTGTGCAGGTTTTGTGACGTCCAGGCCACCGGCTGCCAGGGTAAGGGATCCTGCATGGTGGAGTGTGAAAGAAACAGCATTTGCGAAAGGGACGACGAAGTGTGTGTCAGTATTTGGTAAGTGCTTTTTTTTTTTCACGTTAAATCATCATTTGAAAACTTGCTTTTCCCTTTGCTTGAGGTAATCTCTGTCTGATATTGAAATGTTTTTTTGTTTCTGGACCATGTAAGTGTGACAAAAACGCAAAAACAGAAGAAATCTGTTGAGGGAAAAATACACAGCACAGTAAATTCCATACCTCTCCAGACTGTGCTGCAAAGACAAAGTTTGGGGGGGGGGGGTGAATCAAGCTTGACAAATCTACATATTGCCACTCTAAAATCCTGCTGAGCAGTTCTGGATTTGTGGGTTCTCAAGGACAATTTGAAGAGCTGCAGTCCACGTACCATTAGCTTTCTGCTAACCTCAGCTCATATTGTGACCACTACATTGGCAATATAATGAGATCCAGCAGGGTGGCCTTAAGCTTTTAACACCAATATAAATCTGCTTCCTGCTGCTTTGCACATCCAGAGTCAGATGTGAGGTCGTTGAATGGTTTGTGCACTTCCATATTCCAGCTTCTTCAGCAAATTGGGCCCTATACTGTACATAAAAGAGAAAATCAAGGGGTTCAGTGAGAAAATGTAACCTTTTTTGAGTGATAAAACTATCTAAACTAATAGTTTATTGTGTAAATCAATGAAATATAACACGTGTCCTGAACAACATTACGTGTACAAATGTCATCATTATCCGGATAGGTGGAGGTAATTTCCTACCTACCTTGCAGCACACTCTTCCATAATGCACAATATTTCCAAAGAAAACCATCACACCGACAGCAATGATAGTGTCACGGTTGGGGGCCGCTTTGCTGCATCAAAACCAGGACAACTAGGCACAATTTATGGAACCACGAATTCTGCTCTTACCCTAAAGGAAAAGGTTTTGCCAAACAAAATGAGGGTTTAGTCAGGGCGATTGAGTGAATGTGGCTCTAGTGTAAAGCGCTTTGAGTGGCCAGTATGACTAGAGAAGTGCTATATAAATTTAGCCCATTTATCATTTCATAGAGGTCTGGACTTAAATCTAACTGGGATGCTATTGGCTGAGCTTTAACGGACTATTCAGCATGGCTGAACAATTCTGCAAACAAGAGTCTTATCTGAAACACTTGGTGGTCAATCCGTCCAATTGTCAATTCTGCTTTTCCGTCTGTCCATCCCTTTCCTACAATACTTGTTTTTTTCTGGCTGTAGTCATAAAGAAGGTTACTTTAAAAAATAGCTTAAAAACTGGGAATTATGGAAATTCAAAAGGGCCTAGTCGCACATGATCACCTTTAAAAGAAACCACAAAAAACATTTGTTCATTTTCAAACAAACAAAATACGCCAAGCATTTGTTCTGATAGTGTTTCCTTGGTCCTTTGTGAGCCTGGAAATAACTTTGCGCTGGCCGCAATCACCAGACATAAACATTATATTAGCATCTGCTGGCAGAACCGCAGAACTATCAGAAAGCAAGATGGTGACAACTGACGCAGCTACTCTGAGGCTACGGTGACACTGCAGGGAAATCCAACCCAAATCCAATCTTTTTGCCGAAATGCGACCCGTATTTGTCTTTTTCATGGCAGTGTGAACGGCCCAATTCCGATCTTTTCTCACAGAAGAAAATCTGATTTGCGGCACTTCCATTTGTGGTACTAAATCGGATACGTATTGAATATTTTTCAAAGCGGCCGCAGTCTGAGCGGTCATGTCGCATCTTTTTTACATCGCTCTCTTGGATCTCACTGCACATCCACACACCGCAGTAGCAGCTAGCGCTCCATAAACAACCATTGTTAATAGCTGGGCTGCTTTTTTCTTACCTTGTTTTGTCTTACTGTGATGTGGTCTTAATGTTGTCGGCTCCCGTTGCTCAACAGCTTTCTAATAATAAGGAGAAACGGCTGCCGGTATCTGGGTTATTTTTTACTTTTTGGAGAAAACTTTATTGAACACTTATTACAAACTTATTACATTCACCATTACGTCCGTAAACAGAGCGCTGCTGCGTGACGTCTCCTTCTGTTATCAGCGCATGCGGGTCGCTTTGCGGTCTAGAACCGTTCAGACAGCAGTATGATGGCGGTCGCATTTAATAGCCGTATTAACGGCCACGGCATAAAACTCAGATTTCAGCAGAAAATAGGACCCAGACCCAGTAAACTGCCGTGCAAAGCCACAGTAAAGTTACAGCTCGGCATGTTCAAAGGCCAGCCCAATCTACAGGGTTGGGGTTACTTGCACCTCAGCTGTGCGTTGCCGACTCCTTGCTTCTCCTCGTGCACGTGTGCAGTATTGTACATCATGGTCTTGTTATGGTAAATATACACAAAGGTGCTTCATTTACTGACAGACAGAGCAAAAACAAATTGTAAAAAGCAGAAATAAAATATATTAAGCCAACAGGGCGCAATAATTTAATCGGAAAACCTTTGCATGCAACCAGAGTGAGCTACTGGCATAGAAATTCATAACGTCATAGTACGTGACCAGGCTGCTTTAAGTTTTAAAAATGATGGGATCTGGACAAGAAAATGTGTTTGAACTAATATTTTTGGTTCAGCTTCCACCACACCTGCAACCTCAGGGTTATTGACTTGCTGTTTATGCCGTGGCGGGAAAAGGGCCGGTTTCATGACATTTAGAACTATGTCTAAGTCACTTTCCTGTTGGGGAAAAAGGCTTATTTGGGATATTGTGAACATGTTGTAAAGGGATTAGAACTCGCAGATCAAAGCTGATCGGTAAATGCATTTATTTTGTTTTGCTCTGATTTCTCTTTCCAAGGAGGAAGAAGGATGACAACGTTACATTTGAAACGTTGTGTCACAATCCAGCTGAACCACTGTATGGTCTGATCCTGGATGATTACAACAGCACCAAGTGCATTATGAAAGAGAAAAAGGGCATGGGCTCAAAGTTCTTCATCTGTTCCTGCTCCAAAAAGGAAGAGTGCAACTGGAACATCTTTTTTAACCTAGGTGAGTTGGACGTTTTTTGGCCTTTCCTTCTTGTATTTTAATTGCGTTGCAGGTGGGGGCTTCCTGATGTTTTTAAGGTTTTTGTTCTTTGGTGGGATTTCTTTACAGCTCCGTGGACACATTTTGAGAATGATTTCCATGCCTTCACATTGCCTGCATCATATTCAGAAAAATACTATCTGAATTTTTCAGCTGAAATCGAGAAACCTCCAGACCAGGCAACACATTTCCAATCGTTTTTTTTTTTTTTTTTTTTTGCTAAGTAAGTTTCCTGGTCTTAACTGAAAGGAGTGGGATCTGGTATGATAAGCCCACCTGCTTCAGGGTTCGAAGACTTACGTGTTCAGAGATGATATTCGTCCACAAACAACCTTTCAATTTATATTTTCTCTCTTTTTTTTTTGATCATGCTCTATCAAGCTGATTGACGGTTATATGTAAAAAAAATCTCAGCAGATCAGGAGTTTCTGAAATGACACCAACAGCACGAGTTGATCAAAGTCTCTCAAATCCTCCTCCTTCCTAATCTGATGCTAGATACCTGAAAATGGCTACACAAAGTAGCTGAACGTCCTTGGATATAAGCAGTGATATTAAAGCTAAACATTAAAACTGTAAGCTGTAAAACCAAACCAATTAGATGCAACAAGCTAAGAACTGCAGACGTTATAACGTTAAATTAGTATAATGAGTCAGATGGCGTCACCCTTGCAGATTCATTATAGTACTTTGAAGAAGGGTTCTCTTCAAAAGCTACTTGTCTTTTTAAAAGTTCTAAAAACCTGCATGACTTGGATCTACTTTGCAATGCTGGTCTAAGCTCTGCTTTTGATCTAGAGTTAAACGTCATCTTGCACTTGTGCGTAGTTATTTGAGAACAATCACAGCAACTGGCCTCTGATGTAAGACGTCGTGCCAGAACGTTTCCGTGTGCGCGCCGTGACGCTCTCCGTTTCTCTGATTGCAAGCAGCTTCGGGATAGACAATTCCTCGTTGACTCCAGTTACGTTCTTAGCACTGGCATTCCTCGTATTTCGACTACATCATCCCTGCAGTCACAGCACGGCGGTACATTTCCGAGACCTGGCTCGGAACAAGCCAGAGCCAAATTAAAAGCATCTGTGGAGTGCAAACCACGTCATGGAAATGCGTTTGCGTGCTCTTGAGAATGTCTGTGTAGTCTCTGTAAATTTTCAGTAAGTAAAGACGGGAGGTGCTGCAATGAAGGCTGTTTGGGTGATTCCAGTAAAGTCTGTCATCATTTTTTAACTATAGTGGCCAGTTGTATCAGACATCCATACAACACAGGTCTTTTTAAAGCCTTGTTTTACCATAACTGAACAATAGCTTTTGGGTACTGTTGTTTTAAAAACATTTCTCTAAATATTACTTCCCAAACTCTAGGTCTCCTTGTCATCGTTTAGTGATCTTGAATTTTCTTTCCCAGATTTCTCAGAAGTCTATGGCCATGTCTATGGCTCACACTGCAGAGAAATGCGACTCAAATCCAATCTTTTTGCCCATATGTGACCCATATCCGTCTTTTTCATGGCAGCGTGAACGGCCATTTCCGATCTTTTCACCCCTAAAAAAAAAAAATCTGATTTGTGCCACTTCCATATGTAGTACTAATTCGGATCCATATCAGATATTTTTT
The DNA here is from genome assembly GCA_037039145.1 of Fundulus diaphanus. Classification (NCBI taxonomy): domain Eukaryota; kingdom Metazoa; phylum Chordata; class Actinopteri; order Cyprinodontiformes; family Fundulidae; genus Fundulus; species Fundulus diaphanus. Next base: position 39,165,738 of record CM073135.1, read on the forward strand.
AAAGCGTCCGCAGTCTGAATGATCATGTCGCATTGTATCCGTCTTTCACGCCTCTCTCCTGTCTCTCACTACACATCCACACACAGTAGCAGCAGCTAGCGCTCCATAAAAGACAGTTGTTAATAGCTGTGCTGTTTTTTTCTAGCAAAACTTTATTGAACACGTCTAGAAACCATTAAATTCACCATTACTTCCGCCAATAGTGAGTTGTTGTGCAACGTCTCCTGTTATCTGTGCATGCGAGTCGCTTTGTCTTGAACGTTTCAGACAGCAGAATGATGGCGATCGCATTTAGTACCAGTATGTCATAGTGAACGGTCACCTCAAAAAAATTGAGAATCAAGACCTGCTGTGTGAACGTAGCCTGAAAGTGTTGTTTTTTTCCCAGACTTTGGCTACATTTTCCCTTTTCTTTAAGTTTTAGTTTGCTACAAACCATCAATTTGATGGTTAGGAAACAAGAACGGGACAATTGGAGGACAGATGTATTCGGTACTTCTGTATGTTACTGCATAGTAACATCATCCCTCAGTAATTTATCCGCTTTATGTCAAGTTTTCAGCTCACAGCTGTTTGTGCAATGTCGAAACTGTTTGGGCGGGTAATTGTTAGGAATGTATTGTGTTCAGCAGTTTTCAGGATTAATGTTTCTTAAATGTTTGTCGGTTACTCCTACAGCAAGTAGTTGGTATTGAAAAGATGCAATTCCCCCGAAAAAGTTATACAACTGCACTCTGTTGCACATTCGAGTTTACCACAGCCAGACCTAGATAATTTGCTGCTATCAAAAGTTATTTAGTTTTTTTTGTTTACATTCTGGCTGGTGAATGCATACACTATTTTCCCTCTAAATACATCCATTGATGTCTCTTTTTTATTGGTTTTTCAAGCTGAGAGTCATTCTTTCAAAAAATATGTTTAAAATGTAATGTTTTAGCCTATTTTTACCCTCCAAATTGGGCTTAACCAAAGACTTTGAATGTCAGGCTTGTCTTGTCAACCAAGACGACATTTTCAACCACATTTACTTTTACATAATCCTTTTTTACGTTTCATTTTTGAACCAGATTTACATGTACGACATTAAAGTCTGTTTTATGGCTTTTTCAAGTTTTACGCATTGCATTTTCCTTTTAGCATTTTTTTCATAAGATCATTTAACATATTTGTACTAAAGGGTTTATTTCCCCACTTTTTCTTTTCTTTAACTTCCACCATTTTCAATTATCCTCTGCCTTAAACACAACATGTATTAACAGATGTGAGTGTGAAATTTCTTCACTGCACTAAATCTCCACATAAAAGTCACATTTTTAATTCAAAAACCTTCCCTTTTAGAGGGATTGCCTTTTACATTAACGTATAAACAGCTCTTAATTTATAGTAAAATAAGAGGTTTATGGCAGCCTTTTTACTGATTAACTCCCAAGTAACATCAGGACTGCAGACACTTAAACTTTCTAGACAACAACTTGAGGGTTTTGCTTTAAATGTGTGCGTTGGGAGGCTCAGTGACAGGTTGCTCTGAGGAAAAGCTTCTCACTCTACGAAAATCAAAACAAACTGTCTGTCTGGGGCCCTGCAGAGGATTTCAGACATGTGGTTTCCTGTTTAGAAAAAAAGAGAAAAAAAAATTATAGAGAGCTAGAGGGCTTGGTCTGGGCAGTCGGCGAGATGTCTTTTACATTCATCACCCTACCTTGTTCAGTTCGACTCTGGGCTTTTGTCTCACAGTGGCTTTTCTTCTCTTTTATTTTGACAAATGGAAGACGTCAACACGTGTTTTTGCACTTTAGGTTTGAAAGTAAAAAGGTGGAAATAAGATATGAGGTTCTCTTAATAACAAGCCTTGAATGCAAGTTTGAACGTAATCAAACTGGAAAAAAGTTGTTTTTACTTACTATGCCGCATGTGGTAATGTTTTTTTTTTTTTCTTAGGTCGCATTTTTATGACTGCAGCTTCAAAACGTATACTATAAATGCAACAAAATCATGAGCTGCTGCCGTTTGCCAAAAACTGCAGCAGGTTCCAGACGCACCCTCTACTAACTTTAAAATATACAACAAATTCTATAAAGAGGCACAATATGTGGTTGACTGGGTCAGGGCTTGGGTTGTTTTTAGATCTGTGGTCCAGACGTTAATTTAAATGGACATTCCACAAGGAAGAAGCTGTTCCTTCGTTGCCCTAAAAATAATACTCAACCGTTTGCTGGACAGATGAGACTGCCGCAAACTAATCTGAATAGGCAATCTTCAAACTGGTTAAAGAAAGATTAGAATTGTCATTTAAAATAGTATGATTAAAGTAACCAGAAGCTACTAAAAAGGATAAAATACTATAAGAGGGGAAAAAGAGGTTAACTTTTAAGATCCTAATTATAATGCTGCAAAGACAAACCCCTTAGTTTGGCTACTTAAATGCCCATCCGTTCAAGTGTTTTGGAGGAAATATGCATCATCAAACTTTACAGGATGTTTTCCATATTGATGACTATCTAAAGTAATGTTAATTAACCAACTGGGTAGATTAGTTGTCGAATATTCTTGCAACCGCTAAAATTCGTCCGGCGCATAAAGCAAAAAGCCCCAGCAGCAGGTGCTCCTCGTGCATACTCCGGTAAACTGGAAAGAAATTCAGCAAAAGTCAATCAGCCTCTGAACAAAGACAACAACAAAAAAGCCTCTATGATGTTTAGCATCAACTTTGTTTCAAAGATTAAAGAGAACCGGTTACAGTTTGAGGCGACTTAAAGTGGACAACAAACTCACAAAAGCTCCATGTAAACAGTTTGCCCTCATTCCCTTTGCCTTTCAATTATCTTGTCGATCAAAACTGAAAAGTTTACTAAAATGAAACTACGCTGCAATGAAGGCACAGTCTTTAATTGGCTAAACTGACATCAGTAACAACTGTTATTACGGTTTGACAATATGTGTACAGGTGAATATCTTCTGTTTCTTTATCTCTTTTGTGTGAACAAAGAAAACTGTACCTTATATTTAAAGACAAATATTTCTACAAAGATCCAGATATTTTACATGCATTCTGCAGTACAATAACTGTAACTATTTTTGTGTTAACCCTAGCATGCAGTTGTAAAAGGCAGTGATATTTTTATAAGTAAGTTTCTGTTTGAAGGTTACGACCCTTTCATCTCTTACCTGCATGAGATGCCTCCCTGAACATCTTTTGTTGACAAAACAGATTAGTTTTGTAGCTGCACTTAAAAGCCAATAACAGCAACCTGAGTGCTAGAAAAACCGCTGAATAAGAGGAAAGGTCTGTGTTTTATAAAAACTGTGATTTCCCTCGATTAGTTAACTGATCAGAAAGCCGTTTTAGGAAAACGGTAATTTGCTGTAATCAGTTAACAAAAATAATCTGTTTAGCAAAACTGTAATTATCTTTAAATAATTAGTGGAAAAATATGTTGTAAAAAAAACAGTTTCTATAATGAATGAACAAATATTTTTTTTTAAATGTCAAAACAACTGTGTGAATGAACAGAAGAAGCAGTTGATGTGTAAAATGGGAGCCATAAATTACTGTTTAAAAGAATTGCATTGTCTGTGGTTAAAATACATTCGTTTTTTCACATTGCCAGATCTAAAGCATGTACTGCAGTAAGAAACATGTTGCGCTTAGTAACCAACTAGATTAACTATCTGATGCAAAGCTATGTAGAGAAAACTGCGTTGACTTTTTAAACCACAGCCTGATTGTCATGTGTTTCAAAAAGGAAACCTCTTTGAATACTAGAAAACGTCGTCCCACTTCTATGTAAATAACCATTTAATGCAAACATGAAACTACTGTAAAGCGTTAGGAAAATGTTGTTCATAAGAGCTGCCGGGAAATTAGGATCGTAGTTCTTGATGATTAAGAAAAACTCAGTTCAGTCTCAGTTGATTTGTCCTTAAGTCAAAAAGTCATATGTTTCCACTCCAAATTTGAAAGTTAAAGGTGTTTTTTTTTTTTTTACCTCAAGCATGGAGGACAGTTTATGTTGGGATCTACTTGCAAATGTTGTGTAGCCAGGTCAAATCTTTAATTTTCCTCTCATGAAGTTGTGTGTTGATTTGGTTGGGCTGGACGATAATTCAATAACGATATATATCGATCTATAGACGTATATCGATGATAGAAAAAAGGGTCAATAAAAAGTTCAATGGCATAAAAGTTTTCCTTCCTTTTACATTCTAGCCTATCATGTAGGTTAATATTACAGTCATTACATCCTCCCAACCAATCACAAACACAGACCAAGGAACGCTCCGTCACCAAGCTCCGCCCCCTTCAACAACTTCAGAGAGCATGGGTTCTTTTTTCTTTTTTAAAACTTGCAGTTTTGGTAAAGAATGGTTGAATAAAGGGTTGAGTTTGAATTCAGCGTTTGTGTGTTCTGTATTTAAAAATAGGTCGCTAAGCAACAGCATAAAATGGCCAGGGCAGCACTTAAAATATATGTTTATGAATTTGTTGATAATTATCGATATCGATCAATATGATTTCTATTTTATCGATATGCTTTTTTTTTTCTATTTCGTCCAGCCCTATGATTTGGATGGGTACCTGGTTTTCCTCTTCATCTTTAGCTTTCTGCCGTGTTTTCGACTGTTCATAACTGAGAAATCCCCCAGTTCCATCTGGAAACGTAGATATCCCACATCACCATGCTGCCACCACTGTGTTTTGCTGTGGGCTTTGTGAGGTTTTTGTCGCATGTCCTGTTTTGTTTGTGACAAACACACCTTTCGGCATTATGGCAAAAATGAAATTAAGTTTGGTTTCATCCCACTCTGATACGTTTGCCCACAACATTTTAGTCAGACCTGCTTTGTTTTCTTTGGAAGAAAATCTTTCTGTTTGTCCTGCAGCCTGCTGCTTAATCATGACCCATAGAGGAGATTAGAGTAGCAGAAACTCTTCAGACCACGAGTTATCATGGTCTCATCATGTTTTACATCGCACACACCCAGGCATGTTCACTTTCTGGATCAACTGTATAGAGAATGTATCTATCAATGATAAAATCCAGGATATGTTTTAACCCAAATTGATGTGTTAAAGGACATGTTGACACAATATTAATCATGATCATGTTAGTTTTAGCTAGTAACGCCTCAGTCTGCAGCATTAACACGTTTCTCCTCATTCCCACGGTCTTCATCACAGATTCTCAGGTGGGCGCTGTCATCCTGGTCAGCCTGGTGCCTCTTCTAGTCATAGCCATTGTTGTCATCGCTTCCTTCTACTGTTACCGGGTCTACAGCCAACAGCGAAACCCGCGCAAGAAGGGTCTGCCGCGGGACTTCAGCGACAAGCAGGCCATCATGGACAATGACGGCTCGGACAGCAGCTCCACGCACGCCAACAACCTGAATCACAACAACGAGCTGCTCCCCATCGACCTGGACGTTCTGGTCGGCAAGGGCCGCTTTGCCGAGGTCTACAAAGCCAAGCTGAAGCAAGGTTCGTCGGTCAGTGAGGAGCACGGCTTTGAGACGGTGGCGGTGAAGATCTTCCAGTACGAGGAGTACGCCTCCTGGAAGAGCGAGAAGGACATTTTCTCAGACGCCGACCTGAGGCACGAGAACGTGCTTCACTTCCTGACAGCGGAGGAGAGGAAGGCACAGAGACAGTATTGGCTGATCACGGCTTACCACCCGCTTGGAAACCTCCAAGAGTACCTGACCAATAACGTTATCTCCTGGCACGACTTGTGGATGTTGGGGAGCTCGCTGGCCCGCGTGGTGGCGCACCTCCACAGCGACCGCACATCCTGCGGCCGCTGCAAGGTGCCGATCGCTCACCGGGACATCAAGAGCTCCAACATACTGGTGAAAAAGGACCTGACCTGCTGCCTGTGTGATTTTGGTCTCGCGCTCCGGCTGGACAACACTCTGTCAGTGGACGAGCTGGCCAACAGCGGGCAGGTAAGACCTCCGGATCCTGGATTCCTTGTTTTATTTCAGGTTCTGCCTTAAAATGTGTTCCTTTTCCTCAAGCACCGTGAGTGTCCTGAGGGCCAAGTGTGTTTACAGTGTCCTGCAAAAGTTCTCATACCCCCTTAAATTCATTTATTTTATGTTTTTTTTTACATTTCTACCATGAGTTTTGGTTTCAATTTAAATGAGATTTCTTGTTATGGACCGGCGCAAATGAAAATTATGCATAGCTTTAAAATAAGATGGCAAATAAATAAGATAAGTGTGACTTGATTTGGTTTCCCTTTACTCCATTCACCCTCAATAGCATCTAGTGATCAGGTACCCTCAGAAGTTGCCGTATATGACTATAAATACAGCCGCTCTATGAAGGCCTCGTTGGTGAACGAAAACAGGCGAACACAGCAGATTGTGGAGATTTTTAAAGCAGGGTTTGATTGTTAAACGATATCCAAGGGTTCGACATCTCACAGTGCTCCCTTCAGTCCACCATCTGAAAATGGAAAGACCGTGGCTCAACGGCTAGCCAAAACATGGCTGTCCACCTAAGCTGAAAATCCAGGTAGGGAGAGCAATGACGAGAGAAGAAACTGGGAGGCCCACCTTAACTTTAGAGGAGCGGCAGAGATCCAGAGATCAGGAAAAAATAATCTGCCATCACAACAGCTACGGCTTGTGAAGTCCACAACTCTTGTGTTTATGGAAGAGCCAAAAGTAGTCGTGTTTGCAGTTTGCCACAAGCCATGTAGTGAACACACAGTTAACCATGTGGAAAATGGAGCTCTGGGCAGACGAAACCAAAGTGGACATTTTTGGTTGACAGGTAAATAATAAAACTCTTCCCTGAATATGGCATTGTCACAGTAACACATGGTGATGGCAGTAATAAGCTGCTAAGACGCTTTCAGCAGCCAATCAAATGATCTCTAAAGCTGGTCCAGACTGATGGAAAATACGGGATAATACTGAAAGGAACCTGTTTGAGGCTGCAAAAGACTTGAGATTCCCCTTCCAGCAGGAGAACGACCCTAAACATCCAACTAGAGCTACGATAGAAACGTTCAGCTCAAAGCATACATGTGTTCGAATGGCCCAGTCAAAGTCCAGGCCAAGGTCCAAATGAGAATCAGAAAATTCAATTCAATTATATTTTATTTATATAGCGCCAATTCATGATACATGTCATCTCAAGGCACTTTCCAAAGAAAACAGTGGGTCACTGAGAGAGACATACCCATAAGAAACCTGCAGCTTTAATTGTTTTAACGATTGTTGATGCAGGGCGTCTGAACACATAAACACTTTTCGGATCCTATTAAAAACCAAGTGTGGTGTCGATGAAAACATCATAAAAGTGCAAAGGGTATAAACCAACTGAGGTGGGTTAAGGAAAGACAATCAACTTTTCATATCCTAATGAGTAGTCTCAGGTTATTTTCTTATAGCCGCAAGGACCAGAACTTAATAGGACCCAATTTCCTGATGTAATGGCTCACTCCGTTTTTAAAGCTACTCATCTTGAAAAGGCCTCATCAGAGGCTGCACAGCACAGCTAATGCATTTTAATGCTCTTAATGCATTTGGAGGATTCTCTTTTCCAACTTGATAATAAGGTTATTAAAGAGAAGCGTTGTGTTGATGAGCTCAGGGACACATTTACTTCCTAATTATTCCTCACATCAATCATGTTGGGATTCAAACAAATGTGTTGTGACAAATGCACAGGCACGAAGTGACCGCGTGTCACACAATTACTGCAGCTGGAGCTGAAAGTGTGCTGCGCTGCGAGCATTCTTCAACAACACAGTGTTAAAGTCTAGGTAGAAAAAGGTGTTTTTTATTATTATTATTATTATTATTACTCTCAGACATATAAAGCCCCGTGTTTGTCTTGTCTCTCTCAGGTGGGCACGGCCAGATACATGGCTCCCGAGGTGTTGGAGTCCAGGATCAATCTGGAAAACATCGAGTCTTTCAAACAAGCAGACGTTTATTCCATGGCTCTGGTTCTGTGGGAGATCATCTCCAGGTGCAGCGCGATCGGAGGTAAGATGGCGGAAAATACAGGAACTCTCGGACACCTTTAGGAAATATTGCGTAGCGAGGAAAGGCAGGAGTTGAAATCAGATTGTCTTTTTTTTTCTTTTTTTTAAGGATACTTTGTTCTGTAGTTAAAGGCACAATCTGTGGTGTTCAGGTACCGGGTGCGTTCACGTCTTGATTTGTTTTGTTTTACGGTCCTTTCATGCAGTCAGGATGCTCCAGACGTTCATAAAAGTATGAAACGGTGCTGAAAATGAGAGCAGTTGCTTCGTAAAAAAAAAAAACATGACATGAAGCTTTTTTTTTTTTTACCCTACAGTGTGAAAAACCAGGCTTTTGCATATTGTGTTTTTTTTTTTATATTTATGACTAACAGGATCTTAAGATTCCACAAATTGTTTTCTGCTGAAATATACAGTTCCAGTCAACAGTCTGCATACACGCATCAGGATAAAATTACACATACAGGCTCAAATATTTACACACAGCCCTGCTAGTGTTTAGGAAAAAGCCCCATAACAAGATGCAGACGAAGCCTTTCTGCAGTTTTTGGCTGGATAATTGACCACTCTTCTTGGCAGAATCTGTAAAGTTTAAATTAGTTGATTGGTTTCCTGACTCTGACACCGCCTTTAAAGCATCGACTGTACATTTTTAATAGGGTTGATGTCCGGGCTATCCAGAATACTTGATGTTCTTTTTTTTTTTTTTGTATCCTTTCCAAAACCATATATCTAGCTGATAATTTGAGTTGAAGTTTTAAAAGAAATGTTTCAGCCTTTCAGCCACTTTGTACAACGCGACCCTCAGCATGATGCTGCCGCCACCACGCTTGACAAAAGGGGGATTGATCTTGGGTCTCACCCCGACTCCTTTAAACAAACTTCTAAAACAAAAACAAGATGTTCAACGCATGACCTGCCATGTTGTGTGTTAACACGAGAAAATCCAATAAACACAAAAGTTTTTAGCATTATGGTCAAACAGCTCAGTCTCTGGTCTCCCCTGACTGTAAAATGTTCCTTCAGAGGGAAAATTGGTTTTGTCCACGTCGGCCCGTTTCAGTCAAAAGGAAATCTTTTGGTTTTTAGTGGTCCTGTGTTGTCCTTTAACATCCTAACAGTTTGGGTGAGATGGTTCAAACTTTGACACGGTCGGTCGTTCCAGATGGATGATGATCCTAAAAACGCATCCGGTTGTATCGTCGTGTCTGCATAGATGGTTTAAGCGTATTTGGATTGAAGGTACACCAAATACACCAAATCCGAACTTGAGCATCTTGTACTTTTAAAAAATCCTCGCATGTTACAAGTTGTCTTTTCCATAATCACCCCGCCCTGCGAAAAAAATAAGAGAGCTCAAATTAATAAATAGATTACCAAAGATAGTGATGCTCATGTCCAAGATGAGTGGATGTAAACCTCCGCACCTTTTGGGTACAGAGTACTCATCTCCCAATAAGACATTTGCAATATACTGAAAATTAATGGTGAGGAAATCAAAGAATTTAGGGTTTCAAAAAGAAACCATAAAGTCTTAGCACCAGGAAATAAATATTTCAACTTGAAGGTTTGTGCTGACAGTTCCTGCTGCCTGTCTACTTCTTCTAACACTGATCCAAGCCAGCAATTCCACTTTGAGTTATCAAAATCCCTCCTGAATTTACCAAAAATATTTGCACTCGCATGTTGAGCATCTTTAACCAAGCTCAACATTTAAGCTTTCATGTGAATTATTTATTACAGCAGAACATTAGTAGATGATTATGGGAGTCAATATTGATGTGCTTAGTTGAGTTTTAGAAGGAATGCTTCAGATGTGGGCTCTGGCTTGCCAAAGTGCTCCGGGAAATCACAAACAGAAATGGATGAACTTGTTCGTTTTGTATGGACAGGATTCTGGGATTAGGGCCCAGCTGACTGGTTCTGTCTGGTTCGAGACATTTCCTGTAAATATGTATTGCTCAGGAAGGCGTCTCCTCTTTTCCAGGGGTTGGGGGGAAAAAAAGATATTTAAAAGAGCAGACGTGCATTTGCTTCCTCTTCTTTAAGAAAATTTAAATAGATTTTTATTCCTGGTTGTATTTACTCATGGGAACATGGAAACTATGTAAGAGCTGCTCAAAATCTAAAAGTAATTCCTCACATCAAATAACACCATGTTACGTGCGCATGTAGCATGTTGCTAAACTCTTACGACCCCCATGTTTTCTCTCAAAGCAGCCAAACCACCTTGTCACCTTTAATGTGGTTCTTAGGAGCGTTTTTCCAGGGTTTCCAAAGGTTTTGTCCTCTTTTTCACTCCCATAACTTACAATTTTCAATGGATTTTGTTTTTATCTGTTAATATTAAGAAACTTTACGAACCATTCAATTTTAAAACAAATAAAAAATCTCTCTGGCATCGCCAAAGAGAAGATTCTCAAAAGCTCCTAAAACTACAGAAGGCACATAAATAAATAAAAACAATAAATATTCCAATCCGTCCACTCGCATATCTTGCACAAACATTTTCCCAAGCTTATAAATATGCATGCATATGCACATAAACTTATTCTTGTATCAAAAACAACGAAGTTTGGTGAAAAAGAGATATTTGTCTGTTTGCTAAGGCGGGTTTTTTCTGACCTGTTTATCCTTCAGGCATAAAAAGGGTTCCTATACTCATAGAATGAACCGGTGGGTTGACTTATATGACCGACAGCTTAGCAAAGAACCAATTATGTTTTTACCATCAGCCTGTCATAAAGGTATCAATTATGCTAGTTTATTTAGTTAAATCTATTTTCAAAAGTTTGATAGCACTGTTTGTCAATAAATAGTGATTTATTCATATCTTCCGTACCTTCATATTTTCATATCCTCCTCCACATGTGTGCTGTGTCCCCTACGTGACACGACGAGCTGCAGCCAGGACTTGACATGCTTCCTTTGAGCAATGGGTTTCTACTTGCTTCTCTTCCCTAAAACTAGCGGTGTGGAGTCCACCACACATATCAGCATATTGTCCCACCTGGGCTGTAGCTCTCTGCAGCTCCTCCAGAGTTGCCATGGGTCTCTTTGGCTTCTTCTCTGATTAATGCTGACCTTGGCCAGGCTGTCAGCTTAGCTGGACGGTCATGTCTTGGTAGGTTTGCAGCTGTTCATTCTCTTTGCGTTTTCTACATGACCTGTTTGCTGTCTTCCTTGGTCTTTTTGGTGCTCTTTGTTCACCGATGTTCTCTAACTGAGGCCTTCCCAGAACAGCTGGACTTACTATGTGACTTGTGATGCCATGTGGTTGCACAACAGCCTATTTTGGTGTATATGGGTAAGGGGGACTGAGTACAATTAGTTCAAAGACTTGGAAAAACAATGCACCCTTTCCTCCAAGTCTTTAATTATGCACCACTCTGTGTTGGATTATGACATAAAAAAAAAGCTTGTGGTTTGCGTTTTCAAGACAGTTTTGTTTAAAAAGTTCCATTAAATTGCTTCAAGAGTTCGCTTTTATGCTATGAAGAGTTGTTTTTCGGTGTCTTATTTGATTTCTGGGGGAATTCGAGAGAAAAATATACCTAAAACATTTTCAGCGCACCTTTAGTCCAAATGCATGTACAGTATACTAGGTAGGCCTTGTCTGTAATCTACCTGTAATCTTGTCGTCTTCTGTGCTCGCTGTACTCATTCACTGTGGCCAGTTTTTGTTTGCAGATTAGAAAATAACTCGGATAGCTAAACATTAAAAACAGCACAGGCACTGATTGATGAAATTCCCTTTGAAGTCTTTGGAAGTTTCCTGTCAGCTCCCGTTTAAAGATAAAAGTGTGTTAACTTTATTCATTGGGATATCAGTGTTCAGCCTCTATGTGTTCATGACAAGATGCCTAACAAAAACTCCATCAACGGCCCATTAGTCACGATGGGAACAAAGTCGGAAAGTGTCCAGCGAGCGATCCCTCTTGGGGCAGAGGTGTCCGGGATCAGCCCTCGGCGGCACTAATGTGCCGTTGCTTGTGTGTGTCAGGGTGCAGGAACAGCAAGGTCAGGATGTGTGCGAATAACAGAAATGAGTGATTACCTGCGGGCGAAGCATTGTGCTGAAGTTCATGTCTCTGCTCAGCCATTTGTTTTCACTTCCCGTCAACGTCTCTGTGGTCCCGTTACGTTTCTGCCGCTGCTCCCGTCTCCATTGTGTCAGAGCAATGATTGAGGGCCGCGTTTGGGCATGAATGCTCCTGCTTTGGTGCTTTCCTGTTTTGCCCCTACAGCCCATCTCGGGGGGGGGGGGGTCTCGCTGAAGTGTTTTAATGTGGTTACGCCGACCAAGAGTGTACGACCTATGTGACCCGAGCTCCCTCTGCCTTTGTAGCTGTAAGAATTATGTGAACCCTGTGTGTGCATCTGTAAGGAAAATACCCCGTTTCCTGTTTTGGAGAGAGCACAGTTCCAGCGCAGGCTTCTTTTGGGGTGAGGTTTGAACAGGTTTGAGAATTAGGATCAATCTGTTTGTTACTTAAGGTTTTTTTTGTGGTCTATGTGTTTTGACAGCTGGACAGGTAGAGAAAAATGATTGAGATGAGATTCAAGAATAAACTTCTCATAGGGTTCCTGTGCTGTCTGCAGAGCGCTGGTTTCAGTGTTTCTCAGGTCTGAGTAAATATGGAAAAAGAAAATAAGTGAATGGAAAACATGTTTGTATCTTTTTCAAACTCTTTTGTCCTACCCTGTATCTAAATGTTGTCCCTCAGTATTTTTACCTACATACCTCGTGTCCTTTGTTCCTCTTTTACCACTCCCTCCTTTATGTTCTTTGCTTCCTTACTTGTGTTCTTCCTTCCTTCCTTCATTCCTTCCTTCCTTTTTGTGTCTACCACTCTTTTATGTCCTTCACTTTGTGACCTTCCTTTGATGAATCATCTTTCCTTCCTTATTGTGCTTGTGTTCTCCCCTTCTCTCAATCTGCCCCGTCGTGTCCTTGTTTCTTCCTGACTTCCTTATTTGTGCCCTTCCTTCATCCCCTCCTTCCTTGCATCTTCCCTTCTTCCCTTCCTGGTCTTTCCTTCCTTCTTTCCTTCCATATTTGTGTCCGACCACTGTTTCACCCTTCTACCCTTCCTTACTTTCTCCACTCTACAAATATTTGCCATAACTTCAAGGTGATTTTTTTTCTATTTTAAGATGACCATAAAGTATAGAAACTCTTGATAGCTGGGTCTGGTATCAGCAAATTTAATCCTTTTTGCTGTTACCTCGATTTAGCCTCGAAGGTTTCACCTTTCTTTGCATCTGTTCCTTATCTAAATAAAAATTTCCAGTGCAATGCTGATCAACCATATTACTTCTGTAGTTCAGCAACAAGCAGACTTGTGCTGTGGTGGATTTTCTTGACAGGGGAAGTGCAGGAGTTCCCGTCCCACCTACAAACTAAAGATAGAAGCGGCTCGGGCAGTTTATGTGTTTTTCCTTCCTTCTGGATACTGTATATCTGTTCCCATTTTTCCAGACCTTGAACTCTCCGAGACGGGCAGCAGGGCTACAATCCGAGTAAACATTTTTGTGCTGAAGATGAAATCTTTGCGAATAAGGGACGGGTGATATACACTGCTAAAAAAAACCCACAAAAGGGAACACTTTAAAAAGATCAGATTTCAATCGTGAAAGAATAAATCACACTTGATATCCTTGCTGATATGGAATAGTTCATGTGTTGGGAACAAAAGGCTGCCACATCATTTGATGAAGAGGAAGATGATCAACCCAGAGGACTTAATCTGAAGTCATAGGGAGAGTGAAACTGAAAAACTTATGATAACGGGATTTGTCCAATTTCCTGAAATGTCATTGTAGCAACTCGAAGTGGTACTAAGTCACACGCCTGACAACGTTGGCGCAAGCTCCTTGTGAAATGACGGATGGTGTCCTGGGGTGTTTTCTTCTAGATCCTGACCAGGGCATCGCTGAGCTCCTGAAAAGGATGGCAACCAAATAAAACAACAAAAATATAAAAAATACGTTAGCTTGACCACTATGGTTTTTACTAGCCATGCCCAAATAAAAAGCTGACTGGTGACCAGCATCGGATGTTTTTCAGCTTGAGTTGTGGCTCGGACTGGTGACCTAGCTGTTAGAAGTGCTAGGAACCACCAGGTCATGGTGAAAACGGTGCTAATGCTGTTTCAGTTTTACCACCACCACTGTTTCAGCACGGGCAAAGCACTCAAGCCAAATATGCCAGCTAATCTAGCGTATCGGGGCATGATTGTGGGAGACTTGTGAGTGCCGCTGGATGAACAAGACTGGTAACGTTCGAGTGGGCAGTGTGACTTTCAGCCCGTTTACCATTTAAGGCATTGTGAGATATCTGCAGCTCACTCAGGCGGCAACGGAGCACCATTTTCGCCAGATAGCAGGAAGCTCGATTGGAGTACAGCTAATTTGTTTGGTTTTATCCCTCTGTTGTAAAGCATGCTGGATTTGGAGATCTCGACATCCTTTTTTTGGAATCTGCGTTAAGGTCAGGATCTGCGTTCTCTAGAGAAAGCACACTCAGACTGTGGTTTTAAGCTGAGTCCCAACTGAGAGAGGATTAGAGGGGATCACCAGGGCTGACCTTCCCTCCATCCAGGACTTGCACAGGTCTAGGGTCAGATAAAGGGCAGCTAACATCTCCGCAAACCCCACACAACCGGCGCACAAACTGTTCAGACCTTTCCCTTCTGGTTGATGCTGCAGGGCGCTATTTGCTAAAACCAAACTGGTGAACACTTAACAGTCACAGCAACCAAATCAATAAAATGCCTATTTGCACCCATCCAACCATGTCTTCCTCATTTGCTATAAATCCATATATTCAGATTTAAAAGAAGAATACTATTTAACATTTTTGTACTATGTACGTTAAATGTCTTTGAAAGCGAATTGGAATCAAAGTCAATTTCATCCTTGTATGAAGCGATTGGAGGGGCAGAACTGGGCCGTCCAACTATCACGTTATAGGCAAGAGTACTTTTTTTATAATGGGTGTATTTGTGAATAAAAACATAGGCCAATTTAAGTACAAAAATCCCTTTTCATTTATCTCTTCCTAAATGTCCTTGCAGTGGCCATTCAGAGGGGCTGGCTCTGCCTTTTCTAGAGAAGTGTGTGTGATTTTGATTTATAAGGCGGACCTCAGCTGAGTTACTACGCATCTTAACCAGTCAGATGTTAGGGTTTCTTTTATGAGACACATCAGCAGTTGGCAAATATTTCATGTACTTTAGCACAGGAAGCAAAAAAGTAATTTTCTCTTTACATTTGCTATTTTACCATATATTTGATTCAAATTTTATTAGATTTCCCCAATTTAATTTCTGCATTCAGTAGTAAATCAAGACCTTAAAACATATTGGAGATTAAATATTAGGGCTGGACGATAATTCAATAATGTTATATATCAATCGATAGAGATATATCGATGGTAGAAAAAGGGTAAATAAAAAGTTCAATAGAATAAAAGTTTTCCTTCCTTATGCATTTTAGACATGTAGGTTAATATTACAATCATTACATCCTCCCAACCAATCACAAACGCAGACCCAGGAACCTCCGTCACCAAGCTCCGCCCCCTTCAAAGAGTTCAGGCGTTCTTTTCTCTTTTTGAAAAACTTGTAGTTTTGGTAAAAAGTTGTTGAATAAAGGGTTGCGTTTGAATTCAGTGTTTTATGAGTTCTAAAAAAATATAAAATATATATTTTGAATTTGCTGATAATCATCGATATCGATCCAATATGATTTTATCGATATCCTTTTTTTCTATATTATCCAGCCCTTTTATTTATATATATATATATATATATATATATATATATATATATATTAGTGTTACATTTCACATTGTACAATATGTCATATTGCCAGGAAGTTTCCTGACCCACATGCAGGAAAATCAACAGAGGATTCAAACAGGTTTAACAGTTTATCTAACAAGTGGAAGATATTCTGTCCAGGTAAAAAGTTCCCCTGAGAGGGATAATTAGGCTCACTGGGAGGAGGTCAGAGTCAAAGAGGACTTTCAGAGTTCACAATAAGAGTCCGTGTGTGTAGGTATTCTTGCACTGGAGGGCGGGCAGGTAGTAAAGAGTCGGCAAGGGATCTGATCAGCGTACACGGCACAGTGGATCTGGTGCAGGAAATGCAGAAGCTTCTGAGGTTGGTAATTCCCAGCAAGGCACTCAAACTAAAACCTTGAAGAGGCGAGAAGTCGAACATTAGTTGTAGCAAAGAGTAACAAGGAGGCAAGGAGATTAAGGCTAGAGGCACAACAACAGATGACACTTAGGCGTCGGCTGGTCGGTTATCAGCTCTGCTTATTCTCCAGGCGATGGGACAAATGGAATACAGGTGTGCAGCTCTACCTGGCTTACCCCCCCCCCCCCCGCCCACCTGCAGCTCCAAGGAAGAGCGAAAAAAAACACTAAAAACAGACCCACAAACCCTGAACCCTGGCACCATAACAATTTAATAATGCAACTGTTTCTTAGATGTGCGTCACTGCTGGCTTCCTACAACAGGAACGTAGTCTGGCAACTGTTCTAAACATGAAAACTAAAGAATCTAAAGTATGGAAACCAGATAGGAGGGACAAGGAGGGAAGGGCAGAGTAAGGGAGAACATGGAAACAGAAGCAGTCATGTATTGAAAGGGTAGAATGAATTTTCTACCCGTTATAGAATGCTATGTGGGGGTCCATCTTAGATTATCTTGTCCAAGGCTTGCCCATGACGAAGTTGCCAAAGCTCTGCATTTGTCCCACAGTCCTCATGCAGACTTTTCTAATCCATTCAGTTTTTTCTAAAGCAAAGTTGTTGTGCACCATCCTCAACATGTTTTAAACTGCTGCAGATTCTGCTGAGCGTGGCATTTCTCAGATCAAATGGACTCTGGAAGATCGTGCGGGACACGTCGGCTGCTTTTGCTGCTCTCTATGCTTCGTTTCAGACTCGCGTCTCAATCCCATATTACCACATTTGATTAGCATATTTTAAATCCTGCCGGATTTTTTGTTTTTTTTTTAAAGGAAAAGCCTTATTTATGTGTTTAAAATATGCCATAGCAAGAACAAAAACAGGAAATGGTCTGCTGGCCGGCTGTCGGACATCTGTAGAAATATCTGCAGTAATTGCGTAGGTAACTTGTGTATTTATTCCTAAAATTAGGTAGAAAATTGGCACAACTTGGCTAGATTGTCTGAAAAAGTATAAGTATTGGTGGTAGAAAATGGCTACATGTGAACATAGGGTTTATGGGACAAGAAATGTTTAAGTTATCAGAAATCCACTTTGCAACGTGCCCCCAGTTTAACCGGCTATGCCCTCCAAACACCTTTCTGTTTCCCTGCCTCCCTGCTGTAAGTAAAACAGACCGCCATCAGTAACTCCACAGAATCCCAGTTTAACTAAATCTGTGCTGTCGCTTTAAGAAATAACATTGAAGTCATTTTCTTTTTTACTGCTAGCTGTAAAACTTTGCACAGCTGGTATGCTACCATATACTGTATTTATTCCGAAATCAGAGGTACATGAGCGTTGAACTGTGTACAGGGTGCAATAAAAAAAAAGCCTAGAATGCTTTCACGCTCCACCTCTTGTTTCTATTAAATTGTCGCAAGTGGTGAACGAGTCACCCGTGACTCAACTCACTTAGGACAAAAAAATGTGGGCAAGAAAACGTCCGAACTAACACGGGCTCAGAAAGGCATGTCTGAGGGTTTCATTATAGTGGCTGTCTGTGAAGCTCTTACGTTTTGTCTGTGAGGCCCCTTGCTCGTACGTTATCAGTGCATCCACATCTCTCCTGCAGCCGCGGTCTGATCTGAGATCTGACAGGCAAGGAGAACAGCGCTGTCCGCTCACAGAACCAGTCAGTCGGGCATTAGTCATCACTTTGCTGTCTGTTTGTCTTCCAAGACTATAAAGTCGGGGGGGGGGGGGGAGCTCAACATAACCCCAAGAAAAAGGAAAAGATGGAGCCAAAGCTTAGGTCTATTATATCCCCATCTCTGTTTCTACGCTGTGTAATTTAGAAGGTCCAGATTTAGGGCTCGAAATGAGTGCAATGGCGTTCCTCAGCCGGGTGGGGCGAAGAAGGGAGATAATAGCGGATTGAGGCGGGACGTGGAGCTACAGACGGAGAAATGCTTTCATTCCCCAGAGGGAGATGGAGCTGGCTCAGACTAGAGAGTAGGCGGAGAGGTTACGGGCAGCTGCTTTCCAGATGTCAGAACAAGAAGATCTGTGCAACTGCGGCGGCTAATGGTGCTGCGTGTGTATATCTGTTTGAGCGGAGAGATTGGGGCTGTGGGGATCCAGCTGCCCTGCTCCACAGTTGGGGTTAGAGTTTTGCTCTTGCAACCGCTCAGTCTATGAAAGTGAAGGAAATAAATTAGCCTACCCGGTGTGGTTTCATTGAAGTGGCATTGTTGTCTTTATTGGGGTTGGGGCCTGTGGAAGTAATAGTTAAGGGTTGATTGGGTCGGTGCCATATGTTCCAAAGTAAGCTCCACTAACGCGCATACAACTGACTTTCACAGCACAAAACAAGTGTCGGTGGCACCACAGCCTAATGAAAGCCAGCCAGTGGATTAGTCAGGGCTCCAAAGACAAGATGATCTCTGTGTTCATGCTAGAAACCTGGCTGGATCGGTGTTCTTAAGACTTTATAGGCTCAATATGAACTTGCGGGAGAGCAGAGAAACAGAAGTTATCAGGGCAACGTTAATCGGTAAACAAAGAGAAAGCTGGGGTTTTAGGGAAAAGACAGCCGAGTTTGCAGCGGACTCCCATCCGGTTTGTGGAGACATTTCTGACAAATGTCCCAGAAATAAGACCTGAAGAAGGGGAAAATGTGCCAGCTTTTGTGAAACAGTACAGGTGTCTGAATTTTGAAAAATAAATACTTAAGTGTCCTGTTAAAAATGTTTTTGGTTGCATTTCTGAGTCCAAAGATGGATTGAGTTTTACCTTTTGCTGATACGCGGTGATCAGACTTTCCGCTCTCTTTAGACTAAATCAGACATCAGAATACTGTGTGGAGCTTGCCTTCTGTTTTGTTTGGGGCTAAAAGGTAATTGCATCTAATAGTTTGAATTGTTTTTCTTATAGCAGCCTAAATACTTAGTATCTCCTCTTGGACACTGTGTGTAAAGCCATGTGCTAAATTTATCTGGGAGTAGCAAATCCTGTTCGTATTTCAAATCTAATGTTTTAATTGATCGCATTTATCCTTTTACACATTTATTTTAATATTTTTTTTATCGCTACTCTCACCAAACCCAAACAATTAATTTAAAGTGAATGGAACTAAAGCCCACGACTTGCTGTTTCACTGAGGTAAAAATATGACGTAACACAGAGGCCCGTTTATCTTAGCCGCCTTGTTGATCTTCACTGAAATGTAGTTGGACTGTAGTTGGAAGCACCAAGTAGCTACACGTTAATTTTTATATGTCTACAATGCTGTGTTACAAATATTTCAAGTTGAAGAGACTATTAACTTTAAGTTTTGAAGAAAAAAACCAGACCTTAAATAAAAGGGCAGGGGATTAAAGCTGGGTGTGTCCTCTGCACTCTGAGGTCTTTTAAAAGAAAAGTGTAAGTCCTGTGTGGCAGACACATTAACTAAAAGCAACCAAAAATGTTTTGAGACGTAAAATGTATTTATAGAAGAGGAATTCTGGGTATAAAAGTAGTTTAAATGCAAAGGTTTCTGAATATTTCACATGCTCAGAATCTAGCATGCAACATAATTCCCTAGCCTAAATCTTCTGTGGTTAAATCAGAAAAAAAGAGCCCAAAATTATACTACTGTTGTGAAAACATTGTAGACGGGGTCAAAACGCCCACCAAGTCAAATAAAGTTTCTCTTACCCATTTAAACATTTGTTGGTGGTGTCACTACAAAGTTTTGTTTTTTTGTTTACTGCTTGGTTTAATGAACCAACAAAAACAAAATCATTTTGAAGTGAAGTTTTTGATCCTTTACCTTGTTTTTGTGATCTTTCATGCAGAGGTGCAGGAGTACAAGCCCCCGTTTGGGAACCTGAGGGAACACCCGTGTGTTGAGAGCATGAAGGACAGCGTTCTCCGAGACAGAGGAAGACCCGAGATCCCCAACAGCTGGATGAGCCACACAGTAAGAGGCACCGCACTTTCAGCACGACGTGCACCGTCGCCCGCCTGCTTCTCGTTTTGGTTCTTTTCAAATACAGGAACGAAAGTATTCACACCCCCTTCGACATTTAGCCACACTACAGCCACAACCTCCAGGGCCTTTTAGTGGGATTTTATGTTGTAGACCAGCACAACGGAGCGCAAAATCAATCTTCTGACGTCACGTGATTACTAAATGGAGTGCATCTGTGTGTGATATATTTTCAGAATACATGCAGCTGGTCTTTGAAGGCCTCAGAGGTTTGTTAGAGAGCATTAATGAACACACAGCATAACCAAGACCAAGGAAGACAGCGGACAGTTGAGGGACGTCTAAAGCAGGTCATACAAGAGCTTCAAACATCTCACAGAGCAGTCTGACTTGGCCGTCCAGCTAAACGGACATTAAGGGAGGAATGGGAAGAAATCCACTGTTGAAAGAAACTAACGCAAAGTGCCGTTTAAGGTTTCCCACAATGTAAGGAACACCAGGAAACATGTGGAACGAGGGGCTCTGGTCAGATAGCACCTCCGTCTGACTTTTTGGCCTATATGTGGCAGAAAACCAAGAATGTATTGTTGTTATTAATGTATTTTTTTCAGTTAAACCGCACTCCTTTTTAAAAACTGGAGATCAGCCTCTTGTACAGGCAAAGGGTCGGTTTCCGTCTCGATCAGCCCTCCAAACGTTTCCAAGAACAGAAGGAACTGATTTGTCTCGCTTCTTCAGTAAAAGTACAGCTAAACTTTCTCAGTTACAGAAAGTAATTTTGTCTCCTGGGTTTCATCTCTGAAAAACAGTAGCTTCTGGATTAATGTCGGTGTTCTAAATATTTTCTATTGTACATAGAAACAGGCAGGCATGTCAGGTGGGTGAGTTGAGCAGTCTGCACCTGCCGAGGGTGGGGGGTGGGGGACAATGACGCTGCAAGCTCGCTCCGCTCCATTTCTTTGACTCACCGCCACTGTTGTCCCCTTGCAGGGCATCCAGATCGTGTGTGGCTCCATAGAGGAGTGCTGGGACCACGACCCAGAGGCCCGGCTCACGGCGCATTGCGTCGCCGAGCGCTTCGACGACATCGAGTACCTGGACAAGCTGTCAGACTGCTCCGACTCGGAGGAGAAGATCCTGGAGGAAATCATTGTGGTGGATGAGAAGTAACCTCTCAGCAGAGCAGCTGCCCCCACCAGGGCGGCCGAGGCATTACAACCAAAGAGCCTGGAAAGGAAGGACTTTCAGCGGATGAGTTATTAGCTCCATTAGATGGGTAACACAGGAGTCGAACTGGAAGGTGGCCTACATGACAGTGATTTGTCGCCAGAGAAATTATCAGGATCAAGTCAACAACGAACAAACCGGGAGATCGAATGATTCATCATTTTTCACCAAGTACTATTTGCACTTTATAAAAAGCAATTTATATATATATGCAAACCAAAGTGGATAGAACATTCAGTTTCAGCTAGGAATTTCAAGTGTAGCAAATAAAGGGACTGCACACATTTTTTTTTTCAAGAGGAGGCAGGAAGGAGGCTATGTAAATTACAGAGAAATTTAATACACTAATATACTGCTTAATTTGTATTCAAGTGCCTAAATCGTTTTCACGTCGCACGTGTGGTTTTTAGATGAATGTCATTACGAAATATGCAACGTGGATTTCTGTGGGTAAAGTAAGACTCACAGAAAAATGAAAATCTATGCAGGGATGTAATGTGCAAGGAGAGTTAGAACATCACAAGGACTCTGAGCTTTTTAAAAAAAATGCAACCTGATAGAGGAGGAGAGGATGATACACGTCTGTACAAAACTCCTGACCCACTCCCAGTTTCCTTTGGTTTTATAACGTGGTTTCAACCAAAGCTTCTCCCTCGTCTTCAGAAGGTCGTCACCCGTTTATTTCAGCTCAGTTATGCTCAGTCTTTTAAATGAATCAGCAGTGGATAGTGCTTTTCTTACTCCCTCCAATGGAAGGCATTAAACGCACATGGACCAGTTTTATACTGCAACCTGATCGGGTCACGTCGTTTGTGCTCATTCCTTTTGCTTGTAGCTGCAAAAAGTGCCAAAGTTAACTTCTGTGAAAGCGTAAAATATTCTTTTGGCGCCAGCGTGGTGTTTACTAAAGGAGCGTTCAACCAAAACATGGAGGCAGGGTGTGACTTTACAACTATATGCAGAGACTGGACTAGTTAGACTAATAAATGATGTGTTAAAGCCTTAAAATGAGTCATATTGGAGACATTGTGTTACTAATGTAATGCTCTTTGCTGCAGTTGTCTTACAGGAAGCGTTGCCGATTTTTTTTTTTTTTTTAACGTCCTATATACCCCTTTTGGATGCATTCAAACATCCCTTTTGGGAATAAGATGAGCCTGTGGTTTGAATGGCAGTCGGGGCATGTTCTGGTGCGTTAGGAGTTCTGACGCCATGACAGGTGGTTGGACATTAAATGATGTTGCCGCTGTTTGTTGGCCCTGCTAATTTAAAAAAAATTATATTAAAAACATTGAAGCAGTAGAACAAAAAGGTCTGCCACCCCGGCCTCGATCCATCGAAGGTCCCTTTACTTTAAAGATTTTGTAGAAACATTTGCAAACCTGAAACTAGTAGATATGTCAGTTAATTGTTTGCCTATACTGACCTGACATTGGACCACACAAAGCTAAAAACACATTTAATCACTTTGAGCTTTAAGTACCACAAAAAAAGGCCCAAAAATATGTTGAGTCCTGTTCAAACTGTAGCACCAAGTTATTTTTTACATTTTTTTTTGGTTTTCCATGTATTTTCACACAGAACAATTTGTTCTATTCAAGAAAATATTTTCACTGACATTTAAAAAGGAGCTAAGATTTATTTTTATTTAACCATAAAAGAAATATCTTTATGCATAATAAGTATTTTCAAAACTGTATAGGCTCTGTATTTTTCGCTCTGTAGTGTACACAATTTTCACAAGTAGATAAGCCAGGCTACCAAAGATTCATATTGCCGACTCTCTCATACAGCATTTATTGTACATTGTGTGCCACTGCTACAAAATCGACCAAACTGTAACTCAAATACAACAGCTATGATTAAAAAAAATCTAACTTCATCTCACTCTACACTGATTTAAATGTACTTGCCTCGGCATGCTGGATAGGTTGCAACTGAACGTTTAACTGATGGCATGACCTACGTTTTGATTACTTCTGATAATATTCAAATTTTCTTCCCAGATGGTCCGTTAATCTTTAAATATGAAAAATGAAATAAATAAAACAAGACGGCAAAGTAATATACCCGGTCATGACGCGGCAGAACACTGCGATGCGCATGTTGAGACCTTTATTTTTTTAATATGCCACCATCCATGGCAAGACTACAGCAGCTTCACCATGTCTCATCTATCAGCCTTGATTTTTACAGCTCCAGATATTGTTGCGTAAAATTATTGCTGCATATATCTAATCAGAATTGTTAAGGGTGCTTATTATTGTGGACCAGTTATTTTCTCAAAATCAGTTATTCCTTGCTATGAGCTTTATTCCTCGCTGGATAAATGTGCTCAGATTAAAGCAGGGGACTACTTCCACAGCCACCACCCTATAACTTTTACCGGATGCACCCATGTTCCGACGCAGCTGAATCAAATAAATGGCTCGTTGTCCCGCCTCTGCAGAAGTTGGTTTGATGCTGAGGAGGTAATCCAGCCGAACTGAGCCAGGCGCGCTGAAGCAAGAAAGCATCTCACCGTAACTCTGCAGGACGGTGGTGGAGTTTTCTAAAATGATCAGTGGGAGATTATACCGCTGCAAGAGTTTTTTCATGTTCTTATACTTTACTAGGAGGGCCAAAAAAAGTCTGAGCTCTAGCTCTGTTGATGAGTAGTAGTATCTGAATGAGAGGATCCTTCATGATTGGTCAAAGCCCTGTTTTTGGAAGACATGAGAAAAGCCTCGTCCTTAAGTTGGCCTCAATATTTTATGCAAATGTTACACATTCAACCAAAGAAATTAGTAATGAGATGCATCTTTGTGTCTGTTATGACACAAAAAAAGCCATCTGCAGCACTTTATCTGTTTTATGTTTCTATTTTGTACCAATTCCTCGAATAACACCTGGACACAAAGTATGATGGGAAATGTCACCAGTGTCCTGAGGAAAAACCTTTTCTAACGCCTTCAGAACTATTGGTGAAGTCCATTTTAAAAGACGATTGGAAATTTGGGGAAAAAAGTGGTTCAGGAGTTGTTGGTTTTTTACAGTACTATGTTGGTATTTACCGTGTGTGTGTGTGTGTGTGTGTGTCCCAGAGGACTTTAATCACATATTTTAGTTCTGTTTATTCCGACCAGGAATAATAAGGAAATCAATGTAACGTCTCAAGGAAGCTAAACTGGAGGAGAAGCCTTCTTTTTGTTGATTTTGTTTTTTGGCCAATGTGCCTTTTTTCATACAGAAAAGCAGCGTCTCCAGAAATATTTTGTATCCGCTTGTTGTATAAAAGTGTAAAGTCAATATTAAATTTTCTTTATTTTATACTGTGTTGCTGTGATTTCTAATCTAACGTCTCAGAGCTATGATTTGTGCAGATTTCTCATCGTATTGTAATACAAATTGTTAAATCCTAAACTTGTGTCTAAGTAACATTTGTAAGAATACAAGGAATAAATGTAACTTTTTTTTTCCTTTAGTCTGATGAACAGTTTATATCCCCTTCTTGAGGGCATGAAAGTCATTTCAAATCTAGTCTCTTTCATTATTTATTTACACCATTCTTTTCCCAGGGAGAGATGGTAATAATATCAGAGCTTTAGTGATTTTTAAAACAAGCATTGGCTCTGTCAATTTATTGTGGATTTTCTCCATTCCACACAGGTTCAAAATTATACGTTGACATTAAAGTCAACATAGATCCCTGCTAATGTTTTGTTAATTGCCTTATTTAAATTGGTTTGCACACACGGACCCCGCTCTTCATGATAGTCGGCCAGTTTTCAATACAATCGAGGTTTTTGGAAGCGCATTCTAGCAAGATAAGGTTGGCCTGCTTTATGCGTTCCAAAACTAGTTTAAATGTTTTTTTGGGATCATTATACTGTTGGAACCCCCAGTTTTGTCCAAGTTGTAACCTGTGCCAATCTGCAAGGTCAGGAAACTGGTCAAGATACTAAAAACGAAAAAAGCAGACATCACAGCTCTTACTGTGGTGATAGCTGCCCACTGAACAACACAGCACTAACTGTAAAGCACAGTGGCAGCAGGAGGGGCCTGTTCTACAGGTACAGAGCACATTGTGAGAAGAACCTACAAATTCTTTAACTGTGCCTCAAATGGATGGCCAGATGCCTGAATTTGGACCATCCAAGGTATCCGCAGGACAATAACGGATAAAGCAGGCTAACATTAGGCTTCTCCAAAGCTCTAACCTCAATTAAAAGTTGCCTCCATGGGTTTGAAAAGTGAGCGGTTGAGATGCAACCTTTTTTAGAGACACTTAAACCAATATGATTGGGGGTGTATGCATCTATTCCAGTCTGGAAGTGTAAATATCACCCTGTACATTACAGAAAACCCATGATAAATTCTAACTTGTTAATTTAAAGTTATTAAATTTGTTTAACCATTCTATCATAAAAACCGAGCAGATCAGATACGTCTGTGGAAGCCCAAAATGAATGATCTTCACACTCGTGAGTCCATGTAAATGTCTCACTGGAAATAGATTCTTCCTCTCTGTGCTAATGGAGAAAACAACATAATTATGACATATAAAAAAAAAACATGCATTTTAATTAAATATATCAAAATGTGGGAAGGAAGACAAACAAAATTTTAACTTAGTTGGTCTCAGATTTGAAGAGTCCCAAAACCCATGACTCTTGCCCACCGTTTAGGCATAAATCCTCATAAAAACTAATCTTATTCACTTATTGGTAACAAAGTACAGCCAACACACTACCTCACTTCTAACATGTCTAACATATAAGCTAGACTGAATAAACCTGGCCTGAAATGTTGGGAACAGAGATTACTACTTCTTGATTGAGCATGTCTGTAAAAGTAGAGCCAGCACGACACATCTAACGCTCATGTTACTTTTATTCACACGCACCCAAAGACAAATTACGTTTGCAACTGTTAGCCCACATATAAGAAAATCCCAGAGCTGCCTTTAAGTGTCGGTTCCTCTGATGTTGGACAGACTGGGCCGTGTATTTTTACACCGACGGAAATCTGAATAAGCTCGAGCTAAGATACGGTGGATCCACTCAGTGTTGGCTATGATGGCGTCTGCGGTGTTTGACAGACATTTTCTCCTCTGACCCCATATCTCAAGCTGTTTCTGCCTATGCCTATATCTGTAAGCCACCGTTTGGCAGGTTCTCCAGATCTTCCATCTGCCAGAATCGGCAGGCTTTTAAATCACTGACTGCATGCCAGAACTTCCCCTATATTTGCTTTTAGCACTCGGCACAAGCTGACCTACAAACTGTGACTTAGTGCTCAGATCAAGAGTGGAACTGAGATGGTTTCTGTCTGATTGAAAGTCTGAACGTCATACAGCCAGGCTGCTGTTTACAAGGTTGAATCCACCTTTAATATTTTTATGCTTAGAGAGACATATTTCTTTTTTTAGTCTTGCAGTGGACTAACGATTCTCTAGCATTTCTAAAGAAATTTCAATGTTGTTGCTTTTGGGGATTTTTAAAAATACATTTCTTTCTTGTTTTTTGTTTTACTATGACTGCATTTTATGGGTTAGGTGAAAAAAGCAGGAAAAAGTGTTCAGAATCAGGGCGACATATTTGGTTAGATCGGAAGTGTTTTTTGGGACGTTACCTTGTAATGGCTTGTAACGTATTTTTATGAGACTTCTGCGTCAGAAAATGTTTTCAAAAAGTTAATTCCTCAAAAACCAGATTCATCAATCCTATACTTGTTTTATTCCCTCTGGTGGACAATCTTAGTACTGCAGATGGCTAGTGCCAGTCGGGAACCATCTGGAGACACATATTATTGGCCAGTAGTACTAAATAGTCCAAGTTAGCTGAACACACCTTCTTAGAAGAGATTTTATGTACTATAAAGTAATTTTCTTACAGTGTATATATATATATATATATACATTATATATATATATATATATATATATATATATATATATATATACATTATATATATATATATATATATATATATATATATATATATATATATATACATTATATATATATATATATATATATATAATGTATATATATATATATATATATAATGTATATAATGTATGATTTATTAATGTAATATTGTGATTGCATTTGTAATTACACATTAAAATACATCAGACAGTCCAGTTTCTCAGTAAGACAAGCCATAATTTTCTATCAGGGTTTATGTAATGCGTTTGACTCAGTGAAGCTTTCACTGCACTGGGATTTGTTTTGTTTTGCGCTGGGTCAGCTTTTTCGCACTGACTGGCACCGACTATAAGAAGCCTTTTTTATTATTATTTCAACCGGTAAAGTTCAAATATTCTACAGCTTTTATGCTCTGAGATGCTTTTCTTCCTAGGAAACAAATCTCACAGGGTTTAATTATTGAAAATCTGTGGATCTTAAATCCATGGGTTCAAAGTTTTAATTTGACTTCAGCGTTTTATTGCTGTGACACGTTCATAAATTGCGCCTTTAGTTAGCTGACTCTAATCCGGGAACTGTGTCCTGCAGTGGGAGGTTGGGTTTGGGCCAGTTCATTTAAAATCCACTCAATCAATACATTTCCATACCTTTGTGAGTGTCAGAATGTTGTATTTAAACCACAAATGCTGTGAAACAATCTTAGAGTTATGGTTTGATTTCACTGCTTCTAACTGCATTGATGGGTGGAAATCTGAGTCCCCAGATCGCAGCAGCACGCCTGCAGGAGGGAAAAAAGATTGCTCAGTCGTCATCACCCTGTCACCTTTTCAGTGTGTCTCTGGTTCAACACGCCTGAATCAAAAGGCTGAGCTACCTCCTCAGCAGGCAGTCTTCTAATGAACTAATCATTTATTTCAGAGGCGTTGAAGTGGAGACACATGTAGAACTTGCAGGACACCAGCCCTAACACCAGCCTCTTTGAAGGTGCACCGCCATCTTGGATTTATGTGCACAACAAGAGTTTGCCACCATGAGACAAGTATAGGATTTAACATTATTTGATTGGGTCTTTTTCAGGAAATGGCCGACTTTGTTAAAGAAATATGAGGACAGAAATTTGCATATCAAAAGTGACACATTTTTGTATTTAACCGGATTAAGAAAGTAGGGAAACATTCAGTGAAGATCTGAAAGAAGACCTGTGAGATGAATCTACGCCAAATTCTCAGCTTTCTGACAAAAGAAACAATTAGCATCTTTGTGACAGGTAACCCATCCTTTTGGGTTTTAACCTCCTTTATTTTACCCCCAAATAATTTACTGCCAGAGCTAACTTACAAACCAAAAACATCCCTCCTGTAAATGGGCATGGGTTAAAAAGTAAACCCAAAGAAAAGAATTTAAGACCCCCAAGAAAGCCTGAAAGACTTTTCAATGAGGCCGCTCTGAGAGATCAGCAGAAAGCCTGGATGCTTGGAAAGAAGGTTTAAAGAATGGAGGCGTTGCTCCAGACTTGTACTGAACGTTTCCTTCTCTCCGCTAAGCTGTTCTTTCCAAGACTCATTCGGTTCAATCAAAAATGCTCTTTGTTTGATACAAAGCCTCCGAATCAAGGCAACGTTCTTGAGGATTGAAAATCCACCAACGGTGGAAAAAATGCACTTGGGAACAGTTGGAAAGTTTTCTCTCTCTTTTCGTTTTTTTTCAGCTTCAGTGAGCTGACTTGCTGTCTCACAGGGAGTTTCTTTGATTGCCCCTTCCCACAGTTCAAATGCTCTATTTACATAAACTGTGCCACAGGCATTCATCGCGTGGGTTGCACCAAATATACACCACAGACGCTGCTGAGGTTGTCACATGTAAACTGGTGATGGATGGCGTATAATCTTTGCATTATAAGCGGATTACCATAGGAGACTCAAAGAGAGCGTTTCTTATAATTCTTCACCGTCGAATAACAAGTTTTCAAACAAAACACAGACACTCACTGGGGAGATAGAGATAACAGGAAAGGCCTCCAGGTACCCTGTGGAAAACTTAACTTTACACCGACTTAAAAGAGAAGAGTATATTCTTAGCTGCAGTTTGGTGACAGTATGGGGGAAATGAATTCTGAATGTTTCAAACCACATTCCTGCATAATTTAAATTATTAAAAAAAAAAAAAACTACGTAATTTCTGATGACAAAAAGCAAAACAGTCAACAGTCGTAAATCTTTGCCAGTGATGTTGCTTGAACAAAGGCTGCGGGGAAATCAGATGCGTCTTAATCTGCCTGCAGTTAGTATTCTTACCAGTAGAGGGAGTAGTGGTTCTTCTAGACGCTGTGTGCAGAAATGTGTCTTCAGTCGTGTCTTCTTCAGCTGGAGTTTGAAATTGGGACGTGCATGATCTTCAGAGCTAACATTTATGTTTTGAGCTGAACCCCAAGAGCTGACTGGCTGAAGCTGCAGCTGCATCTCAGTGTGTTAGTATATCATCAAAACTCATATTAGTGCATAACACCAAGACTGATCTTTTTGTTTGCTTCTGTTAATTTTAATAATCGTGGCTTCGGGCAAGTGAAAACACAATTCTGTTTCTTGGGAAATTAGCATATCACATAAGACCAATTAAAACAAAACAAAAAAGATTATTAATATTGAAATGTAGGTTATGGCTTATACAATCATGTGGAAGACTGCCAACCTTTCAGTAGTCCAGCAGACGGTCACTAACAAATGGCCTTTGCTAAAGCAGACTCTTCAGAGCGCTGTGTCCAATCACATGTATGGAAAGTTCAGTGGAAGGACAAATGTGATAGAAAAGCCTTGAGAGGATTGTGAAAGAGTTTAGGGGACTTTTGGCAAAAGTGGGTAGTTGTCTTGCAATTGAATGGTTAAAAAATAAAAACAACTGGCCTTCTATTCTGAAGCTGAGGACGTTTCGCTTCCCAACCAGAAAGCGTTCTCAATTCAAAATGTCTGGAGTAGAGTGGAGTTCCAAGCTTTATAGACCTGCTGGCCTCGTTAGAATTTAGATTTACATCTAAATTCACCTGGAAATGATCGCCCCTCACAATGGAGATTCGTTAGGCTCATCGTTAGCCCGGCTCACAGGAAAAATGTTGTGGTCATATGTATGAAGGTGTGAATTGGGGCGAAACTGGGCAGGAATCAGACAAAGGACACTCTTTTGAGGACCAAAATGTTCACATCTTGGACAGAGAGGACAGATGGTTTGAGAGAGAGGTGAAGGAAGCCATTCACGTAAAGCGAGAAACAAACAACTTTAAGCAGAGGAGGAGGGCTCAGGTTTCAACTATTAAAAACTTACAACACAGCGATAGGTTTGATTCCTGCTAAGTTTCACTCCAGTTCACACCTCCACGTCATCTACTGATGTCGGTTCACTGCGTTTTCTATCCAGACAGTGGAGAAGTTAGTAAACGTCATGCTTCTCTTGCTCTCTTGGTTTTTATTCTCTCCCCCTCCCAGTGGGACTTGGCACCGCCCTGCTAAAAGTACCAACACCTGCGAGTGTTACTACACTGGATTGGCCAGAGAAAAAAAACACTAACCCACCATCTGATCTACAAAATTTTGTTGTATGGACGTTGTATGTATGACAAATAAAGCACCTCATCCTTATCCTTAAAATGGCCTGACCTAAACACGACAGAAAATCTGTGGAGACTGGTCAAGTGAAAAATAGGACCAGATAAAACAATGCAGATGCTCTGAAGGCTGCTATACCAGCAACGTTGGCTTCCCTAACACCACAGCAGAGCCAGAGGTCGACCACCTCCGTGCCGCGCTGCATCGATGCATACAAATGCATAAACAGAAAGACCCTCACCGAGTATTGAGTGCATATACTGGATTCAGTACATATGCATTTTCCCTATGTTGGGACATATGGCTTCTGCAAGCAGACATTTTTCTATTAGAAGCGTTTTACTTTGTTGGTCTTATGTAACATTCTATAATTTAGGTTATTCATAAGCCATAAAAAAACACATTCACAGCTTTCTGATATTCTTATTTGAGGTGTGCGTGTAAATTCATTTTTAAATGGTCACCGACCCGTGAAAACGCATCAGACATCGCAAGCTTTAGCCTGCAGAGGTGTTCGGCTTAGATTCCACACCTGTGGGTCCTTGTCAGCTCCACGCTGCCAAACCTGATTAACCCTTCGAGTGGGTGGCAGCGTCGGCTGCCCGAGCGGTCGGCCAAAAAAAGAAAAAAAAAAACAAACCTCCGACTCGTCTCCGCTCCCTGGTGCTCGCGAAAAGGCAAACGCTCACACAGCCGTGAGGTGGTCCTGGTAATCCAGAAGGAGATGCTCTTCTGCCAAAGTCGCTCATCCTGCCAGCACGCTCGTTGCCATGGTGAGGTCTCCTGCATCAATCAAAGCTGCTGGGGGAAGTGCGTTGGTTGATGAAACCTAAAAACAACATTTTAGGCTCCAGTAAGGAGATGGCAAGGAAGACAAATCGCGCCTTACCCCGATGGGAGATCTTCTCTGGCCTCTCGGGGTCCAGTTCACACCAGAACCACCAGCGGCCTCCCCTCTGCCTTTCACAGATCCATTTCCACTCTACCTCGTATGATTGGGATGCTCACTTGACATCTAACACGCAGGTTTTTTTTTTTTTTTCTTTTCTTTTTTTTTCTGGGCGTGCAACTTTGAGATTGCCATCAATAGTGGCAGCAGCAGGAGCCCCAATTCTTGAGGAAAATGTCAGGCTTTGAGCTGCAAATGTACGCTGCAATTGTCCAGAGGGATGATGCGCCTGCCAAGATAAGAGCAGCAGGCAGAGAGATGGAGAGATGAAGAGATGAGGCTGCCGGAGCATCAGGAGCCATTACCCCCGCTGTCCTCTCGGATAGTTCTGTTTCAAGGCAATGGGCTTGATGGTTCAGATCTTACTTTAATTTCTTTTATGCCTGGATGAACTATTGAGTCATTATGTTCACAGCTATAAGCTTCTCAGAGTGCTTAATGGAGAAAGCATCTGAAGGGCAAACACAGCTGTGTCACAAACGGCATTATGTTGGAGATGAAGGTGTTCCTCCTGGAAGAACCCGTCGTCGTGTTGTCTGTTTCTCACAGCGCTCGCCGCTCATGTGGGGATTTTATTCCAACCAAAGCTGGAATCGTTTTGTTTTTGTTGTTTTCAGAATGATCATACGACATAGAAATTCAGTTCACTCGTGGTGGATTATTTATTTATCCCACACAAGATTTAAAAAGAAAATGATCCATCCAGGCTCATATGCAAACACGCCGCCTCTACTTTTTGGTTTAATGCCTCTATCAAGTTCAGCTAGACTACAGCTAGTTTAAACTGGTTGGCCTCCTAGCTTTAAGCATAGTGCAAAAAGTTTTCCATACGGATGAAGTAAGAATTCTCCAAAAAGCTCACCATGACTCCTTCAACACATAGTTGTCATTTATAGCACAGCAGTATGACTGATACCAATGCAGACCCACAATATGATGCAACAACCAACACGCTTTCGATTTGGTACAGCCTTCCTCCTAAGTTTGAAAACCTTTGCTAATGCAACGTACAAGTACCACTAGCAGCAAGATGGTTCAGCAGCATGACTGCCACCCACATGCTTAGCAGCTGGTATTGTGTTTTTAAGCCTCACCTGAATCCAGTTTGCACAAACCGGCAGTACATTGTCACCAAAGCAGCGCCGACTGCATGACGCTGCCACTGCCAAGCTTTACACTGTATGTACAGGCTTCCTAAATCAGAAAGGCTCAACCCCTGCACACAGTTTTTGTCCACCTTGTGGAAAGCCACTAGCAGCAAAACATCCTCACAGCATGTTGCTGTCACCATTTTTGTTGTGGGGCTTCTAAGTTGGGAAGTCAGAGGTTATAAGAAAGTAAGGTTAGGAGATAAGAAAAAAATATTGCGGAATTATTGAACATAGCCTCTTCAGATTAAAAAAAAAGAAAGATCGTCTTAAAAATGTCCAATATGTGCATGTATTGGGGCTGGGCGATAATTCGCATTTACAATTTCTTAATATTTACATTTTGGAAAATCAGGATTTCATTTTGCCAATCCACTCTTTGGGCTTCCTTGAAAAGAATAGCATGCAATCCTGTATATGTTCAGGGAAAAGATATTTTAAAATTGTTGCTAAGAGAAAGCTTTTTTACATAACACAAGGGTCCTTTAATTTACTTGTGTAACTTTAAACTAACTTAAAAAAAAAAGTAAATAAGTGAAGTGAAGCCTGTTCTGAGCTCATTGTGTATTACCACTAGCAGCACACATTTGCTTATATTTTCATTGTTTACTTTGGCAGTGCAGCCATCTTGTTTTACAAGCATGTTTCGCAGTTTTCATTTAGTTGCACTTTGAATTCAGGTCAACTCCCAGACAAAGTGCTTGAAATAAAAGTTTTAAAAATAATTTCTTTAATTTCTTTTTGTGAAATGAAAAGGAGGGGGGAAATCGATTAACTGGATTTGGTAAAATAAAAATGGAGAGCCATGTCGAGGACTAAGGCCTCCGTACATGGGTCATGCGCACTAACCACTGCGCCACACCGGAGCACGCCTAGCATGGAAATTTGAGCATAATATTATTATGAGTATTTAGAAATGGAAAAACTGTGCACATAACAGCAGGGGTGTAAGCTGGGAGGATAAATCTGTGATAACGCCTCTTGTCCATTTAGGATGCAGCTGTAGCTCTCTAGCTCTGCAAAAAGTTCATACATGAGGCGAGCATTGTCCAAGGTTGATGCTATTTTTGCTCGGAGCCTCCTATCTCCCACCACTTGCACTGGATCAGGGGGGCATCCAAGCCAGAGCTGGCCTTCCTGATGAGCGCATCTAACCAGCCAGCTAAGTTTAACTTTAAATGAGAGGTATGACTAGAACTCTGTTGGATGGCCCGATGGAGGACAACCAGAAGAGAAATCGATCGGGCCCAGACTGAGTGCAGAGATGCACACTTCTAAATGAGAAGCCACTTGACATTGGACGGCCTTCAGGTAGAGCACTTGGGTTGGAAAAACAAACCTGAGCTGGATTGTACTGTGAAATATCTGTGCTATGTGCAAAAGAGCATTAAGGTAAAAGAGCAGAAAAACTGTTTAGTGTTTACATGGTGGAAATGCACCACAAAAATGCTAATTTTGCCTAAATTATGAGAATAATGAGTGAAAACAGCCAAACCTTGATTTTCCTGACGTTAAAACGTAGTAGTATTGATCTGCAATACATAACGTGGAATATAATGGAGCTAACGAGGTTAATTAGTAGGTGGTTAATAATATTGTCCAATGTGATGAGGTTTTTTTCTTTTTCTTTTTTGGAAGACGATGTTGACAAATGGCTCAATATCACTTTTTGTTTTAACATAGCAAAGAAGCAGGGAGTTTTATCATTCATAGATATCCAGAGTTCTTAAAAAGCTCAACGGGACAAAAAGAAAACATTGATTTTGTGTAATCCACAGGCCCTTAGGCGGAACCAAGTCAAGCATAAAAAAAGATTGCATTCAAATCAAAGCATGGGCGAAGGAAGGCTTCTAATAAACACCGGGCAGCACTTCCAAATGCGTATTATAAAAAGTTTCCCATCAAAAGAGGAACACAGAGATAGAAAAAAAAGAGAGTAAGATGTGCTGCCAGCCTTTCTGGGCCAACAAATATTTTTTTATTTATTTTGTACAGGGATAGTACAACTAAACACTATCACCCATAGGCTACTAATGCAGCGTGCACAGGGCTTCTAGCCAAAGGCCAATTTACAGCCACCCCCATCCCCACTTAGGTTTTCCAAGGTGGACTGAAGCAAGAGGCTAAAAGAAGAGAAGTGAATGAAGATTTGAAATTATTTTTTAGAAATGAAAGAAGCTTAATTCTCGGTGCCTTAAAGGAAAAAAAGGAAATTTGGCTTGTTGTTGTAATTCACATTTGTATTCAAGATGGATGGTCAACACCGTTGATGCTGATCAGAATTACAGCCTATGCTGTATATACTGCCATTCAGGCCAAGTCTTTTATTATAAAGCTGTATTGTATCGTAGCGAAATAATGGAAAAACCCATCAGTTTGACTCAACTTTCTCATCGTTCTACTAAACATGGGCAATACTGAAAGAAATGTTCGGTGTGTGGGCTCTGTATGCGTCTAATGAATACAACAGACTAGACATTAATACATAACATATGTAGCGCTCTGACAAAGTATTTACCGCCACAAGTTTCTTGTTCTGGTTTTGATGTTTGTCACACATAAATGTTTCATCATTGTCTGATAATTTAAATATCAGACAATGGTAACCTGATTATAAAACATAGTTTTCAGTTTTCTGAGGGTAAAATGCTATCAAAACCAGCCTGCCCCTATGTGAAAAAAGTAGTTGCCCCCCCAAAAATTCACAATCCAGGCAGAAAAGTATTTCGATCCTTTAAATCACATTGAAGGAATTATGACCCAGTCTTCTTTGGAGATTGTTTCTCTTAAGTATGAACTTTAAATCGGTCTTTCTATTACTTTCTCTTTATTTTTAGTTGTTTAGCCATTTAGATGTAGGCTTGCTGAACTTCAGATCATTGTCCTGCATAACTCAAGTGTGTTTGATCTTTAGGTCTCAAACTGTTGGCTGGATGTTCTCCTGCAGGATTTACTGCTGCTGAGCAGAATTAGTCGTTCCATCAGTCATAGCAAGTTATGCGGGTCCTGAAGCAGCAACGCTGCTCCAGACCGTCAAGTTTGACTGTTAGGGTTGCTGCTCCTTTGCTGAAAGGGTGTTAGTTCCATCTGGTAAACGATTCAGGAACATTAAATCAAAAACTAATAAACTCAAAAACAGCTTCTTTCCAAAAGCTGTAAGGGCTAGCGCCCCCTGCTGAGAAGTTTGTGGCCTGTTACTTGTTACAAACACTACTGGTAATGCCTGGTTGCTCAGTCTAATTTCTCAGGGAATGTCTGATTGCACAGCACAGCTCTGTGAATGAAGGCTTAAAATTAGTAGTTATTAGTAATTACTGCTTATTAATTAGGCGTGAATGCATCATCGAGGAAGCGTTGAGAGATTAATTCATGCAACAACACAGTAATTCATATTGTTTGCAAAGGGACTGATATCGGGCTTTTTCACTCAGATACGAGTCTTATCAGACCCTAAAGTTTATTTGCACGCTTTAAATTTTAGGAAGCGTGTTGGTCAGTGCAAATCAATTGATTTCATCTATTTAAAAATAGAATTAAAGAAATCTGTGGAAATATTATGCCTTGTTGTGTCTACCTGTTGCATGTTATCTGTGTGCATCCTGATTCTTGATTCTTCTTGATCCTTGTTTGACACCAGATCACGGGATGCTCACCTTTCCAAAAGCTCCACCTTTGTCTCATCAGTCCAGAGAATATTTTGCCTCGGGAGTCATCATGTAACCTGGCAAGCCAGCTTAATAATGTGTAGCACTGTCCATTCTGCACATCATCTATCTGGACCTGCTCCCATCTAATCCTTTCGGGGTAAGGCGGGACTTTGAGCAGAACTTTCCGAGCTGATTGGGCGAAGCTACACCTGATACCCGCCTACCAAGGGTTGATTTTAGCCAATCATGGTATCAAATGAAAATGTAAGCAGCAGGCGTCATGAGAAACCACAACAACTTACGCTGATCAAGGCACTTCTTGCTGTTCTAATTTTAAAGATGAAATCGTGGATTCTGACGAAACAGATGCGACGGCAGCAGCTACGCGTGTGTCCTCCTGCGTTGCCGTGTTTGTTTTAGTTCAGCTGTGGGGTCAGCAGCTCTTGTTTTCATCAACAGCTGTATGTCCTGCCTTACACCAGAATACTGCAACGTGATTGGGCTGAACCGTTTTTGGTTCGGGCCCAAACAGTTGAGGTGGGAGTGGGAAAAGATGGATTCTCGTGTGTTTGTGAACGCACAAATACCGCGAGAATTCAGCTTGCAGGCAAGGCTAATCACCAAGATGTTTTTTGGTAAATGTGAGATGGGCCTTTGTTTTTATATTTATTTGTTTGTTTATTTATTTTAATCAGTGGTTTTGGTCTTGGTAATCTCACATGACGGCTATTTCTGTCTAGTATCTCTCTCATTGTCGCATCGTGAAGATTGAGCTTAACTGAAACAACTGAGGCCTGTAGTGCTTTAAATGTTGGTCTGGTTGGTCTTAGAGGGAGTTTAGAAGCCTTGCTTTTCCTGGGACCGATTACTATGGCCCACGTTTTCTCCATTTGTGGGAAATGGTTCTCAGTGTGGTTTGCTGGAGCCCCAAACCATTGTTACCATTCCCAGACTGTTGTACGTAAATAACTTTGTTCATCTGCTTGTAAATGTCTTCACATTCGTGTTGGTATTTTAGGTATTTTAACCTACTCCATTGTGTCAAACAAGTTGTAGTTAAAGTTTTTTTCAGAATCAGGATCAAGTTTAATCGCCAAGTAGGTTTGCACTTACAAGGAATTTGACTTGGTGTTGATGGTGCAGACAAAAAATAAGAATCCAGTAAAATAAAAAGTAAAAAGGATATATATACAGAAGCAATATACACTCAGTAAACTGTGCGTTAATGTAACGCAGAAGCCTGTAAGTCCTGAACGGGGGAGAGAGACAGTGTCCAGTGTCACGGGCGGCCATCTTCTACCGGCCTTGTTCATAAGGCCGGTAGCAGATGAGAAGAAACTGTTCTTGTGGCGTGAGGTTGTGGTCCTGATGGACCGCAGCCTCCTGCCAGAGGGAAGTGTCTGAAATAGTCTGTGACTGGGGTGCGAGGGATCAGCCACAATCTTCCTGTACGCCTCAGAGTCCTGGAGGCGTACAGGTCCTGGAGAGATGGAAGATTGCAGCCAATCACCTTCTCTGCAGACCTGATGACACGCTGCAGTCTGCCCTTGTCCTTGGCGGTGGCACCAGCGTACCAGATGGTGATGGAGGAGGTGAGGATGGACTCAATGATGGAGGAGTAGAAGTGCACCATCATTGTCCTTGGCAGGTTGAATTTCTTCAGATGCCACAGGAAGTACGTCCTCTGCTGGGCTTTTTTGGTGAGGGAGTTGATGTTCAGCTCCCACTTTAGGTCCTGGGAGATGATAGTTCTCAGGAAGCGGAAAGACTCCACAGAGTCAATGGTGGAGTCACAGAGGGTGATGGGGGTAGCTGGGGCTGAGTTCTTCCTGAAGTCCACAACCATCTCCACTGTTTTTACAGCGTTGAGCTCCAGGTTGTTCTCCCTGCACCAGGTCACCAGATGGTCAGCCTCCCACCTGTAGGCGGACTCGTCACCATCAGAGATCAGTCCGATGAGAGTGGTGTCGTCCGCAAACTTCAGCAGCTTGACAGACTGGTGACTGGAGGTGCAGCTGTTGGTGTACAGGGAGAAGAGCAGAGGAGAAAGAACACAACCCTGGGGGGAACCAATGCTGATGAGCTGTGAGTCAGAGTCATGTTTTCCCAGCTTCACGTGCTGCTTCCTGTCAGACAGGAAGTCTGTAATCCACCTGCAGGTGGAGTCAGGCATGTTCAGCTGGGAGAGCTTCTCCTGAAGCAGAGCTGAGATGATTGTATTGAAGGCAGAGCTGAAATCCACAAACAGGATCCTGCCGTAGGTTCCTGCAGAGTCCAGGTGCTGGAGGATGTAGTGAAGGGCCAGGTTGACAGCGTCGTCTGCAGACCTGTTTGCTCTGTAGGCAAACTGTAGGGGGTCCAGGAGGGGATCGGTGATTTCTTTTAGGTGTGAAAGCACAAGGCGCTCAAAGGACTTCATAACCACAGAGGTCAGAGCGACCTTCTATTGGCCAGGCAGTAATAAAACCTGGGTTTGATGAGTGTAACTGAAAGCCAAAAACTGGTTCTGACTCTCCACTTGAAACCCACCGATGAACAGAGGGCCATGGTTGAAAGGCGTTTTACACAGCTCAACAGCCATCTCTTTTGTTTTGTCATAAGTGAATTTGATGACATGGTTGGATTCATGTCTGCATGCCAATCACAGGCGAGCAAAGTGAACAGCAGTGGGCTTAGCGCACAACCTTGGGGGACACCTGAACTTAGCTTGATGGGTGTTCTGCAGTTGGTGCACAGCTTTTAATGCAACAGCATCTCTCGAAATAAATAAAAAAAAAAAGACTAGAGTAAAACTTGTCAAGTCAATGTCTGGCCTCTAAAACTGTTAACAATGTCTGAGGAGAAGAACCTCTTGAGATGCTGAATTTCTTTATCATGTTTCACTTTAAAAAAAATACATGGAAAAGCCTTGCCAGGTTTTGTTAAAACATGAGGTACTGAATTTCAGTTGCAAAGATTCCCTGAGCACAACCTAAAAAGGAGAATGTATTGATAAAACATAACTTGAAATTATCTTTTATTTAAACAAAGATACAAAAAGGTGTTAAATTTTGAATTATTTTTTGTTTAGATGACATCCAAGAGTTAAAATAGTTCATGCCCACTGTATGAACAAAAAGTACTGAAATCCTTTAAATGTTCACGTCATGCGTCTCCGCCACTGCCTTTGACTGCTGCAGCTATAATTTGTCCTCAGAGGCTTCATCGCAGTCGTTGAAGTAATATCAGAAAGATCTGTCCTCTTATAAACTGAGAAACCTTGTGTTGGTCACTCAGGAAAGTGGCA
The DNA here is from genome assembly GCA_037039145.1 of Fundulus diaphanus. Classification (NCBI taxonomy): domain Eukaryota; kingdom Metazoa; phylum Chordata; class Actinopteri; order Cyprinodontiformes; family Fundulidae; genus Fundulus; species Fundulus diaphanus. Next base: position 39,205,659 of record CM073135.1, read on the forward strand.
GAAAGGTCATTTCTCAAGCAGAGACAGCTGGGAAACAAAGAGGCTTGTCTCCACTTTCAGCACGAGTCAATATTTTTTTTCTCTTTTCAACCGAGTTCACAGATGTTCCGCACATTACATTTCTCATATCTGAACAGCAAATGCCTCAAAGAACGTTGGTGCTGCAGAGAGGGTGCTCAACCCCCACCAGAGCCAGAGAGATGTCTATATAAAACAGCAGTTATTCCGAAAAGGCAGAAATAAGACAGCTTCTCTGTGATTGGCATTCTGCCTGCAGACAGTTCGGGTTTGCGTTGTTGCTTACCCGTCTCTCTCTTTCTTTCTCTCTCTATGTCAGTTAGAAGTCTTATATGTACCTTTTTCTATAGCGTGCCAAAAGGATTTAAGGCAAAGCTGTTGGAGTTTTCGTTACTGCCGGCAGGTCATAAACGGTGTATGTATACTTCTGAAAACTGTCAGGGGAAATAATGCTAATAATTTGATTTTCATGTTTGTAAAGTATCCTCATGCCAATTTTTTCCATAAACTTTGAACAAATTTTTATTATTCTTTAAATTGAAAAGGCATGGTTTGTTTTGGCTATCAAGAGCGACCTGAAGCTTTGTGTTTGCTGAGGTGACCGGATCGGACTCGATGTTTCATATTGAGTCAAATGACTATTGATTCAATATGAAACATTTCCGTTCAAAATAAAATATTATTTCTATATAATGTTAAATAGCAAAATAATATTTCTAACTTTCTTACCTCAGAACTTAGACTTAGACAACTTTATTTGTCATTTTGTATGCACAGAGTGCGTACAGAACGAAATTTCGTTTCCCATACAGCTTGAAAATTTACAGTAAATAGCAGTGAATTACAGGATATGGTGCAGCAGTGATTTCCTAGTAAACCATTGAAGTGTAAACAATGTAAACAGTGCAGGAGAAATCGACAGTGGTAACTGAGAGTTCGGCAGCATTTGTAGTGCTAGATAAGGATGCAATGATGGAATGTGCAAATATACGAATGTTGTACGGAGTCCATTTTGCGGCTGTTCAACAGTCTGATGGCATATGTGCAAATGTGCAAATATAAGAATGTGGTACAGAGTCCATTTTATAGCTTCAGCAGTTCAGAGTCCATTTTGTGGCCTCAGCAGTTCAACAGTCTGATGGCAACAGGGAAAAAGCTATTGCAGAACCTGGTGGACCTGCAGCGGATGCTGCGGAACCTCTTCCCAGAGGGCAGCAGGGAGAACAGTCCATGGTGGGGGTGTGAGGGGTCTCTGATGATGTCACGGGCTCGGGACACACAGCGCTGAGATGAGATGTCCTTGATGGAGGGAAGACATTACGCTTCTAAAAAAGTAAAATAAAAAAATTGGCGAAGTTTTAACGGCTAGCTTTTTTTTTTCTACTCCGACCGAAGAATGAGATCCCAGATACAAGCGGCCGAAATGAGTTTTCTCCGTAGTGTGTCTGGGCTCTCCCTTAGAGATAGGGTGAGGAGCTCAGTCATCCGGGGAGGACTTAGAGTAGAGCCGCTGCTCCTCCACGTCGAGAGGAGCCAGTTGAGGTGGCTCGGGCATCTGGTTAGGATGCCTCCTGGACGCCTCCCTGGTGAGGTGTTCCGGGCACGTCCCAACGGGAGGAGGCCCAGGGGAAGACCCAGGACACGCTGGAGGGACTATGTCTCTCAGCTGGCCTGGGAGCGCCTTGGGATTCCCCCGGAGTAGCTGGCCCAAGTGGCTGGGGAGAGGGACGTCTGGGCCTCCCTACTGAAGCTGCTACCCCTGCAACCCGACCCTGGATAAGCGGAAGACGATGAATGGATGGACTCCCATGCGCGCAGACGTCACGTCAGCAAATATCCTGGAACTTGTGCGAAGCGCCTTTGAGGTTTGACACATTAAGTTTTTAATATTTTCCTTTTTCAAACTATTACAATTTTCTGAGACAGTAGATTTTCATTATCTTCAAGTTATAATCATCAAAAGTACCAGAAATAAAAATCTGACTCACAATTATTCATTTTTCTCGATATTCACATTTTTTTGAGACGGACCTGTACATGAGGAAAAGTTCTTGCTGGTGGTGGAAAACTAAGTAGGACGCGAGTATGTCCAGACTGAGACTGGCAGAATTTTGAAGAATGGGGTTGGTAGGGATTTCTCTGAATCCTTCTCCAGTTTTATGGGAGTGGTAAGGGAATAATGATGGAGGGTGAACAGGCAGAGGAGTGAGATAGATGATTGGTCTAAGAATCTGAGCTGTGAGTTCCAGGAGGGCAACCAGGGGAGTGGCCAGAAGATCCTGAAAATGCAGAGAAGCAGTGAAAAAGGAGCAATGGAGTCCCTGAACTGAGCGTGGGGAACATTTTCTGCCAAGGGGAAACAAGCAAGCCAAACTAAGACAGAGGGTTTGAGTACCACTCATGAGCAAAACAAGTCTAAAGTTAAGATAAAACTAACACTGCACATCACTTTGAACACATCAAACTCACTGTAAAAACCTGTGGTGGCAGCGTCATGCTGTGGGATCGGTTTCCTGCCAGTTGATGGGAAGATAGATGACACTGAACATGTTTCTATCCACTGGTTTGTAGCAAATTAACCAGGTGACGCAATGTCGTCATACATTGATATTGGCTTAAAAAAACAGGACGTAGAGGATGCTAACTAGCACAAACCACAGACTGGTAATGGAGCGAGGTTTTAATGAATGTGTTGATTTATTATTATGTTTTTTCCTTCCTGTCCTGTTTTTGAGCTTTATGGGAACATCCGGGAAAATGCTGCAAAATAGCTGATTAGTCACATGAGGTAAATGTTCGCTATGTCAGAACTAATTTGAGAAATGTGTTTCCATCTCCTCTTTGGCGCATTTACTTTTTTTTTAAAAAGTCAAAAACCACTTAAGACGAGCATAAAAACTTTTTGGTGAAATTTAGTGAGTTGATTAAAATTTTGCTGTTTCAATCAACTTTTTCTAATAAGATACTTTAAAAAAACACACAAAAAAACGTTGATGGAAATGTGACTATACTGATCGGGAGAAACTCTGAGCAATGAGAGTTGCCAAAACTTACTTGGGTTATTTAAACATTTTGCAGTCTAAGACAAATAATAATAATCAGTATAGCTTTCTTCGTGGTAGCAATACACTGGTTACCAAGCCAATCAAATTCAGAATCAGATTTCCTGCCTGGCTGCCCGAAGCTGATTTCTTCTGTGCAAGAGATTTGCTAATTCAGCGGCGAACCAGGGACTTTCTCAACTCTTCACTCCCAGCTTTTAATACGGAGCCTGTTTGCCAATAAAAGATTAAAACTCTTTAAAAAATTAGCCCGAGATAAAATTAATGTCATCCATTAGTTAGAATGGCCTAGTCAAATTCTAGACCTTGCTGTTGCTGTGACCGAATGTGATAAAGTTTAAGGGGTATGAGTACCCTTGTAAGACATTGTAGTTAGAAGTTAAAACGATGAACTTTACAGGTGTGCCGCTTGTCAAATGTGAACAGAGACCTTTTCAATTAGAGTAAAACTACCCTCATTGACACTGCTTTCATCATAGCGTCTCTGGCTGTCTGGTTGATTAAGGTATTTTTGTAATCATGTAAAAAGTATGAGAGGATATTATCAATTGAACTGCCTCTGCCTCAGCAGTTCACACCCTCTGAGGGAGACGTAGCTTATATTAAGCTTTGAAAAATGACAGGAATCCAATGAATGCATAAGCATCTGGAGTCTGGCACAGCCTTTATGAAATGAGCAAAAACTTGTGTGATCTTTGGGATGATAGATCACACCTCATTATGGACCAAAATACAGAAGCTCATTGTGCTATCTCATATTCCATCACAACAAACAAATTACTTTAAAGATGTAGTCTGGTAGCTCGACTGCGCATTTTGCATATGAATACCTGAATAATGCAGCGCCGTCGATGATCACGGCGGATGGAGATTAACAGTTCTGTCACACCCCAGGAGCAGAAAAGTCTGAACGTTTGCCAGCGCCCCCTCCATCAAAGCCAAGATTTACACGTTGAGCAGAGTTGTGGAGTATCCTGCAAATATGTGAAAGGGGACTGAGCCGGATCCACGTCTAGTAAATGTAACTATCTCAGTGTGCCGGACCTGCTGTTAGGGAAATGAGGCGTGCTCAGTGTGAAATGTTGTATCGCTGATGAGCCTGAACAGGTAACCCGGTCTACTTGGTGAGAAGCTCTCCATCATCAGGCTGAACTTATCTCAGGTCATTATGCTTCCTCTTCATTATGCTTGCTAATTAAAGAAGATACAATCAAAACCTCTTTGAAGCTGACTTTTAGACTGAGTTTTTAGAGAGTGTTTAAACAGACTGCATGTACGTAGCTCTGTTGACTACAAGTAAATAAATAGTTCATAACGCTCGGATGCTTTGGGATTCTTACAGTTTTCTTCAAGAGCTCTAATTTCTGCTAATGACTGTTTGGCAGATCAGTGAGTGCAGTGGCATTCCCCAGGCTTAATCATCCTTCTAAACCGAATCACAGCAGAACAGAGTGAGTGGAATTTTTCAAGCCTCCAGCACTCACAATGAGAAAATATATTTTTATATAATGGTTTTTTGAAATGATATGATGAGGTTCCCCTTGGGTTGCATTTGTGGATGATGACGGTTAGTGAGGTGCGATGCAAAGTTAAAGAGAAGACAATAACTGCAAACATAATGTCCTCGGAATCTCGACCTACCAGTTTGAAATTTAAACTGGAATTAGAAACTACTTTAGGAATAAGAAACGCTCAAGTCTTTTCATCAGTCCACATGCACCTGTTGTTGCTTCCAGCACTGTTTTCTAGCATTATAGGAACATCCGGGAAGTCCATCCATCCATTATCTAACACGCTTATACCTTGTGGGGTCGCAAGGGGTGCTGGTGCCTAGAGACAAACAGGACAACAACCATTCCCACACACACTGACACCTAAGGAGAATTTAGAGAGGCCAATTAACCTAACAGTCATGTTTTTTGGACTGTGGTAGGAAGCTGGAGTACCCGGAGAGAACCTACGCATGCACAGGGAGAACATGCAAACTCATGTTTGTAAAGAACACTGCGTCTCTCCACATCTCCTCTTCAGTCCATTTACTGTTTTTTGGAAAAAAAAGTCAAAAACCACTTCAAGTGAGTGTAAAAAAGAACTTTCCTAGTTTTGTAAGTTTCCATCAAACTTTTCTAATGTGATTTCTCAAAATGTGCAAAAAAAAAACTTTGATGGAAGCACGACTAGTGTATGAATGTGTGGTAGTCTATGCGACTGAGTGAATATTAGCTGACTTGGGCCATAAACATCCATGGGTGTGACACAAACTCTAAGCAACATGCTCTGTTTTAATTGTCATTTTGTCAACTGTTGAAACATGTCATGCCGGTTGTCTAGCCAGTTGTTGAGGTTTTAAAGTTATTTGAAGCTCATTCTGGACATAATAAAGGGCATCATTAAGTCATTGCTCCGCTGCGGCCGCCATCTTGACTGTTATGGTTAGAGAAAAACGATGCTGCATTATGGGTAATTCTGGAGCTAAGCGCGATGCATTGTAAACTCCCACCTCCTGCACTGTGATTGGTGTGGGAGGTTTAGGCCGGAGAGTCTAGGTCTACCCAGACTGACATGCTGTGTATTGAATACACATGGTGTAAGTCAGTCTAACTTGCCAGGCTAGGTGAATATGACTATAGGGTAGAGCGCTTCCATGCATTAGTATGACTTGGAAAGCGCAATATAAATTCAGAAAATGTAGCTTCTGCTGCATGATTGGGTAATTTGCCATTTGTGTTAACAAGCACTTGAACAGGTGGGAGGAGGCTCCAGTTCCTGGAGATATTTATGAAAGGATGTTTCGCCCATCTATTCCAGCTTCTATTCAACCACATTTTGACCACTCAGTTTGTCTTATGGGAAGCATGGAATTTGAGTCTGTTATTTTGCCTTCTGATTAAGGCAGAGGGGTTATCCTTATACTACCTTGATCAAATTAAACACATATTCCTCTATGTAATACAACTAGGTTCAGTTGAGCTACACCTACCCCGATCATTCATGCAGTGCCATTTAAGTCCCGTGTGATCTGTACATAATCCAGGTAAGTACATGAGCAAGATATGTATAGCTTTACGCTTAGCTCAGTTCTCCTGCGCTGGCACACCCTGTCAATTCAGGTGTGGATATCTAACTCTATCTACTAACTACCACCTTCTGTCCACTAGCTAATTGACATGGGGCTGTTAGAAAGCATTTAGGACACTAAAGTAAGGCAAATTTATTTATAAAGCACATTTCATTAAGCAGTCGATTCAAAGTAAACTACACTTGAAATACTAGTTGAGTACTATAGCATTAGTATAGCAAGGTAAGCTGACACTGAACCCCTATACTGAGTTGCACAACAGCAATGTTACCACTGTGCCCTGGTTGTGTGCTTACATCACTCAGTTAAAATTGTAAGATTTCATCACTGCCTCAGTCCTGCACCAACAAATATGAAAATGGCTGAATTGGATTCTCTGACCCAAAGAATCCATGTGCACACCAAAAAAAAAAAAATCCACTATATATGTTCAGTAGTTCCTTCCGTATGAAACATTTAAATTAGTGCCGTTCATCTTGGATGCCACCATGAAATTCTAATTATAGAGAATGACACTAATTAAAACAGTGCTTCTCAATAATCTGGTTAGCAAGACACCATTTTATCTATCTCAAAACCAGAAATTTAAGAAGAAAATGTAAGCCATATGTGGTCAAGCATGTCAGCCATCTTGAAAAATGACCACCATCTTGGATTTCCACTTGGCCAGCAGTATTTCTGGAAAGAGTGCACCATGAAAGGTACATGTACTAAATTTCATGCTTGTATCAGTGTTTGAACTACTCTTATGAAACATGCAATAATCCACTGCACTACTAGCAGCCAAACATAAATAAAACATAGTGAGCACAAGTTCACCTGAAAGTTGTGCTTTGAGCTCCCTGTTGTTCAGTTTCTTCTCTAATGTTTGTGCTGCAACTACTATCATCAATGCTATCATCATGTATGCAGATGACGTCACTCTTGTAGGGTCCATCATTGCCAACAGTGAGTTGCATACTGAATGAAGGTGGAGCAGCTGGGGCTCCAGATGAAAAAAAAAAAAAAGCATTACTTCAGTTATGCCCTGAACAGGTTTTCTATTGGTTTTAAGCATATTCAGTCATTGTGGAGTTAGCACCCCAGAGTGTTAAGTAAGTGTTCCCTGCTTGCTGAGAAAAAAAAGTCATCAGGCATCTTAATTGGTTGAGAGGGTGGCAGAGGAAGGGACCTGCCTATCAGACCCGGTGGCATGGGCGGGCATTGGGGGGCCATGCCCGCCCGCTGAGCCAGCTGTGCCCGCCCTGGACTGGAAGCTGTCTTTTTTGTTTTTTTAACCTCGGAGTGGCCATCGTTGTATTAGTACTATCTTTGATGTGTGAATTGTACAGTTCAACCAATCAAATCAACGACTGAAGGCAACATGCTAGCCAATCACAGCTGGAGAGGGTCGGCTCGCCGGGTCAGACATTCTTAGCCTTCAGAGACGCTGCGGCCCGGCTGTGGTCACCGTAGGTGTCGGTAGTTCGGGATGGATATTCAGTCTGATTACCAAACAATTACAAGAAGTGACAACAAAGCAAGCCAGAGCGAGCTGGAAGCAGCGCTATTAATTTGAAACGTCAGCATTGAAGTCAACACTGGAGTAAACATTCACGCTAGGAGGGTTAGCTAGACAGCTAGGAGCACAAGGAGCAGAACTAAGCAGGAAAACTGCCAAACTGAAGAAACTTGGGTTCCTTCAGGCAGAAGGGAACTCTGCTTTGTTCTGATCCTTGTGCTCCATAGCTGCTGTAATTACAGAACCTCTTCTAGTATGAATTTTTACTTCAGTCAGTGTTCAGCCTGACACCTGCGCTCATGTTTATCAGCATGTCTGCTTATGCTGGACTTTTTGCAGACACAGTGCTACAGGCTGCTATATCTCACTGATGGTTTCCAGCCCAAACCAGCATAAAACCTGCCCAACTTAAAAGAAAAAAACAAGCCCAAATCTCAAACTCTCATGTTAAAAGCACAGAACTATTAAACATAAGAACATGCCATTAGTGCACAATTGCGCTGAAGCAAAGAAAAAGAATTCACACATACGGGCTCCGCACAAAATACAATCAGACAACCAAATAACACACAAGATCACTTTAACAATCATGATATATCAACCGGGAAAAACTTTGATCAATAGCTTCCCAACACGAGTTGTAAATCTACCTTAATATAAACTTAATTTCTCTTACAGAGCTCAATCAAACATTTCTCTTTCACACAGCCATGAAATATTTTTAAGTTGATCAGTAGAACTCAACCCCTCTTGGGGCGTTTATATTGACCAAACACTTGATCAACCATTATTCTTTTAATGTTTTATTTTAACAATCAATATTATTCATTATAACTATTATTCATTGATGATGTCAGATTCGACTCATAAAAAATAAATTGACAAGTAAAATGAGTTCAAGGAGATGGCATTTTATTAAAATGGGTTTAGTTTTCTGCCAGACATAGACAACTATTTTGATATATTTTGTTGGTAATTCTTTCTAAAAGTCCAACAAATGTGAAAAGCTTCCCAAATTTTTACAACCTGCCCATAAGCTATTTTTGTTCCAGCTCAATGTGTTCAAAGGAAACCTAATTGGTTGGAAACCTGCCTAATTTGGCAACACTGACCACACTATTGCTTTTTGTTTGTTCGTTTTTTTAGATTTTGGGATTTTATTGAGAATTTCTTTCTCAGCACTGTAGGAGTAGTCACAGAGCCACTGTTCAGTCTGAAGCATATAATATGTTTTTGAAAAAGTGTGCCCCCCTAAAAAAAATGGAATGCCCCACCTGTAATTTGTTTCTGCAGCCGGCTCTGCTGCCTATGGTATCATTGAGACTAGTAGCCTGCAATCCTGAAAGATGCAAAGCCTATGGACAAAAGCTCAACAGCATAGTAAAAAAATCTTCAGAACCATATCCATCATTAAAGAATGTTACGGTCCTTCTCGCAGCTTGTTCTGTCTCCTCGCAACGAAAGTGCTTGCAAAAAAAATGTTATGGGTGAAGGTACCATAGCATCTGCTGCAGGTCCACCAGGAAATTAAACAGCTTCTCTCCACAAGCTGTTGGGATGATTAACAAACAGTGGCCATCCTCACTGGCTGTAAACAAACGGGGTTATTTTTAATAACATGGAATTATTTACTGAATACGTTCTACACATATATATTTTTTTTGGTAAATGCATACTGCTTTTTTGAATGCATCAATTTTTAATGTTTTTTTCTGTTGCATTGTGTGCATTTAAAGAAAAAGCACACACAATCCATCCCTCAGAGGGATGGATTGTGAATGAAAAAGACAAGAAGTTGAAGCTTGAAACTGGCAGCTGAGAGCAGTTTGCACTTATCTGGCATCAGATCACAGTTGTCATCCCCTCTCATCTTAAATATGACCTTTATTTTGGACCACTGTCCCAAATTTGAGAGAAAGGAAAAAGGTTTCCTCACAGCAAGCTTCAGGACCCAGCGAGTAAAGTGCAGAGATACTTGATAACGTTGCAGGAACAACATGATGATGTGTCAGCAAGGACTGATGTTTTTTCTGCAAAGCTGCATCTTACCTTTTGGGAAAGTTTTACTCTATGTATTGGTGGTATATTGTACCCAAATTATTTGTGATTTAAAGATTGTGCTTTCTGGGTTTTTTTTCACTAAGCAAATAAAAGACGTTTCCTTGGTTTCTATTGGAGACAGATTCATTTATTGAACTCTCTCTCCTTGTGGAGAACGCAGGGTCTCTCTTTGCCCTCAGGGCAAAGAAACAAAGATCCAAGGAAAACTATCCTCAGTTCAACTCAACCGTGCTGGGTCTGAATGTTATATGATGGAAAATCTGTTGAAATGTTTGAACATTTTCTCGTCAGGTTTCTGCATTCTGCATAACGGATCCAAGGTTTTTGTGTACTAGTTTTTGAATTTCTATGTAGATTACAGACATTGTGCACATGCAAATAAAAAAAAAACATCACTGGAGGAGAGGATGAAAGATACCATCTGAGTCATTCCTCCTTGATTTAGTGAAGCAGGGGGCTAATGGGAGGTCTTCTGTCTTCTCTGCTGAGTTGCAATTAGAACTAGTATTCAAGAACAATTTTGTGCCAACTGCGTGTCAAAAACAGTCCTGGTCTTTGAGAATTAGGTTTTCATTTGGTCATACTAAAAATCTGTCCCATGGTGACCTAAAAGCTCGGGGGGAGAAAGCACAGTATGTCAAGAGAGATGACGCCATTTATCCGTGGAGCGACCACCGGCTGATTTAAACAGCTGTGTGTCAGGACCCCTCTCACAAAGGGTGACAGACAGGCTGATTGACGGGTATTTAAACCACATCCCTGTAGACGTCCAAGACAGCTCTGAGAGAGGTCTAACAGCCGGACCTCGCCTGCAGAGAGGTTGCCGTATTTGTTTTGTTGAAACTGTGTCTGGTGCTGAAAGTGGAGGAGATCAGAAGTTCTGAAGACTGAAACTTAATTTCCCCCAATTTACCCCCTTTCAGTAAAGTTAGGTATAAAAATCTAGATGAGGCCCAAAACTTTTGTCCAAGTTTCCAAGAATCCTATAAGCTCCTGATAATTATTGGATTTTAATCATTTAAATAACTTAATGTGATAAAGATCAAAGAAGTATTCCTATTTTTTATTAAAATAGAACGATTTGTTAGAATTCTTAGACTGACTGCTTAATCGGCCTTAATGTAGTTTAACATAGCTTAGCCATGCTGCTTGAACATGGGAAGATTTTCCTCCCAGTGTATGGATAATTGCTCATTTAATGATAAGAAAAGACACAGTCGCTTAGTTTCATTTTGCAGATTTGAAAGAACTGCAGTTCTTACATGAGTGTGGCCGTGGTGGAGGTAAAGAGTAACTAAAGACGTGTGGTATTTAGTAAAATCAAACGACCACAGAGAAATCAAATTCTGATGCAAACCGAGAACAAAAAAAGTCAGATACATTTTGGGGGGGCGGAAATATATAGATAGATAGATAGATAGATAGATATCAATACCTAAAAACAAATTCTTGGCTTTAACTATATCTTCAGTCTTTGCAAGACTGATATCTAGTGAACTGAGAAGGGGTCTGACTGTGTTCGGCCCAGTTGGAGTCAGGTTGGAAATCAATCCACTTGCTCTTCTGCCTTGCAATGATTCCAGAGAACGGCAGCCTGGAGCATTGACCCTCAGAGGGATGGATTGTGAATACAGAGGATAAAACATAGATGTCTTGTTCTCTTTCAAATTCTTTCGCTTTGCAGGAATTGTGGATGTGTGTTGCCAGGGAACTTCACTTGTAGGCATCTCTCAACCTGCAGTCACCGCCTTTTAAAAAGAGCTGCAACCATTACAATAGACCATTCTCATGGCAGACATTTTGACTGAGAAGGCCGAGCACAGGTGTACTAAAGAGAAATGCTTTATAATTAGAAGCGTTTGGCTTTCTTGCATGTCCTGGACATACACAGTGGTGTGAAAAATTATGAGCCCCCTCACATTAATTTATGCATCAATAAAAATCTATCCAAGCTAACTTGCCCCGGTAGGAGAAGAGAATTGCCTCATAAACATAACAGGTAATTCCACCCTTCAAATATTTGTCATAACTCCAAGTAAGTCTTCGCATTCCTGAGGAGGCATTTTGGACCAGTGTTCTTTTCAGAATAGGTTGGCCACATCATTGGACAATTTCAGCATCAGTAGCCTATGTAGTGTCATGCCACCACATCTTATTTGGATTTAAGGCTGGACCTTAACTAGGCCTCTCCCAAAACCTCCTTAAACCATTTTGTTTTCTGAGCCTTTGAGAGGTGAACTAGCTGGTTTGCTCTGGATCATTCCCTGCTGCGCTTCAGTTGTAGGTCATGAACTGATGGCTCCAACTAGTTCTTCAGGATTGTCTGCTAAAGAGAAAAAATACTTTTTCCATCAATTGCACCAAGTCAGACAGGTCCAGAAGCAGCAAAGCAGCCCCAGACCATCACCCTACCGCCATCGTGTTTGAATGTAGGTTTTTGTTGTTATGTAGATGCTGTTTTAAGGACGGACGCCTTCCAGAAACTTCTCCTTGTTAGGAATCCAGAGACAGAGGACCCAGTATTCAGGCCGAACAAGCAGGGTGAATGAAAAAGCAGGTTTAATGGAGGCGATCTTAAACAATACAGGGGCAGGCAAAACTCAGTGGTCAGAATTACAGTCCAAAATCCGGTACACAAAAGGCAGTCCAAAACAGGCAGGAATACAACAGGGATAAGGCAAGCTCCGATAATCCAAGGGAAGAAACAGGTCAGTAAAACGAGTAAGCAGTCAAAACAGGGCAGGAAAAACAGATCAGGGAACAGGCTGGCTCAGAATCAAAAGGCTCTCGGGTTATCGTCAACAGGTCAATCAGAATAAAGAAATGCTGGAACTAAACTCACCGTGGCTCGTTAAATGATCTGGCAGATAGCAGAGGTTTGTGGCAGGACTATATAGGGGAGTGAGCAGGTGAACAGGAGTGAAGGCTAATTATAAGTGAGCAGGTGGATCTAATCAAGGCAAGAAGCTGACAGATTGCTGAGGGGAGACCGAACAGAGCTGATAAGTGACAGGTGGAAAACAGGTAACCTAAACAGAAAAACATGTCTAAATCAAAACCAAACAAGACCCCAAAATCAGAACTTAACTAATAAATCTGATAACATAAACCAAGACAAAACAATCAAACCACATTAAAACCCAAACTATTCCATTAACCAAAACTAGTACAGAACCTAAACCTAAGACAGAATCGATTACATAAAAGAATCACTAAACCAAAACAGAACTTAAACTAATCCAGAACCAAAATCACCATAAAGACCAAACGGAACATAAGCAAATAATAAAAACCTAAATCATGACACTCCTTTCATGTCAATAGAACATCTCAAAAGTCTTGGGGGTTGTAACGTTGCTTTGGTAAATCAGAGGTTCTGGATTTGTAACCTCCTGAATTGGTCAGTGATGCGCTTTCTGGAAAGGTTCACGACTGTTCCCTGTTTTCTTCATCTGTGGTTCATGGCTCTCTCTGTGGTTCTTTGCAGCTCCAAAGTCTTAAGAAATGGCTTTGTCTACACACTGACAGGCGTAAACGACTTTGTCCCTTTGTTGTCGAATTTCTTCAGATCCAGAGATGCTGTGTTGCTTTTTCAAATTCTTTTGCCTACTTCATGGCGTCAGACAGGTTCTAATTAGGTGAACTTTTGATTGTCCAGGTCTGGCCTGGGTTTCTCTTTTGAAATTGAGCCCAAAAACATATTTTCACTTCATTTAAATGTTACAACACACATTTCTTTTAAGTGGTATTCTCATTTTCAGAGAGAAATCATGTATTTGTAGTATGGTTATAGAATATGTACAACTTCCTCAGTGGTTTTGAACTGTTTGTGCTTTTAGAGAGAAATCACAGAAGTAAATACAGCTTTTACCATCGCCACAGCTGTGTTTCTTTTTTTTGATTAAAACATTCCTTTTGTGCTATGATATCTTTTTTGTTCCTGCTTGGTATTTCAACATGCAATCAAAGCAAATAAAATTATAGGGGGAAAAAATAATTTCCGGCCTCTTAAGACTTTCCTTCTGCTGCACAACTTGGTTTTGGCTTGATCAAAATGTAGATGTCTAGGAATGCAAAGCAAACACTGCATATCTGTTCTGTTGTCTTAAGGGGGGAAAAGAAAATTCAAAGCAAACAAAAACACAAAAATCTGGCCTCAGAGACGGAGGAAAGCAAAACCTGCCTTGCCTGGCAACAGCTCTCTTTTTTGGCTGGCTTTCATCAAGAGGGGGCTGGCCTTTTGACAATAGATGTGTCTAAAGCAATCTTCACAGTCTGCATTTGTGTTTGCTTCAAAGGTCATCGGTTCAGAATTTGCAGGTGGAGAAGAAAGTGCGAAACGGTAGCGGGCTGCTCCTAATGGCGCAAGCAGCGGCTGACAAACGAGTGCGAAGAGATGCGGGACAGATATGGGCATGCATGAACACTTTGAACACGGGGACATAAATTGTCTGCACTCATCTGTTAATGTGTGTATTGGATTACATGTATTTGTAAAACACATGTTTTGCTCTCTGCTGACTGTCTTGTACTTCCAGCTGAGGCTTAGCCATGTGACATAATTTGGCTTTACAGAGATTCAACCTGTGATCCATTTCTGAACTGAAAATGTTTATCTATATCTGCCACATCGCCTATTCTCCCATCAGTAACAACTCCCATCAGTTTTCATAATCATCATCCCCAGCGACTCTCCTTTGTCATCCAGGAATCTCCCCGTCTGCCCAAATCTTTATTTTGATCTTGTTCTTATCTCGTCATTGTCTCTGCAGAAGGCAGCGTAAATCCACTTCTTTTTTAATCTCCCTCAGCCTCCTGTCCAATCTTTTCACATGAATATCTGATTTTCATTTGTAAAATGATGGTCTTATGGAGGCAACCAGAACTCTACATAATGTTGGTGCACTGCACAAATGGGGATTTTGCAACTTTTTGGAAGGGTTTCAAACCAAATAACCCTCAAATAGTGTGTTGGGTGAACATGAGCCTATTCATCCATCCATGAATGTATACATCCATCCATCCAACCCATATGTCACAGAGGTGACAGGTTCAGGCATGGTACCCTTGAGCTTTTTCCCATGTTGTCACATTACATTTTGAGGCTGTAATGTAACCAAATGATAAAAAAAAACATGCCTCAGTCAGATTGGCTTTAGAGCATCTGTTAACATTAATGTTACAGTTGTGCTTTGAATTCTCTGTTGAATTTAGCTCTGGACTTTGACTGGACCATTTTAACAGGTGAAAGTGCTTTGATCCAAAGCCTTTGTGGCTTTGGCTGTATGTTTAGTGTCACCTCTGCCCCAATCACAAGTCTTTGAGACCTTCTAACAGCTATTAAAACATCATCCTGTGTTTAACTCTATATTTCTTCTCATTAAAGGAAGGAAAGCTTCCCTACAGCATGACGCTGCCGCCACCATGTTTCCTAGGTAAGAGATTACCCAAATTACTGTATGTTTCATGGTGACGTGCTCTGCAGGTTTTCCTCCAAACGTGGCATTTTGCATTAAGGCGGAAAAAGTTACCAGAGCGCCTTCTTCTACGCGTTTGCTCAGTCCCATACATGGCTTGTGGCAAACTACAGTGTGGACTCTTTAAGGATTTCCTTTAAAAATGGCTCTCTGCCATGGTTAGATGGATTGAACAGTGATCTGTGAGTTGTTCGCGGCTTGGAATGATATTTTATTGTCTAACCCTGCTTTTTACTTCTGCACAATGTTTTCAAAAAACAAACGTGTGTGGCCTTCACAATTGGATTTATGTTGAAATCAAATGCACACATGAGGACTTCGAAATGCAACTGATTTCACTTGATTTTACTCGTCGGAATAAGAGTGAAGTTAAATTGACACAAATGCTTGCCAAATTATTCAGAGCTTTTTTAGCTAAACAGTTTGAAAGCCCTTTATTAGTCTCCTTTCATTCACCTGTATGCACAAAAGTCTGTTAATCACAGAAAATATCAGTGAATGATATTGAGGCTTGTGTTGCTGGAGTTTTTATTTTTGATGAAACGTCATCTTTTTTATAGGAGATACTGTAGGATAAAGCCATGTACCGTATTGAAAGCTGCATTCATGAGAAGCAGCACTATGTCCTCGAGCTAAAACAATGCTGAACAGCACGTCAATAAATTGGTTTGTTTGGGAAGGAACTCGTAAGAGTAAAGAGCTGTTTCTGAGTAAGAGCTTAGCAAAGGAGGGTCAGAATACTGCCCTATTTCTGTTGGGACTGGATCATGGCTCTGATAAATCAATAATGCTTTGGGGCCTCATGGTTGTATGAGGCACTACAAGTACAATGAGAGAAAGGATACTAACCCCCCCCCCCCAGAAAAAAATAAAAATCATAAAAAAATAAATGTACAGCGACATGACATTAAAACCTCTTTGGTTAAGCAAGGATGGATTTCAAGTATAGGGCTTCTCTAAATGTGTGTTTAAAGTCCTCACTGAAGAAATAAAGGTTGTGTTTCCTGTAGATTTTTGTCTATTGCATCATGAGAGGCAGAAGAATCAAAGATTCAGCTGGCTTTAGGAAACATTATGCCGGTGAACCATTTTTAACAGCTTTCAACATGAATTCTTATGCGTTTGACTTTCACTTGCATTGATTTAATGTTTGAACTGGAGTTAGGCTCGGTGATCATGACAAGGTCTTTAATTTTTAGGAATCTGTTTATCTTTCCTGCTAATGTTCCCATCTCTTTGGTTTCTCTGCATATTCGCCACTCATACAATAAGGAAACGCTCTATTCAACTCGTATCACCTTTAAAAGTACAGTTATAGTCAGTGAATGAAAGTCTTACTTTTCCCCTCTAGTGTTGATTGGATTAATGGAGATAGTTTATGTTGTACCGCAGGTGCAGGCCTAGTGGGACTAAGTTGATTCATCCATCCATCTATCGGGTCTTTAGGTGGGTACAAATTCACTGGGTGCATTTTCAGCAGAACTTGTGGGTGATGCAGCAGTTCTGCGGGAAACATGGTGGGAACAGGAAAAACACCTGAACTAGATGTGTTCTATTGAGGTCTTTTTCTAACAACTCACCTCGAAGTGATCGCATAAGTGGTCTCTCATACCTAAATCTAGCTATTCCAGTGTGTCCAGGATTTTAGCTGAGCATAACACAAGGAAATCAAAATGTTTGAAAGAGGAATATAAAATAAAAATGACAAATACTGTTACATAAAAAAAAACATCTGATTAGTTTGCCTCTTCATATTTTATTGTGAGATAAAGAAGAACAGAGAGGACAGGGCCTGATGCCGCCTGTGATGCCATCAGAACGCCTGGAAGCTACATGTTGGGCAGGTAAATTTCATCTGGACTGCGTGACTGACAACAAAATAGCAAAACAAATAGAAAAACTAAGAAATTTGTTCTGCAGGTGACAATCTATAGCTCTATAGTAAGTTGAGAGGGTTTACAGGAAGGTCTGGCCAGTACCTTTAAAACTTAGGTGATTATTTGAAATGTTAGAAAAAAAAATGTTTCAGCTCAATAAAAGAGTTCAAGGATTGATGAATGGCTGGGTTGTTGTCTTTGCTGTGGGACACAGAATGATGAAACACATCAGTCTTTCTTACCTCTTCCCCACTCTCTCCTGAACATCCATGAGCAACAGAAATATTGCTCCCACGGAAACGATTCATCTTCCCACACCTGCCTATTGATGTCAACAAAACAGCAACTATTATTTGGAAGAACTGAGCTCTGTGGACTTTATTAACCTTCTTGATTAAAAAAAAAAAATCTAAATCAGTGTGATTTGGTAGGGATTTTTTTTATTAGTAGGTAGCATTATTAGTTTTAATAGATTTGTTTAACTCACCTGGGTACTGTCCAATGTCCACAGCCCAATTTAAGATATAAGGCAGACATTATGAATAATAATAAACTAAGATATCACATCAGATTTTTCAGTTTTATATACTTCACAATCAAAGCTGACAAATTGAACAATTATATTATGGAATAAGATAATTTTATTCTTTAAATTGGCGATATATTGAGTGCAATTGATTGGCTGTACATGCAGATTCAATGTATTGCTAAGCTTTATATTTGCTTTAACATGATCAAAACAACCTGTAACTCTAGCTAAGTCTACGTTAGATAATATAATAAAATAAGTGTACATTATTGGTGCAATTGATATAGATAAATAGACATACTTAAGTGACACATTAGATCAAAAATAAAAAAAAAATCGAATTAAATACAAATACCTTTAAAGGAGCAATAAGTAATAGGAACACCTAGTGTTTAAAATCGGAACAACGCACAAAACAGCGTCGCCCACCTCTTCCCCCACCCCTTCGGCAAGTGTCGCACCAGTTGCCAAGTCAAGACAGACAAGGACATTGTGCATAAATTCAAAATGATGAGTCAAGACGATTCAGACAAACCTGAGTAAACCTGAGATAACTTGAGCAAATATAAAGTGCAGGTTTAAAATTAGGATTTAGTTTATGCAAGGAAAAAAACTCTCCAAACCAACTCAGCTTGTGTGAAAAGGTTTGATAAAAAAAATCTGAATTAACAAGGATTAACCACATTTTCTGGTTTAACTTCATCGGTCACACCCAGGTCTGATCACTGCCAGACATGTAGAACAAAGAAATCACTCACAGGAGACTTGTTGCCAGAAAATGGCATTTGGTTTTGAGATAAAAGCACCACTGACCACAAATACACAAATGGGTGTTTCACATTTGCCAAAACACGTCATGGTGTTTTGGCAAATGTGTGTTTTGACACCTCATTTGATGTTAAACTATCACATCCCCTTAAAAAAAAAGGACACTGTCCTGACAATCAAACACGGTGGTGATGGTGTGATGGCCTCAAATTGCTTCAGGACCTGGATGAGTCACTGTGAATGATGGCACCTTGAATTTGTTTCTCTGCCAGCTCAGACCAGCAGTTTGAAACCTATAAGCTCTGGTGCACTTTTCTTATGCAACAGGACAATGATGAACGTTTTGGAGTACCCTAGACAAAGTCTGAGCTTAAATTCAATTGAGCTGCTGCCATATGACCCCAATCAGAAAAGGCTTGTCATGGCTTGCCAACAACCCTCCATTACGACTGGAATACCAAAAATCCTTCACAGGACATAAGAGACTCATTACCGGTTATTTCAAAGGCTTGATGGCGGCTGTGGCTGCCAAGCGTAGTTCAACCAGTCATTAGATTTAGGGAGCAGTTACCTAATATTTGGATGATCTTTAAACAAGAGTAAATCTATAAGGGGGGAGAATACTTTTTTTCACAGCACTGTTTCATATCCGGACATATCCAATATTACGGAATTTCCAGATGATTATAGATTATTGTAATTGTAGTTTATGTGCTTTTGTCACAAAATATTAGCTGGAACCCTTGAAAAGACGGTCTTATATATGCATAATATTTTTATTGATATAAAATTAGGGGAGAAGATACATTTCAACGAGTTGTAAGATTTTTTAAAAATCTTTATTAACCTTTATAGCACCACTTTTAAAAGCTCACCCCTACCACTCCTAAGTGATCTCAGTATAATAAATTCTTAAATTCAAATATTATAATTATATAATTATAATAAACTTAATTTTTTATATGGCTGCTTTCAGTTTTGGAGGGCCACCCAAGATAATCAGCACCCCTCTCCAGCGCCTGCAACATTATGGGCACATTATGTGCACAAATAAAGTCTCCCATACCAGCCTGTGAGGGCAGTGCTATGATAGGGTAGGCAGTAAGCATGATGGGTGTATCAAGTTATGCACAAGGAGAAGGATAAATTTCAACTCATCAGACCATGTTACCTTCTGCCATTGCTCCAAATTCTAATCCTTATATTCCCTTGCAAATGTAATCTTTTTCTTGATAAGCTTGGTTTTCTTAAGGCTGCACAGCATTTTGGTCTCAACCCTGTGTTCCCTTCACATTGTGTCATCGTTGGTCGCTCGTCAATAGGGGGCGCTTGTGTGCCTCCCAATCAAAATTGCAAATGAATGCTAAAATAATGTCCATTCCATTTTGGGTTTATTTTGGGTTAGTTTTTGTCTAGGGCTAGGCATCCTAATTTTAATGTTTCAATGCTGACAGGCCATATATAAATGAGTGCATAGTATGGTTGTAACCGTTTGGCTGCCTTGATTAGTCTTTAAATGTTTACTTAAGATTCTACAAGGGGAGCAACTCTTTTTGTGTCATTCTTGGCAGTTCAGATGCGCAGGCTCAACTATTACCCAAACATACCAGTGCAAATGGAGGAGTCAGACTACAACAACAAAAAGATAGGAGACAATGCTGCAACAAAACAATATTCCGTCATTTATTTACAAAACAATAATTCCACAAGACTTTCAATGGAAGAAAAAGAAGCGAATAAAGGAACTTGGGCCAAAATACCAGACTTAATGATTCAGCAGGCAAGTGACTGTGGACAATTTTATGTTTAAGAAGAGTTAGTAGTCTACAACTTTTAGAGCACCCTCACAAACAAAAAGTATCACCAGCCACCATTGGTGGAAAGGATCTTACTTTTACTATCATACATATCCACAAGTTCTGCCATTGTATTTTTAAAATGTGTCCAAGCGTTTAAATGAACACCGACTACTATCATACAGGCTTTTTTTTCCCGCTAAATTTTTTTCTGCAAAGATGTCCTTCCAAATGGAAAGTCCGTAACCCAGTTTTAGCAGTTTCAGTTATCTCCATTGATGGAGATCTCATTGCTTGACGCATCCAAAAAAAAATCTCTTCTAAAACAGACTAACATCCTTTCAACAACCACAGGATGTGGCGTCTGACACATTTGGTTAAGAAATGAGCAGGTACACGCAGCAGTCGGCTGGCAACTTAAATAACAACTTACCAGCTGAAACGTAAAGATCCATGCTGTAGTTATCCAATAAGAAGTTTAAATACGTGTAAATAAGAAATTTACTTTGGCAAATCCAGGTGGGGACATATCTTGTCAGACAAGTGGTTTACCAGACCTGAATATATATATATATATATATATATATATATATATATATATATATGTGTGTGTGTGTGTGTGTGCGTGTGCGTGTGTGTGTATATCCATCCATCCATCCATCCATCCATTTTCCAAACCGCTTTATCCCTCATGGGGTCGCGGGGGTTGCTGGTGCCTATATGTGTGTGTATAATCAAACAGATTTAGAAGATAAAGTAATTGACTAGCAAATATTAAGCAATAATTTAAAGCAGGTTATTCTATATTTACAGAACCTATCTATGCAGCAGATGATCTTTTTTTTTTTCAATCACTACCGGGCACTATTTATCCATTGGTGAGCTTGTTTGGCATTCTAAACAAATCTCCTCCCCTATTGGCTCGTGAACCCAAAGCCCCGCCCCCTCGTACCTGTCGATCTGTGAAAGGCCACAAGTGCTGGCCGTCGCCCCGCCCACCGGACCCCTCCCGCCCCTTCCCACCGGCGTTCAGTCGTGAAGCGGATTGAACGAGCGGTAGTGATGGCGAGATGAAGCCTCATGAGGCATTGAACCACTCAGCCAACTGGTTCGAGAAAAGGTTCATTTCTTGACGGTTCATGTGCACACAGCACCACCTACTGGCAAGTTGTATAATCACAGCCAGCTGTATCTTAACACGTGTGATGCATATCATTTTTGTCTATAATGGCTCTTGGGAATGACTTCACAGAAGGTGTAGGACGAAATCATTTGTCTACATAAATTTTGTAAACACATGTGTACAATAAAATATTGTTTGAATGTATTCTCTGTGTGTAATTATTCCCAAAATAGGAGTGTCATGTGATATGGCATGTTGTGTAATAATGTTTTTCTGTGATTCTACAAAAATGGCATAGCCTTAATCAGGCAGAGGACAGTGAAAGTGCTTATGGAACTAGGGAGGGGTAATGAATAGGCTGATGCTTGTGTAACTTGGATGATTTCATGCATTTTTATTAAGAAACAACAATTTCTCCACAGTTTTTGGTTTCAAACGATTTCTCTTTTTTGATACTACTTCTCCAGCCTTTGAAAAGACACGCTCACATGGCACAGATGATGCCGGGGTGCATAAATAAATAAGTGCAAGTTTGTACAGATTGGGGTACAGTGACCGAGGATTAGCCCAGTACTCCAGGGGGTTCTCCAGCCTGCTTATGTTCGCCTCTGAGAGGTAGCGCTGGACCTCTACGGTGGCATCTGCTGAGACATTTGGAGTCCTCTTTGCCTCCATGACACTAGTGTCCAATCTTTGCCAAAGTCTGCTACCTAAATGGAAACCACAGGTCAGGTTAGTAAGTGTTTTAATAGGAATAAGTAATCTCAAAATGTAATACAAAAGATTACCTCCACTGAATTCTTGAGAGGTGGAAGCCTGGGGAATCTCGTGAGTGTTCTCTTCTAGGTTCCGTCGGATTACGGTGGCACACTCTGAAGTCAAGCGCTTCACTGCTTCAGCAGCTTTTGTGTTGCTGAAAAATGCTATAACTTTAAATCGTGGATCCAGGAGTGTAGCCAGCGACAAGATGCTCATTGACTGGAGCATGTGCAGCTTCTCCCTGAGATGTCTGATGAGCTGCTCTCCTATTTGCACTGCTTCTGCAGGTGCCGACTTGGTGTCCTCCTCCTGAAGGGCATTCTCTATCATCTTCAGGAGGGGGATAACTTTTGATGCAGACACGTGTTCTTCTGCAGAGAGCTCCATGGTGGCGTCATAGAAAGGAGAGAGTAAAGAAAGGCACGCTACAACAATGTCAAACTCACTGGCAGTGAAAAAGGGAATGTCAGTGTGCAATCCAGCCAATGCCGCTCCTACTGGCTCCCTCAACTCCACCAGACGGTGCAGCATCAAGTAGGTGCTGTTCCATCTTGTTTCCACCTCCTGCATCAGCTTGGTTGCTTGCATGCCCAGCTGAAGCTGCACTTGTGTAAGCTTCTCCTTTAAAGATACAGAAGAGTAGGCCATTAAGTTACTGCAGTAGGAGTACAGACAAACTATTAACATTATATATTGGAATAAAATAAAAGAGGATACCTTAGCAGTGGTGCTGCTTCTAAAGTAGCCAACCAGCTTCCTTGCTTTGGCCCGGAGGCCAGAGAGCGCAGGTTGGTGGTCAAGCGCCCTCTTCACAATAAGATTGAGGGTCTGAGCAACACAAATGTGGTGGCGAAGCTTCAGGTCTCTCACGCATGCCACCATATTAGGAGCACCATCGGTGACCATGCATGTCACCTTGCCTGAGATTCCCCATTCCTCCATCAGGGAGGCTTTCACACAAGCAACATTTTCAGCAGTGTGAGACTGGGGGAATGCCTGCACTCCCAACAACACCGAGCTCAGCTTTTCATTCTCCTCCACAAAGTGGCATGTCACTGCCAGGTAGGCATCCATGTTGATGGATGTCCACATATCTGATGTAAGGCTAACAGCAGCCACCTTCTCTACTTTAGCCTTAGCGTGCTCCTTAGCAGACTCATATTTGGCCTCCACCATGGCCTTCAGAGCCTAAAGGAAGAGATTATACATACATACATACATACATACATACATACATACATACATACATACATACATACATACATACATACATACATACATACATACATACATACATACATACATACATACATACATACATACATACATACATACATATTGCTGAACTGTGACACATACAATAATGTAGTCATTCGTTTCATGTATGGACCCACACATACCTGCCTTGTAGGGAGAACATAATTGGGATCCAGCTTAGACACAAATGTCTTGAATCCAACGTCATCCACAATAGTGAAAGGCTGGGTATCCTTCACTATCATGGAGACTAGAGCTTCATCCAGCTCTGCTTTTCTGGTGGCTGGTTAAAAGGGAATAAATACAGTGTCTGTTACCTGTCTTTATTTGCACAACAAGCAAACATCAGCATGCAAAAATTGTGAAAGTGTGTTTTTAATATAGTAATGAAATACCTTGGCTGGGTGAAGCTCCAGTTTCATCCCTATTCTCATGCAAAGCACGGTAGTGCCTTAGCATGGATGAGGTGTTATTATTGTACCCCAACTCCTTGGAGCACAATAAACACCTCACCTTTACAGAAAATAAGAAACAGTGAAAAATACAGTTCCTCATAAGCAAACCTAATGCATCTGCAAATGTTCAGTTCACCTTACCTTGTTAGGGCTTATCAAATCAAAATGTTCCCACATAGGGGACATCCTCCTCTTTCTCGCCTGCTCCATCCTACTCCTATCCTGTCCTCGCACTCCTAAATCTCCTATGTATCTCTTTCCTAAACTCTCCAAACACCAAACTAACTTTCTCAAACTAAATAACCACTATCCAAACTCTACTATCCAAACTATCCAAACTCTATCCACTCTCTCAACTGACCGCAACTCTCCTACAACAACCCACATTTTGAATGGAGCTTGTGGAGTTTTTAAAGCCGTCAAACCCCGCGCAACAATCTGAGCCACTTCCCGAAGCAGTCACGTGGTACAGCCGGCCAGCGAGGCCTCGGACGTCATCGTTTTCGGCTCCTCCCCCAAATGAAGCAAGCCTCGATACGCGCATTGCGGAAACGCCCCCTCCATTACTCGACACACGCCTCGAAGCCTCGGCACATAACGTAACATCACTAACGAGCGGCGCTTTCTCTGTGGCGCAGGCAGGAGTCTGCGGGCAGGGACGTAACGGCTGCGGCACTCAACTAAAAGCAACGTCTAAAACGCACACCAGCAGCGGCACCAGAGAGAGGAACCCTGAGCGGGAAGAACCGAGGGGAGTTTACCGCGGTTACGGAGCGGAGGGAGACTCGGGAGGCACGTCAGGAGGCGGTGGAGGAGGAGGAGGAGAAGAAGAAGAAGAAGTGGAGGGGGGGGGGGACGGACGCTCGCCAACGAATCCGACCGACATCGCACGCAGAAATGGCGGAGCACCACGCAGCCAGCGACGGCAAGCACAAAGCGTCCGGCAATTCCGGGAGCTCGGCGCACGGGAACAGCCGACCGGGCGCCGGCGGTGGAGGAGGAGCGGGGACCAAAGGAGGCCTCTCCGGCGGGCTGACACAGCCGGCCGGGTGGCAGTCTCTACTCTCGTTCAGCATTCTTTTTCTGGCCTGCCTGGCAGGATTCAGCTCCAGACTTTTCGCCGTGATCCGGTTCGAGAGCATCATCCACGAGTTTGACCCATGGTAAGCTAGCAGATCAGATTGATTTTTATTTTTGCTTGTGCAAGCAACAGCCGCTTGTTTTGCCAATGGAAGGCGCTTCAATTGACCCATTTAGGGGTTTTATTATTATTATTTTTTTTTTTGCATAGAAAAAAAGTTTGTCCTGAATTCCCCGCTCCACTTAGGGACCAAAAGAAAGGTTATTTCAATTCTACTCTGTTCTAAACATGGCGCACAACGATGTATTGGCGTAAGTTACAGTAGCAGCGACAAGTTTACAAACTTCATTTAGAGGCTGATTTGCATCCTGCTGGGGAGACAAACGCTCGTTTCTCCCGGTGATCGGTGAAGGAGGGGGGGGGGGTTGTCTCCTGTCCTTTCGCGCAATCTTGCAGTTTTCAGAGGAGCGGCGTGTCTGCGGGACCTTGACGTTCATCCCGCTGATCTGCGTAACCGGTCTGGTCGGACCGCGTCTCCTGCTGCTTGTGGCGCTTCTTCAGCGCGACTGTGGCCGCAGGCTGCTGGAGCCGGTGTTTGCAGTGCAAGCAAAAGCCTGGTAACCCGCCATCAAATGAAATCAGGTGTGCTGGTCCAGGGGAACGTCTAAAAACAAACAAACAAATAATCACGCAGCAGAGGCAGGGTTGGAAAACACTCCTGGTGGCGCATGTGGAGTCTTCATCCGCAGGTACTACTTTGCTGTAGAACGAGGGGAACGAATACGATCTTCAGCTCTCGATCAGAACTATGTTTGGTTGCTTTCAAACTTAACTAAATGAGTGAGATCGGTGGGTGGGTCGATTCTCACCATCTTGCCAAAAGTCTGGCTAACACATGAACCCATCCACCCTTTGCAGGGATAACAGATCAAACTCCTAGGAAGGCGGTATTCAAGCTTCCGGGGTGTTTTTATGGCATTTTTTTTTTTACCATTCTTCTAGAAGCTTATTTGTGAGGTCAGACACTGATGTTGGACGAGCAGGCCTGGCTCTCAGTCAGGACTCTGCGCAGGTTGGAAGAGGAAGGAGCTGTCTTCAAATAGTTCCCCCCCCCCCCCCCAAAAAAAGTTAGGATGTCCAAAGTCTCTTGGTCCGAGAAGCATTCAGAGTTGCTTTCACTGGAACTGAGGAGCCAAGACCAACTCCTGAAAAGCAACCCCCGCCCCACCAGAATCCCCCCTCCGCCAAACTTTCCACGTGGCCCAGAACAGTCGGACGCGTACCGTTCTCCTGGCCACCGCCAAGCCCAGACTCGTCCATCAGATTGCCGAGCGGAGAAGCGCGATTCATCCCTTTTTTTGCAGTCTGTGCTGCAACTAAATCTGCAGAGCAACCGCTTTCCGACGTCGACCTCCACATAAAATGAAATCGCGATACGCTGCAGCTCACCATTTAATACCTAGCAGAATAATCTGATTTAAAAACGAATCTATCAAAGTTGCTCGTTAAACTTTTTTTTTTTTTTTTTTTTACATTTTAATTTTAAAGCGGTTTTGCTTGATGCAGATATCTCCAAAATTGGCTCAAATGATCACTGTTAACGTAAAAAACAATCAATGTTGTCAATCCTGGGCCTCCGTACTGCAATCACTGCAGACTGTTGACATGGAAGCCAGCTGATCCGGTCCGGCGAGTCTGTCATCACAGCGCAGGGTTACTCCTCGTTGTAGCCGTGTCACATGTGCTCCGTGGCGCGGGCCGGGACGCCTCGCCGCCCCCTGGCCGAGCGTGGCTGAGGCGTCCATTTATTAATTTTCAAGGACAGGTCCATCTCGTTCAGGGTGACACTCACCATTTCAATTATGTTGATAACTTGATTGCTCTCTATAGCCGAGGCCAAGCCTTAACGCCAGCAGCGTTTTCTGCACGGTTCAGGTGATCTCGGTCTGACTCGGAGGGAGATTTACTGGACTGACCTTTCTTTAATCAGGGCAGGCCCTGTGTGTCACATTCATTAGTATTCATTAGCAGATACATACATTACATTACCTGTGATATACCCCCCCCCCCCCCCCCCCCCCCCCACCGCTGTACCTTACTGTAGCAGTTGGTGCTGCCTTGCTTCAGCGGTACGGCTGCAAAGCGCCACCCGTTTCCACGGCTACAGAACGCCGCAGCTTCTCGGCAACTCGTCACAACGGAGGGCAAAGACCGTCTCTTGATACTGAAAGCTTTAAAAGCCCCTCGCAGCCATGGAAGGTCTTGATCTGCAGTTCTCCACATTTACGTTTCACCCCCACAAACTAAGCGGCGCTTCAGTTGGAGCTGTGCGGTTCAGACGAAAAAAGGGTTGCACTTGGATTCAAGCGCAGATAACACAGCAGATATGGATCTGCACGGTGTCCCTGCTAGTATTTATACCCCAGCAGGCAGCCCATAATTGTGATCCCAAAGGGAAAGTGTACGTTGTTTGAAACATTGTTGACAAAGATCTGGAACTTGTGGCGTGCATTGGTGTGCAGTCCCTCCTGAGTCCATCTTTTCTTGCAATTGCAGCTGCAGGGCTTTTGGAGCACGGCCCTTCCCCCGTTCCTGTTTGTGCAAAATAACGCAAGCGTTATCCGACTGGATGGAGCGGGTCTGGGAACCGCATTATTTTAATTTTTTTTCCAACTCTTTCTGCAGATTCTGCCGGTTCTAAGTCTGGACTTTGACTGGACCCTTCTCCCACTTGGCTAGCCTCTGCTCTCGCGCTGCTCGTACGTTCAGGGTCATAGGTCACAAACGTACACGCCGAGCTTCGGAATTTTTTTTTTTTTTCTGTGTCAAAACATTTGAAAACCAGGTCGTCTTCCTTCGGCACCACAATCATGCGCCGTGACTCGTTATTTTGCTTAACAGGACGTGGCAAATGTTCAAGGGTCGTGAATACTTGTGCAAGAGACCGCAGTTGCCTCCTGCTAAGTGTGAAAAAAGTTGACCTTTGCGTTTGTGTGCAATATGGAGCAGTGCCCAGAGACCCCCGTCTAAAATCGTTATTGCATTTTTTTCATGTTTATTTCATGATGCACTCTGCTCCATGCTGCTGGTCTTAACAAGGAAACAAGTTTTTGTCAGCGCTTGCTGCAGATTATAGTTTTGGTTCTTTATTAGTCTGTTTTCCCTGATTTAATCTCTCACCTTTTTGACACAGAGTACAGGAGCTGTTGGATATTTACCGTTTGCTGATTGGAAGGGGCCATCGTTCTCAGACACGCTTGATTGGAGCTGCTGTTGTTGATGTTTGGCTCTTTTTTTTTCTCCCACCGTATCCGCAGCTAAACAAGGCAGCAATTTGTTGGAATCTGATTGGATTTAGAAGCTCTAAAAATGTCAGGCAACGTGCAAGCGGCGCTGATTCTTGTCAAAGACGTGCTTGATGAGTTTTGCTTCCTTTCTGGCTGTTCTGATTTCAGTCAGAAAGTTCTTTTTTTAACTTTGGTTAACTTACATTCCTTTCTTCGGTCTTTATTGATGAAGGTCATAAGGGAATTCCCTTGCAACGTTGTTCTTGTCGAGAAGAGAAGTTCAGTTTTCTGAAGGCGGCTCTAAATCAAATGAAGTGTTTTGTGTGAAGAAGTCCCCATGCTAAAATGGGTCGGTCCTGCTGCTACAAGTAGCTCTTTTTTTGTTAGTTACGAGTCGTTTCCAGGTCCCCGCTGCTGCTTTTTGTGAGATAAGGGTGTGCTTTGACTCTCTGGCTTACAGATTTCTGTTCCACCTCATCTTGTAGCGTTTGACAATCACTGATGCATAAATCAGAGCTGAGTGGCGTGGTCTGGAGAGACGCAAGAGGCCCGTCCAACTAACTTGTCTTTCCCCAGCCTGAAACGAGACGTACCAACCATATACGGAGGGTCTAAAGTTAGCTCCCGGGTTAAAGTGGGAGGCTTTTGTGATGAGGGCAAGAAAATGTGGTTGCACAAAGCCTGGTTTATGCTTGATGGAACCGCGAGGTCGTGTTACGTCATTTTGGCTTTCACGCCCCTCCGCGCGGCCAAAACTTTCCGCTCCGCGCGCCTGGGAAGATTTCTACTACGTGAGCAGTCCCACGCTGAAAACATGGCGGACGAGCGAGCGCACCTACATACATGACAGACTTGTTATGGTAAATAAAATGGTAACTGGACTGAACTTATGTAGCGCTTTTCCAGTCATACTGACCACTCAAAGCGCTGTACACTAGAGCCACATTCACCCAGTTGCACTCGCTAACGCACACACATTCACACACCGATACGCAGCTCGGTAGGCAACTTGAGGTTAAGTGCCTTGCCCAGTGGCACATCGACATGTGACAAGGGGAAGCTAGAGTCAAACCCACAACCTTCCGATTGCAAAACAGCTACTCAACCCATCAAGCCACAGTCGTTATCAGTGTATCAACCCTCCAAACCACTCAGGTCTTCTGGCTCCAGCCTGCTCTGCAGAACCAGAACCAGAACCAAACATGGAGAAGCAGCATTTAGTTCCTATGCTCCGCTTATCTGGAACAAACTTCAAGTAAACTGTAAAAGTGCTGAAAGCCTGAGTACTTTTAAATCAAGATTAAGACATTTGTTTAGGAAACTGTTTTACTGAAACATCATTAGTTCAACTTTGTAGTCCAACTGTTTTTAATATTTGTTTTATTTTGTTTAACCTTTTCTGCATTTTATCCCAACTTGCTTTTATTCTGTTTTTGTTTTGCTATATTTTAGGCATGTAAAGCACTTTGCTTTGTCTTTGTGCTGAAATGTGCCATACAAATAAATTAGCCCCGCCTTCTGGCGGAGGTTCGTAAATATAGAGGTTTTTCTGATTCGACCCAACAAGAATCACCGCAATCAACAAATTAACAACTCCTGGACAAAAATTGGCATCACTCTTGGAAGAAGGTAAGATGCTTAAATGTTGGGAACAAATTTCTACTTCCACATGTTGAGAGATGTAGTACGCTTGGCGTAGGAGCACAACGCTGCCCTCTAGAGTCTAGGAGAAAAGCGCTACTTCAGAGGAAGCGCTCGCACTCAGCATAAATGCTGCAGATGTGTCCGTTCGTCTCATTTCCATGTGGGACCTACGTGCGTCAAGCTTAAAGCAACCACAAGTGTGAAAACCTTAAACTAATGACCGGTTGAAACTGAGTTTGATTTGATTTCAACTTTGAGTTTTGTTGCGTTCACGTGTACCATCAGTTATAGTGAATCTGATTGACAGTACGGGACAACGGCGACGCTACTAAAATGTAACTTTTGTCCAAACCCGCTGGACGAGAGCAGATATAAGCAGATCAGGGAGGCTGAGATGCGACGGCATCACTGCACAAAAGATATTTTTGCCAAAGTCTGAACTGAAGGGGGGTTTAAAGACTTCGTTTTTTTTTTTCTCTGTCCCACAATTACAGAAAGCACAAAAGAGCAGTCGACATAACCTGAAGGAAACCGGGCCTGCAGGAAAACACGGTGGTGGCAGCTTGTTGGTCCGGGGTTGCTCCTCTCCTGCTAGAGAGCTGAACATCTCGCCAAGTTGAGGTGTGGCGTGCTAACAGGCTCGTAGCAGAGAAACCACATGGCGCCTCTGACTGAGCGAACAGTTAGTGCAGCTTTTGCCCACAAACGCATCTTTCCACATAAGTTTATGAGCATTTTTGTCCAACCATCGGCAGAAATGAATCATTTCCAGCACAAAAAACCTGGCAATTTAACAAGGGTGTGTTAACTTCTGAGGGCTGCTGTAACTCCTGGTTTTTCCTGCCTTTTCCTCGGAGCTCACGGGTAAAACGTGCCTCCCAGTCGTGAAATAAATCATGGTATAATGGCGAGTGAGGCTGTATGTAAACACAGGACACCCTGCGGAGCATGTGCAGCAAGTGTGCCCGTTTTATGGATTTTATCTTTAATCTGACGACCTGATTTTATTGCTTATGGATGCATTCAGTCGGCGTTTTCATCACACTATGAGAAAAACCCGTTTTTTTGCACGCTATGTATCTGCATTATACCCGTTCTAAGCCTTCTGGACATGTACTCCTCCTCCTCGCTTGTTTATCATGCTGTGAGAGCGCTTCTGCAGCAAAAAAACAAAAAAAAAACACTCCGAAGTGAAAAAACAAGTGGTGGAAAAGGTCTGCACGTAATTACCAGAGTATTCCTCCGGACGTCCGCTGCGTTCGTGTGTGACAAGAACTTGTGACGTGATTTTTAATAAGGCGGTATGGGGTGATCAGGACCGGACAGGTGTTCTTCACTGGGGGTTTTTCTTCTTTGATACAGATGTTGAAGCTGTGAATAGGAGGGTGATGAAACCCAATTTTTATTTTTCTGTAAGATTTCTCTTTTTAATGTTTAATTTTACCGCTTTTGTAAAAGAGGACATTTATTCTGTATAATTCTAGGATAAGTGCAGCATTATTTCAAATATTAATATTTAACTCATTATTTAGGCATTCCAGGTGATACCTAGTGTCTTTGGTGACTTATACCAGTCAGTGATTTTTATTCTTATTTTTTTTAGTATCCTTTTTAATATTTCTTTTTTGCATTAGATATTTCCAATTGATGTTCGCACATTAAAGTGATTGCACTTTCCAATGACGGCTGTGAATTTGGACTCTTGAACCTTTTATTGCTGATGGAAAAGCCCAAAGTAAAGAGAAAACTTAGTTTCCACATGACTGATCCCGTGACTAATCAGCTGCTTTGGCTTCATAACCATTACACGCCGACATCAAAGAACCGGCACAATGTGCAAGAGATCCGCCAAGCAGAATGTTGTTGGGATTTTGTAGCGCTTTGATCTGCCAATATCAGTTTTAACAGGTTCCTAAATTTCTCTTTAGCAGCCGAAATATAAGGAGATACTTTTCCCTGGTGTTCCTGTTGAGAGGGGCCTTGTGTATGTTGGGACCAGAGAGCGTGCTAGCTGTATATTAGCAACTAGCATGGGTAGCATTGGAATAAATGGCATACTCCATATGCATGTACTAGAGCAGGGGTTCCCAAAGTGGGGGGGGGGGGTCACAAGATGATCCAAAATTTCTGATTTTACAATGTCAGCGATATACTTGTTTTAATATAATTTTTGCCTTTTTTCATGGAAAAAGATTTTTTTCTTGAACGTTTACGACTTGTCGACCTCAGAAAACATCCGTTTTTTTCTCCCAATATGTGAAATTAATCAAAAAAATTTTTTTTTGAGAAAAATTATTCCCGTGGCCAATAATTTATTTTCTTTAACCTACAATTGCTGTCATGCAATACTCTTTCTGGGAAATTACGAGAATAAAGTCAGGTTGGGTGTACAAGAATGAAGACCATTACAAGTATAAAGTTTGCACAATCGTTTCAAAGTCCTGACACTAATAATAATTAGATGCCGGTTTGCTTAAAAGATTC
The DNA here is from genome assembly GCA_037039145.1 of Fundulus diaphanus. Classification (NCBI taxonomy): domain Eukaryota; kingdom Metazoa; phylum Chordata; class Actinopteri; order Cyprinodontiformes; family Fundulidae; genus Fundulus; species Fundulus diaphanus. Next base: position 39,237,917 of record CM073135.1, read on the forward strand.
AGAACTTCCTTATTTATGAAAGCGATACCAAAGTATAACTTTACTAGATGCTAAAGATTCCTCATTTTAATCCAGGCGAAGACTCCACTTTTTTGTAAGAGTTTTGAAAAAAGATACTACTTCATTCTCACAACTTTATGACTTTACTCTCATAATTTCCAAAAAAAGGGGGGAAAAAGGCAGGGAAATGAATGGGAAATGTAAGAAGTATAATAAGCATTTAAAAAATACTAAACTTAGTGCATCAAAGTAGATCATCTAGTAAGACTTTACTTTTTATTAGAGGTGCACCAATTGCTGGTTTCTGACCGATCACCGATTACCGATCTTTAAAAAGCCTGACACGCCGATTCTGATTTATTTATTTTATAACTCACACTGTCAGTGAAACAGTAAAAACATCTCAAATAACTGCTCTCAAATAGAAATCAAAGTTTAGAACATTGAAAGTGGATGATTTTCAGACCACTGCAGAGGTGGATCAGATTGGTGGATAAGATCGGTTTCACATCCAAGAATCGGCCAAATTAAGGAAATTGTGGCCGATCAAGCCGGTGCACCCCTACTTCTGATGCACTCCAAGAATAAGAATTTTTTTCAGTATTTAATCTATCGATCACTGATCAGAACCAATAAAAGGACCACTGATGGATGGATTGAGCTCTGATCCAACGACACCAACAAAGGGATTTAAAGCCACTGGCAAATGAGTGGACGGTTTAAAAAAATTAATAAAAAATCTAGCGTATTGGTGGTATAAAACTGGGACGAGATGAGCTAAAGCATCCCTTTTCCACAGCACATTCTGTTGCTTTAATAAACAGCTTTTGGAATAATACATAATTGTTGGGTCTAGTGTAGTTTATTATATCATCCAATTAGAGGAACACTTGTTATGCTCATATTTATCTAACAGCACAGCCAGACCCCCCCTTTTTTTTTTTTAGTGAACTACTTTTTAGCAGAGCGGTTGTTCAGCCATTATTTCCTAAAAGCATATTTGTATTATTTTAAACAGTGTGTGTTCAAAATATAGGTTAAGTTGGCTTTACTAAAGTGCTCATGTAATTAGAAGGTAATGAGGCATGTGGGGCTGTTGTCTGCACGCTTGATGCCTGAATGCAAAGTGAGCGGTCTGCCTCATGATTGTTTGCTGGAATAATTGAATCAAACTCAAAACGACTGCAACTGGTTTATTTTTCTTCTTTTTTTATTTATTTTTTAACGCCGTGTTTACTTCAAAGGCGCGTCTTTAATGAACGCTAAAAGTTGGTCGCCTCCGCCGCAGAGCACAATCTGTCAGCCTCTAATTGGACGAAAGCATCTGAGTGGAATCCATTTAAAATTCACGCCGATGAAGATTTTCGGGAACGTGTCGGAGCGTGTTTTAATTATTATTTTTTTTTTTAATGCGTGACCTGCATACCTGGAAACGATCGGCAGGACTCTTTTTTTTTTTTTTAAACCCGGTTGGATTAAAGCACCGTATCCCTATGACCCAGAGCTAAACGAATAAACCGGGATGACCCAACCTTGGTTTTCTGTGGCGTTGTTAAAAACAAAATCGGACCTGGCTGCGGTTCTGCTTGCGGTGGGGACGGCTGAGCTTGGTGATGTAGCTGCAGTGCAAAACTTCTGCATAAGTCTGGCAAATGTGACGCGGGGGTGTATTTATGAGGTCAAGCCAAGGCCAAGTAGGATGCTTGTCCTTTTCACCATCTGCTCCCGTAGTATCTACCAGCTGCGCACCTTCTCAGTGCTACGCCGTCGTTTGAAGCCCCTGAAGCTGTCGGATGGACGTCTGAAGAGGCCCGAAGCTAAAGAAGCGTGCTCGTCTCCGCTTTTCTACTTGCCTGACTGCTTTTGCTCCTCTGCTTTCTTTTTGTTTGCCCGTTAAGTTGTCGGATTTTATTTTAACAATGAAAAATTGGAAATCGCAGCAAATATTTTTGCTTTTCTCCAAAAGCAATTGAAAAGGCTTCATTTGGGCAGAGAGTGTGGAAAAACGGGTCGCTCAGAATAAACTTCAGCTTTTTTTTTTTCTTTGTCAGTTCCTCCTTTTGTTATTCGAGTTTACCTGAAACATAAAGAGCAAGGTTCACCCTTTCCTCCAGACTTTTTTTTTTTTAATAAACCTTACAGTATTCCTGCATGAAGTTTAAATGCTTTAAAAATATCTAAATGCACACTGAGGAAGTATTAGAAAACAAAACTGTCCTTTTCCCCCACAAGAATGGACTTAAAATAAAAGCTGAGTGTGATTTCTCTGCTCCTCCTGCACTCCGCGGCAGGCTTAGGCCTGAGAATCTGCATGATGAACGTAAGGAGGAGATCAAAATGAGTCAAAAGCCTCATTTTAAGGTTCGCGTGTGCTCTGGTGCTGCCTTAACACCTGGAATATCCGAAGTTTCACAGATTTCCCTGTTCAATCCTACGGTTTCATGAAACGCTTTGATAGCGGGTTCACGCCTTTGCAAGGATTTTCGCAGCGTCTCTTACAGGCGTAATGAATTATTCTTTGCTGCAGAAAATTGCTAAGTGCTGTGAAAAGAAAATCTCCTCGCACGAAATGTTGCACCTCAGCTTTTTTTTTTTTTTTTTTTTTAAAGCCCGAACACAATTAGTGGGAGTACTCCTTCCATCCTCGCTTATTTTTCTGTTTCAAATGCAGGCTATCATTATCTCGAAGCAGCTGAGATTATCCTAGGAAGGGCTGCAAAACATGTGGGACATGCACTGTTGTTTAGGAAACCTGAGAACGCGGTTTGATTCTCCTAACAAATGGAGGGCTTGACCGGTATTCCTACTGATACTGTAAAGCCTTTTCTCAAATTATACCCTCGTACACGGTGTTACCATCTGCCTACAAAGGCTCGTGATGTTCCGTTTTTAAGCTGAAGGTTGTCCGTTTCAACGTCTCACAATAGATTCTACCCACATCTTTTTCTGCTACATGCAATGTCTTGACTCTCCTAAAGAATAAGCCAATCAAGACTCAAAAACATTCCTAATCTAGCAGAGTAAATCTGTTGCTTCCGTCGGCAGCAGCAGGAAGCGGGCCTCGCCGCGTGTTAGCCTTATCCGGTCTGAACAGGGGACGCTGCAGACGCTCCAGCGGACGACTCCAGCCAGAAGTGAGTTCGTAGCACCCGGGTGATATAAATCACTTTCCGTTCACTTTGTCACATGTGTAGATATAGGTGAAACTAGGGCTGGGTGATGATGCTGTCACAGTATTTAGTAGGGCTGGCCGATATAAAAAAAAAAGCATAGAAATCATATTTATCGATATCGATAATTATCAACCAATTCAAAACATATATTTTAAGTGCAGCCTTTTTATGCTGTTGCTTAGCAACCCATGTTTATAGACAGAACACACAAACACTGAATTCAAACTCAACCCTTTATTCAATCAACCTTTTACCAAAAATGCAAGTTTAAAGAAGAAGAAAAAGAACGAATGCTCTCTGAACTCTTTGAAGGGGGCGGAGCTTAGTGACGGAGCATTCCTGGGTCTGCGTTTGTGTTTGGTTGGATGTAATGAGTGTAATATTAACCCACATGGCTAGAATGGAAGGAAAACTTTTATTCTATTGAACTTTTTACTGACTATTTTTTCTATCACCGATATACGTCAATCTATCGATATATATTGTTATTGAATTATCGTCCAGCCCTAGTATTTAGATCTATATCACGATGTCGGGATGCTGAGTTTTATCCCCAGTGGCGTTCTGCCTGTTACCTGAAGTAAGAGGCTGCAGCTACACAAACGTTAGCCGTTAGCACGTCTGGCTGCTACCGTGCCGCCTGCGTCAGCTCAGCTTTACCTGGCTTTAGTCCAGCCACGTGATTGGTCCAGCACGGAGCAACTTTTATTTTACCTGGCTGTTCATCTTATCTGTACATTGAATGTCTATGTTGAGCCTTTCTCCCATGTCTATCGATTGGTAAAGCAGGCGGGATTTGACCCAGGGAACATGTAGCCTTCCCAGAATGCCCACACTGGCCCTAATAACAATTATCATATGCCCTTTAAAAAAATCCTATACTTATCAGCTTAGATCTGACATTCATCTAATTCTGTAAGTTTAATTGCAACTGAAACCTTCTTTTTAATCAGTTCGCGCACCACGGACAAAAATGACCGATTCTGGCCTCCATGTTAAGCTTTCAGACACGACGTCTTACTTTCAGGCTCAATCACGTCTTCTTTACACACACTCTACAGAAAATGGTCATTAATGTTACAGTTGTAAACGTCTAAGGAGCAGAAAAGTCATGTTTTAGATGCTACTTCGCAGCCTGACTGGTGGTGCCCAGCTCCAGCACGTTCCTGTTAGAAAACGGGTCAGGAACAGATAAAATAATAGTTTTTTTTTTTTCTTTGCAGTTTCAAAAAGTTGTGAGGGTTAGTGAGGGAAAGAGCTGCTGGTTACCAGGACTATTTAGGCAGGGCTGTATTAGCCAGTTTATTGAATCACCGGAGGACTGGGGCAGGGGACGCCTCTGGTTGCCCTGAAACGCTGAGAGAACCATCAGCTTTTATTTGGTTGCCGGAGGAAGGTCAGTTTTGGACAAACTCATCCATGTGGTAGGAAACGAATGGCTGCTGTGGGAAATGGACGCTCCGTTGTTACTCGCTCTTCCCCGTCTAGCTTTCGCCTCAGCCAAGAGGCTTCACGTCAGGCCGCTTCCTTCCCACGACGGGGGATTCATGCGCGGATTAGTCTTTCTGGAAGAAAACAGTATCTGGCCAGGAGAAGCAATCCCCCCCCCCCCCTCCCCCCGCCTTACAAAGAAAGATTTAGGATTAGATTCCTGCCTTTTTTGCTTTAGCGATCAAGCTTTTCCACTCTCGTCTGTATGAGGTGTTAACAACCTTAAGCAGGCTACTTTCCCTACAACTAAATCATCCTTCATGACCTCCCCTTCGAGGTTAGCCTCTTTGCTGCGGATAATGTGACCGGGGTTGTGAATGGGACTCGCCGGCAAGCTTTTCCAAGCAGCTATTCAAGACGCTCTGCGTTACAGGAGTGAGAGGCAGCCCTCGACTCATTCAGGCTGAACCCGGAGAGGATGCCCCAGTTTTCAGCTCACGATTCGCCTGCGAGTCTGCCGTTCTTGATGACGTTTTTCTGAAAGCCTCTGCAACCGCGCTACCCAGCAAGAGGTAGACATGGGCGAGCTGCAGCTGCCGTCGGAGGGTTCACACGCACCCCTCATGGGCGTCATGTTCGTCTCCTAATTATTCAGCTTTACTGTTGCGCGGGTGGAAGTAAAGCTGATAAGCCCAAAACACAACTCTGGGTTTATAAGAACCGTATTAGGTTTATTATGGATTTTTCTCATTCGGCTTGTCAGAAATATACGTACGGGCTAGGGACAGGCAATTATTGCATCTTTGTTCTAAACTCTACTTTGTGTGCTACAGGATCCATGAGAGCAGCAATAAATGTCCGTATCTTTTTAATTTGTAATGAAAAGCAGACTATTATGTGTCGTTTGGTGATGAAATTGTACTGTTAAATGTGTCTGGCGTCTTGAGGTAGCCTTTTTGATAATCCATGTGCTATATGATAATGTGGATCAAGTGATGAAAGTCCGTCCAGCAGGCCAAATATCCTATTGTTACGCATCACGGTTGAACTTTAAGATCCTTCCAAAAACTGCCTCCAAGCAGTTCTTTGCAGCTCGTTAATATTTGCACACGTTAATATTGTAATGCCAGTTGTGATTTGATGTATCGTGCCGCTCTGGAACACGGTTTCTTTTGATAATTGATCCTCTTGGTGCGATCATGTGTCCAAGACGAATGACACAGATTTTAGACACAAGCCCCCTGCTCCCGATGTCAACCATCCTGGGGCCGGTGGCTGAGAGTGCTGATGGATATCTGGGGCGCTGCGATCGGCAATAGACTGAAGTTTGATTCACACACAGAAATACTCTGCAGGAAAGGTCGGCAACGTCTTTTCCGTCTTCATAAAATGGCTACATTCAACAACGTAGGCTCTGATTTTATAACTCATACTGAATCTGGTCTGACTTTTGTCTTTGATTCGCTGATATAGAAATCCTTGGTGCTCATTAAAGCAGCCTGAGTGACCTGGACAGGCAGCTCCTACCTCCATCCTGTCTGTCAGAGCTCCGACCCTCCGGATCCCGGTTCTGGATCCGTTCATTTATCCCTCCCTGGTGTCATCTCCCTTATTTAGGCAAATCAAAGGGTTGGTCAGAGGGTCTTGTTTTTCATCACTGATGACTGCTGTGTTTTTATGCCCCTTTCGCCACTGTGATTTCTCAGTGATGTTTTTATCTTGAAGTGATGGATTTACCATGCTCCTTCATTTATTTACTATTCATTTGTTGGACTTATCGGCACTTTATATGATTTTAATGGAAAGTTTCTGGCTTTTAACCCGCCCAGATGCAGCTGTTCCTATATTTTTGTTGTCACCAGCTGCAAAATTAATCACCCATTGGACAGTAACATTTTTTATATAAATATTCATTAGTTTTTAACTATAACAAAAAAAACTTTGTTTAAAACATTTTTTTGCTACAATTATGAAACGTTGACCCCATATTAAGACTCGGCAATATGGACCGAAAATATCTCAATATCTTTAGGCTGAATGCCTGATATACAATATTTATCTTTGATAAAGTAATTATAAAAAAGGCATTTTTGAATCAAAGCTTTATTCCTAATGTCTCACAGGTAAATTTTTTTGAACAAACATCTAAATAAATACGAGAAACAGCTGAAACACAAAGGGGGTTCTTACTGTCAGGTGTTCGAATGAGAGCCCTTTTCTGATATTTGGTGCACTGAAAGGAGTTCTGGAGCTTGGCCTTAATATGTTCTGGTCATTCATATGCAGAGTAATTCTTCCTGGAGTAAAACTAGACATACCTGGTTAAAAAAATAAATAAATAATCTCAACATGAGTTTGCAGGAAGAGAGACCTGATTTTTATTAATACACACACCGGCCTATTTGTCATCTCTAATACAAGAGCATAACCTGGAGCGGGTCCGAGTTGGCCCAGAAACAAAACCAGAAAGCAGAACTAAACTAACCCCCCCTCCGGGTTCCTCGCCCACGAGACAGAAAAGGAAAAACCGCACCACATCTGCGTGTCGGCGGGCAAACGAGCGGTCGACGCAGCTTTTGTCAAGCTGTTTGTTCGGCGCCGGCGTGGCTGCTTATGATGCGACCGCTGTTGCGTGACCGACCCGTCTGCAGAACCCATCCGTCAGGTGGAGAACAGGCGGAGCGGCTCGACACAGTAAAGCTGTTCGTTTTCATGCCTGTGCAGGTGAACGTTATCTCCCCCCCCCCCCCCAACCCCCGGCCTTGGTTGCCAGGCCTCCAGGTACCTCGGCGCTGCCAAAACCAGTCGGACCCGTTACCGTTTTGAATAAATCGTTTTTTTTAGAGCGTCAGAAATTGATAATAGATGTTCAGATTCAACCAAGGCTCATCTCAGAGAGAGGCGCATGGGGTCGCTTGCATTCACTGCAGGTCGTTATTGTTCAGACAGCCCTAAATTATTTACTCAGCCGCTCTGCTTTCCCTCCCACTCCACTTTGTTTTAGTTGAAGTGGTCCTGCGTGCCCTCGGTGGTGGTCCAAGGGGAGCGGTGGGCTGTAGGAGAACAAGGAGGATCTGTGCTTATGGATCCTTGTCCTCTCGCTGACAGAAGTCGGCATGCAGCTCTGTGGGCGAGCACACCTGCACGCAGAGAGGAGAGAGACAGGAGCTGTGAGGGAAACGGCGGCGGGATGGCAGGAGGAGGCGGAGGAGGAGAAGAGAGACGACCGCCTGCCAAGCGATCAGGCCGAGGAGGCGTTTGGTGGCGAGGCCAAAGAGAAAACCGCCTCATCAGTTCCGGGTCCACATGTAGCGCAGCGTTTCCGCCTCGCCGTTTACGGGCGGCGGCTCTCCGTCACGTCCCGCCTCAGGCCGAGCCGAGCGCGTTCTCTGGCTGATGGGCTGCTGACTGCGGAGCCCGTTTTAATAAGATCAGCTGCTTAAAGCGTCTCTGCAGACTCGCTGAACGGTTGAAACGGCTTTGCTCAGCTTATTCTTAAGTAATTTTCTCCTTTCAGTCTAATCCCCCTAACGTTTAGCAGAAACTTAGTTGAAGCTGGCAGAGGAACTAGGTAGGGGGCTGTCGCCGTTAAGTCAGGCTAATCTCGACGAAGGAACTGGTTTCAAGGTGTAGTGGGTCGACTCCAGAGACGGGGAAAGGCAGAGCCTCCACGTTTTCATTCCCCTTTACGAAGAAGGAACGATGCACTATTTCCTTTTTGTCCACATAAATCTAAAAACTGGGCCACTGACTCAGGACTTTGTGGAGCCATATTACACTGTAGGTCAGATTCTTTACATAATCATTAGAGCTCGGTCAGATTGGTTGAGCAGGGCCTGTAAGGATTAATTTTTCTTTCTCCCCACCGACTCGATAAGATTTAGGTCTGGACTTTGACTGGACCATTCTAACACACTGATACGCTCTTATCTAAACCAGTCCCCTGTAGCTCATAGCCCTGCTAGAAGGTGGACAGTCTGAAGTGTTTTAATGGTTCTGTCAAAAGGTTCCCCCACCTGAGCTGCAGACCTGTGCAGCTCCTCCACAATTACCCTGTGCCTGTCGGTGCAGGTGGATGGCTGTGCCTTGGTAGGTTTGCAGTAGGGCTACAGGATATTTGAGACGTTTAAGTGCATTGTTATAAACCCAGATTTTTTTTTTTTTTTTTGTCATGGAGCCAGTCAGTAAGATTTTATGATTTGTGGATATTTAGAGCAGTCCGAGTGGAACGGATACATTATTAGAATGCAAAGCTTTAAGAAGTTACACTTAAAATACAGATGGCTACATAATGCATCCAAGTAGAGCTTTGTGGTTGGGATTTTGGGACATGCCGCGGTACGCTGTGCTCCCATTTATTGAACAGCTCCGGTTTTACTCCACATACTTTGGATCATGGGTTGAACGGAGGTAGTTTTCTTCCCCGACCCTGCTGTGAGCTTCTCCGTCGCTGTCTGCCTGACCCGCCTGCTGGGTTCCTTGGTCTTCCTGATGCTGCTTGTTCCCTGATGTTCTCTACCAAACCTGCAGGGCCTTCGCAGAGCCGCTGGATTCATGCCGAGATTAAGTCAAACAAATCTGGACTCTATTTAGTAATTGGAGGGCTTTCACTGGACCTTTCCACAGTAAAGGGGTCTGAAAACAAATGCACGCCACAGTTTATTATTTTTATTTTCTAAAAAAAACTTGAATCTCATTCATCATCATCTTCCCCTCGTTTGTCACCAATCCCAGCCTCTCAGAAGGGCGCAGGACTCCATCAGACCGCCAGGAAACGTTGAGACGGTGACGTCAGCGGGGCGCCGTTTGACTCGGGTCGTCTTGGTTAAGTTACAGGGAAGAAGTTGCGTCGCGTGGCACAGCTTTTGATCTCCGGCGCGGGGCGCACACAGCACAGCACAGGCGGCATCCCGGGTTAATTCCCGTGGCTGCTGTGTTACCGAAGCCGTCGTCAGTCACCATCTGCTGCGGCCTTCCCGACAAGTCCAGGGAGCCGAGAGCTCTCTGGATCTTTTGGTGATGGCAAGCGGTGATCAGAGGCCGTTCTGTTCACGTTTACCGGGCTTGGCCGCGAGGGTTGGAGCCGAGGGAAAATCCCCAACTGGACTTCTGAGAGGCTTTTGGTTCCTTTCACAGCTTGGACGAGTACAGAACACGGCAAAAAAAATGAACTAAAAGCGAGACGTTCTTGAAATTAGTGTGTCTGTCATTGATTTGCGCAGGTAAATAAAATGATCTGGCAATTGAATGAGTATTCTGTTCCCTAAAATAAGATGATTAAAATACTTTACTTGAAGTATGATGGAGATGAGTTGTTCCTATTAAGTGCAAAAATCGTATTCAGTTGGCGGATCATTTAAACTTGCCTTCTAATATAAATTTTACCTACTTTTAGTTCCCTTTTTTGCAGCGTAATCCAAGAATCCCAATGAAATGATTTCATAGTTGTGGTTCCAGGGGTGTGATTACTTTCATGACGTGCTGTATCTAAGTCCCCACACATGCAGGCGGTAGCTGATTATCTTTGGCTGCCGCTGCATATTAGACAAGAATATGCTTCAGTTCAGTCCCTCCGTGTTGGATTTCCAGCTCCCTGGTTTAGATGATTGGCTGCCGCTCATTTTGGCACATCTTGCGTGCCTTGTGGTTGTTTCATTTCAGCTCTTATACCTTTTTATTGGAAGCTCCTTATTGCTTTCCGTCGTGTCTTTATTCATTTTTTTTTTCCCCTTATTTCCCTCGTTTCTTGGCAAGATTTCTGGCAGCGCCGGGCGTATTTTAGTAACTCGCGTCGTCGTACCCGCTTCTCTCGGCCTCCCCGCCTGCTTCGTCCCGTAAGCGTTGCAGCCCAGCCTCGGGTTGGGGGGCAGCAGGTTGCCAGGTGTTGAAGGCGCCAAAACGAAGACGAGCGGGACAAACAAGCACGCACGCCTAAAGTCACTTTGGAGTGCTCATTTCATGTGGAACGCCTGTTTGGTCGTGGCTGGAAGCCGAAGAACGCGGCTAAAAACCTACGCGGGGACGGGGAGAATATGCGAACGCCACAGCAAGCCTGGAGGCGCCGTTTAAGCCGGAAACCCTCGTGCTGTGAGGCGACGGCGCTCACAGTGACGCGCGCCACGCTGCCGTGTATAAATAATATGATTTTTAAAATAGTTTTATCACAGTCTGAGGAAAACCAATCAATCTTCAGATGAAAACTGCTACAGCAGATCTCCTCTTCACGTATTAATGGAGTGGAAATGAGAACAATTTAGCATAAATATTAACATGTATAAGGATGTAATGGACAAAGATTATACACAGAGCGGCACAAAATATCGAATCGCAGTGTCGGCGCGTGAAACATCACGATCTCAAAGAGCTGCTTAGAAGCATTAGACCGAAGGCCTTCATGTTGTGACCGCGGTTGTCCGGTCGGAGCGGCTCTCGCCGCCAACTCCTGATGGAGACTCTGCTGCCTGATATTTAAAAGACTGGGAAAGATTATTGAAGCGTCTTAAATATTAAACCGGCTTGTTTAATATCACGGCGTCCTCATTGACGTCCGTGAGCTGCAGCACCAGGGGCCAGTTTATCGGCCACTTTATTAGGTACGTCTCACTGGAGCTGCTTAAGTTCTCTCTCTTTTTATTTATTTATTTATTTTTTAACAAACACAACCGTCTCTCCTCTTTATGACAGATTAAACAGGAAGTAAGTCCATTACCAGTACAGGAAGCTTTTTCAGGAACTCAAATCCAGGTTCCCTGCATCCGAGCGTGTAAAACCAGATAAACCGGATAGTAAACGGCTCCATGAGCAACTGCTGGAAGGGAGGCAGGAAGCGTTTTGAAATATTTCTATTTGCTTCTATATAAATCTTGTTTTAATATCTATAATGAAAACGATTTGAGAACAATGGAAAGAATTGTTCTGAAACGCATCACAACTTGTTATACGAGTTTTCTCTTTTAAAGATTAGGAATAAGTAGTATTGTGCAGAATGTTTGTTTGTAGAGTAATTAAATACATATGTGTGATTATCCCTGCCCATTGTCCGCTCAACAACGGGCACCTCTCCATTTTGGCTGGATCCCATCTCTCCTTTTCTCTCTGCTGCAGACGTTGTCCTGCTCGTTTTCACCGGCGCGTTCTCAGCGGATGACTTTATTATCCCAACCTCGCCACTGGCCGTGCTCACCTGGCGCGTCATTGCAGATCAGCGCTATCTGGGGCCGCGGCTTTGTTTCAGGTCGCGACAGCAGCCTGACAGCGAGACAAGGACAAAAACAGCCCACGGTCTCTTCCTGTTGCCGCAGAGCGCAGGCTGAACGGAGGAGCAGTCGGAGGCGATGAGAGGGCGAAGAGAGGGGCTGAGGGCAGCGGATGAGAAATGGCAGATGGACGAAAGGAGGGCAGATAGGACATGGCGACAGCTGGAATAGGTTGTCAAATCTGTGAGTGGTTGCTGAAAACGAGCCAGTCAGGAGGCTTTTATATCACGGGGTTATCAAGTTGACCAGCTGGCAGGTAGCCTGGCAATGAAACGAGCTGAGAGGGGAAAAAAGCTGAAGCTCACTGATGTTGAGACCACCCTGCAGAGCTTCAGATTATATTTCGGCACTGCTTGGGTTTGCATTTGAATGCAGATCTGTCAAAATGGAAATGCACAGGTCAGCCTCACGAGTCGTTTTGGCTTTAAACTGGATTCATTTTCACCACAATCTTCAGTTTCAAAGCATGTAATGAATTGAGCACTAAAAGCTTTTGTTCAGTGTAGGATAAATACAGTAGATTAGGGGTTATGTTCAAAGCTCTTTTATTCCAATTAGCTCCCATATAACTGGGGTTGCACCTTCTAATCCTTTCATTCCTGCATTTGAGAGGACGGGCATGAACACGGAGACGTTTTTTCTCTTCCGTCTCCACCCAGAGATTACATTTCTGGAGTTTCTGCATGAAACCTTGGCGATGCCTGTTTATGCGCAGGGGAGGAAACTGACGTGGAGAATAATCTCCTGTAACAACTAGTCAGGACGAGTATAGGCCCCTTAACTCGCTCCTTCATTAGAGATTAAATGGGCAACTTTAGTTAGCGAAAGCATAGACGGAACAAAACTGTTGAGTCAAAAGACTCATTAGGGAGTTTAGACGGACCCTTGCAGAAGCTCTTTGCGTATCTGTAGAGCAAGATGGACAATCCTGAGTCCGAGAAAAGCCCCTGTTGCGTAAGCGGCGCTGAAATGGTAAAAGCATGAAGCCGATTCCTGGAAGAGCCCGTGGCACACCAGGACGTTTCCTCTAACGCCAGTGGATGCCTGCTCCCTCTAGCCAGGGGCGTCTCCTTCAGCTCCACATGCAAACCAACCTGGGTCGGAATTTGAAATGCAAATCCGGTGGAAAGGCTGGACTCGCATTCATAATGGCAACATTTCAGCCTCTTTTTCAGACTTTGTCTGAAGACAGAACCAAGGCGTAGCTACTTGTACCGCAGTGGAGATCCAGTCAGAGTGCAGCGCTACAGACGGATGTTGGCGATCAACTCTAAGCACAATGTGCTGGTAAAATAAATACGGACTACTTTTAGAAGTTGCAAAATTACCGAGGGTTCCTGCAGTTAGTCCTGGTTAACGATAATCTTTTGCCATGGATATTTTTAGTTTACAAATTTTTATGTTCTGCCATGGTCATCGTTTGGCTCAGTCTGAACAGCAGGCTCAAAGCAAACCTGTCGTGTAAAACATCCGGTTCACTGTAGGGCTGGACGATAACTCAATAACAATATATATCGATCGATAGATGTATATCGATGATGAAAAAAAAAAAGGGTCAATAAAAAGTTCAGTAGAATAACAGTTTTTCTTCCTTTTGCATTCTAGCCATGTAGGTTAATATTACAGTCACTACATCCACACAACCAATCAAAAGGCAGACCCAGGAACCAAGCTCCGCCCCCTTCAAAGAGTTCAAAGAGCATCTGTTTTTTCTTTTCTTTTTTTAAACTTGCAGTTTTGGTAAAAAGTTGGTTGAATAAATGGTTGAGTTTGAATTCAGTGTTTGTGTGTTTTGTATCTAAAAATAAGTCTCTAAGCAACAGCATAAAATGGCCAGGGCTGCACTTGATGTTTGGAATTTGTTGATAACTCAATAACGATATGATTTCTATTTTATCAATATGCTTTTTTTTCCTATATCGTCCAGCACTAGTTCACTGTCAAAAGATCAGAGATGGGAAGGTTTTTTTATTTTAAAAGTGGCCTATAGTGTGGGAGGACTTTTTATTGGGTGATGATAAAAGGAGTTTCGAGGCTCTTTGGCATTTTGTTGTGAACCACAGCACAATGCCGCCATGCTGGAAGAGCATCTGAAGAGATGAAGCCCAGGAGCTTCTGATGAGCCAGCAGGAAACAGAAAGCCACCAGAAGAATTCACACACTTTTCTTTTTGCTATGTTTTCCAGTAACTGAACATTTAAGAAAACTTTTAAACCCACGTTTGGTTTGATAACACTGTTCCTGCGTGTGTCAATGCCCAGGCGACTGGATGAGTTTAGGCCTGCATCAGAAAATACATTTGTGACACTATTGCTAAATATTGCAATAGAATATATTTATTACAGTTTAGCCACATTTTTCTAACTCTTTCAAGTTGTTTTCTGAGTTTTATTATATCAAATGCTAAAATCGTAATGCAGGAGTGGCCATAGCAAGCTGGCTAAATACGTTATACACGTGCACAATCCGACTGAATAAAACCTGAAATAAATGTTCCACCCAAGCAGTCTTTGGCTACTGCGTTACAATGTATTGGGCAGCTCTAATCCTGTTAATATATAAATGTATCCTATGTAAATCAGACAATACCCATTTTAATAAACAATTTACACGTGTTCTATTTAAACAATTTTCATCACTATTGCATCTTGTAATATTTTAAGTAGACAATTTTTTTTTTCATGATTAAACCTGACTGCGCTGTTGTTTTCATCTGTCCGCTGATGTTTTTTTAATTTATAAACCTATACATTTTAAAGGCATCCTAGACGCTGGCAATTTATACATTCAATTCAATTAAAAATTTCAACTGCAAATCAAACTCTTTTGTCACGATAAAATATAAAATGTGTTGCATGCCCTAAAATATAAAAGTAAAAACTGCTTAATTTTTGGAGGACAGTCGGGACTAAACTTGTATGGGGGGGAAAAAAATGGCCCAAAGAGCAAAACGTTTGGTCCAACCAATCACAGCAAAAGTTGAATAAGATTTATTTTTTTTTCTCTAAAACTCGGGGTCTGGTTCATCGACTCAAACAAATCTAAGCTCCAAGCATTTCAGTGCTAGGCAGAGAGAAGATGGAGAGCTCAGTGCTGTGGAGTGCCGTTACTTGCCGGGAGAGGGTTGGCTAATGGAAACTGTGGGCATCGCTGGCATGAAGAAAACCTCCTGCTATAAAAGGTCTCAGGAGTGCCGCGAGTATTGCTAGACTTGCAGGCTTAGGTTCTGTTTTTCAGGCCATTAGCTGGATGGTTTGTTTTGGTCGTTGATTCTAATGACCGATAAGTACAGCAGCAGCTCCTTTTTAAGATGGAGATGTAAAACGGATCCGGTGTGATTATAGGGGATGGATTGCTTGGTGCGTGTCTCTATGTGCGCTCTGAACATGTGGTCAAATAACGGATTACTGAAAGAGTGAAGAATGAGTGTAAAATCTGGCCCTTATGTCTGCTTTGCACACGTGTCCAGATGCTGCTTCCAGGGTGTCATGAACCTTGGGCTCTTATTGATTTTGACATTTTTTTAATTTATTTATTTTTAAGCTTAACTTGCACATTGTTGCTCTAGATTTACTGTACTCCCCTGTGTGCTGTAAAGGTATCGCCATATGCCAGCACTAAAGTTGAACACTTGAAGCTTTATTTCTCCTCACAACAATAGCTTAATTTCACACACATCCAACAAGATGTCAGTTTAAGATTTATTTATTTTTTCGCTCCACTTACTGTCTCATCTCGCAGCTTTTCAGTCTGCAGAGACACATCTCTGCCTACTCATTTTGCCTCTTTATGAAGCCGCCTCCCGATGCAGCCAAGTCCTCTGAACACATTTTTTTCTAAATGAATAAATACAATAAATTTTTTTGTTCCTTTTTTTTTTTTTTTTTTTTCCCAAGCCTGCTGCTACAATTTAATGTGTCCCTGAGACGCACCAGGAGAAGAGGAGCTTTTCCTTCCACATTTTAATGAATGTCCCTGCAGGCATAAGCCGTATCAGTTGGGGTCCTTCTCCGTTTTCCTATCCAAAGTAGACTGACCCACTTGAATTGGAGATTAAATATATATATATTTTTTGTCTACTCAGCTCTCTTTACTTTGACTTGGTCATTAATTCATGAATCTAAGGTTCCTACAGTCTTGATTTCTGGAAAACGACGGTTGCCTTTATCATTTATATGTGTGGATGGTAATGAAAAAAGAAAACTGATTTTGAAAAATGTTTGAGTTTTGTGACAATTTAATTGCTATATTTAAAACTTTTTTTAGTCAAATTTACTGATCTGTCGGCCTTTAAGACAATTCTGTCCCTACGGTTTGTTGGAGATCTGCAGATGACAGATGTAAGCACTTAATGATGTGTTTTTCATTACTGCTAGGCAAGGACATGGTTTGCAATTTAGCACAAGCTAATGCTACTGATGGCCTAGGGGTGACCAGACGTCCCCGATTTCTGGGGAAAGTCCCTGTTTTGGACGACCAGTCCACAGCAAAAGCTGTCCCCGGACATTCCTCCGGTTTTAACGTTTGATGACAAATTAATAAATGTTGTGCGTGTTTTTCTGGTAGCCAAGTAGCTGGCGTGAGTTAGCATGTTGCACGTAGCAGCTGTTATGGTAGCTGGTCGCGCTCCTGTTGAAGGAGGGCCGAGTCCCGGCCGCATTTAAAAAGTCAAGAAATAAAAGAGTGGAGCTTGTCACCACTGACGGGGATCTGTCCTGTGAGGTTTTGTGCAAAAAAATGTTATGAGCATGTTTGATATAGCCCAAAAATCTAGCCTAAATGTTTAAAAGGAAGCATAATGGTTAACCTTGAATAACCTATTTAAATCAGAATCGGAGAATTAAACGTGTGAAGATGTATTTGAGCTTGGTAACGCTTCAAAAGCATTTGCTTATTTCAACATTTATTTATTATGTTGTACTCACTTGTTACAGTTTATCATGGATTTATGGGAAAGGCGACAACTGCTTTACATAAGGTGATTGGTCAGCTGTCGATGTGATGTGCAGATTAACCAATCAGATGTAGGAGTCTATTAGACCGTTTCAAGATGAACTGCAGCACAGTAATAAAAAAAAAATCTCAAATGTTTTTAACACAATACAAACTCAGTTTTTTTTAATTAAGGTGTATAAATAATAATTGATACGGATATTATGGATTTACCACATTTATTTATTGTATTGCAGCCTTTCATATTTAAAAGGGTTCTGTAAAATATATTTTTCTGTCTTTCTTTAATAGATTTTTTTGTTTCTTAGCTTTACGCTTTAGGGTACAACATTTATTTCAAAGAAACCTGAAAGAAGTAGAAAAGCATTTGAAAAAAGATCGAAAAGCATTTTATGGATGTTGGGATTTAAAGCAACACACACAAACACTCCATTTCCACAGGTAAAGATTTCTTGTATTCAAAAATCTTTGAAATTTCAACCTATAAAAGTGTGGAGTTTTGTAGGAATCTGTTGAAGGTTTCTTAAACCTTTCATACCTGGAAAGAGTTTTGTTTTTTTGTTTTTTTTTGCCGTGAAAGCAGCCTTTTTACTCTTCATAACAAAGTGTATATATGGTTTTATGTTCCACAGTAACCAGTGTGCTTGAAGACCAGGGCACTTCTCGGAGTAAAATGTGTTTCTCGCTGTAAATATTTTAAGAATAGCTCCTCAAACAGCTAGTTTAGTTGTTTTGGGGAAAAGCACTCACTTCCTTGCTTTCATTTTCTTAGCCTTTTACATTGCGCTCTACAGTCAAACACTATTAATGTAGGCCTTTGAAGGTGGCATCTTCACCTCCCAGTTTTTCATCAACCTGCGAGTTTCAAAGCTCTTTTTTTTTTTTTTTCTAGACACGCTCTAGTTAGGGAGATCAAGGGCGATCTATCTGACACCCAAATGGATCCAGCTCTGAGGATGGCACCTCTCCTTTAAAATACTCCCCGTGCTTTACTGGAATAAATGAAAGAGATCATTAGGCACTTTGTGATTTTTTTTTTTTTCTTTTTTTTTTTATAACACTAGAGAAATAAGTGACCCCAAACTTTCCCATTTTCCTATCAGTATAGTTCCAGTGATTCAGCAATTACCACAGTCATTATAATTTCATTTACTGTGACTGCTTATCTTGACCTTGAAACTTTATTTTCTTTTAGTCATGGTGCCAAACTAATCCTACTGGCAGCCTCAGTTTTAGCCAGAGGTTTTAGGTTACATTGATGACTCTTCTTAACTTATTCGTGTATTTGCCGTTCCCAGATGGTAAACTGATGCATGGGTGACCCAAGGTACTCTTGAGTTGCATTTTAAAGCGAGGCTAACTTGTCAAAAGGTCCAGTAAAACACTATCTACACAGCGTTATTTAGTCAGATATAATATCAGACTTCATAACCAATTTGGACAACAGAGGCTAACGGTATACAAAAAAAAATTGCAATCAGTGTTTGGTCTGACAGCACACAGCTGGTCAGACCAAACACTGAATTCAAGCTACTGTACACTACAGTAGGAAGCAAAGTGGCTCAAGCAGTATGCTACCAGGGTGTCGTATTATGGTGTTGGGTCTCTTGATGGATCATGGATTGGTTTAAATACATGCGACTGCGTTGCATCATGGGTAATGCAAAGGGGTAAAGCCTTTGAGATGGATGTTTCCACAAGACAACAATCCGAAGCGCATCAAACCAACACGATTAATATTCGGGAGTTGCCTGCACGGTCCCCGGACCTTAATCCACGAGAAGACTGGTGCGGTGATGGCCGACGTGGTTTCTGAGGCAAAACCGAGAGCTGCTGAAGGATTGTTGAATGGGTTTTATAGCCGCATGAAGGAGCCAGAAGCTGGTCGACTCCATGCAGCACGGATGTGAAGCGGTTCTCAAACGGTGTTCGGTTTCCTTGCTTTCCACTGGTCACTAAGCAGCTCCTGGCAGCTGCAAGCAGAGGATTACTTCTTGTTTCCTTCTGCTTGCAGTGGAGATTAAAACGACTTTAAAAAGCCTCACTTAAGCACTTCTCAAGTCCAAATTCTAGTTGATTTTTCTGTGGAATCCCGACAGGAGGTAGCAAACCTCACCAGTCCTACAGCAGCGCTACGAGGAATAAGGAAGGTGGAAATCTGTTTTTGCTCCAGCGTCAGGGTTGGTACTTTCTCAGGACAACGGGAGCCATGAAATAACGTCCGCCCGTAAGAATGCTGATCTCTGCCACTGCCTTCATTGTTTAAATGTACTTTCCTCTAGTAAGCAGAGCGAAAGTCAACATGTGTCGTATTCTCTGTACATATTTTGAATTAAATGACTTTTGGAATGTGAATTAATGTTTCTCATTTGTTTGCATTTACTTTATCAGATGAATTTAAAGTCCTTAATCAAGTTTTACTGATCTGCCCTGACGACTAGTTGCCACTTATCTACTAATGCAGGACGTGTTAAAGAAGCGGAAGAAGCTGTGCTCCCCTTGACGTCTCAGCCGGTCGATAGTGGGGTCATTGTGTCGTCTACACGACGATGTGGCGGCTGCTTGTGACGTTAATCTTGCTGCCTGCATCAGCATCGCCTGTTTGCAGGGGAAGTCAGAGCAGCGATTTGCTCTTCTGGATTCCTGGTACTCGGTTCACCCCTGGAGTCGCTCCGCTACCTTCCCACTCCGACACACTCAAACCCACTGCCCCCGCTGAGGTTGCTATAGCAAAAGTCGGTATAATGTAATTTTGCCACTCCAAGCAAAGGTTTGGTCCTATTTGATGGGGCCCCAACAAACAAACGCTGAATTCTGGCAGCGAAATGCACTCCCATCTCTCGGGCTTCTCATAATGGGCTGCTGGATCTGTTTCTGCCTCTGGCCGGGATTTGGAGATTTGCCTCCCAGACGACGGTGAGCAAAAGCCTCTTTCAGCTTTCTTCCTCTGTTGGATATATTGGGGGGGCTTTTATGCATCTTTTTTTTTTTTTTTTTGCCCACAGCCAAATTTTCTACTTGGATGCTATCATTGTGAGTCTCACAGAGATGTATTATCCGTGAGTGCTGGTGCTGCCTGATTTTTTTTATTTTTATTTTAAATCTTTGCTGAAGTTTGAACGTCGGGTTCGGGCAACTGTCTTCTCAGGCTGGATTGTGTGATAACGTTTCATCTCCTTA
This sequence comes from Fundulus diaphanus, assembly GCA_037039145.1. Lineage (NCBI taxonomy): Eukaryota > Metazoa > Chordata > Actinopteri > Cyprinodontiformes > Fundulidae > Fundulus > Fundulus diaphanus. Next base: position 39,257,910 of record CM073135.1, read on the forward strand.
GGAAGATCCACCACCTTGCTTCCTACTCCTTGAACTTTTCATTATTTTTGCACATTAGCACCACAAACCCATTTTTTTTCTAGGATGTTCGTGATGGTCTGATGTGCATTTGTATCCAGCGTCTGAGTCAATACCGTGGAGTTGTTCTTTGGGAAACACCATGACACTGGACCACACCATCCAATCCCTTCCACTGTAGTTCTGCCCGCTCAGGATCGCTGTTTGTGTTGCAAGATGAACCTCCACCCGAGTCTCAGGCTTTTAACAGGTTTTACCTCCCGGGTTGCGCTGCATTTGGCTCCGTCCACCTTCCCATCAGTCCGGACCTGCTTCCCAGTCCCTGCTGAAGAAAAGCATCCCCACAGCATGATGGCGCCGCCACAGCTCACGGCGGGGACGCCATTTTCAGGCGGATGTGCACGTTTGTTTTCAGGCTTCTTGTGTTTCCACCTTACATGGTTTGCGGCAAACTTTAATGCGGGTTTTATTTTCAGATTTGTGGAAAGCGTGACTAAAAATCTTCCCGTCAACGGATTCTCCCAGCAGCACTCTCTGCCAGGCTGTCGGTTTTGGGTAGGGTTGCTGTTGTGCCATAATACTATTATTATAATTTTTTTTTGTATTAAAGATTAAAGTTCAATGTGATGTTTACAGTTTGGGTATGTGTTTTTATGATCTAACCCTGCCTTAGATAACTCCATGACCTGGGCTTTCCCTGACCTGTCTTTGTTTCTTTGTGATGCTGGTTGTTCGCTGATGTTCGGTACCTCCTCCGAGGTACAGAACCCGGATGTACTCCGTTTACTAATTAGGGGATTTGTGGAAGGATTTTGTAGCAGTGGATATTATAGTAACAAGGGCTGATCTTATTCTACCCACTTCTGATAAATGTTCTACTTTATGTTGCCCATCACATCACATAATGTTTCGTTGATGTTTTTAGATCACAAGATTATGAAATTGGGGGGGGGGGGGGGGGGGGAGTTCAAGATATATGGATACTTTTGCCCTGTGGTTGGTGTACATGTCCTGGGAGAGCTCCTAATTAATGCGGTCTTTTACAGCCAATGTCATACGCTTCATTAATCTACCGTCGTGGCGATCCGAGCGTGGAAGAGAAGAGATGGCCGGCAGTGACGTACTGTTGGGGGGGGGGGGGGGGTCTGAGAAATGAGCGTGAACCCACACGGGTATAAGGTTTGCTTTGTAATTTATGAGGCCCTGTAACCGGGCCCTCAGTCTCAGCTCTTCTATTGCCATGGGACCAATATAGGTCACGCGTCTGTTTTAGCGGGCAGCACAAGTGGAGAGGTATGTATGATTGTTAGCTCAGCTTGCAGCGACCCTGCGGATGCATTAGGAGACGCTTGCTGCACGGCCGCAGTGACTGAACGAACCCATCGCTGCGCTGTGATCTGTTGGGAGTTTTTGACCTGAATTATAAGTAAAAGTGCATAAAGCTGCAGTATTTCCTTTTATAGCCACCAGAGTCCCTATTTTTCTTTTTTTTTTCTTTTTTTTTGTCGCACAAGCCCTTAAGTGCGAAAGCCTCCGTGCGTCTTGGGTGACATTTAATCGGGGTAATCAGACTCATCGTCTCTTCTTTATTGGATATTATTACAGCAATTTAGCCACCGCCGCTCCCCAGTACTGTGCTCTCTTCGGCTCGTACAATTAGGCATTCAGGATCCCAGTTACCAGGAAGCTGCCTTTTTTGTGTTTTACAAAGTCAGAAAGCCCCCAGAGTGATAACCGTAATCGGCACAGTAGCTCATTACGTTGCCCGGATCATTAAAGGCGGCTACATCAAACAGGAGACGCGCGTTTGTCTTATTTTCGGCGCGTTGCCGATGTTCAGCTGGCAGCTTTAACAAGGAAGACCCGAACGGCTGGTAGAGCCATGGATCCAGCCCTTTCCTTAAATATTAAACACACCGTCAGAAAATATTCTCAGCACCGCAGTAAATGGATGTTAGTTGGGTTCAATGGATAGAGGGTTACAAAGCCATCCACGACGGTGATGGTTCTGATGGGTAGAAATGTCTGTCCAAGTTTTCACAGGTGTTTATTTGGATTGGTTGTCACTGGGGGGGGGGGGGGGGGAGACGACACCTGTTAACACATACAGGCATGGGGAAAGTAGGTACACCCTTGCTGCTTGCGTAGGATTGAAGAGGGAAAGTATCATCCTGTTAAATAGAACAGTGTAGATTTATTCTTGCAGCATCACTGATCCCTGCTCTATAAGTCCTGTCTCAGAGGCATGCCATCTTTTTAGTTATTAAAATAACTTTTACTCTTAAAACGTTGGCATTGATGTATCGGTTCGCCTCCTGCCCTTCACTTTATGGGGATAAAAAACACGACTATTTGAAGCCACTGTCATAGAATCTGTTGAATCTATAAGCGTTAACTTTAAAAAAGCAGTACGATTTGGGAATTTAACCTTCCCAGAGACATCCCCCCCCCCCCCCCCCCCCCCCACCCACCCCCCAACCCCATGGCTGAGTAAAGCATTGTGTTCTCTCACTACTAGTCCCAGAGAAGAACAGAGGGGAGGAAGAAAGAAGCTCACTCCTCTGTTCTTTCCCATTATCTCATAGCTACGGAATATGAAACAGCAGATGCGGCCACGTGTTGGGAAATAATGATGAGGAGACCTCAGTGGCACACAGGACGGCGTATAATTACTCAGCCCTTGCAGCAATTTTTGACCCCAGGGGATTTTGGAATCACACTGGCATGCCTGCCCATGCAGACATGGCAGCTCTGGGGCAGCAATAACTTGTAATATGATGTAGGCACACCGTCTTAATGACTGTCGAGTTTGCAGTGGGGGGGTGGGGAGGGGCTGTAGTGGAAAGTGCCTCATCTCTTCCGGACGGCGCTGCTGTAGAGCACCTTACGCTGACATTTCAGCCAATGAGGCGTAAATGTCTTCCTGACGTCCTACAGATCCAAGCAGAATGATTATGATCAGAGAGGGAGCAACAGAGTTTTATCTTGCATGTCATTAATATTGACAGCGTAATAATCTGAAGGTGTGTTTCTCTGGCTTATGTTTTCTTTTTTTTATTAGAGATCTTGTGTCCAATAACTGATTTTGTAAAGCTCAGACCAGTTCTCTTTAATAATGTCTAAATAGACAGATTCTTTAAATGTCTTGCCAATAAAATTTTAACAATATAGTAAAATATCTCTTAAAATAAACTGACAGAGCTGTTGCTCTTTGCATTACTGAAGGTCTGCAGAGATTAAAATTCTCCAGGTTATTGGTCAGAGGTATATAATACAGCTCTATTAACCTCTTTTTCGTTAAAGACCTCCTAAGAATGTAGAATTGCTCTGTTTTTAGAAGATTTTCATCGTTTTTACAAGAGTTTAAAGGTGTTCAGCTTAATATTTGAGAGGAAAAACTGCTTAGTTGCTATGTGTTAAATCGTTCAATTATTGCCTAGACTTAAGACCCGTGACAGCCTTTCTACTTTGAGTAGTCATTAATTATTAATGTTAAGGCTGAAGAAGATGTCATGTGCCGTGTGTCTGTGCGTGGGAGAGCAGTCGATGTTACACCGCTCCGCAGCTAAACAGCTTTTTACTTATGTATCAAAACAAAGGTAAAACAACCCGGATAGCCATTTCAAATCTTAACTATTTTACATTAACGATTAGGGCACTGTGTAGTTAGCATTACTAACTGTAAACAGCATTCACTTGAGACTTGCTTCACTGTAGCCACACCCAACATTTTCATATCAAGCTTGATCTGTGGTAGAATTGGACTCTTCAAAAGGATAAACCGAGGTACCTTTGCTGTAATTTGTTCATCTTCCTGTAATCTGCTGTGTTTTCTTAAAAAAATTTAAAGAGCCCTAAATGAACAATCGATGTGCTTCTGTGTGAAAGACGTATGCCACGTAGGGCTGGACGATATATAAAAAAACGTTGATAAACTAGAAATCATATTGATCGATATCGATAGTTATGAAAATATTCAAAGCATATATTTTTGGTGCAGCCCTGGCCATTTTATGATGTTGCTTAATTGCCTATTTTTAGATAAAGTACACAAACTCTGAATTCAAACTCTTTATTCAACCAACTTTTTACCAAAACTGCAAGGTTTTAAAAAGAAGGGGGAAAAAAACACATGCTCCCCGAACTCTTTGAAGGGGGCGGAGCTTGGTGACTGAGTGTTCCTAGGTATACGTTTGTGATTGGTTGGGAGGATGTAATGACTGTAGTTCTAATCTGCATGGTCGGCTAGAACGCAAAAGGAAAGAAAACTGGTCTTCTATTGAACTTTTTATTGACCCCCTTTTTTTTTTATATATATATTGCACCACATCTATCGATCGATATATATTGTTAGTGAATTATCATCCGGCCCAAATCCTAAATTTGAACACCCCAGTGACAAAAAGCACAACAAACGTTTGAGGCGTCTTCACTCCGTCACAACTTCCGCATCGAAGTGTGTGGTGGAGCTTGGCAGTGCTTGTCGTGGTGCGTTCACCAGTCAGAATAAAGATGGGACTTTTCCACAGGTCTGAGGACCAGCAAAGTTCAAAACTCTGGTCTTCAGCTGTTCTCACGGTGCATCTTGCTGCGTCTTTCTGCTATAGTCTCCTGTTTTTTTCCCTTATCTAAAGTTATAGAGAGTTAATTCTTTTGGTTTGACAGTCAAATTAAATTCCTTAAATTCCTTCCTCCAACAGAGCTGCATATCATCATGAAAATGGCTGATTGCAGCATCGCTGCTTAATATTGGTGTAACCATTGATCACCCACATTTTTCTGACTTTTTTTCTATCTTTGCTGTGGTAACAGTTAACTCACCATCTTCTGAGATCTTTAGGACGGCGGTGACTAAAAACACACACATGGTGTGTGTGAAGGACTATCCAAATTGCAAAATATAAACGCATGGCACTTGAAATGTGACGTGTGCACAGATTGCATCCAGCTTAGTGCTTTGGGATTGAAATATTGTAAATAATAATATTGCAATGGCTGCGGTTTGTTATATTGAGCAGCTCTACTTCAGATTAACGCAACTTCAGGTTGTGCACATGTTGTCTTAGTCAAAAATCAACCTGAGGTTTAATTGATAAATATGTTGTCGTCCAAACAGGAAGTTATTTTGAAAGTGCTTTCAATTGAGATATCAGCCTTTGATAATTGAATCAGTAATTATTGGTGCTATTTCAAATGTTTGCATTTCAGATACTCCATTGATTAGCCCCCCCATCCCCCATCTCCCCCCCCGGTGATGACTGCAGCACTCTGTCTGCGCCAGTAATTACTCCCCGTCTTTAGAATACACCGCTTCCCGCTGTTCCTGCCTGGCTCTCTCCCAGTGCTTTCCCCATTTCTGCTCAGTGGTAACAGTAGGTTTTGATAAAAGAGAAGCCCCCGTCCCAGCGGACTCCTTTTCTAAATGTGGAATTGGTGTTCCTTTCATCCATTCTCTTTGATTCACATCCTGCTGTTAGAAATTCAGTGACTTTGTGCTTTTGGAAGCATCTCATTTCTCATCTCCCTCCTTACCTATTAAACGGACGGGCAGGATGAATCTTTGCCTGCCTCTGAATCCATCTTTTTACAGACGAAGTGCTGTTTGGTAGTTGGGCTCATTGGCTCTGGAGCGTTTTGGAAAGAATTGAGGAAGATGTTCGACCTGCTGTGCTGGCGTGGAAAAATGTCTCAACCCAGGTTTTTAAAAACGGGAGTCTGTTGTCTGCTTGTTTTTTGTTTTTTCAGAGAAATTTGCAATCAGGGAAACAAAAAAACTAAAATCATTATGCCCATTATTATTTTGCTGTTAACCACTTTTTATAGAATTTCTTGCATCACCTGAAAGTTTAGTTTTTACAATAATATTAAACGGTAAGGATGCACCGATATTGATATCCGATATTGATATTGCTGTTATGTCCGGTAACCAATATTTACTGGTGTGTGTGTGTGTGTGTGTAAATTTATATACACACATATGTTTTTGGGATAATAAAATTTTGCACAATTTTGTACAAACTGAAAACTATGCTAGCTGAATTTTTGAATGTGGGTTATAACGAACACACTGCTGACGTTGGATCTCTGCTTCATTTAAAAAAACAACACAATCCTGGCTTCAATGCATTACTGTCACTGTCACATGGCCACTAAAAACCCGAATGACCAACCCCATCCCCTCCGTCTTCTGAAACACTGGCACAAAGGTCAACTAGATGGAAATAAACATCAGTTGTTAAAATCAGCCCAGTTTTACTTATCAGGCCGATACCGATATGTTAAAACATATGTTTGTCCGAAACCGATGTAAATGCCAATATATCGCGCATCCCTATTAAACTGTGCTTTGAAATAGTATTTACCACCTTTTTCTCTTTGCTGTTTTTGATCACAACAAATGTTTCAGGTAAAAAGAAAAATAACCTGATTAAATACAAAATCCTTCTGAATTTCCTTTAATGAATAAAGGGGGGGAAAAAAAGCTAGAAAGTAGCCTTTGATTAGCTGCATGTTTTTAATTCCACCAGCCTGGTTACTATCGGACCTGAAGACACAATAATCTAGTTTGGATAGATTTTTATTTCCCTTTAACGAATGATTCTTTTAACTTATTTTTTTTATTTACCTATTACCTATTCCCAAAAAAAAGCATAAATCTCTGAAGGGGGCAAATACTGTCCCCAGGATCTGTACCAGAGTTCTCCAAAGAACACGTGGTTTATGTGGGGAAAAACAAGTAATTTTGCTACGGATGGGAACTCGGCTTTCTTTTAAACAGGGAGTAAAGTGTTTTAAAGGTGGAGGTTTGTGGCTTGCTGTCGAAGCTCAACTATAGGTGTCAGTTTCTCTGGTAGAGCAAAGAAGCTTTTAGCACAGAGGAAAGGATTGGCCTGATTGGTCCTAGATCTCCTCAAAGGAGATCCAGGAGTTGAAACACTGCAGAATCTCCTTTAGGTCTTGTATGCAAAATCCATACCATAAAACCTTGTCCATTGTAGTTACATTATTAGGAGGATTATAATTATGTCTAAGGAGACATTTCTTGGCTATACGCTTTGGGCTGCTCGGTGACATTTAAATATCAGGCGTTGCAATTACTCTCTTGGAAGCGTGTCAGGAGCTGGTAATTTCTCTACATGTTTTTAATTAATGTTTTGGTAAAATATGCTTGGTCTTTGTAATTGTTCCCAGCCATCGTCTCCGACACAACCCTTCATCTTGTGCCTAAAATTAGGTTAAATTTCACAAAAGTTTGGGTTTACATTGAGTCGTGTCACAATGTTTAGGATACGAGAAATTGCCAACAAAGACATGTAACTTATGCTATAAACGTGGCACTTTATTCTATTCATTTATGCTTCAGTTGGTCAAAGGAAGACTACAGAATGATCGAATTGGTTGCATGTTGATGTGATTTATTTATTTTTTGACCATCTTGGCTCCGCGCAAATCAGTTTGTAAAAACAGAACAATGCAACATTAGGCCAGTTATTGAATTATTCTAATGATATCGGTTCAGGCTCAGTAATAAAGGCCAGAGGTGATGCTTTAATTCTCAATGGGGTTTACAGCATTTCGAGGGTTTCTAAGGAATTTAAAGCCTTACTTTGCTTAAGAGAAAACTTTCTGATGAAGACTTGATGTGAATTTATGGGTGGACTGTTAAGATTTTGTCAGATTTTTATCTGCAGGCAAATTTCCTGCATGTTTTGACTGATTAGCTGCCTGCATGTGTTGTTGTGCAAACATTTGCACCAACCCCTTTTCACATTTAACTGTGTAATATCAATATGAAAATCAAATTTAGAAGCTTTACTAACACTAGTTAGACTGCTTCTATTACATTTTAAGTAAAATCTTTTTCTTTAGTACTGATTGTATTCTGGCTGAACTGAAATGTATTGTTTTATTCAGTCTTATTACATCAAACTTTGTTTAATATTCAGGGATTTAGTTTTTATGAATACTTTAAATAAAGCGTTTATTAATTTTTGTCATTATGGAGGTGGTATTTTATACACGGATCGTGCTTTAAACTGCCAACCTTTTAAGATTTTAAATTTTTTTTAAACAATAATGAAATTGTTTTTGTGTAGGTAAAAATAATTGCTTAGAATAACGGATTAATCAAAAATGAGTGGGGAAAAGATCCTTAGCGGCAGCCATAATCTGATCATGACATCCCTGATAAATGTTCTTATAAGACCAAATAGCGGTGGTTGCTTTTTTTTTTGTTTTTTTGTAAAACTTCTAAATTGTCTTTGACAGAGGAGACTGCATAAGTGAGCCGTTTTCTTTCTGGTGGGGGTTCGTGTTTGAATATCCTGCTCCCTTTTCTGGTCGCCTCAGTCCTCTGGGGGACGGCTGGGAGAGAGGGCAACGCTGCGGGGAAATCACAGGAATGCAGCTGACAGATGAAGCTTCGTGTCTCCTGGGATTTCCGAATATTTAAAAGCGAAGGGAGCAAGACGTGTCTGAGCACAATCAAAGCTTCAGTTTAAAGCGTCACTCACACCTCCCTCCTCTCCAGCAGTAAATGCGGCTAAAGTTCAGACGTCACGTTTCCTCTGAGAGCTGATCGATACTCGCCAGGACCCGATTGGTTAATTGCACGCTTCACTTCTGAATGGCGTCATTGCACAGAAGGCCCGGTTCCTGAGTGGTTCTGTCTCGGATGAATTCGCTGCACGTCGGCCCACAGTTTTGTGAGAGCTGATAATTTGGACCCAGCGTACCGGGAGTGAACCCTCGTCACTGTTCCCTTGTCGCAGCCCATTTCGAGGCGCGTTCATTGTAAAGCCTTTGCACCCACCATGTGCTCAGAAATATCTCTAACCTTTCTTCCCATCACACTGAATAGCCAGATAATGGCACTTTCTTTACCTTGAATAAGACTCCTTTTTATAGGCTCAGTGAGTGATATGTGTTGACAGAAAGCCTATTTTTGTTCTTTTTTTCTTCTTTTTAGGAAGAATTTACATATTTCAAGCTGTCATATGTAACGATCTGTTATATTTTATCAAACTGATTTACATAAGTGACGGATTAAAAATAAAAGGTGAACATAAAAGCTTTTAATGTCTGCCTGCTGAAGATTTAATGCCAGCGTAACAACGAGATGTTGAAATTTAATACCCAATAGATAAAAACTCGTTCATTGCACCAAGTGCACTAGAGCAGGGGTTCCCAAACTTTGCAGCCTGCAACCCCCATAACGGTGCCAGGGACTGGCAGGAGGTGAAATCATGTAGCAGGTTGTGTTAAATTGAGGAATGTTGAGTATCTTGTAAAGTTCTACTTTGTTATTGGTTTCACAAATGGGGAAATAATAAATATTTCTAGCACCACAGCATCAAATTATTATTGATATCCGGACTTTTCAATCGGCTGTGCAAATGGCTGACTTTATTCTCGTAATATTGCGACTCTGTTCTGGTGATATCATGATTTTTAGTCATAATGTTCTTTATTCTTTTTGTACACCTAATATTTTGCCTTGATTATCATACCTTTAAAAAAACAAGAAAAAAACATTAGGGCTATTTTAGAATAAAGAAAATATTGGCCACAGAGGAGAACAGTTCTACAAAACCCCTCAAATTTAGAGATTAATCTTACATATTTGCGGGGAAAAAACTTCTCTTAAAAAGTGGTACATATCCGAGAAGAAACTTACAATTTTCCACGATTAAATTTTCCAAGTGCTACTTTAAAACTAGGATACTCTCCAACATTGCAAAGTCAGGAATCAGGAGGGTATAGAGTGGATCATCTCACGAATCCCCCCCATCCCCCCACTTTGGGAGCCCCTGCAACTACAAGACTACAGCCTACGTACACTGTTTTATAACTTCTAGTTTAATAATGTGTTGTTTTCTTTAAATGTTTAGATGGGGAGTGATGCCCAGTGATTGGGGCAGGACGTTAATTCCCTGTTTGAATCCCACAGACTGTGACTCTGGGTCTCTGATGAAGACCCTCAGCCCCAGAAATCTCCCCGGCTGCCGTACAGTGGCAGCCCGCTGCTCCCTAAGGGATGAGTCGAATGCAGAGGACACATTTCATTGGAATGCATGTTGCAGTGACAAAAAAAAAGATGATTAAATCCCAGCTGAGAGGGTGGAACTTGGTCGCCTAGAGCGAGTTTGCACACTAAGCAGCAAAATGTTACATTGTGAGGCTTTTTTTTTTTTTTTTGCCTACAGAAAATGTCTGAGCGTCTCTCATTGAACTCAGGTGACCCGAGAGCTTCTTCTTCATTGAAGCCACACAACAGAACGCCCAACGGCAGGGGACGTTGATTTATTAACATCCCAAATGTTGTTGTAGCTGCGGAGATCAAAATGTAGGGTGCAGTGAAGCGTGAAATGATTCGGTGTACCAAACCTACCTCTTGTAATTTCTAAAGACTTTCACAACCCTGCGAACTGTTACAGGTGCCAGCAAATTGAACTTTTTTTTTCTCCCTCCCCCCCAAATGAAGTTCTTGTTCACATTTTAAAGTTTTTACAACTTATTGTGAAAGAATGAGGGCATCACCGTGGAGACGTATAGTGTTGATATTTAAATTACTTATTTACTTATTTAATCTAGTCAAGCCAGACAGAATTTATTCTGTCTGCCTTGACTAGATTATCTGCAGGCGTAATGCTATGAGGAATTTTCCAATAACCTCAAATGATTTCAAATTGTTGTTAAATGTTTCCTAAACATATTTATTTTGAACTCCTTAAAATATTTTTGCTCCACATTTTCATGCACTCTTTTAGAGGACAGCTAATACCGTTAATTGTATAAAAAGGGTTTTTTATCATTACTTTTAAAACTTCAACATGAATAATTTATATTATATGAAGTGAAGCAGAGAATTGGGGCTTATAGTGAATGGTTAAAAATAGAGTTCAATTATGTCCGATATGACAGAACCTGCTTGCAGAATGTGAAGTTTGCCAACGGTTCACTAAAGAAAGTTTTCAGGTATCCGTTCTTTTGGCTAAAATTCAGTTTCATCTTTTTTTTTTTTTTTTTTTTCCTGAAATCAAAAGGCGCTGCAGTACCTCAGGCTTGGGCCGGTATGAGATTCTAATGGCATGAAACCCTGATCAAAAATGGCAGCTCTAAACAAAAATCACAGATTTAAAACAAAAGTATATGACATGATATAATTGGTTATTTTAAATGGGAAAACTAACAATTATTCATACTGTTGCATTAATTAGTAATCTTATATTTCATTTAGGATAAAAAAAACGCTTAAATGACATCACGTTTACAACTTTTTAGTTTCATGTGTGTTCAGGTTTGAAGCCAACATTAGTTTTATTTCTATGGCCTAAATCAAGAAATGTGTTTTTTGAATTAGATGTGAAGGACAGCACCTGGAAACACGGCTCAGAATTGAAGATTGATGTTACACGTGGAATAACGCACATCCACACAAGATGAGAGTAGTGACGGTGAAAGTCTCTATCGCAAATTGGAGTCATAAAGTTTTGTAATGGGCAATTTATCCGGTGATAAGGTGGTCAGGAGCTCTGAGAGCTACTGCATTACCCTGTGGAGGTAATGCTCTGGGGTCAGCCCAGTCCACCTGAATTCACCATAGTAGGAAAACCTGCTTGCAACATTGAATGTTTTGGCTGAACCACTTCTCGATGAAAGAGTCGAACTTCACATGAAACAAGTCTATTTCAGACAATTTCTCCTGGCATTCATCAGCACATTCCACCCAACAGCCATGTTGGCAAAATCAAAATCATCAATCACTTTTATCCACAAAATGAGTGTTTCACTCATGAAAACTCGGGCTTGAAATACAACAAAGTAGCTGTCAAATTGTTTATCTGCGAACACAGCGCGTCATGCCACTCAAACTCCAAGTCCGCTCACAGCCTACCCTTAGAAGTCGCTTGAAAGCTAATGCTAAGGTGCATGGAAGGGAAATGAAAGTACAGATGTAAACGATCAGAATTACGCTGCAGATAAACTCTCTCCTTCATTTGGCTCAGACACTGAGGAAGAAAGGAGTTGCAAACAAAGCTAAGCGAAGGTGATTATTGATTTATTACCATCTGTGGACATCAGCAGGCTTTTTTTTTTTTTTTGTTACTGAGAATCGACACACAAAGTTAAAATCAGTGGAAAAGAAATAAGTTTCTTTCCTGATTTATTATCCATTAGTCGCTGAAGGTCCAGACGATAGTAAAACCCATATGTTACTTCTTATAAGGGTTGCTTCTAAAAATACTTTTTTTCCCCTTTCCAATTTTCTTTTAAAACGAGTCAGAACAATAGAAAGGCTGATAGATTATGATTCATGCAAATAACATCTTTTTTCCTGTTCTGCTCTTTGTAGAGTAAGACTGGAAGTATAACGAGCTGATAGGAACTGGTTAATCTTATTAGCTGTGATCGAAATTAGAGTTGTATAGCAGACAGCCTGATTATTTAATGGGTTACAACACTACTGTGATAACTAGAAATGTGTCCGTCGGGATCGGAAATTATTTTTTTTCCTCTTTGTGAGCGAAGGGAAGAACCTAGCTGTTCAGCCAGCTGAAGGGCGGTGTGCAGCAACATGTGTGGAAGAGGCTTATATATTATATATTACTGTGCTTCATACAGCGAGAGAAACCAAGTTGCTCAGTAACTTTTTCTAGCGGCTCATTTGAAAGTACTTTAAACTGCAGGAGCGGTGGGGCGATACATATTTTAAAACCACATCTGGTAAGCTTGGATCCAGCTTACATTACATTAATGGTTTAACTTGTCTGTGTAGATTTAGTCCAATAAGAGCGTGCCTTTTTATTTTTAAAAAGTATTCATGGTGAAGCTTATTCAACTTTTTCTTTCTTCTTCCGTTCTGGGGGTTCACAAAAAATCCCATCAAATGTTTCCTCATGACATGTGCTAATAAGCACGTGTGTGTGTCATCGCCGTATCACTTCAAAGGCATTAAAAGTCAGCGCTGTTGTGACAGGTGCTGCCAAGCTGTTTGTGCATAGGTGTAAGCAAAAAATAATAATTAGGCAGTCAATAGCAGTTTTTCTAACTGCAACAAATCCATTCTCAAGCCACGTGTCGTACTCATCCGTCACAGGAATATGAATAGATGACAGGATGTTGCTTCAGACAAATCCCCCACCGCCTAGACCAAGAAAATACTATAGCTCGGTTTATTTCTGAAATGTATATTCCCCTCCTCGGCAGCCTTGTTTTTCATACACACCAAAGTGACAAATATGAGAATCCTATATCTGGACTTGTCAGGATGCTGCACCACTGGAGGAAATAAACAATGTTCATATAAAGGTGTTTTTTTTTTTTTTTTTATAGATTGTCCCACCCTGTTCCCGACAGATATGGAAATAGTTGATATAAGTTCGTCTAGATGCAAATAAGCCATAAAATGTTAATAAAAACAAAGCTACAGTCCCCAGTGTCAACCAGCCATTTAACACTTGGACCTAATAAAGTGGCCGAGGAGTGTAGGTGATGATTTTGCACCCAGAATTCCCTGGAAGCCACATGGAGAAAAGCAGAAATCAGTGCTGTGGAAAAACATGCCGTTCTGCTTTTATCACAGATGTTTTCTAGGACTTTCCTGCTCGTTTTATGCTGCTCAACTGATTTGCTTTCTATAAAACTGTCTTTTCGGGCTGAAGTTGCTCATCTGCATCTGTTACTTCAAATGTGACTTAAACTAAAGTTGTTTGGAACAATATTAAATATTTCATCCCTCCATCTTATATTTGCTTTTACATTTTTGCTTTTACACAGATGTAAAACTTCTCAGACTGAAGTTGCTCAAGAATCTGTTGATCAGGTGTTGTAGTGTTGCAATAGTGTAATAATTGCAATAGTGTTGCAATAAACGGCTCTTCTTTGTCCTCTTCACTGTAGAGCTTATCTGTTTGTCTCTCTGTTCCAGTGGGGGGAAAAAAATCTCCCGCAGCGTCCTATCCTATTTAGTAATGAATTTCAGAGATGGTTTAATTTCAGAACAATGTTACAGCCGCACTTCTGCAGAATCCAATCATCCCACGAGGCTTCTGAACAAAAAGGTTTTAATTTTCCTTTAACCCACAACAAAAATGAATTGTATACATAAAACTGCAAAGCTCTGCCCCTTAACACAGCCTTGACACAGTTGAAGTATGGGCTATTGCTGCTAAAATATATATATATATATATATATATATATATATATATATATATATATATATATATATAAAAATCAGTGACGTGCGGTGAGGTTCATAGCTGGTGAGGCACTGACGTCATCAGAATCAGATTTGCAAATAGATGCATAGATTGACAGCAGTTTACAGGTTATGTTTCACTTCTGCATCCTTACACATACAAACTGTAGCTCACAAAACACACATTTCCTTAAAAAACAAAACAAAATAAATGTTATTACTGTCTTACCTTTACTTATAAATGAAGTCCATGCGTCGCTCCTTCTGCACAAAAACATCCGTCACTTTGCGATAGAAGTCCTCCTTATCTTCCTTCAGTTTTAAAAGTCTCTCTGTCTCAATGGAGATCACTGCCAGGAAAGAAAGCCTTCCTTGATCCGTCCTGTTCCTGCTGTATGTTTTCAGTCTCTTCAGGGCTGAGAATGACCGCTCCACTGACGCTGTAGTAGCTGGCACCGTGAGCACGAGCTGGAGCAACTTTGTCGCCTCAGGAACAGTTACAACAAGAGCCTTCTCGGCCAAAAAGTTGAGAAGCTGTCCAGGAGATTTGCATTCATCCCTCACCGTTTTTGAGGGATGAATGCAAGAGAGGGAAAAAATCACTATCTCTATTATAATCTATCGCTGCACTTGACTTGCTTCCCGAATCGTTTAGCCTAGCTCGCTGTCACTTACTCGGCAGTTGAGGAGTGAACAAGACGAACGTCTGGGATCTTGAGCACCCCCTGCCATGAGGCAAGAGAACTGCCTGCCTCACCTCGAACCTGTTCTCTGCCGTTTATAATCGCTCATTACACGAAACACGTTACACAAACACAGTTGGTGACAAAAAACACTGTACATTATATACATAAGCTAAATTATTGGAAATAAGTTCACATATTAAATTTGTTTAAACCATTTTATTGACGCTGTACAGCAACATGCTCTCTCCGCTTAGCAGCCAGCGCAGAGCCAGGGGTTGCGCAATCCAAGGTGAGGCAGAGCTCGCTGCTGCCTCACCGGCATCGCTTCCAAGCATTTGAATGGGAAAATAAGAAAATTCAGCGATTTTGAACAAATAAAAATCGAAATTGGTGAAGCTACATGAAAAATAAATATTTTTTAGTACAAACCACCGGATGAATATAACAATTTAAATTACTTTATGATTATGTATTTTCTTTCTTTCCATGATGGCTGGTGAGGCACTGCCTCACCTGCCTCCCCTGACCGCACGTCACTGATATAAATATATAAATATATAAATTTCCCCCGTCCTTTCTAAACCTTGAAAACAGGACACCATTGGCCCACCCGAACAGATCCACAAACTGCAACATGTTGGAATTAGTCGTCTTCTTATTAATATTAGGTCAGTTTTACTTATCTGGCCGACCCCGAGATGTTAAACAATTACAGCCCATACACATGTTAACGGCAGTAAGGGTGGGCGATGTGGACTTTAAATTTCATCACAATATACTGGTACTATCGTGGTAACGATTAAAGTGATGATAAAAGACTATTACCACCTTCTTGTAGACTTTTTAGGTAACTTTTTGGCTGTGACTTCAATTATAGCCTCAAAAATTCTAATACAAATACTGTCCTTAAAAAACACATTTAATAATGTAGCATACATTAAAACAAAATTTTAAATGTTTTACCAGGACATAAGTTACATAAGGAAATTAGATTTTTTATCACCAAACTGCACACAGTAACGAGAATTAATCATATGTATTGACATTTATTGA
Source organism: Fundulus diaphanus (assembly GCA_037039145.1). Lineage (NCBI taxonomy): Eukaryota > Metazoa > Chordata > Actinopteri > Cyprinodontiformes > Fundulidae > Fundulus > Fundulus diaphanus. Next base: position 39,273,868 of record CM073135.1, read on the forward strand.
TGCTCTGAAGAAACAAACAGTACATAAAATAGCTAATATAACAATCCTGACAATATTGGCAGTTTTTGGGATTTGCAGACATTGCTAATATGAATATATCATTGTCAAGTTAAACCCAAAATCTTATAAACAAAGTTGTCACAATAAAGATAAAAATTATACGATAAACGCCCAGCCCTAAATGGCAGTATATCACACATCCCTAATTTTAAGTCTTCATCCTTAATACCAAATTTAACAATGTTATCCTTTCTGTTGTAACTCCTATGAAGCTTTTAAGCTGGATCAGGTGGAGTGTGTAGAGTACCTGAAGACTATCAGATGAAATAAAGGAAGCTATATATTTGAGTGTAATAACCTGAGAGGATGATCAAAGCTAGGTGTATAAAACCTGGGAAACTGTGATGCTATTACCGCCATCTAAAACGTTTGCTGTTGTGGCTATTGGTTCAAAACACTGTCACTTGATTAAATTGCTGTCTCAATAAGTGTGCCTTATCCCTCTGTAAGTCCTGATGAAAATTCACCCTGCACTGTAAAGCAAAAAGCGATGGCTCAAATATTGCCGGCTCTTTTCTTCAGAGGTGCAGAAAACGCAACCTGATTTGAAGTTGAGAGGAGATCAAAATGCTGGATGAGCTGGGCTTGGGATGTAATTCACCCTGCAGATCCAGACAGCTCACTAAATAAGATATTTTCCAACCTAGGCGTCCTGAAGAGAGTAGCTGGATTGTTTTTAAATTAAGGTTTTTGTTGTATCTCCAAACAGCCAAATAAATGCTTCGTGTCCCAGTGAAGACTCCTTGTATGTTGCAGTTCAGTTTATCAACTTTTAACATGGCAGTCTGACAAAATTAGGAAAGTATAAGAATATTGTTGTTGAATACTAAGATGATACGATTGGCTGCGTTTAATCCACATTTTCCACAGAATGATTTTCACATCATTCTCAATAAGCGTCTCGCCCCCTGGGATCTACATTCCGGTTTGTAGCCAAGCTAGCCAAGCTTAAGGCACTAGAGATGGACCAATATGAAAATTTATCGTCAATATTCAGTCTCCAGTCTTTGTCTTTACCTAGCAGCCTTTTGCAGCCTGATATTATGAAAAAATATTTTGAACAATATCTCAGAAACCCAAACTCTTATGCACTCGTACTCATTATGCGCAGAGTAAAAAAGCTTAAGTTATTTCTTGTGATTTTGACAGTACATAAGGTCAGTAAAATCTAAAAAAAAAAAAAAAAAAGCATAACCGTGATACTGACTCAATGCTTGGTTGGGCTACTTTTTCATGAGTTACTCAATCCTCTCCCCTCAAGCCTGCACTTATCTATTGCTGGTGCACCTTTCCTACCGCACTTTTTCCTTCCACTAAACATTCTATGTTCAGAGTGCAGTTTCTAAGCATATTCAACCAGCTTCTTGAGCAATTACTTCTTGTGGCTTACCCTTCTTGAGGAAGGTGTCAATGACACTTTTGGACATCTATCTGGTCAGCAGTCTTCCTATGATTGTGCCTACTAACCTAGACTAAGGCTACGTCCACACTCAAGTATGACCACCATCATACTTCCGTCTGAACGACCGCAAAGCAACCTGCATGCGCAGATAACAGACGTCACACAACAGCGCACTGTTGTCTGTTTCTAGAAGTGTTCAATAAAGTTTTGTGAAAAGAAAAACTTGGGGGGAAAAAAAAACCCAACATAAAAAAGATTGGCATCCCTCCTTATTATTAGAAAGCTATTGAAGGCAACAGTCTTAAGACCACATCATAGCAAGGCGAAGTAAGGTAAGAAGAAAGCACAATGGTCTTTTTTGGAGCGCTAACTGCTACTACTGTGTGTGGATGTGTAGTTGGAGCCAGGAGAGTGACATAAAAGACGGATAAAATGCGACATGACTGTTCAGACTGCGGACACTTTGAAAAATATCCAATCCAATAATATCCAAGTATCCAAAGTTAGTACCAAATATGGAAGTGGCACAAATCGGACATGAAAAAGACTGATAAGGGGCAAAAAGATTGGATTTGGGTCTCATTTCCATGCAGCGTGAATGTAGCCTTATAGGCCATTTAGAGGCTCAGGGAACCTTTGCAGGTTTTGAGTGAATTAGCTCATTAGGATTGAGACAGTGAGTTTCCAATGATAATTTTCTTCACAATATTCTAATGCCAGTTTTAAGCCATGATTATTAAAATTACAAGAAATGAATGGTTTAAATATTTCTGTATTATAAGAGTTTCTCTTTCTGAAATGGATATTTTCATGATATTGACTTTATTTTAGATGTACCTTTGTATTAGGAACAGGCGAAAGGTCACATTGTGTGATTGAGTAAGTATTAACTCTAAAACGGATTTACTATAATACATAAGACTAAATGATTATTGAGCTGACATTTTCAACCATCTTTAGTGTTTTACCTTGCATTGCCGGTTACACTAAAATGGCTTTGGTGTGAGCAAAAAGGAAATTGTAGATCTGGACTTTTTAAGACTTACCAAAAAGACTGCCACCATTTTCAGATGCAGCATGTTCCACGGCTGAGACAGAGGCCTGTTCAGCCCTGGTAATACCATGCGTCCTGGCTGATCGGGATGTGAGTGGACGAGCCTAGCAACAGCAGTTCCACTTGACTTTAAAATCCATCCTAAGTGATTGGATCTCAGTTAACCACTTTAAATGCTAATAAACATGCAGTCAAGTTCAAGAGTGGCCTTTCAGCTGAGCAATAAACAGATCCACTGGTCTGCTGGTGTTTCTGTGACTTCAGATACATCAATTTACTTACACTATATTATTATTCAGATGTAATCCTGATTTGGATTAATCAATCTAATTTTTTTAGTTATTTTGCCTACAAGTTCTTGAAATAAATAATAATGTTGAACTCTACAAAACCCACAGGGATTTTAACCCATGAAACTGTATAGCTGAGGACGACTAAATTCAGTTTCTTGTTGTTGTGGCGTGATCAGTTTATATTGACTCTAGCCGGTTGCCGGCATCCATTAAAAGTATCATATTTTAGCTCATGGCTAACTGCACGCACGTTACCATCCTATGCCACGCTGCGGAGGCTGTGTAAATACTGTCTTTCATTATAATTGGAGATGCACCAATCCAGTTTTTTCTGATCCATACTGATACCTCGGCTGAGCATATCTGCAGATACCGAGCCGATACTACTGTCGAATGAATGAACCGTATACCTTGCCATGTCAGAGGTGTAATGGAGTCAGAGTTCAAAAGGATAAAACAGAGCAACTTTGCAGTTGTTTATTCCTGTTATCAGTTCAAAAGGTTTTGCTCTTTTGCACCCAGAATGAACTACAGATGTGACTTGACCTGATGTAAAACATTTCCTTTTTAAAGATCTTCTTAAATCTGTGCTCCCTCTGAAATGTAATGGTAAACATCTGAAAGTCGCCAAGTCTTCGCTGAGTAACAGCGTCCACACTGAAGCGTTGCTGGAAGGATCCAGTAGTGCTAACTTAGTGCCTTTACTGATTTTTGGTTTCCTTACCATCCAGTCTCTGATCAGAGGTGATCATGCTGATAATTGACTGTTTCTGGTCATCAGTGTACTGCTACTGTGCTCAATAGTGAGTCAATCGTACTAGTTAAATCTGTTGCCATGAAAAAAATATAATAGCCTATAAAGCATTGTGGCAGCATTGATATTGCACATGTTGATGGGTGTCTAAAACAGAGGCAAAGCCAAGCCACTCCTGATTTCTGCTCTTTGCTATGATATAAGGACTTTATATAAGCTTCATTTTTCAGCTTTATCCGTACTGATATCCACCCAGGAGTCTGTGGCCTTGTAGTATTAAGGGTGTGTGTTGCTTATCTTTGCTCGCTCTTAGAGAGGCAGCTAGTCATAAAAGGCTTTGTGGCCTGAAACCACATAGGCAGCTATGCATTAAATTGCTAATGTGCCTGGCAGAGCTACGCTATCCGTCCCATCGACGTGACAAGGGCATGGATGAAACAATCTGTTCAGCTGTCCATGAGATCGATGGAAAATGGGTTTTGCGGATTTTGCTTGGCAACGTGCAGAGTTGTCTCTTTAGGGACCTTTCTTTGAATTGGCTTTGTTTATGCCTCGCTGATTTGACAATTGCTGAACAATGAGGCTGAAGTGCCTGACCAGTTCCATCTACTTCCAGAGCGTCTCTGTGGAAGAGCTCGCACACCTGGCTGACTCAATTTTACCCGTTCTTACATTCTTTGGTTGTTGTTGTTGTTCTTTGCCAGGTGCTAGATCTAAGGAACAAGTCCTGTATATAGTGGTCACTTGTAAGATCACCTGCATGGACATCAAGCGCGTTGATGGAGAAAACTAAATTGTATTAGATTTTAATAATCCCAGAGAGTCTGTTTTCTTCGAGTAACTCGCGGTGCAGCTGAGGGGTACGCACAGTTTAGACACTTATAATCGCCTTTTAATATCACTTTAGGAGCATCTAGTTGTGTTTTTTTTTTTTTTTTGACAAAAAGAATAAGATGAAGATTTATTTTCTTCATCCAGATTAAGTCTTGCTGTTGGCTGCTTTATATTCTTATGCAAAGTAAACTTGCAGCAGCTTTGTAACATAATGGGACGGGCACACTGTCATTAACAGCGGACAGGGAAGGCAGAACGTTAAAGCAGGGTTAGGGTTGGACTGTCAAAGAGTATTTCCAACTACAAACTTCCCATGAAGTCCTCTGAAATCATGTGTGCCTGGATAGGTGTGAGGCAACGCTGGAGGAGCTCCATAAAGCCACAGCTCAGGTGGAGCCGAAGCCTTGTCTGCAGTTTGCCAGAAACCTTGTATGGGAACGCAGCCAACAGTGTGTAAAAGGTTCCTCTGATCAGATGAAACCTAATGCAACCTTTTGTTTTGGCTACATAGAAGGTTGTCTATAACAAAGCCAGCACTTCACCTTGAAACTCCCCACCATGTAACATGGTGATGGCGTCACGCCATAGGGGGCGCTGTCCTTCAGCAGGGATGGAGCAGAGAGCATTGATGGGAAGAAAGAACGCAGCTAATTTCAAATCAAAGAAGGCTCATTTTTGGTAAATTTAACTCTTCACTTTGCTTTTTTTTTGTTAGCATACAAAAAGCCGTGACCTGTTCTAATCAGCCTGCCTGTGTCATCACGTCTAAGGCATTAAAAGTCTGGACAGTTTTGAAATGTCCAGCCAACATGCACGGCGGTGGTAGCATCATGCCGTGGGGATGTTTTTCTTCAGGCCCCAGCGGCAGGGGAGGGGTTCGGATCGAAGCATACAAGTCCAGAGCTAAAAGCAAACTCTCCATCAGATCTTGTGCTGTTTTTGCAAAGACGAATGGGCCAACGTTTTGCCCTCTAGAAGTGCCAAGATCCGAGCAAAGTGCTGACTCGGGTAGGGGAGGCTGAATAAATATGAACCGCCATTTTCCTTCCGCTTCACAATTACGCCCTCCCACGTGTTGCTCTGACACACACGATCCGAATACAGTGCATTCCAGCGTGTGGTTGTAGCGCGGCAGAATGTGAAGTCTGAGTGTGCAGTCTTCAGTTTGACTGCAGATAATCATATAAACTAAGCTTCCTAAGACCAACTAATCTCAGGACTTTGCGGAGATCAGCAGCACCTTGATCTACTCGGCGCAACATTACCTCATGGGATGATTAAATAAGGCTGCCTTACTTGATGAAATATGAATCAAAGAAATTCTCTGGTTGAGAACAGCTTTTTATCCACAGACAAGGTTATGGCGCTCGTTCTGTTGTACACCTCCCAGGTAATTGGCCTTTAGCTGACTTCTCTGCCTTGCATGTGGGGCGTTCTCCAGCGTTCGCTTTGAGCCTGTGCTTGAACCACAATGCTTCCCAGATTAATTAGCTGCGTGGTGGAGGGAGCTGCCTCTGAGAGTTCATTCTGGAGTTTCCTCCGTGCTCTTCGGCAGCAGTTTTCTGAAGACTGTCAACTCTGTTTTCTTACTCCCGGCTGTTTGACAGCGCTCCGACCCCCTCGGCTCGTCTCAGCTGCACTCCGAATCGGTTCCTCTTTTAAGCGGGATTCCTGGCGTTTATTCCTGGGCGCCGATTGATTCATTAAATCAGGGGAGACCCGAGACCCGTTTGTTTAACCTCGGCACACGCCGCTGGTTGGGATTTAAGTGATCTGTGCCGTCGGCTGGCTTCGTTTTTGAAGATGTCGCAGAACGAGGAAAGTTGTTTGATCTTATTTCTACAAACCAAAGTCTGACCTCAAGAGTTGTTGGCATCGGCACAAGGGCTCGCATTGTGAATGGATAACTTTCTCACCTCGGTTCAAACAAGTCAAAGCAGCTCAATATTCCTTAGATCCTTCTTAAATCTGCGAATAACCGTCTGTTCTGTATGTTCCTTCATTAAAAAAAAAAAAAACTTTAATCCCTGCCTGAGACGAATTGATCATAACGCAGTATGTCAACATCATCTTGCATTTCCAATAAACCATCTCTGTCTTGTTTTTTTGTGTGTTTGCTTTAGGTTCAACTACAGATCAACACACCATCTCACCACCAATGGCTTCTACGAGTTCCTCAACTGGTTTGACGAAAGGGCCTGGTACCCCCTGGGCAGGATTGTTGGTGGAACAGTGAGTGTCTATTTGAACCAAATCAATCATGCTGTAAAACTTGGCTTTTCTTCTTCTGTTTATTGCTTCCAGAGCTGCATTTAACAATGCCCGTAAAGTTGTTTTGCCCTGAATGTGTCAGGCTGGGTGTGTGTGTTTTATGTGAGAACATATGAGGCAGGAAGGAGATCTTGGAGCAAGGTGTCTACTTTTTTTTGTTTTTTCTTGCCCACATGTAAGGGCATCATAAAATTTTATCTGCCCTAAACAAAGTCAGTGTGATATTTCTAAATGTCAGATTTTAGACAGGGTTCCTATGGAGTCTAGAAAAGTTGGTTGCTTGATTTCAGTTCCAGGCCACCATTAACTATGGAAAAACGAGTATGGAAAAATATATGGATTTTCAGACTTAATTGCTCTCTTTAGATATAGTGAGCTTCCTTATGCCCTTCCTTCTTTTGTCCTTCCTTGCTGGTGTCCTGCCTTCTTTCTCTTCCCATGCATCTTTCCTTCCTCCACTGCTCTTCCTTGCATCCTCTTCTAAATTCCTCCTTTGATTCCTTCTTTCCTTGCTCCCTTTATTGCCCTCCCTGCCTTTTTTAATTTTTTCCATCCTCCTTTCCTTTCTTTCCTCCCTGTTTTTCTTTCCTTTATTTCCCTCCTTCCTTCATCCCTTCCTTCCTTGGATGAATACTTCCTTCCTTGTGTCCTTCATTTTTTTAATGTTTTTCTCATGTCCTCCTGCTCTTCCTTCCATCACTGGGTCCTTCCTGTCTTCTGCCCTTCAATTCAATTTCATTTATATAATACCAATACACAACACATGTCATCTCTAGGATCTTTTCAAAGTCAAATTCAATCAAATCAGACAGATTGGTCAAAAAGTTTCCTCTCTAAGGAAACCCAGCAGGTTGCATCAAGTCTCTCCAAGCAGCATTCACTCCTCCTGAAAGAGCGTAGAGCCACAGTGGACAGTCGTCTGCATTGTCGATGAATTTGCAGCAATCCCTCATACTGAGCAAGCATGAAGCGACAGTGGAGAGGAAAACTTCCCTTTAACGGGGAGGAAAACCCTCCAGCAGAACCAGAACCAGGCTCAGTGTGAACGGTCATCTGCCTCGACCCACTGGGGGTTAGAGAAGACAGAGCAGAGACACAGAAAGCACAGAAGCACACATTGATCCAGGAATCCTTTCTATGTAATGTGGTAATGGCAGATGATCTGCCTCCTTGGATCGTCTCACAGCTAACAGAACCTCACACCAGGTGTACCTACTATGAAGAGAAATCCTTATTTTTATCTTTCTTGTGTGCTATCTTTCTTCCTTTTGTCTCTTTTTGCCTTTAGGTCCTTTTATCATTTCTTTTTGTTGGGTCCTTTCTCTTCTGCTTCCTTTTTTGTGTTCCTGCTTTCTTAAATTGTCTTTCCTTCTTTTCTTAATTCCTTTTCCCTTCTTGTCCTTCATTCCTTCCTTTATTGTCTGTTCTATTTCCTTGTTTGTCTCCTTCTTCTGTTCATCATCACAATCTTATATTTTAGTAGTTACCAAAATTTTTAGGCTTTCAAAGATTCTGTGAAAGTTTTTTGGTATTGCTATTTTTCCTTAAAGTATTGAAAAAGTAGCTGAACTGAATTATCATAGTCTTTTGTTAGCCATAATGCCTTAAAGAACAATCTAGAAACTGTCACCGACAGTCTGCTGGGAAAATATGCCTCCATAACTCAGTTTGAAATGGTTAGAATGGGATTTTGGCGCCGGCAAAGTGCTATTAGTTGCAAACATGACATTTGGTAAAGGGATCAGCTAAAAGATGTTGCCTTTCTTTGCTGTGTAAAATTTCCTGATATCTTAAGAGCAGGGCTTTCAGATCCAGTTTATTTGCTGTACACAGTTTATTAGTCTACCGCGGTTTCTTTTGTCCTTGGGAAATATTTGAAACCATTTTTATTGATATGCTGCAAACGATGTTGAGATGCTACGTTTTTACCTAAGTGCTCTTTGGGGAGCTTTTTGTTGGTGCAGAAACACCTCTTTAACTAGGCCAAATGGTGTTTTGTTTTGTTTGTTGTTGTTTTTTTTTTTCATTTCTCAGACAATAAAACAAAAGAAACCGTTTTTTTCTTTCTGACAATCTGCTTTTGAAAATGCCTTCAGCTATCCAGGTAATGGATTTGGGTGAAAAAGCACAAAAACGGCTGCAAATTTCTTTGAAAGGCTCGAAGTGGTGTCGGTGAGAACCAGATAAAAGTGTGCCGTCTTGGTCTAAACAATTCAGTGGCGGGTTTTCACAGAGCTGAGCAGCACAGTCACTGCGGATATTGATAGAAACCAGCTGGTCCACTCAGCATCCATTAGCCCTTGGTTATGTAATCAGACATAAACATGCTGGCATGCGTTTGAAACCAGATATTTTCATACATTCTCTTTTTTTCTCGGTCTGTGACCAGAGTGACCCGTTCCTGTTAGGAATAACATCATCATTTCCACTTCCTAAATGACAGAACAAAAGGTGGAAATTATTTCCGAGATCTTTTCTTATTTTTATGTATTAGGTCAACACCTACACCCACATTACGATGGCTTTAAACAATTTGGGGTAGCCCAGATGATGCCATGATGCTCAGTAAACTTTTGACAGGTTAATTTTCAATGTCTGAGTTCCCTGGAAGCAAACATGCAGATGCGTTATAAGACCACCACCTCCAACGAGCAGCTTGCTTGCGTGACGCCAATGAAAAATCGAAAGAAATGAACCAATACAACCGTCTTGTTCATCATGGATTACGCTTCCCAAAAACCTGCAGGTGTCACGATCAGCTGGTGGAACATTAATAAGTATAAACACCAGGGGGACTTTCTAGCCGATAAGCTGTTCAGGCAGGAGACGGGTCACAAACACCCTGTGAAGCTGGTTAGAGAGCATCGTTATTTGCATGGAAATGTGTCGTGTACTGACATGGGCTGAAAGGACACTCGGAGAGGAAGAAGCCGTTGCACATAAAAGCAACATGTCCAGATCAGTGTCTAAATGTTCTCGGACACAGACCTTAATATGTGGTGGAATTGCCTCTTTTTTGAGGAGACTGAAGATGACGTTTGGCCAGAGTGACCGCTGCGTGTGGCGGGAAAACGAGATGGTTGCAAGCCTGAGAACAGCAAGTACAGGGGTGGCAGCATCATGGTATGTGCATGTTTTGCTGCAGGAGAGACTGGTGCACTTTACATAATATATGAGATCTTGAACAAACATTAGATATCAGCCAGGAAGTTAAAGCTGAGGCACAAATGGGTCTTCCACATGAACAATGACCTTAAGCATACTGATATTTTTATTTATAAAGGGGCTGAAGGACAACAAAGTCAATGTTTTGGAGTTATATTAATGAAGATTTCTGAAAAGGTGTATGACCAAGGCTGCCTGACTACATCCGTTCTGTTCAGGAGGAATGGGCGTCAATATTCCGGTAAACTATTGAGAGGCTTATGAAACCCATAACATTCGACGCAAATCATTCAGTGAAAAAGGTAGTTCTGCTAAATCCAAAGAAAATGTAAATGACATTTAGAAAACATGTTTTTCAGTTGCGTCTGACTTGTAACAAGAAATGTTTGTTTCGATTTAATGTGGGACAGTGAGGGGAGATTTTTCTTGTTCTATACAGCATCTGTTGTATAGAACTAAGACCAATTAGTTGTCTAATCGTGAGTTTCAGCTTGAACCTTGTGAGAAACAAAGAGCTAAACTAAGTAGCCATGAAGTTAGGCCTGTGCGATTTTGCAAAAAATCTAAATTGTGATGCATTTCAACCATAATGGCGATTTTCATTTTGACTTTTCTCTGCATTAACCACAAGCAAAACAAAAATTGCCTATAGATAAAGATGTTTGTAAACAAGAACTATTTAAAACAAGAAATTTAATTGTTTTAATCGGAATATTATTATTATTATTATTATTATTATTATTATTATTATTATTATTCAAGAGAATAGCTTTCAATTGATTTTGGACATCAATCCTTGTTGAACATAAAGTGCAACCAACAAACAAGTCTATGTATCAAACAGTTTGACCAGTACTTAATACTATGGTGAGATTCCTGAAAACGTCTGATAAAAAATAAAAAAATAAAAAATAGTATGTTTATATAAATTCTAAAATAAATAATACAATTAGATTATCTCACTGCTGAAACTCTCTTCCCTTCCATGTGGAGGCAAACCCACTTTAAACATATTACCAACACCTAAAAGACGCGTCTGATCCATTAGTTGTTGCAAAGCCAAATATTGCAGACCTGTGTGATTTGGAAATTGCGTTTTTTTTTATTGTGATTGTTTTGCAAATGCGATTAATTGTCCACTCCTAGAATCTGTTCCAGGTGTCTTGTAGACAGGTTTGTCCCTGTTCACCATAGAGAAGTATGTCAGTGGTTCTCTGGGTGTAACCAATGCAGTTCTTGGATTCCATGGAGCTGCAGAATTTGCTTGCAGGCATCATAAATGGAAGTCACAATCCAGTTGCGATGTATTAACTCAACAGATGCCCCCCGGCTGCCACACCGTCCCTACTTACCAGCAATAGCTACTGTGGTGAAACAATTGCCATTTTATTAATCCAGCTTGTTGATCAAACAGGTTTTTATTCTTTACTGCCTTCCATCTTCTCTGCACTTCCTCTCAAGACGTCAGCTCAACAACCTGCGCGCTTGCGAGGCTCATCTGCGTTAAATACCTCAGGTCCATCCATCTCCCTCCATCTATTACAACCCCACCTGCTTTCCCGTTCTTCCAACCACCTTTCATGGGCGCAGCGGGGTTACACTCTTGAGCTCTAATTGCACTCCTTAATGATGCAGCAGGAGTTTATAATCTAAAGTCCTCAGTGCAAGATAAATGTGAAAATGTTTCCCAACGCGTTGCCAACACCGAGTCCAGCTCAAGCGATCAGATGGAGCCTTTGTAATCAGACTCCCCTGACTCATTTCCCCACACAGACAGAGATGGCGAGCCATGTTAATGGACGGCATCACCGAGCTGCCGTTACTTTGCAACAGTCGGATATAGTTACGGTATATACTGATGTTTCCCCACAGTGTGCGAGAAGCTCAGAGAAGTGCAATCCAGAACGTCCTCATTTGTTATGAGCAGTTATAATAAGCTGCTGGTAATATGCAAAGCCATCTAATAATGGATTTATGGGTTCTGTTACCGTTCATGGCTACTTAGTTTGGCTCTTTGTTTCTCACAAGGTTCAAGCTGTAACTCATGATTAGACAGGTAATTGGAGCATGTGTGGTTAAAACTTCATTTTGATATTTGCAGAACGTCTTTTCTCACCGTTAAATCATTATTTCCCTTTTGCACAAATGAAACAAGCGGTGGCTGTCCTCACGCTGCACATTTTATTCACATACCTAATGTGTTCTAAGAAAGGATTGCTAATTGATTTACACATTAATCAGGCATAGCGGTTTAGTTTGTGCTGGACATTTCTCTGCACAGATGTAGTTCAGTGTTAATAGCGTTTGTTTTTCTTCTTTCTCTTTGACATTAAAATCGGTATGCAAGCATAAGGCATACTGTACAAGAGACCTGGTGTTTAGAGCTGAGGACAGCTCTTGCTCTAATCTGTCATTCATCAATATTTGGCTCTTTTCTTTCTGTAGATAAACTTATATTTTTTGGCTTAAGATTTAAAATGTGCCCAGACTGATCTAAATCATTTAAGATTAGGGCATTTGTCTATATCAAACCTGATCCAACTCTGGATTAAAGTGTATAAAATCAATGCCGTGTTCATGCTAGAGAACACAGTAGCACAGAATTGATAAAATATTTCATCAGTGTTACATGGTTTATATTAATCTTTTTGTGTGTGCTGTCCTGGCAGGTTTGGCATCAGTGTTCACCAAATTTAAGCTGGTTGAAAAAAGAAAAGAGCAAAATCTTTAACAATTATTTATAAGATGAGCTTAATTATAAAATGGGACTTCAACATATATTTTACTGCACCAAATTGAAGGGGAACTTACATGGCAGGCGTTGATTGCGTCACATCAATGAGGGAACAAGTCACTGGACCAAAGCTGTGGAGGATTTAATCACAAGCACTGACACTTCTGAAAAGAATCTCTTCGGACCGTTATGACCAGACTCCGACGGCGTGGGTTTGGAGGTGTATTTTGTGACGAGCTTCACATGCGGCCAGTGTATAGGCAGGGTTCAAAATTTATTAGCTACCGTGATTAATTGTCAGTAAATTCAATTAGTTACATACAAAGTTAATTTACCACAACACAATTACAGCTTTGGTTAAAAACAAAAGAAAGAAAGTTCTGTGTTGTAAACTGTACTCAAATGTACTTCTTTACAAGCTCAAAGAGGAGTAGTAAATTACTGGTGGTTCAGTACTTTAATCCCATCATGGGGCCACCTGTGTTTTTGCCATTGGTGTAAACAATTAATTTAGTTTTAATTACTTCTTATACCTTTTATAATAATTAAGTGTAGTTTCCTTGTTATGTATTGTTTGCATTGACAAATGTGTGTAGTTTAGTAATTTTAACCCTGTTTGTATAACCTTTTTTTTTCTGCAAGACAAATTGCGCTTTGTCCAGGGACTGTTTAAACCCAAGATGTAAATTTTCTGCAAAACTAGAGACGAGTGATCAAATGAAGAAAAAAAATGGTAACCCTCAATTTGTTAGTAAATAAACCCCTTCATGTATATTTATAAAAGCGGAAGTACGACACTGCGTATGTGCAGCAGGGAATAAACAAGGAATTTATTTAGTTATTAGTGATTTTGTTGTCGCCATCTGGCTTTTTGATAGTTCTGCGGTACTGCCTGTAGATGGCGCCACGTCTGTTTATATCTGCTCATCGTGCCAGTTGAGGGGGTTATATTTAGGCTCAAAAAAGACTATGAAACCACTATCAGGATGGACGCTTGTGTACATACCCTTATTTTATCTACATACCCTTATTTTATCATGATGAAATGGTTTTTGGTCTTTTTTTATAAGCATATAACATGGCTATATACTTTTTAAACCTTGCAACATGAAAAGATAGATATCAAATTTTATTTAAAAATATCTCTAACTCATGTGACTCTGTAGCGTCTTCTGTGGATGATGAACTTGGATTGATAAGTTGTTCCAACCAAATACCCAACCAGACCAATTGATGTAGCTTATCAAGAAGCACTACAGCAGGAACATTTGACAAGTCAGAATTCTGACCCGGTCCTTTCACATTTTCTATAATTCATTTTCCTGAGCTGGAATCGGTTCATTAAACATGAAAGACACCGTAAGTATTATCACAAGCAGTCATGTGCTACCGGCACGAATCGCTGCACTCACCATGGAGCACTTTTATATGCTTTGCCCAATGTGGCGAGCGCCAGCAAGCTCCCCTGTATAAGTTTTGGCTTGTTATACAACAACATAAGGCAAAGCAAATCTATTTGTACAGCACATTTCCAGACAAGGGCAACGCAAAGTGCTTTACATGATTAAAACATAGGAAAATAAAAACAGAATAAAGGCAAGTTGGAATAAAATGTAGAAAATAAAACAAAATAAAACATAAAGAAAATGGAAACAAAAAGCAAATGTTAACTATTTTAAAAACTGTTGGACTACAAACTTAAACTAATGATGTGTCAGACATATTGTTCTTACAACATGACTGTTATTTTAAATATCAATACAAGATAACTTTTTCAACACCATTTCCACTTTGTCGCCTAATATTTCTTGACCAGCTCAATATATCAAGGAAAGATGTATACACTATACTACTGGTATCAATTTGCACACAGTGTGTGTTTTACAAACCTATGTAATATCACTCACTGAAAAAAGTCATTTTTCGTTTTATTTCTATTGAGCTGCATTTTTAATCAAACCTGACAAGCTTGTGTATGCATTTATTCTTGTATACAATTAAAAGATCTGTAATGTATTTCTATATTGGTGTACTTGTCTCATAAACTAAAGTCTAAAAACATCTGAAAATAAAAAAGTCTTCTTGAACTCCCTGTTGACTTGGCAGAAGTGGCATGCCAGATGGCGAATGGCATTCTGCCATATAGAGTGCAGACAGTTTGATACCAAGCAGGAGGGTCATTCTTTTGCTCATACTAAATGCAAATATCTTGGTGTAACATGTAAATCTATTCAAAGCTATACAGCATCCAGGGATGGCTCATAAAGATGTTGCAGAGCCATAATAAAGAACTAAATAATCATTAAATCTATAGCTTACTAAAAGTTAGATTGAGTTTGAAATATACTGCATTTAAACCAAAGAAGTTCAACCAAAGACATTTTCATTTCATAGATTGGAAGGTTTTCATTTGCAGTCCAGTGGAGTGAGAATCAAAAGCCAGATGGTGTTTGGACTAAAAATGGCTCCACCCACTAAGAGAGACTTTACATTGACTACATTGGAGCACCCTAATGGCAGCTACATGAGTTACAATAAACCACTCACTTATTTAGTGTGTAGGTTAATTGGGAAAATCCAGCTTTGTTTGCATGACTGAGCCAAATCATTTTTTGAACATGAGCATGCTTCAGAGACATGGTATTTACCTCACCTCCCACACTGCTTTCAAAGTCATAACGTGATTGTGTGAGAGCTCTCATTTGCATCAAGCCTGTGCTTTTAAAACACGGAGGAGTGCAGATGAGAGCTGAGTTTTTCCTCAGTCCTAACCATAATGCACTTAAGAGCATTTGCCATACAGACTTTAGTCAGAAAGTTGGTCAATAATCCATACCCCTTTTTTCTCTATTTTAGTTATTGGTCCCTCACATGTTCTCTACTATTCACCAGCTACTACTCGGCTAGTCTGAAACTCATTAAAAAAAACATTTAATTTTGATTGGTGCTACCGTATTGCTGTAACAACACTCTTCAGTGTGGACTCTTGTCACTGAGGGAAGAACACTAAATGGTCCTATTATTTTAAATTCAACAACCCACACCAGCAATGCTCACAATGCATCAGATATGATGCCCAATTAGTGACACCTTACTTTTGCTTATCACAACCGGATTGAATACATATAACAAATAAAACTAGACATCAAATGGTGGTGAAAACATGCTATTTAACAATGGGAACAAAAATTTGAGTCATTTGTTATTGATGATAAATGTGTTTTTTATTTGTGGAAACATGGGAGGCACACCAATAGAGGGAGAGAGCCAGTACTAAATTGTTGGAAAGCATCAGGGAGAACTTCTCAGTGCACAAACCAATTAGTTTTCTGGCAGGTGCTGCTCCTCATAAAGACATAGGCAGGAGTGGTCCAAAACCAATACAGAACCTATAATGGTGGAGACGATGCATGACAGCTGATGCCTAATAAATTGTTCTGTTTCTGCACAATGAAGCTAGTTTCTCATAGGTGCCACCTGACATGTATGTTGCCTTGATGTAACCCATCACTGCATAAAGCCAGAGAAAGCATGTGAGAAGCATTGTAAGGCAAACTCTGACGTATCAAGACATGTTCACAGTTCAGCCAAGCTGGAAGAGAGTAAGACTTTCAGCAGATAACAGGAAAGCTAAATGAAGTACTGCAAAGTTTTATTATTTTTAACTCTGTGCTGTTCGCAGTGGAACAGGCTGGTTTAGTTTGTAGAATTCTGAGGTCAATGATAATCATGCTTTAGGGTATCAAAAGAAAGACTACTGTTTTAGTAAAGATAAACGTGCTAACCACTAAGGATGCTAAAGACTATTTAAAATGTCAAATTCCTAGTCATTGTTTTATATGCTAAAAACCTGTTTTACAGTGACTGCTCTCACGGTTTGCGATTCCATCCATTTTTTCTAATGCGTATTTTGAAGTATTAGAAGGGGTTGATGGAAAAAGCAAAATTCAAATTCACTCGCTAAATTTTGCGAGAAAGTTTTTACGCCCACATGAGGTGGTTTTTGAGGAGATGAACACCTTTGTCAAATCAGTTCTGACGGCAAACGGTTACCTCACATGACTGATCAGCTGTTTCTGCTGCCGGCTTCTTCTCGGATATTCCCATAATGCTCGAGAACAGGTCTGGAAGCAACAGCAGGTAAGTGTGGACCGACGACGGGACACAAGCATTTCTAAGTCTCATCCGTTAAAAACAAACTCCATTACTGATCTGTGGTTCCGTGTTAACCAGTTAATGGAAGGAAGCACATCTGATGCGATATTATAAAAGTTCGCTCAAAATTCACATGGGAATTGGATGGAAACACAGCTATAGACTGTGTGAGGTTGCTTCTGTTCCCCATATAAATATTTAATGACTGTTCACCCCAGGTAGGCAGAAAAATAAATTTGACTGCTGATATTTGTAGTGGTTTGAGAAAAACTGCAATTGGCTGTCTGTATTGTTAGGTAAAGCTGTACCAAAACTGGACATCAGAAATTGGCCACGAATATCTGATCAGTGCACCTGTAGTATCCACCTCTGCCTTACCCTTTTGCAGTTTTTCATGAACCCACAAAGTCTGTTGTTTTATTTCCAACCCTTATCCTTACCGTGCCCTGTGTTTTAATTCAGTTAGATGAATTAAAATATGACATTCCTCATTAATCGTTTATGAAAACATTAAGTCTCTCAGCACTTGGATAGCTTGCACCAGTTGGAGGACAGATGACTTGATATCAGTTAATGTGACAGTGAAGTGCCTCTTTACTAAGACCAGTCCAGTTGGCCTTGTCTTTTTATTCCCCTTTCTCCCCCGACCCACTCTCCTCTCCCCAGAGGACGGCTGTCAGTTGCTCTTTCTTTCCGAGCTGCAAATAAGAAAGGAAAGCCTCTTTAATGTGCCAGCCTGTAACAACAGAGGCCTGTCAAGCCGATAACCCACTCTTTGTCTCCACGAGGACAATTGGAATACATATTTTGTAAGGGCTTTTGTCAGGTTTTGAAAACTTCACAATGAGAACTCTGTACTTCAAGACAGTCTATTCATTTAGAAACCTAAAACATTTCTCAAACCTAACCAGATCTGGGGAGGGGGAAAAAAAATCACTCCTGTGTTAAGCGGTAACACTTTGCACATCTGGGCCACAATACAGAGTTCAAACTAGCTAATGATATAAGATTATTACAGGGAATGATGGGAATTTGCTCCAGTCGACTAAATCAAATCCTCTGAGCCAAGAGGCGAGATACGGTTGACTTTCATTGAAGTAGATTGGCTGGCGAAGCTTGGATCTTGTAGGCTAATTAGAAACATAGAGACACGAGTTTATTAGCAGAAGAAGTGTATGGACTGAGGCTACACTGAATACACATTAGAGATCACTTCTATGCATAACCTTTTTTTTTTAACTTCAGACATCTCCAGCACTCTACAGCAGACCCTAATTGGATCGTCTCTCATGGTTTGACGAGATAGAGGCGTGAGCCTCACCTACACGGCCACAGTTCAATTTGGCACGAGGAGCTCATAATTATGTTCCACCGAGGAAATGCTTATTTTCTTTATTCAGTGATTTTTTTAAATGGTTTGTCAAGATTACCCTTGTGCTGCAAGCTTGATCTAGACTAAAGGAAATCCATAAAAATGATTAGATTCATTTTAGAATGAAATACTCTGTAATTGTTCTTCTCTCTAACATTAGCCCCAGATAGTTTGATTTAGACTGAGTTTTATTTGCATTTACGAGGCAAAGTTTTTTCCTTGGTTCTTTCCTTGGTCAAGCATTAATGAAGAAAGTGAATACAAAGCCTGTTTGGAGCTGTTAATACGTTCTTTTTAAGGATTTAAAAATCAGCTGAGCTAATGATCCTGAAGGGAAAGTTGAGGATTAAAAGAGGCTGTAGCACCGAGCTGTGCCTGCACATTTCTCTAATCACACCAAGCTTCAAATTTCAGCAATGACTTAAGGGTAATCCACAATGTTGTGTTTAATTTACCGTTTTTGAGCTAATGCAGAACGGAAGTTTTTTTCATCTCTGAATCAGTGAGAATCAGTGGGAAATTAACACGTCAGACCCGCTGATCCGCTACACTGAGTCTTGAAAGAATTGGAAGCTGTTATTTTCCACAGCATTGAATATGTGAAGAAGGGATGTAGAGACTCTCATTCGAACCTATTAAAAGGTCTCTGGGCTAAAAAAAAATTTGTTAAAGTCAAAATCTAAAACTTAATTTTTTTTTACAACTTGCTTGGACACTACATGTATCCTGTAACTACAACAATGGCATTTTAACATCTTAGTAGCTAAGAACAAATTTTATTTTTTCTGTCTGGGTAAACTTGTTATATCCGTCCTGGTGTTTGAATTTTAAGACCAGTACTGCTGCCTCAAGATTAAAAATCAGCTGAAACTAGAAGTTTATGGTGCTTATTGCGCAGAAATATTAACAATTTTACTGTTTTGCTCCTTGTGGATAACATTGAGTATGATCTGCTGAGAGTTGGCTTGTTAGACAGGCTTTCTGCATTGTTTCCCCCCCCCCCCCCCCACATTGACTTCAAGTCTTAATACGAGAGACTGCCGGGACTCCTTTAGTTTTCACACCATGAATGCCATCTGTTTTGTTACTAGAAATATTGAATGTTTAGCCCAGACGGCCTCATTTATTGTTCTTATAAATGCATGTAGGAATCTTTCACTCAGCCAATTTACTAGGCAGGTTCAAGCAACAGGTGGGGGAGGGGTAGTGCTGTTAGACCTATATCTGATGATATTCCTGCACTTAATCTATTTCTAATCATTTTTATGAAAACCATGCCTGATGAGAATTACAATTTAAGCTTGAAAGGGTCCAGTGAAATTGTGGTGTTTCTCAGAGAAAATTATTACCTTTCTTTTCCCATTACCCAGTATGCCCATATTTACAAATAAGCTAAGTTTAAATACTATAACCCGGTCACTTTTGGACCCATAGGGCTTGACTTTTTAAGGAGTTGTGTCCAGAGGCATTAGAAAAACTTGTTTATCACCAACTAAACTGAAGATAATCTGCTAACACTTCTGTGATTAGGTAGCATACAGTGAGTCACAGAAACACAAACCAGACCTGCTGAGGCTTTTTTTCTTCAATGTTTAAAGATTGAAGCACTGAAAATGGAAATGTCGTGATTTTTGGCTTTGTGAGAACAAAGGAAGATTTCAATTGACGGTTGAGTGAATGTAGATATAGTTTCCAGCAGTCAGGAAAAAAATACATTTAGCGATAATGAAATTGTCTATGAAAAACCACCTGAAAATCTGTTGTCTAGCTGCAATCAAAGAAAACATTTTAGGCTATTTCAAAGAAAAAAAAAAGATGGAGCACCAGAGCCGTTAATAACTGATGAAATTGATTTTGAATGATGTTTTTTTTTTTTTCTGACTTCTGATGCTTTAAGTGCCCTTCACACCTGATTAGGACCACCTTGTGGTCTCCAAGATATCCAAGGCTGTGCAAACCTCACTGGATCACAGCAAATTTGTAAGAACACATTTTAGTGAGAAGGCAATAATCACCCTACTGTGCACCCTACGTACAAGTACGTCTCAAAAATTAGAATATTATGAAAAGTTCAATATTTACTGTCACTCTTATCAGAAAGTGAAACTCATATATTATATAGATTAATTACACATAGAGGGAAAGATTTCAAGCCTTTATCATAAGTGTTTAAGGATTTTCAATGTAATGATTATAGCTTACAGATAATGAAAGCCCCAAATTCAGTTCCAGAAAATTACAATATTACGTAAGATAAAAAAAGCATTTTAAACAGAATTGTCAGGCTTCTGATGCATGTTTATTTCTATGGATTTAACACTTGATTGGGGCTCCTTTTGCATGACTTCCACCATGTCTGCAGCTCTGCTGAGGGGTAATGTTGCGCTGCAAATAAAATGATATTGTAAACCCTGTAAGTTGACTTCTACTGCTTTTTCCTCCTCCTTCCTCCCCCTCTTCGCTAAATGGGATGCAATGTCTTGTCTTCGAAAGCTTCGCACACACATTTTTGCATTTGAACCTCAGCCTGAGGAAATTCCTGTTTTTGTCCAGTTTGTCTGTCCCATTTGCAGCCTATATGCGCAATATGGAGACGTGTGCACATCTGCCCAACTGGAAGGCCCAATCGGCTACCGTTCTCTATGTGGAAGGAGCCTGAGCATTGCACCTTTGTTTTATTACCTATGACACAGTTTTAAAAAATATCAGCATATTAATCATTGGTGCTGTGTGGAGGAGCCTGTAATGGCCGCCTAATAGTTGATTAAAAACTTATTTGATGGTAATTATATAATTTGTTAAACTATGAAATATTACACAGTAATCTGTGTAGATATTGTATATTATGTAATGCATGTCTGAAGGTAACGCTGCCCTCGTCCATGGGAATCCTCTCCTACGTCTCTTTAACTCACCTGCCATGTTTTCCGCTCTCTCTGCCCTCAGGTATACCCCGGGCTAATGGTGACTGCCGGCCTTATCCACTACGTGCTCAACCTGCTCCACATCACCGTGCACATCCGGGATGTGTGCGTGTTCCTGGCACCGGTGTTCAGCGGCCTGACGGCCATCTCCACCTTCCTGCTGACGCGGGAGCTGTGGAACCAGGGCGCAGGGCTGCTGGCAGCCTGTTTCATCGCCATCGTCCCGGGCTACATCTCCCGCTCTGTGGCGGGCTCCTTCGACAACGAGGGGATCGCCATCTTTGCACTGCAGTTCACCTACTACCTCTGGGTATGTAGACTGAATACTTCATCTAAGTAAAAAACGAGTCGGATACTTCTGCGTGCCTGTAAATGCCAGTTTGAGTCTTTCTGTAATCACATTTTATAGCTACTCCGTGTTTAGATTTGCAGTCTTTCATTTTCTGAGAGCCGGGGTTTATTTAGCCAGGAAAGTGGCCCTGCTTTCAAGTCTTGCTCGCTTCAGATGTTGAATTATTTATCCAAAGCCTTGAAAAGAAAGCTGGCGATCTTCACAGGCCACGTGGTTCACAGAATACAACAAGCTCCCTGAGAAAAACCTCCACACACCGTCCCAACGTGACGACCTTTTTAGAGTACAATCAAACTGGGTTAAGGTGGAGTGGGCCGCAATTTCCAATTAACTTCCCTTTTTTTAATCCGCGCGGTTCACACAGCCGGTCGTGCTCTAACCAACAAAACATTTGATCTCGTTCAGCAGTTTCTTGTAAAATATTTTTTTTATCGTTTACGCTATTAAACTATTATTTATTGTTGTCCTTGATCTCGACTGCCAAAAAAAGTTTTTCCACAAACAAGATTTATTTTTTTTTCTCTCCTTTCTCCTCTAGCTAATATAGAGCCCGGTTGTTTACAGAAGCTGCACCAAAACGGCACTCTGCAGCTTTTTAAGATGAAAGACGCTTAAAAAAACCCACTTCTCATACGAGTTTGTCCACTTCTTCGGTTGCATCAGCCGCTGCCTCAAAGCCTTGCAGATATCTTCATCTGAAATGTCATACATGCACGCGTGAGAATGAAACGCTCCGCTAGGCAAACAGTTTGATCAGCAGGCCTCTCTTCCTTGATATTGACGTTGACCTTGTCAAAAAAAAAAATTTTAATTCATTCCCGATCAGTTCAGTGTTATGGATGTTTTTAGCGCGTTTGATCTTTTCTTAATCTTCCTCATAAATCACTTGCAACTAAACGCTAGTCAGCTCCATCTGTAAAACAATGCTGCTCTTGACATAAAATGATTTTTTTATTTGCAGTATCAACAGGATGGAGGAGCTGTGTACCATATGTAATAAGACCAGCTGCTCAAAATGTATAAATAAAAACCGGATGTAATTGCACACAGTCAATATATTTTTATGAAATATTTGATCTCATTCAGTCTTGTTAAATCCTTCCATTAACAAAAATCCCACATGTCCACAGTGTGACGATATGTACGTGTCAAAATACTATTATGCAGTTACCAGCCGTGCACAGTAATGCTGTCAGGGACCAAATAAAAAGCAAGATGTTTTTTGTATATTTATTAATAATAAGCCATCAAAAAGCTGACTGCCTTGCCTTCAGAGTATTGCATCTCTAAAAATCCATGCAAATATAAAAGTAATTGTACACAATGCAGTGTTGAAAAGTTTGGATTTGGTTAAATTTGAGTAGATCATTTTCCCAAATGTGGGACAGTATAGAAAGATGTTTTAATTTCCATACTTATTTTAGTATCTGAAAGATCAAATTAGGAATTTTATTTCCATTGACTTGCACAGTAGCTTTTAGCCTGTCAATGTCTCATTTGCAATGTCAAAGTTATGTTTTTAGCAATTTCATTGATCGTCGCCACCCACAGATAAATCCTAACATGCTCTCATATCAGAAATCGGCTTTCTGCTGTTTTTTAGCTCTAAACCCCTTCAGTGCCTGGTCTGTCTAGCCAGTAAACCACTTATATCACATCCCCAACCTTTTTCGCCCCATTGAACGGATTTACTGTATGGAGAAAATTCTCTATGAAGACTAGTGCTAGCTACTTTTCAAATAAGATATTTAAAATGGATGTAATGGAAAATAAGAACATTCATTGAAAGATGAAAAGTATACATGGGCGTATACTTTTGCAGTGGTTGTGGTCGTGTGGTCTATGGGCATATGTAGATGTGTATATGTACGTTTAAAATGTACAGTTAGTATATTGATTTATTTGCTTTCTTAAAAGACTTTGAGTAGACTGGACACATAAAGTAGGAATCGGAAGGATTGTTAATCATACTCCTTATATGACTATAAGGAGTATGATTAAATAAGTTTCACTTAATACCCCTTTTCAGAAAATCTCAAAATTATACATATAATTATGTAGATGTTATTATTGATATGATTATATATATTGTTGTTTATGCAAAATGTTTGAATGTGTTAATTTTACCGGATTGTCTGAACTAAATTACTTTATGAAATAAATTAGAACTGCAGGTGTAAGAGAATAATTTCAAAGGTTTCATATAAATGTCACATTTGTTATTTAAATGCCTTAATGTATTCAGAGACACTAATTCCCGTCTTGCAACTCTTAAGTTGAATTGCGTTGAGCCCCAGTGTTGGAAAAAGCCTGATTAGTTGCTGCGGTCCTGATTATTCCCATTCAAGCTGAAAAAGAGCTTTTGTCAAACATGCCAGAGGCGGGTTTCAATTTTTAATAGAAGATCAGAGGCTATTTGTCCAATTTTATTTTTCCTTTGAGGCATCGATATTAATCTGTGTTTGAGTGTGAAAACATGCTGCGCACTGGAGGCTTTAATCCAGGTGGAGGGTCTGAATCGGGGTAGGATCACTGCTGTTTGTCAGACCATGAAAAGGCTCTGCTGGAAGGACGCCATCAGGCCAGACAGGAGCTGTATGCAGGGTTCCTGAACACTCTGTCTGGAATCTTCAATATTTTCCAGATTGGAAAAATAAAATAAAAATATGTAAAATATTATGTCCAGACATTATTCCCTATCCCTCTATATGTTGTCCTTCCTTCTTTAATCCTTACCCTTCCCTTCTTCCTCATTTCATTCCCTTCTGCCTTTCTTGCTTTTCATATGCTTCCCTCTCTCCTTCCTCTCCTATTTGTGCCCTTACATCATTCCCTGTTTACTTTCTTCCTTGTGTCCTTGCTCCTTTTCTTCATTGTGCCCCTCCTACCTCTGTTCCTTTTTGTCCTTCCTTCACTCCTCAGACCTTACCTTCCTTCTGTCCTCCCTTTGTGTGCCCTATCTTCTTTCCTTGTGTCCTTCCATTTACCCTTCTTTCTTTTATTGCTTCCTCCCACCTTAGTGTCCCTTGTTTTATCCCTCCCCTTCTTCTTGCACTGTTACTTTCTCTCGTGTATTTTTTCTGTTCTACCTTTCTTGTCTTTGTTCTTTCCTTCCTTCCTTTGTCCTTCCTTGGTTAATTCCTTCTTTGGGACCTTCCTTCTATATAGATATCCAGTTTATTTTTTCCAATTTCCATAGAAGTCTGCCCTAGTCTGCCCATTAAAGTAACGGCTGCCATAAATTCAAACTGAGCTTTTCTAATTTGGATGTTTTCCATAAAAGATGTATAGAAACCCATTCAAATACTCACCAATGTTAGTTCCTGTCTTGCATTAGCTCATAACTACATGGGGTGTTAAGGTTGTACGACTCGCTGCCTTTTGAGGCCCCTTTGTGGCTTGTTTTTTCCCCTTTGTGTCATATCTGATACTGAGCTGCAGTTTTTTGTTCAGCTTTTGGAGCTTGTTTCTGCATTTCCAGGGCCCTGATAAAGGAAAAAAAACAACTGTGTGCGCTCTGACTCAGCAGTGTAACCGCATCAATGGTTCCGCTCGTTTAACTCAGATCCTCAAACACAGTTTGCAAATGTTTGTCAAACATGACCATCAAATAGTAAGATTGTAGGACAATCACGAAGTAACACAAATTTAATTTTGTTATTTTGCTGCCACGGACACGGGTTATCTTTTCAAGTTGTCATGAATATGTCAGAAAATATGCAGAAAAACAAAAGGCAATTTGATATTTTGATACCAAGTTAAGCTGATTCCAAGAGCTTCGTTGTGAGAAGATGTAAGAACAGCATTGAAAACATGTTTTCCTCGCCTTTCTGCAGGAGCAACTATTCATTTGCATTAGAAAGAGGAGACATAAAGCTGCTGTGAGAAAGCTGGCCCTGGAGAACAGGCGTAAAACTTTAAGACAAAGACAACCTAAATTATGGAGTTCACATTTTAAACCCTCTTTGGCATCTCCAAATGGATGAGGGGCTTGCATTGTTAAAATGAACATTCTGTCCTCAACTCTAATATTTTCCCAAAAACTGTCAACATTTCCAAAGCCTTTTTTTTTTTTCCAAAACAGCTTGAAAAGCTCAAGGATATGAAACAGAGCAACTTTACCGTGTTACTTTCTGGCTTTCTGTTATCTGCTGAAAGTCTTGCTGGCTAGCTGGCTTAATGAGCCGCCAACCAGAAACTGTTTTAGTTTCTTTCATCCAGTAAAACTTAATTTTAAACACCTCTCAGGTTCTGGAAACACCAAGTCGTCGTCACTCAGTAACAACTTCCACACTGAAGAGTGTTATTTGCCAGTGCAGTTTAGTAGACCTTAGGGATCACATTTTTGGGTATCTGACCAAAGCCCCCTGGTTTAGGTCTGATGAAGCAAAACAAGTCGTCCAATTAAGTTCAACAGCTGTTTTTTCTTTCTTTTCTTATTTTTGGTGAATCTTTGTCATAACATTAATTTCAGGTGACACTAATTCAACGTTTGCATGACTTAAGCTGTTACGCCTCTGATGTGGTAATGGAGTAAAACTGGATTGCAGAACAAGTGTGAGAAATCCAATGCGGCAGCTGCACAGTCCACAGCTGCAAAGAGAGCAGAGCCTGACTATTTTTGGAAATGTTTAGGAGAATAAGATGCAGATCACGTTTAGGACGGCGTCCCTCCTCAATTAGAATGCATGTTGCAACAACAAAGATGATTATTGTGTTGATGGATGTACAATGTAAATGAGAAGTCCTTAAAGGAGGTTTTTTTTTTTGGTTGCATGTTTTTTTATTTTATTTTGAAATTATGAATTAAAAGAGGCTACAGGCAAGGGCTACTGGGACAAATAAAAATGAAAAAATAAATAGCCAGCATTAAAAGAGAAGCCTTTAGACATTAAGAAATTCTTCAAAACTCCTTGTTGCCAGACCAAATCTAAAAACGTGCAAATTACTATAATATTTAACTTTAGGTAGGATATTCTATTTGAATCAAAGTGCTGGAAAGCAGTTTTTAAGTTAATATCTTTGCTGGGAAGAAAAAACTGTGCCAACTCCAAGCCACAGTGAACTAGACAGTCTGGTCAAAGTCAGTTCTCTCAGCAGAGTGAACAGGCTATAGCGGATCTACTGTACATGTTCCACCATGAAGTACTATAAGTGGTTTATTCTCCAAACATCTAGTAGGGTTCATCTTGGCTCTGTAATGCGGCAAACTGGACTGCACTTAACCCATGCTGGCCCAGTTTGATTGACATTAAACACAGCGTCCACGCCAAGAATCAGCTTTCTTTACAGCCCCCAGGGTGGGAGAGCAATATTTGAAAAGCATCTTTTTTTCTGCGGTGGTGACGTCTGAAAAATAGAACCTGTCAACGTGTGGGAAATCATTTCAGGTTGAGGGACAAAGGATAAAAATGCTGCGTGCTTCCACACAAAGGACTTTATGGTTGCGCTAATGGCCTACTTAAACTGACACAGACAGCCCATTCTGAATTTGAAATGCTTGCAGACACACAAAATATTACCGACATGAGTGTAAAGTAAGAAAGGAGCATGCATTTAAAAACAAAAGAATAAGAAGGTCATGCATCCAGTGGAAACCTGGCAGCTAACCGGCAATGATGACAAAATGGAAAACAAATACACAGCCTCGCAAAAGCATACCTTTCATTGTATATTTGTGAGTGCTATCGGTGAGTTTGACTTTAGCGTAAAGTGCCTTCAGTAGTCGGTATGACCAGAAAAGCCATTTCCCCTTTTAGGTTGACCTCTGAAGTCAAATTGTTCTACTGGATTTCATTAAGGATCAAAGGGAAACAAATAAAAAGTGCTCTGATTTTTAATAAAACATTTTGAAACCACATATTTCTTTCCCTTTCCCAGTTATGCCACTTTGCATTGATGGTGCCCAATGGTGAGGAGTAAATTCAAGAGTTTTTCACACTTTTGCCACGCTCTGTATATATCGAGGGTTATTTGCCTTGAAAATTGAGATTGACAAGGAAAGGTAAGGAAACGGAGAAACAATAGAGTTTAGTTGAGATGAATTGTGCTGCACAGACTGCAGAGTCGGCTGAAAACTCAGCAGAGGGCTGGAGCTGATTGATTTTTGGGAGAGGTTGGCTACTGCTTTCTTTCTCTTTAAACGGCTTCATGACAGAATCCATCTGTTGTATTACAAGTACAGTTATACTCTTAGTATATTTCCCAAACTACTGGAGAAGGTTTAAAGCTATATAGCCACATTATATGCTTAAAAAAGACCAAAAGCCATTTGATCATGATAAAATAAGGTCATATACACCAAGCCTCCATCCTGATGTATTGATTGTCCTTTTTGTGGATAAATATAGCCCCCAACGACCAACCGTTACTAATTAAATAAAACGATCTAACAGCAACTTTAAGAGCCTCATATCAGAACGTTTACTCACATCAGTCAACTCACATCTGAGCAATCAGCAGGTTTAGCGTCCGTTTCAGTGAACACAAACGGTCATACTGTATTCCCAGCGACATTCCAGTCTTTTCGCTCTTGGAATCGTAATTTTTTGCGTTTTTTTTTCTCTCTCTCACTAGATCTTGGAACATTCTTCATTGTTTCGCCTAGGGATGCTAATAGCCTTTAGCCGCTTCCTGCGCATGCGCAGCACGTACTTCCGTTAAAATCGTAAATAAACACGAAAGGCATTTATTTATTAAGAAACTGAGCAAAAACAAAGCACAAAACGCCAAAATCACAGCTAATACGGCAACTAATACGTGATAAGTAGCCCTGAGTGGGCTACTTGTGTATAAAAAAAGTCAAAGTGGCTAAGCACCTTTTAACCACCGTTGACAGCAGTCTTGTCGTAACTTTTTTACTTTCTGAGACAAAGAATCTGCCATAACCATTTCTCCCATCAGCGCGTGTGTATGAGGTTGTAGAGGACACGTGTTTGTTTCTGCTTCATCGTAATGGCCCCTTGTCATCTCGTGGGATGGGACAATACATCTCCAAGCGAGGCAGGTGTTCCTCGCGGCAGCCATCACCGCCTCTTAAGGCGGCATGTCATGAGCAGAGCAGCGCCATCAGAAAGAATCTCGCTGCACTCATCTTACCCCCCCCCCCCCATTCACATCTTCCCTTCAATTTGGTGAGGGCCCTGAAAAACAATCATCCTGGCCATGCTCCACTGCTTCCCATTATCAGTCTCATTTACCCACATTTGTCTTTGCGGTTTCTTGTCCTCCTCTCCATCCTTCTCCAAGATTGTCTAGCTTTAATTGTCTTTGTCGTCCTTCGTCCCTGTCTCTATCAAGCGCCGTCTCATCCCCCTCTCCCTGATTCTTCCCTACCTTACCTTCTCTTCCTGTATCGTCTCGTTGCTCATTACTTTCTTGGACTTTGCCGCTGTCCTCTACTTAGCATGGCATAAACATCGCCGGCCTCGACCCAATCTTCATTATCCGACGCTTTCATTTTAACCACTAAAAAAACCCATTCAACTCTATTCTCTTAATCTCTGTTTACCCCCCACCCCTCCCAAACACACACACACACACTTCCTCCCATAATCTATAATTGAATCCACTCACACAGAGGAGAGCTGCTCCTTCTGTCTGCATAAGAACGGCAGTCGCCCAGCACACAGTTGCACAGCATCCCTCCATTTCTTTAACTCGGCACGCCACGGCTGCATTGTTGGACCAGTAATTCCACTCTTTCTCTTGGCTCATATTTAATTAGCGGGTCTGGTAACACACTGTGAGACTTGTTGTGTGGCTACACAAAGGCAGCAGCCCTGAGGGGGTGGGGTGCCGGCCACAAGTTGAACGTCAGGCTGCACGCGGCTCGGCTTCTGTAGTCCAGATGTTGCGGAGGAAAAGTTGCAGCTCGTTCATTAGCTCTTCTTATCCTGTGTTGTTAGTGATGTCACCCTTACAGGGTTCCTACAGAAATTTTGTCTAAGGGGTTTTTGCAGATCTGGATAAGAATGGAAATAGAAGACTGTGGACAAACTAAATGACTATAGACCAGTTCATTGTTATTGTTTTGGTTCGGGTTTTTCGCGCATGCGCGCCGGACTGGTTGGCAAAAGAAGAACACAATGGCGGACGCAAACAGAGAAACTGACGAGTTCTCCACGTATTTTTCTTCTTTAGATAACGTATCACAAGATCGTTTTAAGACTAAGTTGATGGTTGATGGTATCAGATTGCCAGATCCACACAGCAAAAGCCTGAAGGGACGGAGCGAGTCTGTGAAATGCTGCCAAGTGTTCAGTACCGCGACATATACAGCTACCTTATAAACACGCAGGCCAGTACACACGAGAGAGCATGGAAGCATGAAACCACTGGACGGCTACAATTATATCATATCTGGACATAGGCTCCAGCAACGCCCGCGACGCCATGAGGGATTAAGCGGGTCAGAACATGGATGGATGGATGGATGTTCAGACACGTTTGTGTAACATACGAACGCGGAGTCGGACAGGAAGACCCGCCCGGTAGGTTAAAAAAAACATAGTTCACTACGGATTATTTTGGTGTTTTTGTCTTGTTAAAATTGGTGGGGTTGTCGGCGACATTGCAGCGTAAACACAGAAGTACTAGCGCCTGTGAACGGGGGCGTAATGCAGCTGCTGCATCGACTCCGCTTCTCCCGGCCCCGTCTAGCGATCGCCACCCCCCCTCCGCCGCTATTCAAGTAGAACAATGACTAGAGCAGAATTAAGTTGTATTTACCGGAGATGAAGTGTAGACTGCACATTCTGTCGTGGTATGATGGATCCCCCAGTCCATTGGGAGTGCCTGCCTGCGCTCTTTTCATTGAAAATATCCATTTCTTTCTTCTTTCTTCGTCCTTCGGTAAACGACAGAAACGTACATCCAACGATTTGGAATGCCTCTGTGTGCAACCGGGAGCACAACAAGTGGTAGACATTGTTTAGATTCCAAAAGTAAACTAACTAAAAATACGCTCTAAATCACCCGTTTTGTCATGTAGTAGACGAGAACAGTACTGTTTTTGCCAACCACCGTGACCCGGATGTAGCGCTGACGTCACGCGTGAACTGGTCTATAGACTTTTCTAGCTGTCCCATTTAAAACCTCCATCTGTCTTTATAACCATCCCTCTGTCTAGCTATCCAACCATTCTTCCTTCCTATACATTCTATTTTAAAAACCTTTTAATATTAGTATTATTTATTTTAAGATATCAATTGTATCTTAACATGCATTGATAAAACAGGACCAGCAAGGACTGAGAACTTTAAATTTTGGGTCTACAAAAAATGTTTTTTAATGGAAATATTTAGGATCGCTGCTTTAGAAAGGAACTAAAACTCAACATGGAGATATCTATAGGCCAAGTTTTGCCGTCCTCAGCAACTCTGTCCACCAAACCACTTCAAGGGCTAAACAGCTGCTAGTGCTCTGTTAGCACTAGTTCTGGTTCCACCTCAGTATCTTTCCTGTGTCTTGTCTGTCTTCTTCGCTTCTGTCCATCATTGTCTCCCATCTACTGTCCTTTCTTGTCATTTTATTTTGTCTTGCTCCTTTCCAATTTCTGGAGAAACTCAACAGCCCCCACTGATATTTAAAAAACGGAAAATATCGTCCCGACGTGTGAATTATCTGACGGGTTTGCCACCATGCAAGTATAAGCAGGTACAGATGATGACTTCATGGATTTTCACACAAAAGATACAAAACGTTCATAAATATTGACCAGCTAAGTACATTTTAATAACTTGAAAAGTGGTGAATCCCCAGTTCGGTAATTAAAATGGTTTGATGGATAATTAGGCGTGTGGGGCTGAATTTTAAAGTTCCTCTTAGTTAAACTATTGTTAATTCTTCAGAATGGAGACTGAGGCCTTAATTGATCACGAGATATCAGTGTTTTATTTTAGCTTTCGATCAGGTTTTGACTTTAAAGCCTTATTCCTTTGTCTGTGTGGTGCTGGAATCAGGATGCCACTCTAGTTTTGTGCTCTGACTTTTGTTTTTCAAAAAACTGCTCATTTATTGTTGAAATCGATCAGACTTACATTCTTTGGCGTAATGGGCCATGTTCCCTGGTAAGGCTTTTCCTGCACAATGGGACTAAATTAGATTGATGGGAGTTATGTCGAAAAACACTGAATGCGACTGGAAAAACAGGCATGGCTGATTTTTAAAATGTTTTTTTGTGTGTGTGTGTGTGTGTGTGTGTGTGGTAATATAAAAAAGGAAAGCTTGAACAGTAAGTGGGGCAGGGGATTTAACAGTCACAGTGTGACAGCAGAGTATGCCCGATGGTAAGCGGGTGGGCAGATTTTAAACGGCCAGAATCGGTTATCAGTCGGTTCTGAAAACAAACACGCATCACTCGTGATCGCTGTTCTGAAATGACCTAAATACGGTTCTTCCTACAGCATGGCACAGAGGCCCGTTCAGTGTTCTATCACAAGACACAAAATCTGGTATTTAACAGGAGGAAGGAGCTTTATAGACCACTTTTATGTTTCTGTAAAAAAAAAAAAAAAAAGACACTAAAATCTGAAATGAATGGGTAATGATAATAAAGACAAATTGATGGATGGATAAATACACTGATTAATAGACTCAATAGTGAATAGATTAGAAACCAATGAACAGATCACGGATTAAAAACTAAATCAAGACTGATTTTTAACGTGAAAACATTAAAAGTTACAAGGTATGTAGAAGTAGGATAAAACCATGAGCCTCCAGATGGGATTGGATTCATTATTCAGTGCATTCTTGCTCTGAGGCGCAGTGATATTTATGGCGTTCTTTCTCGTCCAAGGAGATAAAAACCTTTCACCTAACCAGGGCTTTAACTGTGTTGTCATGTCAACCCACGGAAAGCCACGAGGCTCTCAGATACGCTCATTTCCTCCTACAAACAAATTTCTTGTTGGCACGAAATCAGGCTGTCGTCTTCTGACCTGTTCCTTTTTGTTTCGGGATATTCTGACCTGCACCAGCTATATAAAGCACCTCTGCAGTTTGTAGCTTATTGATCCAGAGGTGTGTGTCCTGGCATGTTGTGGACTGAGACCACCTTTGTCCACTTTTGTCCAGCGAGCATCGATTCCCGTTTATTTTCAGTAAATGAGCTTTGCTGAATGCAATCAAGCTTCTTGACAACACCTCTCACCTATTTAACCAGTCACTCTGAAATATGTCTTGTATTGTCTAACTGTGTAGGTGTGCCTTTAAAAGTGGTTTTTAATTATTAATCAGGTTTGAGATCCTTATCAGCTTTGATCTCAGGGAGGAGAGCTGGTTTCAGGCCTGCAGTTTAACCGTGTTTAACCAGCTGTTCTGCAATAGCAACAGAGAACACAGCTTTTTATGTTCATGAGCAACATACTGGAACAAATGAAGGGTTTGAATTGGCTCTACTATATTAAATAGGAATCAGTTTGATTGATGCAGCATAAATTAAGAGTAAATCTGAACCCACTGCTAGTCTAGGGTTTTCTGCTGTAAATATAGCATTCACCAGTCATGGAGTTTGTTCGTCCATTTGTCAAACCTGTTTGTTCAGCCATTTTTCCATTATCCATCTGGCCGTATGTGCAACTATCATTCATTCATTCATGCACAGTCCATTATCCATCGATAAGGGGATTCTTCCATCTGTTTCTGTCCCTGTTTGTCGTTTTTGTAGGTCTCAATTTGAAAATCTAACCACAGTTAACATATCTGCACAAATCTATTTGATTGTGGATGTTTGCAGACCAACTTAAATATTCAAATAGTCATAGTTCCCATCTCCAGAGTTCCCAGTCCTCTGTTTTAACCATTACCTTTATTTGGGCACTTTATTCATATCTTGAAAGTTCCACATTTTTAAAAGGGGGGAGGCGGCGGCAGCAGAGGGCCTCTTTTGCATTTAAAGAGACCACACCAAAACGAGTTGCTGTCAGAACAGGGGCAAAAGAGGGGCCTGTTGGGCAACAATAACAAGGAATTCAGACCAGAGCATTGGAGTTTCACTTTATATAAGTTACAGCAGACCACAACTGAATGACTTCATTGTCAAAAGGCAGAATTTAAAGAAGCATGATATGTCCCTTTAAACTTTCATTACAGACTCTCTGGGCTCTGAATTTTCTCTTCTTTTCCTCTTTTCAGGTGAAATCTGTGAAGACGGGCTCGGTATTCTGGACTATTGGATGTTGCCTTTCCTACTTCTACATGGTAAGACCTAGAAATGGAACATTTGAACCTAAAATGTTTGATTTTTTTTTTTTGTGCTATTCATTGTGATAACGATAAAAGTGATGGTAAAAATTATCCACCACCACCATTATCGCTGTGTTTCTGGCAGGAAGTCTATCTCAACATACAGTCAGGACCCTCTAACACAATTAATGGTGTTAAACTAAACCTCAGTCATTATTGAATTAGCCACTTTACAACCAGCCACACAAAATGATGCAATTCTAGGAGTAAACGGCAAGAACCATCCTCAGGACCCTTTGGGGACAAAATTACTTTAGACTTGTTTAAAGCATCTGCAATGTTTCTTTTAGTAAAAATCATTTAACTAAATAGCTTAATATTTTCAGTTAAACTGAGTTGGAAGAAATTATGATAAATTAACAGTTAGTTGCTTGATTGCCATAAACAGACGTTTCTGTGGTGCGGCCGATGCATCTGTACATCTTGCTTATTTGCTGAACTGACCTCAAGCTTCATGTTTGCAGAATGTGTTTGAGGAAGTGTTTAGATCTAATCACCCAGGCCTCATTCAGAGGAACCGTGATAGCCAAATGTTTGCCTCCTTAACAGTAATTCTTAAAGCGAACGCAGGACATTGGCGAGCTAGACCTTATTGCAACAAGAATAGTTTCTGTTCAAATCTTTTTCACACACATCCATTTTGCAGCAAAAGAAAATCTTGTCTGGAGGAAGCATCCAATTTGCAGGATATGTCAGTCACAGAAAACATCCTCTTTTATGCTATCTTCTGCAGCAGCTGTGATGTTCTGAATCTGTCCAATCAGCTCTGTCAGAGCTCTTTAGCAGACCTTTGTGTGTGTTTAGAGCTGAGCTCTTCGTGTCTGAGCAACACCGACTCTTCTCCTGATCATATCTCCAACGGTAGAGTCAGATGAAGCAACATTTAGATGCTTTTAGGCCACATTACTGCATTTGACCTGTTTGACATTTTTAACTTATTGATGTAAACCTCAGATTCTAATAAACTCCAGAAAAGCAATAATTCAGCTGTCATCTTAAGTCACTTTATCTTTCTGCTTTAAACTTGGACCAAATTCCGACTTTTAACTGTAGAGTTTTATTGTTGCCATCAATGTTTAGTGACCTATTTCCATTATTTAGTCTATTATACGGCTAAATCAAGGATTTTTATTTCTTCAGAGACATGAGGTGTGCTGACACTGCACATCAGTAAAGGAAGTAGTTTTTGAAGAAAAGCTAGAGCTGAATATTTCCTGTTATTCCTGGGTGCCATCAGGTCATCGATCAGGGCTGGACGATATTAAAAAATCATGCAATTGCCATAACTTCAGCCTTTTGGCTGTCATACGGGTGTTGGAGATTAAAGCAGAAAGCCTTCGTCCTTTGACACAAAGCAGGATTCGAATATTACGACCAATGTTCAGCCTTAAAAAAGTGATGCTGTAAATGCATTACCACAAAATTTAAGGATGGTAATCAGTAAAATGCGTGTCCATTTCATCCATGCTTTGCAAAGGATATTGTTTATGAAGCCGAAGAAAAATGAGGAAATGAAACTACACCACATTAAATATGCCCCGTCAGCTTTAGCGACTCATAAATGCGTTCTAATTATTCACAATTTAACACTTATTCCTGTTCTGCTGAAAACATATCATTTACATCAATGACTGGCCATTTTTTTTTTCACCACAAAATATTATTTATTTATTTTTTTTCTTCACTTGCTCAGCGATTAAAATCAGCGATGAATTAAATAAGCAACGTTTTAATGAAACTAAGCACTCTGATTTATGTAGAAAACAATTTATCATAGGTCTGAAAAAGGGTTTCAGATGTTTCTTAAAAAAAATTTTGGATCGAATGTTTTCTGTTTTGTTGGTGTAAAATGTTTATTTCCTGCGACAAAACCGGAATCTTTCCAAAGCCCTTGTTGTGTTTTGCTAAGGGTTTTTAAAACTGGTGAGCCCAAATCTGCTTTGAGTAAAAAGTTGCTTGATGTTTGCGGAACTTACTTACTGTATAAAATTTAAATGAAAGGGGGAAAAAATCTGGGCTAATTAAAGAAAAACACATTGGCTTACCTAACAATTTCCATTTAAAAAAATACATACCTATAATTAAAAAGTTCAGCCCAAAATGTTGCAAATGGTGTCCATCTGCATTAACTTTGTTTGCCAGAGGGCTGAATTTTTACCATTCTTGAACTGCGGTCAGAGGGACCTCACTACATTATTTCAAGGGTCACAAAGGCCCCCAGGGCTGCACAGAGGACGCCCCTGATTTACATGAACCGTGCAAACCCCAGAGGCTCCTGAACAAATGCCGGGATGTTCTTACGTTTGCCTGAGAACGGCTCACTTTGAATGTCTAGCTGCATTTGTCTGCTTCCTATTCACAGCAACCTCTGCAGCCGCGTCCTATTAACAGCGGTCGCATCTCCCTTCTCTGCTGCAATTTCATGGGAATCCAAGACAACTGTTAGTGGGTTTATCCAGCGCTTTCCTGCATTATTTATCAATTCAGACAGAATCCCATCAGGGGGTTGATGAGAGATGAGATAAAAAAGACAGTTCAGGCACTGTGCCTCGGCGACGGATTGTTTGCATGGGCGCCTATGAAAATCTCCCGCGTCTCCTTCATTCAAAGCGAAAGCTATTTGGCCGGCAGCGAGACAGATGTCAAATCCAGCAGATTACCGAAATCCAGCTTCATCGATCACACTGCAGTTGGAGGGGGGGGAATGAAGAGACAAGAGATTACAGAGAGGGGATTGGTGGAGAGATGAATAGAAAAGCAGACAAAACGGCGAGGGGACCGAATGGTGTATAGGGAGGTGCTAAAAGATAAGAAGAAGGACAAAGAGGACAAAGATGGACAGAATACAAAAAGATAAGACTTGAGTTTATTGTCCTTGTCAGAAGCAGTGAAAACATTTAGTCCTTCTTGGTATGATCTTCTTTTCCTTACACCCACACCTTCCTCCTTGTCCAAAGTGATCAGATGTTCCCCTCTAGACGAGTCCACCTGCAAAGAGCAATAAACCAGGCTTGGATGTCTCCATCAATAACTCTGGCATCGTCTGCACTGCAACCACTGACTGTGTCTGGCCTGTCAGACGGCGCTGGAGACACTGTAGATATTTTTTTACGGCGTTATTTGATCAGGATATAGCCAAGATTATATTTCCCAGCGTGGCTTAATTGAATGTGACAGACTCATTAAGGAGATGCAAAAACGAAGAGGGAAGGATCTCCTATTGCTCTGACATTGGATTAATCGAAGGAGAAATGACAGAGGTGGTTAAGATTAAGAGGAGGATCTGAGCGGTTGAACGCACCGTTGGGCGGGAAAGCTCAGAACATCGGCGGAAGCTGGATATCATCTTCTGAGGTTGGAACCAAGAGGCGAAGCTGGACAGTTCATTACCAAATTCCCTGAACCCTCCAGCATCCTCTAATAGAGTAACCTGTAATGTCAGAGCGTGTCAAAAGCTCTTTAGCTCAATCAAATGCTGATTAAATGCGCTGAACACCGGGCTCTTCGGGCGATTGCTTTTAAGGAGGCCACTTAGCCACACTGAAAAGTCAAACTGATGGCATGACTTTAGAGATGGTGATACCCGTCCACGCATGATTGGCTTTTTAAGTTTCTTAATCCACCAGGTTGGTTCAGATCAAAGTGTTTTAGCTCGTGCACGCTGCCACGTGCTTATTATTTCCGCTCAATACATATATAGTGCCAAAAACATTGAATTTCCAAACTTAAAGATTTTGTCAATTAGATCCAGTCATTCAGACAGGTTTATAATCTTTGTTATTGAATAATGCAGTCAAGCTTTATTATTCCAACTGGCAAAAAAAAAAAAGTTTTCTAAAGGGATGGGCATTAAATCGATTTAAATGGATTTTTTTTAAGACTTAATTTTTGAAAAATGTTGATTTTATTTTGCAAATGCACCCATTGGGCTTTCATGAAGAGAACAGCAGCAATGCTGAGTATATGCTTAGGAAAATATGTTGTCAAGATATTGTAAAGAGGAAACGTTTTTACCATAAGAGGAGGCACTTTAATTTTTTCATTAACTTTAAGTTATTTTGAAGTTACACAGGTGAAGTGAAGCCAGTTCTAAGCTCATAGTGTAATACCACTAGCAGCAAACCTTTGATTATATTTACATTTACAACTGCAGTGCCTGCCATCTTGTTTTACAAGCACGTTTCCCAGCTTGCATTTAGTTGCACTTTGAATTCAGGTCAACTCCCAGACAAAATGTTTTTAAAATTTCTTTAATTTTAATGAGGGAAAAAAATCAATGAGATTTGGTATAATATAATCAGAGATTTTATTTTTAGGCGATATCGCCCTGTCCTAGTTATCTATCTGAGGAAG
The DNA here is from genome assembly GCA_037039145.1 of Fundulus diaphanus. Taxonomy (NCBI): domain Eukaryota; kingdom Metazoa; phylum Chordata; class Actinopteri; order Cyprinodontiformes; family Fundulidae; genus Fundulus; species Fundulus diaphanus. The sequence goes on from CM073135.1 coordinate 39,311,840, forward strand.
TTCAGCCGACTGCGTTGAATCTCTGAACTGCAGCAATCACTCCTCCTGAAGGAGCGTGTAGCCGCAGTGAATAGTCGATTGCATGGAGTCTTTCACTTCGCAGCAATCGCTCATACCGGGCACTGAGATACCTACAGCGGCGTCCTGTTCACTTCTTGGTGTTTCTCTATCACCTAAAATTCCCATGAAATGCATTGAGGTCTGTGGTTGTGACAAAAAATACAACACGATTTAAGGGCTGTGTATACTTTTTGCTAGGTGTTGCAAACTAAAAAAACTTATCTCATTTCTTTTAAAATTACAAAAATAGTTTGACTGTGAACTTCCATACACATAAATGCATCCTCACCCTCACAGAGTAAACCCTCCACCCGTTGCATGGTGCGCTCTTTAAATCCTCTTCAAAGCACCTCTGTGGTCATCAGATAAGCCCGACTTGAAGTGCAGCGAGCGATAACGGCTGTAAGACTCTGTTCCAAACATTTGAAGATGCCTGCCCTCTGCTGTTGCAGCCTAGCGTTAGAAGACGGTTGGCTTTTTTGAACCTTAATTTGTAGATTTGACCCGCAGCCAGGCCTGGAAAGGGGTCCCTTGTCGTTCCACGGTTCTCTAATGTGGACTGATTACCATCTTAAGTCAAAAACTTAAATGCTTGAAGTTAGTTAGCTGAAAATTACATCTTTATATGAATGTTGCCCATATAAACAATTTATATGCATGTTACCACAATATTGAAATATGTTTTATACAAGATTATAGATAATAAACATAATAGATGTGGGGGGGGGCGTCAAAAGATCAAAACTTGAATATCTAAAAGTCTGTATGCTTCAATATAGAAACTTTCCTCTGAGGAAAAATGGTCCCTGCAGCGAGTAAACGGATTGTCATGAAATATTATCTTGCGCATTTGTGTCCTGGACTTGTAATCACATTAGTGTTTGCAGAACTTCCTTCATGCATTATTCATGTACAGCCATTATCGGGTCAAAATAATTTTTAGTGCTCTAGTTTACGACCAGATAAATGCAAATCTAATGAGATACCCATCAGCCTCTAATTTTCTGCTATTTAAAGCTAATTTACTGACACTAGTGCCTAAAAATACTTGCAAAGGCAGTCCATCAGCATCAAAGGTACTAGTGCCGTTTTGATCACTCATACGATTGTGCCTGAAACTACAGACTCTAGATTGTTGCCGCCGAACTGTATCAATTAAACTTCATGCATTAATGCAGCATTGTTCAATGAACAGGAAATTGGCCTATTGATTGAAAACAATTGCATGAACATTGCGACAGTAGCGCAAGAGTTAGGAAGTTGATTACAGATACCCCCCGCTCCGACCGTCTCAGTTGTGTCCTTGGGCACCTGCATGTCCAGGTCAGAGGGCGCGGTGGCGCTGATGTATGGTGTGAATGGGTGGCTAGTACCTTTACTGGTTCTGTAACGGAGCTGGTTTTGCGTTCCGAAGCCAAAGTTACTGAGGCCCCTTTCACATGACAATGATCAACATGTTTACATGATAACATTGTAATTACAATACTCATTTACACGGCACAATAGAAATTGGAAAACAGTGCAATTCCCACGCCTCGCCACTAGTGCTGCTATGTTCTTTGAGGCGTTCTGCATGCAACCGGCAGAGGGTATTTGGGTGGGTGTAGGGATTGATGATCGTGCGGTGCGGTGGGGTGGTGGTAGATCAGCTTTACTCTGCTAACGCTAACAGCGATTGAAGCTACAGATGCCCACCAAGCTGTGAAAAAGTCAGAAACAGCTCAGCAGAAGGTGGTGCTTAAGTTGCATTCCATTTGCAGTCGGAACTTGGAAATCCCAGCTTCCGATCGGAAAAAACAACTGTAATGGCCGCTATAGTCAGACTTTTCTCTCGGAAAGTCGAGTCTGATTGTCAGATCCAATATGGCAGCTTATTGGATCAACAGTAAGCTGTGATGAAAACGTGTTGATTTCACAAGACGGTTGTAAGAGTACGTGTAAAATCAATGTTACATGCAGCGGCTGCAACTCTGATTTCTTTAAAGGACAGCTTTAAATGTACAGCTTTAAAGGACGTTTATAAGAGGCAGTACGAACAAAACAGCCGCTTTCCTGGACGTCCCCATATTGATATCCTAACCATTTGGTTTTTTTTATTTTGGAATCCCGACTTCTCCGACTGTGTTAACTGGAATGCTATTTATTCCGGTTTACCCCACTCCCAGCCCCCAGTTTCGTTTTCCGAGGCAGATTGAACGCAACATTAGACTGAGCTCTGAACTCAGCAAAATGTGTGTCTCTCACAATCATTACGTGAGATTCTAGAGCAGTGAGCATGGGGGGGGGCTCAAGTTAGCCTTGTTCGGATCCAGTCAGCTTCTTAAAGTCAAATCAGGATTTAATTTATTAAAGGACATAATCTCCAAATGACCTTATGTGCAAAAGTAAACCTAATAATTAAATGATTTTCAATAACTGCCATTTAGTCTTTTTCATCGCTGTAAAGGGTTTCTCCATGTTGATTTTTCGTGTTGTCAAACAAAATCTACTTAAGTGATTTCTTCATTCTCCCAAGTGTGCAGTAATTGGTCCGCTGTCTCAAAATAACATGTTTAATTGCAGCAACTTCAGGATTTCACACGGCAGCGGGTTACTTTTTCACATAGGGCCAAGTTGGTGCGGATAGCCTTATTTTTATCTCGTTAATGAGCAATCATTTTAAAGCTGCTTTCTGTGGTTACTCAGTTAATGTTCATCTGATAATGAAAAAGTTCATTTGCTCTGAATCTCAGCGCAGTCTCTATCAAAAAAAGCAACGGATGTCTCAGGTTTAGTTTACGATCAGAAAGTTTTTTGAATTAACGGAAGTTCAAGGGCAGATTTTTCCATCTTTTCTCTGCGGCATGACCTTCCCTCCTCTGCCTTGTTTAAATGCGGCGCTCCCACTTTCGCAGTCATCTGTAGTCAAGAGAGCCGCTCAGGCTGTTGTAAATTTGCGGTTGTTTTTGGCGCGACGTACAGAAGAAATTTAGATTGCTCTCCCTGACTCCCTCTCAATCTTGCTGCGCAAGATTCGGTTTGCCCGACTCCACAGTTCATTAAAAAATTAACGCTGCAAGATGTCGCTGGTAGCCCCTCGCTGTGTCTCCAGCGCTTCAGTCGCTTCCCAGATAGTCTCGATGAGCCCTTCCTGTGTCAACACTGAAAATGAGTGTTAAATTGTAGTCATCTTTGTTGTTCGTTCAAGTTGTGGTTCACAGGCTTCTAATTGGCTGTCAGCGTTTGAGACAACAGATGCGAGTGACTGCCAAAGGATAATTGCATCAGCAAGAAGCTTATTTAGATTAGTTTTTAATTTTCTGCCTTAATATTGCGCGGAAATCCCCAGCTTTCTGTAATAAAACTTGCTTGTTTCTCCTGTGATTATAAAAGCCTAATAAATGCTTGTTTTATCATCCTTTGCCGGTGCAAAGGGCCTACAACAAGCTGTTAAAGAAGAGAAAAGGATCAAATAATTAGCTTTTATGGAATTGCCTTGCCAGGTTTTGCTTTTTAGTACGTTCTGCCTGTTTTTATCTGTTCTTTTATTCTTCTGTATTTACAGCTCAGTCTCCCATCCTTTCATTTGCCCTTAGAACTCCACACATACAGATGATTAAAAAGATACTTAGCAGACGTCAGTTACAGCTTTTGTCTTCTTTTTAGTGGAACATATTAAGTTCGTTAGTGCATCTGATATTTTACATCTGGCATGTAAAGTGTTGTCGCTTAGCTCTCACTAATTCTATTTTCGTCGGAGTTTAGAGCCGCCGCGTTTGGGTCTAATAAAGATGGAGCTTCAGCGTCTGCTGTGGGAGTTTTTATGCGAGAGTTGGTATTTGGAAGCGTTCTCTTGGCCTCTGAAGATTTAACCATTTTCTTTGTGGAAAAAGCAATTTTCTGCCTTTAAGAAATGTAACTGATTATCTCAATATTTTCAGTTTGCAACCGAGCTGTGATTTCGAGCCCTGAGCCCATTTCAGATGAAAATGCTTGGATTGCTTTCTAGACTGAAAAAAAATAATAGTTTTGATGCAATTAATGGACGGAGAATATCTGCTTTTTTTTTTTTTTTTTTTTTTTTTTTAAAAGAGTTAGAGCTGCAGACCGAGCTGATCAAGCTAAACTTGGCCAGTTTTCATCTTTTTCCAAATGATTTGCGAGTGTCTAGTTCTTTGTTGTCCAGGCTGGACATTTCCAGCCAGACATGGCTGTCGGAGCAAAGTTCAATTATCTTTTTTCCCCCTTTTAAATCATTCAGTTTGAGTAAACAGAAATCCACTTGAAAGGGGGCAAATCAGGTTGAGATGGTAAGATTTATTTAATGTTGAGAAAGCTCCAGTCGTTTGTCTTTTTTTTTTCCTCCTTTATTGTCCATTTTTCAGAATAAAGGCTTAGATGTGGATTTCTTTGAGTGTCCAAAGCCACGAGGATCTGCTGCCAACATGGAGGAAGTGCTTTCAGTTAGTTTTTGGGGTCAGCTGCTACAAGAGATTTATCTTATGGAATTACCATTTTTTTATTCTGGCCCAATCAGTGGAAACAATTAGGCATGACCCAATTTTGTGGTTAGTTTCTGATCTCTAGTTCTTGTAAAGCTTTGATCAGTTCCTGCAGGCATCTAGTTGATGTAGAGTCTAACTTTTACTTTGAGATTTCCAAAATGCTGTCAACATTTCCCAGTCCAGCATGCTTCATAAAAAGAGAATGATTAAAAGCTCAAAAGATAAAAAAAAAATGAACAGTAAGGCTGACACTTCTCATAGCATAAATTAACTCTTCTTTACATGGCATAGAAAATTTCCTTTTAAATGGTTTCCTTCATCTCTACTTCCTCTTCTTTTTATTTTAAATCCATTACTGAGGCTGAAAACCGCAGTCTTCTTCACTCTGTAACGTCATCCACACCAAAGAGTGTTCACTGATCTAAAGAATTCATTTTTTGAGCGTCCAACTGATTAACTTTTTTTTAAATCAGCAATTTAACTCTACTTGTTTTTTTGTTATTGTGGTTGTTAGTGACAGCTTGTCAATTTGTGGATGACTCCAAACTCCATATTTTCTCCTCGCCTTACTGTCTCTTAAATGATCGTCTATATCGGCATTTTCGGAAGCAATTTTTCCCATTGCACATATTTTACATAAATGTCAAGAAACTTCGGCTGATTACAGAATGTTACAGCATTTACATCCTGCGGTACACGGGCGAGAAGCAGTCGGCGGGCCGTAAACTGCTTTTTATTTTCTTTTACTTCTAATGATACAATATTTCTAAGACTGTATATCCATCCAGATCAAACTTTGTCTTGTTAGCAATGCTCATTTGTCTCGCGTTAAGAAAACGCAACAGAGCGACTAATTATCTCAGCTATGACATTTCTGCTATTTGCTTACTGACATTTAAATGTTTTTTTTTTTGTATCTTCCAGGTGTCGGCATGGGGGGGTTATGTTTTCATCATCAACCTGATCCCTCTGCATGTGTTTGTCCTCCTGTTGATGCAGCGCTACAGCAGAAGAGTCTACATCGGTAAGGCGCGCACAAATCACAAGCAATTAAACTAAAAACATATCTCTGTCTGTTTGACCTGGTATCTAAAATGCCCACAGACGGCATATGAAACGGAGACATTGTGTTCAGAGCTTCTCCCTGTGGAACAGAAATGTGTGCAGTAAACAGGAGATTCACGGGCGTTTCCAAACACAGCTGCCCACCCCCCAGCATTTGACCCCGCACCTCGGGCGCCCAGTCACGTCTGTACCCATTACTGACGACCCCTGGCGCTCCATCATCGACGATGCAGACATCCACGCACCCACACGCCTCTTTACAGTAAAAGCAAACCACCTGCTACCTGATCCCCTCTACTTATTTTTTTTTTTTTTACACAAATATCACCACATCCCAGTTCCACTTAGTGCCTTCCAAAAGCTTTTCCAAATGTTGTCACTTTACGACCGCAAAGTTTCATGTATTTGAGGGTGGGGGGGTATGTGATAGACCAACACAAAGTAGCGCATAATTAAGTGAAAGGAAAAAAAAATTAAACAAAAATCTAAAAGATATAGAGAAGTGGAGAAGTTCAACAGAGGTTTAAGTCAGGAAACGAAGTTCTAAACTTGAAACATCTCATCTGCTAATGGGAGAAGTAGAACACTGCTGCAAACAGACCAAGAGACGGCCGTCCACTGAAGCCGACAGGCTGGGCTAGGAGAGTATTAATCAGAGAGGCAGCCAAGAAGCTCATGGTAACTCTGGAGGAGCTGCAAAGTCCCTCATCTCAGGTGGGGGAAATCTGTCAGCAGGATACCCAGAAGTCATTCTCTCTCCACGAACCTGGCCTTTATGGAAGAAGAGCAGGATGAGAGTAATTGTTAGAAGAAAGCCATAGGTTGTCCTCTTTTAGCTTTGCTACAAGCCATGTAGAGGACAGGCTGAGCACGTGGAAGCGTGGGCGTTACAGCGAGGCGGGGTACGTGTGGGACATGTCACCCGCGCTTCCCGCATCTGTGTCCTCTGTCCCCCGCGATTCCTTTCAGCCGCGGAATGGTTTAAGCTGTTATCAACATGTGGTAACAGGATATTCCAAGCAGTCTTTGAATGCACCATGGGCGTACAAATGCTAACGCCTGCATCCCCTGGATCACTGACGGGACAACGTGCTGCCGAGCAGCGCTGCTCGGCGTGGGTCAGAATCACCTTCAGCAAAACCAGCCAGAACCGGCTAAAGGCAAAAAAAAACGCAGTTTATTCCAAACAGACTGTGTAAGTTGATGCTGTAGCATGCAGACGTTAGCTAAATTATGAATAGTTAGAACATGCCACTATGTCATATTAAGGTAGTTAACAAGAATACTAATGTTACGTATGTTGCAAGTTAGTTCATGCAAGGAATAAACATTTCTGTTCAGGACTGGGGCTCAACAGAGCAGAGTCTGGGACGAGACATTCATGTTGTCGTTTGGAGCTTAATGATCTGACCACTTACCCTGTACATGTTTGAGGGTCGTTGTCAACCCGCAGCTAAAACTTTAGATTTTGGTAACCTGCAGTTTTAAAGAACTAAAGTCGCTCCCCTGGTGCTGTACTGTGGCTGTTGGTGATCATGTGGTTCTTTAGCCACTAAGGAGTTGGACGGGAAGATGACGCGTCACTCATTAGACCTCTGAAGGTGACTGTTACACCCCAGCGTGGAAAGGAGCTGCTTTTATCAGCGGGGACTAACATTTAACATTTGCCCGCCATGTCAGTGTGGAGAAAAGCGAACACTGCACATCAACCTTGGTGCGCATCTCCAGCAGTCATTGGGTGAGAGGCGGCAAAGAAGAGTGAGCCAAATGTTTAGTCTCCGGACGTTCAAAGCTGGGACAGACGGACCCAGAAAGACTTGCAGCTTCGGTAAAAGATGGACGGACAATGTGTTGCATTTAGGGTGGCTAAAACAAAGCTAGCTACACTGTTCTGGATTGTTTGAATAAATAAATGTTTGAAGACTTTCTCCTTTTGCCATTTTAGGCTCTTATCACATAAAATCCCAATAAAATACATGAAAGTTTGTCTTTTTTGCAAAGCACTGTATCACTCAGCAGCTCTGAAAACTCAGCCTCCCTCCTCCGATCTCTCCACATGAAAGCTGCCGGCTTACAGTAGGCATGAGCTCACAGCAGGCCCCCCTTTCATGGTCAAGATAAACGAGACGATGTCAAGCATCATCCATGCATGGACTATTAGTTGTACTCACAAAGCATAGTGTTTGAGAGATTTGAAGTACATTATGGTCTATTTGCAGGGAGAGGTCTTTGGCATACCTTTACTCCATCTCCAAACAGTTCTTCAGAGGTGAAATGATGTTTGATGAGGTGGAAAATTTCCCATTTCCGTTTTTTCTCCCCCTCTCAAAATTCGCTGAGTATTATTCAGAAACCTTTGGTGGTAAATGAGCAACAGCGATGAATTTGAAGGCATGTTTTTATGATAGAAATGACATTAGGTTCCAGATCTTTACCTTTTTTTCCTCCTTTTTTTTTTTTTTTTTTGCCTCGTATCACAGCCCCGTTTTTCAGAACCAGGTGTCTCTCCGTCTCAAATAAGGATCCCACACAAAAGAATCTCCTGCTTTAATTAAACGCCTTGCAGGTTATGTTCCTGGCAATCCGACTTTTATTCTGACTTGAATCAATAGCAGATGTGTGAAAAATAGATTGCCGGGGGAAGGCACAGCTACTTCAAAAATGAGCCTCACTCTTCAGGAAGAGTATGAAATCTTAATTAAGCTGGTGTGTCTGCGAATCGGTTCCCCCCTCGAAGCCACGAAAGGTGGGAGTCTCATCGCTCCCGCCTGCCACCCCCCCCTCCTCCCGCCACACTGTGCCAAGCCAGCTCCCATTTTCTCTGCAAATGACATTAGATTAGCTATTTTGTATTTACTCCCTATGAGGTACGGCAGTGGAGATCAATAGACTTTAAACACCTCTATTCAGGTTGATTTTTGCCCCTTAGTGGGAGCAAAGCTGGAGTGCAGTAATGGCTTTTTTTATGCTGTAATTTATTTTCATTGTTGGATGTCTTATCTGGTGTCCCCTCTGTTTCTCCTTTCCTCCCTCTGCTTTATTTTGTCTTCTCTCAGCGTACAGCACCTTTTACATAGTGGGGCTCATATTGTCAATGCAAGTCCCTTTTGTCGGCTTCCAGCCAATCAGGACCAGCGAGCACATGGCTGCTGCAGGTAAGACCCGCCCTCTTTCACAGGACTCTGTTTTATACAACGCTGGGTAAAAATCCGTCAGATGAATCAGTCTTTGAGGTTTGTGTCCTAAACAAAGGCTGACAAATGTAGGGAAATGCAGCCTTTAATTTGAGTTATTTCATACAGAGCGGGAACATGTGTCAGATTAATAAATGATTGTTTTTGTGGCAAAATAGATGGACTTTGTGATGAAGTATTACGTTGGGTCCCTGTAAAAACTTATTTCAGGGGTCGAAATTGTCATTTGACTGGCAAATAGTCTTATTTAGCTGCTCAAATCAAGGAAAAATATACTAATTTCAAGAAAACTTTACTTACCTTTAGTTCCCTTTTTGCAGTGATGCTCAATCTCAGAACCCAGAAATGTTGAAAACCTGTAGAGTGAGTGGAAGAAAGGATCCCGGACTCTGTACGTTCAAGAGAGATTCTGCAAAAAGCAAAGGTTGAACATCGCTCTACATCTCAAGGGTTAAGGAATTTTATAAGGGAAGAAAAAACTATGTCTTATTGCCACAGGGGGTTATTGAAAGTACGTGCGCCAATATATATTTTTTAAATAGTTAAATGAGCTCAAATAAAAGACCTTTTCTGAATATCTCAAGGTGAGACTCTACTGCCATAAACGATTATTTTATATGAAAGACCTTTTAGTCATCTTTACCAGGAATGCCAACTCTTTATTGTGGGGGGGGGGGGGGCAACAAATATCAATTTCACACAGTCTGATGGTAAAGTCAACATATTTTAGGAAAAAGTTATCAGTGTCATGGAATTAAAACCGTACATTACAATCCACTTTTTTTCTGGGCCTTCATTGGTCAGGACCCCCCACTAGACAGGCACAGCTACATATGCACACTTCAGTTCATCCCAGGGACGTTTGCGTTATTGTCATCTGTAGATGCATACTGCTATTATTTTTTACCAGCCAGCCGACGCGTGATCTTCAGGATGTGTTGGGTAGAAATCGCTCCTCTGCTGCCAGCCTTAATCACTCTCTGTGGGAGAAAACGGATCTAAGGTACACTTCCAGAGAAAAAACAAGAAGGCACCTTTCCATGACACACGTGTGGGTGCAGCCGGTGCTGCGCACTCCAGATTTGCTGGAGGAAAGTTTATTAAAGCCTGCCGAGCTTCAACTCTCAAGTGGACCCATCTGCTGCCTGGGAAACAGAGATGAATACATTGGAAAGCGCGCCATTCTTCCCTTCATGTTTGCTGTTTTGGCACCTTTCTTGAACAAAAAAAAAAAAAACGAGCAAAGCCCCTTTTTTGGAGAAATTCCTTAACTGTGGAGCAGGTGCGTGTTGAAGTGTCCCCGTTTCATCCCTCGCAGCCTTAAGAAGGGCATTTAAGAAAAAGAAGCATCTAAAAACGTACCCCCTGGTTTTGGCTCCTCTCTCTCTCTCTGGGAGCAAACGTGTTTCAGTATCATCAAGGTAGCAGCTGCTGAGAACATCTGGTGGCGGCATTCATGGAGCTCAGTGGGAGCTGCGACGAGCCACGGACCCGTCAGGGCCGTCGCGACGCCGGCCCCTCAGGCGGGAGAGCAGAGCGGCACAGACTGACAAGCGTGTTAGCAGCACGGCGGCTCTTCAGGAGACAGGCGGGAACTTAACCGTGGAAATGAGTGAGAAGCCGCTTCTGCCGGTGGCTGCGTAACCGAGGACCGGAAGGGGGGGGGGGGGGGGGATTTCACGCAAGGTTTAAGAAAGGGTGGTAGCTTGATGCAAACTGGAGAAACCAGGTCGCTGCTTCCTGTCCATTTCTCTTATATGGAGTGGTCCAGACAAGCAAAGAGTTGCTGGAGAAAACGGCCCAAAGAAAGTCTGAGTAAAAGAAGGAAGAAAGGAAGCGTTGCTGAGGGAGGGGGGGGGGGGGCTGCACAGAAAGATAAGGCGAGCAAAGAGACGGGCTTATTTGCACAGATATGTCTCATGCATTTCAAATGTGTTGTCCTGAGGTATTAGTCTTCAGCATCTGCCTGAACAGCCAAGGGGGAGCTCGTGGACTTCTTCATAGAGAACTCCGCTGAAATGACAAAGCCACTTTGTACCCAGCAGGAGGCGGCATCAATCAGAGCCTCCTCAAACATTCAGCCCGAGTTTCCTTTGGATGTTTGCTCAGGCTTTTATGTCTGCCTCTGCCTTTTTCTCAGGTGTGTTTGCACTCCTCCAAGCCTACGCCTTCCTACAGTACCTGAAGGACAGACTCACCCGACAGGAGTTTCAGACGCTCTTCTTCCTCGGGATCTCTCTAGCCGCCTGCGTCGTCTTCCTCACAGTCATCTATCTCACGTACACAGGTCTGTATCGGCACCTAAACGAGGCGGCCGGCGGAGATGTTTCATTTCAAACTAAAATGTAAAATGTATTATTTTGTTGGTTAATTGTCTTTAATCTTTTGGTAAACCAGAAAAAAACACCAAATAGGTTATGAATTGGTGTTATTTTAATTTATTACTGAAAGAAAAATGCTGTTTCTACTACGCCTTTAATATAATAATGGAGGCGGTCACTTTAAAATGACTTGTTTGACATTTGACTTTAATCCGGTTCAACTAAGACGTTAAAGACTTGGACATGATTGATTGGGATTAAAACAGGGAGAAGTAATGTTTATTTTGGCAGCCTACATGTCTAACCCCATTCAGGAGTTTTTATTGTAGCGTTTTATTTGTTGTTCATCACTAACCTTCAGCTGCTCACGGACGGCCCTTGTGCTGCTTTAACTAAAACCTCAGCGTAGGAACTTCTTCAGTTGAGCAGAGTCAGCATTATTGGCCAAATTTGTGAACACAAACAAGCAATTTATATATATGAATTGGATAACAACATTTAAATATAAATAAAACTATTTAGAAATCTTATTGTTGAAGTACTCCTAGATTTTAAAGCATTTTTGACCTTTGAAAACTTTTCTAAGCAAGATCCCGTGGCGGCAACCGCACTGTCTCTGCCAGAGTTGTTTTCCATCCACCCATGTGAGCATCCGTCAATATCTCCATCCATCCGTCCATCCTTCAGTCTGTTTGCTCATCCATCTGTTCATCCATCCAGCTTTGCCTCCATTATTTCACCTATACTCTCATCCTTTTGTCCATCCATCTACAGTGCTGTGAAAAATCGCTCCTTATTGCTTTTTTCCCTCACACTTAAAAGGTTTGAGATCATCAAACGGATTTTCATTTTGGATAAAGATAACCTGAGCAAATATAAAAAGACAGTTTTCAAATCCTGATTTCATTCATTAGGGGGGGAAAATCTATCCAAACCAACCTGGCTCTGTGGGGGAAAAAGTAATTGCCCCCCTCGTTAAATGATAAATTAACTGTGATTAAATTACTTTCTTTTTTTCTTTTTTTTTATCAAGCTGGATTTCACAACCCAAAGTCAGGCCTGATTAGAATCTGACCAGCAGATATAATTTAAATAAAACCTCCCTGACGGCTGAAACGTCTAAAAAGGCAGCACATCGTCTTAGAAAATATCAAAAATGGTACGAAAATACATCTTTATCTTAATATTTTAATTAAATTATCTTTATCCAATATCAAAATTAGTTTGATTTGAAACGGTGTGACAAACGAGCAAAAGGCAAAGAAGTCTGTTAGAGGGCAAACTTTTTCCACGTCATTGTGTGGTTTTTATGTATCAGTTCATCTGATGGTCCATTCATCAACGCGCTTGATCTGTTTTTACGTCTGGGTGCCCATCCATCTATTCATCCTGCAGTCTCCAGTTATTACAGGTTTAAAGTCGGCCCACAACACTGAACGTTTGTGTTCTCCCAGTAAAAACTGTCTGCCTGGAGGAATATCAAACTTGCTGGGAGCCCTGGCCTTTACTCTGCAGTATCTCTCAGCCTTTTTACGATGACATTATTAAAAATGAGCTGTGGTTTTTTTTATTTTCTATTTTTTAAAGAATTGCAGATCTGATATGCGCCTATTATTTCCTTTAAAGTGATGCTAAGGAGTTTTTTACACACTAATAACTTGACCTATTCATCATACATTCAGGACATTATAGCTTGTTAAAAGGAAGAAAATTTTGACAACTGTGTGGAGGAAATTGTTTGGTGGATGGTTATTTTTTTATTTTATTTTTCTTTCTGGACAGAGATCAGTTTTTATGTGTTTATGTTCTTTGATTGTGATCCAGACCTGGGATTTAAGCCATTTCAGATCTTTGTTTTCCTTCGTTTTGGCCAAATGTTGCCATGCGCTCATCCACCAGCCATCCCTCTCATGGTCTGACCTGCAGGCCTTCCCAGTGGGCTGCTAATCAGCATTCTGTGGGTCTGGAAATTAAACTTGGAAGGCAGAACGATAAACAACTATAAACAGAAATGGATTTTGGAGCGATGCGTGCGAGTTTCTGTTTCCAGCGTTTGAATTACGGTTTTGCCCGTCGGTGACCTAAGCTCGTGTGTTGTTGCATGTGCAGCCAGCTGCCTGAACTTTGGACATGTTGATGTTTTTCCCTAAAGATTTCATCCCGCTGCGGTCATTATGCAGGACCTGATATTCCTCTTGGCAGGTTATTGATATTAGTTTCTGTCAGACCTTAAAGTTTGCTGACCTAAATCCTGAAATCCTTCCCTTGTCTTTTCCTCGCACAGCAGTGCTTTTCCTCACTGCACTCACTAAAGCGAAATGGGGGGGAGATGACATTCCTGTAGGTAAAACTAAACTTTGTTTGCAAAGTTTTAGCTGTTACATTTGAAATTCAACGTTCTACAGCTCAGGATAATACATACAGCTTGTTCCGGGACTTTTCCAAGTGCAGACAGATGGTTGAGCGTTACGTTTCCACCAGGACGGAGCGGTGACTCGCATGGATGCAGACGTTCTGTCGCTCGGACGCTGGCTTCGTCTGCTAAAACGCTGCCGTCTGTCTGCCATCAGAGCTTAGCGGGAGGACTCGGTGACTGTTGGCTGCCGCGTGCCAGCTTTTCACTGAGGCACTACCTACTCACTCCTGTCTGTCAAACTTTCATTTCAGAGTCTGCAAGAAGACAGACGCAGCTTCCCCCCCTTTCAGTATCTTTACCACTCAGCCCAGTATTGATTGGTGAAATCGGTACCATCCCATGAATCACCTCCTACTGTGTCTCCATTTTTATTCCTGCTGCATTTCCTCATCTGTTTTCTTGCCTGGTTTGGTTTACAGCTCTATAGTATCTTATTTAAAACACCTGAACGACTACAGAGGAGTAGGACTAAATGTTGGTGGAACCATTTCAGGAAGTGTTGGGTGTGCGTACCGTTTTAATTTGTTTGGCCTCCAAGAGCCCCCAGGAAACCGAGCTGAAATGTATTCTAGATCAAAGCCTAGCTAAGAGAAGACATTTGTAAATACCCTGTGCAGTCTAATTTGCAACTTAAATGCTTTCACTTATAGTTAAAAACAAGTCAATTCCACTAATTAAATAGCATCAATAAAGTATATTTCAGGCATGGACACATTCATCGAGCCGTTCTCGCTTCTTCTTAGTAGCTCTGACATTTTTCTGTACATGTTTTCTTTTCTACTTTGTTTTAAAGTTTAGTTTTATTGCAGTTCTACTAATTTTTCTATACAAAATGACGCTGTCGTGTTTGTTTTTGCACCTGTCCTGAGCCCATTGCAGTGAAATCTCATTCAGACGGTATTTCATGATGCAAATCTGCATGGCAGTAAAGATCAATACAAGTTCTCTGCTGAACGTTTTCTTGTATTTAAGCTGCAATTACTGTATTGCACTTTTTATACACTGGTTACTTACATTTAAAGTCAGTATTGATGAGTTTTTATTATTCTTTTCTCATTTTGAAAACAACTGAATTCCAATAATTGGTCACAAAATGAGCAGTTTTCCTCTAAACTTGATCACTTTGTTGATTATTTTCATAATTAATTGTGAGATAACTATTGTCTACAATCATTTCAACATGTAGTTTTATGATTTTTTTTTTTTTTATTCATCCACATTTAAGATGTCTTTGAGTCCGAGGCTTTATAGGAAAGCAGGGTGAACTCTAGAACAGGCGGTTAAAACTAAAAATACACACAACCAGAGATAAATCGGACTACACAGCTGTTTCACAGCCAGAACATCTGCAGCAAATAACTAATCAGCTCTTTTTATATAAGAAAACCTGAAATTCGAGGCAACCAGCTATTAAGAGTTTGATAAGTCAAAGTTCCTCCTAATTATGTAATTGGAGCAGTTTTTAGCCATAAGAAGTCACGTTCCTTCACATATCTGAGTTTACTCTGAAAGATCCAAACTGGACAGTCCTGTTTTATCAGCATTGGCGAAAACCGGGATCGATGTTTTCATTGTTTCACTACAATGGTTGATATTCACTCGGCTCAATGAAAGCATCACAAAGCAGAACTCATTATCCTCAAAGTTTCAATGTTTTTTGTTGGTCGCAGGTCACGTTGGTATTATTGTTGATGAGAAAGCAGGCGCTGCAGAGCCCTAATGCTGAATATATCGAGCCTCCGCCCCTGCCGTGTATCTAAGGAAAAGCTAAAGAAATGAGGCGAATGTGTTAATGACAAATGGTGTGAAAATAAGAAGCTGTCTGTCTTTCAAAACTAGAAAGGGGCTAATGGTCTACACAGGCTGACGTGTTTCACGGTCATTTTGGCTTTACCCACATCAATGTATTGAAAAAGGTGTTGTGCCACCATGATATCTCTCTCGAGGTGTTATCCTCACACTGAAACACATTTTGCTCGATTTCTCTGCTTTAAATCAAACGAGGCCCTGGTTTTATTGTCGAGTTTGTTGTGAAAATGCTTTTAATAAGGTAACGGAACACAAAGTTCTTTTTTTTTTTTTATTATTAATGTTTATTGCTGATATGGCATTAATCCTAAACTGCTGCTGCTGTTGCTCCTCTCTTCTTCATCTCTTATCATGAATAGACATGCCATGTCTGCTATTGTTTTCTAGTATTTCTACTGGCCTGGATGTAAGATATTTTCTTTTATTTACGTAAAGTTGCACAGATTTTGTAATTTATGTATTTCGGTGGTATTGGAACCTTATTTTGCTCCATTTCACACTAATAAAGTTCAGTAAGCTTTCTGCACAACAACAAACAATGCTTGCATGCCGAGTGTTAAATAAAAAGCATTAAAACTAAAGCATTACCCTATTGATCGTCTTCTCTGCCTGCAGGTTACATCGCTCCATGGAGCGGTCGCTTCTACTCGCTCTGGGACACCGGGTAAGCTCTGCTGACCTTCACGCTCCCTCTGTCGATGCAACACTTGTTCAGTCCACTGCATGTGTGCGTTTGTTTTGTGGGTCGGCAATAAAGCCGTTCCTGGGGCGTCCCAGGAGGGCGAACGCTGCTGATCCAGGCCGTGTTGAACAGTGCACGAGACACGCCGTGTTCCCCAGATGCTCTGCAAAGTGTGGGATTTTACAGCACAACCAATCAATCCCCTAATCTCTGGCTTGCTGATATAAGCAGAATTGGGATATTTTGTTTGGATTTAATCTTTCAACTCCCAAAAAATAAATCTTATACCCTTATGTCCCAATTTTACAAGCTGCAAAGCCATATTAATAAAATGATATAAAACATATATATAAATATAAATGTTTGTTACATCACTTGAGTAATTTTAGCCCCCGTATTCTTCACCAAATTGTTGTATTTAAGCCACATCAGAGGTTTTCTGAGCATAAATGGGCTGTTTCAGGTCCTACCATAACATCTCAATCAGATTTAAGTTTGGGCTTTGACTAGGCCATTCAAAGACTATTAAGTTTTAGCCATTCAAAGGAGCGTTACCTGGTGTGGGTCATTTTCCAGCTGATGGCCGGACGTTCTCCTGATAGAAAGCAGAGTTTATGATTCCACCAATTACAAGTCAGCCAGGTGCTAAAGCCCCCTGGACCATCACACGACTACCCCCACGTTTGACTGTAGCTATGAGGTCCTTTTTCTAAGGCTTCCACCACATATAATGTGACGCATGTCTGCCAGAGAGCTCCACTCGTCTCATCAGTGGACGGAATATTTTCCCTACAAGTCCTGAGGATCATCAAGGTGTATTTTTATCTATTTTTTTTTTTTTTAGCAGATGTGAAACGGGACTTTTGAGTTCTTTTTAGTCCGCAGTAGTTTTTAGTTTTGGTTGATTTTTTCCCAGCCTCTTTCTTTTTGTTGAACACTAAGCTTAACTTAAGTGATCCCTGGTCTGACCTTCTGAATGAGTCGGAAATGCACTCTTCAATTAAATTACACAGGCTGAGACTCCTGGTAATGTTCACCATTCAGTGTTTCATGTTTTTCTCCGTTTGTGGATAATGGGTCACTCTGGATTGCTGCAGTCTCAAAGCTGTAGAAATGGCTTCTAGACTAATAGATGGCAGTGACTTTACTTCTCATCTACTCTTAGCTTTCCTTAGATTGGGCCATGATGCGCTGCCTTTTGAGATCTCTTTGCCTACTTTGTCAATTAGGTTATAAGTTATTTCTCTAAGTATGATTAGTTATTTCTCTATGATAACCTGCCTGTGTTTTCCTCCCATCATCTCGTCTCCATAGTTACGCCAAGATCCACATCCCCATCATCGCGTCGGTGTCGGAGCACCAGCCGACCACGTGGGTGTCCTTCTTCTTTGATCTCCACATCCTGGTCTGCACCTTCCCAGCAGGCCTTTGGTTTTGCATCAAGAACATCAATGATGAACGCGTGTTTGGTGCGAAGCTTTTTATTTTAAAATCTTTACATCATAAAACCATAATTTGACCTGTGCCATTGAGCTGCAGCTTGCGCTGTCCTTTACTCCAGCTCTGCTTTTTGTGAGTTTTCTTTATTTTTGGGAAAAACTGCATAGATTTCCAATCATTTAAGCACAATCTTAGACCTCCATGGAGGACAAAGGATGAAGCCTGATGCTTTTAATGCTTTAAAATTATAATGATTTTCAGACATTTGAATTTTTCACACTTGGGTTGAAGTTACAAAAGCTAATTAGTCCTTAACCAGTTGTGAAGTCAAGTGTTGTTTTGATGGCCTACTACTATTTAAACTTTTAATATTGTCTCTATTAACGCACACAGAGCACATGCATCTCCTTGGAAGTCTGTTTTGTCCGTGAAGAAAGTTTCACATTCAAAGAAAATGGCAGACAGCGTAGAGAATGCTCGCTCATAAGTTAATAATGCTAGAGCTCAAAGCTGCTGCTCGGCTTGTTTTCAACCTGTCAAGTAGACAATAAGTCAGTGTGTATCACTGTGGTGTCGATAACAAAGAGATGAAGCCTGTTCGCCTGCGAGCAGCAATGTCTCCTCTAGAGAACAACTCTGTAGTGTAAAGCTTTGAGTTTGGACCAAACGTAGGACAGTTAAAACGTATCGGTTTAAATACAATAGCCAGGTTGATATCATTCAGTGTTGCAGTTTTTCTTTTAGATTCTATTGGAAGTTTTTTATGAGAAAACCTCTACATGCATTTATTCGAGCTGCTTATATATGGACAAAATAAATCGTCAACAAAATAGTCGATCTGCTGATGGTTATCAACCAATTACAGTATGAATAAATCAGTGTGTGTGCATATGTGTGTATATATATATATATATATATATATATATATATATATATATATATATATATATATATATATATATATATATATATAGTGTCAGTCTTTGTCATTCTGATATTAACGTCCACACAGTTAAATGAGATTAAAAGAGTCTGCTCATTAACACAAGCAAACACAGTGTCATGATAGGTGTATGTGGAAGGAGATAAAGTTGCTTATAGAGGGCATTTAGCAGCTTAAAGACAAATCTCCCTGTAGCTTTGTTTTTACTCCCGGTTGATCCGTAGCAGCTGGGTGTCGTCTCTTCAGAAGCTCGTCCTGCCTCGCTCTTGCAGTGCTGTAGTTTATCTAGAAACCAGGCATACCTTCCCAACCTTCAGTTTTTCTTCACCTAACTTGAAGTATTCCCGTTCTTAAGATCACTTCACCCTTTGATAACTTCAAAAAACATTTCTAACGCGACTTATTTAATCGTGAATAAGGCAAATTTATGTGCGTTTATTTAACCAGGAAGTCCGACGGAGACGTAAATATCTTTTACAAAGGAAACCTGGCCAAGGTAGCAGCCACAAAAATATATTATCATAATCAATGCAATCATACAATAAAAATGGAATAAAACATCTGGATTTTAATTGAGTTAACATCAAAAATTGTGGCATTCCCCCTTCACTGCATCCTTATGATTTTCCTGATACAGGTAATTGAAGAAACTTCAGATTTAAAAAAAAAAAAATAATAAATTTTGGTTGCTTAAAAAAAACATCAGGGTTTCATATTTTCTTTGTATAATAATTGATACCAAAAAATAAATTTTCCTCATGATTCCTGCGTATTTAGGGTGTGTAAAATATCTTCATTTGTATGTCGTGAATTGTATATTCAGAAAAATACAGACTTTGTTGAAAAGGAAGAGGTCTCAAAAATATTTTTATATAAATGGGGGGGGGGGGGTTACGATTCTACTTGGGGTTATTCCATGACCATAGTGCATGAAAGAGGAACGCTGTTTTAAGGAAGACTGTTGAAACTCAGGAAACATTTAAAAGAAACAAACCGCTGCGGGGAACGCAAATGGCAGCAGCTAGAGCTGATGGACAGACGGCTGCTGAGATGCTCTGGGAGTTTACCCAGCAAAGCTTCACAGATAAACAAAAACAGATGAGGTTGCCTACGAACACTGGATGGTGTCCAGCCAAACCACTCCTAAAGAATGCAGTGGTGAGAGAGAGCTTTTGCCTTCATATTTGCTGTAAAACTGTAGCTCGTATAGGAATGATGTAGATTTGGGAAAAGACTAAAATGTGTTGATGCAACAGATTTTACCTGTTGTTGTCATCTGGATCCATTTAATGCAACACTTTGACATTACAGGTCAAACTAAATGTACTTTAGCGTTGCTTCCAGCAGCCAGTGTCAGCTGCACACAGCTTGGGCCGTTTGAAGGCGACGCTTTTGCTTGAAGAGGGTTTTGTGAAGCTAAGGACTCGGCTTATGCTCTACACTTACTGTTTATAAAGAATCTAAAGAGGAAGTGAAAGAAATGGATGCTTTTACGCCCCAACTCCTCCACTAAGTCAGGGTAGACCTCTTTCCGCAGTGGCAATCTGTTAAGTCTATCTTTGCATGTCGAGGCAGGAGGTTTTTGATTAGTTTGTGGTTATCCATCAGCCTCCTGTTTCATGATTCAGCTGCACTGGTCAAGCCTTCTTCCTCTTTCTCTAAGTGTTTTCAGCAGACTCAAAACACTGACTAGTTATTTCTATAAAACCTTTTACATTTTTAAAGGGGGGGGGGGGGGGGTGGTCAAGGGCAGAGAACCTTTCAATGCTTAATAAAACAGTCATAGCGGTCCGTTTTGTTCAGCACTTAATTAACCAATAATGGTTATTGATTAGCCGTGCACCTGTTGAGCAGTGCGGGCGTTTGTCAAGGGCAACGAGCAGCCGGCGTTCTCTCTGTCCAGGGATGTGCAAAGCAAGCAAAGACTTATTATGCTGCCTTCCTTTTACTGCTCGGTCTCTTTATCTTGCAGGTTTCTCTCCTCTCTGCTCTCGCCGAGCTGCATTCACACCATGTCTATCCTCGTCTGACCTTTTGTTCTGCCTCAAACGCTTCCTCACCCGCCGCTCTCCTTTCTCCCTGCCTTCCAGTGGCGCTGTACGCCATCAGCGCCGTGTACTTCGCCGGGGTGATGGTGCGGCTCATGTTGACACTGACTCCGGTCGTGTGCATGCTGTCTGCCGTGGCGTTCTCCAGCGTCTTCGAGCATTACATGGGAGACGACACGAAGCGGGAGAAGCCTCCTGCGGAAGACAGCAGCGACGAGGACGACAAGAGGAATTCTGGGAATCTTTACGACAAGGCAAGTCGTGGTGGGAAAAAAACACTGAAAAGTTGTACTAATTAAGTAATTCAAAAGTAAAGTTGTTGTTTTTTTTTGTTTAGATTTGTTGCACACAGTGATATACCGCAAGTGTTTGTGTTAAATCTAATGATTATGGCTTATAGTGAATCAACATGTGGCTCTGCGGAGGTGTTCAGGAAGCCCAGATGGCTCAAATAGCAGCCTAAAGCTCATCTGCCTTGTTGGCTCTGGTGTCTCTGGGATTTAAGTAAAGCCAGTTTGTCGGCCAGACAAGCTCCGTTTTTGGTCATTAAACCCAGTATTGATGCTTCTGGCAATGAGGGCAGGTCCCGCTGGAAATTAGGATCTCCATAAAGCTTGTCAGCAGAGGGAAGCACGAGGTTCTCTCGAGTGTAGGTGTAGAAAATTGGACTTAATAAAACACTCTGGTTCAATATCAGCAAACAACACATGCTGAAAAAGTTTCAGCCAGAGAAGGAAACGGAGTGGCAGAAAATGAAGAAGGCGAATCAGATGATGGCCGCTGTTGCGGATGCAAACATGGCCTCCCTGTTTCAGGCAGATGCAGCTTGAAACCTGCAGGAATCTCTGCAGGAAAACTTCGCTCTGGACCTGAAGCCACTTGGGTTTTGTGCCTCTCTACCCTGAAAGCTGCGGTTAACCCTATTGCTTGTGCAACTGTTTTCTGCCAAAGCTTTTCCTTCCACTAAATATTTCATTGACTTGTTTGAATACAGCACTCTGAGAAAGGCAAGGTGCTTTAGCAGTGCCCTGTTTTGGCTTACCCTCTTCACCAATGACCGTCTGCTGGATTTGTCTTGTCAGCAGTCTTTTCAATAACTGTGTAGGACATAAGAAAACCCATAGACACGTTTTAATGGGCCTAAATTTCGGCGGTGGTCTATGCTGGTCCTACAAAACATCAATAAACACTTGAAATATATCACTCTGTCTTTAATATATCTATAACAAACATAAATAGTTTTCCTTTCCAAGTTGAAATACGTTTCCGTTGGTATTCATTTTTTATCGAGGTGCACTTGTTTAACACTTAAAGCTGCTAATGAACGGCTGCTGAGCGTCCTTTAATTTCTTCCACCAGAACCTGTACAGTTTGAATTTGTTTACACATTAGTCTGCTTCCCTCGTCACTCCCCAACTGTTGGAGTAAGCTGTGATTCAGCAGTGACTCAGCTGCAACGGTTTGATGCTGCTGCCATCCTCACTTTGTTAGATTTAGAGACACCGTCCTGAATCGCTGCACTACAGTGAGAGAAATTAAGCCATTAAAAGGTCCTCCTCACCCTGCGACTACAATAGCATTTCCCCCCCGAGGTGTTTCTGTTTTAAGGAACGGGTCTTGTAAACCAAATAAATGCCTATAAAAGTAGATGTTGCAAAACTCTGGAGCTACACCATGCATCAGCAGTTATTGATTTAGGAGCATTAATGTATTTATGCATTGTTTATACTGACAGCTTCACTGAGGCAGATTGTAAATATTTTTCTTTTATGAGCAAATCATTCAGTATCATCAACCTGTCGTTGTCCTGCCGAAAGCTTGTTTGTCAAAGGATTCTGTCCTCTGAAGTAGTCCTGTTTACATTCGGTTAGTTAGGCTCTTAATTAAGTTTTATTTATTCAGGCGGTTTAATCAAGGTAATGGGTCTGCTCCACAAGAGCAAACTGGGAAGGAAATACAAGCTCCTCTCATCAAATCAGAACGCTAGTCACACCAAACGTTTATCACACTCGGCAGCTCAAAATATCGTTACAAACGCTAATAAATTAAACTCTACCATAATTCCGATTCTGTTCGTTTCATTTCAGTTTATTTATCTTAATATTATCTCAACGCAGGGTAATAGAGAGATGGATCCCGTTTTTATATAGTTATGTGAACCCAGTTTGGTCCAAATTGAATTAAAATCAATCAAATCTAATACTATTGCGTTTAGTGTGCTTTTTTTTTTTCTTTTTTGTAATACCCTTTGTGTGCATGTGGTGACAGTGGAAAGGAACCTCCCCCTTTTAACAAAAAGAAACTTCCTGCACTATCAAATTGAGAGAGTGGCCAGGTGAAGGTCGAGGACTAACCTGGCCAGCCAGAGTGATAATGTGCAGCACTGTCCGTTCTGCACATTATCACTCTGGGACCGCTCCTATCGAATCCCTTTGGGGAAAGGAGAGACATTCAGCAGCAACTCTCCAAGCTGATTGGGCAAAATGACACCTAGTGCAGCGTGATTCGGACAGAAATGGTTGGAGCTGGAGCGGCACAAGATGGATTCTTGTGTGTTTGTGAACGCACAAATACCCCAGGATTTTATCTTGTTGGCAAGGTTAGTCAAGGACAGGAAGGAAACACAAAATTTTAAATGCACTAGGACTGGACCAGGAACACTTTCTGTTGGACAAAAGAACAAAATGGATACACAAGTCAGTTTTATAAATGATTCTACCAATGACTCCGGGAGACGCAGCTAAATGCAGAAGCAGAGTCAGCAGTCCTTTCCATAGGAAATAGGAAAAGAACCAGGATGCACAAAAGGGACAGAAAAAGACAGAAAAAAGGTAATTTCTATTAGAAAGTATTAGTTACAGATTGGGTAGTGGGGCGGTCTATCAAAGATGTCTAGATAAACTCTGAAGTCCCTTCTATGGGAAATAAACAGAGTGCACAAAGTTAACGGAAGCGGTAGCTCCATCAGTGAATCCATCCAACAAAACGCAGAAGCTGTGGGACAAGATCACTTTCTAGGAGAATGAAAGACAAAGTGTGCACATAGTTTATGACAATCCCTAAGAGCTTGATTACAAAGGATTGTCCCTTCTTATTTGAAGACATGTCACTGCGAATCCAAAAAGCTTCTTCAGTTCTAGTCATCGGTTTCTGAGTGTCAGACTTGTCAAGGCTGCGCCGACAATGGGAGACGGAGGAAACCCAAAGCCACATCCTCTTGCTGTTTGTTTTTCACATCTGCTTTCTTCACTACTCTTGTGCTTTGGAAGTATCCAGACAAAAAGAGTGTATATTCTGGTGCCTTTTAAGCCTAGCACTCTCCAAGACTGCCCCCCCCGCAAGGATAAAATAAATCCAGCTCAGCTGTGTAGCCATCCAGTGCAGTATAGACTGCTCAGACCTCTAGATTTTAGCTGCAGCTACACTAAAGGCTGCATGGCCTAACTAGCATTGAAGAGCCAGCTCATAGGGTTAAGACTCAGCAGTTAATTTACATCTTGAAGACGATGGCACTTTTGTCAGGGGAACTGTGAAAAGGCAACATTAAACAGAGTAGGTGGCCTCAGGTTTCATCTTTCTAACACCTACACTGCATGCTTGACTCGTCTCCTCAGGCAGTTTTAAAGCCTTTCACACCTGGAGACACATGACCACAGCAGGCACCGTGTCATCGTGTTTGGGTTAAGTGACAACAACCCAAACTTTTAATTAATAGAGGCTAGGACCGGTGTCTCGTGTGACCTTAACAGCCCTTTTAAGATGATCATGACTACAGCTTCCACGCCTGGTACACCTAACTTATGTTCCGAACTGAAGACGTCTTTCGGATGAGTGTTGAAACGTCTTGACGAAATGAGAACATCCACACCTTCATAAATGGCAGCAGAAGCGCCACCCAGGAGAGGGACTTGACAAAGAAACAATTGAGTAGGGGTACTCCCTACGAGAAAGAAAACCCACAGAGTTAGCTGTGCAGCTATGCTATTAGGAAGAGAATGCAGCTAGACATAAAAACCACCGTGCTGGGGGTATCGTCCATGGGGACAAAGAAAAGGTTAATTATCTAATTGTTTGAATTGTTAATATCTCTGTCCAAGAATGAGACATGACCAACCATTGGAGCGATGGGATTGGCGTATTCTCTGTAGGAACAACAATAAGGGGGTAAACCGTGTCAGCGCCAGCTCCGTCAGTGACTCCAGCCAAACCAAAAAGACACAGTAGCAACGAGGCAGGTGTCTTTTCTATGGGAAACGCCAAACTCTGAACTAATGGCAGCAGCAGCCGCTGATTTTGCAGCACCGGAGAACAGCGAAAGGAAAAGTGTTCAAGTCTTCCAGCTTTCAAGGCCTAAAGCGGCATAACTGTTTAGATTAAACAGGACATTTTAGTTTTTGCGCTTATTCTCCCTCACAAAACCTAGGAGGTGGTTCCAACAAAAACCACAGTACTTTATCTTTGCTCTGTTTTATGCCTGTAGGAATATAGCAATAGCAGTACGAGTGTTGGTTTCAGTTTAACGCCTCATCACCTGGACAAATTTGATGTTGTGTCGTCATTTACATTTTTTTCCATCCCAGATTTAAACTCGCCGTTTTGATCTCCGAGGCAGAAGCTGCACATATTAACACTTCTGCAATCCTCCTCTGCATCAGAGCAGGGATTTTCAACTGCTCTATAATAATATTAACTCGTCAGAGTTTACGCGGCGGCTCTCTCGACGCGTCTTCACACGGCGGGGGAAAAAGTAGCTGTGGACACTCCAAAAGACTTTTCTCATTTAGACGCATTAATAATGCATTTGATTAAATCATTTATATCTCTGGAAGCTTTTTTGGATTTTTCGGCCTGTAAGAAGAGTGCGTGTCTCCCCCTGCAGGCGGGCAAGGTGCGCAAGCATGTGTCTGAGCAAGAGAAGGCGGAGGAGGGCCTGGGTCCGAACATCAAGTCCATCGTCACCATGCTGATGCTGATGCTGCTCATGATGTTTGCCGTCCACTGCACCTGGGTGACCAGCAACGCCTACTCCAGTCCCAGCGTGGTGCTGGCGTCGTACAACCATGACGGGTGAGAGCCTGAGCAGATGTTGCCTCACCGCGTTGCTGGATGTTTAATAACCGCTAGCAGCTGCGGGAAGACCGATTCGAACACTTTACTTGCAAATTAGCCCTTATGCATCTGCGCAGGACTGCACGGAGCTGTAGGTTCATATGGCTGAATGTATATTTCATGAAGTGTAAGGAAATAGTGACGCGTCCCTGTGAGATCTGATATGACTGTTTAACACGGTTTCTCTAGGTTACAGCAAACATCGTTGGACCTTCTCTGAATTTGTAAAAAGCTCATATATTATTCTCTCAGCGATGCTTCACAGGCCTAATTATTCTTTTAAAGCCCCCAGGAAGAAATATTGAAGGCTAAATGGTAGGCCCACAAGTTCTCATGCATAAATTTATGACGTTACAGTAGGAGCACAGACAATGGTTTAATCACGCTATTCTGAGCTACATGGCTGTCAGATTTGCTTCATCCTTTTGGATCTACGCAAACCCACACGTTCACGCATAAATACACCACCACAGAGTTAATGGAATAAATGAACCATATGGCTCATTGACTTATCTTCAGATAAATTTAATAACAGCTTCTCAGTTTATTATGGACAGATTATCTTTATCAGTTGTTGCTATTTGGAAAGCTAAATTTATTCCTTATTTATGCTTATAAAAGTCTCATTAAGATTAAAAGCACTTTCCCAAGAAGCATCTGGTCCCAAAACATTGAAATCTTCTGCAGGCATACACGGCCTATTTAGAAGTATTCATGGTGCTTGAACTTTTTCACGTTTCATCACGCTGTAAATGCAAACTTTAATGTGTCATTTGGGTTTTAATGTGACCAACACAAACTAGAGCATAAATGTGAAGTGGTAGAAAAAATTATGACGTTTTCGACATTTTCTATAAATAAAAAAATGAAAGGTGTGGTTTTATTTAATTAGCTGCAGCAATTTGGGGTCTTCATTAGTTGTCAGTTATAATCATCAAAATTAAAAGAAATAAACACTTGACATATATCAGTCTGTGTGTAATGAGTAAATATAATATACAAGTTTCACTTTTTGAATGGAATTACTGAAACAAAATTAAACTTTTTCATGATATTCCAATTGACCAGCACCTGTTTTCATGTGTTCGGGTGGCCTAGTCAAAGTCCAGACCCTAAATCAAGCTGGAAATGTTGACATAAATATTCATGTTCACAGATGCTTTCTATCTGACCTGCCTATACCTGATCTATTTTACAAAAAAACGAGCAAATAATTAAGTCTTGAGAAATGTAAAGATGGTTTTAGACACGCCCTTAACGATTTAATTTGATTTATTTCTTTTGAAGACCTTCCACTTCATCTATGGGCTGGTTGGTCTAGGTTTATCACATACAGGTTGTGCTTGCAAACACCCCATTAGGTGTTAACGCTTTAGCAACCCACTGTACAGTCCGGCTGTCTGTGTCGGGACTTTTCAGCCGCTTTCTTTTTCTCTGCCGTTAGGACCCGTAACATCCTGGACGACTTCCGGGAAGCTTATTACTGGCTGAGGCAGAACACAGACGAGCACGCTCGGGTGATGTCATGGTGGGACTACGGCTACCAGATAGCCGGCATGGCCAACAGGACCACCCTGGTGGACAACAACACGTGGAACAACAGCCACATAGCCCTGGTAAAACCTCCCCTGTTAACTTTTTTTTTTTTTTTTTTTTTTGCATAAATCTACCCAGAAAAACAAATTGCTGCTTCTTGTAGCAACTGAATCATTTGCAGCTCTTTAGTGAGTCGTTATGTAATTGCCACATTATGCATCATCACTTGTTTAAACTTGTTCTGCTGGTTTTTTTGATTTTTTTTTTTTTTTTTTTTTGCTGTGGGAAAGTAAGTCAATTCTTGTCAGATTTTCTGCCTTTGATTTATTTTTCATTCTGTAAGCTGCAGAATGCAGACAAATGTTTTTATCTCTTAGTTAGATCTTAAAGCCCTCCAGCTCTGCTTCGTCTTGTTTTTTTTTTTGTTTTGTTTTTTTTACCTGCTGCCTCTCGTCTCTGCAGCGTCTATCCACAGGAAATGTAATTACAGGGAATACATGATTGTATTTCTGTTCAATAATTCTCCTTTCTGCCCCAGCAGTATTGAAGCGTGGCGTCTTTTCAAAACAGGAAGCGCCAATTAAAGTCTGACTCCGGTTGTTGATGTTTTCAGGTGGGGAAGGCCATGTCCTCCAACGAGAGCGCGGCCTATGAGATTATGAGGTCGCTGGATGTGGATTACGTGCTGATCATCTTCGGAGGAGTGATCGGCTACTCGGGCGACGACATAAACAAGTTCCTGTGGATGGTGAGGATCGCTGAAGGGGAACACCCCAAAGACATCAGGGTGAGTGATGGATGGAAGTAACTACCTGTGAATAGAGACTCTCAGACCTCAGATGATTGAGATGAGGCAAGATGTTGGATCTAACATGTGTTATTAGACTTGAAATGAAGGAAGCTCGTTTGATCCAAACAAAAAAAACATAGGAGCAGATGCATTTACCAGCGATGTCGACTCATCTGGCTAAAAGAGTTTAGATCTGCAGTAAATTCTGCCTTCATGAACATTTATAGCGTTCAGTTTTGTTTGAAGCTGCCTCCCCCATTATGATTGTTGTTGGCAGATTGTTTTTAACTAATCTATCAATAATGAAGGGTTTAATTTATTATTGTACACGTTGTCTTCTGTTTATTCGGGACCGGGTTGTTGGAGGGAGGAGAAGCAGTCTCAGGAGGGACTCCCAGACAGCTCCTCTGGGGGAACCCGGAGACGTTCCCAGGCCGGCCCAGAGACGGTGCCTCCAGTGTGTCCTGGCCTGCCCCCTGGTGGGACATGCCAGTAACACATCCTGAGGGAGGCGTCCAGGGGGCATTGGGAACAAATGCCTGAGCCACTGCAGCTGACTCCTCTCGATGTGGAGGAGCAGCAGCTCTACTCTGAGCCCCTCCTGGATGGTCAAACACCTCACCCTATCTCTAAAGGATTTCCGCGCCGGTCCGCCTGTTGATTTCCGTCTGTTATTTTCCCCTCACTTGTAAACAAGACCTGGAGATATCGAGATATTTAAATTCTTTGAAGCAGAACCCCCTTCATTGGAGAGGGCAAGCCACCCTTTTCTGGTTTATTCAGTATCCCACTGTAAGTGTAGCAAGAACCAGTTTATGGATTTTGACTTTTGACTCAGACTTCTCTGCCATCTCCAGCTGGATACCTGGATTTTACCATTTAACCAAAATAAACCCTTAGTTTCACAAAATAAGTACCTTTTTATGTCTACATTCCTTATTTCTTTTTATAAATTCCCTTTTTTCTGTTCTTTAAATTTATTAAACTTAAAACTCATTAGTTGTGGTTACATAGCTTACATCTGGAGGAAAAATGATATTTAATTTTCTTCCCCACAGTGTTTTAACTAGATTTTAAAAATACAAAGAGTAAGCAAAAAAAACAACTGATTTTGTTGTCTTGAGTTTAAAATGAGAAATGCATAGGATCCCTTTGTTTTTTGTTTTTTATCCTTGTTTTTGCTCTGGTGTAGTTCAGTCAATAAGCTGCTCTGAACTTTTCTTTTCTATTCACTCTTCATAAATAAAATAACATTTATTTCTAGACTTCCAGGTCTTGTAGTTCCAGCCAAACAGCCTGATAAATGTGTAAATAATGTTCAAATTTTTTTTATGCCCGTTATCAATGCCTCCTCTTGTTGTTTTCCAGGAGAGTGACTACTTCACTCCTCAGGGAGAGTTCAGGGTGGACAAGGCCGGTTCACCGACTCTGCTCAACTGCCTCATGTACAAGATGTCCTATTATCGATTTGGTGAGATGCAGGTGAGGCACGGATGTCAACAAAAAGTCATTTCAACAGATCATTTCTTCACCTGCTGGGGGAAACGGGTTAAGTCTCAGGAACAATTCCCCTCCTCGGAGATTTATTTTTATTGGTGTTGTGATCCACTTCACGGTTACAAATAATGAGCTCCGGCTCCGTGGCGCAATCAAAAACTAACAAGCAGATGCCATCACCAATCAAAGGGAAAGGCGCCACTCTGTTTCAGAGTACACAGTTTCACCAGGAAATAACAGGCATCTGCCAGCACTAAAGGTGAAGCATTCCTGCCACTGAAGTTTCAAAGCAGAGCCGGCTGACAGGAAGGGATTTTAAAGGAATTGCTTCGGGGGGCATGTGGTGTTGGAGGCTGTCAGTGGAAATGTGAGGGATTGTCGAAAAGCCTTTTTTTAAAGCTGTCACAGCTTCCCGTGGCAGATTTCAGGTGGAGAGGTGGGAGATCCGCCCCGCTAGGTGCTTACATCCCTGCTGTAGAGGCGGCTCGGCCGACGAGTTCGGCTGAATGGATGCGGCTGCAGACCACAGAGAAGCTGAAGCTCAGAGCGGCTCAGAATATTGTCAAGAGAGACAACCGCCGAGGTCAGGATGAAGGGGGGGGGGGACTCTGGGGAGAGTCCAGAGAAACTGAGACATCACAAGGGAAAAAAGAAACATGGTCTTTACATTATATTCTAAACAGTATTCTTTACAAATACACAATTTGGAAAATACAGTGCCAGAACAGGACCCGAGGGTACCTAATGGTATCGATGGGTAAGAAACCTAAAGTGTATTTTTCTTTTATTGCTGCAGCATAATATCATACTGAAAAATGTATTCAGTTGTCATTTTTGAACAGAATCCATCTAAATAAATGTAATCTTTTTAAAAAACTTAAAAAAAATGTATACTAAGGATGGAAAATATCAAAATCTACTGTTGTAACATTTTGCGGTATTTATTGTTGCGATGATAGAATGGACAGCACAAAGTACTTAAATAGCAGAAATTATCCCAGCCTTTTGACGCTGCTCATGTAACACTTAAAAATTTGTGCTGTCAGTTAAACGCGTTATTAACGGCGTTAACGTAAACCCATTTTAACGCCGACAATTTTTTTGTCGCCATTAATCGCGCGTCAACACACACACACCGTTCCCTAATGTTTTTTCCCCCGCCGCGCTCTCCGGACTGTGTTTCTTTTACCCTCGGCGCTTTCCGTAGTTTCAAGAGTGCTAGAAAACTGTAGCAAAACAGACCCGCGCTCACTGTTGCCAACAGTTTCTTTTACCCTCGGACACATGCGACTTTGGGATTCTTTTTTCTAAAAGCGCTTCTAAATTTCATGAGTCACGGGTTGCGGTTTTTTTGGGCAGGTTTCTGAAAGTGAAATCGCTTATTTGGGCTCTAAAATAAGTGACGAAATAGGGGTTATTATGAGACCTGCCTGCACTAGACGCTTTGAGTGTATCCAGCTGAAATATCCCTCCGCCATAGGAAGTAAAGGCAGACAGAGCAACTCTGCACGTATTTTCTGCAGTTTACGGTGCAATAACCGGTCATAAATGAAAGTAGATTAGGTGGTGCAGATCACCATTTTAAGCAGAGATTGGTTCTGAAGATGAGTTTTTACACGTTGATAACAGAAACCCCAACCCATAAACCGTACTTTAATGCTTATTAATTTGTTGTCTCTGTATTTGACAAACCAAGGATGAATCACGTTGCCAAACAAAGTACCTGGAGTTACTAATCAGTTCCTAAACAGTTTCTTTCAAGGGTATTAAGCTCCTGGCCCAGTTGCAAGCAAAGTGTAAGACTGGAATGACCTGGAAATTTAAAACCTTTTTCCAGGCTTAAACTCTATGAATATGGATAGAAACAGCAAGCAACAATATTCAAAGAAATTATTGTTGTTGGTGTGAAAGCTCAGAATTAGATGTGTGAGAGAGAGAGAGAGTGAAGAAATGAACAAAACTTATGACTTTATTAAAATGTACAATTTTTATTAATTTGTTTATGCATAATACCATGTCTATCTTTGTTTAAGAGGCAAAAAAAATATATCGGCATGAAAATAAGTATTTATTTACACATTTGTTTACACACTGTGTAAACATCAGGGCGTCATGATTAGTCATTTAGCCATTATAGTCCAGAGTTTAACATTTGGCACCAGGATGTTTTCATTCCAATTCTGAAAAGTGCTTGAAAAATAACAATATAAAAATAGTTTTTGTACAAGCATGTATTTTATTAGTGTCATTTATTGCAAAATTGCATATTAAAATGCCCAAACAGGCTATTACACTTTCAGAAATAAAAGGATAAAATATGCGATTAATTTGCGATTAATCTCGAGTTAACTATCGACATTATGCGATTAATCGCGATTAAAATTTTTAATCGTTTGACAGCACTATTAAAAATAAATTGAAACATTAACTCATAGACAAGGAAGTCTGAACACGTTTGTCCGTTGTTTCCCTGTTTCAGTATGCAGAGCGTTGTGTGGTGCAGCTGGAAGGGGGAGCCCAGACCGCGACACAACCCAGTCACTGGGCTGTCCGTGAAGCCAATAACGGCTAGCGTTAGCTTATGTTGTCCAGGTGGTTTACAACTTCACTGACACACGTACAAGAGCTTTACAGACCTTTCTATTACCCCGTTTACACTACCCCTTTTTAACCGTGCCGAGAACGGTCCGAGCTCGGTAACCGAGAGAACTATCGAGTGTAAATGGAACGCAAACTGTACTGAACCGAGTCAGACACAACCGGACCGCGCTAAATGCAGACCAGTTCCATGTGTGTGCTCGGCCTGGTTTTTCCCTGGCTCGGTTCTCTGATAATAAAGAGCGCATGAGCAGACCACGTCATCTCCTTACAGCCAGCTGACATTTCAGACATTCATAAAAATACTAGCTTCCCTACTGTGGCACACGATTTCCAGTGATGATTCTGCTTAGCAGTGTGATGAACCTCAGCGTCTGTCGTTGTTTTCTGCGTCTGTAAATCCTTATTAGACATTCGTTTGTCTTATTCACTTACCAAAAGCCGACTCAAGTCAAGTAAATTCACCAAAAGTTGCCGTCTTTGCCTGACTCTCGCCTGATATTTCGCAAACAATTAAATATCACAATAATAATCAAGCATAACTTCCTGAATGTTACGGGCGCCGCCATTGTTATTTGCTTGATTTCCTGCTTCCATCCTAGAGAGCAGTAGTACCGCAGATCGTCACTAGGAGGCGAGGAAACCAAGGAACCGAGATAGCGTGCTGTGTAAACGGTCGTCAGAACGAGGCTCGGCTTGGTTAACTGATCCAAGCTCGGACCGAGCTCGGCATGGATCGGTTTAACAAGGGTAGTGTAAATGGGGCTTATGTTGCTCTTAAACATCTGTGTTGTACTATTAGCGTAGCACCATTACGCTCAGTCTAATTTCAGCATAATTCTGACACCTACTCGCGTAATGGACCGTTAAGGGCCTTCCACACAGGACGCGGTGTGCGCACCGCTGCGCTCTGAAACCCATTATTTTCAACACCATGCGCCGCTGCGATCAGAGTTCAACTATGCTGAACTTTGACCGCTGTGACATGTACATGCGCAGCCAATAGAAACCGGGCCATCCGACCGTCAGCCAGAAAGACCAGGAAGCAAAATGGGGGAGAATTCCCTGAACTGTATGGTACAAGTTTAAGGTCGTATCACTGTGGAAACGGAGCTCTTTAACAAGCTCCCTGGACCTGAGGGTCTCATGCATCCACAGCCTCTTCCTCCTTGCTGCACTAATTTACCTAACTAGCTTCTTAGCACGGGACAGATGCATATTTGCTGCTGACAACAAAACAAATGACTGCCTAGCTAGAGCCGAAGAGCCAGCGCAGCGTGCAGCGCTGAACCCCTGAACAACGCGGCAAGTGCAGCGCACTCCGCGTCCCGTGTGGAAGGTCCATTAGGCTGAAATGCGCTGGCGAAAACCTTGCCGGTTGGAGTTGCTGGCTAGTTAGGCTAATTTACCCCATTAAACCTCCCAGGTCTGTTCCATGTTATTCAGCCAGTTGTGTAATTGAATAAGTTGCCTTTTCAGATTAAATGTCAGTGTTTAGTCTTGCATTTTGTGAAATAAACTTCTAAATAAATGCGCCTTGTAGTCCCGTGCGACTTATGGTCCGAAAAAACGGTATTTCACTGCAACAAGTTCATTCATAAGAACAACTATGATGCAGTGGCTCCTTAACTACACAATTATTGCGTTCACTCATATTTTAAAATGTAAGCTCGGGATTTATTGATGCTCTCATGAAATCAACAGTGAAAAAATATAGTTGAAACATTAAATAGGAGAATCCCAACAAAGACCGTTCATGGGGTTTACAAGCATTAAGATTTTCTCATTTTGCAGTTTGAAGCATAAACATCATACATTGGGACAAGGTGATAAATTTACTTATTGCTAATAAAAAGGACTTTGGCCTCAATTTGTTGAGGCAATGAGTGAAAACAAAAACCACAAACGAATCTTAAGGGTTGGAAAAAAAAATTTTTTATATTTAAAAAGCACATCTTAAAAAATAGAAGCAACGTGACTGATTGACTGAGATTTCCAGTACATGTGTCTGGCACTGTGCCCCTAAGCTACTGTTTGTATTGTTTCATAATATTTGTCCTCTGGAGCTGCCAGAGAACAGGAAAAAGACGCTGTAAATGTGGCACAGAGAGGGAGAGTTGTCTAAAAACGAGAAAATAGGAGAAGAATACAATGTCGAATGTAACTGGAGCTCAGAAAATCGAGGTGGGAAGGACACAGTAACAGTAGCAGCGTCTGAAGGACGAGCCGTCAAGGGCTTTTAGAGCTGAGTAACAGACACAAGAGGTTGTTTGAGTGGCTCAAACAAAAAATGTAATGGATTTGTTGCTCGAGGGGAAACTCCACAGCGTTATCAAAGGACTGTCGAACACTATGTTTATCTTTTATAATTAAGTTTCTGCTGTTTTTTTTTTTTTTTTTTCATTTTTAATCTGTTGAGCTTTAAATTTTGCCGGGTAGCTTTGGGATGTAACTTTGTTTTCAAAGTTTTACTTGTTCCATAGAAGAAATAAGGCAGCTTTATACAAAGAATTAAGAGTTAATCCGACTCTAGCTCAATTTGTTGGTGTCTGGTAGCTTTTTGTAGACTTTAAGAGCTCCCAGTTTATACCAACACAAGTCTGATCTGGAGTGCCTACGTCAAAAAAAAGCATCGGCAGGTTAATCGTGACTTGAATAGGCATTCAAAGGAATTAAAGAGCATTGTTAAAACTGCTCTCCCTCATGGTTTGATGTCCGACCTTCAGCCAAAACGCCTGGTGATCATTTTTCAGTCAACTTGTATAAACGGAAGACATAAATCTGTTGTCCAAATG
This sequence comes from Fundulus diaphanus, assembly GCA_037039145.1. Classification (NCBI taxonomy): domain Eukaryota; kingdom Metazoa; phylum Chordata; class Actinopteri; order Cyprinodontiformes; family Fundulidae; genus Fundulus; species Fundulus diaphanus. The sequence continues at coordinate 39,346,627 of CM073135.1, forward strand.
GTTGCAGATCTATCGTGGCATTAGAAAGGTAATTTATTTTAATAATTCCATTCAAATGTGAAACTTGTATACAAATTACCTAGAACCCAAAAGAAAGTATCAATTTCTATAGTCAGGTTATGGCCTCCTCAGTCATGCGGAAGAATTGTGCAGCAACAGAAAGCCTAAAGGTATAAAACAGAGAAACTTCGCTGTACTCCATCCAGCTTTTCTGTTGTCTGCTTAAAGTTCTGCGCTCTCTTGGTGCCCTGCTGCTCAAGTGAACCGCTGAGCTACGTCTCTTCCTGGACAGAGCTAATGGGATAATGCAGTTTACAGCCATTTTTCCTCTGACTTAATTTTAAATACCATAAAGGTAGGGCTGGACAATATAGAAAAAAAGCATATTGATAAAATAGAAACCATATTGATCGATATCGATAATCATCAACAAATTCAAAACATATATTTTAAAGTACTTCTTCATTCTGAGATCATACAAGTTGCTATATATTAGAAAGTTCATATATTATTATGACCCGAGGAAAAAAATTAAAAAAATTCGTTGACAAAGTGGATTTTTAAGGCTTTTTAGCGCAAGGCTCATAAAAAATGTTGCGCCGGGTGTCACGTGACCGATGACATCATTCGTTGACAAGCGTTGATCTGTTGACATTGCAACAAGTTACTTCCTGGTTGCAAACTCGCTTTCTCAAACACAAATAGACGGATTAAACATGGCTAAAAAGTGTGTCGCGTATGGTTGGTCAAATACCAACAAGGATAATGTCTCCTTACACACATTTCCGAACCCGAAAAGTCCCGGAGGTGAGAAAATCCTCGCTGAATGGAATCGCCAAGTAGCCGGTAGCCTTTAAACATTCGTTTCAGACGCAGCGTTGCCTCACCAGTCCTGAGCGGAGTGTTTCTCCCACTCCAGCCACGACAATCCCTGAGCGGCCTGAGACCAGAGAAGCTCTCTGCTGATGTCTCCTTCTCTCCTCATCACACAGTGGGAGCAGAGAAATCTCGCTGTCATCACAGTAACCTGCTGTGAAGAGACGTGTTCTCCACACTACCTCTCAGCTCGGCCCTGCTACCCCGCAGAACCCTGAGCCGTTTAAAGCCGTGGTGGCGATAGACGATCTTAATGCCCCATTTTTTGAAAATATGGTCACTAATGCATGTATTTCCGAGTTGGTCGATCTCAGAATCAACAAGTACTTTAAGTTTTATGATGTTGCTTAACAACCTATTTTTAGATATAGAACACACAAACACTGATTTCAACTCTATTCAACCAACGTTTTACCAAAATTGCATGTTTTTAAAAAAGAGAAAAGAACGCATGAACTCTTTGAAGGGGGCGGAGCCTTTGTGAAGGAGTTTTCCTGGGTCTGCGTTTGTGATTTGTTGGGAGGATGTAATATTAACCTACATGGCTAGAATGCAAAAGGAAGGAAAACTGTTATTCTATTTAACCTTTTATTGACCTTTTTTTTTTCTATCATCAATATACGTCTATTGATCGATATATATGATTGAATTATTGTCCAGCTTTACATAAAGGTAACTAAGACTTGTTCTTGTAGTGACAGCTTCCACCCCATTAGAGGGCTGTTGTTGTGAACAAGAGGACCCTGTAGCACTTATTGCACTTAGTGCATTTGCTGATTGAACATTTTGGGCAAATCTAAAGCCTGCAGTCACCAGTCAGGGGTGATGGAGCAGATGATTGGCCAATTCCAGTCACCAGCCAATTTCCTCTGGGCATTTCTTGTCCAAAGGGATACAAATTTCAAATGGTGAATTTTTCCTTATCACAGTGAAAGTTGCATGAATGATTGAAGGTGACAAATGTATCAAGTTGTAATGTTAACACCCTGTTGAGGTGGAGGCTTATTAGAGAGGAGTGATCCAGTTACTTTTGGAGTGACATCCTTTTGTAAATTATTCTCAGTTTTCAGTCGGCACTGAATTAAATAGCTTTTCCACAGTTTTCCTGATTATTCAGTTTTGCATATAATTTCTTGATCAAAAGCTAAAGACCCTTTCTGTCTCTATTATTCTACTCTGAACAAAGGTTTAAACACAGACTGAGCTTTAATTGCCATTTTTGGCATGGAGACCATTTTATGTGGGGTTCTGCTGCAGTCAAACTTTGCTAAAGTTTCTGGAAAACAAAGGAATTTCTTGCAACTCTTGTTAAAATCCTATCTCGTTGTGAGCCTAATATTTGGCCCAATTTCATGACCAGAATGTGTGTTTATGTTCCTGTACCATGGTACGGCCTGATGAAGCCATTGTTGTTAAAGGAATTTTTTATTTGTTTATAACAGTAGTACCACTAATAACTTTATCTGTTTTTATCTCAAAGATTAAGTGTTTTAAAAATAAACAGATTCAAGCTACTCGCCTCCTGTATCAATAGATATATAATGGTGTTTGGGGTATAACGCAGAACTATGTTTGAAGTCTCCAAAAAGGTTTAAAAAAAATAAATAAAAATACACGTTTCTCTCCCCAGCTGGATTTCCGAACGCCACCCGGCTTCGACCGAACACGTAACGCTGAGATCGGCAACAAGGACATTAAGTTCAAGCATCTGGAAGAGGCGTTTACTTCAGAGCACTGGCTCGTCAGGATCTACAAGGTGAAGGAGCTGGACAACAGAGAGACACTGGACCACAAGCTCCGCAGCGTGGTCACCAAGCAGAAGTACACGTCTAAAAAGGTAAATATTTAAAATGACATCTTTCTTATAAGCGTAAGAGAAGCGATCCGTTCATCCATCAAGCTCTCTGTCCATCAAGGGCTATACCTTTGTCTTTGTCTTGTATAGATTTTTAAGCTGTTTCTCCAAACATTAAACAAAAGTTCTTTAATTTTATACATTTTAATTGTCATAATGTTTAAAAATATGTAGTTTTTTTTTTTATATGATGTCTCAAAATGATTTGATTTGGTCATTATAAATGTGTTGCATCCCTTTAATCATGCTCTCCTTCCTGTCATGGTCAAAGGTGTGAGAGGTTTCCAAACCACAGCTAAAATATCTTGACACTAGAAACCTTCGACATCCTCGCCAGAGACGGCCACATGTTTGCTGTTGGAACAGGTTAAACAATCTTGGGAGAGGAAATATTTTTGGTGCCGAGTTCCTTCTTCTTAAAAAAGCCTTTGATGCCGTGAACCATAGTTTACTCATTTCAAGGATCTCATCTTTTGGTTTCTCAGAACAATCCGTGTCTTGTTTTCAGTCATATTTAAAATATTATGAATAATGTGTCGTCAATTTAGCTAATTTCTCGCTATATTTAGCCACTTTTCAAACCTATCCAGCAACTTTTTTTCAAAAAAGCAACGAGCCAAAAATCTAGCGACTTGCTTCTGTGTTATTGGTGGCTTCCCATGAAAGAAACAATCGTTCTGGAGTCATTGTCTTAGGAGAGGCGTGAGTGCTGCTGCTGCCGCGTCGTGAAACTCACCTGTAGTCAGAGTGAAGGGTGCAGAGAGCCACCCTGATTTACAAAGCTGAATAAAATATAATATTTTTAATATAGTTTTTTTCTTCTATGAAGCTGTCACACTAAAACAATTCCCTGCATTTTCTTCACACACAGCTTCAATCCCGTGTTCACCTCGTTCACTCTGTGCCTCTAAGTGTCCTTTCATGTGCTGTGGATTCATGCAGTGTATTAAGATTCATAAATTATTTAATAAGGTTCAGTCTAGATCCAAACAACTTTATATATTAGAAGTAAATGTTAAATTTAAAAAAATTTTAGATTTTATTAGTAAACCAACATTTATTACTACAAAACACATAAAAGTACCTAAAATAGGTACCGTCAAGTACCGTTATCGATTCCCAGGTACCAGGTATCAGTGCCGTATCGGTTAAAATGTGAAAGGTACCCATCCCTACTGTCCTTTAACTTTGCTTGATTAGTCTATCAAAGTGCTCCAGATTGGTGCTTTTAAATTAAATGGTACAAAATGTTCTTCTGGGGGCCCCCCCTCTTGGGGGCTATACTTATTCCCTCACCTTTTTCACCCCTGACCCGTTTTCATGTCTGTAAGTAAGTTTATAACTAAACTGCAGGGCTATAGCAGATCAGCCTTAGATGGTGACTGTAAGGTTCCTTTCTGTAAAACCTCTTTTGCTCAAAGTTCTCTCTCTCTCTCTCTCTCTCTCTCTCTCTCTCTCTCTCTCTCTCTCTCTCTCTCTCTCTCTCTCTCTCTGTCTCTCTCTGTCTCTCTCTGTCTCTGTCTCTCTGTCTCTCTCTCTCTGTCTCTCTCTCTGTCTCTCTCTGTCTCTCTCTCTCTCTCTGTGTCTCTCTCTCTCTCTCTCTCTCTCTCTCTGTCTCTCTCTGTCTCTCTCTCTCTCTCTCTCTCTGTCTCTCTCTGTCTCTGTCTCTCTGTCTCTCTCTCTTTCTCTCTGTCTCTCTCTCTCTCTCTCTCTCTCTCTCTCTCTCTCTCTTCTCTGAACGGTACCAGACTTTGGAAATCAATCCCTGTCAATTTTCAAGTCTGTAACCAGATTCTTCATTATTTTTAAACATCCCAAATTCTGTCTGGGTCAGAACCCCTGCATTGCAATCATGTCGAACACGTTTTACTGCCATGTTTTAGTCCCTCTACTATATTTGTCTAAATAGGGTGTTAGTATCACTGTCTGCTCTTTTATCATTGCCCTGTTTACTGTGTTTTATTAGATATAAAAGCCCATCTAGGGACAAGTGCTGCAAATTGGCTCACACTATAAGCATCAAAATGCACGCATTGGACCGGCGCTATCTTACTTTGTCAATTGTGTATCTGTCCCTACAAAGGAAATGCTGATTTCACCGTCTTTTTTTCTTTCTTCTCTAAACAGACTGCCAAGAGGAAGCGAGGACACATCAAGAACAAGCTGGTCCTGAAGAAGGGCAAGAAACTCCCGAAAAAATAAAGATGGCTCTGAACTCACACGGACGTAAAGAAACCTCCAACAACCAATGAAGAAGAACACGAGGGCGGCCGGGTGCCTGGCACTTGGTCTGGAGCGCTTCTCTTTAGAGCGCCCTCATTTATCGAGGAAGCGTCATATCTGGCCCGACCAGAACCGTTGTCCGTTTTATCCTGACAACGTCTGTCTTGCTTTTTTTTTTTTTTTGTTCCTTTTTTCTACTTTTTACTTGAATGTGGTGAGGCATAGGGCTGCTCTAATTGATTAAATGATAATTTTTTTGTTTTGTTTTTTGTGTGTGTGTTGGGGGGTTGTTAATGACCGGATTATCGGTCAGGAGACCGGGCGATCCGCAGGATGATGAGGAACGTTTGCACCAAAGACATATCGACCTTGCTCCGTGGCACATGGAAATTCATTGCTAAGGGCGAGGGAATGCCGGAGTTGAAGCTGAGGACTTTGTTCCTGACGCGTGTACAGAGGACAGTATGCGGTATGGAGGAACGTTACCGTCTACGCACAGCACATCTGTAATATTAACCTTTTTACCATCCTCATCTCCTTAACATCTCCCTGGCTCTTTGACCTTTTGATTCCAACAGATTCTATAACCAATTGGCCTAATATGTAAATATCTTCTGTAAAGACAAAAAAAGCTCTAAAATTATGGTAATATATTGGATCATTGTGATTTTTAAGTGCGCCGTTCTTGTTTTTTTTTTTTTTTTTTTTTTTTTTTTTATATGACAGCAAATAGAACAGTGAATGCAATAATTATACACAGCGGGGCTTCAAGATGTCGTTGAAAGAATGAATTTGAATGTGAATTTTTTTACATCTCTCCCCTTCTTTTCCACAAATTGCATTGACTGTACATTTTTGCTGCTAGGGTTTTTAAGACAGAAGCAAACTGTAAAAAAAAAACAAAAAACAAATTAAGCCTACAGGGGGAGCTCTTGATTGAGCAAAGCCTAGTTTTACCTTGTGTTTAAGTCTTCGTTTTTGTTCGGGGGTTTTTTGGCTCATTGTGCTTCTGCTGCTTGACCACATATGGTGATAGTTTTTTGTTTTTAAAATCTGGAAATCAACAGAAATGTGAAGGAGGTTTCAGGTGTAGACTCAGTCAAGATTGCTGTCAGGAAGAACATCGAACATACCAGGAAGGATAAAAGATTAACAGATGCCAGGAGCTGTGTCCTAATACTATACTGCTACTAATTGCTGTTGAGATTGATGACTATCGTTTGTGCAAAAAACAGGTAACTGATCCAGCTGGTGGTTTTTCGGCAAAAGAAATATAGAACAAAATATAACCATTGTCCAACAGGGACATTTTTTTTAACTTGCACAAGAAAAATGTAGCTTTTGTGCATGTAAACAGAAATTTGAGGCTTAACTTGAAAGAGTGCATAAATCATCGTTGAACATTTGCTCTTAAACTGTGTTAAGGCCTGTAGCTCACAATAAAACCCAGAATTATTCATTGCGTTGGCAGGTAAAATAATTTATGTAGTTAAACAATGACGTTTGTTTCCAAAAGGCCTTTCTTAAAAAAATATAAAATGTAGAAGTAGGATAAATTTTGGCAAAATGTCCTTGTTTTACATGTTCTTCAATATTTATAAAAAAAAAAAAAATTCATATTAGCAAGCCATGACATGATTGTTGCAAGTCTCACTTTTCTCCACATAAGCCCGCCGTGTTTTGCTCCTGACTCTGAATGTAATTCCAACATGTTGGATTGCCCCTAAAAATAAAAAAAATAAAAAACTCAAGCTAATGCTACTCATGTGGCAGATGCAAGTAAAATTAAAAAAAGCTGATACACAAATCGCTACGTCAAACCCTTGCGTTCATTTGACTCGGACACATAAAGACAAAAAAGCTACAGGAGGAACATTTAGATCTGTCAACATTAGCAATGATTTTGTGTTGACAGTCGACACTTAAAAAGTAAAAAGCGCGGTTAAAAAAAGAAGTACCTGATGAACTTTATGGTCAACTGAGTGGTTTGGCTTTTGACCCCCCTGGTAAAAGCGTCTGTCCCAGCCTTCACATAAACTTCCTCTTCTCTCAGCTACACTCTTGTTTCAGCTTCCTGGGACGAAAAAAAGTTTCCAACAGAGAAACAATTGTTGGCTGGGGATAAAAATGCTCTTCACTGGTTTACTTGCTGGGCTCTCACCTACGTTTCCTACATAGGTGCCCTTTGTAGGCAAAGTTATTTCAGTGCCACGCGTCCGTTCCCCCGTGTGTCACACACATCCCTACCCCCCCTGTTAGCTTTGGATGGGCCGTGTCTTCATAGGTGGGCGGTTGTGCCATACCGATGCCATTTTTGGGATATTGTTTTATAAACTTTACATAAGGGGAATCTGTACACTGGATTTTATTTAGGGGTGTTGGAGTAAAAGGAGGGTGAATGCAAAAGCACAACATACCTTTTTTTTTTTTTTGGATAAAAACATTTTAAAAGTGTCACTTCCTGCCACCTCAGATACGCACTACTTTGTGTTGGTGATATAAAATCCCATTAAAATACTTGTTTTTGCATTGTGGGCAGCAAATACTTGTTGATTTAAAAATGTTTCCTTTAATCAGTTTGAAAAGGCTTCAGCCGGAGTGTGCCGTTTGGGTTTGGGACACAGCTCTGCATCTCGCGTTGAAAGGACACTGCACTGTTTTCTCATGTTGACAAAAACTGAACGGAGGTTGTTGTTTTTTTATGCACGCTTTGGGGACTTTTTTTTCTGTTTCCTATCAAACCAGAGACACTTTAAAGACGACATACAGATGCATTGGTTTTGTCACATCACACAGGTTTTCTTACGATCAGTTTGTTTTCTTTGAAATGCGTCTGAATCGCTTTGTTGTTCTTGATTTTTCTGACTGTCACTGTCGGAGGCTTCAGGCTGCTGGAACAGTGACATTTTGACGTGTCGTTGCACTCCGCCTAAAACTGCACCGTGTCCTTTGGATTCTCATTAGCAAGGAGAAGACAAAGTTCATATTAAGCCTTAACGTGATGTACTTTTACTTTTCCTCATTGTGTGATTTTTTTTTTTTTCTCTCCCTTAAATCTGATTAAAAATGTTGTTGTTTTTTGGGCTATGTCCAGTTTTTCCTGAACACTTTTTGTTCAATGCAGTCTCCAACTTGTCCCTGCTCACCTTCAGATTTTACATTTTGTTCAGTTGTGCCACCTCTAAATATACTCCTAAACAAAATTGGCCTTGTTTGTGTCTGATGTGTGTGTAATAGTTTTTTTGTCCTCTGGAGGCTTAATTTTAAAGCCAGGTGAGTGCAAACTGAACCACTTGATGGCAGCATTCACCTGTGACTGCAGATCTGCATGAAGGATGACTTCATGCTCAGCTGGTGTCTTTGGGAAGCTTGCTGAGAGGTTTCCCAGGGTAATCAGATTCCTGATGCGAAGTGAGGAAGGCATCTGAGATGAATCGGTGAACATTTAAAGGAGCCATGACTGGATGTTTTTTTTTTTAAGGAACAGATCTCAGGTTTTCCTACTCAGCCTGAAAAAGTATTTTCCAGATCTGAATAAGTATGGAAGAATATTTTATACAGAGAAACACTACTTTTAGGCGTCCTTGCCCTTTTATCTTTAACTCGCATCCATTCATTAATTTGTCATTCATCTTTCCATCAGTTTCTTTCATCTGTCAGTTTCTAATATTGGTCCATCCGTCCTTCTTTCCTGTCTGTTTTCAACTGTAAACTTTTATATTAGACTCATAAATACCTTTTGTTTCGACATGAAAAATGTGCCTCATACGTTTTATCATATATTTTATTCCTCTCACGTCTAGTTTTCTTTTAGCCTAACAGCACCAAGCCTGGATGCTGTTATTTAGCAAACATCTTTTTTTAATCTTCAGGGATTCAGTTGAAAGCGTGGAAAATAGCTGGCATTTGTGGCTCTGCTGCATGTTTCAGGCGTCTCTGCTCTAAAGCCTGATTTAAAGGAGCCGTGCAGCTCCACAGTCTCCGCCAGGTTCTGTTAATGACCTTGTGAAATCAGCTGGGCTCAATCATGCAGAACCGGAGGCAGAGAAATTCAGCTGCAAGTAAAAAATCCCAAGGTTTATGTTCAGCAGGTATGGGTTATAATATCTGTTTCTGTGTTGGGGCTCTGCCTAAATGGACAACCTATTTTCAACGGATAAAATAAACTAGCTTTACTAGAACCTGACAGCCACTGTCCGCATCCATCATTTCAGGCTTTGATCAGTCAAAGATAAGATGTCCTACTGATTTTTATGCGAGGATGTCGTAACCGTTTGTTTTTCATCAGCATCAGAGCTGCTGCTGGGTGACGTGCGAAACACCAGACGTCTCGTTACAACCCACTGGCCTGCTGTGAAGCTCTGCCTCCGCTGTAGCTGTTACTTTGACGTGCAGAAGAGCTGCAGGGACAAGTTCCCCTCCTGATGCCTGCAGCTCAGAAGATGTTGCATGTCCGTGAAACCCTGGATCTCCCATCTATCGGTCCAGGGCCCGTCAGGTAAGAGTAGATTGATTACTACCAGGCGTCCCACAGTGCAGTAGCATCACTGTTGAGAATTAAGCACAGAGACGTGTACCTAACGTTTCCGTCTGTATAACTTTTGATCTCAAAAACCTTAATTCTGAACTGATGCTGGAATTATAACCCACAGAGATGAGCAGTCAATTAGTTTGAACTAGATCAAGAAATGTACAGTGCTGTGCAAAACCTTTTTTATACCCTTGAAAGCATTTAGTCACAAACTTAAATGCATTTAAGTGGGGTTTACATCCTAGCTCAACGTGGTGTGAAGTGGAAGGAAAATAAGTAGTTTTATACATATTAGCAAAAAATAAAAATGATAAATGCTACGTTTGCATTAAGCCCTCATGAACCAATATTTACTGGAGTCATTTAACCATATTGGTCAACATGGATTAGATTATCCGTTGTCAGAGAGGGTAGGACTTTCAACCCCTTGGCGGGTATAAATTTCACCAAGGTCCGTACAAAACGTCCCACAGTTGATGGCTTCAGTTTGTACTGGACCAGAACCACGGAGGTGTGAAGTTACAAACACCTGGTGAACAGTCTATAACAGCCTCCAACAGGTTTTCAGACCAGCTGCCCTGTGCATGCTGAGGAAAAGCGTCCCCACAGCTCGATGCTGCCAACTCTACTTCACCATGGTGTGTTCAGGGTGCCGAGTTTACGGCATGTAGCGTCATCACATTGGCTAAAACATCCAGTTCTTCCACATTTGTCCCTACCTGGCATGTAACAAACTGCAGAAAGGGCTTCCTTTCGTTTTTCTCGCCCTTCTTCCATCAAGGTTAGATGGGTGGAATGTCTGACTGATGGTTGTCCTGTCTTCCACCAGAGCAGTGGGTCTCTGCAGCTTCCCCAGAGTCACCGTTTGGGACTTATTCAAAGCTTTCTTCCTGATCCATCTGCTGTGTCCCTTAGTCTTCATTAAGCTGTGTATCAATGTTCACCAGCAAATGTCTCAGGCCTCCACAGCTGGATTTATGAGCTTAAATCCCACACAGATGGCCTCTAATTAGTATGCGACATCTGAAGGTAATTAGTGGCACTGGAGTTGATTTAGGGGCATCTTTGATACAGATATGTGAAAACTTTTCCGACTTAATTCGTTTTTTAAATGTTCCTTCCCCTTCACATATAGTCAATCACAGAAAAATCCTAATGAAATAAAACAATTATGACAAAATATATGGAAAGATGCATTCAGGATACTTTTCCAGTGGATACGTTTTTGATGTGAGGCGTTGGTAATAAACCAGCATTTCAGTGCCAATTATCCAGGGGTGCCCCACAGTTCGTGTTTAAATTCCCAACTTTTCCAGGCTAACTTTTTCCGGATATTTAGCTTGTTTAATATTTAAGAATGACCTCTAAAGTTCACCGTGAATTTATGGCAGGTATTTCTACAGCGGAAGACAGGAATAAGGGTTTGAGCTGAGATATTGGTAAAGAAAGGAGAAAAGTTACAGACGCAACTTTTAGACAAGGGGTTGGAAAAGACGTTCTTCCATGGTTTTCCACACCTGAAAATGACTAAAATCTAATTCCAGACCATCTAATGCAGAAATGATGGTGGTGTAAAGATTTGTGAAATTAACAAAACCAAACTTTCAGGATAGCAGGGAACAACTGACTGAAATTGTTGTCAGGCCAAAGAAGTAGAGAGGGAGCAAAAAAAATAAATCATCCAAATGTTTAAATCCTTAGTTTTATTTTATAAAACCTGGACGTTAGCCACATAGTTTGTCTGCTGAGAGTAGTATGAACCAGTCCATATCCTCCTCCTCCCCGACCAGTGGGCTGCACCAGTCCCCTGTGGTTGTTGTTCTGGTAGACGGTCCTCTCATCTTCAGAGGCAGCCTTCCAGCGAAGCAGCGCCACGTAAGGATCAGCGCTGTGTTGCTGCAAAGCGCCTCATCCATATTAATCAACATGGGCAACCTAAAGAGAAGCATGAAGGGGAGCAGGCGAAGGCTGCCGCTGCTGCCTAATTACACCAGTGTCATCTTGGGGTTACAGACACAAAACAGACGGAGCGGACCCAGGAGCTTTGAGCCACAAACAAACCAGAAAACGTTTGTAGCAACATGAGAGGTAGTAATGAAAATATTCTGTTTGGCAGCTGTTTTTCCACTGAGTGAGACGATATAAATCAAGTTATCCAAAAAAAAAAAAAAAACAATTATGGTGACGAGTATTAAAATGTGCCGGGATACATTCAGAGTGCAGACGAAAACAAACGGGACCGTCCAAGTAGGTTGCTCTAAAATACTGTGTATTAATATATAGTAGTTTAAATCACTTCTAATCTGGTTATAGACGTTTATTTCTGTAAAGCCACTGTGACGTATAAAATAGTTGATTTCTCTCTGGTAAAAGTGCTTCGTTAACAAAGTCATTTACAGCTACAGTATGGTGTGTTACAGGAGACTCGATCTGTCCTAAAGCTTCAACACTGATGAGCAGTCGAACTAACACAAGTGCTAAATGTCGTCACCGTGGGAAGGAGGGAAATAAAAGGCCTTAGCAAAGTGAAAAATAGAAATATTCTACTTTAACGTGTGGGACTATAAAAGTGTTCGTCCGTCCCGAGGGTCTCTGAGCTTGCTCTGTTGCTTCTGACTGAGGAAATCCCTTTGGCACCTCGCTTGCTTCGTTTGCCTCCACTGTCTATGAAGCCGAAGGTCCGTGGAGGACGGCGCTGCGCTGCTTGGAGCCCCGGCCCGGATGTCTGGAGTTTTTATCCACATGAGGCGCGTTGTTCCGGTGTCAGGTCGACTTCCACAGCGGGTTGTTGTAGATCCAGCCCTCTCCCTGCACAGAACAGGGCTCCTTTCAGGACGTCAACAATGAAAACCAGATGTTTACACACTGTTAACAGACAAAGAACTCCTTTTTTTTAAATTGATGTAACCTTTCCTCTTAGAATTTTGGTAAATTCGGATCAAACGTTTAGCTTCTCACAATAGTTTGCAGTAATTTTGGCTCATTCCTCTTGAGAGAACTGGGCTGAGTTTGTGGAGACTGAGGTCAGGGGCTTTGTGATGGCCGCTTAAGAACCCAGACGTTGTTGTCCGTAAGTAATTTGGTGGCCCGCTGAGGGTCGTTGTCCATTTTAAAAGACTAATTTGTGTCTGTGGGATGTTGCTTCCATATTTTCACATAAGCCTTCTTTCCTCCCTATGCAAACCAGTCTGTACTGCCACCTCTATACTCTACAATCAAATTGTGTTCTTAGGCTTCAACCTTCACCCCTTTCTTATATTTTAATTTCATCAGACCACAAGAGACCTTTGCTTCCCCAAGGTCACTCAGGGACGAAGAAGCCATAATTGCAAATGGATTCAAAGACCTTAACTGTGGAGACGTGTCCTGTCTGGTGAAATTCAAGTGTTTGGCCAGAATGACCAATTTTTACATATGGGTGAAATTTTCCGACCTAAGACCTCCATCACAGCCGTGAAATACGAGGGTTAGCATCATGTTATATGGGTGTTTTTGTCAGGAAAGATTAAATTAAAGGATCAGATCAGATAAGATTCAAGAAGACACGAACGGCTAATTTCAGTGGGTGTGGCCCAGTTACAGCAGATTGCTAATGTGTGAGGAAGGCATTAAAAAGCGTGACACGTCCCCATTAAAGGGAGTCATTTCTCTCCACCATTGCCACATGCTTACTCATGAGCATAAGATCATTTTAATTAATTGGGTTCTACAGTATATAACTGGATCCTATTTTAATGTTTCATAAAGTGCTATGAACTGGGGTAGTAAAACCAACCTGAATGGACTTATTAGTGGACTTCTCCAAACTGTTCAGAATGCTTTAAATTTGCCGACCCTCAACACTCTAGGTGTCGTCCACATGTATCTGTACCTCTTTAGTAAAATATTTTGGTTTCCAGGGTTTGTTATCCGCTGCCCGCTTCCTCTCCTCCACCCTCTGGCTCTCCTCCAGCCTGTGTTTGTGCGCAGTGGCTTCGTCGATGTTCCCTTCCTTCAGAGACTTGGTGACATGCTGCCACAACCGCCTGCGAACCAACATGAAACAGAACAGCGTTATGGACTCTGACCCAACTGCAGCAAAACTTTCTGGCTCAGCAACAAACAGTGAAGCTGAACTGCAGAGAACATCTACTTGTTAGACATCTGAAGGCCGTGTCTCGGGCTCCTCTCTGCATGACTCCATTACACTTGTTAGCCATTCTGGGCCAGCCTGGTGAAAATCTCGTACTGTAACTGTACAGAGAGAAGACCCTGTTCCCTTTTGGGCTCATTAAATGATTCACTCAGGTCGACTGATAACAGCTTTCCTCCTCTCCCTGCTCATCTCACGTCACACGTAAATGCCATCATATGTTCCCATATCCTGATTTTTAGCAGTATACAGACTGTCTATGGTTTACAGGGCCTTTATAAAGTATTAATACCGCTTGAAGTTTCGTCTTATGATCCTAAATTTCAATCTAGCAAAAAAATCCTAGAGTGTTTAGTTCCCTTTAATAATATCAAGTTCAACTAAGGTTACCTGGTTGCTAATAGTGTGTATTTTCATGTTGGCATTAATCAGGATGTTCTGTGAAGGCCTCAGATAGAGAAGATGAGACCAAGGAACACAACTGACAGGTCAGGGGAGACGTGGAGACGCTTTAACAACAGTTAGGTTTATAAAAAAACATCCCAAGCTTTGAATGGAGCTCTGTTCAGTCGCTCATCTGAAGACAGAGTATGGCACAACTACAGACCTATCAACATATGGCATTAGAGAAAACATCAAGAGGCTGATGGGAGCTTATTAACTATTAATTGTCCAAATGCAAAGATGACAAGAAGAAAACAAGCCGTGTGGGCGGAGAGAAGGCATACATGTGGAAGAAAAAGCTCAAGTCCCATGAGAAACTACATGTTGAGGGATGCTTGTAGAGTGTATCACCCTGAGAACACCATCCCGACTGAAGCAAAGTGGTGTAAGCATCATGCTGTGGGGATGCTTTTCTTCTGCAGGGAGGGACTCGACGGGAAGTTGATCAGAGGACAATCCAGGGAGAAAATCTGTTCGATGCTGCAAAAGACTCCAGACTGGGGCGGAGTTTCATGTGTTGGGTCCAAACTTTGAGAATTTGAAGATTTCAGTCTGTACATGTGCAGAGACGGGAGCCAGAAGATGTGTGGCTTTAGGTAGTGACAGTTATAAAGTGTTGGCCCATGGGGGGGCTGAAGACAAAGCACCCGGCACACTTTTTTGGGAAATATCTTGCAAACCACGCATCGCCCTGCCTCCACTTTTGAACTACCAAAGTATTCTACCCCACACCATCCCAATAACATCGATTCAAGGTCGTAGTTGTAACGTGACAGAAATGAGGAAAAAGTTTAAGTATGCAAAAATACTAGGCAAGGCAAATTTATTTATATAGCACATTTCAGTACAGAGACAATGCAAAGTGCTTTACATGATTAAAATATAGGAAAATAAAACAGAATAAAAGCAAGCAGGAATAAAATGCAGAAACAAAATAGAACACGGGAAAATAAAAAATGAAACTATATAACTCATAAGTTTCAGTGAGTGGTGGTTTGTTTTCACCTGGACTCCGTCCTGCCCTGCCTCTCCACGGGCCGCAGCTTCTTCCTGGTGACGGGAAGTTTGGACGTGTCGATCACTTTGGTTTCCCCGCTGCTGTAGGTGAACTCCAGCGTGCCGTTCCACTCGCCCTGCGCTTTGCACACGATGGTGCTGGTCGGGTTGTGCTTCACCTCCGCTGTCACCCTGTAGGTTAAAGAGGAAAAGAATTATTCTGAACCTTTTCATTAGATTTTCCATTAGGTTTCAGAAAACGGGAAATTACCAGGAGCAATAATTTAGTTGGAGGTTGAAAGATTTTCTCCTTGTTTTGAGCTCAATTCTAATGTTTAAGCTGACTTATGAATTGTTTAGGCATTAAAACCTTTTAAATTCAAGTAGTGTTTCTGCTGAGACGATATTTATGTACACATTTTTTCCCTTACTGTAATTAAATCAGTCTAAGCTTTTAGTATAGAACTGGTTTAGTTAACAAGGACTTAAATAGTATTGCAGCAAATGCCCCAGAGTAAGCCCAAAGGCTATTTTTTCCATCTGTAGTCCCTTAAAAGGTGAATTAGAAATACACTAAATGTTCTGCCAGAATAACAGGCAAGATACATTTTTAAAATGTTCTAGAAATTTAGAAGTTTACATAAATAATAAAGCGAGTCAGGTATGCAGAGCACCTTTGCTTTCACTGTTTTTTTTTAATAGTTCTGCCTACAAATGTTCTGCAGGGCTGAAATCAGGAATGGGCCGCTCAAAACGTTCATGCATTTGGATCATTGTCCTTTTGAAAAGACTCCTGTTTGCCGAAGCTTTAACTTCCCCGCTGATATCTTCAGATGTGGCTTCAGTGTTTTCATATACCATTATTTCTTCATGATGGCATCATTTTTTTGTGCAGAGCACCTGTCTGTCCTGCAGAAAAACACCCCCACAACATGATGCTACCACCCCTGTACGTCCCAGGAGGGGTATTCTTAGGCTACAAACTTCCCCTCCTAATATTGCAATGCTCATTATAGCCAAACACCACAACTTTGGCTCCATCAGACTACGGGGCACGTCTCTATAAATTAAGGTATTTTGCACCTGACAGCATTCGCAATCTGTAATCTGGCTTTTTATGTTGCTTTAGGAGAAAGAGCTCCTTCCTTACCCAGTGACCTTTCAGCCCGTGTTGGTACAGGACATGTTTCACTGCGGATAAAGACTCTTTCTAGCTTCAACCAGAATCTTTTGACAAGGTCTTTTGCTTTTGTTCACACATTTCACACTAAAACCCATTCCCCCCTGGGTCACAGAACCCGTCTCACTCCTTAACAATTTGAGACCTGTGAAAGTCTGCTAATCTCTTTCTAATATTTTGGCAAATTTTCCATGATGTTACACAAACGTTTAACCTGTCAGAAGCTACAGCAGCCTTTATCTCTAGACTTTCCAAAATTGTTTATTAAAGGCTTCGCGATCTTGGTCCCTTACTGCTTTTACTGTCATATATTCTGGCAGCTAACAATTAGAAATGAATTTGGTAATCCTAACTGACCTAAAACAGGAACCGTTAAGTTTGATGCTTTCTAGTAAATACCTGGTTTCCCTCTCAGTGTTTAATAGTGTTATTTTCTTAGAGTTGTAAATTTTCATTAACAAAATTACATTAGAAAACTCGTATGTTGGATGTTTCTAATGAATTTTAATTCACTTGTGGGGGGGGGAAGAAACGGCTGCTCTGTAACCTCTTAAATGAAAGGAAAAAAAAAAACATTTCATTGTAGAAAATTAAAGTAAAACCTGAACAATGGAGAATCAGCAGAGGGAAATACGCTCTATTCATGCTGCTGCTGTCAGTCCGCAACCTCTATTACAACAGAGGTTGATGGGCATAAATTAAAAAGTCAGGCAGCCTCACAAAGGAATAATCTTCCTCAGTGTGTGGAGCTTTTATGAATGTCAGAGATAAGACGCAGCAGGATGGAGTCCTTTCTCGCAGTGAGATGGACGTAAAAAAGCTGTCGGAGATGATTTTTTCCAACAACAAAAAAAGGCTCACCTGTGCACCTTCCCTCCATAGAAAGGCTTTGTGTGAAAGGTCACCGTGGCTGAGTAGCCGCTCTTGATGCAGTTGATGGAGACTTTGCCTCCGAGCTCCACCCAGGGGACGGTGAGGATGGAGCGGGCGTAGGCGCAGGGCAGAGTGAAGATGTACTCCTCGTCGTGCTCCAGGAGACACAGGACTCCTGGGAGGAAGAGGAGGAGAAATATGCATGTTAGCAATTAGACTCGGTAAGCGTCTCGTGAGAGGAGGCGGTTTGAGTGATAGCAGCTTCATTGTTATTGTTAAAAGGTCCAGTCTGAAGAATAACTTTTTTCAATCAAGACAAATCTTTTATTTCTCTATTACTAAATGCACAGAAAATAAAGAATGCTTCATGAACTTCACATTTTGTGTAACATCCATAATCAGCATCATGGTGCACCCTGCAAAATGTAATTCTTCTAAAACTTGTTCACATTTTGTCGCATCAAAAGAGACTTCAAGGAGCTCTGTAGAGATGTTATGTTGCACACCAAGAACTGAAAGGAAGATTATAACAAGGTTTTTAAAATTATGCAAATAAAGATCTGAAAAGTGTGGCACACATTTCTAATCTTCGCCCAGGGGTCTGACACCCCAAAATAAAATCCACTGCAACCCATTTAGATTGAAAATGGCCTGTTCACCATATACAGTCCATCTGTGTGTCATTTAATCTCAGTATAAATCCAGTTTGTCTGCGATGGCCTCAGAGGTTTGTTGGGAAACAAAAATAGGGAGCAAACAGCATCATGAGGCCCAACAGTCACCCCAGCTCAGTCGGGGATAAATCTGTAGGTTAAAGCGGGGTTAGGTTATAAAACATCCCTCAGAGCTCTGATCAATCCAGCATCACAAACATGGACGAGCACAAACCGCACACCTAGCAGGACATGAAAGCAGGAAAGAAAATTATTAATCAAACAACCCAAAGGCCCACGGTGGCTCATGAGGAGCTGCAGAGAAGCACAGCTTAGGTTGGATAATTTGGTGACAACGGTTAATTGTTCGCCCCGCAATGTGGCTTTTATGGAAGAATTGAAAGAAGAACCCCATAAGTGAAATTTCTCGTTCACCACAAGGAACCTAGATAATTGTTAAACAACATAAGATGAAGTGAAAATATAAGAGATAAAGCAAACATGGTACAGAAAGTTTAGATCTGAACGAAACTGAACATTTGTGTCTATATGCAAAAGGCTAACTCTAGGGGGAAACCAATGCTACACCAGCCCCCTGTCAAACATGGTGTGGGGAGCATTATTCCTGTCATTTCTGGCTGGCTGGAGAGAGGATGGCTGGAGCTAAATAAAGGACAATCCTGGGTGAAAGCCTCTTAAAGTCTGTAAAAGGCTTCAGATCCATGCTGGAAAATGACCCCAAACCCACAGCCAGAGCTACAATGGAATGACTTGAATCTGAGCATAGAATGGCCTAGTCCAAGTCCAGACCTAAATGCAAGTGAGAATCTGTGGCAAGACTTGATAATAGATGCTTACAAACCCTCTCCATCCAATCTGACTTAGACTGAGCTCAGACATGGTACTTCAGGAGGAGATTTAATCAGTGTAGGTCTGTATTAACGCCTCACCCTGGCCGTCGTTGGGCTTTCCCATAGAAAAGGCCATGATCCATCCTCTCAACACATGTGACTTGGGCATCTTATTCTGCAATAAACAAGCTGTCTTTGCCTTATGAATAGTGTTCTGTTCTTGCATGCTTACAGGAGACCACTTGTGAGGCTGGATTTCGCTGCAGGAGGGAAAAACCTGCATGTGGCGCCACTGTGAGCAGGAAACAACAGCGGGGATTTGTTAGAGATAAAACTATTCAGTGTTAACAACAGCCTCAAGCTATGGGATTAAAAATACATGAGAGGGGCTTCTGTAGACAAAATGTATTGAAAACAAATTTCCAACCAGTGCACCTGGTAATTTTCGGAGGAATGTTTTGTTTAAGCCACTTAAATCTGAATTATGAGGTAAAAAAATCAGGTCCCTAGATGAGCTGCTTTTCCTGTTTATCCTAAAGACTGCTCATCTGCTAAGGATGGATTTTTGTTCCCATCTTTTTTTCTTCCGTCCTCCACTTATCCCTTAAATCTTATAAGTACAAGCCATGGTCAGGTACAAGGACTGGCTAAAAAAGGAGAAAGCAGCAGAGTTTAAGGAGCCCTTCTTGTTTCACGGCTCTGCTTCTGAATTTCACTGGATCTGAACTCAAAGTCTTGTTCCAGTCTTAATGTTTCCCAATTTTGGTTTTGATCTTGCAAATCTAATGTTTTCAAAGCTTCAGTGATGCTGTCTTTTGCATTTCTTGTTTCCTTTTTAATCTAATAACATATTTGATACAAAGTATTACATTTTTACATCGACTTAGAAAAGTCTCACTTTCGGTCCAGTTTGTTAAACGACGTTCTACTGATCTTTTAGGCTCGAAATTGCTTCTACACAAACTAAATTTGGATCTTCTAGCAGCCTCTCGCAAAGACAATGTTCTCTTATTATTCATTTCCTTTCCCACCTTTACATACTTATATATTAATTGGTGTGGACAGATCATTTTTGGACAGATGGGCAAAAGAACGGGACTGAAATGAGTGGAATGGCTGTCAAACTTGAAAGGAAATAAATTTTTTTGGGCTGCATGATTTCAGTAAAACATGAAAGAGTTGATTTTTACTGAATATGCTGATAATACTGATTATGACTAATCCATCGTCTCCAAGTCTTTTCTTATTTCTTCCTCACAACGTCTCCACTGCTCTCTGTGAGCTTTAATATCACTGCCACAAAACATATTCCCAAGTTAAAGCATCAAGGGCAATGACAGCCCATCCAAGAAGCCAAATATATCATTTAAATGCAGAATTTGCATAAATGGTACTTGAACTGTAATATGCTAGCAAATATTGCATCAACTGCCAATGTGATATTCAAACACAATCCGACATATTGTGTGCATCTCTAAGACATCCAATGGTGGTTCTAACTGTGAAGAAATGAATGTATTTTGTGAATACATCAAATCCTTCAAATTTAGGAAGTATGTGTGCCATTTATGATCCACCTGTATAATCTGATTGAATTTGACTTTGGAAAGGGCCTTGAGATGACATGTTTCATGAATTTGCGCTATATAAATAAAATTGAATTGAATTTATGATCCTCCTCCGGTGTTTTGCTTAAAACCTCTCGACAACTTTATTTCTGTTGTCGAGAGGTTCTGCAATTGGTTTTACATTGTGTGATCAGAATGATGGTACCTAAATACTAATTTATGCCACACTATTCAGATTTTTATTCGTTAAAAAAACGAGGGGGAAAAAATATATAGTTTTCCTTCCACTTGATAATCATGTGGTACTTTGTATGGGTTCATCACTTAAAATCCCAATGAAATACATTAAAGGAGCTATAAGTAATAACACCTAGAGTTTCAAATCAGAACAACACATACACAACGCCTACCACACACTGACATTTCATCAATGGTCCTGCTGCTGTGAAACCCCACTGAATTTTTACTTCCACAGTAAAATATGATGTATTCTGTTCTATTTCTGGTCCACTCCTCTTTCTGGCTTCCATATTTGCAGGCTGCTGCTCTTTTGCCAAAATAAAACACCAAATGCTGCGCTCTGCTTTGGGAACGCTGGGAACTCTCATATGATTGGCTCAGGAACCAGGAAGTAACCACTGGCTACACTCTGAACCGAAGTAGTTCCGGACCGTACCTCTAGGTTTGAAAGGAGAAAAATGTGACTGGGGCTCCAGCCGAATACCCTTAATATTGGCTCCTAGCTCCTGTTCTTTGACCTATCACGGGGTCAACAGTAAGAACTCTATCATGGGGAGGAAAGGAGCCTCAGACTGCTGTGCTGGATTCGGACAGCCTTTAAGTCCGACGTCATTACGTGACAGAAACACACATGGACGATGCGAGTCAAATTCAGGCCTAAAGCCTTCTGAAAATTAACTACAAAGTGCGCGCTCTCTTGTCTCTGGACATTTTTGTTGATTCACGTGAGGGGGCTGTGCTTATACGTCATGAGACGCAAAGAACTGTGGGATACCTCAAGGGTTCTTAACGCCGGTAAGAGACGTTGCGGTGTTCCTAGACAAAACTAGCTGCCGGAGGGAATATACAGGCTACTAAAAAAAACTCGGCTGTAAATACAAAGTCTGTTGTCTGTGTGTCATGTTATTTGTGTACATCCTAAGCCGGTGTCTGCCTCAAAGCTAAAATCATGGTGACAATAAAAGATTCTTGATTCCTTTCCTTCCTTACTGACATCACTATTTGTACAGCACTTATCATGGTGCTGACGCACTTCCGCGTTGGCTAAAGAGTCCTTAAGGGTACGGATTGAGACTAAGACATTGTTGATGGAGAGGGCCGATTGTCTATAGGGAATGTTACTTGCCTACATCGGGTGACAAGTAAGACTGATTTTGGTTAATTGTACAGTAAATTTCTTACTTATTGCTCTTTTAAGGTTTGTGTTTGTAACTTGACAGAATAGAAAAAGTTAAACTGTATGGACACTTTTGCAAGACATTGTTGCTCCAAATCCATATAAATATTTCCCTTTCATATTGATCTTTTTGATACCCAAGGTTCAGTATTATCCACATCTGATTAAAGCAGCTGCTGTAAAAACCCCTGCTTTACTCCTACTGACTCACTGTCCATCAGTGACACCAAGAAGAAGAAAAAAAATTGTATCAGAAGCTGCTGCAAAACAAACAGCGGTCAATATGAGGTGAATGTCACCATGTTCTCAAACTGCAACAGCGATGATTCACCGGCTGCCAACAGATGTCCTCAGGTCTGACTGGATCTGCCCAGGTGGTGCACTTGAACTCAAGGACTTGCTGTACAGTCAGCCGCTGGTGATGAATCACCAGTGGCTGACTGTACGAGGCGTTCAGGTGCTGACGGAGAGGTCAGGATTGCTGTTTAATGTGGCGTCATCTGGTTTAAAACTGAAAGGTTTGCTGCAAGAGCAAAGCACTGATATTAAAGCTTCTGTTCCAGACAGAAAGCTTAAGTTAGCAGAGTTTGCTCAGACGTATGAGCTCATTTTATTATTATTAATTACATTTATTGATCGTCTTTCAATTTACCCCTGGATGTAATGGTTTGGGGGCGTTTTCTGATAAGGGTCCAGGACTTCACTGCCTTGTATCAGCCTGTGTACAACTCCTCTTGGGTGGCAACCTTCTTCCTTCAGTTAGGACGCTGAAGTTGGGTCATGAACGGCTCTTCCAGCATTACAATAACAACAATCGTCCATAAAGGCAGCAGAAAAAGCTAAAGAAGAATCACATCAGGGGCATGAGGTGGTCTAGCCAGTCTCCAGACCCGAGTCCTTCAGATGTCTGTGGAAGGATCTGGAATTTGTTGTCAACCTGAAGCCAAAAAACCTGTAGGATCTCAGTTTCTGTAAAAATAACATCCTACCTGAGATATTTGCAAATGTGGCGTTCACCTACAGAGAGCATCTAGCTCAGGGGTCACCAACATGGTAGCCCCCGAGGACCACATGTGGCGCCCACGAGCCTGTTCTAAAAACAGCACAACCCACCAGTGAGCTGCATCTAAAACTTTAGTTTATTCAGTTACTCTTCCTGTTTATTCAAACTTGAATTTATATAGATTTACAAGCGACAATATATATAACAAAGCACGAAAAATATGCTTGTTTTAAATAAAGTTAAGGTAAACTCTAAATCTTCTAGTTCAAAAGGTCAGTACTGGTAGCCCTTCGGATGACAACACCAATTAAGTAGCTCTCAGTTTCAAAAAGGTTGGTGACCCCTGGTCTAGCTGCTGTGACTGTTTTACACCAAGCTGTAAATCCTGTAATGCTAAGAAATCAAATATCCGTTTCACTCAGTAACATGGAGATAAATTTTAGACGTCTGGATCTTTACTCAATATACTGTCTTCCCACATTAAAATAAAAACACTTTTGATAATTATCGTAGGAAAAGGAATTGGGTCTTCTTAGTGAGCAGACCTGAACTCGCTGATCACAGAACATGAGGTCCACTCTTTATTTAAAAAAATAAACACGCATAACAGTCGAAATTATTAAAATACTTGACGTGTCAATTTAAATTGAAATAATGAGCTTTTAAGTCATCTTCATATCAACAATGCCTCATTGCGCCTCAAAGCCGACCGGTAGTCAAATTTGAACCATAATAAAGTGACTTTATGCAACATTTGCCTTTTCTTATTCCAACCCAAACTTCCATCATTGTGATTAATGAATAAACGACCGCTCTGTTCAGCTGGATGCCATCCACTGAGGTTTGTTCAGGTGCTTTTTCTTTTGTTTTTGTCCAGAAGCAGCTGAAATCAGGAGACGCAGCTCGGTGGCGTTTTTGTGCTGCGGTTTTATTATGTAAGGAAGTTTGTGCTTTAGATTCTGGCAGGTTGCTGAGTCCTGTCTTAAAAAGCTGCCACCTTTTATTTTTCAAACATTATAAAACAGTTGCTGGAATGACAAATCTTCACAGACATCAGGAAAAGTTCACCAGAATGGACAAAAGAGAGGGATTGTATCTTCAAACAGCTTTCTCACTAATTATGTTGCCTTAACAGGTATGTTAATATCTGTTGTCTTTGCAGTCTTTTGATTCAAACGTTTGGGAATAATAGATATTTTTATAGTTTTACAAAGTATCAGTTTTCTTTCTGAAAATACAGAATCAAAAACATCTGTGTTAAAATCCGAGTAGGTTGGAAAGGAAAGAACATACCTCATTTATGTAGTTTAGCCTAATTATTAAACTTATTAATGAAGCTAAATCTTTTTTATCTAACCAATATGCAATCTGGTGCATGCAATGGAAGAAATTATGTTTTTGTGTAAAAAGCCAGCAGCACTCCACATCAACGCAATTCAAAAATGGCTAGTAATAACAAGTAGGAGCTATAGACCCACATGTGTAAGTTTAATTGGCCACAAGTTTCCTGTTATCTGAAGCATCAGGAGACTAAAAATAAAGGAACTACGGAAAGCCAAAAGGGCCATAAATCCAGTCCATCTGATTTATCATGGCATTGAAAACAACACAAAAAAGTTATCAACATCTTATATTTTCTAGAATTTGGGTGTTTTTTTACAATGGGGGATTTAAATAGTTCTTCAGTGTTTTACTTAAAATCATCTGACCTGAGAATGAGCCAAGGCTAAGACTTTCAGGGAGACAAAACCAAGTTCAAAACAATACTAATGTGAAGTGATTTTTTATATTATTGCTGTAATCAAAGTGATATAATTTTACTGCAAAAATATAAGCAAAATCTAAGACTGCTACAGAGTATCACAACACTACGGCTCTCTGCTGCCTTTTATTTTGCATTGCCTTAGGAAAGGATTAACTGAAACAAATAGTATTTCCTTTACAATTTTCATAAAAAGTTGCATCTTTTAGAGATTTTTCCTTTGGACAGCATTTCCTTCAAGATGGACAAAAAATATTAAACCATGTTTGTTATAAAGGGAGAGTTAACCGTAGAAAGTCTTGTTTTTTCATCAGCCTTCAACATTAGAGCCCCTTTGATAGCCATGTTGGTTTGCTTTTATTTTTTTATATACTACACGTAGTACAGAGCAATTTCTGTAACGCATTACACCCCCAAATACTGCATTATATCTGTAATGGTGGTCTGACTTACCTTCTCCAACCATTGACACGCCAACAGACATGCCCATGAACTTGCTCTTTGTCCACACATGAGCGTTGACGCACATCTGGCGCTCCCGGCACTCACAGTAAAACCCGGACACAGGTGGATGATGGGACACCTGCTCTGCGACAAACCGCACTCTGTAGGAGCCTTCGGGTGAATCTTCCCCTAGCTGCGAGTTGTTGGATCCTCTGCCTGATTCTCGAGTCGGCCCCAGGTTTGATCTGACCAAAGGTTTGACTTTATCCCGAGGTACTTCCCAGGAACAGTGGAAGGTCTCCCCCAGGACCGGGTTGTAGGGCTTCTTGGCCACGGCGCCTTTACGTCCCTCGTGAAAAGCAGTCAGGTAGTACTCCACAAAGCGGACGATGCGGTCCTCGGCTGTGGCCCCGGCTGTGATCGACAGAAACATATCAGGGTGGGCCATGAAGTTGGCGTACATCTCCAGCAGGGATCGCTTTTCCAAAATGAACGTAGGCAGCACCACCTATGGAGGAGAAGCAGGTTACAAACTCTGTAAGGTCTCAGCTGTAAAGGTGAAGAGGTGGGCGGTGGCTCACCCGCGTGAGGTCCATCCCCAGTTTGAGCTGGGAGAGCAGGTGGAGAATGACGCTCCGCTGGTCATCCAGAACGCCCAGATCCTCCTCCTCATTGTCCTCCGTATCGGTCACCTCCTCACTGGGACTGATGTCCTCCAGCCCTGGGTGGTGCTGCCAAAACAAAATGAAAATGCCAACGGTTACCCTTTTAGATCTTAACTGACCACTAGGATGTTTGAAACCTAACTCAACTTCATTGTATTTTGTTTCTATGAGACGCCAAACATTCCTGAAATCTGGAGGTCTTGATCAATTGCTTTTTGAAAGTCATTTAAAGTTTTTCTGAAGACTTGCGTGCGTAGGTCCTGGACGTTATGCATCTGTTGTCAATTCAATGATTTGGATTGGTGACCAAAGACCTTTAGCAATATAGCGTAAAAAAGGGTTTAGCTTTTTTCAGTGACTCTGAAGGTTAAGAAATACCTTCCACCAAGCTGGGGAGGATGTTACGGTGATTTCTAGAAGTCCAGTAGGGTTTTAAAGTTCACCATTATCATTAAAAGAAATAAAAAAAGAAAGTTTAGTAATTCTTGGGTCATTCTACCGTTGTTTAGCTGACATATATAATGATATTTGGTCGTCTGGGTTAGAAGCTGGACCTTTTTATATCGCATACCTAAAAAGCCTTCTTGTTGTTATCAATGAAAAAAATAGGAATATTTAGACAAAGAAAATAAACATAGAAAACATGTTTTACCAACCAGACAAAATGTCTTTGTTTCTCATCTCAAATGTTCTCCACAGCACTTTCAACCGTCTTAGTACTGTAAATTTGCTTCATAAATAAACTCGCCTTGTTTTATACTAGTGAGCCACGCGGCTTTAGTTTTTGGTGAAAAAACACACGCATCACTTTAAATACCATTTTAAATACCTGCGCTGGATGAAACTGCAACATTTCAGACGTAATTACAAATGAAGTCGCCTTTTATTTGGGTATTTTAAAGGTACTTTATGAATAACGACTTGTTAGAATCACTTGTCATAAAATATATATAAATCAGCCATAATAATATCCAGCCATCCATCATCTACATCCAGCGGTCATTGGGCAAGAGGAGGACTACCCCCGGGACAGGACAACACAGAGAGACACAGAATAAATTACCC
This sequence comes from Fundulus diaphanus, assembly GCA_037039145.1. Taxonomy (NCBI): domain Eukaryota; kingdom Metazoa; phylum Chordata; class Actinopteri; order Cyprinodontiformes; family Fundulidae; genus Fundulus; species Fundulus diaphanus. The sequence goes on from CM073135.1 coordinate 39,373,165, forward strand.
GCACACTCACACCTGAAGACATTTAGAGACCAGTAAACCTAAAAGTCATGTTTCTGGGCCGTGGGAGGAAGTCGGAGCACCCGCAGAGTCCACGCAGGCACAGGGAGAACATGCAAGCTCCATACAGAGAGAACCCAGGACCTTCTTGCTGCCAACCGTGCCGCCGCACCGCGCCGTATTAATAATTCTGTTTAATTCTTCCACATCTGTGACAGCTGCAGCCCGAGGCGTAACATTCACGGAAAGCCTTGTGGGAATTTCATTACATCTGTCACAAAATGTTCTTCGTGACATCCTAAAAGATGTTATTGGCAACTCAAAAATGTGTACGCCAGTAATGGGATAAGTGTGCCGAAACGTCCCCATGTCATACAGCTCTATCTTATTACATTTTTTACACAAATTATAAGAATCAAGCTTGAATGGGTGGAAGGGAACTGCCATTTCAATTAATAATATGCTAAATAAATTTCAGATTAAAATTCACTAAATAGAAATATGCTAAGAAATGGTTTATTATTTTGTTTTAAAAAGATCTTGAAAGTGCAGCTTAAAAACAAAGCTGTTTTTTGCTATGATAAAGACGTAAAGCTTATTCAGAAATCATGAAACTACCAAAACGTTTCACAAATTAGTCTGTAATAGTCAAATTAGGTATTTCCTGCCTCTTATCTGCAGTCCTGCTGCATCCACTCTGCCACGTCACCCTCTATTTGAGGTGCTGCCAGTATTTTACTAACAAGAGTCTGATGCCTCTCTCAGTCTCCCAGGTGAGACATTCTCTCCTACGAGCAACAAGCATCAACCATCACAATTTATGAATTAGTCAAACCAGACACAAGCTGCGTCCTTGGATTTTGTTCTGTGATTTGACTGAAATGGGCTCCAGTCGGGGTCAAAGAAAAGTTGGTGCCTTTGATTTCTGCTGATGCAACCTGCGGCAGGAAGGTGGGAGGAAGGTATGAAAGAAAAACAACAAGAAAGAGGTTGATGCATAATGCACAAAGTGCTCCCAAGCCCATGGGCAACAACTCCCTGCTCCTCATTCTCTGCTTCTATCTGTGCTTTTCATGCACTCACAGTTGCAGATAGAGCGTGCAAAAGTCTGGAATCATTGCCTTGTTTGCGTATACAAAAGCATTGATTCCCATCTAACCTTTTCACGTTCAATTTAAAGCGACACGTTTCAGTGTTTTTAGTGAGATTTTATGTTCTGAACCAACACAACGTGTATAATTGTGAAGTAAAGGGAAGCAATTATGGTTTTCAACACTTATTTTACAAGTAACAGCAGTGAGGCGTACATTTCTTTTCCGCCATTCTACTTTGAAACCATACAATAAAATCAGCTGGAGCCAGCTCATTGTTAAATCAAGCATACCTGTGTGTAATTTCATCTGGGTATAAATGAAGCTCTTCTGTTTCTGACCTCTGAGGTTTGCTCGAGAACATTAGTGAACAAAACGTAAAAATGTTCAAAGTAGAGTTAGGTTATAAAACAAGGTTTGAACATCTCACAGAGCTCGATCAATCCTCAGCTGAAAAAGACTAAAAGGCACAACTTCAAGGCTACTGAGACGTGGCCATTTAACAAAACTGACAGGCCCCCTGCGAGGACAGCGTTAATGAGAGAAGCAGTCAAGGAGTTTCTCTGGAAGAGCTGCAGAGATTCAAAAGCTCAGGTGGATTACACGATTTACGGTCCGTAAATCGTGTAATCCGTAAACCTAGCTTATTATGGTGCACCAAAAAGAAGAAAGTCAATGTTGAAGAGGAGTTTGCAACAAGCGGAGCAGGGATACAAATAGATGGTCGTAGGTGAAATTCAAATTTCAGGCCTAAATGCAAAACACAAAGTGTGGAGAGAAACTAAAACGGATCACAACCATTCCTGGTGGTGGCCACGTTCTGCTGTAAGTGTGCTTTTAATCAGCAGGGACAGGGATACTGTTGGGAGAGAAAGAGAAGATCAATGACGCTAAACACAAGGGAATACAGGAATAAAACCGGTTAAGACGCTGCAAGACTTGAGACAGGACTGGAAGTAGAATGGGAGGCAGATCCTTTAGCTATCAGGCTCCTCTCCTGTGGAACCAACTCCCAGTTTTGGTCCGTGAGGCAGACACCCTGTCTACTTTTAAGACTAGACTTAAAACCTTCCTGTTTGACAAAGCTTATAGTCAGAGTGGCTCATGTTACCCTGAGCTACCTCTGTAGTTATGCTGCTATAGGCTTAGGCTACTGGAGGACATCAAGGTCTATTTTTCTCACTCTACTGATTTCTACTGTTCTCCAGTTTTGCATTGTATTACATTGAAATGACTGTTGTCATTTCAGCTTTTAACTTTTTGGTCTCTCTCTTTCTTCATAGTATGTACACCTGGTCTGATGTTCTGTTAGCTGTGACATCATCCAGGGAAGACAGATCACCGACTATTACCATCTAATGTAGAACAGATTACTAGATCAATGTGTGCTTCTGTGCCTTGTTTGTCTCTCTTGTTGTGTCTCTGCTCTGTCTTCTGTAACCCCAGTCAGTCGAGGCAGATGACCGTTCATACTGAGCCCGGTTCTGCTGGAGGTTTTCCTTCCCGTTAATGGGTGGTTTTTCTTTCCACTGTCGCTTTATGCTTGCTCAGTATGAGGGATTGCTGCAAAGCCATGTACAATGCAGACGACTCTCCCTGTGGCTCTACGCTTCTCCAGGAGTGAATGCTGCTTGTTCCCTTATATAGGAAATTTTTGACCAATCTGTATAATCTGGCCCAATCTGTATAATATGATTGAATTTGACTTTGTAAAGTGCCTTGAGATGACATGTTTCATGAATTGGCGCTATATAACTAAAATTTAATTGAATTGAAGTTCACCTTCCAGCAAAAGAGCAACCCTAAACCCTACAACAAGAGCTATAATGGTTTAAATCAAAGCATGTGTTAGAACGGCCCAACGTCAGACCGAAGTCTAACTTACACTCACACACTTCTTCATCTAACTAAGTTTGAGCTACTTGTATCTGTAAAAAGCTTTGAAACGCATATCTTTTTAGTTCCATTTCTCAACTAGGCATTACCTATTGTAGGTCTGTCACATTAAATCCCATTAAAACATTAAAAGCTGTGGTTATGACAAGTAAAAGACCAAAAGGCATGAATAATTTTGCAAGGAAACTTATCTTTATTTTAAAGAAGTGAGTCTTTCTTGTAAGTTTTTATAACCCAAGCTTTAGCCAACAGTTCTTTAGGCTTTCTGAAGATATTTGGAACATTTTCTTTGGTCTTTTTAATGATTTTAGAAAATCTGCTGCAAGGATGTAGAAGAAACTTTGACTAAAATTCCCAGCAACGTGACAGCATGTAGGAGCAGAAACAGAAGGAGAACGAGAGAGATTTCCGGGAGCCGAGTATCAGACTGTCACCTGAATATTTCATTCAGCGCAGGCATCTGTGCAGCTCCACATAACCACTCACTGATGCACACACCGGGAACACTCTGCACCAAAAACATTATGTGCAAAGCAAAAATGCATGCCCCGGACGGGACGGAGCTCGCTCCAAACACACACACCTACATGAATCCCCGGAGCTGAAGCAGAGTGATATATATAGAAGTGAAACGGAGTGGGAAGACAGCGGTGTGGGGGAGGCATGTTCTGACTTCACTGGTTTTAACTAATTAAAGAGGCTCCTGACAGCAAGAGGAAATTACAGCTGAAGTGGTGCAAGCATCTCTGCATGCTGAGAGTTAAAAGCTGAACACATTGGTGACAGGAATGGGATTTTAGGACTGTTTGGATCTAGAACGACCGTTTAAAGGGTCAGCTCAAATCATCTCAAACTGGTTTCTTGAACATGACAATGGGTTCTCTGTGCTCCAAATTCCTTCACAGTCACCAGATTCAATCCACCACGGCACTTTAGGCATTGTAGATGTGAAGCCACTAAATCTGCAGCAACTGTGCGACGAGACTACATAAATATGGACCAATATATCTGAACAAACATCCAAAACACTTCGTTGAATGAAGACTTACGCAGTTGTGGAATCAAAAGGCGGTTAACCTGGTAGCGGCAGGGTGCGGCTAATAAATTGGACATTGGCTGCGTTTACATGCACAGAATTTCACAATCGGATTACAATGTATTCGGATTAAATAATCGGATTGTACTGTTTATATTGGCAGACAATCAATTAATCCGATTATAATGTGCACGTATATGCACCTGGCTTTATTCAGAATAGAAACACTAACATGTGCAGTTATCAAATTCCCCTAAACAAAACAGAAATAGTACGTCCATCTTTGTTAAACAACAAAAATAATAAACAAAGCAGCATTATACGAGTCTGTTTGTCTTCTGAGCGCCCAGGCTGGACTTACACGATGTTCTAATTATGGTTGAAACGTTACCGAGTAAGCATCAATATTGAGCTCTTTTCTTTTTTCAAACAGAAAGATTGTATCAGGAGTCCTGACAGTTTTGGTCCCCATGTATTTCTGCCACTCAACAATGCGGAAATACGTCATGTTTACGTCAGGTGCACATGCGCATAGGGTTAGTTTGCCACATTCGGAATAATTTGAGCCTGACAAGCGTTTATATGCACGTTGATCGGATTATCAATCAGCATAAACCACCCCTCTCATTCGGAATACAATTTTATTATGATCATAATATTCCGATTGGCTTGTTTACATGACGTATTTTTATTCTGATCGGCCCTTTATTCCAATTGCTTCTGTCCATGTAAATGTAGCTATTGAGTGTGAAGCCTATTCAATATTCAATCCAAGCAATCATTTGAGATTGTGATAATATTTTAAATTACAAACTGACAATCAGTACACTGTGCAGCTGTAGCATACATGTGAGGACTGAAAAAAAAGAACAAAATGCTAATTTACATCCGCTAACTGAAAAACAAAACAGTTTATTATTAAAACAAGTACAAAAACATCTTCGTTGGAAGTGCGTACCTAAATGTAATTGATGTTATCAAGGTATAATAATATCCATAATAAATATGGTGTTCTTACTTTTTATTTGTTCTGGGAAAATCCAGGTAGCTTCAACTAAAGTTAGCAACATAAAATCTGCACACAGGCACAGCATTAATTAGTCGGACACGGGTCTGAAGGTTTCCTTTTTATTTGGGGGGGAACGTTAGTCGACAGATACGTTTCTGACTTCATAGAGGGTGTTCGGCAAATTAAAGAAACCTATTTTTGTTTTGTTTTTTCTCCCTTCTGGCTAATATTCACTCAATGTCATTTAGACCAACTCTTATGCCCATTTCGAATCTATGCGTTGTTATTCTGTCCGTTCCTACTTCCATTTTGAACCTCTGTACTTTAGCTATGACATTTGAGTTTACGTATTGCTGTAGTTTAAGGGTTTTAGGAATTACAGGTATAAAGGATAAGAAACATTTCCAAATCTCATGTATAATTTAGCTTTGACAATGTTTTTCCCTCCTTTTTTCCTTTGGATTTGGTTCTGATCCCCATTTGGGCCGAGTGACGTCTGATCAAAATATAAAATATTATCCCACACGGTTTTGGGAGATTTCAGATGTATTGGCTGGATCTATTCTTTGAAAGAAAACACGTTTGTCCCACAACCAAACCCCTCAGCCTGGACATATAAAAAATGATTGTTGTATTGATCTCACATGTAGACCACCACTATTCCATGTTGGTAATTATTCCTGCAAGCACTTCAGTGTTGCTGTTGGCCTTTAGGCCCCCTCCCTGACCTTTCACCATGCCTGCTGCATATAAATAATGTTGTGGATTTGTTTGCAATCTCTCATTATTTTTGTACAAATTGATCCTTCTGTTCCAGTGGAACTTCCCTGCAAACAAGTTATTTAACTAAATATGATGCAAATGTGAAGAATTTAGGAAAATCTGACTAGGACCGATTATGTAAAGTATTAGTTTAAGGGTGTGCACACATAAGTATCCAGGGTGTTCCAAAATAAAAAATTTTTATCAAATAATTTAATGGGGTTTTGCATACTTTTGATTGCCAGTGAAGCAATTTCAAGTCAGTTTGCTGTCTTCAACATTATGTTGCTGGCGGGCTGAAGTGACAAATACAAAAGCTCTATATATCAGCTCTACTTTATGAAATGGTTTCAGTCTGCACTAAATCTCACCTGAGTTCGGGGAAATATCCGGCAAACTTTTCCTCTTAAACTCAACTGAATATTATGAAGATAATTGGAATCTCAGTTAGCTGCAATATTAGTTGCATCCCTCCACTGCAAACCAGACAGAAATGTAACAGTACTAGAAATATATCATTTTTAAAGGAATTAGTTCAACATACTGTAATCTAGTTGCAATTACTCCAAGATATTGTAAAGTGGCAGTTTTCTCATGATTGGTGTCCTGGGAGAGGCCCTCTTTTTACAGCTTCCCAACCAATTACAAGGAGGAAAATTAGATCCTGTTGTGGGTGAAAGGTACTGCAGTCCAGCAAAAAGCCTGTAAACTAGTATCAATATTCCAAGCAACAAGCAAGGGAAGCCAACTCCTCATCCACTCAACATCTATAAAAGAAATGGGGAAATTTATTTCACAGCACAAATAAAAGTAACTTTTTTAACTGGTGCTCATGCGGTCCCGTTCCCTTTTCTAAAGTCACCCAGGGCAACTGCCAGTAAAGCCTACATCAAAAACCACCAAACATAAGTGAGAAAACGTTGGCATTTCCTTCTTTTTCCTGTTTCAGCAGCACTCTGCAATGATTTAAGTTGTTTAATGTGTTTACCACAACAAGGTCTGCTGGCTGGTTTGTTCAATAATTTATGAAGACTGCATCAATGCTCGGTGTTGGACCAGCGCTGTAGTTTCCGTCAGTGACGTTTCACCACTAATGCACCGTGGAAATGCTGGATAAGCATTTCCTCCCACATTTAAAACAAATGCAAAGAAGAACGGGACACTCAACCGGTAATTAAACACTCACGCTGCACTGCTGGGAAGCTACAGGCTTGACCTGCGTGAAGCTGGATCTCATCTCCTATAAAAGGAAAAAGGATCAGCCTGGTTGAAAGCCACCGACTGTAAAATCCACCAAGGGGAAGGAAAGTGGTCCGCAAACAGGAAAGCTGCTGTGTAAAGCTTCAGTTAGCATAAAATCCTATTTAAGAGATGGGTCTCGCAGTAGGAAACCCGTCCAGATCGAAGTCTTTTATTGAGTTTAAAGGTCTGATGGGACCCTGAGGAAAAAAAGAAAGAAAACACACTTCCTCCTCTTCATCTGAATTTGCTGACTTAGTGAGCAGCCGTCTTAAAGGAGTCCCACTTCTCTACAGAGAGATGCTCAGTGTGGCTGAAAGAAGGGGCTGCGCTGCTGTGCGTGACTGCCTCTCTGCCCACCACCCTCTCTGAAAAAAAAGAAGCAAAGGTAGCAGAGGGAAAGTCCCAGTGACGTCATACACCATTCCCTCCCATCCTCCAGCTGCTCCCTTCTAATCCTCCTCCGCTCTCCTCCCGTTGCGCCTCTACTCACATGACCTCCCTAGTTTTTCCCTCTCGCCAACTAATCTCCCCACTTCACAAACGGCTTGTCATCAGTCTGCAGATGATCAAATCATCAGAATCAGCTTTATCAGCCAAGCTTGTGCAGGAAAGCACAGAATTTGACGAAGCGGGGTTTGAGTTAGTGCGACTGTGCGTGGTATTGATCTGGGTACTCCGACTGTTAAGTGTTCATCAGATTGACAGCCTGGCAGAAGAAACCGTCTCTCTGGCGGCTGGGTTTGGCAAATAGCGTTCTGTAGCGTCGATCTGAAGGTAAAAGTCTAAATAATGTGCGTTCAGGTTGTGTGGGGTCTGCAGAGATGCTAGCTGCCCTATCTACAAGTCCTGGATGGGGGGGGAAAGTCAGCCCTTGTAGTTTCTTCTTTATTGTTAAAGATAACAGGGTGAAGAGTTAAGTATCAAATCAGCAATAGTTATTCTTGCTGGTTAGGTTCTCTAAAATGCTGCAGAATCTAGTCTTACTAATACAGTGAACAGTGGACCATCGTTGTTCAAAGAAAGGAGGGTTTTCTTTCAAACTATCGTCTGCAGTTAGATATTGCAAAGCAACAATAATAATGATTTACCCAATTCAAATCACATAAAAACACACAATGTTGCAACTGGAAAAAGATCTTTCAACTTTGAGGGGATTTCTGAACTTCTGAACAATCCTAAATACAAACTGCCATGATACAATGAGTTGAAGATTTTTTTACTGAAACAACACGAGTCTAATTTTCCAATAAATGACTATATTTTGACTTTTGCCCATTTAATTTCTGTATCTATTTTAAGATTATTAACACATTCATTCCTTTGTACCTCATAATTTTACTATTTCAGTTACCTAATTGGTCAGCGAGTCTGTCTTGTTAGCCACTTCACTAGTCAGTGGTGATTTTTTTTGTATGGCATTTAAATTTATTTTTTGCCATTTTCAGTAAGCTAGATCTTCAGTTTATTAGTTGTTTTGAACATATTCTTCAGTTAGCTATTTATGGTTAGCTAGTTAGTTATCAGCTGAGTAGGAGTGCTACTTTTTACAGTATTTTAAATATATTTATTTTGTTTTAACTAGCTGAGACCTGGTTGTAGCCTGCCGTCTGTATGGTGGTTTGACTGGTAAATCTGTTGTTAAATTTTTTTGCAAAGAATTTTGAATTGACTTCAGTTAGGTAGGTAGTAGTGCAGCATTTGTATTTTGAATCTATATTTTTAAAATACTATTTAGTTATTTAGCTAGTAGTTAAATTTAGATGGGTACTTAATTTTTTTCATGGCAAGCTAGTTACATTGCGAGGTAGCTTGTTTGTTTTTATACAGTACTTTCAATTATCAACTTTTCCAGTGTTGTGATTCCCTTAAGGATAACTGAAGAATCGTTATATTCTAGTTCCACTTTTGCAATCCTCTGAGCAACTGAGGTGGTTTTAACAGAGGATACACGTGCTTCTCAGAAATCTGAGTATTTCTGTAAAATACTATACTACGGTTAGCCAATGGAGTTTAACCATTGCAATTCAATTTAAATACCCCATACAGTCAGAAAATGTTGTGACATACATGACCCAAATCTGACAAAACATGTAAAAAAAAAATGTCAGGAGGCGCCAACTAAAGCACATTTGTTTTCAGTCGAGACGTAGCAGGTAAAATGGGACCTACATGCAAGAACCAAGGTATTCTGAGTCTTCTGATGACAGACCCAAAGGTTTTCCTGCTTTGAATCAGTCCCCTTATTCTGGACCTATTCTGCACCGTCACACTGTTCTCTATTCTGTTTCATCAAATCTCCATCTTAGCCTCCTGGGTGTTCAGCACAGCCTGAGTCTTTTCATGCTGCCATTTCAAAGTCTTATTGTAGTTTCAAACAGTTACAAGTTTGAGGTAGTTGTCTTTCTGGCTATTCATCCTCTTCCAACATGATAGCATTCCTCTTTTCTCCATTCACATAAAAACAGTGGCTGTATCGGATGAATGAAGTGGACAAGTCAGCCTAAAAATCCTCTTCAGTCAAGTCTTACTTACAGTTTTGCCTCCTAAGAACCAGCTAAAGTAGATTCAATAACCATTATCAGGTTATCTGGAATTTGTAAATGTAGTACAGCAACACCTACACAGAGGTCAACCTCAAATTTTAATCATTTTCAAATTGGTATTTAGCTCATGTTCTGTTTTGTTGCACATGCACTTCAACGGGATCAGCAACTGGAACCACAGGAGAAGCACATTAGGCCACATGGCTGTGAAACCCTGCAAAGAAAGGTTAAAATAAGATAGCAGAACCACCAAAGCTTCCAAAGGAGCAGTCTTTTTCCTCTGACCCGTACAGCAGAAACCAATTTCAACAACTTGCATCCACAACCTTATTCTTTCAGTCACTTAAAGAGCTTGTGACCACAGGTGAGGAGGTTGGATTGTACATCGACTGGTAAATCGAAAGCCTTGCCCTGAGGCACAGCCTCGCTCTGAACCATGAGGGTCCAAAGCAACGGCTGCATTCCTGCTGACTCAGTCTGTCTCAGGCTCCTCACTGCCGTCGGCTTTGAGCAACATTAAAAGTCCTGCTTAGGGCTGAAAGCCCTTCCAACAAGGGAATATTAATGTTCCTGCACCTTGTGTGCAAGATTTTGAACTGTGTGCTGATTGAAAAACAGATGGTTTAATTTGTTGACATGTAAAATGCAGTTTTCATGCAGTATAGTTTTTTTTAAACCCATCCATGGAATGTTATGGCCATATGCTAACAGGTATGTAATCTGCATGCAGAGATTGCCTCATATTCAGTTACAGTTTCTGCAGCTTTTCTTTCATTTTGCTGTGACCTGCGGATTCTGATTCCTCTGCCAGTATAACAACATTTTAATGTATACCTTATAACGTTAGCTGAAATTTGACATTGGACTTTAGGCCTTCAAACAAGATAGTTCTGTAATATGTCTGCATAAACAAGTCTTGATTTGAGCCTCCCTAGTTTTTTAAAAGTCAACCAGTTATAAAAAAAAACAAAAAAAACACAGTTTGCCACAAACAACATCTCTAGTTGCTTTAGTCTTAAGATTCACACCCTTCAACAGTAATGTAATTTCCCCCCCCAAGCAGGACCAAGGTTGAACATTTTTTCATTGTTTTAACTTTGAAAAACATCTAAAATCTAAGAATGTTACATCATTTAGACAAGATTAAGCTTGAAAATGAATGTACAAATCTCCTACTTAGACGTGTTTAAGAACTGGGCAAAGCAATTATTGTAGTTCTCTGCAACATTATGCTGAATAGTGTTGCTCTAAAACGTGTTGCCCATGGGCTCTCCGTATAGGGAACGGCGGCTTATCCCTACCCGTCAATGACTCAGTCTCTCTGAAGTTTTTTTGTTGCCGCTCTTGGCATTTACTCATTTGTCAACCAGTTTCAGAGAACAGTTTTCGCAGCCTTGATTAAAAGTCTCAGTCCATCCACCCTATCTTCTCTGCCTTTTTCTGTGTGTTCACCTTTTGTCGATTTCCGCCACCACGTTTATTTCACCGGGGGAATAAAATATTTGTCTCACACACTTAACCTCTGACCCGTTTTATATCCGCCTGGCATTCTCTCTGAAACTCCGCAGGTGAGTAGATCTGTTCCAGGCAGGCACTTAAACACATCCCCACCCAGCTTATTGTTTGACATTTAGTCACACAATCAGTGAACTTTGTCTCTGTGCACTTTCAAATAAATCAGACTTGCAGGCTGAAAGATCGGGCTATTTGAGCACACTGACTGAATCAGTAACTGTGTGTTTTTTTTTTAGCTCTGTTTACTAAGTTAAATGTCAGAGATGCTTTGAAAGTCAGCTTCCAGGCAGATACTGAGGAGCTTCCGGTCTGCGCTCCTGTTTGGCATTTGAATCAAAGGTAGCCGATACTGGGACATCTGCCAGTTAATATAGAGCCATGGGAAAAAGTGAAGACACCCCATCAAACAGGTTCTATGTTAAGAAGTGTTCAACTAATCTAATGCATTTTTTATACTCTATGGTAAAGAAAGCAATTTAGCTGCACCCTGTGGAGCAGAGGGGCATCCACAGGGTGCAGGACAGTGGCACTTGATGACTGGAGTAGCAGACCCCAGTTTTAGGGGATTCATGTATGTACTGCCCTTCTTAAAAGTCACCCCACAGCATCTCGGGATCAAACTCTGGACATGGCTGAGGACTTTCCATTTCCGAGCTCTCAGCCAGTTCTCGCTGGTATGTCTTGGGTCATGTAGCAGATTCTATTTGTTTTGGGTTTTTTTAACAGATGGTCTCTCATTTTTCTCAAACACCTTCTGATATACGGTAAAAGCCATGGTGAATTTAATGACGGTGAGCTGGTCAGGTCCTGCTGCAGCAAACCAACCCCATACCATGACACTTCCAACTCCATGCTTCACAGTTGGTGTGAGGCTCTTAACCTGAAATGCTTTAATTCAAACTTTTTTTTTTCTTTCTAGAGTTAAAGTAATTCAGCTTTATCTGCCTTACCAAAGAATCTAAGTACAGATTTTGAAATCTGGACCTAAATCAAGTTTGACAGATGTTTGGTTTATTTGCTGCCCAGTGGTTACATCTGAGTTAAAGCATCAGACTGATGACATACCGTCACCCCGAGCTGCTTTGATTTCTGACAATAAAGTATCATAAACATGTCAATTTTAGACCAACTTCGTTACGTTTTATGATTCAACAACTAAAGTTCCTTTCTTTGCAAACAAGAATAATGAAAATAAACTGAACAGAAAGCTCTACAAGACATTTAATAGATACCCAGAGACAGAATATAAAACTACCCTGAGTGTGAAAGGGCACGGACTGACTTCATTGAGCTGCACACCTTGGGGCCTATTGGTTTTTTCTTTCAATTTCGCTTTAAATAAAACTTTCTTTAACAGTTTTGTTTTAATGTTTTTTTTAGCTCAGAGGTTGTCCCGCTGCATAAGTGTGATGCAGCTCAAGGTACTGAGCTACTACCCCTTGGTCAGCAGTCGTTTTAACCCTGTCCCCATCCTTGCATCATGAATATTGATTTTAACTGAGGCAAGCTTGCAAAATGGCAAAGGGCATAAAAGGCAACCTGAGCTGCAGCCAGTGGAAACCTGAAAGCTAAATGGCATCATAAGACAGGAACAGCGGTAAAAACAGCTTGTCAAAAATCAGATTCTGTCCAGGTCTACCGAGCAGAAAACAGCGTATAACAACCAGGAACTGATTTTTTGAGTCTATATTGAAAAATAACTCAGTGGAAACTAATGATGTCTCCTAAGTTACATAAAGTCCGGCATAAAACTGGAAGTCAAAAGCAAAATAAGTTTGTGAGTTTTGACTCCTCTGAAATATCTGCATTTACAGACGGCATAACGCATGCATCTGCAGGGTTTCTGTGTGGTGCAGCGATAATTTAAAAAGTGAGATTTGCTCTGTAGGAGGAGAGCGAGACCGTGGGGATAAAAGTTTCAAACAGGAAGGCGTCCGATTTAATCTTCCTCAAGTAAATCTGGAGGATCAAAGAGCAAAATGACTCATGAACTTGAGCTGGAAACACACGGCTCATTACCAGCCAGAGAGGCATTATGTGTCTGTCAGTAACACATTGAAACATTTCAAAATATAAATTCACAGGGATTACTTTGCTGCTCCCTGCTGGTTGAAGGGTAAAAGAAAATTGAGAAATTTTGAGTTTGTCATTTCCGTCAGGCCACCATGTGTTACGTATGTTTAGTGTTAACTTTTGCTGGATGTTCTAGCCCAAAGTTGTCATGAAACTGTCTTTTCTATCTTCATGTAAGTTATTCCACCTTAAACTGTAGACTTAAGGGCAGATATTTAAGAAAACGAAAGCTATGTCAGCTTATCAATGTTAATAAAGGTGACCGGAGACGTTTAACTGTGTTGCACTGAACCAGCTTTTAACTCAGGGAGGACAGCCGGAATATATTCTAAGCAAATGCACTGGAGTTGTTACTCATGCATCGAGCCAAGAGATTTCTGCAAGCGGCAGCAATTTTCTCTCCATTTCCTCCACAGTCACGCAGCATCCCTGATCTCCCTTTCTGCTGGCTTCAGACTTGGAGTGAATATAAAACGCCACAGCGGTGCTACATAATTCAAACAGGAAGCCTTCATTATTCTGAGGTAATGCACTTTGTGCCTAGATGTCGTGCCTGGTCATTAGATTACAGGACAAACGATTCCCTGACTGAATGGGAGGATTGTCATCCTGTGATTTTACGAGGAGACCAGGGAATTATGCGTCAGGGCTGGTAATTATTACATGTCTTTCATTTTTGGTGAGTGTCTCGCATGTCAAATCACATGACTTTGCTCCATCTGCATTATGCCTCATCGCCACTAGATGGCAAGCTTACTTTCCATATCTACCTTTAGCATGAGCAGGGCCCTTAAATACACTCCTGATCAAAATCTTAAGACCAGTCAAAAAATTGCAAGAATTTGCATTTTGCACTATTGGATCTTAAGAAGGTTCTAAGTAGAGCTTCACAATGTTAAAAGGACAAATCAGTGCAAGAGACAAGAACATTTGAGCAGGGAATTGTCTGAAAACTGCATTTATACTCAAACATGATTTTTTCAGCTGATCAAAAGTTTAAGACCATAGCTCAAAAAACCCCGAAAACCCCCCAAAACAGAAATCAAAATGTCAAAAAAAAGGACTCAGTAATGAGTAGCTCCACCATTCTTGTTGATGACTTCAAACAATCGTTTAGGCATGCTCGATGCCAGTGTTTCCAGGAGGCTAGTGGGAACGTTGCTCCAAGTGTTGAAGATGGCTTCACGAAGGGCATCCATTGTCTGGAACTGATGTCCAGTTTTTGTAAACTTCCCTTGCCATCCATCCCCAAATGTTCTCAATTGGGTTTAGATCCGGGGAACATGCAGGATGGTCCAAAAGAGTGATGTTATTCTCTTGGAAGAACTCCTTTGTCAGGCGGGCATTGTGAACTGCAGCATTGTCCTGTTGAAAAACCCAATCATTACCACACAGACGAGGGCCCTCAGTCATGAGGGATGCCCGCTGCAACATCTCCACATAGCCAGCTGCTGTTTGACGCCCCTGCACAACCTGAAGCTCCATTGTTCCATTGAAGGAAAACGCACCCCAAATCATGATGGCGCCCCCACCACTGTGCCGTGTAGAAAACATCTCAGGTGGGATCTCCCTGTCATGCCCGTAACGTTGGAAGCCATCAGGACCATCAAGGTTACATTTTTTCTCATCAGAGAAGACAACTTTCTTCCACCTTTCAATGTCCCATGTTTGGTGCATTCTTGCAAAGTCCAAACGGGCAATTCTGTGGCGTTGAAGAAGACGTGGCCTTTGAAGACGTTTTTTGTTTCTGAAGCCCTTCTCTCGCAGATGCCGTCTGATGGTTATTGGGCTGCAGTCAGCACCAGTAATGGCCTTAATTTGGGTAGAGGATCGTCCCGTGTCTTGACGGACAGCCAATCGGATCCTGCGGCTCAGAGCTGGTGAAATTTTTTGGGGTCTACCACTTGACTTTTTTGTTCCATAACCCTCAGGATCATTTAAAAAATGCAAAATGACTGTCTTACTGCGTCCAACCTCAGCAGCGATGGCACGTTGTGAGAGGCCTTGCTTATGCAGCTCAACAATCCTACCACGTTCAAAGTCAGTGAGCTTTTTTGCTTTTGCCATCAGGAGGTCTTGACAGTGTAAAGACTTCACAGAAAATGACATGGAATCCAGATGTTTGCACAGCTTTTGGCTTTTAAAGACTATGGTCTTAAACTTTTGATCAGCTGAAAAAATCATGTTTGAGTGTAAATGCAGTTTTCAGACAATTCCCTGCTCAAATGTTCTTGTCTCTTGCACTGATTTGTCCTTTTAACATTGTGAAGCTCTACTTGGAACCTTCTTAAGATCCAATAGTGCAAAATGCAAATTCTTGCAATTTTTTGACTGGTCTTAAGATTTTGATCAGGAGTGTACATCACTCCAGAACTCCCCTTGCATCATGTTGACGGATTAAGCGGCAGTTCTTCAGTCTCATTCTTCCTCTCTGTCCTCGTCATGCAGGGCAAAACTTTCAATAACTCACACTGGACAAGAGGAATTCATACTGTATATAGAATACTTAAAAAAACACCACTATGAAAGTTTATTAGACATCCGTATGAAGGTGGAGTACGGTGCCTGGGACTCCTCTGGGTCCTTTTTCCAAATATCAGCCAGAGTCAAAGACGGGAATGAAATCTAGAATCTGATGAAACATCGAATGTTATGGTGGTTTTGGTAAAAAGAAAGTGCACCTACTTTCGGTTCTATGACTTTATGTGTACGGAAATTAAAAACGATCGGATTTTTACCAGAATCTAAGACTACCTAAATCTAACCTGAAGTGTGAAAAAAAAAAAAAAAAAAAAAAAAGGTGAAGCCTGGATGAAAAAGCTATATTTGGGGGAAAAAATGGTGCACCCAAAGATTGAAGATCTTAGAGAAGCACCTTCTTTTTTTTTTTTTTTTTTTTTTTTTTTTTTTTTTTCCCAGTGTCCTGTCTAGCAATGTGGCAATAGGAATTGATGTCTCAATGCCAGATAGAGCTCGACAGATTTTGCTTTTACAAGTGGAGCAAACAGCTTTCGCCATTGTGCTCCACTTGATTTATGCTTGTAAATAACTTTATTGTGATTCCTGCAAGGAGAATTTCAAATTATATGGACATGACAATGGGAGACTAAAGGAAGAAGAAAAAGTGAAAGAAAAGAAAAAAAAGATTAGAGGTGAAAGAAAGAGGAGATAAAAGGGAGAGAGTGATAAAACCTTCTTTGTCTGCTCCGTCACCTGGAAAGAGACACAAAAAGAACAGCACAACCAACAGACATAAAGCAACAGCTACACTCGAATAACACCTAGATGCCATTGCTAAATCATATATATTATTATGTAAGCTGACATGTGTAATGTGATATTTGAAAAAAGAAAGTGAAAGAACATAAATAAATAAATAAACACATTATAAGATTACTGTATATAAGTGAACACTTAATACCTGGGACCCAGCACCTGTGGGAGATGTGAAAGTGCACTAGTTTAGGTGAAAATTATCCAGAAATAGCTTGAGAGAAGCACCTTCAAGTAGCTCACTCCTAATACGACACGCTTCATTGCTCGCATGTACAAGTTTCAGCCCAGTTTTAGCTGTCAGATGGCCACGTGTGCTGTGGCAGCAAAACAAGCCCAAATCACCCTCCTGCCTCTATCTTGCTTGATAGATCTAATGGATTTAAGATATTAACACTGAGATGCTTTTTGGTTTTTACGCTTTTAAATCCCATATTAAACAGGTTTCCAGAGTTTCCTTTTTCACCTCAGGAATATCGCCAAAATTAGAAACATTCTGCTGAAAAACTAGTCCAGGCATTTGTTACTTCAAGGCTGGACTATTGTAATTCTTTACTATCAGGAAGTCCACAAAATGCAGTTCGAAGTCTTCAGCTGATCCAAAATGCTGCAGCAAGAGTTCTGATGAAAATCAACAAGATGGATCATATTTCTCCAATTTTACCTTCCCTTCATTGGCTTCCTGTTAAATCAAGAATAGAATTTAAAATTCTTCTTCTAACGTATAATGCCCTTAATAATCAAGCTCCATCATATATCAGAGCTCTGATTACCCCGTATGTTCCTAACAGAGCACTTCGCTCTCAGACTGCAGGTCTACTGGTGGTTCCTAGAGTCTCTAAAAGTAGAATGGGAGGCAGATCCTTTAGCTATCAGGCTCCTCTCCTGTGGAACCAACTCCCAGTTTTGGTCTGTGAAGCAGACACCCTGTCTACTTTTAAGACTAATCTTAAAACCTTCCTTTTTGACAAAGCTTATAACTAGAGTGGCGCATGTTACTCTGAGCTACCTTTATAGTTTTACTGCTATAGGGTTAGACTACTGGAGGACATCAGGATCTAATTTTCTCACTCTTTAGAGTTCTACTGTTCTTCAATTATGCATTACGTGTTGTCATTTCTGCTTTAACTTTCTGTTCTCTCTCTTTTTCTTCATAGTAGGTACACCTGGTCTGGCGTTCTGTTAGCTGTGGCATCATCCAAAGAAGACGGCTCACCCGCTATTACCATCTAATGTAGAACAGATTACTGGATCAATGTGTGCTTCTGTGCTTGTTTGTCTCTCTTGTTGTGTCTCTGTTCTGTCTTCTGTAACCCCCAGTCGGTCGAGGCAGATGACCGTTCATACTGAGCCCGGTTCTGCCGGAGGTTTTCCTTCCCGTTAATGGGGAGTTTTTCTTCCCACTGTCGCTTCATGCTTGCTCAGTATGAGGGATTGCAGCAAAGCCATGGACAATGCAGACAACTCTCCCTGTAGCTCTACGCTTCCCCAGGAGTGAATGATGCTTGTCAAGACTTTGATGCAATCTACTGGGTTTCCTTAGATAGGAAACTTTTTGACCAATCTGTCTGTATGATTTGATTGAATTTGACTTTGTAAAGTGCCTTGAGATGACATGTGTTGTGAATTGGCGCTATATAAATAAAATTTAATTGAATTGAATTAAAGGATATTTATACTGCTAAAAAAGGCCATCTGTAAAAGGCCTGAATGCTGTCAGAAATTGATTAATAACACTTTATTTAAGTATATAGATGAATCCAATCATTCATACAAACCGCTCCCTCATCTCTGCTCCTAACTGCAAAGATTATGAAGTTTTTTTTTGTATTTTTAGTTTTATGTGATTTTCACTCAGTCAACAGAAACGGATCCCAAATGATCATAATCTGTAACTCTGTTTTTGACCGCTCTGGGTTCAGATCATCTCTATTCAGTGTTAAAGCTGATATCCAGCCTACAGCAAGGATTAAATGTTCCTTGGTCCCTTTTGTAATTTTGTTATTTATTTATTTCTTTGCCGTTAGACTGAAATGAGTGTTGGCACATCCGACAACAGTATCTATCAGGCTTTTG
The DNA here is from genome assembly GCA_037039145.1 of Fundulus diaphanus. Taxonomy (NCBI): domain Eukaryota; kingdom Metazoa; phylum Chordata; class Actinopteri; order Cyprinodontiformes; family Fundulidae; genus Fundulus; species Fundulus diaphanus. Next base: position 39,391,678 of record CM073135.1, read on the forward strand.
ACAATTACTGAATGGGGCCTAACATTTGACAAAGAGGCCATCCAGAACAGAGCAGCAGCAAAGGGCGGCTTCCCTGCCATAAATCTTTCTCTCATGATAATAAAGTTAAACACCATTCTTCCAACAGATAGTTGGTAGCTGAGGGTTAATAGGATTCTTGCATGGTGTAGAGAAAAAAACATTTACCCTGTAGATTTCTAATGTGTTGAGTTTTTGTCACACTTAGATCAAATCATGTTATTACCAGACAAAGACAAGATTCTATCAATTACGGCAACTTATTAAGACCATGAAGCAGCAAAACTGCTCAGAATCATCACACTACCACGGTTATGTCTGACCGTCAATCATTTCCTAAAATGTTATTTTAGTTTCATGCCTAGAAGGGATATCCAAAAAAGGTACAACAAAAAACAACAACAACTAAAGAACTGGACTTCAAGACGTATCACTTTTTATCTAAAGGCCTTTCTAAATTCAAAGCTAGTGAGGGAGAAGTTCCAAGCTTTTAGACGGTAGAGTTTGAGCCGTCTTTAGCCTGGCTCACTGAGACGTTTGGTCACATGCAAGAAGATGTGAATTGTCCTAAAACTAACCCGGCATCAGGCTTAATGCTAGACTGCATGTTTTTGGAAGTTGAAAACTCGGGCCTCCTCCTCTGTTTAGAGATGTTTTCTCTCTTTTCACCCAAATTGCCTTATTTGCATGTTATATGAACATAGTGGTCATTGAAAGAGTTTTTCTTGTCCTTGAGGTGATGGTGCACAGCTGCGTGCTGTCCTGAGGAGCTGACTCTCCTGTTTTGAGCCATGCGTCTGCAACCAGGAAGTTTTTTTTTTCGTCTGAGATAATCCTTTTGATTTTCTCAGATGTTCCGACAACGTAGAGGATAACAATGTTTATGCCGTTTGTTGTGCCATGTCAGGACGTGACAGACTGCATTTCCCATGATGCATGGTGGTCAAAATGGCCACCAACTCCCATCATGCAACGCGGCCCAAAATGGCCGGCGCCCTAGCAACCGATAACGTTGCTAGGGTAAAGTTGATAAAACTCAGTTGCACCCCGCAATCGATCTTCTTCCCTGGCGCCCTGCCAACCGAGAAGACACACACACACAGCTGTTTCCGTTGGGGTAATCCCACGCCACGTGCTCGAGTTTCTCGCTGGACCGAGATTTTTTTCGAAGCAAAACCATTCCCTGTGCAGACAGGAGGTCGACTCAAAAAGGTACCTTTAATTCCCTCTGATCAAATACTGGAAGCCGCCTTATCTCCCAGTGATCGAGAGAGGACGACGCGTTGTTTGGCCCAACAAGCGTCTAGGAGCCCAGAGAGAGAGAGAAAGACGAAGGAACTCTCTCAGTCTGGTCCCCGCTGCAGCCTGCGGACCCTGCGGTCGTCAAGACGCGTTCAGGACGTCGCGTGATCCAGAGCGCTCCGGACCGAAGCCGGGACTTTCACTCCGGACCAGCCCCGAGGCACCTCAAAGTAACGGGTTCTCCCCTTTTATTTCTGTCTCACCAACAGGGTGTTTAGAAGTGCCTGGGCAGACGTAGAAATTTGTAGGCTTAGGTTAATGCTTTTATTCCACGACGAAGTTGGAATTATTTTGCTGAATATTTTCTTTGTATGTGCATGCATTTTACATTTGATTTTGCTGTGTTGATTGTGGTTTATCTATAACCCCGCCGTGGGTCACTGTTTCAGTTCTTTTCATCTTCCTCCATGCTTTTCCCCCTTTTCTTTTGCTTCTCCTTATCAGAGAATTTGATCGCTTTGTTTGAATCTTAGTTCGCGGTTTCTCTTTGAACCAGAGCGTAAACCACTCCCTCTCGGAGCGAGGTACCACCTCACCTTAGCGTAAGCGTGGTTACGTCATCAGAACCTCCCCTCACGCTTCACGTAAATTGATAGACCATACGTCATCGTAGCGGCCATCTTGGGAGGGTGTCGGATGACTGGGCTGTAGCTTAGCTGATAGCTTTGTAAGGCATCAAAGCGTCCGGTAGGACTCCCACAGCTGCTCTGTCTGTCAATGCTATGTCAAATGCCGATGTTCTGAATGTGGTTTAAACAACCGTGAGCTGAACTAAGAGTTGCAACCGCTCATTTTAATCCATTTGTTTTTCTTTCCTTTCGTTTTGTTTGTTTTGTTTATTCTTTTATCTCCATATATATTTTGCGTGTTAGTTAGTAGTGAGTAAGATTTCCAAAGTCGTTGAATCAGAGAATTACTGTAACAGGGAATTGCTTTTGGTTCAATAAAACACCACTGCGGAATAGACATTGTTTTGTGTTCAATCCAATTCACAGTTGCCTGGTTATTCAGAAATCAGAGCTAACCTCCTTTGGAGTTAACATCTGACATTAATACAGAGACAATATCATTGGATGGTGATAGACGAATAAGGATTTAAACTCTAATTGCAGTTACATTGGGGTTCTCATAGCCTGCCGGATAAACCTCGTCGGTCACAAGTCCGACCAGATCATTTATCCCAGCATAAATGAGTTCATAACAGCAAATTAACTAATGCATTAATGGTATAAATACTTACAAGCTTATAGCTAACATCACCACCATTTGAACTATATTTTGTTGTAGCGGAATTTTGAGTTGAATGATTTATTATTTAAATTATAATGCCAAATTATAATTAATAATAATAATAAGCATATTCAACCATCTTCTGGCATAACATTTACTGGCGTGCCCGGGTGGGCTAGTCTACTTATTTGGCGTTCCTTTAGACTAAACTGAATAACCAGCAACTTATGAATTTAATGAACACAATCTACATTCCAGCATTTTGACTGCTCACCTTGCCAAAAGGGATATTCAGTCATAATTGATTAAGGAAGTACTCCTACTAAATATGTACGTGTTTGTGGTGGTGTGAGGTTGTTAACCTGAGGTTTGAATATTGATTTCTAAACCTGGAGTTAGTTAGACTGAACTGACTAGAACGTACAGCGCCTCCAGCGCCTGCTACTGATCAGTCACCTCCTGTGTCGTGTTCTGCTCTGAAAAGAGAGACCTTGCCTCCATCTGGTGGACGTTGTGTGTAATTGCATCATAATTGTTTTGATGAGGGAAACGATTCCCCATCTGCTGGACATTGTGTGTAATTACAGCTCAGTCTTCCCAAAAGTGAAGGGCACCCTGCCTCCATCTGGTGGCCAGGATAGGTAGTTGCAGTCACGGTTAAAAATTCAGGTGAAAGCACTCGGCTTCCCTGAATGGATATTTGAATGTCAGTTTCTTAAAACTTTCTTTATGGTTACTCCTTTTAATAATTTTTGTCAACTTATTATAATTTTTTTTTAAACTTTTAATTTTTGTTAAATTATTTTTCTTTCTTTTCCCCCTTCTGCTCATCATAAGTGGTCAAAGTTGATCTGTGATTTTGAAACTAAGGTTGCAATTTAGCGGTTTTTAACTGTCATTCTTTGCCACCTCTGAAGTTCCAAACACTTTGCTATTTTCCACACATGTGTAGAGCACCTGTTCTTAAATAACTTGCATCACAAACAAAGCCACAGCTTTATCACTTAATTACTGGCCGAAAGGTTAGTGGTCCATGTCACTCACAGTTAATATTCTCAAAGTTAAACAAGCATATTAACCGTTCCTAAACATAGGAGTTGTAAGTCGCAGGGTTGATTTTCCCCTGCGCAGCCTAATTAAACGCACATATTTGACCACACTTCCTGCAGTAAAGTGTCAGTCGTAGTGCGAGTCGCTGTTGACAGTTAGTGAAGCCACTTAACAGTTGTTGTTAGCAGTTGTTGTTTAGCGCTGAGCTAAACTAAAGTGTATGCGTTGTTGCTTAGTGCTAAGCTAGAATACAGCGTTGTTTGTTGTCTGTTGTTTAGCGCTGAGCTAAACTACAGTGTTGTTATTTGATTGTTGTTGTGTAGTGCTGAGCTACAGTTGTTGTGCTGCTATCCATAGCTGACAAAGAATGGATAGTAAAGGTTCTTCAGTCAAAGGAGCTGAAGGTCCACAATCCTCCATTGGAATGGAGGCTCAGGGTGTCATTAGCTCACTGCTTAAAATGACACCGGAGGACCAAGACCGCTTAAATCAGTTTAACATAGAGGACTGTGAGAGAAAAATTCAGGAATTGGTGGAGGAGGTTCAAAGCAAGCCAAAGGATAGATTGGTAGCAGATGTTTTGGGTGAATTATCTGCGTTATACCACCGAAGGTTAACGCTAGAGACTGATCTGCGTAACAGAGAGGTTGAGATGCGGATCGCAGCTGAGGAAAGAGTTAGGGAGCTAGAACAGAGAAGTGTTCAGGGCAGCTGTCATCTCACAGAGGAGCGAGAGGAGGATCTCATTAGCTTGCAGCCAGAAGGATCTGAGGGAAAACATGGGGATCACACCTGGAGGACATTGGATGAACTGGGCCCTCAGACACCTTCTGAGCGAGGGGTAAGCGAAGGTCAGGACAGATATAGCAGTGTGATACGGAAAGAGATGCCTAAACAACTTACGGTTGCAATCAGGACTGATCCACATGATGCAAATCATGGGAAAACACCTGCTTCCCACCTGACCCCTGACACTGTCTGCTATGATCCTTTCCCCCCACCAGGGCGACGGGAGCACCGTTCCTGGGACACAGGTAAACCCCACTCCTCTGAACTGCGTCCACGGACAAGAGTTCATGACAGGGAGGGTCCCCCGGCGTCCCACGAACGGCCGCCGATGTCAGGTAGGTGGTCAGAACCAGAGCCCCCCTGCTATCGTGGTTACCACAGGCAGGAGTCGTCAGGAGAGGACTCAGATGGACCAGCCCCGATCCCTGAACAGGGACTGCGGATGCGTCAGCTTGAGTCCCTGGCCCGAGACATAGAGCGTTTTGATCCTAGCAATACAGAATCCACCATTGATGACTATCTCAGAGAGGTAGAGCGCTGTCTGCTAGACTTATATAGCCCCTCGGCTCGAGAAAAATTGAAGCTTATCTGGAAAACCACGTCCAGAAGTGTCCATGTTTTCATAGAAAGCCTCCCTCCAGCTACACGTGACCGTTACTCAGCTCTTTGTCAGGCTTTAAGAGAAGAATATTCTGTGTTCACAGACCCAGCTTCTGCGACTCTTGGAGCTTTTGCAATTCAGCAAAAGAGAACTGAAGCGCCCAAGGAGTATTACCGCCGTTTACGGGCTGCTTACTTTCAGGGACGAAATGCTCCCGGCTTGGAGGAAGACCACACTTTCAAATCTTTGTTCCTCCATAATCTTCATGAAAGCGTGCGTTATGAGGTTACCATGCATTGTAGAACCAAGAGACTTACCATGCAGGAAATCAGGAAATACGCGCAGGTTGCATGGGAAACACGTGTCTGGCCCAACAAAGGAGTCGACAGTGATAACAGGGTTCTGCAGATTCAGACCGAACCAGAAAAGAGGTTAGGTCTGGAGGGACATGAAATGCCTCCCTTCAAACCTAAAACTAAATTTGGTTTCAAGAAGCAACACGGTTTTGAACCGCAGCAGAAGAAAGCTTCTCATGGTAGGAGAGGTCAGCATGACAGCATGGAAGGTGAGAGGTTTCAAAAATGGCACAGGCCGGATCCAGCCCGACACGGTAAGCAAACTGACAGGTTGGAAAAGCAGAAAGGCACACATGACAACAAAGGCTGGAACCTGCGCATGGAAGAGTCAATGAGAAAGGAGATGGAGGAGACTTTTCGCAGGTTGCTAGCCGACACAGTGCGTCAGATCGCGCCGCAGCCGTCCTCGCCACCATCCAATCCTGCCGACCCTCCTGGGAAACCAGGCCCAAAACCCACGTCAGCATGACTAGGCGTGGACCAGGCTCCCCCTTCTAACAGAGTTTATCTGATTAAGTGGGGGAACCAACCAAAAATTCACCAACAACCTTCTAAGATCCCGTCAGCAGGTGATCAGAAAACCCCTTTTCTAAGGTTTTTAGGTGAACTAAACCATCGTGAAAACACGCATCGCTTATACTGCTCGACAGTTATAGGAGGATGTGTCACAGCAAATGCTCTTTTAGACACAGGTTCCGAGATCAGTCTAATGTGCTCAGATTTGTTCGATGAGGTGACCAGAGCTATGGTGTCCCTTGGGAAACCGTTACAGGTGGAGACCTGTAACGTGGGCATCACCAGCTACACTCAGGATCAGTCATGCATCACCAAACGGGCGTGGTTAGACATCACTTTCCGTGACATGACCCTTGTTCACCCCATCTACATCTGTACTTTGGACACAGAACCTTTTCTTGTGGGTCAGGATCTGTTGAACAGGTTAGCTCCACTCATTGACTGCCATCATGGTCATCTTTGGGCCCAAGTGGGGACCCCCAAGCCTCTTACTTCTGGAAGTGGACCATCCGTCCCTATCCACCAGGTGACCTGCTCAGAAGAGCCCAAAGAACTCTTAGCACCATTTCTGCTTTCAACAGAGCCGTTTTCAAAATCCTCTGCCACACCACCGCTTCTCAGCGATCAGAGAACTTCTCTCTGCAGCCACACATCTTTCCTTTGCTCACTTAAACACTCTGGAGGTGAACCCTATAACCCCAGAGTGGCCGAAGGTGTGCACCTGGAAAGCACATTCATGCCAGACGTGCTGCTGGCTCTTTGGTCAGAGAAATCTGCGATCAGCAGAGATCTGTACAGCTCTCTGTGCCGTGAAAAGCCCCATCTGGCTGAAACAAAACACAGCCACTATTTGCTCTCAGCAGACTGGCCTCGCCGGCTTCTGAAAGCAACGGGGGTGTGCATACTTTATGCACAGATTGGCACAAGGCAGCTCTCTCATCCTTTCAGCATTGTGGAGAATTTACATCCTCCAGTGTTTGTTGGTGCTGATTTTCTGGTACGGCTAGGTGCACAGCTGGACACTTGCAATCAGGTCCTGTGGGCTCAGGCTCACGTGACCCCAAGTTCCTTCCTGGGCACCCCTGAAGTCATGCGATCAGGGCAAACAATCCCACAGGCTTGCCAGGTGGCTAGCGAAACAAACATGCTAATACCACCACAGACTGCAGGTGTACCTATTAGATTAGCCATCCTGAAAGGACAACAAATACAGAACACACAGGTTTTCTTCCAACCCCTTTCTTATTTCCAGGAGTCCAACCTGGTCATCCGGGGCACACCCCTGCTTGAGCTGAACAACCGCTCAGCTTACCTTTTAGTGGAGAATCCAACCCACATGCCGATCCAAGTGGTGGCGAAGAAACCCCTTGGGGTGCTCATCGAAAGCTCCTTCCACGACCTTGAGCTGAGCATTCCCGTCATTAGAGACCTGCCCTCATCCTTGACCGGCAGACAGGACTCTCCAGACACAGTGTTTATTTTTCCTTCCAACATGATCCAAACCAGGCGACATGAAGCTCGACCTGCTGGATCCATTTGTGGTGCTACGCTTGACGCTGGAGGAAACCTGTTGGGGTATGCGATAGAAACCAACCCAACAGAACCGGCACCAAATCAACCAGAGAACCAGGACTCATCCACTGAGCCCTGCCCTGGTTTCAAAACAGAAATTATGCAGCAGCTGGAACAAGCTGATGCACTGACCACTGAAACAGAGAGAACAGCACTTAAAGAGCTGCTCCATGAGTTTCAGCCCATTCAGCCCAAAGATTCAAACGAACTTGGGATCACATTGACACACGTCCATGACTCACCAGTAGGAGGACACAGAAGCTGCAAAGCTAATCTGAAAACTCTCCTACAGGTGGCGTCCCGGCCTTCAACGGCCCAGGACACCCAGGAGTATGTACAAGGCTGCTTAACCTGCTGCCAGTTACAACTCACACAACCGCTAGACCGAGCCCTGCTTCAGCGAAGGGGGGTTACATTTCTGTGGTCACATCTGCAGACTGACTGGATCGGTCCAGTCCCCAAATCGTCAAGAGATAACAAATATCTTTTGACAATAACAGGCAGCTTCACAGAATGGGTCAAATGTTTGCCGGCACCGAACGACACCGCCGTCACCACAGCAGCCCTGCTGCTAAATCGCGTTTTCAGCCGGTGGGGCCTTCCCCTGCCCATCGACTCGGACAGAGGAACGCATTTTACGTCAAACATCATGACCGCGCTTTTCGACATGTTGGGCGTGGAAGTTAAATTCCACATCCCCTCACACCCACAGTCATTGGGACAGGTGGAGCGAATGAACCGCACCATGGTCAGTATGTTAAAGGAACATGCCAGCAGCCATGGCAGGGACTGGGACATAAAGCTTCCCTTGGTCCTAATGCTAATCCGCTCTACCTCACCAGGCTCCACAGGGGTGACACTTTTCCAGATGATGACAGGGAGACAAATGACACTTCCCCTGAATCTCATCTACCAGCCCGAAGACGTCAGTGTGACAACCGTCTACACGGCACACCAGTGCGTCGCTGATTTAAAAGACCGTCTCCGAACAACTTTCACGTGGGCTCGAAAGAACCTAGAAGCCAGCATGCAAAGTCCGGAGTACAAATGGGTTCATGCGAACCAAATTAAACCGTCCACCAAACTCTCCTCACAGGGAACGGAGCCTAACTCCGCCCCCGCCGAAGAGAACAATGCATAGCATTAAACAGGACAAGTGCATGTTCAATCAGGACATTTTAAACGTGCACTAATAAAACAAATGTCCATACATAACTTCACGTCTATAAATTCACACTCAGCAATAACACCATGCATTTCTTTGGAAACGCTCACAGAAGTGGTAAAGAATGACATGATGTATACTCAGGTTGTTAGAGATTTAATGCAGGACCTCACTCGAGAGGTTAGCTCATCCGTAAATAGCCTTGCTGAAGGACGGATTCCTCCGTACTTGGTACCAGTAGATTTGGTTGAAAAGGTTCTCAAATCTGCCTCTAGTGAAACACTGCAACCACCACAAACACACCTGGCTTACAGCCTAGGTAGTGCAATTCCAATATTTGTAAATCCTGACAACTTGGAGATAGGATTTATGCTAAACCTTCCCATCATTGAAAGAGCTAACGTGTATAGGCTTAAATCAGTATTGAATGTCGGTTTTTGGCAAGGTGAGACCCACGTACACCTACAAACCCCCTCGATGTTAGCCTATCATGATGCCGACCCCAAACTTTATTTAGTCCCTAATTTGGATTTGTGTACCAAAACCAAGGACATCCACTGGGTATGCCCAAGCAACCCATTTATCAGAGACGTTACCAATTACCTGTGTGGTCTAAGGAATGAATCCCCTGAACAAAACTGTCAGGCTAGAATGACCCTTAAAGATGCAGGTGTGGAAACCAAAATTGAGCGGGCAGGTAACCGCTGGCTCGTTAGCACCCCAGAGGCAGAAGCCCTGTTATCTTACGAGCAGCACGACACAGTTACTAGACTAAAACTGCCCAACCAAACCATTTTCTGTTCCCCACCTCAAGGTGCTGTAGTCCACATTGGAAACATGGTTCTGCATCACCTTGACGTTGACAAATATGACTCAGAGATCGAAATAATAGATGTCTTTAAGAGATACAATTTCAGCATTGATGTCGGCATTGAAAGACAGCTTTTACTTGCAGGCACCCAGCTGATTAAATTCAGTCTCACTCCATCAGAGTTGAGCTCGGTCCCTCTGCTTCGCTTCCCCAGAGCTACAGAGTCGACCGACACTCACATTATGACCATTATTGTGGTTCTCCTTGTATTTGGATGGGCCATCACTACGGCGATGGCATATGCAGCATACAAGCAGATCAAACAGTTGCAAACCAGGATTGACACCCTCACCTTCGTCGCCCCCAGGTTCGTAACATCAGCTCCCCAAAGGCCACAAGCTGATTAGACTACGAACCGCTGTCTCTCTCCTTTCCCTTTTCCCTCTCTCCTTTCTTTGGTTCAAAGTTCAAACCTTATGACCAATGAATGTATCGACAATGGTGATTGTGAAGTTTGCATTTTCTTTTTTTTTATTACCTTATTGTTGCCTTATTAGCCAATAGAAATTACTAGCTATAGCTTAGTCTGCCCAGGCTAGGTCACTGACCCAGGCACAATAAATGCTTTTTTTTTTTTCCCTTCCTCTTGGATGATGAACTGAACTGCATGAATCCCGAAGGACTACTAGAAAGACTATTAGGTTGTTCCACTCATGCACAACGGATCTTCGTCACGCCAGAATGGACTTGGTTGTAGCTTTAAAGACTGTGACCAGCACCCCACTCTTCAAAGCTAAAGGGGGGTATGTTGTGCCATGTCAGGACGTGACAGACTGCATTTCCCATGATGCATGGTGGTCAAAATGGCCACCAACTCCCATCATGCAACGCGGCCCAAAATGGCCGGCGCCCTAGCAACCGATAACGTTGCTAGGGTAAAGTTGATAAAACTCAGTTGCACCCCGCAATCGATCTTCTTCCCTGGCGCCCTCCCAACCGAGAAGACACACACACACAGCTGTTTCCGTTGGGGTAATCCCACGCCACGTGCTCGAGTTTCTCGCTGGACCGAGATTTTTTTCGAAGCAAAACCATTCCCTGTGCAGACAGGAGGTCGACTCAAAAAGGTACCTTTAATTCCCTCTGATCAAATACTGGAAGCCGCCTTATCTCCCAGTGATCGAGAGAGGACGACGCGTTGTTTGGCCCAACAAGCGTCTAGGAGCCCAGAGAGAGAGAGAAAGACGAAGGAACTCTCTCAGTCTGGTCCCCGCTGCAGCCTGCGGACCCTGCGGTCGTCAAGACGCGTTCAGGACGTCGCGTGATCCAGAGCGCTCCGGACCGAAGCCGGGACTTTCACTCCGGACCAGCCCCGAGGCACCTCAAAGTAACGGGTTCTCCCCTTTTATTTCTGTCTCACCAACAGGGTGTTTAGAAGTGCCTGGGCAGACGTAGAAATTTGTAGGCTTAGGTTAATGCTTTTATTCCACGACGAAGTTGGAATTATTTTGCTGAATATTTTCTTTGTATGTGCATGCATTTTACATTTGATTTTGCTGTGTTGATTGTGGTTTATCTATAACCCCGCCGTGGGTCACTGTTTCAGTTCTTTTCATCTTCCTCCATGCTTTTCCCCCTTTTCTTTTGCTTCTCCTTATCAGAGAATTTGATCGCTTTGTTTGAATCTTAGTTCGCGGTTTCTCTTTGAACCAGAGCGTAAACCACTCCCTCTCGGAGCGAGGTACCACCTCACCTTAGCGTAAGCGTGGTTACGTCATCAGAACCTCCCCTCACGCTTCACGTAAATTGATAGACCATACGTCATCGTAGCGGCCATCTTGGGAGGGTGTCGGATGACTGGGCTGTAGCTTAGCTGATAGCTTTGTAAGGCATCAAAGCGTCCGGTAGGACTCCCACAGCTGCTCTGTCTGTCAATGCTATGTCAAATGCCGATGTTCTGAATGTGGTTTAAACAACCGTGAGCTGAACTAAGAGTTGCAACCGCTCATTTTAATCCATTTGTTTTTCTTTCCTTTCGTTTTGTTTGTTTTGTTTATTCTTTTATCTCCATATATATTTTGCGTGTTAGTTAGTAGTGAGTAAGATTTCCAAAGTCGTTGAATCAGAGAATTACTGTAACAGGGAATTGCTTTTGGTTCAATAAAACACCACTGCGGAATAGACATTGTTTTGTGTTCAATCCAATTCACAGTTGCCTGGTTATTCAGAAATCAGAGCTAACCTCCTTTGGAGTTAACATCTGACATTAATACAGAGACAATATCATTGGATGGTAATAGACGAATAAGGATTTAAACTCTAATTGCAGTTACATTGGGGTTCTCATAGCCTGCCGGATAAACCTCGTCGGTCACAAGTCCGACCAGATCATTTATCCCAGCATAAATGAGTTCATAACAGCAAATTAACTAATGCATTAATGGTATAAATACTTACAAGCTTATAGCTAACATCACCACCATTTGAACTATATTTTGTTGTAGCGGAATTTTGAGTTGAATGATTTATTATTTAAATTATAATGCCAAATTATAATTAATAATAATAATAAGCATATTCAACCATCTTCTGGCATAACACGTTTCTTGTTCGTTTCAGTTGTCTGTTTTCTGTTGGGTATTTTTCCCATGGTGACTAAAGTCCTGTTCGGATATCCACAGGTTCGAAGAGCTTTTTCGATGTGTTTCTGTTCCTTTTTTAATGTAACAGGATGCACACATGTCCAGAAATTTCTACACTCATCAGTCCACCGAGTATTTTCCTAAAGGTGATTATTAGCCATGGAGGGGAAGGTTGGTTTGGAAATGATCATGTAAACATCTTACATTAAAGCTAATATCTCCATTAGAGTTTAGAGATGAGACATTTTTCCAATCTCTCTCTCTCTGCTCATCTGAAATAAAGAACTTTACATATTAAATATAAGCTTTAATAGTTTCTAGAGACCGTGATTTCAGTTATGTTAAACCACCGGCCCTCAAACTGGGGTCCCTGGACCCCTGGGGGTTTGCGAACCACGGGTTGGGGGTCCGGGAAATGCATGTTGTCGGGCCTGAGGAGGCACTGCCGAGTATGTGTTGGGGTTGAGCTAAATACCACAATAGATAAATATTTAACTCCATCCACTTCATCAAGTAAGGTAAAAGCAAAATCAGGTAAAATTAGGATGTATGACAACAGTTGCATCGAGTTTGGCTCCACCAAATCTCTAATATTAGGTGTATTTGTATATATTTTTAAAAACATATATAATTCGTAATGTATTTAACAATACAAAAGGCTGTTTAAAAAAAACTATCACCATGAGGAATCTAAAGGGGTCCTTGGAAACATTTTTACTGCTGCTAAGGGGTCCCTGGCTACAAAAGGTTTGAGAACCCCTGTGTTAAAGCACCATTATTGTATCACTTAGCACAAGGTGGTTGTTGTCCAATTAGGAGCAACTAAAGACCAGTGTCCGTATTCACAAAGATTCTCAGCGTCCCCTCCCAGAGCTCCCATCTTAGCCTAAAATAAAACCCATAGGAGTCTTATCTTAAGAGCGATTCAGATAGCTGCTGAGAGCGACTGAGTAAGGAGACGACAGACATTTTTATCTTAGTGAGGAGGTGTGGTTGACACTGTTGCTAGGTGTGACGATGTCTTCTAAGAGCTGTGATTGGTTGATAGTGCAAGTAAAACAAAACAAGACAAATGTGCTCCTCGTGATCAGAGAGAAATTAACCGGTTAGACTGGATTAAGATGAAATGTATCAAAACGAATTGTTACACAGCATAAAATGTCTCATCTATTTGATTTTAATGCACACTCACCTGTCAGCATTTTATTGGGATTGCCTGCTTGCATAAAGCCGTTGGATTTGGCACAACGGCATAAAATGGAGGAAAAAAAGAAGGGAAAAACAAACAGAAGCGCATCTGTCTGGTCAGCTCTGGGAGGAGAATGGAAGAGTGCTGAAAAGTAAATTTGGACCCTCGATCACGGCGTAAATACACGGACTTTGAAGCGTACTGCCGCAGATCAATGCGTCTTTTTCTCTCCGTGCTTTTACACACCAGCCTGGAAAATGAGACGCGCTGCAGCAATCAAAAGCGAGAAGATGGCCTCAAATAAGCGAACTTCTAGATGACCATTTAGGCTACAGAGATTTTCATGCAATACAGAAAATACTTTTACACCTCTTTTATATATATATATATATATATATATATATATATATATATATATATATATATATATATATATTCTTTGTACACTTTTTACTCATGTTTATCCAACATTTACCTATTATTTATTCTCAAAATTATAGGTAGAGCTGCCTTTTTCCCTCTATGAGGATAAAGGTTATCTTATATACATATTAAAACTTGTACGATTGTTAACTAAGTTTATGTGCTCATTTCCTCCACTGTTTAGGTGGTGGATCAGCCAAGCATCTCTCTCTGTTTCCACCATCTTCCCTGCTTAGGACACTAAGAGAGAGGAGCTCTCTGAAGGCCTTGGGTGCTTTGTGAATAACTTATCGTACCGAGGTAACATTCTCAGAAAAATCTTAGAATTCAAGAAATTCTTAGATTTTTCATAAAATGGCATCACTAAGAGCTACTTTTAGTCTCAGCATTCTTTGTGAATACAGGCACTGGTCCTGGTAGGTGTTGTTAATTTTCTGCTTGAAAATGAGGCGGCAGATGTCCTCCCTAAAGGGTTTGGTTTCTGGCCAAGTGTCCAGAGCAAACAAAAAAAGTTCTGTCGTTGATTTCAATAACTTATCACATCTCATTTTTCTGTTTAACAAAGCATTGTCCTTTATTTATCAGATAACCCTAATCCTGATTTCAGTTCACTCTTGGGAAAATTGTTATTCACATTTTGCAAGAATTGCTCAGCTTAACACCTCAAACATGCGAGTAAAGTTTACGTATATAACAACTTTAACAAAAACACCAATGTGCTTCAGGTAGTCGGCATTAACATCTTAGTATAATAAAATCAAAGCATGATTAAAGAGACAATATTAGAAAAACTAAATTATGTCACACTGAAACTGTAAATCATGGCTGGAATTTTTAGCATTTCAGTCATTGGTTAAACTAAACATTTACAGAATGAAAATCAGTCAGTACATTAGGCATAAATGTGTTAAAGTTTAGCTTTTTTCCCCCAAACATGTTACTTTTTAAAATGTGAAGCTCTTTTGTATGCTGAGTGTTATAAGGTCTTTATAGGGAGCAAAAAGAGGACTTGAATACCTCGCGTTCTTAGCTTTCCACATCATGCCATAGTCACCTGTCACTGTTTTCTGATAGTGGCGCAGGGTGGTCCAGACTGTCTGACAGCCCATTTCTGCAGCAGACAGTCAGGAAGCAATCTGTGAAGACCTCCTGGGATCATCGCAGTCCCACCTCTATGTGGTGTGACCCACTTCTCTGACAGCAGCTCTGCTAAAACTTCCACAGCAGATGAGTGCTTCTCTCTCTGGGCATCAAGTATAAACAAAAGAGATGGAAAGACATCCTTTCCACCTCAATACTGTCAGGTTTGCTCAACCGGAACATTTGTGTCTTAACGGCAGCCTTTATTTTAGCGTCTCAGCAGGAAAACCTACTGCTTCTTAACAAGCTAAAATCTTCAGCTTTGTAAACATTTATTAGACTTCTTTTAATGAAATAAAAATATATCTGGAAGCACCTAAAATACTTCTCATTTTAGGTTTTTGCGTGACAAGAAATGGCCAGAAGGAGAGAAAACATTATTTGGTATTTCTTATCTTATTTTAGTCTAGAAAGTAAAAAAAAAAAAAAAAAAAACTACAACAAAAAACAAGACTAACATTTTATGTCCAAGCAAAGGTAAAAATACAAACAGCAGACATGATGACCTCCAGAGCGGTGGGGAAAGTCTAGCCGACGCAGGTAAACAGAGAAATGCTGCTTCTCTCCATGCAGTCAAGCATATCAAGCATGCAGCCTGTTTTCAGACTTTAAGATAAAAAAAAAAATTTTAGCTTCAAGGAAGAACTTTTTACAAAGCTGTTTCATCACATCTTGATATATAAAGTAATAAAAGATAGCAAAAAGGGTGTTAAAACATTAATTTAAAAACTAATTTATTCATTTCTTACTTGAATGTAGGTTTTATAAATCCACATGAAGATCACGCAAAATACAAATGTTGCTACTGATGTTGGCGTCGCCTCTCTGTGGTTTTAATGCTGTGGCCGTGTTTGTTATGTATTGCATTGCTTTTTGCAGGAGTTTGTTTCTGTCACACATGTTAAATCAGGATTTGTAACCAAAAAAACTGCAGCTCAGGGTTACAAAAAAAGAAGAGAGAAAATCATGCTGCTGGACTTGAGGGAGCTTTTCTAAAAAAAAAAAAAAAAAAAAAAGAGAGAAAGATTTGACTACAGACACTAGAACTGTTACCTCTGTAGCACATAAACAAGTTTCAGTTTCTATTACAGAAACCGACCTTTGCTGTTGTGTTTCCTCTCTGAAACTATACCAATGAAATTTTAAAGGCCAAAAAAAGTAAAGACATTGGTCACATTCTGCAGCTGAGAGATTTTGCTCTGTTGGAATTTTAAAGAAACAACTGAGAATTTTGTTTTTTATTACATTCAGTTGGTTTCAGGGCAGCGGTATGGGACAAGACACGTCCATCCCAAGGTGACAGACTAAATTTAGAGGCGAGAAAATGAAAGTGGAACATCGTGAGTCTCACCTCTGCACCATGGGACAGACTCCTTTTCCTGAGGGCCGGGGAGGGCTCGGCTGATTGTGAAGGAGTCAGACCTCCGTTCCTCAGCGTGTCGCCTGAGGGCGACTTTGGTACAGTCCACACAGGAACACCATCTGCAACAAAGCAAACGGTAAAGTAGCATCAGAGCCTGCTGTCAGCTTTTAGATCGCAAAAGCAGGTCAGAAATCCAGTGCTTGTTTTGTACTGATGGAATCAAGAGACGAAGGAGAAAACTCATATCACTATCAGCCATTTACATCTTACATTCACTATTAAAAGGCGCGGGATGACTGATGGAGCTGAGACACCAGGAAATTATGCGCAAAATAATTTTCTTCTTCATAGATATTGGATTGACTGAGTGCCACATCCAAGCTTGCTATGGCAGACCGACACAATCTGGACTTCAGCCCAGCAATAATAAAATGTCTTATGCAAAAGTAAATGCGGCACCTTGTAAAAGTAAAATTATATATCCTAAACTTAATAAATGTGTTGGTTGTAATGTGAAAATATATGAATGAAGTCTTTATAAAAAAAGAAAACAAAAACAACTAAAAAAGCAACAATAAAACTCAATGTTCAATCAGTTGCCTTTAGATGCCACTTAATTAGTAAGCGAAGTCCAACTGTTTCTAATTCAGTTTCTGCATAAACACGGCTGTCCTGTGAGGGCCTCAGAGGTATCTTAGAGAACATTAGTGAACAAACAGCATCGTGACGATGACGGGACACAGCAGACAGGTCAGGGATGACCCTGATGGGAAGTTTAAACAAGGGTTTCATTTTAAAACAACACACCAAGCTTTGAACATCTCTGAGAGCAGTGTTCAATCCATCATCTGAAATTGGATGGCTCTCCTGCAAACCTCCCAAGAAAGGAGTGTTCACCTAAACGCATGCCAGACCAGGAGAGCATCGATCAAGAAAAAGCAGCCAATAAGGCAACGGTAACTCTAGATGAGCTTCACAGACCTGCATTTCAGGTGGGATAAGTTGTTGGCAGGACAACTATTAGCTTTTTACTTCAGAAGTCTGACCTTTTTAAATAGTGAGCCAATAATGGGAGAGCCATTGTTGAAAGAAAGCTAGAAGAAGTCCCAGGTAATGTTTGCTACAAGCCACGTAAGGGACAGGGCAAACATGGGAGATGGTGCTCTGAATAGAAAAGATCAAAATTGAACCTATTCAATGAGGAAAACCAGTGCTTCACATCACAGTGAAAACATAGAGGTGGCAGCATCATGCTGTGGGAAAGCTGGTCAGAGTTGACGAGGTGTATAGAGCTAAGCACAAGGCAGTTCTGGTAGAGAACCTATTGCTAAGGTTCTGCAAAAGTTGCGATTGGGAAAATGTTTCACCTTCTTGCAGGACAACAACACTAAGCGTCGAGCCAGAGCTACAATTAGATGTTCAGATCAAGGTCTTCGGTTTGGAAAGGCCTAGTCAAAGTCCATATAGAAATCAAGTTGAGAATTTGTGACTTGAAAATGTTGCTGTTCAAAACTGATTGTTCAAAACTGAACTCCATCCAATCTGAGCTTGAGCTTTTTTGTGAAGAGGAATGGGCAAAAATGTCTGCATTTATGAGCAGAGCTGGTAGAGACGCACCCCAATTGACTTGCAGCTGTAAGTGGATCAATAGGCGGTTCTGCAAAGCATCGTTTCAGAGGGACTGAATATAAACACACACCACACTTTTCAAATTTTGCTTTGTAAATAAAGAAGTTTGTGCTTGTAACATGACAAAATCTGAGTAAGTTCAATGGGTATGAAACCCAATGGAAGGCTTTACAATTAATTTATTAGTGTTTTTTAACTTGAGGTATCACAAAAGTGGGACTAGAAATGAGACACTTCAGAGGAAATTATCTCAATACATTCAGAATTACGACATGAGTATTTAATAAAAATCTGCAATGACAAAGCCGTTTTGAAAGGATGCTGAAAAAGCTTGTGTTAGACAAATCAAGGAACATTTGTAGCAGCAGCAGCAGCAGCAACAACAGTGGTAGAATAGGCTTGCTCTGAAGCAAATGGGATTTTAAAAATAAGGTGACCTTTAAAATGTCATGGCCTGGAAACAAACAATCCCGTATCAACATTGTAAAACCCTGTTAATAAAAGACGACGTAAGCTCAGACAGGAATGGAAACCATGAGGCAATGTTATTGTGAACACAAAACAACACTTTTCTCATGCAGTAACGCTCCATTAGGTGTTTAGAATATTTGCCGTTTCGTACCGTTTCTTTTTTATGTTATTGCTTCAGAGCCCTAACATAAATTTTCACACCTTCATGTCATACACATGCTCGTATTCATGCTACGTCTGGGTCAGCCGCACCACAGCATTTTGTTTTTGCTGCATACATGTAATTTGTACATTGTTACCAAAGCCTGGGTTGCACCCAGTCCTCTGTTGCAGGACTTCCCAATTTGGTAGAAATTGTAAATTTAAACAGCATATTCTTTGTGGTTCAGCATCAGTAGAGCGGTTCTGGGACTATAAAGTAGCTCTCTGTATTTATTACTGTGGATGTGTCTGTCATTTGCTTTGCTCTTTGCTAGAATAAGACCAACTCTGAACTCGATGTAATGTTTAAATGTTTTTTACTCTGCTGGTAAATAAAATAATTGCATTATTGGGTGGAATAAATTTACACGCAAGGTTAGGAAATTTTGCATTAAATCAAACAAAAGAGGAAAGTTTTGTATATTAAGGGGATTAAAAAAAAAAAACAGGCATAGCAAAATGGCCGAAGCGTGCCAATTAAACAGCAGCTTCTGAGAGTAGTTTAACTTATGCGCATGAAAATTGGTTCATAAAGTCACTAGCCACTTTATTAGCTACACCTTTCTAGTGATTAGGTAGGACCCACTTTTGCGTCGAAACTGCCTTAATTATTCATGGCATAGATTACACAATATGTCAGGAACAGTCCTTAAACTATGGAGGTTACTGCAGTACAATTAACTCATTGTTATGTTCAAGGCGCATTATCCTGGACGAAGTCAGTAGGTGAGGTCACTGTGATTATAGAGGGGTGGACATGGTCAGCAACAATACTCAAGGTAAGCAGCGGTGTTTAAACAATGCACCATCTGCCACATTATTATACCGCCAACAGCCAGAACGGTCCATTCAAGGCAGGATGGATAAATGTCTTCATGTTCACATTCTGACTTTACCATCTTAATGTCTTTAATGATGATTTGTTGAGTGAGGAAGTGTTAAATCAAGCTCAGGTTGAACAAACAGCTCAAGTCCAACAAGTTGTTATAGGGTTATATTCAAACCGTAAACATGCCAGAAGATTTTATGACCATAAACCAGTACCATGCAGCAGAGGTTGAAACTCCATTCTTCAAGGGTCTTGCAGCTTTTGGATGTGTCCCAAATCCAACACACCTGAATCTGGTGTCTAAAATCCCTCCTCAGGCAGCCAAGCTCTATAGAGTCCTGCTAATGACCTGAAGTGCGGTGAGGCCAACTAACAACCAACAGTTGCAAGAAATTGGCCCTCAAGGACTAGAGTTGGACACCTGTGCCGTACAGAGTCCTTGACTATCAGCTAAAGTATTCCAACAACTTAAGACTCTTTCTAAGGGGAGTATTGCGTTCTAGCTTCACTCAGCTATGTCTAAGTATTGTCCTGAAGCAGGTCAGAAGTTCAAATGGTAGCAAAGACAATAGACACGAAGGATGGGTGCAGCGTACGCATAACTGTGCACCTATCCGTCTGTTGATCTCTCACTCCATTCTCCCCTTGCTCGTGAACAAGACCCCAACATACTGAAACTCCTCCCCTTAAGCCAGAACCCCCCCCCCCCCAACCTGTAGAGGTAATCCCTCTTTTCGGGTGGGGGACCAGGGTGTTGGACTTCGAGAAACTGATCTTCATTCCTGCCGCTTCGCTCTCTACTGCCTTGGTTAGAGTGGGCAAGCACAACCATGTCCTCCGCAAAAAGCAAAGCGAAGAGATCCGCTGGTTCCTAAACTTGACCCTCTCCAGGCTTTGACTGCGCCTATAAATCCTTTCCATGAGTTATAGAGCCTAACCCATAATCAATGATTGTTTGAGCTCCTTTTTCTTTTAATTATCACCCGAAACCATTCTCCTCTGATTATCAAAGCTTTTTCATCCAGACAGCTGCTGTTCTCTAGATTTAACTTCATTCCTACCTTTGCCTATGGTCACAAAATTTGTGTCATGACAGAAGAAGGAGATCCCGGACGCAAGCGGCTGAAATGAGCTTCTGCCGCCGGGTGGCCAGGCTCCTCCTCAGAGACAGAATGAGGAGCTTGGCCATCAGGGAGCTCTCTGTGTTCTGAATGCCCTCTGGACAACTCCCTTGGGAGGTGCTCCAGGCATGACCCACCGGAAAGAGGCCCAGAGGGCAGCCCAGGACACACTGGAGAGTACGTCTCTCAGCTGGCCTGGGAACGTCTTGGGCGCTGGAGGAGGTGTCTTCGGAGAAGGAAGTCTGGACATCTGCTACCCCCGAATAAGAGGAAGACGATGAGTACAAGTAAGGGGACCATTATCAAGGTCAGGAACGGTACAGGGATTTGTTTGGCGTTCTTGCTTGGCCCAGCTTAAGAATCACAGGTCCAGTTCAAACTACAAAAGTTTCTCAAGACTTATCAAGAGTCCATAAATTAAAAGAGACAGACCTTTTAGTATTTATTAAGGGTGCATTCAGTTAGTAAGTTAAAAACAAAACACACTGGTGGTTTAAATAATTGAAATCAAGTTCTGAAATGGTAAATCAAAGCTGAAATGTGTAATTTAATTATAAATCAATGAAAAAAATATCTTAAATTAATTGGCATTATGAGAGTTGGAGTATGGTAAATTGTCTAAAGGGCACTTTTCTATATGCCATGTGAATTTCTTTCATACTTATCCAGACCTGGAAAATTACAAAAGTAGTTTACAGGCTTTTCAAGACAGCATAGGATGCCTGTATAAAACCCAAGGATTTATCAACTCAGTAGACGTCCATGCTGTGTTGCAATTTTTCAAACATTTCAATGTATCCTGCAGGTGTCTTTAGCAATCCGTGTCCTTGGTGATTCCTCTTCCATTAAATATCGGATTGGACAAGCACAAAAACTGTAATATAGGGAACAGGCCAAATTTGGGGTTGGAATATTATACCGTTATTACAGATTTTTGAAAACTTTACTTGTGAAAACAAAAACATATCCAACTTTTATTTTCCTCTTAAATTTAGCTCTAATTAAGTCTTGTTAGCTGTATGTAACGTTGTTGGAAGGTCATAAGGGTAATTTATATCAAGGTTAAAACGTCTTGATTGGGACATCTGTAAGTCACCATGAAGCCCTTAGAAGTAGAGTTAATTGATAAGCAGGAGCTATCCAATGCTATTGTTGGATAGAGGCATGCAAGTGGATGAGAAGCCTAACGAATGAAACAATGCAATGAAATTGTCATGCACCAAATCTCTCCAGTTGTTTCTTCCATTTCTGGCCAGTGACTACAGGTCAGAGTTTGTAATTCTGTAACTGCAAGGGTTGACCTTTCCTAAGAAAGGCTTTCATTAAAAGCAATTCTCATTTGAGTTGTTCAGGCTGCAAGGGGGACACGTTTGCAAAGTAGATTTCCTTTATGGATTTTCATTTCCTTAAAGGAAAATGCTCTGTGTACTGGTGAAGGGGTGGGGTTGGGGGTGGCGTCAAGCTATTTTTAGCTTTGGCAGAAGGGGAAAGAGGGGGAATCCAAAAGGGCTAGAGGGAGCAGCGAAGATCCTCTGCTGCATTACCTTAAGATCTGCTCTCTGGTTTTTGACTGGCAGGTTTTTTGTTTTGTTTTTTTGCAGGGAGCTTACAAATTTAGATATCTACTCTTTGAAACACCTAAAGCTGACTCCAATGGGTTGATTTGGTTGTTGAGGGAGCAGCAGGTGATCCGAGGAACCAACGTGCCAGCCAAACTCAGTGAACCTCATGCTTGTGAATGCTTTCCTGCGTGAACCATTCGCCTATCTTGCAACTCTCTTTATCAGCTGCATGAAGTCAGGATGCAGCCCATGCTGGTGAAGCACACCACCAAAAACTCTCAAAATTGAGGATCCAAATAAGGTACTCTTCACTGAGGTGTGGAGG